>CM055116.1:670545729-672042604 GCA_029206835.1 Rana muscosa
GGGGAGTCTTCTAGTAAGGGAGATCTCCAAAATGGAGATGGCCTGGATCCATAGACTGAAGACCTATGCCCCCTATATAGAAACTGATGTTAATGCCTTTATCAACAATTCATAGTCAATCATGGTGTGAACTCTGTGCGAGATGTCAGGATGGGTAAAGTTAAATATGAATTTTTTCTTAATTTTTCTCATTGGTTAATGGATACATTTGCACAAATTTTCACATAACTTCACACAAATGTTTTTTCCGAATTTATATAAATTTATAGTTGCACGGAATATATTTTATAAATTAATAATAATAAAAGATTAGTTATAAATATTTAATTTGAAATTTATAACACTTATATAATTAATTGCACATATCGATCGTTCCGAGTGATAATTTGTTGGGGTTTAATTATAAATTGAGGGGGGTAGTGGTTATCTCCCATATTAAATGTACATGTAGTTTTGTGCACAATTCGTTCATCCTTTAAGTTGGTTTTTATGACCCACTCCTGGATTATGTTAGGAAATGTAGCATCATGGCTAATCTGTGATTGGTATCCATTTTCGATATGGTGGTGATTAGGGGATACTTATATAGGGAACCAAATAAATTTTTTAGGGCTCATATTAATGGTTGTTCGGGTATAATATATATACATACACACACACACACACACATATATTATATATATATATATATATATACACACATACATTTAAAACTTAACACAAAATTTCTACGTAATGAGATTTCTAGCTGTTACTGGCAACTATGCCCATAGTTAACATGGCGCTTTCCATCCCGATCCTCGCATCTTGCAACAAGGCTTGATTCTATTTAACTGTGGTGAGTCAGTGCGTGGCCCATCCCCAATAAGAACGTCAGATGTGACGAAACGCATCTGAGGGCACGCAGTGACGTCATTATATCGCACACGAGGAAGGGCCTCTGTACTTTGCCGGCCGGCACGATTTTTATGCTTCTTGTTGGGCTGGGTCACAGCTTACTGTACATCTTTGCTTGCCTTTTGGTAAGCAGCCATTTGTTTTGCGGTGGTGGGCACTCTATATTATTATCAAGCTTGGTGGTGTCATCATATCAAGTACTGTTGATGTTAACGCAAGCCTTTGGACTGTTTTTACCCTTGGATCAATTCTATTTGTGGACTTTTTGAGGACTGATATAATATCATTCCCCCCCCCCCTTTTTTTTATTCTAATTGGCACAGCTCCTTCTTTTCCAAGTACACAGGTGTAGTACCCAATCACAAGAGATGTGGATTTAAATGTTGACTTTATTGGAGAGGTTTTAAAACTGAACTGCAAGCAAACAACTAAATCCATGAAAGAAATGCAAATATATATGATTTGCCAACAGTCTGACCTGGGAAGCACTTACCGTTTCATTGGAAGGAAAATGTATAGTTAATGGAGACTGCTTGTTGATGAACTTGTTAAACAAGCGGATATTGGCAAATGTGCCTCTAGCCATGATAGCATCATTCCCTCTACGCGACCCATAGGAATTGAATTCTCTTGGTGTTAAACTGGAAGGAGAAGGACAGGTTACAACAATACCGTGACATGTTATTCCAAACTTTTTAGGAAATAAGATTTAGATTAGATTTACTTGGTCATGAAATAAGGTTTCCTAAACAGGTGTACTTGCAAAATTACTGCCGTCTGTGCTGTCAGAACACTCCTTCCTCTTCATTAGAACTCTTCCATAGTGAAACTGGTAATTCTGGGAGTGTTTATCCAATCATTATAACATATACCAGATTGAATGAACAAAATAATTAACAGTGTAAAACCTTCCAAAAAAGCAATATAGCAAACCGTTTTATAACACAAAAAAAATATCAAGTCCGTAAAAGTGGTTGTAAAGGCAGAAGGTTTTTTACCTTAATGCTTTCTATGCAGCCCCTTCACACTTACCTGAGCCCCTTCTCTATCCAGGGATGTCCACGAATGCCTCGGCCGTCTGGGACTCTCCCTCCTGATTGGCTGAGACACCGACTCCTGATGCGGTCAATCAAACTCAGTTTATCAGGAGAGAGAAGAGGTAGGGCTGAACCGCAGCTCTATGTCTGAATGGATACATGGGAGCTGTAGCTCAGGTTCCCCCACAGCAAGCTGCTTGCTGTGGGGGCACTCAACAGGAGCTCCAGCCAGGGACCCAAGAAGAGGAGGATCCGGGCTACCCTGTGCAAAACCACTGCACAGGGCAGGAAAGCATGACTTTTTTTTTCTTTTATTAAAATAACAGACTTTACAATCACTTTAAGGCCTCAAAGAGAGGCCATACACCAAACCAGATAACAGAGTTAAACACCAGTAGGTCCTTATACTTAGATTGGATCTCAGTGAACCTATCAACTGGTTAGGAATAACACCCATATGAGCTTACCAGATGATTTGACTCTTGATAAGTAAAGAGTCAAATCACGCTTGTGTATAATGGTTGTGAAGCCACAGTACGCCAGGATCCTCCGTCACTCCCTGCTCACACGGGCTTAGGCAGACTGAAGGTTTGGGAAGACAGAAAGAGCACCACACATCCATAGTGCAAAATCCTCGGTGGGATACTTTATTATACTTATACATAGTAATAGGCACCAGAACAAAGCACAATTTCCACAATGCTTTTTGCGAATGCGCATGCGTGGTGACATCACGACTAACGGCTCCAGAATTAGTGACATCATGCATGCATGATTGTGAAAAGCATTGCGTGAACTGTAGTCTGTTTTGGCGTCAATTACTGTGTACATTTCTGCTGGCATTTTAAGTATAATAAAGTATCCCACCGAGGATTATACACTATGGGAGCATGGCGCTCGGTCTGTCTTCCCAGAGCATCAGCCTGCCTAAGCATGTGTGAGTGGGGAGTGACAGGAGGATCCTGGTGTACTGCGGCTTTATAACCATTCTACACAAGCGTGATTCGACTCTTTTCTTACCAAAAGTCACGTCATCTGGTAAGCTCATGTGGATATTTGCAGTGAACACCGGGTGTTTCTCCTAACCAATAATTAGACATTCACTGAGATCCTATTTGAGTAGAAGGACCTGTTGGTGTTGGGACTCTTTATCTGGTTTGGTGTATGGACTTTTTTTGCGTCTTTAAGTACTTTTTTTTTTTTGCAAGGTTACAAAGAAATTTATATCTCACAGTTTTTTTGTGGTAGAAACCGGTTTGCAATATTGATTCTTGGAAAGTTTTACACCATTTATTATTTTGTTCATTTATGCGTGGTATTTTCTATTTAAATTTTAGGAGGGTTGATCTCCTGGGTAGGGATGCGCGGCTGTGCAGATCGGGACATGTCTCCCTGCCTGTGATTAGCACAGCGCCGTGCCGACTTCCTGGCGGGCTCTGCACATGGAGTGTGCAAACACGCCGGAGCTCATCCCTACTCCTGGGTCCTCCACTGCTCCACTCATTACAGGATACAGCAGTGACATGGCGGTCAGCAAGAAGAAACCAGTGGAAGCTGTGGGAAACCCTGGCGGATTGACATTCTAGGAAGAGTTTGCTTGTGGACATTACAGGAAGATTTCTACTGCACGAGACAACATTCTGACAGAGGGAAGGGTAAGTATTCCCCAATTTATTTTGCAGGTGTAGGACATTTATTTCATGACAGGCCTGATTTAAATATTTTGAGGCCGGGTTCACACTGGTGTGACAAACGCTCCGACATTGGGAGCTCATGTCGCATGACGTGTGAAAATCAATGTTTCACTATGGGAGCCGTCTTAACTGGTCCGACACGTCGGTCAGACTTGAAAAATGCTCCCTGTACTTCTTTGGTCCAATTTTGATCCTACTTCAGCCCATTGACCATCATTGAAGTCGGATCAAAGTCGGACCGCCGTCATGCATGATCCGACTTTGGCATGCGACTTGTGCTCTGCTGATCTTGAGGGGGAACTCCACGCCAAATTTTAAATAAAAAACTGTCATGGGTTCCCCCTCCAAGAGCATACCAGGCCCTTCGGTCTGGTATGGATTTTAAGGGGAACTCCTACGCCGAAAAAACGCCCCCTCCATCTAACCGTACCAGGCCGCATGCCCTCAACATGGGGGGTGGGTGCTTTGGGGCAGGGGGGCACCCTGCGCCCCCCCCACCCCAAAGCACCCTGTCCCCATGTTGATGAGGACAAGGGCCTCTTCCCGACAACCCCGGCCGTTGGATGTCGGGGTCTGCGGGCGGGGGGCTTAGCGGAATCCGGGAGCCCTCTTTAGTAAGGGGGCCCCCAGATCCCGGCCCCCCACCCTATGTGAATGAGTACCCCTACCCATTCACCTGGGGGAAAAGTGTCAAAAAAAACACACTAGACCGCTTTTTAAAGTAATTAGGCAGCTCCGGGGGTATCTACGGTGCCATCCCCCATGTTGAGGGCATGCGGCCTGGTACGGTTCAGGAGGGGGGGGGGGGCGCGCTCGCTCGTCCCCTCCCGCTTTCCTGTCTGGCCAGGCTGCGTGTTCGGATAAGGGTCTGGTATGGATTTTTGGGGGGACCCCCACGCCGTTTTTTCGGCGTAGGGCATCCCCCTTTATATCCATACCAGACCGAAGGGCCTGGTATGCTCCTGAAGGGGGAACCCATGCCGTTTTTTTTATTAAAAATTTGGCGTGGAGTTCCCCCTCAAGATTCATACCAAACACAGTGCCTTATTGGCGGGGATCCAAGTCTGATCCCTGTTCATTGAAAGTCGGACGTATGTCGGCTTCAAGTCGCAGGGCAAAGTCAGATCCAAATTAGGACGGGTGTCGTGTCGCAATAGTGTGAACCCGGCCTGAAAGTAGATGAAGGAAAGCTTAGTATAAAAGGCGGCTAATACTGGTCTGCTCTTCTGAAATTTCTGGTTACCTAGTTGTCATGCTGATCCAGTGGCTCAGTACTTTGAGTTAACGACTTAAAACATGTATGTGGATGTGGATCAGGATTTCAGACTTTAAATTTCATACTGGTTTCTGATCAAGGTCTTGAAATTTTTGAAGCCAGAGGTAGTCAGACAACCAGTGTTTCCAGAAGGCGGTCAGAAAAAGCAGCCTCCGCATTTCTCTGTGTACAGATTTTCTTTAAAGCAAAATTCTATTCAAACGTTTAGAGAATGTGTCATCAATTCCTATACCATGTACCAACATACTTGGGTTCCATTCTATGACCTTCTTAGTTCAATCTCTTTAGTCTGGGTATTAAAAAATTTCAAAAAGATGTAGCCTAACACTTATCACAGATAAAAGTTAGCTGTAGAACAGGAAGACATAGCCAAGTAAACTGTGGGATCTTCAGACTACATACAGGGGACAAAAAAATCAGGCCTAAGATCGCGTCAAACGCCTCATGCATGATGCTAAACAGCTAAACTGCGCTGGTTTCTCTTTCTTACCCACGGTTGGTTAAAAAGCGAGCAGCAGGGCTATTTCTTGCAATATTCCCAGCAGGAGAAATGTGGTCAGTAGTTACAGAATCACCCAGGTTTAGGAGGACATAGGCATCCTTGATGGGTTTCGGTGGCACAAGTTCCATTGTCTGAAGAAAAACACAAGAGAATTCATTAAAACAAACATGTCATACTTGCCTCCACTGTGCATCTCGTTTTGCACACAGTGGCCCCGATCCTCAACTTCTGGGGTCCCTCGACGACTGTCTCGGCTCCTCCCCGCAAGAACTAACCCCCTTCATGGGAGCTCTCTCCCATGGGGGTTAGTTCTTGCGGGCGCGCTCCCGTGATACAGTCTGCGGCTATAGCCGCCGGCTGTATCCCTCGGCCCCGCCCCCAGGCACGTTGCATCATTGGATGTGATTGACAGCAGCGAGAGCCAATGGCTGCGCTGCCATCAATTCATCCAATCTAGACAATCAATGGCCAGACTGACTGGAGAAGAGGACGTCGGGGGGCGAGCGCAGCAGGAAAACGGGCTCAGGTAAGTAAAAAACGGGGGGCTGGGGGGCCGTCATTGCTAGTTTATTTTTCACCTTAATACATTGGATGCATGAAGGTGAAAAAAACGAACCTTTACAACCCCTTTAAGCTATAATGCATTATTTGCCATACTAAATTATTTTCAGCCATGGGTCTGTTTTTTGTCTCTAACAGTCCTTGCTAAACATAACATTATTAAATAATGATCGTTATAGCTTAGTGAATTACACCCGATAGGAAACATTTAGAGCACATGGGTTGATTTACTAAAGCTGGTGCACTCAAAATCTGGTGCAGCTGTGCATGGTAGACAATCAGCTTCTAACTTCAGCTTGTTCAAAGCTGATTGGTTTCTATGCATAAGTGAGCCTGATTTTGCACTCTCCAGTTTTAGTAAATAAACCCCACAGTGCATTACAGCACTAGCTCGACTGACAGAAATTACTTATTTTTTTCACTATTTTATATAAATATTTAAAACAATGGAGGTATCACAGTACCCAGATAAAGTTACCTTCAAATATTATAATGGTGACACTAGCTCCTCCCTACCAAACTAGTCTTGATTTCTATTCTTTTTAAATAAATCTATAATTGGAGAAATGTGGGGGCTACTCATGACTTGTATTTGAAGGAGCATGCTTAACCGCTTGCTGACCAGCCACCGTCATACTGCGGCAGGTTGGGCCAGCTGCGCAAACTGCCGTAGATGTACGTCGGACGCGTTAACAGCGATGGGGGGGGCGCACCCGCAGTGCGACGCCAGAGCCAATGTGCATGGCTGCAATGTCCGCCGGCCACCCACGATCGCTTGAGAGAGCCAAAACAGGGATCTATGTATGTAAAAAAACAGATCCCCGTTCTGACAGGGGAGTAGAGAGAGATCTGCTGTTCCTAGTGATCAGGAAAAGCCATCTCTTCTCCTCCAGTCAGTACAGTCCCCCCACAGTTAGAAACGCCTCCATAGGGAACACTTAACCCCTTGATCGCCCTCTAGTGTTAGCCCCTACCCTGCCAGTGACATTTATACAGTAATCAGTGGCTATTTTTAGCTTTGATCGCTGTATAAATGTCAATGGTCCCCAAAAAAAAAAAAAAAATTAAAAAAAAAAAAAAAGTGTCCAATCACTCTGCTGCAATGTCGCAGTCACCAGCATTACTAGAAAAAAATAAAAAATCTATCCCCTATTTTGTAGACACGATAATTTTTGCAAAAAACCAATCAATATACATTCATTTACCAAAAATATGTAGAAGACTACATATTGGCCTAAACTGATGACTTTTTTTTTTTTATTTATTCTTAGGATATTTATTATAGCAAAAAGCAATATAGTTTTTTTCTTAACAATTGTCACTCTATAAGCACAAAAAATACCACCCAAAAAAAAAAAAGACATCAATTTTGTTTGGGTACAACGTCACACGACCGCGCGATTTTCAGTTAAAGCAAAACAGTGCCTTATCACAAAAGATGGTCAGGAAGGGGGAAAATCTTTCTGGTCCTTAAGTGGTTAACGGCTGTCACTTATTGTACTTAGTGAGGCACTAACCTAGAACCAGCATGGGCAATTCAGATGCCCAGGCACTCCACTGGATCCATGCTTTTTCACCATTAGCCACTCACTAAGTGAAAGGAAGGATTAGGAAGGATTAGGAAGATAGCCGCAGATCCTAAACCTTTAAAAACAAGTCAGCAGAGCAGCTCCCAAAATTCCATCCTGACCTTATTTCATGTATGAAAATGAAAACCATGTCAGGAAATTAAATTACACATACCAAGTTGTCGAAGAACGGAGGGGATTTGATGTATGTTGAATTGGTATCCCAAGGATATAACTGATCCGTTGGTGCTTTCAAATTATTCCAGCTTTCATTTACTTTCTGCAAATACAGTTTACTATAGGTTAGTACATTTTGTGTGCAAATAGGTTAGCATTAATCTTTAGGTCTGTTCTTTTGACCAGAGACACATTTGTAGTTTAGGGTAACCATGCGACCAATAGTGACTGTCCACTCTTTTTCTGTTTTATCGAGCTTCAACTTTGAGGCCTCATGCACACTGGACGTTAAAATAACGTTATAAAAACGCCAGTAGCTTTGCAGTGAGTTTTTCAACTTTTTTCAACGTTTTTGCAATAGCGATTTTTAGCGGGTTTTTTTTTTTAAGAAAATAATTTTTTTTTTTCCCTTTTTCAATGGATCAAAAATGTTACATAACGCTGGTGAGCGAAGTTTGAGCGTTTATCAGCGTTAGAGTGCTTTTACAGCTGAAAAATGTCACTGCCCAAAACTGCCTATGTGTGTATGGACACGCAAGATAACATGGAGAGTTTAATGACTGTAGAAAAAAACGTGTACTGCCAAAAACAGCTGCTGTAAAAACATCAAAAAATGTCCAGTGTGCATGAGGCCTTAAACTGGCAAAGAACTTAAAAGTGCCAAGGAGAACTTTTTAAAGCATACACAGATAAATTATGTTCATTATCATAACAGCTCATTTAGAGGAAAAAAAAAAAAAAAAACTCCCTAGATTGTTCTTAGCTCCTTTCTGTCACGTTTACTCTTATATGCTGCCTCAAAGAAGTGGGTCTTCTTCCGTGAGACTGCGTTGGAAGCCCAGTCCTCAATCACCTGATCACTGTAATAGCCTCCGATTGGCCATCACAGTGAACAGTCACTGCATATCCTGCCACAGTTTTTTTCCCCTCTTGAATGGAGAATAAGATACAATGCGTCTCTTTATCCTGCGAGAAAAATGTAAACAAAAAAACATGTGTGCTTTAAAATAAAAAATATATTAAAAAAATTGATCAGGGTTTGATTTAGGTCAGAGTCAAAAGTCAGGGTCAGTGTATTTTGGATAGGATAAAAACAAAATGCTACAAGCAAGGTCCATAAAAGACAAGGATGAGGGAGTTTGGTGTGGAGGAACTTGACTGGTCTGACCTCAACCCGATAGTCCCTGCTCTAATTCATCCCAAAGGCATTCTATGAGCCAGGCCTTCTCGTCCAACATCAGTGCCTGACCTCACAAATGTGCTTCTGGAAGAATGGTCAAATATTCCCATAGACACATTCCTAAACCTTGTGAACAGCCTTCCCAGAAGAGCCAAAGCTGTTATAGCTGCAAAGGGTGAGCCAACTCAATATTAAAACCCTATGGACTACTACTGGGATGCCAGTAAATTTCACATGCGTGTTAAGGCAGGCGTCCCAATACTTCTAACAATATAGTGTATGTACCATCTGTCAATCAGCATGAATGTTTGTAAATAATATGAAACAATTGTATCTGTAGAAATGTTGTTTATCAAGGCTCAAAAAATGTGTGTACTTTTTCCTTCTGGCTTTTTGCTTTTAAAATTTTAAATAAAAAAGGGAAAAAAAAAGGCGCACTGTCATTTCTGGGCCCTACTTCGAGTTTAACAAATACAATAAATAACATACACATGTATCACTGTGATCGTCACGAGTGTGCCAGCTCTTCTTAACAAAAATATCAGCAGCTATGCATTACCATTTCCCACTTAATGAAAGCCCAATTTGTCTTGAAAAAACAAGTTATAACCCACCTGGATAGTTGTGATGATATGTACAGATTTACTAACACATGTCATAGTTGCAAAGCTTTAATAGATTCATCTCTATTTTGTGCTTGGAGTATGGAGTTTTTGTAAGGATGGAAGATAATTTCATGCCAAAACATAAAGATATAAAATCAAATTACCTCAATTTTTTCATAGACTTCTTTGAACATTCCTGGGATAACATATTTACGTTCTACAGCCTGTATTTCATCTCTGGTGGGCCAAATATCTCTGAGGAATACAGGTTTCCCATCAGCATTATTGCCTGTAAGAGACAGTACTGAACATTAACAGATCGAACATTCTCAGGAATTGCTCTGCTATTCACATTTTCTTGGCACTAGCTTTTTTTTTCCCCCAATGCATTTGTGGTCCTCTATAAATCTCTTTAAATATCCCCTCTCTTCTAGGAAAATATCAGGAACTTGATTCAGTGAAGCACTAGAAGAATATGTGCACCAAAAAGCTTCTTGTAAGGAAAGCACTATACATTTTGAAAGGCAAACTCCAAAATCTTATCTTTCCAGATACTGGAGAGTCTCCTATTGGGAGCCACACCCGTAAAACACAAGTGTCCCTAAGCAAAAAACACTGGCTACCATAGACAAAAAAAAGGGGGGGGGTGAGCGGGTGCCGCGAGGGGCACAGGAAAAGGTGGGAAGGGGTAAAAAAAAAAAAAAAAGTATATACTTGAGTATAAGCCAAGTTTTTCAGCACATTTTTGTGCTGAAAATGCCCCCCTCGGCTTATACTCGAGTCACCTTTTTGCGCCTGATCTCCCAGACTTTGGGGACCCGGTACCAGCCGGCCGTAGGTCCTCTGGACCCCAAACGAGGCACACATATAGCCCCACTCTTCCCTACAAGTGTCCAAAGTTTGTTGTCCGGGGAGCACCGATTTTTCCATAGACTCCCATGTTAAACGGTAATTTCTCCAGTAAATTTGGGGACCCAGTACTGGCCGGCCATAGATCCCCTGAATCCCACTTGGCACACATGTAGCCCCAGGTCTCCTCTACAAGTGTGCAAAGATTGCTGTCTGGGGGACCTACGGCCGGGGAGCACAGAGTTTTCAAACCTGGGCACCCCTTCTATATACTCCCATGTTAAATGTAAGTCTAGTCATGGGCACAGTGAGGCATGGGCACAGTGAGGCATGCAGAAAGACACCCTAGGCTTATACTCGAGTCAATAATTTTACCACAAAAAAACTGGGAAAACGTAAGTGCCTCGGCTTATATTTGGGTCGGCTTATACTCGAGTATATACGGTAATTAAAAAAAAAAAAGAAGGGGGGAAGGAAGGGGTCATAGCTTAGGAGATGGGTCAGAATGGAGGATAATTGAAAGATAGTCTGTAGTACTAAATCAGGTAGCCAAAAGTGACCTACCTGGTGTAGGTACACCTGAAGAAAATCACAAAGGCCCCTTTCACACTGGGGCGGTTTGCAGGCAATAGCGCCTGCAGACTGAGCCTAAACAGCGGCTGCTGTCTCTCCAATGTGAAAGCCCCGAGGGCTTTCACACTGGAGCGGTGCGCTAGCAGGACGTGAAAAAAAGTCCTGCTAGCCGCATCTTTGGAGCGGTGAGAGGAGCGGTGTGTTTACCGCTCCTACACCGCTCCTTCCCATTGAAATGAATGGGACACCACGGTAATACCGCCCGCAAACCGCGGCTGTAGCCGCCGTTTGCAGGTGGTATTAACCCTTTTTCGGCCGCAAGCGGGGGTTAAAACCGCACCGCTAGCGGCCAAATACCTCAGCAATCCCAACGGTATAGCGCCGCTAAAAATAGCGGCGCTATAACGCCACCGCACCCACCGCCCCAGTGTGAAACCGGCCTAAGTGATAGTAAACCTTTATGGACTGTGCGTTTTAGAAGTAATAAATGAGAATTTTTACTAATTTGACTGTTTGTCTATCAGTACCCTTTTGGTTTGAGTGTGTTGGAGGACAGCCTCAGCAAATGTCCACACCCTCTCTCCTTCCCCCCTTTTTTTGTCTATATTATAATTTGGATGATGGTACTTTTTTTTTTTTATAAGTTCTGATAATATATACCTGGCTATACCCAACAATTCTCTCCATACTAGCTACCATATACTTTTAAAGCAGCCAGTGCCAATGATGGTAGGGCTGCATAAACCAGTTTCAGATGCCTGGTTTGCCATCAAACCTGATGCACAAGATGGCTAGACAAGTGATTCCTAAAGCCTTGCAAATGGGCCAGGATGGAAAGCATGCACTATTGCTACATTTTCTAAGAAAAGGGAAAACTAAATATCCTACACCAGGTGATACAACCTTAATGGGTTAAAACTTACATTAAAATAATTAATGTGTGAAATTTAACACAATACAAATGCAAGTTCACTGGACCAAAAGATGGACATCATGGATGAAAGTCTGATTTTATTTGTAGTTATAGCAGATTTTTCTCTCTGCTGCAAACATAAGGGCATGTTAAACCCTTCATACCCAAGCCTTTTTCTGAAAATTACTTAGAACCCACAAATTATATATATATATATATATATATATATATATATATATATATATATATATATATATATATATATATAATATATAATCTTTGGTAGAGACCCCAGTGAATAAAATGGCAATCGTTGCAAAATGTTATGTTACACAGTATTTGCACAGTGGTCTTTCAAATTATTTTTTTTCCCCAAAGAAATACACTTTCATGAATAAAAAAAACAAACAGTAAAGTTAGCCCAACTGTTTTGTATAATGTGAAAGATATTACGCCGAGTAAATAGATACCCAACATGTCATGGTTTAAAATTGCACACACACTCATGGAATGGCAACAAACTACAGTACTTAAAAATCTCCATAAGCGACATTTAAAAATTAAAAAATTTAACGGTTACCACTTTAGAGTAACAGAGGTCTAGTGCTAGAATTATTGCTCCAACAATACCTCACATGTCTGGTTTGAACACTGTTTACATTTGCAGGCACGACTTCCGTAGGTGTTCGCTTCTGCAGGGATGAAGCACTTTACATTTTTTATTTTCTGATTTTATTTTATTTACTCTGTCCCTAAAAAAAAAAAAAATGTAAACATCCCTTGTGACCGTAATAGTCAGTGATGGGCACTCTTTATGGAGGGATCTGGGGTCCATACAACCCCAAATCACTCCTTTGCACTTCAATGCATTCAAAAACACCAAGTTTGGCCGTTTCGAATACTGTAATTATTTAAAATCTGGCGCCTTTAAGGCTTCAGTACACCGGAATTGATGCTTCCGGGTTACTAGAGCCGAGCAAAAAAAAAAAAAAAAAAGAAGAAGAAGGGTTCCATTACAGCAAGCAGCATTGGAGGGCAAATAGATATACCAGGCCAAGGACAAACCCAAGGAAAAATTCCAAGCCTACTTACCGACCAGCCCACGGACAACCAAATCAACTGGTCTAACAAATTCGTTAAAAACTGGGGTTTAGTCTGCACACATTTTCAAATACATGCACAAGCTACATGCCCTGCCAAGGCACCTTGGTATCTGTAGTTCCCATCACTGACTGTTGAGTGACTCCACAGTGGAAGCACATGCATTTTGATGAGTAGGTGGAGGGCAGATGGACTGATGGGAGCCCACCCCCTTCTTAAAAAAAAAAAAAAGTAAGTAGGCTTGGAATTTTTCCTTGGCCTTGTTTATATACTAGACCCAAAACCAATCAAAGCCGATAGCAGCTTTGTTCAGGTCTCTGGCCAGCTGGCGGATGTGTCGGATGGTCGCTCAGGCCGCTCGTGGGACGGGAAAGCCCAGGCGAACCACGGAAGGCGGCAGGATGTCCCCTCCCATTGCCATCTAAAAACCTGTACCAGGGGGAATCTGCAGCTGCAGGCATCACCACGGTACAACCCCTTGAAACCAAAGGCCGCAAATTTGCGTCATTTGACGTGAAGGAGCTAATATTTGCCAGCAGGTCGCAGTGCGTTGCTTCTTACAAATAGTGTTTTTTTATATGTAATGGGATATGATTATTTGTGATTAGATGTAAAATAAAGCCTTTAATATTATCAGGTTTCATAAAAAAAAAAAAAAAAAAAAAAAAAAAACACACACAAACACACACACACACACACACACACACACACACACACACACACACACACACACACACACACACACACACACACACACACACCACACAACACATACCAGTACAGAACTACAAGTATTTACTTTTACCCATTCAAAGTATTTTTTACACGCTTACAACCTATTACAGCAACATTTAGATATGTGACCTTCAGATTTCTAAATGACGAAGTTACTGTAATAGGCTGTAAACATGTCATAAATACCTTTATTTCACTCAAAGTAAATATGTACATGTACAGTAGTTTTATGCTGATTTTTTGGGGGTGAAAAGCCTGAACAGGATGTATACAGCAAAACAGTCCTAAACTTGTGCAGTTAAATGGAATATAAAAAAAAATTAAAAAAAATAATGGAAAAGAAAATGGCTCTTACCCAGTGGTTCTGTCTCAAAGTCAATTCTGACGGTCCCAGCTATGGCATAGGCAATGACAAGAGGTGGAGAAGCTAGGTAATTTGCACGAGTATTTGGGTGAACACGGCCTTCAAAATTTCTATTACCAGACAACACACCTACAGCAACCAAGTCTCCCTTGGGACAGAGGAAAAACATTTTAGTTGCTAAATAAAAGCAATGGTAAACGGTCGATACAGACAAACCTAAACTAACACTGCATTTTCTGACTTTTAAATTGCTTCATAATTTGACACAAAGCTTGTTTGACAGCCTGGCCAAGCACTCCGTCCGGCTGCCATTGCTGACCACCCTATTGACAATATCAGCTGCCTTGAGGTTTCTGGTTTCAGTGATTTCTGAATCTAAAAACGGATGTAAAATCGGGGGGGGGGGGGGGGGGGGGGGGGGGGACCTGCAAGACAAAGGCATAATGTGCTAGTATGCATCACATACTAGCACATTATGAAATATTCACCTTACTTAGAATGAATCCCTCTCAGGGGCGTAAAGTCACCACTGAGGGCTGACATCTTCTCCCGTCCTTTTTTCCGGGATCGCAGGCTCTGGCGCTGTGAGTGGCCAGAGCCATGATGATGTCACTCCTGAGCGTAGGAGCCCTCGATTTCGGCAATTTTTCTAACTAGCCTGTGGTAGCGTATGCCTATTTTCTTGAAAAACTTGGAGCAGCATAAGTTGCCCCATTATGCACTCCACATTTTTAAGACATTTTGTTTAAGTATATCTAAGGTCCCTTAGATTTTGATGGACTAAGGAAATAAAGAGAGTATGAATTAAGTAAATATCATACTGTACCTGAGTAATGGCTTCTACAACTGAGTCGGGTAACGGGCCACTGTTTCCAATGCAAGTCATACAGCCATATCCTACAACATCAAATCTGAGCGGGAAAATCAAAAATTATGTGCTGAATAAATGCAAAACATAAAATTTAGAAATGGTTTTAGAAACTGAACTATGACCCACAGCGTATTCTCAGGACAAAACAACAACCTCTGTATAAGCAATGTGAGGAAACGGTAGCTTTGCAAAAAAAATAAAAAAGTGGGAGTACTAAGAACTACCTTCCTCATCAGGTCCAGGGACATATTTACAGGGCTTGTTGTCTGCTGGAAGAGTGTTTCGGCATCTCTGCCAGGGAGCAAAACTTCTCTTCTTTTGTAGCTTGTTTTATGTAGCTGTCCTCGCATAAGTCGACACAGCTACTATAGTGCCGGCTGGAGGGCAGAGAGATATCAGCTGCCCTTCGCCTCTCCCTGTAACAGACCGGATGTTCCTGCGAAGAAGAGCTGCCATGTGGTGTGGTGAAAAGGGAGAAACACCGGAAGCGCCACCGAAGTACAGTATTAAAATCAGGGCTTGTGGTGTGGTGTCCTGTCCCGACACTCTTAACTTTCCACTGCATAAGGAATACCAAGTACATCAATTTTGGTAATTTAAACTGTCAGTGTTGCTGCTGGATGAATATAGTGGCTGCCTGGCTGTCTCTTAATGCTGCTGCCTTGATAGGGGGGCCCCCCGTCTCTTGCCGGACATTGGGGGTATCTGGAAATTAATCTGAGCTTATTTTGGTAAAGCACTGGATATTTGTAATGTTTTGTACACTTTACTGCATTGCTTTTTAATTAACAAATTACCTTGTACATCTCCCCAAAGTATACTTGGTTCCCTGTCCTTAAAAGGGGGCGTGCTAGGTGTGACCTAGGAGAAGGGGGTGAGTTCCTGCAACTTTTCTCTTAGAAAAAAAAGCCCTTTATATAGGTGGTACCTTCTATTTTAAAATGCCATATTTCAAAGACGCTAGGTTTCCAGAATCTTACCCAAGTGTGGAAAGATAAGGCATAACCCCACTATCCCGGAGGTAGTAAGTCACAACACCACTGCCAGGGGACAAGCTTGTCTTGATGTAAGGTTTCACTGTCAGGCCAGCTTCCACAGCTTTTTTGGCTAGTAAGCCTAGGAGTAGAATAGATGACAGATGGAATAACTGATTAGGTTCTGTACATATACTGTTTGTCAAGCTTAACTTATTCTAAAATCAAAACTTTTTTTACTTTAATGCAATAATGTAAAAAAAAAAAAAAAAAAAAAAAAAAAACCACACACCTCTCACTACCACTAGCTGTTCCTACCTCTTAAACACTTACCCGAGTCCTCTATTGATCCAGTGCTGTGCGCCGGCTGCAGCACTTCTCTTGCCTACAGTGAGAGCAGTGGGAGCAATAGGCTCCTGTTGCAGTCAGTGAAATCCTGGGAAAAGTGCGAGGGGCATAGCTGAGCTGTGTGTGTGTCTATGGATGCAAATAGCCTAGCTCGGGTGTGCACCCGCATTGGGTGCCCCCTCAGCCAGCCACTTGGAGAAGAGGGGGAGCGAAGAACACAGGCGGGGGGGACTCCAAAAGAGGAGGTAAGAGACCGCTATGTGCAATATCCTTACACAGAGCAGGTAATTAGAACATCTCTATTTTAAACAAAAAAGATACCAGTGTTGTCGCAGGAAAGGAGGGGGAGTGAATTCCATGCAAATGCATAGCCAGAAGAACTAAGTATTTTCTTCAATCCCGAAAAGTGTAAGCGGCAGTGGAGCATCAGAGGCAAGCATGTCAAATATGTGCTGCTGGTAGACCAGGCATTAAAGTGTTTGTTACCCTACAAAAAAAAAAGAAAAATAATCCGTTAAGGGATCCTGTTTCCCTTAACCTCCCTGGCGGTATGATTCTGTTTGGAATTATGTACCAAAAGCGGTACAATTATTTTGCATGGAAATTTGGCGTTATGTACTGTAGGCCTGCAATTCTTAGTAATTACTTTCTTAAACCTGACCAAACAAGACTCTAGTAGACATCCCAGATGTGATAAATTTGAAACACAAAATCATGAATTATAATCTAATAAGTAATATAATTTTATTCAATAATGTAGAAGAAAATAATGACAAAGAAAATTCAATACACATCCTGAGTGTGATACATTTTAAAGCATGGAACTAGACAAAGTCCAACGTTGCAATCTGGACAATGGTATCTTGTTTCCTTTCTGACTTTTTTTCCATTGCCATCTCTCTTGGAACAGCAGACCACGCACATCCTGGTAGGTGCTTCCTTTTTTGCGGTTGGCGGTATATAGTCCAAAAAATGACGTCCAGTCAGGCGTTCTGGGTTGACAACGCCAACAGCACGTCGTCCGGGTCTGTTCACAGCTACTGATGGCATCTGGTGGTTGACAAATCTGCTCAGCCACCTTCCAGATAAAGTCGGAATGAACAAGAGGCATGCCACTCTTTGCTTTGTATAGGATATACGCATTTCAAAAAGGCATTGTTCCAAAAGATGCCTGAAAATCTTTATAATATTTTTTTCTGCTGTTTGCGCATAGCCGGGTAAAATGTCATTGCCTGATCGGCTCTGTCGACACCTCCCATTGTATTATTATAATCCATCACAACTTGCGGCTTCAACAGATCTTTCCCACCTCTTGTGAGGACCATGGCAGTGGACGTATTGTGCACAGTACTCATGAGACACACGTCCTTGTCTCGCTATCGCATTGCCATCATCTTACCCTTCTGCTAGGCAACCATTTCTCCTGTTTTTAGTTTTTTCTTGCCAAACATAGATGGCATGCCACGTCGGTTAGGCCTAACGGTACCATACCCATCAGTTTTATTTTGTAGCAAAACCTCAAAAAGTTCCGGAGATGTATAGAAGTTGTCCGTGGTCACACAATATCCCTGGTTCAGCAATGGCTCCAGCAGTGTAAGGACAGATGATGTGGCCATCCCATAGCCGGGTTGAACTTTGTGCCTTTACCGGTGTAAATGACAGAATTCCAGATGTATCCGGTGGATGACTCACAGAGCATAAAGAATTTGATGCCAAACCACGCTCTTTTGGATGCAATGTACTGTATCCAGCTTAGGCGTCCCTTGTAGGCCATCAGACTTTCATCCACGCTGACGTCCCTGTCTGGCACGTAGGTTTGCTGGAAATTGGCCACGATTATTTGGCATGCCTCACAGATTTTCTTTAGCTTGGGCGCAGGATGCGTGGCCTCATCAAACTCCTCATTGTTCGTGAAGTGGAAATACTTCATGAGGGAAAAATGGTATTCAGACATCACGGTGCTAAAAAACGGAGTGGTCAGTAGCTTATTGGTGGTCCAGTACATTTCTGGAGCCGTTTCCCCATCACCCCCTGAAGAATGATGAGTCCCAGAAACTGCCAGATGTCCTCTTTCGTCACCGGTTCCCACTTTCTGCTTCGGGAAAATCTGGCATGCAGCGTAGCGGATTGCTGATCATGGTAACGATTTGTCTCTGACAATTTTTTCAATTACCTCTTCAGTGAGAAATAATTGCAGGTATGCCAGAGGGTTGTCACACTGTGATCTAGTGAAGGGAAATCTTGGGGGCTCTACCTGGTCCGTATCGGAGTCTATAGGGCACCAAGTGCGCACATCGCTGAGGTCAGGTGCAGGATCATCGCCATTGTCACTTGCCAGATCCGTGTGGGTGTCAGTGTCAGACGACAAATCTCCCCACGACTCACTATCGCTCACTTCTGCGAGCATCTCTGTGTCGCTGTCACTCATCTGGTCCAAAAACGCCCTTTTGGTAAAGTGGCGCTTTTTTGATGCCATATTTTTTTGGGCACAGATGACAGGCAAGGGGGCACGGTATGGTGATCAGAGATGATACAGTGTAATCAGATACAATTTAACCTATTTTATTTTTGTGTTTGTGTTGTGTGAACTTTTGAATTTGCCGCCCAGTTCCGCTCCCATGCGACGCCGCGGCCCGCAGGGAACGGAACCAGGAAGCGCCAACACTCGCCGGTGATCTCTCTGGCGATCACAGCAGAGGACATCATCGCTGCATCGCCAGGAGAAGGTAAGGAAACTCCGCTGCAGGCTCTGCAATGTTACCCCGAGCGTGACTCGGGGTTACCGATCCTATCAAAAAAAAAAAAAAACACAACCCAGAGTCACGCTCGGGATTACCGCCAGGGAGGTTAAAGCATGTTATACAGCACAGTGCTTGTGTTGTGTAATTTGGCCCCCTGTATCACCTTAAATTCCCGGCTAATCCTGCCTGGTTCTGCCCTCCCCCTGTAAACTGACCACGGTTTATCATGACTCCTGAGCCCCGACACCGCAGTCAGTTTACAAGCCTCTGTCATCCGCAGCTCTCTTAACCTCCTCTGTGCTCCACTCCCCCCCTCCCCCCTCCCCTCCCTGCCTGCTTGCACCAGTGCTGCTCTGCTCTCCTCCCTGCTGCATTAAGGCTATGTTATTTTTATACCATCCCCTCTGTTGGAGAACAAACTGTTTCTGCAAATGCCTATTTACTGTCAAATTTCACCATACTTATTCATTTTTCTTTAGAACTTGAATTGTCAGCAGCTTATCTATCTTATGAACTTCAGGTCATAAAGTGGTTAAGCCACTGTTATGTTTATACCATCACCTCTATTAGATAACATGTATCCTAGTGTCTGTGCTTTATACAAATAAAAAAAAACTGATTTCACAGTGCCTCCCGGCGCTCACGTGACTCCTCAGCTCTCTCCTCCCCTTTCGCCCCTGGCTGATGTCAGTGAGAGTTCTTGGGCCCCACCTGTGGGAGCTGTCAGACAGGGACAGGAGAGAGCCGAGGAGTCACGTGAGCGCCGGGGGGCACTGTGAAACCAGGTAGAAAGCTGATTTTTTTTATAAATCAGCCAAGACACATTTTAACAGAGGGGATTGTATAAACATAACATAGTGGCTTAACAACCACTTTAAGACATAAAATGCATAAGATGGATAAGCTGCGGACAATTCAAGTTCTAAAGAAAAATTAATGAATATGGTGAAAATTGCACAGTGAATAGGTAATTGCAAAAACTGTTTACGTGGTCTTTTACTAAAATCCTTCAAGTATGTCATATTTTCTTTTAATTTGAACAATTTTTTACTTAGAAATGCACACATTCTTTGCTTGTACACTAATAATTACTAAAAGGAGACACTCCGCAGTTTTGGGTGAAAAATAACTTCCTCTACTCTACAGCAAAGAATAGCACACATCACTGATATCTAGTTCCGGTTTAAAACTTTCCATAAAACATAGCAATATTACGCAAACGCTCATGTGCTGCCCTCTAGTGTTTATACCTTTAACAACTAGCTTACACCAAATGTGTTTCTCAAATAAATACAGCAAAAAATATAAATATAATGCAGCACTGTAAACATTCAACATAAAAACACTTGGTGACCTTATAGGCATTAGATCAATCAAAAAACAGTATATGTGCTCAAGTTCAAAATTAGATAGTCCACATCCTTGATGCATACATTTTTCCTTGTGCTGGAGATCAATAAATATTCTGTGATATTAAGCAAAATCGACCTTGTGCGTATCGCTCCAACAAACTTGTGCGCGTACCTTCTTTAAAAAGGCCTGCCTATTATAGAGGTCACAAAACCTTTTTGCCTCTATTGGGGGCAAATGGTACCATCCATACTAGTCAACTCCTCTTGAGTTATATAGAAAGAAAAGCGCTTTACTTCCGTGCACGAAGGATTGAAATGCACATGTGAGTGTATATGGTTTTAATTGCTTTAATAAAATTAACTGCTTTTTTTATGGAAAGCACTATAAGAGAGGTTCTATTTTCTGAGTGATATCACCTATAAAGAGGATTTGAATAGTGTAGATCAGGGGTCTCAAACTGGCGGCCCTCCAGCTGTTGCAAAATTCTAAGTCTCATCATGCCTCTGCCTGTAGGAGTCATGCTTGTAACTGCCAGCCTTGCAATCCCTCATGGGACTTGTCGTTTTTCAACATCTGGAGGGCCGCCAGTTTGAGACCCCTGGTGTCGATGGTACCATTTGTCCCCAACAGAGGGTAAAAAGTGTTCTGTGACCGCTATAGTAGGCAGGACATTTAAAGAAGGCGAGTGCACACGTTTTTTGGAGTGGTACACACAAGGTGAAGGTTGAATGAGCAGCCGCGGATTTTGCTTTATATCACTGAATATTTATTGATCTACAGCACAAGGGGACATTTATTCATCACGGACGTGGATTATATTATTTAATTATATCACATTTGAGCCCGAGCACATATACTGCTCTTTTTATGTTGAATGTTTACAGCGCTGCACTAGATTATATTTTTTCCATAAAATGTATTTTGGTTTTAATGTCATAAAAAAAATAAAAAATAAGAGTTTCAGGTTTGATACTTTCCTCACTGCAGCTTCACTCCCACCACATTTACCTGCAGTGCGGTTAGCACCTATAAACACAGGCCCATGAAACTCACCTGCACCCAGCATGACAGAAGGGTTGCTGGTGTTTGTGCAGCTCGTGATAGCAGCTATGACAACACAGCCATGGTTGAGCTCATAATCAACATCTTGATAGGAGAATTTAACTTTGTCATTATGGTGTCCCTGAGGTATCTGAAAACCCTTAAAGCCTTGCTGTAACAGAGAAAAAAACAATGCAATGAGCACATTTGATTAACCAGCATTATGATGTGTAAGCCCCCGTTCGTCATGCGATTTGACAGCGCCAAATCGCATGAAACGCTGCACCCCATTGCCTGCAATGGAACCGTTCAGCCTCGACTCATGTTTGAAGTAGTTCAGGAACCTTTTTAATTTCATTGCGACTTGCATAGACTTCTTTTAAACAAAGTCACATGCCGCAATGAAATCGGAAGGTGCAAATCTCACTGGTCTGTGTCTTAGAAATTGTGCGGAAGTACCACAATTCCAAAGCCGCACTGGTGTGAACCAGGGCTTATACTTTCTCTACAACCTAAGGATTTTTTAAAGATCTGAAAATAGATATTTTTCATTTAAGGTATCTTGTATTGAATCTGATCACAATTAAACAATGTGAACGATAGTCAAGTTATTACCAAATCCCTTCATGTCCCTGACTACTCAAGACAAGGCGGGTTTCTGTTTGCCATAAGGGAACAGTATTCTCAAAAAAAGTTGAAGGAAGATTGTATATGTTCAAGGTGGAAAAAACAGGAAGATCAGCCCAGGACAGACATAAAAGAGATCTAAAGCCAAAAACAAAAATGTAAGCTATTGCAGCTTATCAGCCCTTCGATGTGGTGGTTGCATTAGTTTTAAATTGTCAGCCTTTTTTCCTTTATTTTCACCTGCCAGTCTTGTCAATTACATATTTCTGTTCCTTCATGACGACACTCTTGCCTCCATTATATCTATGGGGGCAGCCATGGTTGCCGTGCATGGTCGTTCCTCTCCACCACATGGCAGTTTAAGGGAATAGTGGATATCAAAAGGATAACATTGTTTTTTCCATCTTTTAAGCTCACAGAAAAGGGACAAAGACCAACGTGCATTGGCAAGATCAGCATGTATTTTCTCTTTCTAATGCGGCGTACAAACGATCGTTTTTCATGCTGTTAAAAATGCCATTTTTTAAAATGGCCATTAAAACCGATCGTGTGTATGCTCCAGAGCATTTTTAACGGCGTGAAAAACGGGCATTAAAAATTTCAAACATGCTCTACTTTTTCACGTCGTTTTTCATGTTGTTTTTTTTAACGACGTGAAAAACGATAGTGTGTATGCTTTTACGAGGGGAAAAAAAACACGCATGCTCAGAATCAAGTATGAGACGGGAGCGCTCGTTCTGGTAAAACTAGCGTTCGTAATGGAGATAGCACATTCGTCACGCAGTAACGGACTGAAAAGCACGAGGCTGAAAAGTGCGAATCGCCGCTCAAAGTTTACTAACATGAAGGGTGGCGCCATCCGAACGGAACTTCCCCTTTATAGTGCCGTCGTACGTGGTGTACGTCACTGCGCTTTGCTCGAGCGTTTTTTTTAATGATCGTGTGGATGCAAGACAGGCTTGAGAGGAAACATGAAAAAAAACGACAAGAAAAATGTTGGTTAAAAAAAAATGGCATGAAAAACGATCGTGTGTACGCCGCATTAGCCTGAGAAATGAAAACTGATGCAACCACCATACCCAAGGACTGGTAAGCTGCAATATTACATTTTTATTATGGGGTTTAGATGAAATTCTTGGCAGAATAATTTATATATATATATATATATATATATATATATATATATATATATATATATATATATATATATACACACATACATACATACATACATATACACACACACACATATACACACACACACTATATATATACACACATATACACACACACGTGAAATACATTTTTTTAATAAGGGTTTATAATCCTTTATGTCTTTGCTGCAATGTAATACTACATTATATTTGTATTTATGCACATAATGCGGAATTGGCCAGTGAGACAGCCCCATATCACTTCTCCTGGCCATTCCTCCTGGGCCCACGCACCACCTCTGACTGTCCACTACAAATACAGGCTGACTGCTGGAGCCCAATCGGGCTTTGAGAAAGGAAATGGGTGGCACCGAAACACATTAGTCATGCTCCTGTCTTTCCCCAGGTGTGGACGTCATTCCAGGCCATCAGTGCCCAGCATCCTATGGCATTGGGAGGATTCCTGGCTCCCGAAAACAGAGGATTTTGGTGGTCCCTCACCCAAGTGGAGCAGCGTATCGATCCCTTGGACTCCCTACATCCTAATGAGACTGTGGCTATCCCGATCTTTGGTGGGTGTGACAAGTGCTCTTTTTCTTCATAAATGAGTTGCTTCTTGCCTGAATAAACTTGTTGTTAATGTGACATGCTGTATTCAGAGTGGCACTCTGTTTATACATCTCCCAGGAGCTGCCTTTGTCCCTGTAATTGTTGCTGGGACCATTTTGCTTTTGCCTCATCGATTACCCATCTCTTGTGCAATCTATAGCTATGGACCATGAAGTGAAATGCACTCACATGTAAATTATAGATCCTAAACAAGCATTACAGAAACAATAGGATGAAACATTTGGCTGAAAGGTAATCACAGCTCTTAGTGTACTGTATATGGTTACTACATACCCATTTCAACTGCGGAATTGGATACGCTTCATGCTTTACTTAGTGCACTATGTCTCCATCCTGCAACATTCACCAAAACATAACAGGAACATAGCATGGTCTCTACATGACCCATTCGTTTACAGGGTTCACAAAGTTGTATAATGCATGCCTATCCATGAAGCTTATTTCTCTGTACATAGACTATGCTTCATCAGGACATTGAGGGCATTATTATAAATGCGCTCAAAAATGCACATCCACAAAGAGCAGTGAAATGAAAGCTTGGTCCCTTGTTTGAGGGACCAAGCTTGTGCACAGCCCAAAAGCAAATAGGGCAGTCCATGAGCTTAGTCTGTCACACAAGCATAGAAGTTTCAAACAACTACTTTGCAGTTATACTTGCGTTTAAATCATATGACCACATAATATAAGTTGGTGAATATTGTGGGTTGGAGACATTATTCAATCAGAAAATTGTGCGCAATGTATTTCATGGATTCTTTTAGGCCCCTTTCACACCGACACGTTTTTCAGGCGGTTTAGCGCTAATAGCGCTGCTATACCACCTGAAAAAATCGTGCCCTGCAGTCTTCAGTGTGAAAGCCCAAAGGCGGTGCGCTAGCAGGACCGCTCCAGAAGTCCTGCTAGCCACATCTTTACAGCGGTGAAGGAGCGGTGTGTTCACCGCTGCTGCCCATTGACAGCAATGGGAGACCGCGGTAATACCGCCCGCAATGCGCCTCTGCAGAGGCGCATTGCGGGCGGCATTACCCCTGTTTCGGCCGCTAGCGGGTGTTAAATTCACCCCGCTAGCGGCCGCATACAGCGGTAAAAACGAAGGTATAGCGCCGCTATACCCACAGCGCACCTCCCGCCCCAGTGTGAAAGGGGCCTTAGGAATATTTGTAGTTATTTCAAACTGAAACACTGAATTTGATATTTTTTATATATGTGTTATTCTTTGGTGCCATATATTTTTCTATATACAGTATGTGTATTGTAGATTCTTTGAATGAGGAGTCTGAATTTTTTTAAGCTTTCTGATTTAGTCACAGTAACTATGGGGAAATATCATCCCTGTTTCTGATAATCTGGTAGTACTTCCCAGGCTAACTCACCTTGGCTCCCAGACAACTTTCAAAGTCTGTTTTCATGTCAGAAACCGATACTTTATCCTGGGGTCTCTTTGGTCCACTGCAGCAAGGCACCACTGTGCTGAGGTCCAACTCTACCACCTGCATTGACAATAAGAATTATGGAGCAGAATATTTTGTTTTCATTTTTATTTTATTTCAGAAAGAGAATCTCAAAACATCTTCCAAACATCATCAAAATAACATGGTACCCATGCCCCAACAACAGGAGAATACATACATTTCAAAACTTAAGTTGATTTTGTTCATAAGCAGAATAATAAAATACATTTTTCAAAATATTCATCTCCCCTTGGTCATGAATTTAAAAATCTCAACCTTATCCAAGAAACTCAAATATCACATCGCCTGGGGAACCCCCCATATAGTGGCAAGATATCTACCACTCGCTTCCCTTCCATTTTAACCAAGCCAACAAACATAAAAGAAAATGACAGGACAAAAAAAACAAAAAACATAAATCAGTCTTATTCAATAGAACAATAAATACAGCATTGTTTGGTAACCACAGCAAACATAGCCCATCTCCTATTGGAATGGCTTCCGTAGTGTGAAATCTAATTGGTTTTGATGGGTATCTGCATTTAGCAGTTTGTAATTAGTGGAAGAAAATCAAAAGGTTGCAGCAAAAACTACAGGCACTCAAAAAAGAACAGGTCATTGCTGAATTTGAGCATCTTAGGTAAAAATACTCTAAATATAATGTTTTTTAAATTGACTCACATAGTGCATTAGCTTCTTTCAAAAAAATGCATAGTAAATGAGATGTGCAGACTCTGGTCATTCAAACTACTATTTCGTAACAAGCACTGCACTGGCAAAAAGTTGATAGGTAGGCAGGGATTGAGAGGTGGGTGTAACCTTGGATTCCCCTGGCTGCTACAGAGTAATACTAGAAAAACGAACGTCAAAATGTCGATGTCTCGATTTTCAGAGAACAAATACTCTATTTCCGGATTCACTTTGACAAGTGCATGCACATAAGACTAGTTACAATTTTTCCTTGTCTGGGAGAAAATTCAATGGATTGGAAAATGTGTTTGTTCCCATTAGACTCAACAAAAATTTCCCATCCTGATCCTTGGATTTTTTTTTTTTTGCTCATTCTGGTTGAAACGGATTCAGGTCTCTATTTCTTATTAGATAATGGAACATACATTTTGAAAACAATCTTTTGAACAAAATCCCACAGGTGTAAGGCCAGCTTAACTGAACAGAACAAGCTCACTTTAGAATACAGCATCTTTAAATGACTACATTTTATGCATGTATTATAAGCGGTTTACTTTCTACCACCCCAATCCCAAAAATGTTTGGATGCCGTGTAAAATCTACATAAATACAGAATGCAATGGATTTTCAAATCTCAAAGTCATATTTTATTCACAATAGAAAACCTATCAAATGGTTTAAACTGAGAAAATATACAAATTTAACCACTTAAATGCCGGGCACTTTCCCCCCATCCTGCCCAGGACAATTTTCAGCATTGTCGCACTTTGAATGACAATTGCACGGACATGCAACACTGTACCCAAACTAAATTTTTATCATTTTCTTCCCACAGATAGAGCTTTCTTTTGCTGGTATTTGAACACCACTTGGGTTTTAATTTTTTTGCTAAACTAAAAAAGATCCAAATTTTTGAGAAAAAAAAACTGATGGGCACTGATAGTTGGCACTAGATAGGCAGTACTGATGAGGAGCTGACAGGCATTACCAAGTGGCATCTGAAGGGCACGGACAGGCATTACTGATGGGGCACTGACTGGTGTTCTTTATGGGGCACAGGCTGGCAGCTGATAGGCATCTGATGGGGGCTGCACTGATAATGTGCTGATTATCATCAGAGCAGACCCCCCCCCCCCCCTCTGACAGGGAGAGCTGCCGATGGGCTTTCCCTGTCAGCGTGAACCGAGAAAAGCCGTTTACCGGCACTTCCTGGTTCCCACGATGATCAGCTGTGATTGGTCACAGCTGATCACGTGGTAAAAAGCCTCCGTCAGAGGCTCCATATCACGATCGGAGATGCGATGTGTCAGACCGCGGACGCAGACCGGGTTGTTATCCTGATCACGTCATATGACGTCCGGTCAGGATAACAGAACCACTTTGCCGACGTCATTTTGCTATATGGCGGGCAGCAAGTGGTTAAAGAAAAAAAGTACGTTAATTTTGAAATTGATGGCAGCAACATGTCTCAAAAATGTTGGGACAAGGAAAAAAGCTGGCAAAATATGATGCATTAACAAAGAAGAGCTGAAAGAATATTTTGCAAATAATTTGGTTAGGTCAGTAACATGATTGGGCATAAAAAGAGCATCTTAGAGAGTCAGTGTCTCAGAAGTAAGGATAGGCAGAGGTTCATCGATCCGTGAAAAGCGAAGTCTAAAAATTGTCGAACCATTTCAGAAAAATATCTCTCAACGTAAAATTGCAATGACTTTAACCACTTAACAACCACCTGCCGCCAAATAACGGCGGCAGGGTGGTTGCTTAACTCTGGGAGGACGTTATATAACGTCCTCCCAGAATCGCGCTCCCGCGCGCCCCCTGGGGCGCGCACACGGGAAACTCCGTGACCGCCGGGTACAGAGGACCCGGCGGATCACGAATCGCGGTAAATCGCCGCTGATAGCGGCCGTTTACCACGTGATCGCTCCGTCAAATGACGGAGCAATCACTTGTAAACAGACCGGCGTCATTTGATGACGCCGGTTCCTCCCTCCCCTCTCTGTACCGATCGGTACAGTGTGAGAGGGGAGGGGGAGGGAGCGGATGGCAGCAGCAGCTCTGTGGGCTGGATCTGTGACAATTGCAGTCACAGATCCATCCATCCATCCCTGCTCAGCCATCCCTGTGCTATACCCTGCCAATACTCTGCAATACACCCTGCCAATACTCTGCAATACACCCTGCCAATACTCTGCAATACTCTGCAATACACCCTGCCAATACTCTGCAATACTCTGCAATACACCCTGCCAATACTCTGCAATACTCTGCAATACACCCTGCCAATACTCTGCAATACTCTGCAATACACCCTGCCAATACTCTGCAATACTCTGCAATACACCCTGCCAATACTCTGCAATACACCCTGCCAATACTCGCCAATACTCTGCAATACACCCTGCCAATACTCTGCAATACCCTCCGCCAATACTCTGCAATACCCTCCGCCAATACCCTCCGCAATACCCTCCGCAATACCCTCCGCAATACCCTCCGCAATACCCTCCGCAATACCCTCCGCAATACCCTCCGCAATACCCTCCGCAATACCCTCCGCAATACCCTCCGCAATACCCTCCGCAATACCCTCCGCAATACCCTCCGCAATACTCTGCAATACCCTCCGCAATACTCTGCAATACCCTCCGCAATACTCTGCAATACCCTCCGCAATACTCTGCAATACCCTCCGCAATACTCTGCAATACCCTCCGCAATGCTCTGCAATACCCTCCGCAATGCTCGGCAATACCCTCCGCAATGCTCGGCAATACCCTCCGCAATGCTCGGCAATACCCTCCGCAATGCTCGGCAATACCCTCCGCAATGCTCGGCAATACCCTCCGCAATGCTCGGCAATACCCTCCGCAATGCTCGGCAATACCCTCCGCAATGCTCGGCAATACCCTCCGCAATGCTCGGCAATACCCTCCGCAATGCTCGGCAATACCCTCCGCAATGCTCGGCAATACCCTCCGCAATGCCCGGCAATACCCTCCGCAATGCCCGGCAATACCCTCCGCAATGCCCGGCAATACCCTCCGCAATGCCCGGCAATACCCTCCGCAATGCCCGGCAATACCCTCCGCAATGCCCGGCAATACCCTCCGCAATGCCCGGCAATACCCTCCGCAATGCCCGGCAATACCCTCCGCAATGCCCGGCAATACCCTCCGCAATGCCCGGCAATACCCTCCGCAATGCCCGGCAATACCCTCCGCAATGCCCGGCAATACCCTCCGCAATGCCCGGCAATACTCCGCAATGCCCGGCAATACTCCGCAATGCCCGGCAATACTCCGCAATGCCCGGCAATACTCCGCAATGCCCGGCAATACTCCGCAATGCCCGGCAATACTCCGCAATGCCCGGCAATACTCCGCAATAACCACTTCCCGCCCTCCGGCCGTCATATGACGTCCTTGACTTTGTGCGGGGATATCTGAATGATGGGAGCAGCTACAGGCATCATTCAGATATCTGCTTTTTCAGCCGGCGATTCCCTACACCATAAGAACAATCATAGCGGCTGTTCCGCCGCTTGATCATTCTTACGGGAGGCGAGAGGGGATGTCCCCCCCCCCCCCGCCGCCCTCCGGTGCTTCTACCGACTCACCGCTACGATCAAAGCCAGGATTGTTGTTTTTTTTTTTTTGTATTTTTTTCAGGCTTCCCAGCCTAGAGGTGAGATGTGGGGTCTTATTGACACCCCCCCCCCCATATCTCACTGTAAAGAGGACCTGTCATGCCATATTCCTATTACAAGGGATGTTTACGTTCCTTGTAATAGGTATAAAAGTGATCAAAAAAATGTTTAGGGCGGAAAAACATGTCAAACTAAAATAAATAAAGTAAAATGAAGAATACATTTTTTTTTTTTTTTTTTAAAGCGCCCCTGTCCCCGTGAGCTCGCATACAGAAGCGAACGCATACGTAAGTCCCGCCCACATATGAAAACGGTTTTCAAACCACACATGTGAGGTATCTCTGCGAACGTTAGAGCGAGAGCAATCATTTTGGCCCTAGACCTCCTCTGTAACTCAAAACATGTAACCAGTAAAAATATTTAAAGCGTCGCCTATGGGGATTTTTTAAGTAGCGAAGTTTGGCGCCATTCCACGAGTGTGTGCAATTTTTAAGGGCGACATGTTAGGTATCTATTTACTCGGCGTAACTTCATCTTTCACATTATGCAAAAACATTGGGCTAACTTTACTGTTTTTTTTTTTTTTAAGCACAAAACATTTTTTTTCCGTAAAAAACGCGTTAAAAAAATTGCTGCGCAAATATCGTGCGAGATAAAAAGTTGCAACAACCACCATTATATTCTCTAAGGTCTTTGCTAAAAAAACATATATAATGTTTTGGGGTTCTATGTAATTTTCTAGCAAATAAATGATGATTTTTACATGTAGGAGAGAAATGTCAGAATTGGCCTTGGTGCTCCCTGCATGTCGGGCCTCTGTATGTGGCCACGCTGTGTAAAAGTCTCACACATGTGGTATCGCCATACTCGGGAGTAATAGCAGAATGTGTTTTGGGGTGTAATTTGTGGAATGCATATGCTGTGTGTGAGAAATAACCTGCTAATATGACAATTTTGTGAAAAAAAAAAAAGAGAAAAAAAAAATCTTGATTTTGCAAAGAATTGTGGGAAAAAATGACAACTTCAAAAAACTCACAATGCCTCTTTCTGAATACCTTGGAATGACTTCTTTCCAAAAAGGGGTCATTTGGGGGGTATTTGTACTTTTCTGGCATGTTAGGGTCTCAAGAATTGAGATAGGCCGTCAGTACTTCAGGTGTGATCAATTTTCAGATATTGGCACCATAGCTTGTGGACTCTATAACTTTCACAAAGACCAAATAATATACACCAATTTGTACTTATTTTTACCAAAGATATGTAGCAGTATAAATTTTGGCCAAAATTTATGAAGAAAAAATAGTAATTTGCAAAATTTTATAACAGAAACGAAAAAAAAAACATTTTTTTACAAAATTTTCAGTCTTTTTTCTCTTATAGCGCAAAAAATAAAAAACCCAACAGTGATTAAATACCACCAAAAGAAAGCTCTATTTGTGTGAAAAAAAGGACAAAAATTTCATATGGGTACAGTGTTGTATGACTGAGTAATTGTCATTCAAAATGTGAGAGCACCGAAAGCTGAAAATTGGTCTGGTTATTAAGGGGGTTTAAGTGCCCAGTGGTCAAGTGGTTAAATATATAATCTACAGTACATAATACAGTATGGGAAAAAAGTATTTGAGCCCCTGCTGATTTTGTACATTTGCCCACTGACAAAGAAATGACCAGTCTAATTTTAATAGTAGGTTTATTTTAACAGCGAGAGACAGAAGAAAAAAAATATCCAGAAAAACGCATATTAAAAAAAGTTACAAATTAATTTGCATTTTAATGAGTAAAATAAAGTATTTCATCCCCTATCAATCAGCAGAATTTCTGGCTCCCAGGTGTTTTCTATACAAGCAACAAACTGAGATTAGGAGCACTCTTAGGCTGGGTTCACACTGGTGCGACAAACGCGCAGACATTGAGAGCTCATGTCGCATGACGTGTGAAAAATCAATGTTTCCCTATGGGAGCCGTCTTAACTGGTCCGACACGTCGGTCAGACTTTGAAAATGCTCCCTGTACTACTTTGATCCTACTTAAGCCCATTGACTATCATTGAAGTCGGATCAAAGTCAGACCGCGGTCTGACTTTGGCATGCGACTTGTGCTCTGCTGATTTTGAGGGGGAACTCCACGCCAAATTTTTAATAAAAAACCGGCATGGGTTCCCCCTCCAAGAGCATACCAGGCCCTTCTGTCTGGTCTGGATTTTAAGGCGACCCCCCTACGCTGAAAAAACGGCGTGGGGTCCCCCCAAAATCCATACCAGACCCTTATCCAAGCACGCAACCTTGCAGGCCGCAGGAAAAGGAGGGGGGGGGGGGGAGGAGAGAGCGCCCCCCCTCCCTCCTGAACCATACCAGGCCGCATGCCCTCAACATTGGGGGGTTTGGTGCTTTGGGGCAGGGGGGCGACCTGCGCCCCCCACCCCAAAGCACCCTGCCCCCATGTTGATGGGGACAAGGGCCTCTTCCCGACAACCCTGGCTGTTGGGGTCTGCGGGCTTATCGGAATCCGGGAGCCCCCTTTAATAAGGGGGCCCCCAGATCCCACCCCCCACCCTGAATGAGTATGGGGTACATCGTACTCCTACCCATTTACCTGGTGGAAAAAAAATGTCAATAAAAATAAAATAAAAAAAAGGTTTTTAAAGTAATTAGGCGACTCCGGGGGTCTCTTCTTCCGACTCCGGGGGTCTCTTCTTCCGACTCCGGGGGTCTCTTCTTCCGACTCCGGTGCCTTTTTGCTTCTGCCGGGCTTTTCGGCTAACTTCTTCCAGCTCTTTTGCTAGCGGAGAGGCCCGGTCTTCCCTGTCGTCCTGCCGGGCTGCTCCACTATCTTCTCTTCAGCTCTTCTGCTAGTGGAGGGGCCCGGTCTTCCCGTTGCCGTCTTCTTCCCTCTCCTCCTCTTCGATGTTGACACGTTGCTTTCTCCCGCTGTAATGCCGGGTGCGCAACGATTTATATAGGCCTCTCATGACGTCAGTCACATGCTCCGGGTGGCCCCGGAGCATGTGACTGACGTCATGAGAGGCCTATATAAATCGTTGCGGAACGCACACCCGGCATTACAGCAGGAGGAAGCGGCGAGTGAACATCGAGAAGAGGGAAGAAGGCGACGAAGACGACCAGGCCCCCGCTAGCAAAAGAGCTGGAAGAAGATAGCGAAGGCGCCCGGCAGAAGGCAGAAAGAACCGGAGAGCAGAAGAGACCCCTGAAGTCGGAAGAAGACACCCGGAGTCGGAAGAAGACCCCCGGAGCTGTGTAATAAAATTTCTTTAAAAACCTGTAGTGTTTTTTTATTGACATTTTCTTCCACCAGGTGAATGGGTAGGGGTACTCATTCACATAGGGTGGGGGGGGCCGGGATCTGGGGGCCCCCTTATTAAAGGGGGCTCCTGGATTCCGATAAGCCCCCGCCCGCAGACCCCGACAACCAACGGCCAGGGTTGTCGGGAAGAGGCCCTTGTCCCCAGGGGGGTTCCCCTTAAAATCTATACCAGACCGAAGGGCCTGGTATGCTCCTGGAGGGGAACCCATGCCGTTTTCTTTTTTTTTTATTTGGCGTGGAGTTCCCCCTCAAGATTCATACCAAACAGTGCCGGTATTGGCGGGGGATCCAAGTCGGATCCCCGTTCATTGAAAGTCGGACGTATGTCGGCTTCAAGTCGCAGGGCAAAGTCGGATCCAAAAGTAGGATGGCTGTCGTGTCGCACAAGTGTGAACCCGGCCTTAAAGTGAGTGTGCCTAATCTCAGCTTATTACCTGTATAAAAGGCACCTGTCCACAGAGGCAATCAGAATCCAAGCTCTCCACCATGGCCAAGACCAAAGAGCTGTCCAAGGATTTCAGTGACAAGATTGTAGACCTACACAAAGCTGGAATGGGCTACAAGACCATCACCAAGCGGCTTTGTAAGAGGGTGACAACAGTTAGTTATTTTGTGTTTTCTTCCATTCGCGAATAATCACACTAACTGTCAATCTCCCTTGGCCTGGGGCTCCATTCAAGATCTCGCCTCCTGGAGTTTCAATGATCAGGAGAATGGTGAAGAATCAGCCCAGAACTACACGCAAGAATTTTGTCAATCTCAATCTCAAGGCAGCTAGGACCATAGTCCCCAAGAAAAAAATAATTGATAACACACTACGCCGTGAAGGACTGAAATCCTGTAGTGCCCGCTAGGGCACCCTGTTCAAGAAAGCACATGTACAGGCCTGTCTGAAGTTTGCTAATGAACATCTGAATGATTTCGAGGAAAACAGGGTGAAAGTGTTGTGATCAGGTGAGACTAAAATTGAGCGCTCTGGCATCAACTCAAATCGCCGTGTTTGGAGGAGGAATGCTGCCTATGACACCAAGAACACCATCCCCACAGTCAAACATGGAGGTGGAAACCTTATGCTTCGAGAGCGTTTTTCTGCTAAGGGGACAGGAAGACTTCATTGCATCAAAAAAGGGACAATGTATGGGGCCATGTACCATCAAACTTGGGTGAGAACCTCCTTCCCTCAGCCAGGGCATTGAAAATGGTTCATGGATGGGTATTCCAGCATGACAATGACCCAAAACACATGACCAAGGCAACAAAAGAGTGGCTCAAGAAGAAGCACATTAAGGTCCTGGAGTGGCCTAGCCAGTTTCAGACCTTAATCCTATAGAAGATATGTGGGGGGAGCTGAAGTTTCAAGTTACCAAACATCAGCCTCAAAACATTAATGACTTTGGAGAGGCTCTGCAAAGAGGAGTGGGACAAAATCAATCCCGACATGTGTACAAACCTGGTGGCCAACAAGAAAGGCCTGACCTCCAATTGCCAACAAGGGTTTTGCCACCAAGTCATGTTTTGCGGAGGAGTCAAATACTTTTTTGAAATGTGTTTTTCTGGTTGTTTTTTGTTGTTATTCTCTCACTGTTGAAATAAACCTACCATTAAAATTATAGACTGATATAGAACGTACAAAATCATTTTGACTGGCGGTACTTCACATGTGTATTTCTTTTTACCTCACCATGTCTCATCGCCCTCACTCTGAGATCTTTGGAATGATCTCTGGAACGTGGATACTCACATCAGAACTCCCACAATCCTAAGCCTGTTTGACCCCTGGACTGCAAAGCTGAGTGTCCATTAATTTTGGTGAGTGGGGCCACAAGAGGAGAGACCATCTAAGTGGAACCTACATTCATTAATATTTACCATCATTGGAAGCACCTAGCACTTTAGTAACAGTTTTATCACATTGTACTTGGCTATATTGTGTTATATGGTAGCACTTTATTTTCAGCTAGCGCCGTCATGTTCCAAATTAGGTTGGAAACACTTAGCACCTTATGAACAGTTCACCATTTTGTATTGAGTTATATTGCACTATATGTTAGCAACAGCGCTAGCTGAATGGGTGGCATCTAAAAATTCATTGATTAAGGTGTTCGTACCTTTGCCACAGTAGCTGCAATCTCATTTTATTTTATTTTATTTCAGTACTTGTTTAATTCCACTAAGCGCAAGTTCTAGATTGTAGATAAATCAGAATAGTCACCGTGGTGTATCTGATCCTAGCGCTCAAGGATGGTCTAATGTTAGTCTGCTCAATTAGCTGCTGTTATAAGTAGAGTAGTAAGTATAATAAAAATATGCAGAGGATGCCGAGCAGGGCAACGAGTTCAGCAAAAAAAGACCAAGGCAGGCAGACTAAGTGGGATATACAATCTTTCATCTGTGACTCTCACACAGAAGGAAAATAATATACTCAATGCGGGCCTAAAATGTACAACAACCAAGCCGTTGAATAAATTTAATGTGTATATTGATATACACAAGTATATTAGAAAAATTAATATTAAAAAATATTTCTTGTCAAACAACTTTAATTTGAGGAGTAATAGAACTAATGATGTGATAGGGATAGACAGTGGACTTAAAAATAGATCACTGTTCAATCCACCTCAACCAGCTAACCACCAAGTTGAAGTGTTCAAGCAATTGGTTTTGAAAGATCTAGAGACAGTCACACTAAAGAAAAGTCTAAACCCAACACACATTAAGGAGGGGATTAAGGCTTTAGAAAATAGGAAGGATACTATTGTCCGCCCAGCGGACAAAGGAGGGGGTGTGGTAGTTTTGGACAAAACCTTCTACCACTCACAACTCCAGAATATGCTACAAGATGAGGCGACATATCAACATCTTAAAAGTGATCCTACCAAAAGATACAGGGAAGATTTATTCAATCTAGTGGATTTCGGATATTATATGCGAGCCATTACTAAGAAAGAAAAGTTATACCTATGCCCAAGCTTCAGCAGAATTCCAACTATTTACACAGTACCCAAAATTCATAAGGACCCCGTCAAACCACCTGGAAGGCCAATAGTAAATGGCATAGACTCGGTCACCTCCAGGATTGGGCAATATCTGGACCACTTTATGCAAACTAGTGTCCTCAACACCAAAGCTTATCTAAAAGACACAACTAGCTTCCTGCAGAAACTCAGGAGCATTATTATACCGGATGACACTGAAATATTCTTGGTGACAGCAGATGTGGCATCGTTGTATACCAATATACAGCACGACGATGCCCTCCTGGCCCTAAATTGGGCACTCAGCAAGAGGGATGACCTCCCATACATCCAAAAAAAGTTTATTAGAATGGCGTTAGAGTATTGTCTAACGCATAATTACTTTTGGTATGGGGGAGAGTTTTATAGCCAAAAGACAGGTGTAGCGATGGGTGCAAAGTTTGCACCCAGTCTCGCTAACCTGTTTATGAGCGAGTGGGAGGACAAGTGGGTCTTTAATAACAGGAAGCAAGAACTATTTTATCAAAGGTATATTGATGACCTGTTCATGATCTGGCAGGGTAGTGAAAGATCACTTCAGGAATTTGCCCAGTACCTTAATAGTAATAGTAATAACATTAAGCTTGAGTTTAATTGGGACAAACATCAAATACATTTCCTGGATGTCACGGTTATGAAAGGGGACATACAGTTTCATACCAAAGCATATTTCAAAGAAACAGATCGTAACAGCTATATCCCAGTAAAGAGTGGACATCATCCACAATGGCTCCGAAATATCCCTAAGGGACAATTTACTCGTATACGGCGTAACTGTACTCAAGATATTGACTACCTGTCTCAAGCATCAATTATTAAGCAACGTTTCATGGAAAAAGGGTACAATGAGCAACATCTTTCTAACTTGATGGAACAAGTGGGTACTCCATCGCAAGAACTCATGTTGCTCCCTAAAACTAGAGTGAGGGATAGTAAACATGAATGGGGCTTCATATCCGGTTTCCATGAACAATATCGGGAGATAGAAAGTATTTTTTAAAAACATTGGAACATCCTAGCAATGGATAAAACTTTGAGAACGGTGTTACCACCAGTACCACCTTTCATATATAGAAAAACGACATCTTTTGGTGACCAGTTAGTTAAAAAAGTCCTTGATCCTCCGAAGCAGATTAAAATGTTCTGGGATAGAATGGGTTTCTATGCTTGCAGAAGATGTAAGGCGTGCCAACAAGTATCGACACATTTATGAGGCCTCACAAGCTTTGTGTCCACGGCTAATGGGAAGGAATTCCAAATTAAGGAATGTATAACATGTGCATCCACACATGTAGTATACGCCCTGGAATGTCCGTGCGGTCTAATGTATATAGGCCGCACTAAAAGAACACTCTCCAAAAGGGTGTCGGAACACATTTATAATATTTCCATCGGTTATAAAGAACATAGCGTGTCCCTCCACTTTAGGGAAAAACATCATAGGAACCCAATTGGACTCAATTTCTGGGGTATTGACAAGATCCATCCCAGATGGAGAGGGGCCAATATGGTGCGAGAAATTTCCAAATTAGAAACTCAATGGTTATTTCTCACCAATACACTCAGTCCTAATGGCTTGAATATAGACTTAGATCTTAATTGCTTCATCAGCAATTACTAACTTCAGGCCACTATTATAGGGCCAATTAGGGTAGATGAATGGCCTCATGTTAGTGAGAGAACATTTTGAATGTTTAGTATGAGGCTGTATAAGGAATGCAGTTTTTAGGACAATAAGTGGTGAAACATAGCCAATTGTGAGGTAATTTAATTCGGGTACAGCAGATTAGTCCAGAATGTAGATAGTCACTCTGCAACTTTTATTCTATTGTTTAATGTATATCATGGTTTGCTTTTGGACACTCACATGATATAATATGCAATGACATGTCTTTTGAGAACTCATTTACATGTATATGCATAACTTGGTGGTCAGCGGATTTAGAGTGAATACCCTTACTGCCTTGAGGGCACTTAGGTTCGATATAAACATGCCCAGTGGTCACTGTGTATGTAAATGTTAGTGATGTCATGCATGTTGTACGGGCCTGAATGCGAGTCTCCACTAATTAAATGGTGAGGATTATAACATACCAGTCCTAATAGATTCTGATTAATAGGGGTCACTGTGCCTTTAAAATAGATCCCTACACAGAATTACATAGGATATCAAGCATTTTTTATATTATATTTTATTATATTTTATTATTGCTTCATTGCCAATGATCCGGTACACTCGGTCCCCTCTGGTAGGAGGTCCGAATGTGCTGGTGAGTGACAGGTGTAATTTTTCTGAATGGAGACCACAACACATATCCGGCCAGCGTATGAGTATTCAGAGCTGTGCCGGATCTCCTTCAGACAATGTTGAGCCGTCTGACGTATGCGGATACGTCAGGACTGGCTTAAATATAAATAAGAGCAGTCGCGATGTGTGGCCACGCCCTCTGAAGACGTGAGCCAATCACGAAACGCGTCAGGGCGTGACCACGCGACCAATCACGTCAGGGGAACGTCCGTCTTCCCGGGACTCAGGAGCTCTTTTGTGTGAGCGTTCACTAACCTCACTGAGCAGACGGATCATCCCCGGTGATATGCTTTATGTTATTTATTTCTTTGTAAGCATGTTTGTATGCGGGGGGACTTTTTGGATTTTTTATTAAAGGATTTTATGCTATGTGAAGCTCAATTTGTCTTACATGCCCGCATTGCTGCACACACTTATGCTTATTGCCTGAGAACCTGGAGATTTCTTGAAGGAAGCTGACTGGAGATCTAAAGAGGAGCTGACAGGCGGTTAACCATCTGGAGTCTGGTAAGCACATTACCTTAAGGGAGTGGAATTGCTTAGACAATGATGGAAGTACAAATTGCAACATGATCTGTTTGAATTGAAGAACTACAGTGATTGAATTATCAGAGAGTATCTCTCATATGAAAGACTTAACGGCTATTGGATCTACATTTCAGTTCCCTCATTTGTAACTGGTGTTTGAACTCACTGGGAAGTTCTGTCACTGTAATACTAGTGACATTTAACAGTGGGTGGACTTTGCAGTTTATGAGGAATCCGTTAATCCTGTAGGATCGTGCTGTTATTTTTCACATGGTTATGCTGATACTTATTTGTTGCTGATATTCTGCGGTATATATTTTATAACCTAGGTGCAATATTTTATATTTCACATAAGCGCTGTTAATGTTATACTTGTTGTAACATATTGCAAGTTCTAGATTGTTTTGTTGAAATGCAATACTTGATGCCCGTGAACTTCTGGCCCTTAGATGGCACTGCATTAAAAACAGTTATGATTCTATGCAAATAGGGGCTGTCCTAACATACATAACAAGATTTGGGACAGATGGTTACAGACTGCAGACACGTGTAATAGTACCTGTTGCTGGCATTGAGTGAGTTTTTCCCAACCTTTAGTGTTCTGTTAGAGCCATTTCCTCACTCTACCCCTGGCACTGCCATAGCCCTTTAGGTACTTTTTTGTTTACGTTGTCATTTTATTGTGTGTATGCATATCTGTGCAGATGCATGCAACTTCAAATTTTTCTATCTTTTTATACTGGAGATGTACCTTTACCAATGATGGGTTTGATGTCACTGTGTACAAAGTTTTATGGTTTTGTACGCTTTGGTTTTGAGGACTATGCTTTGTAATGTACAATTTACACACAAAAAAAAAAAGGAGTTGATTCTGTGATGGGCATCACAGCATGGGGTCAGTAATACTTCCAAAGATCACCGTCTATGAACTCAGTTCACCATGCCATTGAAAACTGCAGGTTAAAGCGCCATCATGCAAAGCAGAAGCCATATCTTAACACAATCCAGAAACGCTGCCGTCTTCTCTGGACCAAAGCTCATTTAAAATGGTCTGCTGTAAAGTGGAAAAATGTTCTGTGGTCAGACAAATTGAAATTTTACATTCTTTTTGGGTAACCGTGCTATGTCCACAGGACTAAAGAGGAGAGGGACTTTCCAGCTTATCAGCGCTCAGTTCTAAAGCCTGAGTCTCCGATGGTACGGGGGTGCATTTGGAATGGGCACCTTTTACATCTGGAAAAGCACAATCAATGCTGAAAGATATATCCAAGTTTTAGAGCAGCATATGCTCCCATCTAGGCGACATCTTTTTTTTTTAGGGAAGGCTTTGAATATTTCAGCATGACAATGCTAAACCACATACTGCATCTAGGACAACAGCATGACTTGATAGTAGAAGAGTCTGAGTGCGTAACTGGCCTGCTTGCAGTCCAGACCTTTACCAATTGAAAATATTCGGTGCATCTTCACCAACAAAAAAAAAAAAAAATAGGACAAAAGACGCAGGACTGTTAAGCAGTTAGAAACCTATATCAGGCAAGAACGGGACAACATTCCTCTCCTGAAACTCCAGAAGCTGGTCTCCTCAGTTCCTGATGTTTACAGAGTTTTGTTGAAAGAAGAGGGGAGGCTACACCATTGTAAACATGGCCCTATCCCAACTTTTTTCAGATTTGTTGCAGTCATCAATTTTTTCATTATTATTTTTTTTCTTCAAAATGTTACATTTTCTTAGTTTAAACATTTGATGTTTTCTATTGTGAATAAAATATGGGTTGATGAGATTTACAAGTCATTGCATTCTGTTTCTATGTAGGCTTTAAACAGCGTTCCAACTTTTTGTATTTGGGGTTGTATTTGTTTCAAAGTTTGTCATATGTATCTTTCAAAATCTGACCTGTGTAAAATCTGGGTCCTCCTCTGTATTGCTGAAATCCCTAAAAAGCCCAGCAGCCTCTAAGTACTGCTGAATGTACTTCACTTTGTCTTCCTCGCGACCTGCAAAGAGAATAATCAATGTTAATTCCACTTCTAAGGCCATGTTCACATTTGTGGCAGACCCTACCAACCCGCTAAAATGCCATTTGTGATGGATCACTTTTAAGAGGCATTTGACAGGTGGGGAGGAAGCGATATATCACAAAGCATTGTAACAGTGGCATGTGTACAACCTCGACTGGCAGCCTTTTCAACTTAAGGTTGGGATCTGTTGCCAACCGTACGTATTTTTACGGACATTACGTAAAAACGGGCACTTTTTCACCCGTCCGTAATTGTCCGTGCTAGCGGGGAAGTGCCAGTAAAAAATAGCCCTGACCGTTCCGACTTGGAACTGCGCATGCGCAGTTCCGGAGCTTGCCGAGCCGATCCTGTATTCGGCCGGGCCCGGCAGGGGGGCGGATCTCACAGGGGCTGTGCGGCGCGCTATGCTGACGAGGCGAGTGATGTAATAACACATCCCGCCACAGCGCCAGTTTTTAAAATTGTAACCAGGAGCACTGGAGCAGCTAGAAGGCTAAGCACTACAGCACGCGGAACGGAGGAGCCCTGCATCCAGCTTCGGGCATGGAGTGACAGCCCAGCCAACGACGGTGACAGATGACTGCAGGTGATGGTAGCAGGCCGCAGAGGGGGGTGAATGATGGTGACAGGGGAGGGGATGGAGACAGGGGAGGGGATGGAGACAGGGGAGGGGATGGAGACAGGGGAGGGGATGGAGACAGGGGAGGGGATGGAGACAGGGGAGGGGATGGAGACAGGGGAGGGGATGGAGACAGGGGAGGGGATGGAGACAGGGGAGGGGATGGAGACAGGGGAGGGGATGGAGACAGGGGAGGGGATGGAGACAGGGGAGGGGATGGAGACAGGGGAGGGGATGGAGACAGGGGAGGGGATGGAGACAGGGGAGGGGATGGAGACAGGGGCTGATGGAGACAGGGGCTGATGGAGACAGGGGCTGATGGAGACAGGGGCTGATGGAGACAGGGGCTGATGGAGACAGGGGCTGATGGAGACAGGGGCTGATGGTGACAGGGGATGATGGTGACAGGGGATGATGGTGACAGGGGATGATGGTGACAGGGGATGATGGTGACAGGGGATGATGGTTCAGTTTTTAAATTTTGTTTAACTTAAACACATTGCTAATAGCTTTGGCTACATGTTTATAGTTTAAATACTAAAAGTTGCACAGTTTCGCACTGAAAACAGGCATTTTAAGTTTTTTTTGGAAGCGGTAGTAAAAAAAATTATTGGTGTTGTTCGTAATTTTTAGGCATCTTGTCAGTAAATTTAACTTGGGGGGGTTGGCAACACTGGGTTGGGGGGAGGGGGTAAAAATGTGGCTCTACTACACAATCTCCTCTGATGAACGATCCTGGAAGCGGCAAGGATTTAGTCACTTGCAGTTTCATAGCAGTCAATCCCTGACTACTGAAGTCTGGGAAGCAGCTAATCAAGCACGATCTGTGCTTACTTGGCTTCAGTGGAGTGCAGAGGAGACATCTGGGAGCTTAAAGACCCTTAGGGGGAGATTTACTAAAACTGGTGCAGCGTAACCAATTCAACTTCTAGGTTTTATGGTCAAAGCTTAGGCTCCATTCACATGTGTACGACGCCAAAGTTGCGCCGACTTTGGAAGGCAACTTTGATACGACTTTGACCAGTGATAATGGACAACTGTTGCATTGTATAAAACATTCAGGTACGACTTTCATGCAACTTAAGGGCCATAGACTTCAATGTTATCAAAAGGTGCATGAAAGTCGGACCAAAGTAGTGCATAAACTACTTTGAAGTAACACATATATTAATGCTTATAGTTGGAAAACATGGGGAACGACTTCTGTGACTTTGATGTCCAAAGTTGCATGACAAGTCGCACAAGTATAAATGGTGCCTAACTGAACATACTGAAGTTAAAAGCCGATTGGTTACTATGCACAGGCGCACCAGATTTTGAGTGCTCCAGCTTTGGTAAAACTCCCCCCTTATATCTTCATAATTTTTTTTTTTTACCGAATTAAGAGTCTAAACTGTCAAGTTATCATCTGTTCGACACCAGGGGCATATAAAAAAAAGGGATTTTTATAACAGCTTACCTGTAAAATCCTTTTCTTGGAGTACATCACGGGACACAGAGCGACTTAGTCATTACTAATGGGTTATATAGTTTACCTTCAGGTGCTGGCACTGGCAACTTCCAAACCGGAAGTACCCTCCCCTATATAAGCCCCTCCCATCCGGGAGCACCTCAGTTTTGTAGCAAAGCAATAAGTGTCCCAAAAAGAGGGGTGGGAGCTCTGTGTCCCGTGATGTACTCCAAGAAAAGGATTTTACAGGTAAGCTGTTATAAAAATCCCTTTTTCTTTTTCGTACATCACGGGACACAGAGCGACTTAGTCATTACTAACGGGACGTCCCAAAGCAATGCCAAATGAGGGGGGGGGGGGGATACATAAGCTGGGCACCATCAGGCATGAGGATCTTTTGCGGCCTGCAACACACTGCGCCCAAAGGCGACATCCTCCTGACTTCTAACGTCTACCTGGTAGAATCTAGTAAACGTGTGTACTGAAGACCATGTTGCGGCCTTACAGACTTGAGCCAGGGAGGCCTGGTGATGCACTGCCCATGAAGTTCCAACTGCTCTTGTGGAGTGCGCCCTAACTTTGAACGGAGGCGGTCTCTTTCTCAAGCCATAGGCTTGTATTATGACCTGTCAAATCCACTTGGCTAAAGTAGATTTTGATGCTGCCTGACCCTTTCTAGGGCCTTCCGGCAGAATAAACAAAGTATCCGTTCTGCGAATCTGAGCAGTGGCTTTTAGATAAGCTTTAACTGCTCTTACTACATCCAAAGAATGCAATAACTTTTCCTCTACCGAGCTAGGTTTGGGGAAAAAAGAAGGAAGAACCACATCTTGGTTCAAATGAAACCTCAATACCACCTTAGGAAGAAAGGCTGGATGAGGACGTAATACTACTCTGTCCTTATGGACAACCAGATATGGCTCCTTACAGGACAAGGCGGCTAATTCCGATACTCTTTTAGCCGAACAAATGGCTACTAAGAAAATCAATTTCCTGGTGAGAAGAACCAAGGAAATGTGTTGCAATGGTTCAAACGGTTGTTTCTGTAGAACCGACAGAACCAGGTTTTAAGTCCCATGGACAGATGGGAATACTAACCGGAGGGCTAATACGCATCACTCCTTGTATGAAAGCTTTGACTAGTAAATGCGAAGCCAAGGGCCTTTGAAAAAATATTGACAAGGCCAAAATCTGACCCTTGATAGTACTCAAGGCCAGCTTCCTATCTACAGCCCACTGTAGGAAGTCCAAAATCCTACCTATCACGTACTTACGTGGATGCCATTTCCTGGCCTCACACCACGTAATGTACGCCTTCCAGATCCTATAATAGATCTGCCTGGATACCGGCTTCCTGGCATTGATCATGGTAGATACCACAGAATTAGAGAGCCCTCTCTTTTTCAGAATGTGGGCTTCAATAGCCAGGCCGTCAAACCTAGGGCTGGTAAGGAAGGGTGGTATATCGGTCCTTGCGACAGCAGTTCCGGACGATGTGGGAGGGTCCAAGGACTCCTCACTGACATTTTTACAATCTCCGCGTACCATGCCCTTCGGGGCCACGCTGGAGCCACCAGAATCACTGGTTTCTTTTCTACCCTGATTCTGCGGATTAATCGCGGTAACAATTGTGGCGGTGGGAATGCATATATCAGCTTGAACTGATCCCAAGGGAACACTAGCGCATCCGAGCCGCAAGCTAGGGGATCCCTTGTGCGAGACACAAATCTGTCCACCTTTGCGTTGAATCTGGATGCTAGCAGATCTACATCCGGTGTTCCCCACCGCTGGCATATTGCCTGGAAAACCTCGGGGTGAAGAGACCATTCCCCCGGGCATAATTGTTGGCGACTTAAAAAGTCCGCTCTCCAATTTTCCACTCCTGGGATGAAAACCGCGGATATGGCTGGGACATATCTTTCTGCCCACTCCAGGATGCAATTTGCTTCCCTCTGGGCTGCACGACTCCTGGTGCCACCCTGGTGATTGATATATGCCACTGCTGGGGCATTGTCTGATTGAATTCTGACAGGGGACCCTTGGAGTTTGGATGTCCATGCTACTAGGGCATACCGGGCTGCTCGTATCTCTAAGAGATTGATGGGCAGGGCCTTTTCTGCTTCTGACCACTTGCCCTGGAGAGACCATTGCTCCAGTACTGCCCCCCAGCCTATGAGGCTGGCATCTGTAGTGACCACCTTCCAAGAAACCGGACTGAAGGGTTTCCCTTTTTCCAGATTCTGGGGCACCAACCACCAATGGAGGCTCTTGCGAACGGAAGGGGACAGGGACATTGGTAAGTCTAAAGCCTGAACTTTTTTGTTCCAGGCTGACAGTATGGCCCTTTGCAAATTCCTTGAATGGAATTGACCGTAGGGTACTGCTTCGAATGAAGCCACCATTTTTCCCAGCAGCCTCATGCACAGGCGTATGGATGGTTTTCTTTTTGTACCCACTAAGTGGGTCAAATCTTTTAAAGACGACACCTTCTCTGGAGGTAAGAAAATCTTTCTCTGATTTGAATCCAGCCTTAGCCCTAAGTATTCCAGACTTTTGACTGGTCTTAGGGCTGACTTGTCCCGGTTGATAATCCAACCGTGATATTCCAGATACTTGATTGTCTTGTGAATAGCTACTTCCAGCTTTTCCACTGAGTGGTCTATTAGTAGCAGGTCGTCTAGATATGCCATTATCGTTACACCTTGTGTTCTTAGATTGGCCAATAGTGGGGCCAGAACCTTTGTGAACACTCGTGGTGCTGTGGCCAGACCGAAAGGTAAGGCTCTGAACTGAAAATGGCGCCCTTCTACTGCAAAGCGTAGAAATTTCTGGTGGGCCGGAAAGATGGGAATATGCAGATAAGCATCCCTTATGTCGATCGAGGCTAACCATTCCTGCCCTTGTAGGGCGGTGGCCACCGATCGGATCGACTCCATCCGAAAAGTCCTGATATTTAGGAACTTGTTTAGCCCTTTTAGATTTAATATGGGCCTCACGTCCCCATTTGGTTTGGGGACTGTGAAAAGGTTCGAGTAAAACCCGAATCCGCTTTCTTCCAGGGGAACCTTCATGATTACACCTTGGAGCAATAGTTGTTCTAGTGCCAGAAGGAGGGATCCTCTCTTCTGGGGATCTCTTGGCACGTTTGACCTCATAAATTGGGCAGGAGTAGTGTCTTTTAACTCCAGCTTGTATCCCAGACTTACTGCGGAGAGCACCCATCTGTCTCTGATGGTGTCCCGCCAGGTCTCTGTGAACAACTGAAGCCTTCCCCCCACCCGATTGAGTGGGGGCAACGCTTCATGACTTGGGGGGAGGTTTTGTACCTCTCTTGATCCAGGGCTTCTTGTTACCCTGCGATTGTCCCTGATTTCTGCCCCCTGAATTTGACCGCGGAGGCCGTCGGAACTGTTTCACAGCCGATGTGCCCGGGACTGGAGAAGTAGGCCTCTTAAAAGAAGGACTTCTACTCTTGTTCTTAACCGGTAAGAGTGAACTTTTACCGGCAGAAATTTTCTGGATATATTTGTCCAGATCTTCTCCAAATAAGCGTTCTCCATGAAATGGGAAGCTAACCAGCAGTTTCTTACAGGGAGCTTCAGCAGACCAGTTTTTGAGCCACAGGAGCCTACGCATATGTACTACAGACAGCGTAAAGCGGGAGGCCTGTTGGATTGTATCCTTTATGGCGTCCACCGCAAAACACAAGGCTCTAGGCAGGTCAGCTAGGGAAAGAGCCTGCTGATCTGGTAAGTCCCTCAAGACTTGTTTCAACTGATCTTTCACTGCTTGGCAGACTCCAATCGCTGCTACCGCAGGTTGTGTCACCATGCTTGCCGTAGAGAAAGCAGATTTTAGTAAAGACTCCAATTTTTTATCTATTGGGTCTTTGAACATTGGAACATTATCTACTGGACATGTCAGTGATTTGTTCACAGAAGAGATGGCTGCGTCCACTGTAGGGACCCTCCATTTTTTTATGAACTTATCCTCCATGGGATAGATCACCGGAAATCTCTTGGGGGGAGCAAATATTTTATCAGGATGCTCCCAATCCTGGTAAATAAGCCCTTCTAATAAAGGGTGGATTGGGAAGGAACAGACAGCCTGGGGAGCTTTTAGTGACCCCAGCGAGGAAACCGTAGTGGTTGATGGTTCCGCCAGAGGCATTTTAAATGCTGATCGGACCATGTTAGTCAGAGACTGAACCCATAATCTTTCAGCCTGAGATGCTGAGAAAGGTTCTTCCACTGTTGATTCCTCCATAACTGAATCAACCTCATCCTGATCCCCTTCAGGTAGGTCGATCTCTGTGTGGGGCTGTTCCTCCACTAACAGGCACTCTGAAGGAGGAGACGGAGATCGGACGCGCTTTCCCTGTGACAGGGAAGCAGCGATCAATGCTGTTAATCTCTCTTCCAATCCTCCCAGAGTTGAGGATAAAACCTCCTCTGTTATATATACAGGAGCAGGTGGACTGGGGACAGCCGCAGCACCAGGCACTCCTGCGGGGTTTCTACGGCTACTGACCTCTGAATTCTCAGGGGAGATTGGTGCAGTACAAGCATGCCTAATATCCTCAGAGCCCGATGGAGACCCCTTTGGCTTCCTGGAAGACTTATTTCCGGAGCGTCTGGACGACATATACTTTAAGCACAAAGCTGAGGTATTCCCGTCGTCATACACCAATTTTGCTGGCAATAGTCTAACACAGATGCTGCTATATACCAGCTGGTGTCCACTAAAGTGCCTTTCTATGGGGATGCCTGCATCAACCGCCTCTGTGTGCCACTGTTTGTTGCTAGCTCTGTTTGCATCCAGCTGACACTTGTACTGTGTCTTTATACAAGCTGGGACGCCTGCACATGCGCAGAAGCGCCGTGGCGCGCATCGAGCGTCATCCACCCGCCCCACCCCTTTTTTTCATAGGAGGCGCGTGCACGCGCCCGCGCGCCCGTGCGCCATTGGCGCCCTTTTCGAAAATCAAACAGGGACTAGGAGCCAGGGCCCTTTTTGCCGGAGGGCCTGTGCGGTGGATGAACGCAGCAACAGGACAGAGGAAGTGGATTCCCACAGAGAAACTTACCAACTGCCTGGATCTTTTGACTTGAGAAAACCAAAAGATCCACATGACAAGAAAAATGGACCACAGCAGCCTCTAGTGGTTTAACACAGGTACCGCGGTCCTCTTTTTTTTTTTTTTTTCTTGACTATTATTAAAATTTTACATTTTCAGTAGTTACAGGCATAGACAGATATTAGCGGGAATACCGTTAGGTAACAGACAGAAAGACAAATTAGGCTTGGTTGTCCCCCAATAGAACCAAGTTCCTGGGGGCCCCCCACTTACCTGTTCCCCGCCGCAGGACTCTGTTTGGTCCACAGAAGCCCAAACTTCACCTATCACGGCAGGCATTGTAATTAAACCTTCAGGGGCCGGGTTCCCAAGGATTCCACTCCCCTGGACCTGTATAGCACCCTGCACAGACAACATCTTGGTCGTGGGTATGACCAGAGCTCTGGATCCCAGGGTCCAGCCCTCCGAAGAGAGGCATTACAGGCAAAACCTTGCTCTTCTGCTGCAAGGCCCGGGTACCGACCGTTTAGCTATGAAGCTTTTTTGGTGGGATCCGGAACAGCTTACTAAGGCCCGTAAAAGAACCTGTACGCAAGCCCAGTGAAAACACATGTTACTCTTTGGCCAACACCTTAGACACAGGCAAAAAACTGAGGTGCTCCCGGATGGGAGGGGCTTATATAGGGGAGGGTACTTCCGGTTTGGAAGTTGCCAGTGCCAGCACCTGAAGGTAAACTATATAACCCATTAGTAATGACTAAGTCGCTCTGTGTCCCGTGATGTACGAAAAAGAAAGAGATGGACTACAGAAGCTAAAATTCACATTTCATTAAAAACTATTTAGAAATTAGACTGAAAGGTTCACACAGAAACAAATCTAAAAGCAAAAAAAAAAAAAAAAAAAAAAAAAGGAGTGTAATAGTTACTCTTCATGCCCTAGAATAATTGGCTTTGTTAAAACGTTTCACCTTATAGAACGCCACTGAACACTCTGAGCATCTTACAGATCTAAATGAGCAATGGGACTGGTGGTATATGGCTGGCACCTCCACAACTTTTTTTTTTTTTTTTTAATGCATTTAGCAACCCCTGTACCCTGGTATGCAAATATCAACTGGCTTCCTTTGTCAAGAACTGAGCACCATCTCCTTCTCTGCTAAACTATTGGGCAGTGCAATACCCCATGTCACAGTGATTTCAAAGCACGCAAGGTGGGGCCAGGTGCTCAACCCAGAAACCTTGTTGATATTTTAATACCACAGCACACCAAAATTTCAGGCTGCTATGATAAAAATTGGAAGTACCAAAATTTTAGGCAGCTGCCATGATAAAGTTGGAAGAGTAACATCACAAGGTGACACCAGCCATGTGCTACTATTGACCTTAAAAAAAAAAAAAAAAAAGTAGCTTTTGTTCACTTTAGATTGGCACATAACTCAATTCAAATTAAACAGCAACCCTTTCAATTAAAAAACAAAACAAAAAACAATTTAAGATAAAACTGCCTCTCAGTACCAGATATGCACTTGCAAAAAATGTGACTTCCCGTGTACAGTATATACTTCCTACTCCGATCATTTTTACAGCGGAGTTGGTCTAAATCGGTGGTCTCCAAACTGCGGCTATTTGCTTGCCTTTATCTAGCCCTTGGGGCACTATTCCCCCTACTGACACCAACAATGGGGGCATAATTCTCGCCACTAACTAGTCCTCCCACTGGACACCAATGATGGGGCATTATTCCTCCCACTAAATATGTGGCATTGTTTACTTTTACTGACACCAGGACATTTTCTATTCCCACTGGCCCCCAAAAGTCTGAAGGACAGTACTGTATATTGGCCACGTTCTTAAAAAGTCTGGACACCCATGGCCTAATTTAAAAAAACAATCCTAAATATCATGCTTCTTAATTAAACAGACGCTTTTCTAGAAGCCAAGTACATACACATAAGCTAGATGCAACCTACACATTTCTCTTTACCATTTGAAGTCACAGGCAATTTTTAATATGTTAACACACAACTATATATATATATATATATATATATATATATATATATTGTGACAGCAGGAAGGTAAAGTCACCTGGTTGCATCCAGGGGGGTAGATATATTTCGCCCAGATTCAGGCTTTACGCCGATTTGTACAACTAGGTGGAGAGTTGTATAAGGCTAGTGTGCTCATGGATGACTCATACCTCTAGGGAGAGGGCTGGGCGTCGTGCAGACAGGGAGTTGGTGAGACCAGCTGAACCTTGTCAGCTCATTTAGGCCTCTATAAGAAACTCCCAGATTCATTAGATGTTAGCTCATGCCTGGAACCAGACCTGTGTGGACTGTCTAGGGAGAGTGAACCCCTGTGCGGTGAGGCAAAGCCTGTGTGGCTATTAGTTTGGACTTTTACTAAACCAGGGACTTAGGGACTAGGACAGCACTAGGCTGATCCCAGTTGTTAGTTTAGGAAACCTGCATGTTTAGTCAGAGGTCAAACTGACCAGGATTTATTTTGTTTGTTTCTTTTTGGCTTTGCTGTGTTTTTGTCACTGTACATAGAGAAATAAACCGCACCTTTTGATTTTGCAAAACCACAACCTCCGTCTGCTGGCCCTGTTTTTGTGTGGGGAGCCCAACCAGGGGGTCACACACACCCGCTACCGAGTTAACCCCCTCACAGTTGGTGGAGAACCAGTGGCAGTTTTTTTAAGCCAGCATGGAGGAGATACTGAAACAGCTGGCTCTAGCAAATGCCAATCAACAGCAGACAAATGCAGGTTTGCAAAGGAGCCTTGCAGCCCAGCAGCAAGCTCATCAACAAGCCCAGCAGCAATCTGAGGCCCGCTTCATAGACCTGTTACAGAAGCAAGAGCAGAGACTACAACAAATGGAAGCAGTAATGCAGCAACGTCCGCAGACCAGTGAGGAAAGCCGTCCCACTAATACCGCGTCCTTTGGGGTGAGTCGTTTATTGACAAAAATGACTGGAGAGGATGATCCAGAGGTATTTTTGACCACATTTGAAAGGACTGCTGAAAGAGAAAAGTGGCCTGAGGAGCAGTGGGCTGGACTGGTGGCTCCTCTGTTAACTGGTGAATCGCAGAAGGCTTACTATGACCTAGAGCCTGACCAAGCAAAAGACTATGTGATGCTAAAAGCTGAAATATTGGCAAGGCTGGGTGTCACCCTGGCTGTCCGGGCTCAGCGTGTGCATAACTGGACTTTCCAGCTTGGAAAACCCCCCAGGTCTCAAATGTATGATCTCATTCACCTGAGCAGGAAGTGGCTACAGCCAGAGACTTTGTCCGCACCGGAGATTGTGGAACGTGTTGTGATGGATCGTTTCTTGAGAGCTCTTCCTACCGCCATTCAAAAGTGGGTAAGCCACGGAGACCCAGAAACGGCCGGTAAACTTGTGGATCGTGTAGAGAGATACTTGGCTACAGAGAACCTGACGGCCTCTTCCAGAGACTCTCGGACTTTCCACCCTAAGACCAGACCATCCCCAGGGGCGGATAAGAGGATTCCAAGGGGTGAGGGTGGAGAGAGTGAGAGGGTGGGAGCTCTACCCCAAGTTTGGCGAGAACAGCCTGGGAAATCAGCGGCTCAAGAGGCCGCAAGAAGGATCGTTTGCTACCGCTGCCGGCAAGCGGGACATATTGCAGCCAATTGCCCGGTTGTGGAGGAACCCATGCAGTGTGACTTTCTGACGGGCAGACGTCAGTCGCTGTGTGCGACAGTCGCATGCACTGCCATTCGAGGAACTGAGAAACATTTATGCAAAATGTGTGTTAATGGTAGAAATGTTGTGGTATTGTTGGATTCAGGTAGCCTTGTGACCCTGATAAAGGCTGAGTTAGTTAAAACAGAGGTCTCTGGGAATAGCAAGGTAGCTGTTATTTGTGTGCATGGGGACACCCGAGAGTATCCAGTGACTACAGTGTGTTTCGAGACCCCCAAAGGTACCCTCTCTCATCCAGTGGGCTTAGTATCTCAGTTACCGCATGACGCCATTGTGGGAAGGGATTTTCCGAAGTTCTGGGAACTGTGGGATGATCCTGAGCCCCCCACTGGTGCCCCTATGTACCAGGAATGTGATAGCCAGAACTCCTCTGAGAGTGGTGAGGACTCTCCAGAATTTCCCTTGTCAGTATTGGCAGGGGAGACTCAAGAAACTGGAGAGGAGCCCACCTCCTCAGACGAAAACCTACCGTCTGTGGAGTTTTCTGATCTGGAGGTTCACAGGGAAAATTTTGCCACAGAACAGTTAAAAGACCCCGCCCTAATAAAGGCACGGGAAAACGTAGTGGAAATAGATGGCGAGTTAGTGAACCCAGATAATACCTGCACTTACCCATACTTCAGCGTAGAGAAGGACCTACTGTATCGGGTGGCAAAAAGGGCAGAAGAAACCGTTGAGCAGCTGGTGGTGCCCAAACCTTACAGGAAGTTGGTGTTGGAGTTGGCCCATGGGCACATTCTTGGAGGTCATCTGGGGACAGAGAAAACCCGAGAGAGGGTATTACAGAGATTCTATTGGCCTGGGGTGATGAAGGACATAGAAAATTATTGTTCCTCCTGCCCTGTGTGTCAGAGGTCGGCCCCGATGCCACATTTCCGTAGCCCGCTGGTCCCTCTACCCATCATTGAGGTCCCGTTTGAGAGAATCGCAATGGATTTGGTAGGTCCTATAATCAAGTCCGCTAGGGGGCACCAGTACATATTGGTTATAATGGACTATGCCACCCGTTATCCAGAAGCGATCCCTCTCAGAAATACCTCGGCCAAAACCATAGCCAAAGAGCTATCTCTTGTTTTTAGCCGGGTGGGTATTTGTAAAGAACTGCTTACGGACCAAGGTACACCCTTTATGTCCCGGGTTATGAAAGAGCTGTGTAAATTGTTCAAAGTGACGCAATTGCGTACATCCGTGTATCACCCCCAAACCGATGGGCTGGTTGAAAGATTCAACAAAACCCTAAAACAAATGTTGAAGAAAGTGGTGGATAGAGATGGAAAGGATTGGGACTGTCTACTTCCTTATTTGATGTTTGCTATTAGGGAGGTGCCCCAATCCTCTACGGGATTCTCCCCCTTTGAGTTACTGTATGGGAGACACCCAAGAGGGCTGTTGGATATTGCCAAGGAAACTTGGGAAAGTGAGAGTTCTCCCCACAGGAGTGTGATTGAGCATGTCGCCCTGATGCAAGATCGAATTGCACAGGTAATGCCCATCGTGAAGGAACATTTGGCCCAAGCGCAGTTGGCACAGCAGAGAGTGTACAACCGTGGAGCAAAGACCCGTACCTTTTCCCCGGGGGATAGGATATTGGTACTTGTCCCTACGGTTGAAAGTAAATTCCTTGCCAAATGGCAAGGCCCCTACGAGATAATGGAAAAAGTGAGCGAAGTGAATTACAAGGTCAGACAACCAGGAAGGCGAAAGCCCGAACAGATATATCACGTTAATCTGTTGAAAGCCTGGAGGGATAGAGAGTCCCTAGTCGCAGAAACTTGGTCACCAGCTCAAACTGGTTGCGTGATTCCGGAGGTTGGAATAGCAGCCACCTTGTCACAACCCCAACAACAGGAGGTTAAGGAGTTTGTGCTTCGCAACAAGGAGGTGTTCTCTGAGCTGCCGGGACAAACATCTGGGGTAGAGCATGATATTATTACCCCGCCCGGTGAAAGGGTGAAGTTAAAACCCTATCGGATCCCAGAGGCCCGACGGGAGGCAATACGGGAGGAAGTACAGAAAATGCTGAACTTAGGGGTGATAGAGGAGTCCCAAAGTGATTGGTCTAGTCCCATTGTGTTGGTGCCTAAACCGGATGGGAGCTGGCGATTTTGTAACGATTTTCGTCAGTTGAACAAAGTTACAAAATTTGACACCTACCCCATGCCACGTATAGATGAGTTGATCGACCGGCTGGGAACAGCCCGATACATGACGACTCTTGACCTCACAAAAGGGTATTGGCAAATTCCCCTGGCCAAGTCGGCCAAAGAGAAAACCGCATTTGTAACCCCAGACGGGGCGTTCCAATATAAGAGAATGCCGTTCGGGTTACAGAATGCGCCGGCCACATTCCAGCGGAAAATGGACCAGATGCTGAGGCCCCATCGGAAGTATGCTGCGGCTTACCTGGATGACGTAATTGTCCATAGCACAGATTGGGCCTCACATCTGCCAAAAGTGCAAGCAGTCCTGAACTCTGTTCGGGAAGCGGGGTTTACGGCTAACCCCAAGAAGTGTACCATTGGGCAGGAGGAGGCCAAATATCTTGGGTACACCATTGGCAGGGGAGTAATAAAACCCCAACTCAACAAAGTCGAGGCCATCCAGAGTTGGCCACGTCCCAACAGCAAGAAGCAGGTACGAGCCTTTCTGGGAATCGCGGGTTATTATCGGCGCTTCATTCCCCACTTTGCTTCTAAGGCTGTGCCCCTAACCAACCTGACGAAAGGGAAAGGGTCGGTCATGATTAAATGGACCCCCGAGGCTGAGGCAGCATTCCAATTCTTGAAACAAGCCTTATGTAGCCAGCCAGTGTTGTACTCACCCGACTTCTCTAAAGACTTTGTCGTACAAAGTGATGCGTCAGATGTGGGGTTAGGAGCAGTATTGTCCCAGGTCTGGAACGGGGAAGAGCACCCAGTCATTTACCTCAGCAGGAAGTTGAAGTCCCATGAGGTAAATTACGCCACGGTTGAAAAGGAGTGTTTAGCGGTGAAGTGGGCTCTAGATTCCCTTCGGTACTATCTGCTAGGTAGGCACTTTGACATGGTTACGGATCACGCTCCGTTAAAGTGGATGGCTCAAAACAAGGAAACAAATAGAAGAGTGAATAGGTGGTTCCTGGCCCTCCAGGAATTCAACTTCACAGTAAAGCATCGCCCTGGCGTTCAAATGGGGAATGTGGATGCTTTGTCTCGAGTACATGAATGCCTGATTGCTGGTGTTCCAACCCCGAGGTTAAAACAAGAGGGGGGGGTATGTGACAGCAGGAAGGTAAAGTCACCTGGTTGCATCCAGGGGGGTAGATATATTTCGCCCAGATTCAGGCTTTACGCCGATTTGTACAACTAGGTGGAGAGTTGTATAAGGCTAGTGTGCTCATGGATGACTCATACCTCTAGGGAGAGGGCTGGGCGTCGTGCAGACAGGGAGTTGGTGAGACCAGCTGAACCTTGTCAGCTCATTTAGGCCTCTATAAGAAACTCCCAGATTCATTAGATGTTAGCTCATGCCTGGAACCAGACCTGTGTGGACTGTCTAGGGAGAGTGAACCCCTGTGCGGTGAGGCAAAGCCTGTGTGGCTATTAGTTTGGACTTTTACTAAACCAGGGACTTAGGGACTAGGACAGCACTAGGCTGATCCCAGTTGTTAGTTTAGGAAACCTGCATGTTTAGTCAGAGGTCAAACTGACCAGGATTTATTTTGTTTGTTTCTTTTTGGCTTTGCTGTGTTTTTGTCACTGTACATAGAGAAATAAACCGCACCTTTTGATTTTGCAAAACCACAACCTCCGTCTGCTGGCCCTGTTTTTGTGTGGGGAGCCCAACCAGGGGGTCACACACACCCGCTACCGAGTTAACCCCCTCACAATATATATATATATATATATATATATATATATATATATATAGTGTAAAACCCCCAAAGCACGTATATATTTTGTGACAGCAGAGAACCAATAAAAAATAAGTGTGGCAATTGCATTTTTTTTTAGGATGCAAAATATTTGCAGAACGGTCTATCGAATCGATCTTTTCACAGAAAAAATATACACTAAAACCAAATTTTTGTGCACACAATAGAATACCCAATTTTTGCCAAGTTCTAAAAGATGGGGTATGTTGACCAACTAACCCACAAACATACCAAGCTTTAAAACTATGTTTGTGAAAGGGCAAAAAAAAGACAGTACCCAAAATTGTCCAAAGGGAATGCTTTACAGGTTATCAACGGTGAAAGATGGCCCAGTTATGCCCTCAGGTACTCTCTGAGCTTCACTCTCAATAACATTATTGATATTCTTTTTAAATTAGAACTAAAAACTGTATTTGAGCACCGCAAACTGAAAACGCTAGTTAATTCATTTATAATATTTAACCACTTCCCATCCGGGTCAATTCTGGCACTTCGCTCCTACATCTAAAAAGCATTTTTTTTTTCTAGAAAATTACTCAGAACCCCCAAACATTATATATGTTTTTCTAAGGAATAAAATGGCGGTTGTTGCAACTTACGTCACATGGTATTTGCGTAGCGATTTAAAAAAAAAAAAAAAAAAAAACCCAGTTTCATTTATTACAAAAACAGTAAAGTTAGCCCAAATTTTTTGTATAATGTGAAAGATGTTACGCCGAGTAAATAGATAACCAACACGACACTAGGGCTGGGAAAAAAATCGATTTTTTTAGATTTGTTTGGAAAAAAATAAATAAATAAAATATATATATTTTTCCTTCCCTTCAAAGTTTCCGTAGCAGGACTGCAGGGGGCGTATCCGGAATGGCACTGGGCAGCGTTACCCCAATTACATCTACTCGCTGCAGCCGCCGTCTGCCTACCTGATCAGCGTGTCATGCAGACAGACGGCGGCCATTGCAGTGTTCAAAAGCCGCGCCTCCCGCGTCCTCGTCGTCTGTGATAGGCAGAACACTCAATTTCACAGCAGGCAGTATTCAGCCTATCACGGACATCCTCTCATCCTCGTCTGTGTTATGAGGATGACCATGATAGGCGGAACACTGAATGCTGGGAAATTGAGTGTTCCGCCTATCACAGACGAGAAGGAGGCGCGGCTTTTGAATACTGGAATGGCCACCGGTGTAGCAGTAAAATCCGTATACCATGAAAATCTGCATCAGGTACGGGCACAGTGATTGAAGCATGGGCACAGTGAGACACGGGCACAGTGAGGCACGGGCATAGTGAGGCATGGGCACAGTTCAATTCAACTAAGAGTAACCCCTGATTTTTTGTTGTTTTATTAGCTAAATCCAAACACAGTATTAATAATTTGGATGCTTAACAATCTTTGTTGCACACTGCAAAAAACAACAAAAGGTCACAAGCGCTAAATTGGTGGATAAAGAAAAAAATATAATGGATGATAATAATAATAATAATAATAATAATAATAAGAAAAAAATCCCAAATATTTTGGGAAGTACAAAGTATCCAAAAGGGGGAAAAAACAGGATCCAGCGCAGCAAGAAAAAATCCATACCCAGAAGTACAAAATACAAAACATGCACACAATATAATCCAGCGCTCATGGAACATACATTATTAACTATTGAAAACTCTTGAAGAATTGATAAAAAAGCTTAGTCCATTTATCACAATAAAGAGAGGGATCCAATCCCAAATGTGCAGAGGGCAAATGAATCTTAACTCTGCAGTTGCCAGTGGTGACAAACTTGTTAAACTTGCAGTGACATCCGTGGAGCAAGGAGGGGTTAAAAAAGTCAAAACAAAGCCTGTGGCATGATCTCCGTGTGAGCACAGTACCTTGAATGATGGACAAAAGGCAGACCAGCGTGTGGAGGGCCCTCCAACCCAAAAGGATGCAGAGCCAGGATCGCAGCAAGGCTGGGACAGAAGGAATCACACACAGAGTTTCAAGAGTTTTCAATAGTTAATAATGTATGTTCCATGAGCGCTGGATTATATTGTGTGTTTGTTGCACACTGACTTTGCAGTTAGAGAAAGGGTTTGCCTTTGCAATTTTGTTTGTTGATGCACTTTAATTAATATAATAAAAAAAAAAAAAAAAAAAAAGCAGATTTTTTTGGGGGGGAAAAAAATCGCCCAGCCCTACACGACACGCTTTGAAATTGCGCACATTCGTGGAATGGCGCCAAACTGCTGCTCTTGCTCTAACACACGCGGAGATACCTCACATGTGTGATTTGAACGATGTTTACATATGTGGGTGCGAATGTTTGTATGCACAGGGGGTGCTTTAAATAATATATTTTTTTATTCTTTCATTTAAATTTTTTATTCTTACACTCTAATTTTTTTTATCACTTTTATTCCTATTACAAGGAATGTAAACATCCTTTGTAATATAAAATGTGTGTGACAGGTCCTCTTTATGGAGAGATCTCCATCTCTTTCAGGCTGGAAGCCAAGATCAAAAAAATAAAAATAAACTGTCTCGGCCTTTCCAGCCACGTTGCTGCCATTGTTTACTTCCGCCAGCCCGGATGTGACGCCGGGGGTCAGAGATGACTGGGAACCATCTGGTCACCAGAAATCTCTATGCTCAACTGTCGGCGGAGACCGATTAGTTGTCCGGCTCGTCAATTGCACGGGCAAGCCGGTATATATTTTTTATATCTTTACAAAAATGCTTTGCCTTTCCTTTCCATTTTAAACTGAATGGGTTCTTTTAAAGGCAATTGTTAATACATTACTTCTAAAGTAATTGTAAACTGACCGAGTGTGTCATTGGCATTAGTTTGACATGCTTCGGAGATCATTGAGAATTTTTTGAAAGGCGCATTTAACCTGCAGTTGACCTCCTTCTGACCTGCATCAGACTTGCATGGAAAAGCAAAATCCGACAGATGTGGACTTGTTTGTTTACACCACCTGCATGGGGATGCACTGTTCAATGCACTGGCACAACAACAATGTTCAAGTGATCCTTGAAAAGGACCCAATATAAAATTTCAGTGGTGCCATATTGTAAATATCAAAACAAAGTAGCCATGCCTATAGGTGTTCTAAATTCTAGTACATGCACACTGAGCTGCAGGCAGAAGAGTATTCTGATAAAGATTCATATTTAACGCAAAGAATATTCATTAACTAAACATGTGCTCATACCAGTTTGCTGTAGATACTGTATGCTGATCAGGTCCACAGGAAAAAATGCAGCTGTGGCTCCATATTCTGGGCACATGTTGGCAATAGTGGCTCTGTCAGCAATAGAAAGCCGAGCAACACCTGGGCCAAAAAATTCCACAAACTTTCCCACAACGCCAACTTGACGAAGGTGCTGTAAAGTAATAAAAGGCATAATTTTCTTACATGAAATATATACACACACACACACACACACACACACACACACACACACACACACTATAATGGGGAGTCAATACTGTCACAACAAACACGACAGAAAGGCAAAGTACTGACTGAGTTGTTCAAAGCAAACAGAATACAACAAAACCAATAAATGTATTTCATATATCTCACAGGAACTCTGCAATCTAATTTCAAACTACCCTCTACAATCATTAGATAGATATCATGCTCTGGGTTTAATATTCATTCTACTTTATAGAGAACACAGCAGGAGCACTGAGACTTTTGCTGCAGTTGCAATAATAAGACTCCATGGAACGTGAACAGAACCTGGAGAACGTTACTTCTAGAGACCTTGAAAAAGTAAAAAGCCAGAGCATGACCAAACCACCAATATTCACACATATCAGACTGCTATAACATAGTGGAAAGCAATATTCTGAAACACTGACTTTTTCCCTGTATAGAGATGCCATAGACCAGGGAGCCTCAAACTACGGCCCTCCAGCTGTTGCGGAACTACAAATCCCACGAGGCATTGTAAAACTCTGACATTCACAGACAGGACTAGGCATGATGGGAATTGTAGTTCCCGAACACCTGGAGGGCCGTAGTTTAAAGACCCCTGCCATAGAACAACCTTCCTTTTTCCGTTTGCCTCCTAAGGCATCTGACATACAGCAACAGGCTGCACAACAAATGCAAATAATGTGAGGGTGGGATACAGTGGTCGTCTGTCATGGCCTGAAACATCTACCTGAAAATACGAAAACTGCTACTCCACTCGTGGTTGTGTACACCCAGCCCAAACCAAGATGATGTAATCAAAAGTGATGTACTGTAATCATCATCACTGTTCAAATAATGAGTGGAAAAATAAAATAAAAAAAGGAAGCACATTTCTCCAAACATACCTTAGTTACTGTGAGTACAATGTCTGTGGAAGTCACCAAATGGTGAGGGGTTCCAACCAATTTGTAGCCAATTACTACAGGAAGCACCATACTTATTGGCTGGCCAAGCATGACCGCTTCAGCCTCAATGCCTCCAACACCTGAGTATATACAATTAACAAAGAGCATACAATAAATTAGTAATATGAAAAAAAAAAATAAAAAAAAAAATCATACCTTCTGTCTCATAAAAATTCTCAATAAAAAAGCTACAATCACCTGTACCTGAAGAACAATGAAATATTTTATTTAAGCACATATCCAAACTTTTTTTTTTCTTCACAGGTTTTGGCCAAAGCGGGGAAGTGCTGACTTTTTACTGCCATCTGGAGATCCTTTAGAAAGATTTCTCCTCATTTCCTGTCCTGTTGATAATAGTTTTACCAGACAAGCAAATAGAAAATTTGCAACAGGACAGAATTACGGTACTTCACAAATTCTCTTACTTCCAGTTCAGTAAGGCTGGATTCCCACATGTGCAGTGCGAATTCCAGCTCCGTTTTTTCTGTGAAGCGAAGAAACGGCTGTTCAGCAGTTCCTCTCCGTTGTAGCTGCGGATCAGCTGACCTGGGAGGGGGGGGGGGTGTAGTGAGCAGAGAGAGAATTCATGTTCAGAACGGAACGCATCTACGAATCAGACGCGTTCCCATAGAAGATAATGTGCAGACAATTCGCACCGTAATGCCTACAAAACGCACAAGTTTCTCAGACAATGCGGAGTGCGAATGCAATGCACATATGTGAACCTGATGCATTTAAACTAATAGATTTTAAAATGTTATGCGAATTGGATGCGGTGTAAATCTGCATCCAATTCGCATAACACCGCATCCAATTCGCATAGGTGTGAACCCAGCCTAAAACCATTGTCAGCAGGACAGAAAGCAAAGGGAAATCTTTCTAACAGAGCACTGGATAGCATTACGGAGCTGGTTCCAATCCTTTAATGCATCCTCACTCATATAAAAACAAAGAAAATAAGATTTTTGTACTCACCGTAAAATCTGTTTCTCTGACGTCCATGGACTGACACAGCCTCTTAATATTTGACAAGTGGGTTTATGTCCCTGCTTGCAGGAGAGAACTAGGCAGAATGTTAGATGTTACAACATACATTCTAAAGACCAGAGCTGAACAGCCCCGCCCAGGGGGCGGTCCCTCCAGACATAACCCACCCACCTGCAGCCCTCAGTTCGTAACAAAAGCAGTACAAACCTTAAAAAAGGAAGGGTGGGTGCTGCGTCAGTCCATGGACGTCAGAGAAACAGATTTTACGGTGAGTACAAAAATCGTATTTTCTCTTACCGTCCATGGACTGACACAGCCTCTTAATATTTGACAAGTGGGATGTCCCAAAGCAGTGTCAAAAAAGGAGGGGTGGGAGTAAAGAGAAAGGAAAACCAAACTTCACTCCAAACAAGCAGAGCTCCTCAACGGAGGAGTTGCAACTCAAACAGCAGCCTGCAAAACCTTGTGGCCGAAGGAAGCATCAGAAGATGCAGCCACATCAACCTTATAGAACTTTGTAAAAGTTATGAACGAATGACAAGGCAATTGATGCTTGATGTCAGAAAGCCCAGGAAGCACCAATTGCCCTGGTTAAATGCGCCGTGACCAGAAAGGGAGGCGCCCACCCCTTAAGGGCATAGGCCTGTATGACAGTCTGTCTGATCCACCTAGAAATGGTGGCAGATGAAACCGCCTGGCCCTGTTGTGGACCTGACACAGCCACAAACAGCGAGTCAGACTTCCGAATAGGAGCAGTAACGGACAGGTACACCCGCAAGGCATGTACCACGTCAAGCGAGTGAATCGCAAACTCTCTGGGATGCGACGGATGAGGACACAAGGACGGCAGGACAATGTCCTCATTAAGGTGAAAGGCCAAGACCACCTTTGGTAGAAAAGAAGGTCGCGGATGCAACACAGCCTTAGCCTTATGGATGACCAAGTAGGGCGGCTTGCAGGACAATGCCGCTAATTCAGACACCCGTCTGACAGACGTAATGGCTACCAGGAAAGCCACCTTCTGAGACAAGGTCAAGAGAGTGATATCTCTGATGTTTTCAAAAGGAGGTTCTTGAAGAACCGATAGCACCACATTCAAATCCCAAGGAGGGAGAGGTGGTTTGACAGGAGGGGCCACATGGCGAACCCCCTGGACAAAACGTGCTAAGGAATGGCCCGCTAGCGGTCGTTGGAAGAAGACAGCCAGGGCCAAAATCTGACCCTTGATGGTATTTAAAGCCAGCTTTTGGGTCACACCACGCTGTAAGAACAGGAGAATCCTGGGAACGGAATAAGCCCGTGGACGCCAATCCAGCTCCTCGCACATAGCGATGTAAGCTTCCCTGGTATGGTGAACTTTCTGGAGGAATATTTCCGTGCCCTCAACATGGTCGATATGACCGAATCTGAGAGACCACGGTCCCTCAGCAACTGACTTTCAATAGCCATGCCGTTAAAGCCAAGGACTGTAAAGCAGGATGAAGTATGGGACCTTGAGGCAGGATGAAGTATGGGACCTTGAGACAGAAAGTCCTCCCGCAGAGGCAGTCGCCAGGGAACGTCCGCGACGAGTCGCACCAGATCGGCGTACCAATGACGCCGTGGCCAATCCGGAGCAATGAGCAGGCGAGGCAGCAACTGCAGCGGAGGGTAAGCATATATCAGGCGATACTGACCCCACAGGGCTACCCAGGTCCCTGGCCACAAACATCGACACCTTGCGATTGAGTCGAGAGGCCAAGGAGGTCCACGTCCGGCGTGCCCCACCACCGACAGAGGAGTTGGAACACCTCCGGATTCAAGGACCAATCCCTCTGGTTCAACATCTGCCGGCTCAGATAGTCGGCCTGCCAGTTGTCTATTCCTGGAATGTAAACGGCCGACAGAGCCGGCACGCTTCTTTCCGCCCACCTTAGGATGTGGGCGACCTCGGACGCCGCAGCCGAGCTCAGAGTTCCTCCCTGATGCTTGACATAAGCCACTGCTGTGGCGTTGTCCGACTGGATCCTGACCGAGTGGCCCTGTAGTCTCTCCGACTGCGAGGAGAAGCACAGTCGGATTGCCCGGAGTTCCAGGGCATTGATCGGTAGACGGGATTCGGCCGGGGTCCACAGCCCCTGCGCTGAGAGGACCCCCTAAACTCCACCCCAGCCTGTCAGGCTGGCGTCCGTCGTGATCACCGTCCAATGGACAGGAAGGAACGACTTCCCCGACCGAAGAGCCGGGGATCTCAACCACCACGTCAGGGACGCCCTGACCGCGTGACTCACCTGGATCTGATGATCCAATGACAACGGGGACTTGTCCCAAGTGGACAGGATCCCCTTCTGTAAGGCACGAGTGTGAGATTGGGCATACGGAACTGCCTCGAAGAAGGCCACCATGAGTCCCAGGACCCTCATGCAAAAGCGGAGTGATGACCATTTTCGGGACATCAGAGCCGTACCGCAGATTGAAGAATCTGTAACTTCTCCGAGGGTAGGAATACTTTAGCTTCCGAGGAGTCCAGGATTAACACTAGATACCCCAGACGCTGAGTCGGGACCAGGACCGACTTCTGGGCATTCAGAAGCCACCCGAAGTCCCGGAGGGACTGACTGACGGTTTAGAAGATCGTCCAGATAGCCCACGATAGCAATGCCTCGCTGTCTCAGCAAAGCCAGAATCAGGGCGAACACCTTAGTGAAAACCCTTGGCGCCCACGCCAAACCGAAGGGAAGTGCCACAAATTGATAATGGACTTCACCTATAGCAAAGCGCAGAAACTTCTGGTGACTTGCACAGATTGGGACATGCAAGTAGGCGTCCTTGATATCCAAGGATGCCAGAAAGTCCTCTGGGTGGAGCGCAGCAATCACTGTGCGAATGGATTCCATGAGGAATTTTTGAACCTTCACAAAGGCATTTAAGGCCTTGAGGTTCAAGGTTGGACGCACTCCGTCCTTCTTTGGGACCACAAAACAGATTAGAGTAAAACCCCTGAAACCTCTCTTGTGACGGAACCGGTACAATGACTCCGCACCCGAGCAAGTCCTGTACTGCCCCCAAGAGGGCAGCCCGACATGCTGGAAGGAGAGGGAGATTCAAGGGACAGAATCTGTCTGGAGGCCCGGAGCGGAATCCTGTACCCCGAGGTAACTACCTCGCACACCCACCGGTCGGAGATCCGGGACGTCCACCGATCCGTGAACCTGCGAAGCCGTCCCCCCCACCTGCGAGTCAGGCAGGGGAAAGACTTCATGAGGTGGCGGGCTTAGGAGCCGGCTTACGCACCCAGGGGCGTGTCTGTCCACCAGCTGCACTCCTTTCAGTCTGGGCGGGCTTACCCGTGGACTCTGACGGACGAAAAAACCTCTTCTGTGCAGGAAAGGAGGGGCCCGGCTTACGGCGGGGCTCCTTACCCTTAGAAGTCTGAGGAAGCAGGGTGCTCTTACCCCCGGTGACATCCTTAATGTCATCCAGGGCAGCACCGAATGGCCTACCACCCCTAAAGGGCAAGTCAGTCAGGAGCTTTTTAGAAGCCAGGTCAGCAGACCAGCATTTTAACCAGATAAGACGACGCAATACCACCGCATACACATACACCAGGCCCTGCACCATTTGGTGGGCTAGTGAAACAGTCTCTGGAGGAAGATTATGCTCCTGCACAGTCTGGTGCAAAATCTTTGCCCATTCCGTGAGTGTCTGAGACACTAGGGTCCCCGCAACAACAGAACGCAAGGCGGATCCCAGCAAGGCGAACATGGCTCTGCTCACCACTTCTGACGTCCTGTCAGTGGGGTCCTTAAAAAGGCAGGAGTCCCCTCCATCGGGAGAGTTGTGGCTTTATTCAAACGGGCGACTGGGGGATCGACCATCGGCGGAGAGGCCCATTTTTTTTTAGTAGACAGACACAGTGGGAGCGCAAAAAAGTCTTCTGCGGCTCAAAGAAAGGCATGTAAGGAAAAACTTTAGAAGGCTTGGCTTTGAAAGAACGAAAAAAGGAGACAACGTCCGCCTGACGTTCCGCAGCATCCAGCTTGAGAGTGTCCCTCACAGCATCAATGAGTTCACTTACAAGCACCCTGTCCTTTGCTGACTCAGAACAGGAGTCTTCCTCACCAGGAATGTCCTGTTCAAAAATATCAAATAAATCAGAGCTAGGGTCCGGAGCTGCAGCTAGGCCCATATCTGAAACAGAGCACTCCTCCACTAAAGATTGTGTGGGGAGAGGGCGCTTTGTATCTCCCGTGCGCTCACACACCGCTTCCATCCTGACAAGAAATGATTCCAGGACTGCCGACAACTGGTCCACAGGGACTGCAGGCGCTGAAGCACTGCCTGTTGCCTCTGACATGAATGGGGAAGCAGGTGACCCAGACTCCATGACTCGCCACTCAGACTTTCTTTTTTTAAAACACAAAAAAAGTCCACCCTCTGGCTGTGCTGGCTGTGGGGAGGACCACTTGGTTCCGCTGCCTGCGCTATACAGCACGAATGAGCAGTGAGGTGAACCGCGGTGTTCCAGCCTCGATAGAGGCCAAACAGAAAAGCACGCGCGGCTCCAAGAAAATGGCCGTTGCATTAGTAACTGCGCCATAGCGAATCCTCGGCAAGATAGCTGCCATGCGCGCCAGAGGAATACAGAGACAGTAAAACATGGTGCCGAGCGGCGCACAGGCCCAAAAAAAAAAAACTCCATCACATTCCTCATGCAGAGCCCTGAGCCCCCCGCACCGGACCGAGTAACCCCCCAGGCAGCACAGCGCCAGATAACAGGTGACAGAGAGTAACAACAACAAGGGGGAGACAGGGAAAATTCCCCATATAGGAGGAACACACAGCACTGTACTCACCTGCTGAAGCAGGAGATACTACTTACCCGGCCTGGAAGGACCCACCGGTGTGTTCCTGACAGACCTATTACAGTGCAGTACTGAGTAGCTGTCGGCCCGGTCCACCGCGAAAAGAGACAGCAGGTACTGTTCAGTCTTAGCGGACCGCGGAGCATAAAAAGCCAACCGGCCACCCCTGGAGTCATGGGGCATGTCGTGAACCGAGTTGCACGCCGCAGCAAGGATTCAGCACGCTCGATGGTCGGACTGGGAAGACTACGAGGATTATCCAATGTACCCAACCTGTTGCCCAGCCGACAGTTGATAGAAGATCACAAAAACAAAATAACAAAATTCCAAAAGTAATAAAAATTCTTCTGGAGACTGGCTCTGAAGCGAGCCACGTCCTCTCCTTCTGCTAGGCAGAAAAAAACTGAGGGCTGCTGTCTGCAGGTGGGTGATGTCCGGAGGGACCGCCCCCTGGGCGGGGCTGTTCAGCTCTGGTTTTTAGAATGTATGTTGTAACATCTAACATTCTGCCTAGTTCTCGCCTGCAAGCAGGGACATAAACCCACTTGTCAAATATTAAGAGGCTGTGTCAGTCCATGGACAGTAAGAGAAAAAAAAGTTTTGGCTGGGTATACATTTCAACAAACCAAGCATTAATTGTCAAAGAAGCATTTTGACTCACCCCAACCAAGAACTCCAAGCCCATCGATCATTGTGGTGTGAGAGTCTGTTCCAACAAGACTGTCAGGGTAGTACAAGCCATCTTGGTTGAAGACCACTCTGGCTAGATACTCTAGATTGACTTGGTGAATGATGCCAGAGCCAGGAGGGATGATTCTCATATTCTCAAAGGCCTGGGAACCCCACTGCAAGTTGAAGTGTTGGAAATTAAACAAGGCTAGCAACTAAGATAAAGCAGTATGCCGTTTAAATTGTTGAACCAATTGTGTAAAGAAGAAGTGCTACTCATATGCAATTTGCCACCCTCATTTGTGCCTAACACCACCCCATCACACAAAGAATGAGAGAACAGCTTACACAACGAGGAATCATGGTAAAACAGAAGATTTTACTGGGTACACACCTACTCATCTAGATACAGACAAGAAGTACAGGAAAAAAATGAAGGGTGTCAACCCATTAGTGGCGAAGTACCATCACTCCTCTAGAATTCCACTACTTGAGAAATGAAGATACTTTATAGGAGGAGGTCAAACATCTGTCAAAGTGAATCCAATTTTTTTATTTGTACCGTATTGAAACTTGTACATACAAAAAAGGGCTGACATAGTCAAACACCTAATTACATGCATTCCTGCATCATCCCAAAGCACCAATAGACCATAACAACATCAACTTTTAATGTTGCTTGGTGATGGAATTAAGCTCAATGCTTTTCGTGAGCACTTCAGGAGATGACAAGTTTGCCAAGTTCATATTGTAGTGAAGTGACTATGAAAAAATTTATTGCCTTTTATGTTAGGGGGAACTCGAGAACCACCAACTAAGCCACAAGGGACTTAAGAGATGCCTCACTGCTTGGATCTAGTCCCAATCTGCTGCTCTACATCACCACATGTCACTCAAAAGGCATGGGAATGTCATTTTTGTTTTACTCTCAGAAGTCCACTGCTGATAACTGTATACTGTATGTTATTAATGTTGTAAAGGGAGGGTGGACGGCCATTAATATCACTCCTAACTGAGGTATTTGATTAACAGGGTATGAATTTCCTCTAAGTGGGCTCCAAGATCTTATGGATCGAGAGTCAAAAATACAAACTTCTGAACATAATGATATTCTGCACCCGTACAGATGCTGTAACAAGGCAGCTCACACTGCCAGGAACAGCCCCCACTCTGTGTTTCAAGTATCCCAAACACCCAAGATGGAGAATGCCATACTGGCAAGAAGTGGTCTCACATAGGAGCAGTTAGGAGGAATGGGAACTAAGGGAGGCTTCAGCCTATGCATGCTTTTCTTTTAGCAACATTCTTAATGCGAATTGCCAATATTTTTTTAATGCCACCTTAAAAAAAAACTTACACACATGGAGGAATCCCCTCTGCCAGCGACTGTATTCTGAGAGCAGCATCTCCCAGAGGTATTCAAATCGTATAGGATGCAGTTACTGTTCAGCTGGGAATTTTCCACCTGATTCCTTTGATTTTGAAGTTGAAGTTCGATGGGTCAGGAGTTACGAACAAGGCCACCTGTGGCTCAAATTTTGTCCAGAATCAGCTGAAATTCAAGCTCTCTATGACCAAATATTAGTCCTAATGGCAATCATTGCCAGCCATTAGTTATTCAATTTAAAGAAAAAGGCCACAGGGACCAACTCCATCTGTTTTTATTCTTGGCTTATATGACACAGGGAGAATTAAAAGGAAAAGGTACGGCCAAAGCTTTTTTAGGCCATACTTCTATGGATCACAGGAGTTCAGTTTGTCACTTAGCCAGTCTTGGCTGGGAAAAGATCCCGACTTTAAAAAACAACGGGAACCACCCACATGCCTGCATCAGCAGCTGGCTCAGCCGCACCTCGGAGACTAAGCCAGTCGCTCCTGAGCAGAGCCGTTGACTGAAGTCACGGCTCTGTTTAGAGAGGAGGGGAGAACTGAGCGATCAGCAGTGTTTGATCACCCAGTTCTCACTGCAGAGGTGGCGGGGGACAGATATAGCATTGGATGGATGCTGCCTCCACATAAGCGAGTACAAGGTTTTTTTTTTTAAAACTCATACTTCTCTTAAGGCTTAGCTTAGTCCTAAGCTCGTTCTTTTTCATGGAAGAACGGTCATTATGTGTGAACCAGGCAAGCCAAAAATGGTTGCGTGAACACGATTACCCAGTAGTATTCCTACCTTTTCTTTAAACGCCAAGAAGATGCGGCAGCTGGAATCTATAATGCTTTCATTTCTGTTCATCAAGTAACTCACCTTCAAAAACTCAAATCGCTCTCGGTTCCTTTCAAATTCCAATTCCTGATTTTTTTGTAAACTGTCGTCCCTGAAAAACAGGGGATAAGAAGGAGGTGGTGTGCAGACAAAGATTTTTTTATTTTTTTTTCTTGTAGCAAATGCTTGGTGAATCTACTGAAAGAGAATATTACTAATTTTTTTTGGAGATATGAAAACAGAGATGAAGAAAAAGAAACATAGGATTGTTTAGGTAAGGTAGATCCAAAAGGTTTTCATGTGAAGTAGCCCGTGTGAAATGTAATTGTTCCTTGGTATAGAGCTGTCAGGACTATGAAAGAATTAATGTTGCTATGAGTTAGTATAGTCAGTTCCCATATTCTCATATTAGTCACCAACACCGATCAAAAAGCAAGCTAAATAGCTGAAAAGAGCTACTAAAAAAAGTTACAAAACAAACTAAACAAATTTTAAATAAACCAGGGAGGTAAATGGAATATTGTTCTGTCAGAGTTGAGTGCATCTATGATGAGTGGCAGTTGGGGTTTATTTTTTTTAGGGTGGGTGGGGGGCGCGTTAGGGGGTCAGTCATCCAGCCCCGCACTTACTCTATCAAAGTCGTGGGCGGGCAGCGCTTCTACAGGCGGCTTCCGTTGCATCTCCTCCCTCCTCCTAGGCGTCCAATAGAATCACCTGTTCTTCCCGCCAATCAGGTGACGGGTCTCGGGACCCGCTTCCTGATTAGCCGGGAAGAGAATCCATGTGACAATAGCCAATAATTTGCTATTGTCACACAAGCGGGTGTGCCCTGGAGCCCACCCTTTTTTGAAGCCTATTAGAGCCTCTGGCTCTAATCACGTGCTAAAAAAAAAAAAAAAAAAAAACCCACACACAAAACACCCCATTGGAATCCATGCGATCGGCACCCTGCATGTAGATAAGGGGACCAGTATTCATGAATTGGGGGGGTTTAGAGGGGACTGTGCCCCTTATGGACAGGTCACCGAGGTCTATGATCTTTTTTTGCGCAAGTCTACATATATTTAAAATACAATAAACATGAGTAGTGAACAAGTATCCCAAATGGCAACAGCTACCAAAAGTGATTTCCCTGCGGTGTTGTGGAGGTGGAAGAAAATGTCTCCCAATGAGACAAATATAGCAGTAACAACCCAAGTATGGTTATAACCCTTTATTACTGTTCAAAACAAAAAAAGGATGACCAGAGTTGCATATTTAACTAAAAATTCAGTTCAGCTTATTTTTTATGCAGGACCCAAAATTGTAGAAGTAGCTCAGTAGGAGATAAATAGGTTTTGTAAAAGCTGGAACATGGCAAACAGCCCAGAACCAAGGTAGATCCAACAAGTATAGGCAACAGCTTCAAAAAAGGAGGATTGGCAAATAGCTGGGAGATGTTTTCATGGATCAATTCCTCAGTTATATTACGTGCATTCCTGACTTCATACAAAAAAGAATGAAAAAAACAAAAAACAAAAACAAAACTAAAATTTGATGCATGCAAAAATATCATGCAAAAGGAGATAATTTTGGAACAGTCTCACCTCCTGTTGAAATCAACTTGAATAGAATGATCGATCACCAGATCTGCAGGACAAACAGGGTTGATTTTCTCTGGGTCACCTCCCAATCGCTTTACTGCATCCCGCATGGCTGCAAAATCCACCACTGCAGGCACCCCTCTAAATGAGAACAGAGACACCTAAAATCAGTTATTTTACAGGAGAGAGGCATTCTGTGTACTTCAGATCCCCTCCTTTCTTCACCTCTCCCAGGATTGGCTACTCCACACCTTAACATGATTGGGCATGCTGAAGTCATGCGGTGACCTTTCTGGGTTTTGACTAGATGTTGGTGATCATAGCAGAAGTTCGGTTTAAGAAATACACAGGAGAAAATGCATGTTGACAAGGGGAGTGTAGAGGTGGGCGGGGAGTCTACTGACATCACGACTCCACCCACCGAACTCCAGACAACAGACCCACCCACAGAATATGCAGTTTTTCAGGTCTCATAACAGAGGGGAGACACTTGAAAGGCAAGGATACATGCAGGAGGCATGTATATCCTTAAAGATCAGCACTATGGTAGTAGATTAGAAAGGATGAGAGAGAGTGGGTTTACATCCACTTTAAACTGCTTTGTTTTCTTCATTTTTGTTGTGTCACATTTACAAAAGCACAATTTAACAAAAAAAAAAAAAGAAGACCCTTTATTTCATTTGTAAATAGTTTTGTACCAGAATCATAATTTTAGTGTCATAATGGGACAAATTATAGAATAAAGTGTATACTTTACCTACACAAAAAAAACAAAAAGTAGGATTTTTATAACAGCTTACCTGTAAAATCCTTTTCTTGGAGTACACCACGGGTCACAGAGCCAATCATTACATAATGGGTTAAGGGTCACCAGCGGTAATTGGACACTGGCACAACCAATGGAAGACAGTTCCCCTCCATATAACCCCTCCCATCAGGGGAGTACCTCAGTTTTGTAGCAAAGCAGTAAGGTTCCCATAAGAAGGGGGGGACCTCTGTGTCCCGTGGTGCAACTCCAAGAAAAGGATTTTACAGGTAAGCTGTTATAAAAATCCTACTTTCTTTATCGTACACCACGGGACACAGAGCCAATCATTACATAATGGGACGTCCCAGAGCAATGCTCATATGAAGGGGGGGGAGACACAGATCAAACAGGCCGCTTGCGGACAAAAAGCCCTATACTGCTGCCTGCAGCACCTTTCGCCCGAAGGCGGAATCCTCATGTCCTTTCACATCTATTTGATAGAATTTGGAAAATGTATGGACTGAAGACCAAGTTGCAGCTTTACAGATCTGAGTCATCGAAGCCTGGTGATGCACTGCCCATGAAGCACCTATCGCCCTGGTAGAGTGCGCCTTAACAGGAAAAGGAGGAGTCCTGTTCTTCAAACCATAAGCTTGAACAATTACTTGTCTAATCCACCTGGAAATGGTGGATTTTGATGCCGCTTGGCCCTTTTTGGGACCATCTGGCAAAATAAACAAAATATCTGTTTTACGTATCTGAGCGGTTGCTTGCAGATACACCTTTACCGCTCTCACTAAATCTAGAGAGTGCAATAACTTTTCCCCCGCCGTCCGCGGGTTTGGAAAAAAAGAAGGCAGAACAATGTCCTGATTCAAGTGAAAAGCCGACACCACCTTAGGTAGAAAGGCCGGATGGGGTCGTAGTAAGATTTTGTCCTTGTGACAAATTAGATAAGGCTCTTTACAAGAAAGAGCTGCTAGCTCTGATACTCTCCTAGCGGAGGCAATAGCAATCAAAAAGGCCAATTTCCTGTTTAATATAATTAAAGGAATATGGCGAATAGGCTCAAAAGGTTGCTTTTGCAACACTGACAATACCAAATTCAAATCCCATGGACACAAGGGAGACCTGACTGGAGGATTTATCCTCAGTACCCCCTGAATAAAAGTCCGAACTAGGGAATGCGATGCCAATGGTCTCTGAAAGAAGACTGATAGAGCCGATATTTGACCCTTGATGGTACTAAGGGCTAATTTCATATCCACTCCTAACTGGCAAAAAGCAAGAATCCTGCTTATTTCATATTTTTGTGGATTCCAACTTCTGGATTCACACCAGGAAACGTATGCTTTCCAGACCCTATGATAAATGAGTCTGGAGGCTGGCTTTCTAGCATTAATGGAGCGTAGAAAGAGCCGGACCAGAGACCACTCTCTTTTTTAAAATGTGGGTCTCAGCAGCCAGGCCGTCAAATTTAGCCTTTGTAAGGAAGGGTGGAATACTGGACCCTGTGACAGCAGGTCGTGTCGAAGTGGAAGCTTCCAGGGCCTTCCTATCGCCATCTTTACGATTTCGGCATACCAAGGCCTCCTGGGCCAGTTTGGGGCCACTAGGATTACTGGTATTCCCTCCTCTCTGATCCTGCGAAGCAGTCTTTGTAGAAGAGGGATCGGAGGGAATGCATAGATCAGTGAGAACTGATCCCATGGAGTTATTAGAGCATCTGTCCCGTAGGCTAGAGGATCTCTCGTTCTGGACACAAAGTTGTCCAATTTCTTGTTGAACCTGGAAGCTAGCAGGTCTACCTCTGGCTTTCCCCATCTCAGACATATGGCCTGAAAGATCTCGGGGTGGAGAGACCATTCTCCTGGTAGTAGCTGCTGACGACTCAGATAGTCCGCTTGCCAGTTTTCTATCCCCGGGATAAAGATTGCCGAAAGGCAAGGTACATGCTCTTCTACCCATGCCAAGATCCGGTTCACCTCTTTGGGCTGCCCGACTGCGGGTGCCTCCTTGGTGATTGATGTAAGCTACTGCAGTAGCATTGTCGGATTGAACCCGAACTGGGTAGCCCTGTAACCTGTATGTCCAGGTTTTGAGGGCTAGATATACTGCCCGGATCTCTAGCACATTGATGGGCAGGATCCCCTGAGTCTTGGCCCAGGTTCCCTGGGTAGAAGCCTCCTCGAATACTGCACCCCAGCCAGATAGGCTGGCATCCGTAGACACCACCTTCCAGGCCACTGGGAGGAAGCACTTTCCCTTTCGTAAATTCTTGGCTTCTAGCCACCAATTGAAGCTGTGGCGTGCTTGTGAGGACAGGCACATGGGTATATCCAGAGCTTGGCTCTTCCTGTTCCAGTAGGCTAAAATATTGCCTTGAAGTAGTCTCGAATGAAACTGGGCGTAAGGGACCGCCTCGAAGGAGGCTACCATCTTTCCCAATAGTCTCATGCAAAGGCGAATAGACGGCCTTTTGTTTGCTTTGACCTTGTGGATCAGGTCTTTCAGAGACTGTATCTTTGGCTCTGGCAGGTATACCCTGTTTTGGGCCGTATCTATGATCATGCCCAGGTACACTATCCTTCTTTGGGCCTGGAGAGAGGATTTTTGTAAGTTTATAATCCATCCTAAATGCTCCAGGTATCTTGCTGTAGTGAGCACAGCGTGATCCAATCCTTCCTTTGACTGATCTATTACCAGTAGATCGCCTAGATAGGCTGTTACCGCTATGCCCTGTGTTCTTAGGTTTGCCAACAAAGGAGCTAGCACCTTTGTGAATACTCTGGGCGCGGTGGCTACACCAAACGGCAGGGCCACAAATTGAAAGTGGCGATGTTCTACCGCAAACCTTAGGAATCTTTGGTGAGCGGGGAGGATTGGTATGTGTAGATATGCGTCTTTGATATCTATGGACGCCATGAATTCTCCGCCTTTTAAAGTAGCGACCACGGATCGAATAGTTTCCATTCGAAAATGGCGAACGTTCAGAAACCGATTTAGAGATTTTAGATCCAGGATGGGTCTGACTTCTCCGTTTGGCTTTGGAATCACAAAGAGGTTTGAGTAAAAACCTGAACCTTGCTCCTTTTGGGGTACCTCTGTAACCACACCTTGAGCCATTAAGCGATTCAAACCTTTGAAGAAGGATCCTCTTTTTTGTGGATCCTTGGAGAGTCTTGAACCTCGGAATTGAGAAGATGGGATCTCTCGAAATTCCAATTTGTACCCTGAGGATATTGTGGATACAACCCATTTGTCCTGGGTTTCTGTCCTCCAAGTCGCTGAGAACTGACTAAGCCTTCCCCCCACTCGGCCGAGCGGGGGCGCCCCTTCAATGAGAGGTTTTGGGGGCTTGCTTATTAGCTCTTGCAACCCACGGCTTCTTGTTCTTCTGAGCCTGTTCTTTGGCTTTTGTGGGCGGCTGAAAAGGCAGTCGCCACTGGCTGGAGTCTGATTTCCCAGGAGCTGGGGAGAGAGTGCGTTTAAAACAAGGTCTCTTGTTTTTCTTTCTCTCAGGTAAAAGTGTCGTTTTACCACTTGATATCTTTTGGATATATTTTTCTAAATCTTCCCCAAATAGGCGTTCGCCATGGAACGGGAAACTTGCCAACAACTTTTTGCATGGGGCTTCCGCTGACCAATGCTTAAGCCAAAGTACTCTACGCATCTGTACCAGCTGGAGTGTAAGGCGTGATGCCTGTATGATAGAATCTCTCATGGCATCCACTGTGAAGCATAAGGCTTTAGGCAAATTATCCCAATTTTTAGCCTGCTCTGAAGGCAGCTCCTTCAGCCCCTGCTTTACCTGTTGGCAGATGACCTGACACATACCGACTGCTGCTACTGCAGGTTGGGTAATTGAGCCGGCCAAAAGGAAGGAGGATTTCAGTAGGGATTCCAACTTCTTTTCAGAAGGATCTTTAAACACTTGTACATTGTCCACCGGACATGTCAGGTTCTTATTTACACAAGAAATAGCCGCATCTATCGAAGGCAGGCTCCATTTCTTTAAAAAAATTTCCTCCATAGGATAAAGAATGTTAAACCTTTTTGGAGGTGAGAAACGCTTATCTGGATGCTGCCAGTCTGCGTATATTAGATCCTCTAGTAAGGGATGAACCGGGAAGGAGCATTCACCTAGGCGGGATCGTAACGACCCTAGGGAGGAGACCGGTGATTCTGTTACCTCCGAAGAGGATAACTTAAATGCAGATCGCACTGTCCCTGCATAACATTGTACCTGAGACTTCAAAATCTGGGATACCGAGAAAGGCTCATCCGATATCCCTGATCCGTCTGACTCCTCATCCTCTGCTGATGTAGCCTCCTCCTCATCCTCCTCTTGTTCAGGTACTTCTGAAGGGAGGTTTACCTCTGGAGGAGATCTGCTTCGCTTATTGTCCTTTTTAGAGGATTTAGCGATCAAGGTAGCAATTCTTTCCTCCAGATTGTTTAGGGCTGCTGATAAAGTGTCCTCAGTGACATATGCAGGCCCAGGCTTCACTGGGGAAGCTGCTATACCTGACAAAGGTAATGGCTCATCCTGTATAGATGCCTTCGGCAAAACAGGAGAGGAAGGTACCGATTCAGCACCGCTAGAGCCCTCAGGTGGTGGTGCTTTTTTTATCTTTTCTTACCCGTACCATCTTCCTTGGAAGGGTTACTGTTTAGCAAAAAAACAAGGTACCTAGATGCATATACTACCGTGCTTAGTTTAGCAATTACATATAGTATGCAACTTATAACACATAGCTATGCATAACATGGATGTCTTCTATGAAGTACCCAGTCCAACCACATGGAGTCTTACGTCCCTGTATTGCTGCTGTGTTTCTGTGCCCGGAACCAGAGAACAACGAACTTGCTTGATGCTGCAGTGTTTGTACACTGACAGATTTTAACTCTGGTGCCGTTTCTCGTGCCTGCGTGCCCGCTACTGCGGCCTCCCGGCCCCCCTCCTCCGATAAAGCGCGCTCCCGCGCGTCCTATTGCGGCCACTATGGCGCTGGCTACAGCGAGAGTGCTCTCATCTAGGCTCTCTGATCCAACTTTACCTGCCCTGCAGGAGTCTGGTCAGCCTCTGGAGGAGGAGCGGGGTTTCAAGCAAGCTCAGCAGCAGAAGGACCCACAGTGTGCTTTGCCGAAGCAGACACTGCCAGAGTGAGGTGAGATCTGACTCAGCTCTTTACTCCCCCCAGTGGCGGAAAAAAGGGAAGACATCCATACTTTTTTTTGGAAAGGTCCTTAAACTTAGTTTAGGACTCTAACCACTTACCTTTCCTCGCCGCAGGTTTTTTTTTTTTTACCAATTTTCACCCATCACGGCGGGCTATGTGTGCCAACCTTCAGGGATATGGGTTCCTATTTAAAGGATACCTCTCCCCTGGGCCTTGTATAAGACTCTTACCAGGACTTTTAGCGAAGTAGCGAAAGTGCTGGATCTTAGAGCCCAGTCCTCCGAAGAGAGACTTACAGGCGACGCCTCATGGGTGAGGCCCGGATCCCATCCAGTTTTGGCTTAACTTTGTAGGCGTCTTGGATGGGTCCGAAAGCATAGCTCTTTTACCCCCAGAGGGTCTCTTTGGTAGAGCTTTCCTTTAGCACCTCCTAACGCGTCCAACACCTTTCGACACTGGCGAAAAAACTGAGGTACTCCCCTGATGGGAGGGATTATATGGAGGGGAACTGTCTTCCATTGGTTGTGCCAGTGTCCAATCACCGCTGGTGACCCTTAACCCATTATGTAATGATTGGCTCTGTGTCCCGTGGTGTACGATAAAGAAAGTTGTTAAACACTGTTCAAAAAGAAACGGTGCATTTTTTTTTAGTTCTGATTTTTTTTTTCCCACTAAGATTCAGGAGAAAAATGTTTGCAAGACAAGATTACTAAAAGAAAGTCTTGTTTGCCCTTAAAGTCCCCCCCCCCCCCCCCCATTCTGGATAGCTTGTAACGGAGGGCAATAAACCCCCGTCCAATTTTTTGCCAACCCCAGCGAGATTTTCCTTCACTTCCTGTCCCATAGCCAAAAGAGGACATGAGAGGAAATCCCTCCAAAGTGAGGGAATCCTATTAGGTCACCATTGGAAGATTTCCCCTGTATTAGTGTTCTGATGTCAATCCAAACTTTGTACTTTTCTTGAAAATAAAAGAAAATCCTAAATAGAGAGGGTGAATCTCCCGAACAAGGGCACAGACCACAACAAAAAACTTGACAGGTGGTCCTAACCCCTCACCCCTTTTTTTTTAGTTTTGGCTTTAATTGCACAAAAAATAATAAAAAAAATATTATGTTATCCTAAGTAATGACAAAGCTATTGCTACATAAACAGGCCCATAGCAGAAATGTAAAATTGCTTTGGCTCAGGCACGGACTGCAGAACACTTTTGAATTGTTTATAGTTATGTGCAATAAGCAATGTGGCTATTAGTATGTAATTTATATATGCAGCCTGAGCTCTGACGCATTTACTACGCCATTATGGATTATTTCACAGGTCTCTATATGCTTGCTCATCTCTATTAAGCTGTACTTCCACCAGCCTAGCATGTAGATTATAAAGCATGCAATTTGTTTTTATACATTGTAAAAATAAAAAAAAAATAAAAAAAATGGTAATTATTTTAAATAAAATGCTCTGGTCTATGGGGGTTTACAGGTGTGAGAAGTGACGTTGTTAAAATAGATTTTCTGAAACAAATATTTAGCACTTGGATGGAAGGAACTTTAAGTGGATAAATATTTTTATACTCTTTTTCTCTATGTGCTTTATATTTGTACAGCGCTGACGCACTTTGAATGACAATTGCGCGGTCATACAATGCTGTACCCAAATGATATTTTTATAATTTTTTTCCCACAAATAGAGCTTTCTTTTGGTGGTATTTGATCACCTCTGCGGTATTTATTGTTTGCGCTCTAAAAAAAAAAAAAAAAAAAAAAAAAAACACAATTTGGAAAAAAAAAGATAATTTTTTTACTTTTTGCTATAAATATCCCATTTTTTTTTTTTTAAAAAAAACTATTTTTTTCCCTCAGTTTAGGCCGATACGTATTCTTCTACATATTTTTGGTTAAAAAATTGCAATAAGCATATAGTGATTGGTTTGCGCAAAAGTTGTAGCGCCTACAAAATAGGGGATAGATTTATGACACATTATATATATATATATATATATATAAATTTTTTTGCTACCAATGGCAGTTATTTGCGATTTTTGTCAGGCCTGCGATATTGCGGCGCACATATCAGACACTTTTGACACTATTTTGGGACCATTCACATTTATACAGCGAACAGTGCTATAAAAATGCATTGATTACTGTATAAATGTGACTGGCAGGGAAGGGGTTAACACTAGGGGGCGATCAAGGGGTTAAATATGTTCCCTGTGAGTGATTCTAACTGTGTGGGGGAGGGGACTGACTGGGAAAGGTGACCGATCTGTGTCCCTATGTACAAGGGACACAGCATCGGTCTCCTCTCCCTTACAGGACGTGGATCTCTGTGTTTACACACACAGATCCACTTTCTGCCTATGCAACAGCCGATCGCGTGTACCTGGCGGACATCGCGGCAGCCAGGCACGCGCATCAGCAACACGTGACACGGCGGGCACAGCTGTTCCCGCCGCGCGCCCTCGGCGGCGTGCAGGGGGGAGTGAAAAAGGCAGGACGTCCACTCAGCACTTGAGAGCCGCGCTGCAGACGTCTTTCGTCTATAGCGCGGGTCTCAAGTGGTTAATAAAGATATGTAAAACGATTATGATCTTTATCATATGAGACAGACTTATTATATTACGACTTAAAATGGACTTAAGTCTCTGGCATTAGAATCAACTGGGCTAAGTCTGTTATTTCCCATTGATGACGGAGCAGCTTCTTGGGCTGCCCCCTCTCCCGAGATGGGTGGAGGAGTTCGGATACCTTGGAGTATTAATTAAAAAAAATACCTCTAACTATATTGAAAATAATCTGAAGCATGTCATGGCTACCCTGCGCACAAAATGCACCGCTTGGGCAGATCTACCGCTTAACCTCCTAGGTCGTATCAATTTTCTTTAGATGGTGATGCTGCCCAAGTTTAAATTACCTCTTTAGGAACTGTCCTGTGTGGGTCCCGGTCTCGTTTAGGGAAACTGATAGATGTGTGGGTTCCTTTATTTGGAGTGGCGCGGTTCCCAGGTTGGCACGCTCCACCTTGTGGTTGCCTGCTCACTTGGGGGGGGCCTGGCCCTCCCCAATTTTCAGGTGTACTACTGGGCCGCAATGCTGAGATCGGCTCATTGGTGGTTTCAGGGCTCCAGATCTAATGCAGCGGTCTGTCTGTAAGCGAGCCGTCTTGGCTCACTGGCTGACCTCCGTAACTTTGCCTATAGGGGCCCAGGCGCGTATGCAGAGATCCCCGGGCCTACGCGGGCGACGTGAGGGTGTGGACAGCTGCTAGGTGACGCCATTTGAGACCGAATCAGTGGTCCCCTTCACATCCACTGTGGGGGAACCCCGCCTTGCCGCACTTCTGTACCATCCCGGACCCTCAGGTGTGGGCCCGATATGGTATCACAACTTTGAACCAAGTTGCCCCCCGGGGTGAGTTGCTACCTTTCTTGGAATTAATGCTCGCACACCACCTGCCCCAATGGATGCGGTCTAGATACCTGCAACTTAAACATGCGGCTAGGGCCCAATTCCCTCAGCAGCCCATCCTCCAAGCTGACCCCATAGAGGAGCTTCTAGCACCAGGACCTCTCTCTACCCTCTACAGTGCACTCCTGAACAAAGACTCCCCCAATATCGAGAGACTGTGGGATGCTTGGCATAGGGACATACCATCACTGGACAGGGAGGGTTGGGAAGACTGCCTAGATTACAGCCCCAAGCTGTTCATTGCATCAAAAGGATAAGCTCGTATAGGTTAAATTCCTCCACAGAATCTACTATACTCCCCAAAAACTCCATCGCATATTTCCGGACAGAGACCCCATATGCCCTAAATGTAAAACTCAAGTTGGTACTTTCCTCCGCATGTTTTGGGACAGTCCCGTCATAGCGTCCTATTGGTCAGAGGTGTTCAGTGAAATCAATACGAGGCTGCAACTGTCCCTCCAGGTTTTACCTGAACTGGCGCTGTTAGGGGTCCATGAAGATGCACAGCGTTCTCACCATTTGAAAATCTCCCATCTTTTATTTTATGCTAAAAAAAGAGAGCCTTCTGAAATGGATTATCCCCCCCCCATCCCGCTCCTCCTGGGAAGCACAGCTAGGAGACGGACTTACCCATGTATAGGATCACATACATGAACCGCGGTTGCCCATGGAATAATGAGAAGGTGTGGGCTCCCTGGCTGTCCTCCTAATGACCCTAAAGCCTCGGCTTCTGCAACCGCCAGGGAGGATGAGTGGGGTACGATTATTGGTGGATTTACCCTCTTTACCCTATTTCACGAGTGATGTAATGTTGTTTGATGTGTTGCCTGGTCCATAATGTATTCTGTATGTGGATGTGTCTACCTCGCATGTACGGTTTTGTACCGTGTCAACGGGTATACTGTAACCTATGTTTTTTTATGACAATAAAGCACCTTTGATTGTTAAAAAATGGACTTAAGTGATCCTATCACATTTTTGAGTAATTTACACAGAACACCAGAACATTCCTAAGAAATTCCAAACTTTTTATCACAACGATCAGGTGAACCTTGCCCCTTGATTTGATAATGTTTCTAGCAGCAGCAAGCACTATTCTGTCATGCTTTATTATTCAAGATCGCACCAGAAGAATGAGGGAAAAAGGGGTCCCATATGGTCTAGGGAAAGGGAAAACCCTTAGACACATTCAAGTTTTCTGGCCTGTTAAACAGCAGCAGTAGTATCCCAAGAATATGAAATTTACATCAACATCGGATATGTATACTACTTTGTGAAGATTCACAAAGTAGTAAAATAAAGTAATTACGTAAAGTCCTGCAGGATGACGCGTGCTGGACGAAATGGCACTTCCACATTCTCATGCTGGGTGACTTTCCAATTCAGAATGTTATCTACATCTTTAGGTTTTACAAGAAATTCATCACAGTTCCGGATAGCCGACTCCAAAAGGACCCGAATGGAGAAGGGCAGACGTGCTGAGAAGACAATTATACAGATTAGGGTTGAACTATTAAATCCGGAATCAACTCCTATGAAAAATTGTGCAATAGCTTCATCAAGTACATTTGGATTTATTGATATTCTGCACTTGCAGCTGACTTACATTAACATGCTCTACATGGACTACAATCATAAGCTCCTGCGCCAGTTGAACATTAGGTCTAAAGCCTCGTACACACTGGATTTTGTCTTGCATACAAAATGGCAACTCAATTGTCATCCAACAAACACGAACATAGTGACGCACTACGTGTTTTTTCAGCTCTCGAGCACCACCCTTTGGGCACCTTCTGCCAATGTTGTGTTAGATGAGCATTGATTCCGAGCATGCATGTTTGTACTTTTGTCTGACGTACTTGTGTACACACACGATCGGAAAATCCGACAACAGACCGTTGTCCGCGGAAAATTTTAAACACTTGTCGACCGCCTCCAGTAGATATACGTCGGCAGAATGGCACGGACAGGCACATCAACGTACCTGTACGTCCCCTTTAACTGCGCGACGTGGGGGGCACGCTCGCTACCGCGAGTCGGGGCACGCGGACACGATCGCCGCGGGGATCCCCGCGATCGTCTCAGTAAACACAACATCTCCCTGCTCGCCTACTGACACGGTCACCGATCTCCGCTCTGTGTAATCAGAGTGGAGATCGGAGACGTGTCACTTGTAGCCACGCCCCCTAACAGTAGTAATCACTCCCTTAGGCAAACTTAACCCCTTCAGCGCCCCTAGTGGTTAACCCCTTCACTGCCATTTTTTACAGTAACCAGTGCATTTTTCATTGCACTGATCGCTGTAAAAATGACAATGGTCCCAAAAATGTGTCAAAAGTGTCCGATGTGTCCGCCATAATGTCGCAGTCACGAAAAAAATTGCCGCCATTACTAGTAAAAAAAATAATTATTAACAAAAATGCCATAAAACTATCCCTTATTTTGTAAACGCTATAACTTTTGCGCAAACCAATCAATAAATGCCGATTGCGATTTTTTTTACCAAAAATATGTAGAAGAAGAATATGTATCGGCCTAAAATGAGGGAAAAAACATTTTTTTTATATATTTTTTGGGGATATTTATTATAGCAAAAAGTAAAAAAATATTGCATTTTTTTTCAAAATTGTCGCTCTATTTTTGTTTCTAGCGCAAAAAATAAAAACCGTAGAGGTGATCAAATACCACCAAAAGAAGGCTCTATTTGTGGGAAAAAAAGGACGTCAATGTTGTTTGGGAGCTACGTCACACGACTGCCCAATTGTCAGTTAAAGCGCCGCAGTGCCGAAACGCAAAAAGGGGCCAGGTCTTTATGCTGCATATTGGTCGGGGGCTTAAGTGGTTAAAGCCTACCATCCAACAATTGTCAGCGGAAAATCCGACAACAATTGTCAGATGGAGCATACAAACGGTCGGATTTTCGGCCAGTCTGCCAACACACAATTCCCGTTGGAAAATCCGATCATGTGTACGAGGCTCAAGTCTAAAGAAAAGCATTCATTAGGACAGCTGTATTGCAGCGATTTACCATTAATTGTTAAAGCTTCATTCTAGACAAGGAAAAAAAAAAAATATATATATATAAATTTCAGCCACTGCACACGATACAAGCCCGGTGTGTTATAGGTGATAGCAGCCCCAGCTGTTCTGCTAACTACATGGAGTCAGGGTGGACTCCTAGCATGACCTGCACCCTCAGTGCAATACACCAAATGGAGGACACAGATGCTGGAGCAGAGACCCTAAAGTCGGTTTAGGATCACACTTGATTTTAGACAGACAGATAAACACACAGGTAAAATATCTGTCCAAAGATGTCCGTTTGGCTAGTTTTTGACTGAGACACCCCTGTCGACAGCATAGCCAGGTCCTCGACCTCCACAGCAGCAACACAGCTTTATCAAAAATACAAATTCAAAACACAGCACTCAGCTTGCCGATTGGATAATAAGGCAGCACCACATAGATGAGATTGTCTCTGTGCTCACTCTGCTCTCTCCTCTGGTCAGTATGTTCCCTGCATACAGAAAATCCTGAACGGCATTCAGTGATTGGACAGAGATGCAGACAGATTAAGTCATCACTCTGCCCTCTCAAACTGTTAATTCTGTTGACTGACAAGTAATGGGCAGAGTGCAGACCATGCTTCTTTAAATGTGTTCTGGGAGTTGTGCATAGGATTACAGGAATCTGAATTCTGGATGGGATTAGGCTACCTCTCTCTTTTATTGAATACTAAAGCCTAACCTTTGTCATTTTTTTTTATTTTTTTAAATCGACACAAGCAACGGTTCTTACATTATATGCAAAGTGTTGCGGTTCTGGCTGGTCTGTTAGTTGAAATCCAAAGCTTTCAGCCAACTACCGCCCCACCCTCACCCCCTTTACAGCCACATACCCCTGAAGCCATACCCTTTTAGTGCTGCAGGGGTAAAATGAGCACTGGAACAGTGATGGGCACTCAGCAGTGCCCCCTACTCCATTCATAGAAGCTGTACTATAGTATCCAGCAATGGCTATTTATGAATGGGGAAGGTGGAACCTTTAATCCTCCGCTCATCCTCCAGCCGCCTGTCACAAGTCCAGCACTCGTATTAACCCCTGCGGCACCGAAAGGTTATGGTGATATATGGAGAGATATTCGATATATCTCCATTTTGAAAAAAAAAAAATTAATAAAAAACACATAAAAAGGAGAAATAAAAAATAAAATAAAAAAAATTCTCACCATATCTTTCATCGTTTAACTTGTGGAGATTGAAAAACTTCTTGTCTGGTTCACCAGGATCAAGTGGCTCTACTAGCCGCTGGAAAGGGTTACTCATAATTCTTGTTTCAAACGCACCTGAAGAAAATAATAGAGATAGTCAGAATTTATTATCATAGTGCCAACACAGACCACCACGAATTTCACTGAACAATGGACCATTCACATTAGGCTGGTTACTGTAAATTAGACTGTTAAGACCAAGATTTAGCAAAGATTAGACATAGAACTCCAAACATTTCTACCGAGACCAACAGCTACAAGCCTTGTGGGAAAAAAATAAACATGTAGGTATATTAAAAGGATAAACCCCCGCCCCCCTCCCCAAAATCCTCTTGTACCCATCTTACAGTGTCTCATGTTTGAAACCCTGTTGGTAAAAACTCCAAGCATCAGCAGAGTAACACCAGTTTCTCTGGTGACTGGTTGTAAAACAAGGACAAAGTTCACAGCAAAAGCTTTCCATTCTTCTAAAGAATTCTGTACTCTGGGTGGCATGGGGAAAAAAAAAAAAAAAAAAAACACAGAAAAGAAACTACATTTACAAAAAACAGGTCATATGACACATTTCTAATGAATTCATTTTCAGGAATGCTTAGAATTTTAAAGCCTCAACAATAAATGAAGCTCACATGCTGCAATCAGCAGAGAAATGGTTTGGTTTTGCCAGCCAGATATGCTGCTATATTGCCCTCTATACAAGAAAATGAAAAAAGAAAAAAACAAACAAACAAAAAAAAAAAAAAACTGTTGGATAAGGAAGTAAATGTTCAAAGAACAGAAAACCTATAGTGGAAATAGTGATCGATAGATGATCAATGGCAATTAATTTGATATGTATTAACTGGGACGGACACAAAATAGTCAAAGTATTAGAGTCCCTTATTATGTTTAAATTCAGATTTAAACAAATTTGCATTTTAAAATGGCACTACCTTATCTGCTTTTAAAAATGTTCCATGTGAAAAAAGGTGAAACCTTCACATACAAACAGTGGGACCTTTATTTTCTTTGCTTAGCACCTCAAATTTTGACCAGATACCATACTGTGGGGTCTTCTCAGTAAAGGAAGGAGTAGGGGAAAGATGCATTACATAGACAGGAGATGAGAGATTTCCAAATCAAACTATACAGAAATATTATAGCTTGTAATGTTTTTTTTTTAACCAACTCAAGTTATTAAAGATACATTACAACCTTTTGGGCCCCTTTAGATCCCTTCCTCTAGCTTTGTAACATTGTATAAAAGTGTAGAGAAGGCATCTAAAAGGATTCTGTAGTCTTACATTTTCAATAACAACTTCAGTTAGCCAATAAAAGATTTTCATTTAAAAACAAACTTTCTGCATTGACCGGTGGCTAAATTTGGCCATACATGTTAAGATTTCAGCTTGCTAAAAAGTGCAGATGGAGTGTCCGCTATTGCATTCCGAGCGCCAGATTTCGCAGTTGTCAGAATACCCAAATAGTCATTTCATCTCATTGGATGTACGCACTGCTTGGCCAGAAATTTTCCACCTGGCTACTTTGACAACAGTTGAATGAACAAAAAAATTGTCTTGTCAAGCCAAGTGGTGCAGACAAAGCCACATATGGAGTCAATTTTGGCCAATTCAACAGGAACTGATCGATATTAGATCGTTGTATGGAAAGTTAAACATTGTGCAGGACTTACTACTACTACATATAAAACACTATAGAAAAGGGACTGCAGCCGATTTCTGAAATCTCTGGTTGCCATGGGGCTCTGCATATTACTGTACAATAAAGCCCAAGGAGTACCGACTATGAATGAAGAGAATATTCATAACATGTTGAGACTTATGTTGGTCCTTGGTCTGTTATTCGAATGAGAAGCAACAACTTCTAAACTAAAAGTCCGTAGTCTGTCTCAATTTTGAGTACTGTAGAAGCTGTCACATTTCACCTAGTATTTCAGAAGTTCTCCCTCCTCCTCCTCTGTTTTTACACAGTCAGCACTTTCTAAAAATTTCCTGGTGAAAATAACAAAAGCAGCGCCTGGTCAGTGACTCAGCAGAAAACTATAGTACTGCCAGAAAAATAAATGCCCTTCCCCTTTTCTTCATCCACTTCAAGAAACTAAGCCTAGCACAGAACTTGGCTTTCACTATAAAACAAAATATGAGGCCTCAGATCCAATAAGCGACAGCCAAAATCAATACAAAATTCTGCAGAAAGGTGGCAAGTCACTATCTGACCCTCTATAAAAAGGGAGCAGCCATCTGGCATGTAAAATAGGATTTTTTACTCACCATAAAATCCTTTTCTGAGTCCATGGACCGACACAGCCTCTCTATTGACAAAGTGGGTATTATCCGTTAATTAGGAGTGACTAGGCAGAAAAACTTGTAAAAAGTGTTGCATCACACCTTCTACAGTACCGCCCAGGGGGCGGACCCTCTGGGTATAACCTCCCAGTCTGCATCTCGCAGATCAGTTCGTCAAAAAGCAGTACAAACTTAAAAGGAGGGGTGGGTGCTGTGTCGGTCCATGGACTCAGAGAAAAGGATTTTACGGTGAGTAAAAAATCCTATTTACTCTTTCGTCCATAGACCGACACAGCCTCTCTATTTGACAAGTGGGACATCCCAAAGCAGTGTCAGAGAAAAAACGAGGGGTGGTAACAGCATAAAATAAACTTCACCCCAAACACAAAACAGCACTCCAACGGAGGAGCTGCAACTCTAAACAGCCGCTTGTAAAACTTTGCGGCCGAAAGAGGCATCCGAAGATGCACCTACATCAACTTTGTAGAATTTTGTGAAAGTGTGAGCGGACGACCAAGTCGCCGCTTTACATAATTGGGAAACAGACGCTTTATGTCGGGAAGCCCAAGAGGCACCTATTGCCCTGGTCGAATGCGCCGTGACAGGAAAGGGGGGCGCTTGACCCTTTAAGGCGTAAGCCTGGATTACTATCTGTCGGATCCACCTAGAGATGGTGGCCGGCGAGACTGCTTGGCCCTTCTTGGGACCAGCCACCGAAACAGTGAGTCTGACTTCCGGAACAGGGAAGTAGCAGATAGGTATACTCTCAAAGCTCGGACAACGTCCAAGGAATGCAACACCGACTCCTTAGGATTCGACGGCTGAGGACACAAGGATGGAAGTACAATGTCTTCATTGAGATGAAAAGCCGAAACGACTTTCGGAAGAAAGGAATGCTGCGGCCGCAGCACCACCTTATCCTTGTGGAAAACCAAATAGGGAGCCTTGCAGGACAAGGCTGCCAGCTCAGAGACTCGTCTAACTGACGCAACAACCACCAAAAAGACCACTTTCTGAGAAAGTGTCAACAGGGGAATATCTCTAATATTCTCAAATGGTGCCTTCTGAAGCACCGAGAGGACCAGGTTCAAGTCCCACGGAGGTAACGGGGGACGGACCGGAGGGGCCACATGTCGAACCCCCTGCACAAATGTACTCACGAGAGTGAGTCGTCAGGGGTCGCTGAAATAAGACAGCCAGGGCAGATATCTGTCCCTTTATCGTACTTAGGGCAAGCCTTTGGTCCACCCCATGCTGTAAAAACAGCAGGATTCTGGAAACCAAATAGATACGCGGATGCCATCTCATTTCCTCACACATGGAGATGTAGGCCTTCCAAGTGCGGTGATAAACCTTCCTAGAGCACAGTTTGAGCACTTCTCATAGTAGAGATTACTGAATCTGACAGGCCCCGGTCTCTCAGTACCTGGTTCTCAACAGCCATGCCGTTAAAGCCAATGACTAAAGCAGGATGGAGTATGGGACCTTGCGATAGCAGGTCCTTCCGTAGTGGTAGGCGCCAGGGGACGTCTGCTACCAGACATACTAGATCGGCGTACCAAGGACGCTGAGGCCAATCTGGAGCGATTAGAATCATTGGAATTCCCTCTGCCTCCACTCTGCGGAGCAGAAGAGGAAGAAGCCTTAAATGAGGGAAGGCATAGATTAGCCGATACTGACCCCACGATGCCACCAACGCGTCCGTTGCGTCTGCCCATGGGTCTCTTGACCGGGCCACAAACCTCAATACCTTCCGATTGAGTCGGGAAGCCAGAAGATCTACGTCTGGTGTGCCCCATCTTTGGCAGAGGAGTTGGAACACCTCTGGGTGTAAGGACCATTCTCCCTGGTCCAGCATCTGGTAGCTCAGGTAGTCCGCCTGCCAGTTTTCCACACCCGGAATGTACCCGGCCGACAGTGCCGGTATGCTTCTCTCTGCCCACTTCAGGATGCAAGCGACCTCCGACGCTGCAGCTGAGCTTCTTGTTCCTCCTTGATTGACATATGCCACTGCTGTGGCGTTGTCTGACTGGACGCCCTTGCAGCCTCTGAGACCATTTGAAGAGGCACAGCCTGATCGCCCGGATTTCCAGGACATTGATCGGAATGGAGGGCTTCCTCTGGGGTCCAGTGACCTTGCGCCGACTGAACACCCCAGACTCCCCCCCCAACCTGTAAGGCTTCGTGATCACTATCCAGTAAACCGGAAGAAATGACTTCCTGGCCATTAGAGCCGGTGCCGTCAGCCACCATACCAGGGATCTCCTGACTAGGTGGTTCACTCGGATTTGATAATCCAGGAGATGAAGGGCATCTGTTCCATCTGGACAGAACTTCCTTCTGTAACACTCGAGTGTGGTATTGAGCATATGGGACCGCCTCGAAGGAGGCTACCATGAGGCCCAACAATCGCATGCCAAATGGAGTGACGACCAATTCCTGTAAGTCAGCTGCCGTACTGCAGCCCCAAAGGGTCTGCAACTTCTCCACAGGGAGGAATACCTTTGCCTCTGGAGGAATCCAGAATCAACCCCAGGTACACTAGGCGTTGAGTGGGCACCATACTGACCTTTGCGTGTTTAGTATCCAACCAGTCTCGAAGAGTCTGACAGGTAATGGACACGCTTACCTCTAAACTCTGAGCTTGAAGGCGCCTTCAGTAGAAGGTCGTCCAAGTAGCCCATGATAGCGATACCCTGCTGTCTTAGAAGTGCCAGAATCGGAGCGAGCACCTTGGTGAACGTCCTGGGTGCTGAGGCAAGGCTAAAACGGGAGGGCCACAAACTGGTAGTGGTTCTTCACGACAGCAAATCACAGAGACTTCTGGTGTCTGGAGTATATTGGGACATGCAGGTATGCGTCCTTGATGTCCAAGGAGGCCAGAAAGTCCCCCAGATGGAGAGCCGTGACTACAGATCGAACTGACTCCATCCGAAATCTTTGTACCTTCACAAAGCAATTGAGGGCTCGGAGATCCAAGATTGGATGAACCCCATCCTTCTTCGGCACAATGAACAGATCTGAGTAAAAACCCTGACCCCGTTCCTGTTCTGGAACTGGAATAACTACCTCGCGTTCCAGTAGACCCTGGACCGCCCCATACAGGGCCTCCCGACGGGTCGGTAGTAGCTGGAGATTGGAGGTGATGAACCTGTCCGGTGGACAAGAGAGAAATTCTATCTTGTAGCCTGAGGAGATTACTTCGCAAACCCACCTGTCGGAGACTAGAGCTGTCCACTAAATCGCGAATTTGCGAAGACGTCCCCCCACCCGAGAGCTGGGTGGGGGCGGACCTTCATGCGGACGCAGATTTGTCCGCAGGCTTGTCGGGTTTGCGGGACCAAGGACGCTTTTGTCCTTGGGCAGGCGCCTTGTCGGCCTGGGGTCTTTTCCCTGTCGCCCTAGGGGGGGGGGACGAAAAAACTGCCTGCGTGCAGTAAAGGAGGGCCCTTGCCCTTGGCGTGGCCCCTTACCCTTGCTAGTTTGGGGAAGCAAAGTGCTTTTACCTCCTGTTGCATCCTTGATGATGTCATCCAGAGAAGCCCCAAAAAGTCTGTCGCCCTTAAAAGGCAGATCCAACAGGGCTTTCTTGGAAGTCTGGTCCGCAGACCAGCCCTTTAGCCAGATCAGGCGGCGTATTGCTACTGCATAAACCAAAGCTTTTGACAGCAGGTGAATAGTTTCCATGTCTGACTCGCAGACAAACTTAAGGCCCTGGACCAACTGGTCGGCCAAAGTTATCTCATTAGGAGGAGCATCTCGCTCCTTTAACCCCTGGAGTAGCAATTTTGCCCATTCAGTAAGTGTCTGAGACACTAGGGCCCCCACCAATGCCGGGCGTACTGCCGAGCCTACCACTGAATATAGGTAGCGAGCGAGTGCTTCAGCCTTCTTATCCACAGGGTCTTTGAAAACAGGAGCCCCTTCTACTGGAATAGTGGTGGCTCTATTAAGTCTGGACAGCGGAGGGTCCACTATAGGGGGAGAGGTCCATTTCTTCAGAAAACTCTCCTCAAAGGGGTACCGTACCGCAAACCTCTTTGGGGCTGTAAAGACCCTCCGTGGGTTCTCCCATTCCTTGTATAAGAGTTTGTCAAAATAAGACACACAAGGGAACACCTTAGCAGTGCGGGCAGGTTTATGAAACCCAAAGGGGACTGGAGTTTCTGCTGCTTCTGCAGTATTTTCCAACTTTAGCGTATCCCACACTGCAGTAATAAGGTCAGATTCCAAGCCGTCTCACGTACTGACCTGGACTTGGAGTCATCCTCACTGTCCGATCGGTCACGGTCTGCAGTCTCTGATGCGTCCGAATCTGGGCCATGAGCCGTAGCTGGACCTGGTTCTGCATCAGAATTATCCCCGGAAGATTGCAGGGGACGGGGGCGTTTACTACCCCCTGTATTCCCGTGTGCTGCTTCCACCCTGGCAGCAAACGCCTCTAGGATTGCCGACAAAGCGTTCATTAGACACCTCAGGGGCACCAGCTGCTAAATCTGGTGCTTCAGGGGAGAAGACATCTGGCTCAGATGCCATGCTGACCACACGCTGACCCCTACAGGGCTCCAGTTAAGATATCAATAGGCCACCCTCCTGCGCTGCAGAGATGCTGGGTTACCCAGAGGACTCACCACCCTGGACCGGTACTGCTATGCTGCCGTGTGCTGCGCCTGTGATGCTGTCCCACTGCTGCTGTCAGTCTGCTTCTTTTATCAGCACTTCCTGTGTGAATTTTCGCGCCAGTGTAATGCTCTCGCAAAATGGTTGCCAAAAACGTCTGTATGGAAGATAATGTGGGCTCTAAGAAAATGGCCGCCGAGCCAAAGTTAGAGGTCAAGCAGCTGTAGCCCACAAAAAGATAGCCGCCGAACGGCAATATATACATACAGGGTGGAAAAACATGGCTGCCCCTGGGCGGTACTGTAGAAGGTGTGATGCAACACTTTTTACAAGTTTTTCTGCCTAGTCACTCCTAATTAACGGATAATACCCACTTGTCAATAGAGAGGCTGTGTCGGTCCATGGACGAAAGAGTAGTTTTTTTTTTAAATACCCATATACTGCATCAGGTAACCTCTTGTTCCCTCCTGAGCTCCCCAGTGGTATGCCCTCCTGACCCCCATGTCCTGCTTACCCCTGTCCACAGTCCTAATTTTCCCTTGACACTGCCCCGCGCACTACTGGGCCCGACACTGCCCCGCGCACTACTGGGGCCCCCCCCCTCGACACTGCCCCGCGCACTACTGGGGCCTCCCCTCGACACTGCCCCGCGCACTACTGGGGCCCCCCTCGACACTGCCCCGCGCACTACTGGGGCCCCCACTCGACACTGCCCCGCGCACTACTGGCCCCCCCCTCGAAACTGCCCCGCGCACTACTGGGGCCCCCACTCGACACTGCCCCGCGCACTACTGGCCCCCCCCTCGAAACTGCCCCGCGCACTACTGGCCCCCCCCCTCGACACTGCCCAGCGCACTACTGGGCCCCCCCTCGACACTGCCCAGCGCACTACTGGGCCCCCCCTCAACACTGCCCAGCGCACTACTGGTGCCCCCCCCGACACTGCCCAGCGCACTACTGGGCCCCCCTCGACACTGCCCCGCACTATACTACTGACTTCTGTACACTGCTCTACATACTACTTACACTAGACCATTGGTTCTCAACCTTTCTAGTGCCATGACCCCTTGATAAAATTTCCCAAGTTGTGGGGACCCCTGACAGTAAAATTATTTTCATAGCGTGGGTTGTCAGCACCCAAGGCAAGACAAGTAATTTGCGCCCCTAACCCACGGACATTTAGCGTATTAAAACTCCTTATGGTACATTTTAGGATGTACCACTCTCTCTCTTTATTCTCTTTCATTTCCCTTTTATCTCTCTTTATCCTAATTTCTTGTCCCCCCCATCCTTCTCTCTAGCCGTCTCTCTTGTTCTTTCCCTTATTCTTTCTCTTCATTTTTCTTTGTTCCTCCCCCTCTTTTCTTCTCCCTTCCATGTATTCTCTATTTTTATTCCTTCTCTTACTCCTTGGTGGGGGGGGGGGGGGGGGGGAATGGCATGAGTGGCAGTGCTGGCGAGGAGTTGGGATGAGTGCTGGTAGGGAGTTGGGATCAGAGGAAGTGCTGGGGGGAGTTCTGATCAGCCAGCTTAGGTTCTCTTGATCAAGGTTATCTGCTGATCTGAGAACTGTAGTGGGGACTTTTATTGGCAACTCTAATCACAGGTAGCATTACTCACTGTCTCCAGCTCTGGGGTGTCTCGCAGCAGTGACACCCATGCCGAAATCAGGAGATGGCGTCTCCTCCAGCCCCTCCCACTTCACATTCCTCACCAGTTAGCTGACCTCTAGTCTCTGCCCCCCACCCATGCTGTGAACTGAGTGGGTGGCTGCGGAATGGCTAAGTGGGTGGCCGTGGGCTCCAGGAACAGCCCAGCTGGGTGGCCGCGAAAAGGCTGGGAGAGCGGTGCAGGCTTCAGTAACAGCCCAGGATTCGGTGACCCCTGGCAAATTGTCATTTGACCCCCAGGTTGAGAACCACTGCACTAGACAGTCAGGCCCAAAACTGGTCAAGCAAGCCAGCCTACAGTACCAGATGTTCTGCATTTATGATGGACTTCCACATCAGCCATGATTCCCGAGTCATGAAAAAGTTGTGAATGAAAGTGAATGCCGAGTTTCTTAAGGAAGCCAACTTTTAAGACAGACTAAGTTTCTATTTTTACAGAGACAGTTTTATTAGATTTTTCTAAATTTTCTCCATGCCATCCTTACCCTTCTTTTATTGGGGTCTTTTAGTCAACTTCCAAAAAAAAAAAAAAAAAAAAAAAAAAAAAAAGAAGAAGAAGATTCTGCACCCCAGTGATCTTTGATCTCTTCCATGTTGTCCAGGTAGGTCTCCACCTCTCAAAGATTGCCTAACCCTGCCCTTAGACTCTGAGATCATTCATAATTGACAAAAAGAGGACAACTGCAGGACAAATGCTCTTGACTTGCTTCTGACCTCCTTTAACCCTTTGAGACCCGGGCCATGTACAAATGACGGCCTCAATGCGGATCTAGAAATCCGGGAGGCCGTCATTATACGGCCTCTGGTATTCTGGCCACTAGGGGGCGCGTGCCGCGAGCGGCGCACCACTGAGATGCCGATGTGCGTGCCTGGCGGCCGCGATGTCCGCCAGGTACCCGCGATCGGCGTGTACACAGAGCAGGGATGTGGATCTCTGTGTGTAAACACAGAGATCCACGTCCTGTCAGGGAGAGGGACCGATGCTGTGTCCCTTGTACATAGGGACACAGCTCGGTCACCTCCCCCAGTCAGTCCCCTCCCCCCACAGTAGTAATCACTCCTAGGGAATACATTTAACCCCTTCCTCGCCCCCTAGTGTTAACCCCTTCCCTGCCAGTGTCATTTTTACAGTAACCAGTGCATTTTTATAGCACTGGTCGCTGTAAAAATTACAATGGTCCCAAAATGGTGTCAAAAGTGTCCGATGTGTCCGCCATAATGTCGCAGTCACAATAAAAAAATAAAAATAAATTGCTGATCGCCGCCATTATTAGTAAAAAAAAAAAAAATATATTAATAAAAATGCAATAAAACTATGCCCTATTTTGTAGATGCTATAACTTTTGCGCAAACCAATCAATAAACGCTTATTGCGATTTTTTTTACCAAAAATATGTAGAATACGTATCGGACTAAACTGAGGGAAACTTTTTTTTTTTTTTTAAATTGGGATATTATTATAGCAAAAAATATTGTGTTTTTTTCAAAACCGTCGCTTTTTTTGTTTATAGCGCAAAAAATAAAAAACCGCAGAGATGATCAAATACCACCAAAAGAAAGCTCTATTTGTGGGAAAAAAAGGACGTCAATTTTGTTTGGGAGCCACGTCGCACAACTGTGCAATTGTCATTCAAATCGTGACAGCGCTGAAAGCTGAAAATTGGCCTGGGCAGGAAGGGGGTTTAAGTGCCCAGTAAGCAAGTGGTTAAGCAGCTTTTGCACTCACAATGACTTGGAGTGGAGAAAGCAGCTCTTACATTATGCCTCATTTAAGCTCCACATTTCTTACATAGCTCTAGAGATCGTCTCCCCCCACCCTCATTCAACAGTGCTGGGTGCCCAGGCAACCAGTAGGTCATGGTGGGAGGCAGTCACATGCCACCGTATACTGTACCATTTGGCTCCCCCGGTAGCCAAATGGTGGAAAAGTGAGTATGTTCTTCTGGTGAGGTCACCTGTAAAAAGTTATTTTATTGCTTTGCCCTTTATAGTGTACACAAGCCAGCCTATAAAGAAGCACGGAGATGTTCTGCTTATTGATGTTCCAGAATAAAAGATCTTGGGCATCATGTATGTGCTTAGTGTGTAACCTCTCTTTTGTAAAATCAGCACTATAGGAGCTTGGCATGGATATCAAACATCTAAAGCTTACAGTCATGACCCGGAGTTTAGTTAACTTTTAAAAGAATCAGACCCAATTGATGTAGTCCAATATTTGCATATGTACGCCGGGTTATCTCAGCATCCATGCCAAAATACCTCAAGCATACAGTGTTTTGTTAGTTTTCAGTTAACGCACAATGTTAGTCTTAAGTAGAAAAACTTGTATTTTCCCTTTTCAATCTTTTAAACATCCTGCATCCTGTAATACAAAAGAGCCTGGGATATAGTTGAAAGATTTGATGGAATAGAAGATGCTTTTGTGCATTGTGTGTAGAGACAATACATTTACAAAACACTTGTAGTCAGAGCAATAAAAAGGCTGCCATTGCTGACCTTCTGAAAATGCTCAGTGCTTGGCTGCCCCATGCAGTAAGTGAAATCAGAACGTCTAATATACTGTACATGATTGTTCTAGGTCTATGGCTCAGTATTGTAGCCTTAGGATCATGATAGAAAAAATAAAAAGGGATCTACAAACCCCTATTAAAAAACTACAGATTGCACTTGCATAATAAAAAGATGAAAATCATGCCCATAAAAAAAATGGCAGGGATGCCGTCCGCATTCCACATGCTTTGCAGCTGGTGGTGGAACGTATCACGGGACCCAACATGTTTCGTCAAAAGCATCTGACGTCATCAGGGGATCATGATACAATAAAGAAAAGAGAAAGGAGGGCGCACCAACCTCGTGCATTACCACTTAAAAGTTTTATTAAAATATAAATAAAAAGCAATGGTCCTACTCACAGCTAAGATGGATCATCTTAGCTCTGAGGAAAGGGGTGCGCCCCTGAAACGCGTCAGCTATATAGATGTTTGAGGTGCTGCCGGACCCTCCCTGTCATCAAGTTTGGTCGGTGGGTGCCAAGAATTTCCAGCCTAATTGTCCGATAAGCTTGTACTTAAGCTCCGTCTGAGTAGGACCATTGCTTTTTATTTATATTTTAATAAAACTTTTAAGTGGTAATGCACGAGGTTGGTGCGCCCTCCTTTCTCTTTTCTTTTCTCTAGCCATGTGAACACCCATTGTTCTGAGGAGGGCTGCAAGACTTTAGACTTTGCTTTTAGACGGAACCACACTACCCGTACCCTGACTGTACACTGAGAGCGCAGGAGATTGTTTGTTGATCATGATACAATGACATTCCGCCAGCAACAGGTAGCGTTTTCAAAAAGTAAAGATCAGCAACTGCAACATATTTTCTCACTGTAGGTCTACGTTATTAAACTGGTGCATTTACATGCAAGCCAACATTTCACTAATTTGCAGGATGGGAACATTTTAAATACTGTACATATTTGTACTACAAGTTACTGTACTTAGCACAGTCATATATGCCTTCCCTAGCAGCCATTAACACATTCTGCACAGCAGTTTTTACAGATTTTGCAAATCTCTGATTTAACGCTAGGTTCACATCTTAGCATATTTGCGTGCAGCGTTTGCATGGGAACAGCTGCCTCGAATGCACCCATTCAAAAAAACGGCAGCCCTGCACGATTCAGTTTTCACTGCGGGTATTGCTGCGATTGCCACACCTACAGATGTGAACCGAGGGTTAAAAGGACTAAAATCTAATTTGAATAGGATAAGCTTCTAGTAAAATACCCAAGCATGCATACATACAGTGGATATAAAAAAAATAAAGAAACTTCTGCCTTTACAACCACTTTAAACACTAAAGATCCTGGGTCTGTACTGTGCTCCAAGTAAAAGCTTTCATTGAAAGTCGATTTTTTAAAGCTGGGTATACATGATATATAAAAAAGTCTACACACCCCTGTTAGGTTTCTGTGAAGTAAAAAAAATAAAAAAAAAAAAAAAAAAAAAAAAGTGACGAAGATAAATCATGTCAGAACTTTTTCCACCTTTAATGTGACCTATAAACTGTACAACTCAATTAAAAAACAAACTGAAAAATAAAACAAATTAAAAAATTAAAATATGAAAATAACGTGGTTGCATAAGTGTGCACACCCTCTTATAACTGGGGATGTAGCTGTGTTCAATGACTTAAGCACTCACGTTCAAACTTATGTTAAATAGGAGTCAGTACACGCCTGCCATCATATAAAGTGCCTCTGATAAACCCCAAATAAAGTTCAACTGTTCTAGTAGGTCTTACCTGACATTTTCTTAGTCACATCCTACAGCACAAGCTCTGCAGAGAGCTTCCAAAGCATCAGAGGGATCTCATTGTTAAAAGGCATAAGTCAGAAGGGTACAAAAGAATTTCCAAAGCATTTGATATGCCATGGAACACAGTGAAGATAGTCATCATCAAGTGGAAAAAATATGGCACAACAGTGATATTACCAAGAACTGGACGTCCCTCCAGAACTGATGAAAAGACAAGAAGAAAACTAGTCAGGGAGGCTGCCAAGAGGCCTACAGCAACATTAAAAGGAGCTGAAGGAATATCTGGCAAGTACTGGCTGTGTAGAGACAACAATCTCCCGTATTCTATACCTTCTTCTCCATATATCTGGACTATGGGATAGAGTGGCAAGACGGAACGACTGGCTAAATTTTGCAAAAACACATCTGAAGTCTCCCAAAAGCATGTGGGAAAACGTGTAATGGTCTGATGAACTTTTTGGCCATAATTCCAAAAGATATCTTTGGCGCAAAAAAAAAACAAAACACTGCACATCACCAAAAGAACACCATGCCCACCGTGAAGCATGATGGTGGTGGCAGCATCGTGCTTTGGGGCCGTTTTTCTTAAGCTGGAACAGGGGCCTAATCAAGATAGAGGGAATTATGAACAGTTCTAGATACCAGTCAATATTGGCACAAAATCTTCAGGCTTCTGCTAGAAAGCCGAACATGAAGAGGAACTTCCTCTTTCAGCATGCCAACGACCCGCATACATCCAAATCAACAAAAGAATGGCTTCACTAGAAGAAGATTAAAGTTTTGGAATGGTCCAGCCAGAGCCCAGACCTGAATCTGATTGAAAATCTGTGGGGTGATCTGAAGAGGGCTGTGCACAGGAGATGCCCTCACAATCTAATATTGGCAAGTCAAGATGTGCCATGCTGATAGACTCCTACCCCAAAAGACTGAGTGCTGTAATAAAATCAAAAAGTGCTTCAACAAAGTATTAGTTTAAAGTGGTTGTAAACCTACTTTTTTTTTTCTTTCAAAACACACACACCTGCAAGACAAAAAGGCATAATGAGTTAGTATGCATAGCATACTAGCTCATTATGTAATACTCACCTGGGATCGAAGCCCCCGCTATGGTGCCCGACACAGCTCTGGCTGGCGACATGTCGTCCCGGAGTTACTTCTGGGTATTTCGGCCCTGGCGCTGTGATTGGCCTAAGCCACGATGACGTCACTCCCGCACATGCGCGCGGGACTAACCGGCACAGTCACTGAAAGCAACAGCATGTACGTGCCATTGTTTTAGTGCGCATGTGCCAATTACATTGGCATATGCAAATACAGGGGATATCTCCTAAACGTTTAGGACAGGGGTGTCCAAACTTTTTTCAAAGAGGGCCAGACATGATGAAATGAACATGCGCGAGGGCCGACCATTTTGTGAACCATTAAAATTCGGTCTAAGTGTGTTCGTTCGAGCACTAATACACGGCCCAACAAGAATTATCTTGCCTTTGTGGCTGTGTGTGGTGAGGAGAAGAGCTCAAGTGTCTTATTTGGATATACCGTATTTATCAGCGTATAACATGCACATTCACTTTAAAAAAATCTTTAATTTTAAATAAAGAACTGTGAATCAAAATAAGGGTCACTGCCCATCAATACAGCCTCACACGTGCCATAAATGCAGCACCCCCGTTGCCCTGAATGCAGCACCCCCATTGCCCTGAATGCAGACTCACCATTGCAGCCTGATTCATGGACATCTACAGCCTTGGAGGAGACAGGGAGGGGGCGGAACGAGAGCCGACAAACATACAGGAGAATTTCCTGTTTTATCGGCTGCCTCTTTAATAGAAAGTCCCGCCTCCTGTGATGGACGGAACAGTCGTCCAATGGCAGCGCAGGAGCCGGGACTTCCTGTCGCCGTGTAAACAGGAAATACTTCTGTATGCACGGCGCTCGTCCCACCTTCTCCAAGGCAGCCAGCAGCATGCATTTATTTTCTTTTGTTTGGGACAAAACTGATGGATTGATCTATCCATTGCAGATAATGATACTGCTATACAAGGGTACTCGTTGACCATATGACGCCTTTTGACCATCTGCTGTCTGGGGAGGATGCCCTTGCGCCCTGCTATGTGCCCGAATTTTTGCCACCTCAGTTCCCGGGACAGGCAGTCTCACGGCCCATCTCCCTTACACATCACAACGAAATAATCCGTGTAAGTAACCAGAATCGACTTTGTCTTTTCTGATGAATTCACTTTTTATACCCCGATCATATTTATTTATGTTATTCCAGATACCCCATTGCATCTGCCCCTGAGGAGTGTTTTCTTACACGAAACGCGTCGGCCTTAGAAAGGATGTAGCTACTTGCGCAAATGGGATTTTTGTTTTAGATTGACCTACAATTTTTATGACTGTGTATACTGTACATTTTCCACCACATGTATGTTTTACTGCTCAGTTTCCATGTGTCTGTTACACTCCATCATTGATCCTTTTGAAATATTCATTGCCATGTATGATTACACTGATACTATTACTTCTGATATAGAGATTATGATGCTTATTTATGCATTCGTGTACTCATTGTATGTTCCTACTGTAAATACTTTCATATCTAATACATGTATGCAATATCAAATGGCTCAATGTTTCTATTCCCATTCAGTCCACCATTTCAATTAAAGTCCCAATTCCTTTGTTTTTTCCTCCAGCAGCATGCATTTCTTTTGTGGCCCCCGGCGCTCGTTGGGGGCCACAAAAGACATACATATCAAAATGATCAGGCGGGCCGTCCGAAACAGGAACGCGGGCCAGACTTTGGACATGCCTGGTTTAGGAAATATCCAGGGTAGCTACAGGTAAGCCTTATTATAGGCTTACCTGCAGCATAAAGTGGTTGTAAAGGGTTTACAATCAATAACTAAGGGTGTGCACACCTATGCAACCATATTATTTAATTTGGACTTCCCTCCACCTAAAAGATTTCAGTTTGTTGTTCACCTGAGTTGTACAGTCTATAGGTCACATTAGAGGTGGAAAAAGTTCTGAAATGATTTATCTTTTAAACAGGGGTGTGTAGACTTTATATTCACTGTACATAAATAGTAAAAAATGTTCCATACACTTTTATAGAGCAGACCTGACATCTCTATTGGCTGTAGCAGCAGCCTTTTACAGTTACACCACATAATTAAAATTGGTGTTCTACAAGGCCACAAAGTCCGCTAATACACTGTAGACATTAGGAGCTAGTCAGTCCAATTAAGCAGGCACATTCATTTAGATAAACAGGCACAATGGCAAATGGTAAGGAAACCAGTACAAATAAATGAGCTGGCTTTAAGCTAGTACTGCTCAGTATGCAAGCAGGACTCACCTAAAGTGGCAGTAAAGTTGTAAACCCTCTCCTATGCCCATTAAAATGAACAGCCTCAGATGATAGAGATGAAACAAATCTCCCTACATAAATTTAACATGTATATCTGCTGTCTTTCCCTTTCTATATTCTTTAGAATTCTGACATGGTGTTAGAATTTTTACTTCCTCATTCAGCAGTAGGAGTGGAGTCTTGTAATACACTGTGTGACAGCTGATCGGAGGAAAGGCACCTCCCCCTCCACATAAGAAAAATAATGAAAATACTTGCAGAGCTGTGCTGTGACAAGACAAGCTCTCTGCTAATTTATAGCACCCACCCCAACACAAATTTAAGGCTGGTTTTATCTTGGTTGACAGAGAACTTGTCAGAAGTTATACTGATAACAAAAGGAACAAATAACAGAAAGACACAGGACTTGGTGCTTTGGAGAGAGATAAGAAAACAGTACAGATGAACGTGCCCAGGTCAAATTTCATAAATCAGGTTTACATTCCCTTTAAGCTGGCCATATATTATACAAATTTTGTACAATCTCCTTTAGATTTATCTTCAACCATATAATGCATTACATGCTGGATTCATGTGAACTGAGTTTGTTTCTAGGATACTTATCAAGAACCTCCTCTTTGGAATATATGTGCCTTGACTACTAAGACTACCATGCGGTGTTTCTGGTGACTTACTCACATTGGGTCTGGATAGATCCCCATTGTGAAAACAATTGGTGGTTTATTGAATATACCTCAATTTTTCACCCGAGAGGCAGTGGCTTCACCTTGGCTTACTCATTTGCACCTGTATGGGCAACATACACATGCCATAAATTCCAGTCTACCCTACTGGCTGATATTACTCCATTAAAGATCAGGAGTGGGTTCCAGTGTACTGATTCGGTCACACATGCTCCTGAAGAACTCCTGAAATGCGTTTTGCATGTTGCGAACCCCTATGTGGAGCGTCATTTTGTAATGTCGTGTAATAGATTTTTAATGGTACATAATAAAGCTGTTTTTATGGTACTCAGTTTCTCTTCTATATGTCCACACAAATTCTACCACTACATATTCTGTTCATAGTTATACAGTAAAACCTTGGTTTGAGCGCAACTTGGTTTGAGCGCATTTTGTAAGACGAGCACATTTTTTTAATAAATTTCGACTTGATATACAAGCGATGTCTTGATATAAGGAGTAGCGTCTTGTCACCGAGTATAAAATAGAAGAGAGACGCCTCTAAAGCCCCATACACACAGTAGGACTTTTTGACAAAACTTCAAAATGAGCAAGTTTAAAAAAAAAAAAATCCTACCGTGTGTACACTCCATCGGACAAACTTTAGTTTTTCATCGGACAAAAGTTCGCTCTGCAAACGGACAAACTTTTCGGCAACAAAAGTCCTACAGTGCAAAGTCCTATCGTGTGTACAGAAATCCATCGGACTTTAGTCCGAAGTACAAATGCGCATGCCCAGAACCAATGTTAAAATCAACCAACAATCGCAGAAGTTGACCAAAGGGTGGCGGAAAAAGAGCAGAAAAACCACGTGATGTTGGAAAAGTTTTGGGAAAAAAAAGTTTACAAAAAAGTCCTGCCGTGTGTATGCTATGGGTGTGCCCGGCCAACTCCCTTCAAACAAACTTTTCCTTGGATTTTTGTCCGAAGTCTGACCGTGTGTATGAGGCTTTAGTGTAGCAATATGATTACATTTAATGAAGGTACAACATTTTAGAAACTCACATGGTTGATGATGAAAAACAGGCACATCTAAGTATGCAGGCATCCAGGGTAAAGCTGTCCACATAAACCATTCTCCTCACCGTCATTAATGTCGTCCCTTCCACGAGTGGTTCAAGCCTCGCTATCAGATTGCTCTAATGCAGGGTAGTCTTCCTGGCCACGATTGCAGACCGATAGCGGTGAGGAGAACGGTCTATGTGGATCACTTTACCCTGGATGCCTGCATGCTTAGATGTGCCTCTTTTAAATCATCAACCATGCGAGTTGCTAAATGTTGTACATTCATTACATTTCACCATATTTCTACACTTAAAGGCGCCTCTGGTCTCTTTTATACTCTGTAGCTCCTGCTGGATTTTGCTTCTAATCCCCTTGTGGAGACTTCCATTTGTGGATGGACATTTTATGGTTATACAACCTATCACATTGCTATAATCTTTTTACATGGATTATAAACCGAAGGACCTATGAATGAATGGTTGTGGAACGAGTCATTTGAGTTTCCATTATTTCTTATGGAAAAATTTGCTGTGATATACAACTGCTTTGGATTACAAGCATGCTTCCGGAACGAATTATGCTCACAATCCAAGGTTTTACTGTATATGTAAGTGCATGGTCTGCCTGATAGGATACCAATTGAAAGTGTTGTTTAGGTTTGACCTCATATATGGCTTTTGGTAAATCTAAAGGAAAATTGTACAACAAAATGATATAATGTATGGCCAGCCTTACACCATGAGACCAAGTTTTGCAGTTAAATTTTTTAGACAAAAGTCTATTATTGTAGTTTAAAGCACAGACTAGTATTATACAGAGTTACCAATTCGATATTTATAATATAAGTAATGATCAATAATGGGTAGGAGATTTTAGTCACTCGGTTATACTTACCTTAGAGAGCCTTTCATGTGACCTACAGGACACGACTGGGCTCTCCTCATTTTTTTCTAATCGAACAGTTCATTTTATGGCAATGAAAGCATATTGCGCATATGTAAATATTTTTTTAATCAGTGGTATGGTCACACTGCTGCTTTTTAAATAGGCCCCTTAGGCTTCATGTACACTGCTGCTGGTAAACGGACGTTTAGGAGCAGTTGGGCATTTTTTTTCAACTGCTCCTGAACTATCCTCTACATTATCTTATCAGTACATATACACAGGGTCATTTATAGTTGTTTCTAGGCAGCCTAGTTTAAAAACATTTGTTGGAACGCAAAAAATAAATAAAAATGCGTTCAGGATGGATGTTCAGAGGCATTTGAAACTCCAAGTGCTTGTAAACGCGGTAACTCGCGTTTAGCTTTCAGATGTTTTTTAATTTTTGTCTATTTATAAAAAATGCAAACACGCCAAAAGTGAAGTTTTAAACGTCGGTTACTATCTGTCAAGTTAAATTGTTCAGGAGAAGTTATTAAAAACAGATTAGGTGCAGCACCGTGGCGGTCAGTGCGCAGGCCAGATGTGGCACAGATGCCACATGTGTGTGCACCACATTATAAAAGTGGCAAGACCAGGGTAGCCAACAATAAAAACCTTTTTTTTTTTTAAAAAGTGTTGCAGTACCAAGTAAGAGGTACCTGCAATACATGATTGTGCTGCAGCTCACTCTGCTCTTGCCATCCACGCATGGGTTGGCACAGGCTCCATAAAGTAGGGAAGAGCCCCAGTGGTGCCCCGATTGGTCCTGACTACATCAGACTGTACAATACTAAAAAAGCACAGATTCAGAACTAGTGTGCACATTCAGACACTCTTTGCCCCTCCTGTGGGCATACTCCCTAAGAAGTCTTTAGGGATAGGTTTCATCAGACAGGTACACCACAGTCCTTGACCTGTAAAGCACTCTGGGGCTGCCTCACATGTTGCACATAAGTGGGTGAGCACCTAATGCAGAGTCAAGTGCCAAAAAGACACAGTACAAGAAAGCTCCACTTCAACCAGCAGGATCCAGCTTCCCATGGTAATGCCAAGGATCAGTTGATCCGGAAAGCTGCAAAATTCACCTCTTTGAGCTTTGAGGCAACTAAACAAAACTTGCTAGATGAAAAATAATTTATTTTTTATATCAAAAGAAAATTCTCTCTTTCAGAGGAAAGAAGGTATCCATTTACCTAGGACACTAGCAAAAACTGAGGCAGGCTGGGAGTGGAAGGGGTTATACTGGGCTGCTCTTACAGATTTGCTTGCTGGTGTCCAATCACCTAAAAGGCAGCAGCATAACCTAATGTATCCAATTACTTCATTCTGTATCCCTAAAAGTGATTCTAAAAAAGGCAGAAGTTTTTTTTTATATTTATGCATCAAGAAAAAAAACCTTCAGTGTGCAGCAGCACCCCTCAGCCCCCCCAATACTCACCTAAGCCCCATCTCGATCCAGCGATGTCCACGAGTCCGTCCGCTTTTCCCACGAGTCCCTCCGCTTTTCCCACTGCTGTCAAAGTCCGTTAGCTAATCAGGAGAGAGAGGGTGTGGGGCCGAACCACAGCTCCATGTCTGAATGGACACACAGAGCAGCAGTTTGGGTGCCCCCATAGTAAGCTGCTTGCTGTGGGAGCAGGAAGGAGGGGCCAAGAGAGTCAGTGTTCTATCGAGAAATTACCCCCATTGAAAAAAATGCCCCCCATGGTTTTGCACGTGCGCACTAACGTCACGTCACTCCAGCCGATATGTTAATCAGCTGGAGTGACGTCAACAGCGCATGCACACATCGGAGGCCTTATCCAATGCTATGCAAACAGCGGAGGGAGAATGTACTTGTCAGATTCTGCCTCGCTGTTACGGGGCAGGTTTTGCCTGTATTGAACGCCGTGTTTTCTGTCTGTTGCATAGTGGGTCCAGTGTCATAAATGGCGTGTTTTGGCTGTGTCCAAGGGCGGGTTAAAAAACACACACAAAACCCACCCTTCAAGACACTCACAACCCACCCCGCAATAGTGAGACAGAATCTGACAATTAGATTCTCCCTTTGCACTTAGCAGATCGTCGAATACTGCCTCCTACGATCTGCGCATGCGCTGTGTTGACGTCACTCCAGCTGACCAACAGATCAGCTGGAGTGACGTTGGTTACTGCGCATGCGCATACCCATCAGAGGCATTTTTTGACAAGGGGGGCCCTTTTCTCAATAGAATACCGGCAAGGGACCCGAGAAGAGGAGCATCTGGGTTGCTCTGTGCAAAACCACTGCGAGACTTTAGTATCACTTTAATGTACAATTAAGAAAAAGTAATTTACTTTCCATTCAGGCACCCTGAGCACCATCACATCTGCAAAGAAAAATAAATTGTTGAAGCTTACAAAATACCATCTGCAATAACTAAAACCAATATTAAAACCATAAAATTAAATATATAAAACGCAATGGATAATCAAGATGGAGAGCGACAATGGACTCATTAAAGCATAACTCTGGTCAACTAAAAAATTATCCCTTGCAGTGGGGTTGCGTCCACACTACAAGGGTTAATAGCTTGTTTTATTTAGGGGACAGCAGAAAGTTATACTCACCTGATCCTCTGCTCCCTCAGCAGATGGTGCTCCCCCATGCTACAGTGTTGGACTGTCCTTCGCTGTCATCAGATCCAAGGCTATGGAACCTGCTTTGGTCTTGACGTTGGGACCCTAGACTGCTGGAGAGTGGGAAAAGAAGCTGTGGGGATGGGTGGAGGATTGTGGAAGTAATTAACCCTTGCAGGCACAGTCCCACTGCAAGGGATCTTTTTTTTAGTTGCCCTTTGTTGGGCTTTAGCATATATTTAACAGCTTACACAAGTTCATGAAAATATCACTTGTCAAGACAAGGCGGTTGCCTACACATGTACCAAGCACTAGATTTACAGCAGGCATTTTATAACAGGTTCACAAAATAAAAAACAAAACAAAAAAAAGTTGATCAATGACATTTTTGGCTACATAAAGCAGGGGTCTCCAAACTACGGCCCTCCAGGTACTACAATTTCCATCATGCCTAGTCATGTCTGTGAATGTCAGCGTTTTACAATGCCTCATGGGACATGTAGTTCCACAACAGCTGGAGGGCCGTAGTTTGATAGGAGAAAGATTGGCCAGGCTTGCAAATCCTTTTACTATTCTTTCCCATAAAGTAAGCCAGAATCACTTTGGCTAAAGCCTCGTACACACGGTCGGACTTTTTACCAACAAACTTCAAAATGAGCAAGTTTGACAAAAAATCCGACCGTGTGTACGCTTCAGCGGACAAACTTTTTTGGTTTTCATCGGACAAATATTCGGTCTGCAAACGGACAAACTTTTCGCCAACAAAAGTCCGATAGTGATGCTATGAATCACTTGAAGTGTACTGTCTAACTTGACTGAAGCACAACAAAGCCACGCACCGCATTACCAAGTATCAGGACTGTCACGTGCAAAAGCTTCATAAATTTTCAAGACATTGCAGCGAAAACTGAAAAGCGATTAAAACATTCAGTTAAATGCATTATATAATTATAGCAACTTTAAGGAAAAAAAAAAAAAAAAAAAAAAACTAACATTTCTAAATCAAAAGCCTCAATTGTCAGCGTTTACAAAGACAGGCGAGAGTTAACTGCAGAAAAACAATACCGACAATATAAAAGATACATGGCCGTATTATGATTCTCTTACACAATAAAGTTTATTGTGTAAGTCAGCAGAAACAAGGATAGAGGTGGTTTTATACTCACAGGAGAGGGCTAGCCGGCCTTGCCTCTACATTCATAAGGACAGAGAAGCCAGGGAGGTCAAGAGGCACTGTGACTGGGAAAAGTCAGCCTCTGTACTCTCGATCAGGGTATTGACTGATAAGTCACACCAAAGTGATCTCCACCCTCTTACCACTCTCACGCCTCCCCATACAGAGCATAGAGAGGAGAAACATGACAGAGGGAGGGGGCGAGTCAGCTGCCTTATCCAATGCACACTGATCCTCTGCCATTCCCAGGGCTCCCACCAACACAGGGCTATTTCTATGTATGCATTGTACTGATCACCAGCAGCCTTTACTATTATTATTGTAGCAGTACCCCCGTAGGGGCTGCTGAAGTTGTGGTCCACCTGTCACCCTGCCCAGCCCGGCATTCACTCCTCAGGTCACACTTTAGGCAGAAAACAGCCCATGTGCTTTTTTTTTTTTTTTTTATTGGGGGATTTGAACTTGGATAGGGATGGGAATATATGGGATTCCCAGTTGAGTTTTAGAACAGTCAATTTGGGACAGAACTATATACACACTTTGTACATCACACTTCTCCAAACTCCTCCTGCACAACACTTGCTTGCAGACTATCCCTCTCCCTCTTCCCCCTGCACAACACTTTACTGAAAGAGCAGCTAGCACATGGTTGAGCCTGACACTGGCTCAGCTAGACCTCAGCAATTGCCCTTTGCAGGCAGGGATCGTGGGCCCCTATAATGTAGCAGAAAATATATAAAAATAGGATTTTTGTACTCACCGTAAAATCCGTTTCTCTGGCATCTATGGACTGACACAGTGTGTCTTATACACCTTTACACGTGGGTTATGTCCCTGCTTGCAGGAGAAGACCTAGGCAGAATGTGAGATGTTATACATACATTCTAAACAGCCAGAGCTGAACAGCCCCACCCAGGGGGGCGGTCCCTCTGGACATAACCCTCCCACTGCAGTCAGCAGACCTCAGTTCGTAACAAAGCAGTACAAACTTAAAAAGAAGGGTGGGTGCTGTGTCAGTCCATGAATGCCAGAGAAACGGATTTTACGGTGAGTACAAAAATCCTATTTTCTCTCGTCATCCATGGACTGACACAGCGTGTCTTATACACCTTTACACGTGGGATGTCCCAAAGCAGTGTCAAGAGGGATGGGAGCAGTATCAATGGAAAACCAAAAACTTCACTCCAAACAAGGCAGAGCTCCTCAACGGAGGAGTTGCAACATCAAACAGCGGCCTGCAACACCTTGCGGCCGAAGGAAGCATCCGAAGATGCAGCCACATCAACCTTATAAAAGGTATGAACAGACGACCAGGTCGCCGCCTTGCACACTTGTGCAACCGACGCTTGATGTCGGAAAGCCCAGGAAGCACCAATTGCCCTGGTGGAATGTGCCGTAACCGGAAAGGGAGGCGCCCGCCCCTTGAGAGCATAAGCTTGAATGACGGTTTGTCTGATCCACCTAGAAATGGTGGCAGACGAAACCGCTTGGCCCTGTTTTGGACCAGAGACAGCCACAAATAGTGAGTCAGACTTCCGAATAGAGGCAGTAGCAGACAGGTACACCCGCAAGGCTCGTACCACATCCAAAGTGTGAAGCGCAAACTCTCTGGGATGCGATGGGTGAGGACACAAGGACGGGAGGACAATGTCCTCATTTAAGTGGAAGGCCGAGACCACCTTTGGCAGAAAAGAAGGTCGCGGACGTAACACCGCCTTATCCTTATGGATGACCAAAAAGGGCGACTTGCAGGACAAGGCCGCCAATTCAGACACTCGTCTAATGGAAGTAATGGCCACCAAGAAGGCCACCTTCTGAGACAAAGTCAAGAGGGGAATATCTCTAATATTTTCAAAGGGATGTTCCTGGAGAACCGAGAGCACCAAATTCAGATCCCACGGGGGGAGAGGAGGCTTGACAGGGGGGAGCACATGGCGAACCCCCTGCACAAAAGGTGCTAACCAAGGGATGACCCGCCAGCGGTCGCTGAAAGAAGATGGCCAAGGCCGAATTCTGACCCTTAATGGTACTCAAAGCGAGCTTTTGGGTCACGCCACTCTGCAGAAAATGCAGGATTCTGGGAACGGAAAACGTTCGTGGGCGCCAGTCCAGCTCTTCGCACATGGCGATGTAAGCTCTCCAAGTACGGTGATAGATCTTTCTGGAGGAAGACTTCCGTGCCCTCAACATGGTCAAAATGACCGAATCCGAGAGACCTCGGTCTCTCAGCACCTGGCTTTCAATAACCATGCCTTTAAAGCCAGAGACTGTAAAGCAGGATGAAATATAGGACCTTGAAACAGAAGGTCCCCCCGTATTGGTAACCGCCAGGGAACGTCTGCGACGAGACGTACCAGATCGGCGTACCAGTGACGCCGAGGCCAATCCGGAGCAATGAGGATCACCGGAATTCCCTCGGTCGCTACCCTGCGGAGCAGGTGAGGGAGCAACTGCAGCGGAGGATAAACGTATATCAGGCGATACTGACCCCATGGGGCCACCAACGCATCCGCCCAGGGATCCCTGGATCTGGCCACAAACCTCGACACCTTGCGATTGAGTCGAGAGGCCATCAGGTCCACATCCGGCGTGCTCCACCGTCTGCAAAGGAGTTGAAAGACCTCCGGGTGCAAGGACCACTCTCCCTGGTCCAGCATCTGGCGACTTAGATAGTCCGCCTGCCAATTGTCTACGCCCGGAATGTAGACGGCCGACAGAGCCGGCACGCTTCTTTCGGCCCACCTCAGGATGCGGGCGACCTCGGAAGCCGCAGCTGAGCTCCGAGTCCCCCCTTGATGGTTAACATACGCCACTGCTGTGGCGTTGTCCGATTGGATCCTGATGGAGTGACCCTGTAGTTTCTCCGACCATGAGGAGAGGCACAGTCTGATTGCCCGTATCTCCAGCACATTGATCGGTAAGAGGGCTTTGTCCGGAGTCCAAAGCCCTTGGGCCGACAGGACTCCCCAGACTCCCCCCCAGCCCCCCAGGCTGGCGTCCGTCGTGATCACCGTCCATTGGATGGGGAGGAACGACTTCCCGGACCAAAGAGCCGGGGACCTCAACCACCACGTCAGGGACGCCCCGACCAGGTGACTCACCTGGATCTGAAGATCCGAGGACAATGGGGATTTGTCCCAAGTGGACAAGATCTCTTTCTGTAAAGCCCTGGTGTGCGCTTGGGCATAAGGAACGGCCTCGAAGGAGGCCACCATGAGTCCCAGCCAGGACTCTCATGCAAAAGCGGATTGACGACCATTTTCGGGACGTCAGCACCCGTACTGCAGACTGAAGTGTCAGTAGTTTGTCTGGAGGTAGGAAGACTCTTGCCTCCAAGGAGTCCAGAATCAGACCTAGATACTCCAGACGCTGAGTCGGGACTAGAACCGACTTCTGAATGTTCAGGAGCCACCCAAACTCTCTGAGGGTCTGACTGACGATAGTCACACTTTCTTCCAATTCTGAGCCACTGTCTGCTCTTAGAAGAAAATCGCCCAGATAGCCCACGATAGCAATGCCTCGCTGTCTCAGCAAAGCTAGGACCGGAGCAAGCACCTTGGTGAACACCCTCGGTGCCGAGGCTAGGCCGAAGGGAAGAGCCACAAATTGATAGTGGACTTCGCCGATCGCAAGCGCAGAAACTTCTGGTGGCTTGCGCAGATCGGAACATGCAAGTAGGCATCCTTGATGTCCAAGGATGCCAGAAAATCCCCTTGATGGAGTGTAGCGATCACCGTGCGAATGGATTCCATGCGGAATTTTTGCACCTTCACGAAGGCATTCAGGGCCTTGAGGTCCAGGATTGGCCGAACCCCGTCCTTTTTTGGAACAACAAACAGATTCGAGTAGAACCCCTGAAACCTCTCCTGGGACGGAACCGGCACAATTACTCCGGACCCGATCAAATCCTGTACAGCCCCCAAGAGGGCTGCCCGACGGGCAGGAAGGAGAGGGAGATTTGAGGGAAAGAATCTGTCTGGGGGCCAGGAGCGGAACTCTATTCTGTATCCTGAGGTGACCACCTCGCACACCCACCGGTCGGAGATCCGGGAGGTCCATCGATCCGTGAACCTGCGAAGTCGTCCCCCCACCCCAGAGACGGGCGGGGGCAAGACTTCACGCGGAGGCGGGCTTGTTCGGCTTACGCACCCAGGGGCGCTTGTGCCCGCCAGCCGCACTGTTGTCAGTCTGGGATGGCTTACCCGTGGACTCTGACAGACGAAAAAACCCCTTTTTTGCTGGAAAGGAAGGACCCGGTTTACGTCGGGCCTCCTTACCCTTGATAGTTTGAGGAAGGAGAGTGCTTTTACCTCCCGTGACATCCTTGATGATGTCATCCAGAGCAGCACCAAAAAATAGGATTTTTATAACAGCTTACCTGTAAAATCCTTTTCTTGGAGTACATCACGGGACACAGAGCGACAGTCATTACTAATGGGTTATATAGATACCGTCAGGTGCTGGCACTGGCAACTTCCAAAACCGGAAGTACCCTCCCCTATATAAGCCCCTCCCATCCGGGAGCACCTCAGTTTTGTAGCAAAGCAATAAGTGTCCCCAAAGAGGGGCGGGAGCTCTGTGTCCCGTGATGTACTCCAAGAAAAGGATTTTACAGGTAAGCTGTTATAAAAATCCTATTTTCTCTTTCTCGTACATCACGGGACACAGAGCGACATAGTCATTACTAATGGGATGTCCTAAAGCAATGCCAAATGAGGGGGGGGGGGATACACCATATATAAGCTGAGCGCTATCAGACATGAGGATCTTTTGCGGCCTGCAACACACTGCGCCCAAAGGCGACATCCTCCTGACTTCTAACGTCCACCTGGTAGAACCTAGTAAACGTGTGAACTGAAGACCATGTTGCGGCCTTACAGATTTGAGCCAGGGAGGCCTGGTGATGCACTGCCCATGAAGTCCCAACTGCTCTCGTGGAGTGCGCTCTAACTTTGAACGGAGGCGGTCTCCTTCTCAAGCCATAGGCTTGTATTATGACCTGTCGAATCCACTTGGCTAAAGTAGATTTTGACGCTGCCTGACCCTTTCTGGGGCCTTCCGGCAGAATAAACAAAGTATCCGTTCTGCGAATCTGAGCAGTGGCTTTTAGATAAGCTTTAACTGCTCTTACTACATCCAAAGAATGCAATAACTTTTCCTCTACCGAAGTAGGTTTGGGGAAAAAAGAAGGAAGAACCACATCTTGGTTCAAATGAAACCTCGATACCACCTTAGGAAGAAAGGCTGGATGAGGACGTAACACTACTCTGTCCTTATGGATAACCAGATATGGCTCCTTACAGGACATAGCTGCTAATTCCGACACTCTTTTAGCCGAACAAATGGCTACTAGAAAAATCAATTTCCTGGTGAGAAGAACCAAAGAAATATGCTGTAATGGTTCAAATGGTTGTTTCTGTAGAACCGACAGAACCAAGTTTAGATCCCATGGACATATGGGAATATTAACCGGAGGACTAATACGCATCACTCCTTGTATAAAGGCTTTGACTAGTGAATGCGAAGCCAAGGGCCTTTGAAAAAATATTGACAAGGCCGAAATCTGACCCTTGATAGTACTCAAGGCAAGCTTCCTATCTACAGCCCATTGTAGGAAGTCCAGAATCCTACCTATTACGTATTTACGTGGATGCCATTTCTTGGCCTCACACCAGGCGATGTACGCCTTCCAGATTCTATAGTAGATCTGCCTGGATACCGGCTTCCTGGCATTGATCATGGTAGATACCACAGCATTAGAGAGCCCTCTCTTTTTTAGAATGTGGGCTTCAATAGCCAGGCCGTCAAACCTAGGGCTGGTAAGGAAGGGTGGTATGTCGGTCCTTGCGAAAGCAGGTCCGGACGACGTGGGAGAGTCCAAGGACTCCCCACTGATATTTTACAATCTCCGCGTACCACGCTCTTCGGGGCCACGCTGGAGCCACCAGAATCACTGGTTTCTTTTCTACCCTGATTCTGCGGAGTAATCGAGGTAACAATTGTGGCGGTGGGAATGCATATATCAGCTTGAACTGATCCCAAGGGAACACTAGGGCATCCGAGCCGCAAGCTAGGGGATCCCTTGTCCGAGAGACAAACCTGTCCACCTTTGCGTTGAATCTGGATGCTAGAAGATCTACATCCGATGTTCCCCACCGCTGACATATTGTCCAGAAAACCTCGGGGTGAAGGGACCCTTCCTCTGGGCATAATTGCTGGCGACTTAGAAAGTCCGCCTTCCAATTCTCCACTCCTGGAATGAATACCGCAGATATGGCTGGGACATATCTTTCTGCCCATTTCAGGATGTAATTTACTTCCCTCTGGGCTGCACGACTCCTGGTGCCCCCCTGATGATTGATATATGCCACTGCTGTGGCATTGTCTGATTGAATTCTGACAGGGGACCCTTGGAGTTTGGATGTCCATGCTACTAGGGCATACCGGGCTCTCGTATCTCTAAGAGATTGATGGGCAGGGCCTTTTCTGCATCCGACCATCTGCCCTGGAGAGACTATTGCTCCAGTACAGCTCCCCAGCCTATAAGGCTGGCATCTGTAGTGACCACCTTCCAAGAAATCGGACTGAAGGATTTCCCTTTTTCCAGATTCTGGGGAACCAACCACCAACGGAGGCTCTTGCGAACGGAAGGGGACAAGGACATTGTAAGTCTAGGGCCTGAACTTTTTTGTTCCAGGCTGACAGTATGGCCCCTTGCAAATTCCTTGAATGGAATTGACCGTAGGGTACTGCTTCGAATGATGCCACCATTTTTCCCAGCAGCCTCATGCACAGGCGTATGGACGGATGTCTTATTTGTACTCACTAAGTGGATCAAATCTTTCAAAGACAACACCTTTCCTCGAGGCAAGAATATTTTTCTCTGGCCTGAATCCAACCTTAGCCCCAAGTATTCCAGACTTTTGACTGGTTTTAGGGCTGACTTGTCTCGGTTGATAATCCAACCGTGATATTCCAGATACTTGATTGTCTCGTGAACAACCACTTCTAGTTTTTTCACTGAGTGGTCTATCAGCAACAAGTCATCTAGATATGCCATTATCATTACACCTTGTGTTCTTAGATTGGCCAATAAAGGGCCAGAATTTTTGTAAACACTCGTGGTGCTGTGGCCAAACCGAAGGGTAAGGCTCTGAACTGAAAATGGCGCCCTTCTACTGCAAAGCGTAGACATTTTTGGTGGACTGGAAAGATGGGAATGTGCAAATAAGCATCTTTGATGTCGATCGCGGCTAACCAATCCTCCCCTTGTAGGGCAGTGGCCACCGATCGGATCGACTCCATCGGAAAGTCCTGATATACAGGAATTTGTATAGCCCTTTTAGAATTAATATGGGCCTCCCGTCCGCGTTTGCTTCGGGACTGTAGAGAGGTTTGAGTAAAACCCGAACCCTCATTCTTCCAGGGGAACCTCCATAATTACTCCCTGGAGCAATAGTTGTTCTAGTGCCAACAGGAGGGACTCTCTCTTCTGGGGATCCCTTGGCACGTTTGACCTCAAAAATGGGAAGGAGGAGAGTCTTTTAACTCCAATCTGTATCCCCAACATACTGCGGAGAGCACCTATCTGTCTTGATCGCGTCCCGCCAGGTCTCTTGTGAACAACTGGAGTCCTCCCCCCACCCGACTGAGTGGGGGCAACCCTTCAATGAATTTAACTTTGGGGGAGGTTTTGTACCTCCCCTGACCCAGGGTTTCTCATTACCCTGCTATTGTCCCTGTTTTTTACCCCCGGGAATTGACCGAGGAGGCCGTCGGAACTGTTTCACAGCCGATGCCCCAGGGACTGGAGAAGCAGGCCTCTTAAAGAGGGACCTCTAACTCTGTTTTTAACCGGCAAGAGCGTATTTTTACCGCTGGAAATTTTCTGGATATATTTGTCCAGGTTTTCCCTGAATAAGCGTTCACCATGAAATGGGACGCTAACCAGCCATTCCTTACAGGGAGCTTCAGCAGACCAGTTTTTGAGCCATAGAAGCCTACGCATATGTACTCTAGACAGCGTAAGGCGGGAGGCCTGATGGACTGAATCCTTTATGGCGTCAACCACAAAGCCTAAGGCTCTAGGTAGATCAGCTAGGGCAAGGCCTGCTGATCTGTCAAGTCCCTCAAGACCTGTTTTAACTGATCCTTCACTGCTTAGCAGACCCCAATAGCTGCTACTGCTGGTTGTGTCACCAAGCTTGCTGTAGAAAGAAGCAGGCTTTCATAAGGACTCCAATCTTTTATCTATTGGGTTCTTGAACATTTGGACATTATCCACTGGACATGTCAGTGATTTATACATACAAGAGATGGCTGCGTCCACTGTAGGGACCTTCCATTTTTTTTTTTTTGATGAACTTATCCTCCATGGGATAGACCACCGGAAATCTCTTGGGGGAATAATATTTTCTCAGGACGTTCCCAATCCTGGTAAATAAGCCCTTTCAGTAAAAGGGTGAAGTGGAAAAGAACAGACAGTCTGGGGGCTTCTAGCGACCCCAACGAGGATACAGTAGTGGTTGATGGTTCCGCAAGGTGCATTTTTAATGCCGATCGGACCATGTTAGTCAGAGACTGAACCCACAATCTTTCAGCTTGAGCTGCTGAGAAAGGTTCCTCCACTGTTTGATTCCTCTATAACAGAATCAACCTCATCCTGATCCCCTTCAGGCAGGTCGATCCCTGTATGGGACTGTTGCTCTGCTAACAGGCACTCTGAAGGAGGAGACGGAGATCGGCGTGCTTTCCCTGACAGGGAGGCAGCGATCAATGTTGACAATCTCTCTCTAATCCTCCCAGAGCTGAGGAAAAAACCTCCTCTGTTACATACACAGGAGCAGGTGAACTGAGGACAGCCACAGTACCAAGTACCCCTGCGGGGTCTCTACGGTCACTTACCTCTGAACTTCAGGGGAGACTGGTGCAGCAGAAGTATGCCCAAGATCCTCAGAGCCCGATGAGACCCCCTTCGCTTCCTGGAAGATTCAGTTCCGGAGCTTCTGGACGGCATATTCCTAAGCCTAAAGCTGAGGTATTCCAGCCGTAATACACCACTTTTACTGAGAATAGTCTAGCACAATTGCTGCTATATCACAGTTGGTGTCTACTAAAGTGCCTTTCTAGGGGATGCCTGCATCAACCGCCTCTGTGTGCCTTTATCTGTTGCTAGCTCTGTCTGTGCATTCAATAGCCAGCTATAATGTGCTTTAAAACACGCTGGACGCCCGCACATGCGCAGTAGCGCCGCGGCGCACACCTGAGCGTCATCCACCCGCTCCGCCCCTTTTTTCAGATCGCCTCTATGAATAGAGGCGCGTGCACGCGCACGCACGTGCGCCTTCGGCGCCCTTTTTTAAAAACAATAAGGAGCTAGATGGGAGCCAGGGCCCCCTTTGCCGCAGGGCCCGGGGATGGATGAGCGCAGCAACAGGGCAGAGGAGACAGCTTCCCAGCAGAGAACATACCTACTGCCTGGATTTGATTCTGGAAGAAAAAAATCCACATTACAAGAAAAAGAACCATAGCGGCCTCTAGTGTCTAACACAGGTACCGCGGTCTTACATTTTTTTTTTTTTCTTGCCTATTAAAATTTTTACATTTTCTCAGTAGTAACAGGCATACACAGAATATTAGCGGGAATACCTTAGGTAACAGGCAGAAAGACAAAATAGGCTTGGGGGTCCCTCAATAGAACCAAGTTCCTGAGGGCCCCCACTTACCTTTTCCTCGCCGCAGGACTTTGTTTGGTCCACAGAAGCCCAAACTTCACCTATCACGGCAGGCATTGTAATCAAACCTTCAGGGACCGGGTTCCCAAGGATTCCACTCCCCTGGACCTGTATAGCACCCTGCACAGAAAACATCTTGGTCGTGGGTATGACCAGAGCTCTGGATCCCAGGGTCCAGCTCTCCTAAGAGAAGCATTACAGGCAAAACCTTGCTCTTCTCTGCAAGGCCCGGGTACCGACCGTTTAGCTATGAAGCTTTTTTGGTCGGATCCGGAATAGCTTACTGAGGCCCAAAAGAACCTGTACGCAAGCTCAGTGAAAAACACATGTTTCTTCTTGGCCAACACCTTAGACACTGGCAAAAAACTGAGGTGCTCCCGGATGGGAGGGGCTTATATAGGGGAGGGTACTTCCGGTTTTGGAAGTTGCCAGTGCCAGCACCTGACGGTATCTATATAACCCATTAGTAATGACTATGTCGCTCTGTGTCCCGTGATGTACGAGAAAGAAAGTCTACCACCCTTAAAAGGTAGATCCGTCAGGAGCTTCTTAGAGGCTAGGTCAGCAGACCAGCATTTCAACCAGATGAGACGCCGCAATACCACCGTCGAGACAGAGGCCCTGGATATTAAAGGGGCCGCGTCCAACGTGGCGTCGCACACATATATCAGACCCTGCACCATCTGGTGGGCCAGAGCAATAGTGTCTGGAGGAAGGTTATACTCCTGCACAGTTTGGTGCAAAATTTTTGCCCATTCCGTGAGTGTCTGAAACACAAGGGTCGCCGCTACTACGGGCCGTAGGGCGGATCCCAACAAGGCGAACATGGCTCTACTCACCACTTCTGACCTCCTGTCAGTGGGGTCCTTAAACGCAGGAGTCCCCTCCATCGGGAGAGTGGTGGCCTTGTTTAAACGGGCGACTGGAGGGTCGACCACCGGGGGAGAAGCCCACTTTTTAAGCAGGGCGTCTTCAAAAGGGGTATCTAATAGACAAACGCGGCGGGACCATGAAAGTCTTCTGCGGCTTTTCTCAGACCTGGTCAAAGAAAGGTACATATGGAAAAACCTTTTTAGAAGGCTTGGTCTTAAAAGAACCAAAAAGGAGACTGTATCCGCCTGAGGTTCTGCAGTCGCAGCATTTAGCTTGAGAGTGTCCCTCACAGCATCAATGAGTTCACTAACAAGCGCCCTGTCATTTACTGACTCAGAACTGGAGTCTTCCTCACAAGGAATGTCCTGTTCAAAACCATCCAAATATTCAGAGCTAGGGTCCTGAGCAGCAATAGCTAGGCCCATATCTGAATCAGAGCACTCCCCTTGTGGAGATAAAGTGGGGAGAGGGCGCTTTTTTGCTCCCTTGTGCTCACACACAGCTTCCATCCTGGTCAGAAATGATTCCAGGACTGCCGACAACTGGTCCATAGGGACCGCAGGTGCTGGAGCACTGGCTGCTGCCTCTGGCATGTGAGGGGAAGCTGGTGACTGACTCCATAATGTCCCTCTCTGAGACCATCCACAGGCTGTGCTGACTGAAGTAGGGGAATGCCCAGGGAACCCACCAACCTGACCAGGACCGCTCGGTTCCACTGCCCTGTCTCACTGCGCCGCTCAGCGTGAGTGAGCTGAGAGGAGAGAGTGTGAGGGGATTTGCGCCATTCCCAGCGGCGCTAGAGGCCAAACTAGTGCTAGAAAAACGTGCGGCTACAAGAAAATGGCCGAAAGGAAAAAACGTACCGCTCAAAAGCTTGAGAATTCACCAAATAGCTGCTTCCGCCCGGTCACTCACACAGGTGCTGGCTCTGCACTGATGCATGGGAGAAAAAGAAACCCTGGACTGCCGCACTCTGTATAGACAGTTATTTATTCCAAAATTTCAGGTAAAAAATCCAAATTCAAAATAAATCCATAAATCCAAAACAACAAATGCAGATAGTGTGCATGCAGGGAAGGGTGGCTAACGCGTTTCACGTCACGAATTGACGCTTACTCATAGCTGAGTAAGCGTCAATTCGTGACGTGAAACGCGTTAGCCACCCTTCCCTGCATGCACACTATCTGCATTTGTTGTTTTGGATTTATGGATTTATTTTGAATTTGGATTTTATACCTGAAATTTTGGAATAAATAACTGTCTATACAGAGTGCGGCAGTCCAGGGTTTCTTTTTCTCCCATACAAGAAAATGGCCGCCGCAATGTGCTCCGGCGGACCACGGCAAGATGGCCGCCAATGTAAAATCAGCACACACGCCAAACATGGCGCCGAACGGCGCCCAGGCCCCTCACATCAAAAAACAAAAGAGCCCCAGCGAATGCAGAGCAGCATGAGCCCCCCCCCCCCCAGGACAGTATGGCCCACACAGTACAGCGCCAGCACTAGTGAACAGAGAGTGACATTAAAAAACATAGGGGAAGACAGGGAAATCCCCCACACAAGAAACACACAGCATGTACTCACCTGCAGCCAGGAGAGACTACTTACCCGTCCCCTGAGGGACCCACTGGTGTGTTTCTGACAGAACTATCACAGTGCGGTACTGAGTAGCTGTCGGCCCGGTCCACCGCAAAAGATACAGCCGGACTGTTCTATCTTGAGAGGACCGCGGAGCTGGAAGCCCACCGGCCACCCCTGGAGTCGTGGGGCATGTCGTGAACTGAGTCTCACGCACACAAGGCGAGGATCAGCACGCTCGATGGTCGGAAAGGGAAGACTACGAGGATATCTTGTACCCAACCTGTTGCCCAGCCGACAGTTGATAGAAGATCTCAAAAGAATAAAATAGGAAAAAATTCCAAAAGGAATAAAAAAAAAATAGGTCAGGAGACTGGCTCCTGAGAGAGCCACGTCTTCTCCTTCTGCTAGGCAGAAAAAAACTGAGGTCTGCTGACTGCAGTGGGAGGGTTATGTCCGGAGGGACCGCCCCCTGGGCGGGGCTGTTCAGCTCTGGCTGTTTAGAATGTATGTATAACATCTCACATTCTGCCTAGGTCTTCTCCTGCAAGCAGGGACATAACCCACGTGTAAAGGTGTATAAGACACGCTGTGTCAGTCCATGGATGACAAGAGAAAGTCTTTTTTGCTCTAGCTGTTTTAATAGATGTACTACTGCTCCCAGTCAGCCCTCTTCAGGCCCTGCCAGCCCTCCTGGCTGCAGGTGCCTGACTCCACTGCCCGTGACATTGCAATACTTACTGGCTTCACACCCAGCGCTGACTGTTTTCTCCCAGTCCTCTCTGGCATGCCTCTCCAGTCCTCCCAATAACATGTCACTCACCAGCCCTCCTGGCTGCACACACACCAGACTTGCCCGGCAGTACTAGCTCCTGCTGTGCTCTGACTCCTCTTTGTGCCTCCTCTTCAGATCCTTCATGCGTTCTTGAAACGATCCTTCCTGCACCCTCCTCCCAGGCTCAAGGACACCCCCAGACTGGGGAGCACCCTCAAAGACCCCAACAGCCTAGCACTCCATCCTCAGTTCACCCACCCGACACCCCCTCCTCCCAGCTGGGCTGACTCTAGGTATTTTAAAGGAGGCCTGCTCCCTGCCAATCCTAGTTGGGGATTGATCAGGGCTCCCTGAGACACCCCAGACAGCTCCACCTCTCTTCTACAATTCTCTAGAAGGAAAAGGGAGGAGACAGTGGACTGATGCTATCCGAGTCACCAGCTTACTCTGAGCCACTCCCGGCCCACACAGATCAAAACAAAAACAGGCCAAGCTTCCAGCTAGACCTGCCTAAATTTACCTGCTCTAACCAAAAAATAATAAAATTCTTCTCTAGCACCTACCTAATTAGAGGATGCTGCATTATTATACAAGATTGATATAGCACCAACAGTTTGTGCAGCACTTTACAATGTTAGGGCAGACAGTACAATTACAATACAATTCAATACAGGAGGAATCAGAGGGACCTGCTCGTTAGAGCTTACAATCCTTTATTAAATTATAAGCAAATACACCCAAGAAAATAGAACAAAAAAAAAAAAAAAAAAAATGTTAATTTTTCAATTAAATCAAGGTTTTTCCCATAATTTGTGGAAGGTAGATCCATACCTCTCAACTTTGCAAAACTCCACTTGAGCGGGGGGGGGGGGGGGGGGGGGGGTGTGTGGTGCTACCGCGGGACGAGGAAAAAATTTCTTCTCCCGACAGAGTGACAGTTGTTGAGCAGGGGGGGGGGGGTCGGGTACACTACCGCGGCGGGATGGTCTCGTCGCCGCGCTACAGAGTTTCCTATGGGAGCTAACGCCGGCCGCCCCAGCTTTACAGTATTCGCGGGAGGGTGATAGGGCGATATGACTTCCTACCTCCTTAGCTGCTCTTGCTTTGTGGGAAAATTGGACCTATCGGGGGTGGGACTGCGGGAAAGTGCCGCTGAATCCGTGCATGTTGGGAGGTATGGTAGATCAGGTAACTTAAAAGTAAAGTAAATGTACCTTAAAAATATGTAGGATAATTAGTTTAATGCAGGTTAAAGTGGTTGTAAACCCTCAGGGACAACTTACACCTACAGGTAAGCCTAGATTAAGGCTTACCTGTAGGTGCTTGCAATATCTTGTATTATAAGTATTTGCAATTTCCCCGCCACGCTGTGCCGTTTCAAGCTGGGGTCATGCCGTTAACAGAGCCGGAGTTCGCGACCACCGGAAGAAGAGGGGAGAAGAATGGATGCTCCCTGCCAGCGTGGAAGACAGTGACATTGCAGGCTTCTCCTGCAGGTAAGTGTCACACAATGGGCTACTATGTGATACGTAGTAGCCCATTAAGCTTTACCTTTGCAGGGAAACCGAGGAAGTAAAACCCATCAGGGTTTACTTCCTCTTTAACATTTTCATTTAACCAAACATAATTCAATACTCTGTATGCTTCGAATCCCTTCCCCATTCTTAGGCCCCTTACACACAGGCTTTACAATCAGGTCTGCCTGTCAGTTTTTCAGGCGGACCTGATCAGGGCATTCATTCACCCAATGGAGCGTCTGATGCCAGCGGTGACATGTGCGCTGACACCCGCTGCCATCGGATCTGATCCGTGAAATCCAGACGGATGGTGACCCTATTTTCCATCCGTCTGGTGCATCAGATCAGATGAAAACAGACAGGCGGTCCGCTTTCATCCGATCTCCCCATAGAGGAGAGCGGGGCTCTGACAGGTCCGTCTCTGCACAGTGAGCGGAGATGGACCTGTCATCCACCTGCTCAGTGGGGATCAGCAGATCGATCCCCTACTGAGCAAGCGGAATCCACCAAGCGGACAAGACCGTGTGAAAGGACCCTTCAAGTTTTTGAGCATTTTTAGAAGCGTATTACAAGCGTTTAACAGCGTCAGGTATTTTTCTTTAGCCAAGGTGGAGGAGAGCTGCTGTTTGAGCGTAAAATGCTAGAGATGCACCAAATCTTCAGCCGAAAATGGTGTTTGACATTTTGGCAATAGAGAAAAAAGGTGCTGATAATGTCAACGAAAACGCACGTGATTTTGCCTCGATTTTACTGTGCTTATCGTGTCATGTGACTCAAAAAAAACGCATCAAAAACATAACATGGGTGCGTTATTGATGCATTTTCAATGGGGAGGTACGTTTTTGGCGTTTTTTTTTTTTTTAACTGACCAGAGATGCAAACAAGATTTTTACCACCACAATGGAAGTGCAACGGACCAGTGTGAAGACGTATATAGGAGTTTAACCACTTGCCGCCCGCCCTATTGCAAAATTATGGCGGCAAAGTGGTTTCAATATCCTGACTGGACGTCATATGACGTCTTCAGGATATTGAGGCGCGCATCGCGGCGATCGTTGTTGCGGGATGTCAGTCTGACACCCCGCAACACCGATCTAGGTAAAGAGTCTGCGACGGAGACTCTTTACTACGTGATCAGCCGTGTCCAATCACGGCTGATCACCATGTAAAACAGGAAAAGCCAGTGATCGGCTTTTCCTCACTCGCGTCTGTCAGACTCGAGTAGAGGAGAGCCGATTGGCTGCTCCTCTGACAGGGGGGGGGGGGGGGGGGGGTTTGTGCTGATCGATTATCAGCGCAGCCCCCCCGAGGATGCCCACACTGGACCACCAGGGATGCCACCAGACATGCCCACCATAAGGTATGCCACCCTAGACCACCAGGGATGCCAATTAGAAATGCCTAATGGATGCCAATCAGTGCCCACAATGGGCACCACTGATTGGCAGGCATTGTTTGGCACCGATTGGCATCCATTAGTACAACACATTACAGTACCACCTATCAGTGCCCATCTATTTTTTTTTTTTTAACTTGGCAGTTTTAAAAAATAAATATATAGTCTGCAAATCTGCCTGCGATAAAAAAAAAAAAAAAAAAAAAGTGAATACAGCCCTAAAGAAAAAAAATAAATAAAAAGCCTACGCCAACACAAAAAAAAAAAAAAAAAAAAATATATATAGTAGATCCTTGCAATCTAGGTCAATATACAAACCCTTAGCATAAACAATAAATAATAATTGCAGCACTAAAAGTAAAATCTTTAAATATTATATAGAACATTGAATCGGACAGCAGTCCCACTAATCAGATTGGAGTCCTTAGGAATATTCAGATTGAGTAATCCTTTTGAGGGATTTGGAATCAATCAAATGAAATTGCTCCACAGATGATCTTTAATATTTCCATAGGTAAATTGCCCACTCACCAGAGGTAGAGGCTGCCTTACTTAAAAGTGCAGCATAAAGGCATGAAACAGCAGCCTCTGAAATCGCTTTCAAACCCTCCAGCTTTTAGTAGCCACCTTCACCCACTTCTAAAGTTGTTGCTCATAAATCATCCAAAATTAAATAAATAAAATAAAAACCACATAGTGTAGTATTCTATATGAACCACATTTGCAAATACTCGTAACTCAAGCGCACTAATGTGATAAGGTGCAAAACCAAGATGTCCTCCACCACACTTATGAAATGCGCTAGTACATGCTGCCAGATGAGTGACATAGCAAAAAGTAAAAAAATACTACTGTACTATAATAAAATTACAATAAAATATAGGGTGGTTAGAGTTTGAGATGACTCGCATGCAGAATGAACTACACTGCTGTAATCCACAGGAGAAGTACAGCCAAACAAGTTTTGGCTGTACTTCGCTTTCAGGAACATGCATGAATAGCAGACATAAGGCCCCTTTCACATGGTGCAGATTAGGCTCGGAATCTGTTCCGATCAGCAGGGGATCAGCTCACAGATTCCCTGCTGAACAGAGCAGAGCCGGCGGATGACACATCCCGTGTCCGTTCAGTCTCTGCAGAGTAGACATGGACAAAGCCCATTCTGCTCTTTTGGCAGCCGGGGGTAAACGAACACCACTGTCCGGTTACACCAAACTATCCTCTGATTCAATCCGTGTAAGCAGAAGAGGTTGGATCCCCTCCTGTTTTTTTTTCTTTAGCGGACCAGATTGGATAAGAGTTATGGAAATGTACAGTCTGTCCATGAGAATGCATGGACCTTCCGATACTTGTTTCTTCTACACTGGTTTTGGGAGTGGAAAAAAGACTTCTATCTAAAAGTCTAAGGACTCATGCACACAAGGGGTTATAAAAAACGAGCGACAAAGCCAGGAGAAAGTGGCTGTAAAATCATGCTTTTAGAAGCGCTTCGCATTGGCGTTAATGCGCATTTAATCGCTATAGCGTTAGGCAGCGTTTCTCTACCCTCTTCTATTTTCCACACCCAAAACTAATTACTACAGCTTAAAAAATGCTTGACGTGGCCTTAACGCTGTATACAGCGTTAACAGGCATTTAGCCGCATAAGGCGTTTTTACAGCTGTAATGCTGCTGCTCCAGAACACACTGGCCCTGTTGTTTTTTTTTTTTTTGGTAGCTTGAAAATGCCTATGCCGCTAAAAGACTACAGTATGTGTGCATGGACACATAGAATAACAGAGGTGTTTTTAAGCTGTAAAATAAAAAATGCTGACGCCCCTAGGAGCAGCTGTAAAAACGTCCAGTGTGCACGAGGCCCAAAAGATAGAAGTAAAAGAGTGACGTTAGCTCATATGTAGCACGGTCATGACTGAGAAATTGGGCAGCCTAGTTTAAAACCCAATATCCCACAGCCCAGTGACTGCTGGATAAAAAAAAAAAACAAAAAAAAAAAAAACAAAAAAAAATTGTGTAAGCAGATAATGAAGTTGCAGCCATCCTGAAATTAATTTAGCACTGCGCCGCCACATTAATTTACCTCCGTCTCAGTGTTGACACACACACACCAGCAAAAGGCAGTCCGGATGCACCCCCTCCCCGACTCCAGCTCAATCAAACCTCAAAACCACGCTGGCCCCGCCCCCACGGGGAGCCACATGTTAGAGCGCCTTAAAATCATCAGCTGCTTGTGGAGGAGGGATCTCTGTTCCTGGGAAGCAATGGCTCGTTTTTTTTCTGCCTTTCCAATTGCTAGCAGCATGGCTGATCTTCTCCAAGTGTTGCCATGTGAGTGACAGTCTGCGCCGGACACCCGTAGCACTGACTATCCGTGATCTGCATTGATTTTTGGGACAAGGTCAGGCAGGGTCAGTTGTCAAATTTCGCAACATTATAATAGAAGGGGGCTTTTATCATCTGAGCAAAAATACTTTTTTTCCTTGCGCATGATTGAATATTCTTTGCATAGTGAAGATTTAATTTTCAAAGTGAACATGCTCTGCTCTTATAGCAAGTCAACTCCAATGTTAATTGGTAATGTGACTTACTGATTCACTTTAAACAGAAGCTGTCGGAAGCATTTTAGATGCGATTTCTTCCCTTCATCTTCCAGGAGAGCTACTTGGAGAGATGATTGGTTCCGCCTTCTACAGGAAACACAAATCAGAAACAAAATTAAAAACCCTTCTTCTGACCCTCTATTTTGTGTTTCCAGACCTCTAGGAGTACACACCGAAATTTGTTTGTTTTTATGTTTAGGTCTGGTAACTGGTTAGCGGCCACCCACTTTGTTTTTACTCAGACTGGTTGTGGCTAGGTCTGCTGTATTTCTCTTCTCTGGTTTATTTTTTGTATGGTGGGTTACTTGCCTTATCGTGTTATATGGGGCAACTCCCACATCCTGGAGTACGTCCTGCTGTGGTAACCATGCTAAGGAGAACATCCTCTGTTTTGTCTCTCTGTCTCAGGTGTACCAAGATGGCGTCTGACGACGCACTTCTGGTGACGTGACAAGATGGCACCGAAACTCAAAGTGGCGTGATGCACTACCAGTTGCGGGCCAGATGAGACATGCTGACCAGCTTGCCGCAGCCGAGAGGCTGCCATACAGAAATTTGTCAACAGCAAGTGGTTCTCGGCCTAGCGGCAGTGCATTTAACTAGGTTTCATTGAGTTTAACACATTATTGTATAGTTGTGAATAGATCTAAAAAAGGGCCCAGATAGCAGATACACTTTAAATAGGCATAGCCCAAAGCCGTTAATGTATGAGAACTGATCTCATGTTACACACAACCTGATATACCGAGCAAGAGGTGAAACCTTATGCTCAAAGATACTAACTCTGAACGTGATTAAACACCTTTATCCAAATACGTTCATCTATAATGGAGGGAGTCAGGGAGACCCTGTGTATAAAATCTTATAGCACGTTGGATTAAAAGGGGTTGTAAACCTTTGTGTTTTTTCACCTTAATGCATCCTGTGCATTAAGGTGAAAAAACACCTTGCAATCTCCGCCCCCCCCCCAAGCCCCTGTTTTCCTTACCTGAGCCCCGAATCTCTGTGGGCACGATCCCGCGTTGCTTTCTCCCAGATCTTGTGGGCTCTTCATTGGACGATTGATAGCAGCGCAGCCATTGGCTCCCGCTGCTGTTAAATCAATGATGCAGCGCACCGGGGGCGGGGCTGAGTGATACACTCGGCAGCTATGGCCGCCGAGTGTATCACACGGGAGCGCACCCACAAGCTAACCCCCTTGGGAGAGCGCTTCCCAGAGGGGGGGTTAGCTCTTGCGGGGGAGGAGCCGAGACAGCCGCCGAGGGACCCCAAAAGACAAGGATTCGGGGCCACTCTGTGCAAAACGAACTGTACAGTGGAGGCAAGTATGGTATGTTATTTAAACCTTTACAACCCCTTTAATTACTTCTAAAGGAAAGTACAGGCGCATCTATTGGCCTTGGGGAGAGAGTGATGGCAGAAAAAAAAAAAAAAATACACACCACGTTTTATCTAGTTTTTTTGTATAACGCTACAGTAATACCTTGGATTTTGAGAATAATTTGTTCCAGAAGAATGCTTGTAATCCAAAGCACTCGCATATCAAAGCGAGTTTCCCCATAGAAAATAATGGAAACTCACATAATCCGTTCCACAGCCACTGCTTGTCTATGCAGTGTGGCCAGAGGTGCGGGGGCGCCGGAGACTCTCGGAAACACTCAGACGCTCTGAGACCACTCAGAGAACCAAGTGTCACTGGTGCACCGCACCTCTAGCCAAAATGCGGTACTGCACACCCGAGCAGGGAAAAACAAATCTGGATTAAAAAAAATTTAAAATAAAAAAAATTGCTCGTATTGCGAAACCGCGTAATCCGTTGATTGCGAGCTACCTGTCGACCGCCGGCAGGTGACAGGTAGATTGTGAAATTGTGCCTACTTTTCTGACCCCCGCTTGCGTGCTGTTCCTTCCCCTCTGCCTCTGTCGCTCTCATCCTCATGGCAGAACGGAAAGCAGCAAAGCTCAGGACGGAGCTGTCCAAGTTAACGTTTTGTTAATATGAGGCGGGCCTTAGATTGAGCCAAGGACCGCCCCTGCAGTTGCCGAGCTCCGCTTCAGCGATGGGGATCTGCATCTTCTCTTCACATTCCGCCCTCTGGTTACCCTTCCACAGACCCCCTCTGCCTCAGGATGCTTCTCTAGCGATATCTTCCGTTAAGCATGGGGGGAGGGGTGCGCACATTCCACAACACAGAGCTGACAGGGCGGCTCTTCCCCTTCCTTATACCCATCTCTCTGCAGGCGCCCTGAGCTCTTACTACTGCCTTCCCACTAACTGTTGCTCCCTAAGGGCAGGCTGTCAGCACCAAAAAGGGGCAGAGGACACCGCTATTGGGGAAAATAGTTTATTATTATTACTACTGACACTGTCCACTGCCCTGACTGACTCCACTTTTAAAAAGGTAGGCCAACTATATAGGATTTACAAGGACATTTTCCAAGTTTTCCTTACCATTTAGTTAGGCTGTGCTAGGTAAACAAAAATAAATAAATATAAATATAATTTTGAAAGGGTGCCATCCACGTGATCTTTGATCACTTTCAGGTTGTTCAGGTAGATCTCCACCTCACAAAAGGTTGCATACCTCTGATATAAATGAATCAGGACATCCTTCCTCCTGCTGGTAATCCCTCTACTGATGCTCTAGAATTCTTTGCATGTTTCCCACTGTCTAGTCACACCGTTTGCTCATTTTGCTATCTGAAATAAGTACCCCGAAATAGTTTTCCTCTGCAAAGCTGGCCATCATTGCAATGTCAATAGTATACTCTATTAGGAGTTTTATTTTTCCCCAAGTGCATTATTTTACATTTAGAAACATTGAACTACAACTACCACTGCTTCCAATCTTCCAACAATGCCAAATCATGTTCCATGTTACAGTCGCCGCCAGATATATCAGCCCTTTTACACACCTTTGTGTCATTAGCAAGAAGACATACCTTGCCCAACAAACCTTTAGTTATATCACTTACATAGAGGTTATTTAGAACAAATCCTAGTACAGGGCACTAGTGACTGATCTCTGTTCCGAATGCATCCCATTTAGAGCCACACTCTGGTATCCATCCTTTAGCCAACTGCATATCTACAGAACCACCCAAGGGTAAAAGTGGAAGTAAACTCTTTTTACACTTGTACCTACAGGTAATCCTATAATAAGGCTTACCTGTATGTACCAAGAATACCTCCTAAACCTGCACTGTTTAAGAGATAGTCACACTGCATGCAGTTGCTGATGCCACCGGAGCCACCCGTGCCATCCCTTCAGAGCCCCATGCCAGGGTCTGTGACTCCAGGAGCATGCAAACCCGGAAGACCAGGTGAAGATGGAAGCCCCCTCAGCGATGACAGCGCACAACTGGGAGGGCTTTATTGTTAAGTACCGTATATACTCGAGTATAAGCCGAGGCACCTAATTTTACCACAAAAAAACTGGGAAAACTTATTGACGCGAGTATAAGCCTAGGGTGAGAATGCAGCAGCTACTGCAAGTGGAAGAGGGTCAACAATGCCCATTTGCACGCCTCACTCTGCCCATTGCCACCTCACTATGCTCGTTGTCAGTGTACCTGAAATTGAGAGGCTGCGGGCGTCCATTCATTGTTTAAAACTTGCGGTCTCCTCCCGGTCCCTTCCGTGATAGGCGTTTCTCAGCAGACACAGTTCCGCCTATCACAAACGTTCTCTCATCCTCGGACTCCCAGCAGACACTGTGTTCAGTGTTCCGCAATCACAGACGTCCTCTTGTCTGAGGATGAAAAGGCATCTGTGATTGGCGGAACACTGAACAGTGTCTGCTGGGATGGGTGAGGATGAGAGAACGTTCGTGATTAGAATCCATAGGAAAACCGATTGTGTGTACAGGGCTTTAGGGTTATTGTTAGGGTTAGGGTTAGGTTTAGGCTTTGTGTTAAGGTTAGGGCTAGCATTATTGTTAGAGTTATTGTTAGGGTTAGGGCCAGCATTAGGGTTAGTGTTATTCTTAGGGTTAGTGGTTAGGGCTAGCATTATTGTTAAGGTTAGGGTTAGGGGTTAGGTTGAGGCTTTGTGTTAGGGCTAGCATTATTGTTAGGCTTTGTGTTAGGGCCAGCATTAGGGTTAGTGTTAAGGTTAGGGTTATTGGTTAGGTTTAGCATTATTGTTAGCGGTTTGAGTTAGTGTTAGGATTCGGTATATTTTAAAAAGTCATTTAAAAATATAATACTACCATATACAAGTGAAAAAAAAAACAAATATATTAATATTTCAGAAAAAAAAAAAAATTATATAAAAATTTGCACAAAAAATTAAATATATTATAAAAAATAGAATAAACGTTTATTTGCTTAATGAACCAATTTTTTTTTAATGAAAACATTTATATAAAAAAAAAAAATAAAAAAAACACCCCAACAGATACAGACTGAAAAATAACTATTTTTTTTTTTTTTTTATTAAGTTAGTGAAAATATAAAAAAAAAAAAAAAAAAGCCACTAAAAAAACAAACAATGTTATATATTTAAAAAAATAAAATTTGATTTTGGAAATTGGAGCAATTCATGACATGTGTTCAATATGTGATCCATTTCCAAAAAAAAAAACACAGAAAGAGAGGCAAATGCAAGTATACAACTGCTCTCTGCTGCTCACTCTGATCAAAATGGCAGAAATAGTTAAAATAACATGCTTTCTGAGTTTGGGGAGGGTCTTATGAGTTTATCTTAAAACGCTTCTAGACGCAAACGCGGCAAAAGCGGGTGTTTATAAAAGCCAGTTTTAGCCGTTAAATACGTGTGTTCAGCAGAGTTTAGCATCGGCATCTCGTGTGCATGGGGCCTAAATGGGTTCAAGCATGCTTGGGATACACAAGTTGACAAACCCCCCCCCCCCCCAAAGATTGTTAAAACTGGGCAGACTCAATGGACTACTTGATGTTTTTCTGCTGTCACTTTTGTCATGTTTTTAGCACTTTTTTTTTAATGTGTTGTGTTAACATTTAACACGCCACAAAATTTATGTTGCATGTAATTTTTTTTTATCCCTCGTCACCTGAGAACATTTTTCAGGAAAAAAAGACAAAGTTTTAAAAAAAAATAAAAAAAAAAAATCTGTTTCTCATTGCCAAGCATAATTTGCACTACAGAGATCAAACCTAAGGGCTACAGTATCTCTTCACCTTTGGACTTTACCCTGAAAGATAGTTACTGTTTAGAGCATGCATTTAACAATTGTCAACATAATTAAGACTGTTTGCCCTGAAATCATTAATTTCATTGTTTGCAAACGTTATGAGACCGGTGAAGATTATGCTATTAAGTAAGATTTGTTTTGACTAATTGGAATTAATTACAGTAATAAAGAAAATATTTCCATCTTAATGAGGGTTTCAGGCTGGCAGTAGAGGACAAATAAACACAAGTGATCTTTGTGTTGTAACCACCAGGGATGAGGTTTGTGCTGCTGGCAGTTCATTTAAAGGTCAAGCTGAATGGCCAGATTTGGCTTGGTTGCCCTTACGAAACTTTGGGTGCTACTGTAGCTGGAAGCCATTACTACTGTCACTGAAGGACCACTTCCCGCTGTGTGGGCCATGAGCATCTTTGGCTGGTAGAGCACAAGCGGCCTCACAGTGTCATTGGTTGTTGGGACACTGGTGGCTGGCTGTGTTCTATCAAACAAGGTCATCATTGGTTGCTAGGACGTCAGCAGTCACATGATCATTGTTTGTTACTATGCACCGTAGCAAACAATGTGCAAAAAAAACAACCATTGTGGGCAACTTCCCAAATCCATACCAGACCCCCCAACTTTTGGTTAACTTATTGGAATATTGATTGACGCTCTCCTTTTAAAATAAGAATATCCACTGCACATTTTACCTGTGGCCTTATGTTACTTGGTGAAAGGCTTTGATAGATACTCTTTTCAGGACTTCCAGGATGAAGTTCCTCTCTGTCTATGTGCAGAGGATCGTTTGGCCCAAATGCTGGTCAGTGGAACTCCTCTGCAAGAAGTCTCGAGTGGCTTCCTTGAAAACAAAAAAAGCTGACACGCTTACAGGCAAGACCTTCTATTCCTGAGACCAGGGAAAGTTCTAGTCATTCCTCTCAAGTCTAAGGCTTCATTCACACGAGGCGGACGACGCTACGGAGCCTGCCAACTCAGCGGGAGATCTCTCCGCTGAGCTGGCGGATGACGGGTCCCTCTCTGCTCACTGAGCGGGGAGGAGCTTGTCGAGCGCCCCTGTCTCCTATGGAGAGATCGGACGAAAACGGACAGCATGTCCCGTTTTCATCAGATCTCACCCGATCCGATCCGCCATGGACGTATCACCATACGTCTGATTTTTAGCGGATCGGGTCGCATGTCAGCAGACATGTCACCGCTGACTGACGCTCCATAGAGATGTATGGAGCGTCTGTTCAGGTTCGCCGACAAAACTCAACGGTCCGACCGTGTGAAAGGGGCCTAAGTTTGGAACACATCTTTGTGTGAAGATGTGGGATACGTCAGGCTCTAAGCCTTCTTCCCAGTGATGGGGTACACATACTTGTCAGAAAGGGGAAACACCTGACAACCTTTTTGGCCTTTTAGTACCAAAAATCTCTGATGTTTGGGCCAAGAGTGTAATTCACAGGTGCTAAAAACTGGAGTTTTGGACTTTCTCTTCCCTTCATGTTTTGAAATTTGCCTCCTTCCCGGCAAAGGAAGACTGATGTATTTGCTGCTGTTCAGAAGCTTCTCTCTCGGCGAACCGTTGTTCCAGTCCCAAACAAATACTTTCAGGGTTTCTACTCAAATTTGTCCACAGGTTCCTTAGAACGAATACCATCAGGACCAATTGCTGTATTAAGAGAATTTGGGGCATAGTTTTTGGACCATTAACTGATCTTTTCAATCAGTTTCCTCTGGCAGATGGCTAATTTTGTACCTATCCACAAGGGTAGCAAGGTAGAAACTGGCAACTACAGGTCAGGAAGTTTAACTTTTGTTGTGAAGGGTGGATTTGATTTAAATCCTAATTTTTAAAGCACAACTGTCATCTCTGTCCCGCAGCGGAACATGTCAGGAAATGCTCCAATTTCCAAAATACAATTTTTTAAAACATATAAAAAAAAAAAAAAAAAAAAAAAAAACACATTGTTTTGTGGCTATTTTTTCACCAACTTAAAGAAAAAAATAAAAAAATAAAGTATTTATTTTTCAATCTGTATATGTTTTTATTTTATTAATTTTTTCATGAAAAAAAAAAAAAAAAAAAAAAAAAAAAAAAATTGGTTCATTAAGCAAATAAACGTTTATTTTTTATAATATATAATTGTTTGTGCAAATTTTTATATATTTTTTACTCTGAAATATAGGATTAATATATTTATTGTTTTTTTCACCTGCATAATGGTAGTATTATATTTTATAATATTACTTTTTAAAATATACCGAATCCTAACCCTAACAATAATGCTAGCCCTAACCCTAACACAAAGCCTGAACCTAACCACTAACAATAACCCTAACACTAACCCTAGTTCTGGCCCTAACACAAAGCCTAACAATAATGCTAGCCCTAACACAAAGCCTAAACCTAACCCCCTAACAATAATGTTAGCCCTAACCCTAACACAAAGCCTAAACCTAACCACTAACCCTAACAATAACCCAAACCTTAACAATAACCCTAAAGCCCTGTACACACGACCGGTTTTCTTATGGATTCTAAGCCGATGGATTTTTCAATTGGAAATCCGATGAAGCGGACTTCCATCAGTCTTGTCTACACACCATCAGTCAAAAAACCGATCGTCCCAATCGCTGTGACGTAAAACACTCCGACAAGCCGAGAAAAATTAAGTTCAATGCTTCTGAGCATGCGTTGACTTGATTCTGAGCATGCGTGGGTTTTTTATCCGATGGAGTTCCACACAGACGATCGGATTTTGCTATCGTTTTTTTTTCCCCCATTGGATAAATTTAAAAACAGGTTCTATTTTTTCACACCAATGGAAAATAGACCGATGGGGCCCATACACGATCGGTTTGTCCGATGACAAAAGTCCATCGGACTGTTTTCATCGGTAAAACCGATCGTGTGTACAGGGCTTTACACTAACCCTAACCCCTAAGCCTAACCGCCAACCCGGATTAGAATAGAACTTGGATGAAGGATTGGGGGGCAAGAAGTGCAGGCATTCCTGTGAATCATTGTCTAAGCTACCTAAAAAAACTTGAGTTAATGGAAGGGCAAAATGGAATACTTTAATTTCATAAAAAATAATGTTTGATCAAGTTGGGGGTCAAGATTAATGGTAGGGTCATCTTGTTCAAATCAGAACATATGTGTCAAATTACAATGAAAATTTTGTATTGCATTAAATCAAGGAATATATATATATATATATATATATATATATATATATACACACACACATATACACACACATATACACACACACACATATACATATACTCTATGAATTATCTAAAGTAATTACAACATTTTAAACTTTTTTTTTTTTTTTTTTTTTTTTTTTTTAACGTTTACCATCATATTTCTGTGTTTTCTGGTCCAAAAAACAGGGTATCTTTAAAAACGCTTATAAACGAAAACGCTGTTAAACGCGGGTGCCGTGTTTAGCGTCTGAACCCATTTTTTTGCTTCTGGAAATACGAGGTTAAAACGCAACTGCCTAAAAACGAGACTGTGTGCATGGACACATAGGATAACATTGAATGCGTTCAGGGGCAGTTGAAAAAAGTGTCCAACTGCCTCTGAACGCGCGTTTAACAACGTCTCGTGTGCATGGGGCCTTACTCTCGACTGTCTCGCTACCTCTGCTGGTAGTTTATTCCAAGCATCAACTACCCTTTCAGTAAATTAATACTTTCTAAAATGAGTTTTGAACTTTCCTCCAGTTGAAGTTTGAGGTCATGTCCCCGTGTTCTTGTTCTTGGCTTCATATTGAAAATCCTGCCCTCCTAAACCTTATTCGCCCCCTTGATGTCAGGTCTCCCCATTCCCTTCATATTAGGTCCCTGAAGACTCTCTCAATAGGTTTTATCCCCCAGAACTTTTACAATTTTTTGTTACCAGTCTCCGGAAACGTTCTGTCTTATCAATATATCTTTTTGTAAGCGAGGTCTCCAGAACTGGACACAGTATTCAAAATGGAGGTCTATATAGAGGAATTAGAACCTCCTTCCTCATGCTAGCGATCCCTCTAGTGATGTATCCTAGAATTCTAATTGCTTCTCCCACTGCCTGGTCACACGGTTTGCTCATTTTGCAATCATCTGAAATAAGTACCCCCAAATCTTTTTCCTCTGTAGTGCTGTCCAACATTGTACCCCCCAATGTTATACTCTCTCAAGGGATTCTTTTTTCCCCCAGGTGCATTATTTTACATTTAGATACATTGAACTGCAGTTTCCACTGCTTCCAATCTTCAAGCAATGCCAAATCATGTTACAGACACCTCCAGGGATATGAACCCTATTACACACCTTTGTATTATCGGCAAAAATACATATCTTACCCAATAAACCTTTAGTTATATCACTTGCATATAGATTAACTAGAACAAGACCTAGTACAGAGCCTTGTGGTACACCACTAGTGATAATCTCTGTTGAACTCCATTTACAGCCACACTCTGGTATCTGTCCATTAGCCAACTGCATATCCACTGAACTGCCCAACGGTTAAAGTGATTGTAAAGTTTTTTTATGAATAATAAACATGTTATACTTACCTGCTCTGTGCAAGGGTTTTACAAAGAGCGGCCCAGATTCTCCTTTCCTGGGGTCCCCCCGCAGCACTCCTGGCTGCTCCTCTTCTCGAGTGCCCCATCGGAGAGGCGCTTGTCAAGGGGGAACTTGTGCAGGCGCGCTCCAGTCCATTGACACAGACATCAGGACTCAGCCCCGCCCCCTGTATCACTGGATTTGATTGACAGCAGCAAGAACCAATGGCAGCACAAAAGGTTTTTCACCTTAAAGTGGTTGTATTCTCTGCTTGGCGATTTTTACCTACAGGTAAGCCTATAAGGCTTACCTGTAGGTAAAATGAATATCTCCTCAACCTGTACAGTTGAGGAGATATTCACCTTGCATGCAGCCGCTGACGTCAGCAAAGGACCGGCGTATCGTGCCGGTACAGAGGGCATGCACGGGAGAAACGTCATTGCGGTTCCGGCCACTCACAGCGCCGGAGCCGAACTTGGAAGAAACGCAGAGTGAACATGTCAGCTCCCTTAGCGGTGACGGGAGGCCTTGTGGGAGCTTTGTTCTATGGCAAGTATTTCATAATGAGCTAGTATGCGGTGCACACTAGCACATTATGCCTTTGCCTTACAGGGTTTGTTTTTTTTTTGGGCATACAACCGCTTTAATGCATTAAGGTGAAAAACCCTGAGGGTTTACAACCCCTTAAAGTACCAGCTTGTACAACTTTTGTATTATGTGGAACTGTATCAAATGCCTTGCTGAAATCAAGATATGCTAAGTCCACAGCACCACCCTGGTCCAAAACATTGGTAATATAGTCAAAAAATGAAATCAGATTAGTCTGACATGATCTGCCCTCAGTACAGCCATGCTGCTTTGGATTCAGCAAGTTGTGTATTTTTAAGTGATCAATGATCCTTCTTTTCAGGAGGGATTGCATTAACTTGATTACAACTGATGTTAAAGTAGAAGTCCATACAAAAACTAAAATCCCTGCATCTATCGCCACCAGCATCCTAACACTAACCTCTCTAGCCCTGTAAAGAAAAGAAAAAAAAAAAAAAAAAAAAAAAAAAAAAAACACGAAGCCGCTCCGACCCGAGCCTACGAAATAAATAATGTATGTATGTATGTATGTATGTATGTATGTATGTATGTATGTATGTATGTATGTATTTTATTATTATTATTCCACCGTGTGGAATAAGGGGCACATTACACTTTACAATCAGTCTATGGCATAAATTGTTTTGATTTTTGTATTCATTTACAGCATATTGCACTAATATATAAATAGAATTGTATACTCTTTATATATGCACATTGGGTATTAATTATGTTTTTATAGCGCTGCACTTCATTTTTAAACTTTTCGATCCCACGCTGAGCTGTCAGCCGTCTCTTTACTGTGTAGGCGGGTGCAGAGGACACATCCAACAATGGAAGCCCCTGAGTAAAGCCTCATACACACGATCGGATTATCCAATGGGAATTGTGTGATGGCAGGCTGTTGTCAGAAAATCTGACCGTTTGTATGCTCCATCAGACAATTGTTGTTGGATTTTTCGGACAAATGTGGGATAGCATGTGTAGCACACAGACCCCTCTTCCTTACCTTTGGCTCACTCATAGGAAAAAGGGGCACACCATGCCCGTACCCTCCTGTGTGAAGAGGTTGAGCGGTGTAATGTACCTGGGTCTCTATGGCCAGGTTCTCCAGAGAATGGTTCCCGTCTTCACTGCAATAAAGACAAGTCTCTATTCCCCAATAACTCCAAGGTCCACACCAATTGCAACTCCAACGTAGAGTTTATTTTTCTCTTATGCATAGTCATTTAAATAGGAAAGGTTGGAGGAAGATCAGGACAGCAAGAGGTGTTGGATTAGGTCCAGGCACAAACAAATACTTATTCACTACCCATATCTTCAGGTAGTCTCAGCTTATCCAGATAGTCTCCCAATAGAGTGGATCCTAGCAGCCGGAGTGATGCTCGAATTAGATTACACACAGTCTCTGCACAAACTCCACCACAGACCTGGTGAACGATGGTTCTGGTATTAGGCCTCTAACAGGAAGATGACATCCCTCCAGAGAGTAACCGGGCCCCCTTCCTTCACTGTGAAGTCTCACCAGTCCCTCGGAACGGTCATCCCCCGGCCTCCTCTTCCAGATACGGGTCTCCTCGCAAGGCAGCACCCTGGGATTCCTCCTCCCTCCGTGGGCTCCAGCCAAAAGGTGCTGGACCCAAGGCCTTCAGTTGCAGCCCCAGGGCTAAAAGGTGTCTGGGACTGATCCACCAGTGTACCGGACCAGGAACTCCACCGTAGGGCTAAAGGTGCCTGGGGTGGCCACGAACAGGACGACAACACACCCCCGGGGTCGGACCCCCGGGAACTCACACCTTACAGACAGGGTCTGCCCCTTTTATATCCTCTCCCAGCATGCTGACACGCCCACCATACCACCACCGAGAGGAGACATCAAAGGCGCAGCACTGTACCAGCGGTTCAACCCTAGCCTCTGATGGCAGCGCCATGAACAGGCCACAGGGAACTATACACCAGCATCCCACCTGTAATAAAAGAATGGTTTTACAGAACCTGATCAAGTAGTGTGTTTGAGTACAACTACCACTCAAACATTCCCTTAGATTTAAAGCCCCGCTACACATGCTTTAAAATTGTCCGCCAACAATTGTGTGTTGTCGGATTATCCGATCGTGTGTCCACAAGTCCTTCGGACAAAACTCCAAAGTACAAACACGCATGCTCAGAAGCAATGCTAACCATAACACAACATTAGCAGAAGTTGCCCAAAGGGTGGCGCTAAAGAGCTGAAAAACCACGTAGTTTCCTGTTTGTTGGCCGACAATTCTTTGCCGTTTGTATGCAAAACAAGTTCCTAGCCAACGCTCTTCGGAGAAAAGTCCTACGCTTCGTCCGCAGAAAATCTGATCGTGTGTATGAGGCTTTAGTCTCTCACTTCCCATTCATTTCATAGCCGTTGTCAGCTGTGTCCTCTGCAGAGCTTCCGCCACTGGAGATCAGGTCAGATCGGCTTCAGATAAAAAAGGTCTCAGTGGGAAGAGTCATCATGTACACCCACAGCATGAGCTATTTGTATCACTGAGTGCCCTATTTTGGCTTTGTCCATGACTTCTTATTTTAGATATTAGTTGTATATATAAAAAGGTATGTAAACTGATTTTTTTTTTCTTTACAGGGCAAGATAGGTTAGTGTTAGATTGGCGGTGTCTATAGATGCAGGGATTTTAGTTTTTGCATGGACTTCTGGTTTAAACTCACTCATAGGTACAATATTAGCTGCCCGCCAAACATGGGGAACTTTTCCTGCTAGAAAAGATTGATTAAAAAAAAGATATGCATTTAAGGGAAAAAAAACAAACAAAAAAAAAAAACAAATCCATATCACACAACACACAGATGTGAATGGGCCCTAAACTAATGCTGAGCCTTTCTATGAACTGTTTGTATACTAGAGAAGCACAGAGCACTAGAATGACACCCACACACAAGCCCAGCACTGTACATGGCATATAGAAAAGCTGTCCCCTTCTTACCTTACAGTAATCACTGTGTCTCCTCTACAGGTCTGTCAATGTGGAGGACGGGAAGACAGCACAGTCCCCAGCACCTGACCTGTGCCCTCCCAACAGCAGGACTCAGCTGGAGGCGGAGAAAAAGCAGACCTGTGACACAGAAAGAAAGTGCTTGTAATGCTCAATAGTTAATAAAGTTTTCCTTCTTCAAGACTCACATACACAAGGGCACGCCTGCTTCTATCTGATTGGCGAGGTGGACTAGGGGGCGGAGTAACGATACGCAATCTTCTCCTTTTGCTACTCGTGTATTCGTAGTCATATTTGACGAGTTGGAGAAATATGACAGAACACCCCGACCCCCAGGCTAGCACACGACAGGCAAAGTGCGGCTCAGCCTTGGTCACGTGACACGGGCGTCGCTTCTTCACACCTAATCGGCTTCCGTAGCGTCGCTCTTGTTGCCGTTGGTGACTAGCTGCGCCCCTAGGGGCGTGCGTTTCCTAAACCGGCAGCTTCTCCCAGCCAACCAGCTTCGGCAAAAGCCCAACGAGCGCTACAGGCTCCAATAGCAAACGGCGGATTGTGGTGGCGGCTGCAGTAACGACATACGTAACCCGGAGGTGACTGATAACGGGAGAGTGAGGTGTTCGCTGTGATTTGGGGAGGTGAGGTCAGTCAGCTGTGTGTGTACTCCGTATAGTAGTAATTCAGCTACTATAGACTCTGCTACTAATTATTACTCGCTTATGCCACTGAATGGCAATTGCCAACTGTCCTTCACTTCCAATCAGATCGCTCATTCTGTGACAGAGGTCCCTCTTTTAGCTCGAAGTAGAGATCTACATGGAGAATTGTGTTATTGTACTATTCTATACGGTGCTAAGGCCTCATTCACACCTCTGCGATGCCTTGTTGTACTCTAGAATATGGTGGCGCTATCATCAATGTTTTTTTCATACAACGGTACGGGGGTAGTCATGTTTGCAGTTGCATGACCGTATACCCAGAGTACAGCAGAGCATAGCCTTTTATGCCTGTACCTAGCACCTAGGCTGCCCTATGCCAAGACATGGAGGAAAACACCTGGATTTCCATTAAAGAGGAGTAAAGTGATACTATAGGTTCCTTTTTTGTATTTTTTTTTTTTTAAATTAACCAACATGTCATACTTGCCTCCACTGTGCAGCTCGTTTTGTACAGTGTGGCCCCGAACGCCGTCTTCTGGGGTCCCTCAGCGGCTTTCCCAAGAGGGTTACCTTGCGGGCGCGCTCCCGAGTCCTGCATTCGGCGTCCATAGCTGCAGAATGTAGGACTCGGACCCGCCCCCCGGCACCCACATTATTGGGTTTGATTGACAGCAGCAGGAGCCAATGGCTGCGCTGCTATCAATCTATCCAATGAAGAGTAGGGATGAGCTCCGACGTGTTCGCATTGAGCCCGCCAGCAAGTCGGCACCGCGCTGCGCTAATGACAGGCAGGGAGACATTTCCCGATGCTCGGCTGCAGAGATCGGGAAATGTCTCCCTGGCTGTGATTAGCGCAGCACGGTGCCGACTTCCCGGCGGGCTCTGCACGTGTTCAATGCGAACACGCCGGAGCTCATCCCTAATGAAGAGCTGAGAACCCCCGGGCAAAGATCCAGCGCGTTCTCGACGCAGGACTTTCCAGGGCTCAGGTAAGTAAAACGGAGGGCGGTAATAGTCAGATGTTTTTTCACCTTAATACATAGAATGCATTAAGGCGAAAAAACAGGAGGGTTAACAACCCCTTTAAGGTGTCTTTTTTTTTTTTTCTTTACCTTAAAAGTGTTGTAAATTTAGAAGGTTTTTTATTTTAATGCATTAAGATAAAAAGCCTTCTGTGTGCAGCAGCCCCCCTAATACTTACCTGAGTCTATCCAGCGATGTCCACCAGTGTCTCGGTCGTCCAGGACACTCCCTACTGATTGGCTGAGACACAGCAGCGAGCAAGCTATTTTAAAATGTTATACTGATTTAATAATAAAATAAAATAAAAAAAATGAAGCTTTAGAATTCCTCTAAAAGCAAAACTAAACCCTCCTATCCTTTGCAGCAGGGGTCTCCAAACTTTCTAAACAAAGGGCCCGTTTACTGTCCTGTAGACTTTAGGGGGGCTGGACTGTGGTTTCTGGAAGTAGAACATGTCCTGTGATCGGTGGGAGTAAACCGTGCCCCATCATTTATGTGTGAAGTGGGGAGAATCGTGGCCCATCATTGGCGTCATTGAGTGGGAAGAATCATGGCCCATCATTGGCGTCATTGAGTGGGAAGAATCATGGCCCATCATTGGCGTCATTGAGTGGGAAGAATCATGGCCCATCATTGGTGTCCTTGAGTGGGAAGAATCATGGCCCATCATTGGTGTCCTTGAGTGGGAAGAATCGTGGCCCATCATTGACGTCATTGAGTGGGAAGAATCATGGCCCATCATTGGGGTCATTGAGTGGGAAGAATCATGGCCCATCATTGGGGTCATTGAGTGGGAAGAATCATGGCCCATCATTGGGGTCATTGAGTGGGAAGAATCATGGCCTATCATTGGGGTCATTGAGTGGGAAGAATCATGGCCCATCATTGGGGTCATTGAGTGGGAAGAATCATGGCCCATCATTGGGGTCATTGAGTGGGAAGAATCATGGCCCATCATTGGGGTCATTGAGTGGGAAGAATCATGGCCCATCATTGGGGTCATTGAGTGGGAAGAATCATGGCCCATCATTGAGTGGGAAGAATCATGGCCCATCATTGGTGTCATTGAGTGGGAAGAATTATGGCCCATCATTGGTGTTATTGGGAGGAATTGTGCCCATTTGTTGGTGTCAGTGGGAGGATAATGCCCCATTGTTGGTGTCAAAGGATGAATTATTGTCCCAAGAACCTCCTGTTTTATCTGCATCTGCCATGGTGCTGCACATGTGATCAGTTATGACGCCAGCCATTTAACGGTTTGAAACTTCAGTTGAGAGCAGAAGCAGCAGTGACAGTTAGACCCCTTTCACACTGGAGGCGTTTCTCAGGCGCTTTAGCGCTAAAAATAGCGCCTGTAAAATGCCTCATCTGCAATCCCAGTGTGAAAGCCTGAGTGCTTTCACACTGTGTGGCGCTGCGCTGGCAGGACATCAAAAAAAGTCCTGCAAGCAGCTTCTTTGAGGCGCTTTAGGAGCGGTGTATACACCGCTCCTAAAGTGCTCCTGCCCATTGAAATCATTGGGCAGTGCCTTTTTTTCCTTTTTATTAAAGGTAAATTTCTATTGAGTTTATAAAGTTTTGTACAAACAAAAGTACAAAGGCATACAGCATAGCGAACTGAATAACAGCAAGAAAAAAAAAACCCGTTAACTGCCTGTAAAGCTTGCCAATTGAAGTCAATAGGACCACGCTGCAACCATGTTCCAAGAGCAGCGATGGTGTCTGTGGTAAGTTAATGTAAAATCACTACTGGGATTGGAAAAAAAAAACCCTTATGCCCCATACACACGATCGTTTTTCATGCCGTTAAAAATGCCATTAAAAAAAATGGCCATTAAAAATGATCGTGTGTAGGCTCCAGAGCATTTTTAACGACGTGAAAAACGGCCATTAAAAATTTCGAACATGCTCTCTTTTTTCACGTCGTTTTTCATGTCGTTTTTTTTAACAACGTGAAAAACGATAGTGTGTATGCTTTAACGACGTGAAAAAAAACGCGCATGCTCAGAATCAAGTATGAGACAGGAGCGCTCGTTCTGGTAAAACTAGCGTTCGTAATGGAGATAGCACATTCGTCACGCAGTCACGGACTGAAAAGCACGAGACTGAAAAGAGCGAATCGTCGCTCAACAAACTTTACTAACATGAAGGGTGGCGCCATTCGAACGGAACTTCCCCTTTATAGTGCCGTCGTACGTGTTGTACGTCACTGCGCTTTGCTTGATCGTTTTTTTAAATGATCGTGTGTACGCAAGACAGGCTTGAGAGGAAACATGAAAAAAAACGACGTGAAAAACGGCAAGAAAAAAAATGGCAAGAAAAACGATCGTGTGTATGGGGCATTACACTCAGGAGGTAGCTTCCTGAATGTTTGTGAACCGGCGCTAAACCACATCTGAAAAAGCGATCAAGCCTGCCGTCCACACTGGTCTCCAGGACAAACAGAGTTCACGCTCACTAGTAAGAACACAGAGAGCAATAAAAACCAAAACCGTTCTTAACCCCTCACTATGTTATCCAAAATGAAAAAGAAAAAGGTTTGACTTTAGATTTACTTTAAATTGGTTTTAAAGGCTGAAGGGTTTTTACTTTCTTGCATTCTATGCATGAAGGTAAAAAACCTTCAATATGCAGCTCCCCCTGTAGCACCCCCTAATACTCACCTGAGCTCCCTCTCGATCCAGTGATGTGCACTGGAGCAACTGCTCTCCCGGGTCTCTCCCTCCTCATTGGTTGAGAGACAGCAGCAGCTGAGCCCAATTCTGTGTGTCTTATGGAGCTTAGGAGTGAGCAAACGCAAGTTACCCCGTGACAAGCAGCTTGCTATATGGGCACTCAGAGAAGAGGAGGAGCCAGGAGTGCAAGTGGGGGACCTGAGAAGATGAGTATTGGGGCTGCTCAGTGAAAAACCACTGCACAGAGCAGGTAAAGTGGAAGTAAGCCAAGGAAGCTGCCATCTTTGCCTCTGTTTAATCTACAACTGCCATGATGTTGCACATGTGATCAGTTATGGCACCAGCCATTGGATGGTTTGACAGTTTGGTTGAGAGCACAACCAATGGGAGTGTTACATTTCCGGCATCATTTACCCAAAGATTCTGTGCTAAAAGGTCTTCCTCTTTCCCATCTTAGATGGTTGGGAGTAGAGATGAGCTTTGGTATACTTTGAACTACTCTCTGGTTAAACTCCGAACATTAGCTTTTTTCTTTTTACTCCAGTCAGCTTACATGAGTGGCAGGATGGGAATCACCCAGCCTGCAGCTGATTGGAGTAAAAAAAGAGGGTGAGTTTGAAATTCGGCTAGAGTTTAATTCGGAGGTTACCCAAGCTTAGCTCTAGTTGGGGGGTATGCCAGCTAGGCATACAGGTAATAATTCTGCCTATAAACCTTTGAGTCACTCAACATCCAGTGGCTGAGTGATCATTCTAATAGACAAGCATGCTGGTACCATGTTTAGCTTACCGGGCACTCTGGTCACACCGGCATCTCATGGGGAAAACAGGAGCGAGCGGCCTGAAAAAAAAGCTGATCTACTTTCCCTCAGAGAAGATTAGGAGCAGCTTGCAAGCTCTGTAACATTCCCCTTATCTGGCCAGGCTGGACTGTTCATAGGGTAGTTTGACATGCAGGTACCACCTGGTGGTCTTTAGGGCAGCACATCTTCAAAGCAATGTTTTATACACTGATTGATGAGCTGTTAGCAGGTCCCTGAGTTGAGCCAACAGCCAGGTGGGGCAACTGGCATGTCATGTGGGAGCTGTAGTGAAGGACACCATATATGCACATACTTGTTCTAGGCTACTGACTTATTAAAGTGGGCTTGATAATACTTTGGCTAACAAGCTAATGTGCAGCTGTGCTTGCTAGTACCCTTTGTTAGCCTGGTGTTCCTGTGGATTCCCTAAATCCTAGGTCTAAGCTGTGTGATGGGGCATGACTTCTCTACAAGTTGAGTTTAAAGAGTAACTCCACTTTTGTTGAGAAAAAAACATTCCCCTCTGAGTGATCTATGTATATTGCAGATTCCTACCTTTTGCTATTCTAAAGAGATAGCTGTCTGTGTCCATATGTAATGTGAATGGGATTAACTTGATCATTATCAATCGGCTGCTGCACTTGCAGGTTTCTAATGAGGAAAGTGGCAGGATCTGCATCTCTTTAGATGTGATTTCCCTTTTGGGAGTATCTCACCAAAAAAAAAAAAAAAAAAATATTTCAGGGGATAGATACCCAAAATCTGACTTGTATCTTAGTTCAAATTTCACCCAAGCTCTACCGCTGTATAGTGCAAATTAGTGTGCAGAGTGGTCGGTGCTCTGGTTAATTAAGTTCACAGTGAGTCCATAACAAGTACGAGCTGGCAACTTGACAGCTTCTCCATAGAAAACTTTATTGTAGCATCATTGCAGTAACATCATTCAAATACTGACGCGTTTCGGCCTAAGTCTTCATCATAGCATGCTATGATGAAGGCTTAGGCTGAAATGCGTCAGTATTTTGGATGATGTTACTGCAATGATGCTACAATAAAGTTTTCTATGGAGAAGCTGTCGAGTTGCCGGCTCGTACTTTTTATAGTTCGGGGCTACTCTGTGCAAAGCCATTGCAGAGTAGGTAAGTATAACATATTTTAGATTAAAAAAAAAATTTGTAGCTTTTCAATCCCTTTAAAGTGGAAGTAAACCCTCCTATCATTTTCAGGTAAGGAAGCTGCCATCTTGGCCTCTGTTTAATCTTCAACTGCCATGATGCTGCACATGTGATCAGTTATGACACCAGCCATTGGATGGTTTGACAGTTTGGTTGAGAGCACAACCAATGTGACAGTTGGCATTCCCGGCATGCCGGGAATGTAACTGCTTTTTGAAACTGTTAAATCGATGGGTTTACTTCCGCTTTAAATTAGCCCCTAGGAGGCACCTGCTAGAATCGCCAACATTCAGGCCTGGTTCACACTGGGGCGACAAACGCTCCGACATTGGGAGCTCATGTCGCATGACGTGTGAAAATCAATGTTTCCCTATGGGAGCCGTCTTAACTGGTCCGACACATGTCGGTCCGACTTTGAGAATGCTCCCTGTACTACTTTGGTCCGACTTTGATCCGACTTCAGCCCATTGACTATCATTGAAGTCGGATCAAAGTCGGACCGCAGTCTTGCATGATCCGACTTTGGCATGCGACTTGTGCTGTGCTGCTCTTGAGGGGGAACTCCAGGCCAAATTTTAAATAAAAAACCGGCATGGGTTCCCCCTCCAGGAGCATACCAGGCCCTTGGGTCTGGTCTGGATTTGAAGGGGCGCCCCTACGCCAAAAAAAACGGCGTGGGGGTCCACCCAAAATCCAAACCAGACCCTTATCCGAGCACGCAACCTGGCAGGCCGAAGGGGAAGAGGGGGGGACGAGAGAGAGGCCCCCCCTCCCTCCTGAACCGTACCAGGCCGCATGCCCTCAACATGGGGGGTTTGGTGCTCTGGGGCAGGGGGGCGACCTGCGGCCCCCACACCCCAGAGCACCCTGCCCCATGTTGATGAGGACAGGGCCTCTTCCCGACAACCCTGGTCGTTGGTTGTCGGGGTCTGCGGGCGGGGGGCTTATCGGAATCCGGGAGCCCCCTTCAATAAGGGGGCCCCCGGATCCCGGCCCCCCCACCCTATGTGAATGAGTATGGGGTACATCGTACCCCTACCCATTCACCTGGTGGAAAAAAATTGCAATAAAAAAACCACACAGCTTTTTAAAGTATTTTATTGCACAGCTCCGGGGGTCTTCTTCCGACTTCGGGGGTCTCCGGTGTCGTTGCCGCGCTCTCCGGTTCTTTCTTCTGCCGGGCCACCGCTAACTTCTTTAGCTCTTTTGCTAGCGGAGGCCCGGTCTTCTCCGTCGCCTTCTTCTTCTCCCGCTCTCCGGTTCTTCTCCCACTTCTTTCTTCTGCCGGCCCCTCCACTAACTTCAGCTCTTTTGCTAGTGGAGGGGCCGGTCTTCCCGTCGTCGCCTCTTCTTCTCTCTTCTCCTCCTCGATGTTGATGCGTCGCTTCCTCCCGCTGTAATACTGGCTCTCCGCTCCGCATTAATATAGGCTTCTCATGACGTCACAGTCACATGTTCCCATGACGTCACAGTCACATGCTCCGGGGCCATGTGCCCCGGAACATGTGACTGTGACGTCATGAGAAGCCTATATTAATGCGGAGCGGAGCGGACAGCCAGTATTACAGCAGGAGGAAGCGACGCGTCAACATCGAGGAGGAGAAGAGAGAAGAAGACGGCGACGGGAAGACCGGCCCCTCCACTAGCAAAAGCGCTAAAGAAGTTAGTGGAGGGGCCGGCAGAAGAAAGAAGTGGGAGAAGAACCGGAGAGCGGGAGAAGAAGAAGGCGACGGAGAAGACCGGGCCCCGCTAGCAAAAGAGCTAAAGAAGTTAGCGGTGGCCCGGCAGAAGAAAGAACCGGAGAGCGCGGCGACGACACCGGAGACCCCCGAAGTCGGAAGAAGACCCCCGGAGCTGTGCAATAAAATACTTTAAAAAGCTGTGTGGTTTTTTTATTGCATTTTTTTTCCACCAGGTAAATGGGTAGGGGTACGATGTACCCCATACTCATTCACATAGGGTGGGGGGGCCGGGATCCGGGGGCCCCCTTATTGAAGGGGGCTCCCGGATTCCGATAAGCCCCCCGCCCGCAGACCCCGACAACCAACGGCCAGGGTTGTCGGGAAGAGGCCCTGTCCTCATCAACATGGGGGCAGGGTGCTCTGGGGTGGGGGGGGCGCAGGTCGCCCCCCTGCCCCAGAGCACCAAACCCCCCCCCATGTTGAGGGCAGGTGGCCTGGTACGGTTCAGGAGGGAGGGGGGGGCAGCTTTCTCGTCCCCCCCTCTTCCCCTGCGGCCTGCCAGGTTGTGTGCTCGGATAAGGGTCTGGTTTGGATTTTGGGGGGGACCCCCACGCCGTTTTTTCGGCGTAGGGGCGCCCCTTCAAATCCAGACCAGACCCAAGGGCCTGGTATGCTCCTGGAGGGGGAACCCATACCGGTTTTTTTATTTAAAATTTGGCCGGGAGTTCCCCCTCAAGATTCATACCAAACACAGTGCCTGCTATTGGCGGGGATCCAAGTCGGATCCCCGTTCATTGAAAGTCGGACATATGTCGGCTTCATGTCGCAGGGCAAAGTCGGATCCAAAGTAGGACAGATAGTGTGAACCCAGCCTCAACACTTTTGGCTGCTCTGAGCAAAGGAGCAAATGGGGAGTACTATAAATGTATTTTTCAAAGCCACACTTAAAGTGATATTAAACCCCAAACCAAAAATGTAATATTGCAGCTTACCAATCATTAGATGTGGTGGCTGCATCCGTTTTCTTTTTTTAGCTCTTTTTCCCTCAGTTTTCACCTGGTGATCTGGTCAGTAACACACGTCCTGTATTAGAGAGCCCCCACTCTGGATAAATGAGCACAGGGGGACCTTTTGGACAGCAGTATTGTCAGTCTGCATGGGGGGGGGGTGTTAGATGTACTTGCAGATTTAAATACACTAACAAACTGAAGCCAAACTCCAGCTTAGGCTGGGTTCACAATATTCATATAGTGAAGATTTTCAACTCTTGTAGTAGATTGTCCTCACAATAACTACAGAACAGCACACATGGCTAGCCCTTAATAGTAAGGCTGCACTATTATCACAGTTAAAGGGATCCTTACAAATGCTCCTTCTACTGGTTCACTTTAAATGTCAGTGTTGATTTATGTGGGGACAGACAAATCACGTCATCTGTTTTCCATGGATAATATATTAAATTATAGTACTGATAGGTTGCCAAATTTGTGTCGTACAAGAAACAAACCTGGATCACCGTGCATGCTTCAAACAAGGTTTAACTTCATTATTTGTGCTTCATTTACTCTTTTTTTTCTTTTGCAGTCTGTCCTTAATCTATGCAGCATGTCAAGAAAGGAAGCAATTTAAAATAACAGGCATTGTCCTGGTTAACAAAAACAGTTGCCACTATGGAAAAGATGACGTTCATTTCTCAAAACCACACTACTGATAATTCAATTAAAACGTAAGATTGGGATTAATTGGGATTTTAATTGTACAGACATTTCTTGTATGTGAACAGCATGTGGGGTTGTTGTTCCACTAATGTGCCATTATGTTAAAGCGATATTAAACACAAAACCAAAAATGTTTATATATTGCAGATTACCAATCAATAGTTGTGTGACTGCATTCGTTTTATTTTTCTTGGTTTTTATCCCTTTGTTTTCATCTGGTGATCTGGCCAGTAACATACCTCATGTATTAGTAAGGTACAACTCTGGATGAATGAGCACAGGAGGCAAAGCAGGCAGCAGCCTTGTCAGTCTGGGGGGAGGGTAGTGTTAAATGTATTAGCAGATTAGCTTCAGTCATTTTTTCATATTTCCCTCTATTAAATCTTCTCCCCTTGTTCTTTTAACTTTAGATAGTAAATAATTTTTTTTTCTGCCAGTAAATACCTTATACGGCCCACTTCCTGTTTCTTGTCTGGTCATTAGCCTAGGCTTATGACATCATGCACAGCTCTCTCTCTCACTCTTGTTAGATGTTTGCCAGGAAAGGAGGGGGGATGAGTCATAAGAGGGCCAATGAAAGATGCAGAACTGGAGGTGTGCTTCTGTGTGTCTGTGTAAATCCAGGAAGTGAACAGGCAGCAGCTTCAGATGCCAACAGTTATGATGGTTGCAGCCAGACTTAGTGGAGGGAGATTTCTGCAGCATATTTGGCAAGTACAGAATCAAAGTATATATAAAATATTATGCAAAGTGGTTGATGGGAAGCTTTAGAATGGCAAATATGTTTTTATTACAAATTATGTGAGCAGACTGCAGTTCCTCTTTAAATACCCTTAGACCCCTTTCACACTGAGGCACTTTGCAAGCGCTATAACGCTAAGTGCCCCGAAAGAGCCGCTACTGTCTCTCTAATGTGAAAGCCCCGAGGGCTTTCACACTGGAGCGGTGCGCTAGGAGGACAATAAAAAAAGTCCTGCTAGGAGCATCTTTGGAGCGGTGAAGGAGCGGTGTGTATACCGCTTCTCCACCGCTCCTGCCCATTGAAATGAATGGGCACCGCGGCTATACCGCCGGCAAAAGCGTTGCTGCAGCAGGACTTTGCGGGTGATTTTTAACCCTTTTTGGCCGCTAGTGGGGGTTAAAAGCGCCCCGCTAGCGGCCAAATAGCGCCGCAAAATTGACAGTAAAGCGCCGCTAAAAATTGCGGCGCTTTATCGCCGACGCACCCACCGCCCCAGTGTGAAAGGGGCCTAACAAACTGAAGCTCACACTTTATAATGTTACAGCAAACAGTTTTTTCTTTATCGTACACCACGGGACACAGAGCTAGTCATTACATAATGGGTTAAGGGTCACCAGCGGTGATTGGACACTGGCACAACCAATGGAAGACAGTTCCCCTCCATATAACCCCTCCCATCAGGGAAGTACCTCAGTTTTTTCGCCAGTGTCGAAAGGTGTTGGACGCGTTAGGAGGTGCTAAAGGAAAGCTCTACCAAAGAGACCCTCTGGGGGTAAAAGAGCTATGCTTTCGGATCCATCCAAGACGCCTACAAATGAGCTGAATCTGGATGGGATCCGGGCCTCATCCATGAGGCGTCGCCTGTAATGTCTCTCTTCGGAGGACTGGGCTCTAAGATCCAGCACTTTCGCTATTTCGCTATAAAGTCCTGGTAAGAGTCTTGTACAAGGCCCAGGGGAGAGGTATCCTTTAAATAGGAACCCATATCCCTGAAGGTTGGCACACATAGCCCACCGTGAAGGGTGAAGTTTGGTATCTGTCTGAAAACTTTCAGCAGAAAAAGCTGCGGCGTGGATAAGGTGAGATTAGAAGGTCCATAACTAGGTTGGGACCTTTTTCAAAAAGTGGATGTCTTCTTTTTTTCCACCACTGGGGGGAGTAAAGAGCTGAATATACTCACCTCACTCTGTTCAGTGTCGGCTTCGGCGAAGTACACTGCTCGTCACCTCCGCTGCTGAGCTTGCTTGAGCACCCCGCTCCTCCTTCCGGTGGCCGATACAGACACCTGCAGATGCAGGTAAGTGGGGACAGGGGCTGATGAGAGTCCTCTCTCACTATGGCCACCACCATAGCGCTAAAGGCCGCGCGCGCGCGGGAGCGCGCTTTATCGGAGGGGGGGGGGCCGAGGCGTGCGCGGGCACGTGGCGCGCGCAGGCACAGAAACGGCGCCAAATTTAAAAGACTGTCAGTGTAAAAAGCACTGCAGCAGCAAGCAAGCTCGTTAGTTCTCTTGTTCCTGGCAGAGAAACACAGCAGCTATACAGGGACGTAAGACTCCATGTGGTTGGATTGGGTACTTCCTAGAAGACATCCATGTTATGCATAGTTATGTGTTAAAAGTTGCATACTTAATGTATTTGCTAAACTGAACACGGTAGTATATGCATTTAGGTACCTTGTATTTTGTCTAAACAGTAAGTCTTCCAGGGGAAGTAATGCGGACAAAAAGAGATAAAAGAGCACCGCCGCCTGAGACAGGGGGCTCTAGCTACCTTCCTCTCCTGTGTTGCCAAAAGCACCTGTACAGGATGAGCCATTACCTCTGTCAGGTATGGCGGCTTCCCCAGTGAAGCCTGGGCCTGCATATGTCACTGAGGACACTTTATCAGCTGCCCTAAATAATCTGGAGGAGAAAATTGCTACTTTAATCGCTAAATCCTCTAAAAAGGACAATAAGCGAAGCAGATCTCCTCCAGTATTGGACCTCCCTTCAGAAGTACCTGAGGAGGAGGAGGATGAGGAGGAGGCTACATCAGCAGAGGATGAGGAGTCAGACGGATCAGGGATATCGGATGAGCCTTTTTCGGTATCCCAGATTTTAAAGTCACAGGTGCAATGCTATGCAGGAGCCGTGCGAGCTGCATTTAGGTTACCCTCTTTGGAGGTAACAGAATCACCTGTCTCCTCCCTAGGATCATTAAGATCCCTGCAAGGTGCATGCTCCTTCCCGGTTCATCCGTTACTAGAGGATCTATTGTACGCAGACTGGCAACATCCAGATAAGCGTTTTTCACCTCCAAAAAAGTTTAACATTCTTTATCCTATGGAGGAAAATTTTTTAAAGAAATGGAGCCTGCCTACGGTAGATGCGGCTATTTCTTGTGTAAATAAAAACCTGACATGTCCAGTGGATAATGTACAAGTGTTTAAAGATCCTTCTGAGAAGAAGTTGGAATCCTTACTGAAATCCTCCTTCCTTTTGGCCGGCTCAATTATCCAACCTGCAGTAGCAGCAGTCGGTATGTGTCAGGTCGTCAGCCAACAGGTAAAGCAGGGGCTGAAGGAGCTGCCTTCAGAGCAGGCTAAAAATTGGGAGAATTTGCCTAAAGCCTTATGCTTCACAGTGGATGCCATGAGAGATTCTATCATACAGGCATCACGCCTTACACTCCAGCTGGTACAGATGCGCAGAGTACTTTGGCTTAAGCATTGGTCAGCGGAAGCCCCATGCAAAAAGTTGTTGGCAAGTTTCCCGTTCCATGGCGAACGCCTTTTTGGGGAAGATTTAGAAAGATATATCCAAAAGATATCAAGTGGTAAAACGACACTTTTACCTGAGAGAAAGAAAAACAAGAGACCTTGTTTTAAACACACTCTCTCCCCAGCTCCCGGGAAATCTGACTCCAGCCAGTGGCGACGGCCTTTTCAGCCGCCCAAAAAAGCCAAAGAACAGGCTCAGAAGAACAAGAAGCCGTGGGGTTCAAGAGCTAATAAGCAAGCCCCCAAAACCTCTCATTGAAGGGGCGCCCCCGCTCGGCCGAGTGGGGGGAAGGCTTCGTCAGTTCTCAGCGACTTGGCGGACAGAAACCCAGGACAAATGGGTGGTATCCACAATATCCTCAGGGTACAGACTGGAATTTCGAGAGATCCCATCTTCTCAATTCCGAAGTTCAAGACTCTCCAAGGATCCACAAAAAAGAGGATCCTTCTTCAAGGGTTTGAATCACTTAATAGCTCAAGGTGTGGTTACAGAGGTACCCCAAAAGGAGCAAGGTTCAGGTTTTTACTCAAACCTCTTTGTGATTCCAAAACCGAACGGAGAAGTCAGACCCATCCTGGATCTAAAAAATCTAAACCAGTTTCTGAACGTTCGCCATTTTCGATTGGAAACGATTCGATCCGTGGTCGCTACTTTAAAAGGCGGAGAATTCATTGCGTCCATAGATATCAAAGACGCATATCTACACATACCAATCCTCCCCGCTCACCAAAGATTCCTAAGGTTTGCGGTAGAAGATCGCCACTTTCAATTTGTGGCCCTGCCATTTGGTGTAGCCACCGCGCCCAGAGTATTCACAAAGGTGCTAGCTCCTCTGTTAGCAAACCTAAGAACACGGGGCATTGCGGTAACAGCCTATCTAGACGATCTACTATTAATAGATCAGTCAAAGGAGGGATTGGATCACGCTGTAGACACTACAGTAGGATACCTGGAGCATTTAGGATGGATTATAAACTTACAAAAATCCTCTCTCCAGGCCCAAAGAAGGATAGTGTACCTGGGCATGATCATAGATACAGCCCAAAACAGGGTATACCTGCCAGAGCCAAAGATACAGTCTCTGAAAGACCTGATCCACAAGGTCAAAGCAAACAAGAGGCCGTCTATTCGCCTTTGCATGAGACTATTGGGAAAGAGGGTAGCCTCCTTCGAGGCGGTCCCTTACGCCCAGTTTCATTCGAGACTACTTCAAGGCAATATTTTAGCCTCCTGGAACAGGAAGAGCCAAGCTCTGGATATACCCATGCGCCTGTCCTCACAAGTACGCCACAGCTTCAATTGGTGGCTAGAAGCCAGGAATTTACGGAAGGGAAAGTCCTTCCTCCCAGTGGCCTGGAAGGTGGTATCTACGGATGCCAGCCTATCGGGCTGGGGTGCAGTATTCGAGGAGGCTTCTACCCAGGGAACCTGGGCCAAGACTCAGGGGATCCTGCCCATCAATGTGCTAGAGATCCGGGCGGTATATCTAGCCCTCAAAACCTGGACATACAGGTTACAGGGCTACCCAGTTCGGGTTCAATCCGACAATGCTACGGCAGTAGCTTACATCAATCACCAAGGAGGCACCCACAGTCGGGCAGCCCAAAGAGAGGTGAACCGGATCTTGGCATGGGCAGAAGAGCATGTACCTTGCATCTCTGCAATCTTCATTCCAGGGATAGAAAACTGGCAAGCAGACTACCTGAGTCGTCAGCAGCTGCTACCAGGAGAGTGGTCTCTTCACCCAGAGATCTTTCAGGCCATATGTCTGAGATGGGGAAACCCAGATGTAGACCTGCTAGCTTCCAGGTTCAACAAGAAATTGGACAACTTTGTGTCCAGAACGAGAGATCCTCTAGCCTACGGGACAGACGCTCTAATAACTCCATGGAATCAGTTCTCACTGATCTATGCATTCCCTCCGATCCCTCTTCTACAAAGACTGCTTCGCAGGATCAAGGAGGAGGGAATACCAGTAATCCTAGTGGCCCCAAACTGGCCCAGGAGGCCTTGGTATGCCGAGATCGTAAAAATGGCGATAGGAAGGCCCTGGAAGCTTCCACTTCGACACGACCTGTTGTCACAGGGTCCAGTATTCCACCCTTCCTTACAAAGGCTAAATTTGACGGCCTGGCTGCTGAGACCCACATTTTGAAAAAGAGAGGGGTCTCTGGCCTGGTTCTTTCTACGCTCATTAATGCTAGAAAGCCAGCCTCCAGACTCATCTATCATAGAGTCTGGAAAGCATACGTTTCCTGGTGTGAATCCAGAAGTTGGAATCCTCTGAAATATGAAATAAGTAGGATTTTTGCTTTTTGCCAGTTAGGAGTGGATATGAAATTAGCCCTTAGCACCATCAAAGGGCAAATATCGGCTCTATCAGTCTTCTTTCAGAGACCATTGGCATCTCACTCCCTAGTTCGGACATTCATTCAGAGGGTACTGAGGATAAATCCTCCAGTCAGGTCTCCCTTGTGTCCATGGGATTTGAATTTGGTATTGTCAGTGTTGCAAAAGCAACCTTTTGAACCTATTCGCCATATTCCTTTAATTATATTAAGTAGGAAATTGGCCTTTCTGATTGCTATAGCTTCTGCTAGGAGAGTATCAGAGCTAGCAGCTCTTTCTTGTAAAGAGCCTTATCTAATTTGTCACAAGGACAAGATCGTACTACGACCCCATCCGGCTTTTCTGCCTAAGGTGGTGTCGGCTTTTCACTTGAATCAAGACATTGTTCTGCCTTCCTTTTTTCCAAACCCGCGGACGGCGGGGGAAAAATTATTACACTCTCTAGATCTAGTGAGAGCGGTAAGGGTGTATCTGCAAGCAACCGCTCAGATACGTAAAACAGATGTTTTGTTTATTTTACCAGATGGTCCCAAGAAGGGCCAAGCGGTATCAAAATCCACCATTTCCAGGTGGATTAGACAAGTAATTGTTCAAGCTTATGGTTTAAAGAACAGGACTCCTCCTTTTCCTGTTAAGGCGCACTCTACCAGGGCGATAAGTGCTTCATGGGCAGTGCACCACCAGGCTTCGATGGCTCAGATCTGTAAGGCTGCAACTTGGTCCTCAGTCCATACATTTTCCAAATTCTATCAAATAGATGTGAAAGGACATGAGGATTCCGCCTTCGGGCGAAGTGTGCTGCAGGCAGCAGTATAGGGCTTCTGGTCCGCAAGCGGTCGGTTTGATCTGTGTCTCCCCCCCTTCATATGAGCATTGCTCTGGGACGTCCCATTATGTAATGACTAGCTCTGTGTCCCGTGGTGTACGATAAAGAAAATAGGATTTTTATAACAGCTTACCTGTAAAATCCTTTTCTTGGAGTACACCACGGGACACAGAGGTCCCACCCTTCTTATGGGAACCTTACTGCTTTGCTACAAAACTGAGGTACTTCCCTGATGGGAGGGGTTATATGGAGGGGAACTGTCTTCCATTGGTTGTGCCAGTGTCCAATCACCGCTGGTGACCCTTAACCCATTATGTAATGACTAGCTCTGTGTCCCGTGGTGTACTCCAAGAAAAGGATTTTACAGGTAAGCTGTTATAAAAATCCTATTTTTCCTTTTGGAATGAAGGCTTCACATCAATAAATAAAAGCTGGTCACTGTAAGCACCCCTGTCGGTATTAAACGGTTTGTCTCCTATAGAGGTCGACCGATATATCGGCCGATATTTGGCCATTTTTAATAAATCGCCATCGGCCGATTTTTATCAAAATTAGGCCAATATTTTACACTGACCGCCGTTCCTCCTCCCTTCTCCACACTCAGCGGCTCTGGCAGCATCAAGCTCCGTGCTGAGTGTGTGAAACTGACAAGTAACAGAGAGGAGAGAGAGAGGAGCTGTCAGCTCGATGTCGGGGGTGGGCGGGACCCAGCAGCTATATTACACCAGCCAATGGGTTGGTATCTGGGCGGGCCGCTACGTGTATGTGGCCCCGCCCCCCTTTCTAAAGCAGCCCAATCATTGGCTGGTGTAATTTAGCTTCCGGGTCCTGTCCAACCCGGCCGGGTCCAGCCAGTGTCAATCAGTGCCACCTGCCAGTGCCACCTGCCAGTGCCAACCAGTTCCAATTGCCAATCAGTGCCATCTGTCAGTTCCAAACAAATGCCACCTGCTAGTGACAATCAGTGCCACCTGCTAGTGCCATCTGTCAGTTCCAAACCAGTGCCATCTGTCAGTTCCAAACCAGTGCCATCTGTCAGTTCCAAACCAGTGCCACCTGCCAATTCCAAACCAGTGCCACCTGCCAGTGCCATCTGTACTGAGGACATCAAGTGTGTGCTGGAGTGACAGGAGTAAGAAGGAAGGAGTGGAGTGGGTGAGGTGTTTTTTTTTTTTTTTTTTTTTTTTTTTTTTTAAATCGGCCTAAAATATCGGCCACAAAAATCGGCATCATATATCGGCCATCGGCCGCCCCAATTTCTAAATATCGGCATCGGCCAGAGAAAAACCCATATTGGTCGACCTCTAGTCTCCTACCATGTAAACTGATACATTCTGCTGGAAAGCTTGTGCTTTTGAAAAACAGACTTGGCTGGATCACCAGATGAACATGAAAGAAAGAAAGAGTCTAAAAACACATCTAAGAATGGGTAAGCTGCAATGTAATAAATGTTTGCTTTTGGGTTTAAAACTGCTTTTACCTTTTTAACTGCACTGACTGGATGCCCATTGAAAAAAAAAAAAAAGTTTAAAGATATATGAATGTTTGCATTGCTCATTTGATAAACCTATGTACAGTGTATTTATCGGACATCCCTGGCTTCTAATGTATAAAGTGTTTTATGGATATTTTTTATGCCCACACTGTGTTGACAAAAGTATATATTTTTGTACTTGCCAAGAAATCCTTTTCTTGGAGTCCATTGAGAGATATAGGAAGTCCTAAAGTAATATTAAAGGATCACTAAAGACAATTTTTTTTTTTTTTAAATAACAAACATGTTATACTTACCTCCACTGTGCAGCTCGTTTTGCACAGAGTGGCCCCGAACCTGGTCTTCTGGGGTCCCTCGGCGGCTGTCTCGGCTCCCCCCGCACAAACTCAACACCTTCTTGCGAGCGAGCTCGCATGGTGTTGAGTTCTTGCGGGCGCGCTCCCGTGATACAGCCGGCGGCCATAGCCGCTCACTGTATCACTCGGCCCCGCCCCCCAGCACGCCGCGTCATTGGATGTGATTGACAGCAGCGCAAGCCAATGGCTGCGCTGCTTTCAATCCATCCACTGTAGCCAATCAACGGCCAGGCTGAGCGGCGAAGAGGATGTCGGGGGCGAGCGCAGCACTTTCCAGGGCTCAGGTTAGTAAAACAGGGGGGCTGGGGGGGCCAGTATTGTCGGATGTTTTTTCACCTTAATGCATAGGATGCATTAAGGTGAAAAAACTTGTACCTTTTAGTGTCCTTGGTTGTTAACCCACTAAGTAAAATTTACAGTATCCTCTCTGTTCATGTAATCTGCTGTGTCTGTACCTTTATAAAAAATGCAGCTATATATCTGATTACAGAGCGCAGATCGGCGCTCACGTGACATGCCGCCTCTCTCCTCTCTCGGCCTGACAGCTGCAGTGGGCGGGACAGAGGATCCGCCACTGATGTCAATCAGAAAGAGAGAGGCCACTCCGCCCGCTGCAGCTGTCAGGCCGTGAGAGGAGAGATCCGGTGGGTCACGTGAGTGCGCTGATCCACGCTCTGAAAACAGATATATAGCTGCATTTTTTTTATAAGGAACAGACACAGGAGCAGATTGCATGAATAAACAGAGTGGATACTGTAAAAATGTAACAGTAATTTCAGCAGCAGGGGGAAGGGGGCAGGGACGGACATGGAGCCAACAGGCAGGGAGGGAAGGGGTGAGATGACGGAGGAGAGCACAGAGGAGAAAGTGGATGACAGAGGCACGTAAACTGACCACGGTGTCAGGGCCCAGCAGCCATGATAAACCATGGTCAGCTTAAAAAGGGGAGGGTAGAACCAAGCAGGACCAGCCAGGTATTTCAGGTGATACAGGGGGCCAAATCACACAGCACAAGCACTGTGCTGTATAACAGGATCCTTCCCCCTTCTTTTTTTTTTTTTTTTTACGTTAACAAACAATGTAAAGGCTCTATTTTTTTTTATTTTTTTCCCCCTAAAATCCCCAAAAAGTTTATACTTACCTGCTCTGTGCAAGGATATTGCACAGAGCGAGCCCCTTACCTCTTCTGGAGTCCCCCACTGGTGCTGTCTGCTTCTCCTCTCCTGCATGTGACCCCATAGCAAGATGTGTGCTATGTGTGCAGCACACGTGTGGAGGTGCTCCTGAGCTGGGCTGTGTGCATCCATAAACACAGACTTAGTTATTACTTGTAGCATTAGTTATTGCCTCTAATGGTGTGTATCCCTTATCCTACAAGCTGCTTCTTCTCGTAAAAATTCTGCTTTTATGCCGCCCAGAGCTGCGATCTTCGGGTGCTGCAGTGGTTAACAGCAGTGGCTGCTTATGTGAGGCTGGGTTCACACTATTGTGAATTGGATGCGGGGAACCGCATCCAATTCACAAAAGCAGGAGATTTTGACTAGCTCTGTATGGAGCCGGTTCACATATCTCCGCTGCGGCTCCGGTGCGAATTTGCACAGGAGCCCTGTGCCTCTTTTGGTTCGTTTCAGGTCCAAATTCGGGCTGAAATCGGACTTGAAACGGTGAACAGGGACGCACCGGATCCCTGCTGTGAGCCGCATGCGGCGATAGTGTGAACCCAGACTGAAAGATTTGCACTGCTTGCCCGCCCCCTCCGCTTTTCACAGAACTTCTACTATTGTCCCACTATGCAATGTATTAGGTTAATTGAGCAGGGAAGCTCCTGCCCTTTTATAATCTCCTACTTCATTTGCAGAACGCGTTGCATTGCGGGACAATAATATGTGTTCTGAGAATGTCAGAGAGGGCAGAAAGTGGCAGGCCGATCAAGTATTTGCCGATACCGAGTACGATACCTTTGCAGTGTGATTTGAGCCCATACAAAATGAATGGGCTAAAATCTCCCTGCAAGGAATCGCATGCAATTTAAACAGTGCGGTGTGATTCCTGTCCAAATTGCATGCGATTTTTAGCACCGCTCCTGTGTGATCCCAGGCTGAAGTCACTATGACAATCTGATTGTGCTTGCGTGTACAACCTATTCTGTTTGTAAGCAGTCATGGGGCCTTTTGTCACCTGGATTTTGTTCACATTTAGAATTGCTTCTCATCCAAAATAAGTCAGTATGAACACAAAAGCAGCCTGAAGTAGGTAGATGCAATTTAGCCCCCATTCACACTGAATGTGTCTTTGAAATCGCACTACCTCAGCACGATTTATAAGCCGCAGGACAGTGCGATTTCATCTGCAGCTTTCTGATATCTGTGTGTTTTCATGCACAGATGTCAATGCGAGCCATGCATAAAATCGCAAAAAATAAGGCAGGAACTATTTTTCAAATTGCGCTACTTGAAATCGCACCTATTAAGACGGTGCCATAGAAAGACATTAGATGCAACTTCAGGTGCGATTTAAAAATTGCATGTCGCACCTGAAGTCACACCGGTGTGAACGGGGAGCTTAGGAAGTCAAATGCATGTCAGATGGAAGTCAGCTGCACCTGTGGATAAACACTAAATGATCTCGAAAGCATCTCAAACTGATCTCGTATATAAACTGAATACACCTGAAAGCAAGCTGCATTTGCACGCCAACAGAAGCTTTAAGGCCAAGATAACACATCAGCAGTCTAACGCTTTTCAGAGGTCAGCTAAGCAGCGGCTTTTAGGTGTTCAGAGTCAGGAGGTGATCCTGATGCCTCCCGAATGCCTGTTTTGTGTTTGCTTTTCTTTTCTTTGCCAAGGGATGATTTTGTTGGAATGAACACATCACAACAGCAATTCAAGTATTGCTCACAGTTCAGTTGATGGGCAAGTTTGGCATGTGGCATCCCCTGTCAGCTCTACAAGACACGTTAAATTTGCCACAATACTAAGCATCGTGGCTGTGGCATGTGTACAGCCCTTTCCAGCCGTATGGTAGGTTTTAGGTTGGTGGTCAGAGGGCGGTAAAGCCACAGCCTGTTTTTACTGCCCCCCCCTTTGCCTGGTTACTATTATACCTAAGGTAGAATGAGTTAGGACCTTCTTTAGCTTACTTCTTATAGAAATATGCTTGTTTGAAGGGATAGGGTGTATTACATTATGCAGGAATACTGAGCTTCAAGTATTGCTCTTTGTTGATAAATTTTTAGGTCAGAGTCTTCCAACCATGGAAATCAGCATTTGGCAGAGTTGGATGAAACTGGGGAACTCCATTTGCAGCTTAATAAGTTAAAGCATGAAAATGTAGCACTGGTGTCAACACATAATGAAGAGGTAAGTTCTTTCCTATAAATAAAGAAATAAATAAATAAAAAATGTGTGTGTGTCTGTGTGTATAATATAAATATATACACACACAGTAAAACCTTGAATTGCGAGCATAATTCGTTCCAGAAACATTCTTGTATTCCAAAGCACTTGTATATCAAAGCAAATTTCCCCATAAGAAATAGTGGAAACTCAAATAATTCGTTCCACAACCATTTATTCATAGGTCCTTCAGTTTATAGTCTATATAAAAATATTATAGCAATGTGATAGGTTGTGTAACCATAAAATGTCCATCCACAAGGGGATAAGAAGCGAAATCCAGCAGAAGCTACAGAGTATAAAAGAGAAGAGAGACGCCTCTAAGTGTAGCAATATGTTGCTAAATGTTGTACCTTCATTAAAATGTAACCATATTGCTACACTTAGAGGCACCTCTCTTCTTTTTTATACTCCGTTGTGACATGACGCTACTTGTATATCAAGACATCGCTTGTATATCAAGTCAAAATTTATTAAAAATGTTGCTTGTCTTGCAAAATGCGCTCAAACCAAGGTTTTACTGTGTGTGTGTGTGTGTGTGTGTGTGTGTGTGTGTGTGTATGTATTTATGTATGTATATAAAAAAAAAATTTCTTGTTTTGATACCGTGGGGATGGGTTAGAACCTTTGTCCCATTCCAAAACTGTACAGTCCACTCTGTAACAGGACAAGAGGGAAAAACTTCCAGTGGAGACACCTGTTTTAGTGACAGCTGTTAAACTTTCCCTCACGTTGGAGAGATTTCCCCTGACTTACTGTCATTCATCTGGAATGGTAATCGAGGGGAAATCTCTGTAACAGGGACACGGGCAGAAATAAAAAACTTGAAAGAAATTCTAACCCTTCTTGACTCTATCCAAACCTGAACATATGGTATATGGGCTGGTTTAGATAGGTAACTAAATAAATCTAATCAAATCCTAAAATGGCTTGGATCTGATTTTTGTGATTTTTTCTCTCTAGACTCATTCACAAACAGCAGCTTTAGCACGTGGGCACATCACATAATAAAATTGCATATGAAAACTGCATGGTTTCAGTTCATATACAGTAAATGCGGTTATGTGTTGTGCTTTTGCAAAAAATCTTGCATTGCAGTAGCTTCTGAGTTGTTGACCTACACATGCATGATTTGTCAATGGCACCAAACAAATGTCTATACTTCATTTATTTCAAAGAAAATCTTTGAATGAGCTGTAAGGAATACCTTGGGAGCCAGTGAGATATTTGTATAGGAGCCATAGAAAATACAGTGATATAATAGGATTGAGAGAGTAAGCTCTAAGCTTTATTGTAAAGGCACATTTTACTTTCCAGCCCATGATGTGAACAGTTTTAAAAGATTAAAATGTTTGGTTTACCAAATCAAAAAATTACTGAAATCTACTTAAAAAGATTTCTTTCTTGCTAGAATATCAACTTTTACAAGTAAAAGTCTTGCTAAGGCCCCTTTCACACTGGCACGTTTTTCAGGCGGTTTAGCGCTAATATTAGCGCTGTTATACCGCCTGAAAAAATCGTGCCCTGTATTCTTCAATGTGAAAGCCCGAAGGCTTTCACACTGAAGCGGTGCGCTAGCAGGACCGCTCCAAAAGTCCTGCTAGCCGCATCTTTACAGCGGTGAAGGAGCGGTGTGTTCACCGCTCCTTTACCGCGGCTGCCCATTGAAATCAATGGGACACCGTGGTAATACCGCCCGCAAACCGCGGCAATAGCCACGGTTTGCGGGCAGTATTAACCCTTTTTCGGCCGCTAGCGGGGGTTAAATTCACCCCGCTAGCGGCTGCATACCGCGGTGATAACGACGGTATAGCGGCGCTGAAAATCGCGCCGCTATACCGCCACCGCACCTGCCCACCCCAGTGTGAAAGGGGCCTAAGAGCAGACATCACAAGATCTATAAAAGACAAAAAGAGCCCAAAGGCCAACGCTGCGCTAGAACCAGTAGTGAAGAATTATAATCCAAAAAAGTTACCGTATATACTCGAGTATAAGCCGACCCGAATATAAGCCGAGGCACCTAATTTTACCACAAAAAACTGGGAAAACTTATTGACTCAAGTATAAGCCTAGGGTGTCCATCTGCATGCCTCACTGTGCCTCACTTTGCCTCACTGTGTCCATGCCTCACTGTGCCTATGACTAGACTGACGTTTAACATGGGAGTCTATGGAAGGGGTGCCTGGCTTTGAAAAATCTGTGCTCCCCGGCCGTAGATCCCCCCCCCCCCCCCCCGGACAAAAAAACTTTGCACACTTATAGTGGAGAAAATGGGCTACATGTGTGCCAAGTTTCGGGTCCAGGAGACCTATGACCGGCCGGTACCGGGTCCCCAAAGTCACCTGAGGAATTACCGTTTAACATGGGAGTCTATGGAAGGGGTGCCCGGCTTTGAAAAATCGGTGCTCCCCGGCCATAGGTCCACCGGACAACAAACTTTGCACACTTGTAGCGGAAGAGTGGGGCTACATGTGTGCCAAGTTTGGGACTCGAGTATAAGCCGAGGGGGGCATTTTCAGCACAAAAAAATGTGCTGAAAAATTCGGCTTATATTCGAGTATATACAGTATTTATTTAAAAAAAACAAATAAGTGATAGTGACAAAAAACGAATGAATATATATAAAGCAGCCAGCATCAAAAAAAGTTGAGTAAACAAACTTCAAACAAGATATATAAAAAAGTGAATGCAGCGCTAAAACAACATTATTGCTTCAAATAAGGTTATCAAAGTGAACAAAGAAAAAAACGAAAGCAGAGTCCCGTCACATAAGAAAATCCATAAGTGTCTAATTAAATTCCATCCATAAAGAAAATATATGAAATCTTCACACACAATGTAAATGGTACATCTGGCTCCGCACACCCAAGGTAATATAATAATCTTCTTACCAGATGGCGACGACTGCTACAGCACAGGGATTACACGGTCTCCCCAAAACCTAGGTAGTGTTTGGAGCTTCCAAATAGTGATTTCCTAGTGTTGCCAGCTAGTGGATCATAGTGCACAGACTGCCCTCACGCAGGGAGACTGGTCAGCTATAGAATATCCCCACGGGCACAATGCCCAGCCTGCCAGAACCACTGGGTAACTGTCTCTACACTGCCCAGCCAGAGAGATTTCCACTGCTCCCACACATAGACTGACCAGGAGGAACACGAGAAGAGAGGCTGGATTTTCTTATGTGACGGGACTCTGCTTTAGTTTTTTTCTTTTTTCACTTTTCTTTTTTTTACTTTGATAACCTTATTTCAAGCAATATTTTTTTTTTTTTTTGCGCCAAATTCACTTTTTTATAGACATCACAAGATGCCTGACAATTAAAGCCTTACTCCAAGTTTAATGTCCCATTTTCAACAATTTGTTTGGCCCAATCCATTTACTAACAGGTGCACTTGCTGGACACGCTGCATTAATTGTATGTAACTTCAGCTATATACAGTATACAGCACTGTGTTCCGGCAATGGCTAGGTACTTCCTGTCCCATGCCTGGAATGAAATAGAGGCAGGATTAGCGCTGCTCAGCCATTCATGGGAAGCTTTGTATTCTATGAATTATTAGCTTTCTCTGACTGGCTTGTAATGTCATCCACATCCCTGCCAATTAGAGAAAGCTATGTATTCATTCATAGAATACAAAGCATTCTGTGAATGGCTGAGTAGTGCTAGGCCTCTATTTTGTTTCTGTAGTGGGACAAGAAGTTCCTGTTCCACTGCCAGAACACAGTGCTGTTTATTTTATGTACCTGAGCTTACATATAGATAAAGGGATTGTAAACCCTCATGGTTTTTCACCTTAATGCATTCTATGCATTAAGGTGAAAAACCTTTTGTGATCTAGCTGTCCCCTTTTACTTACCTGAACCCGATCTTTTCAGCGACGAGGAGGAGCACAGCAGCTCCAGCTGCTGTCTCGGGTCCTCTTTGAATAGATTGATAGCTATTGGCTCTCGCTGCCGTCAATCAAATCCAGTAACACAGGAGCGGGGGTGGGGGGTTGGGGCCGAGTCCTGCTGTCTGTGTCAATGGACAAAGCAGCAGGCTCATAGGGAGAGCGGCTCTCCATGGGGGCACTCGAGAAGAGGAGGAGCCAGGAGCGCCACGGGGGACCCGAGAAGAGGAGGATCGGGGGCCACTCTGCAAAATTACTGCACAGTCAGCTGTAATGCTCGAGCGGTGTCCACCGCTCAAATCGGTCCCCTACAGGATATACGTCATCTCCATAGGAAATGACGTTGTTGCAAGTAAGAAATGGGCAATGCGCATGCCCGGAACGTGCCGCTGACGCGGCAACATTCGGACAATAGGGTATCAGTAAGGATGGCTCCCATAATCCAATAGGGAAGGGGCCAATGCGCATGCGCCACATTGCAACTGACGCGGCAAGCTCCAACCACTAGAGCACTCCCCAGGGCGGAGCTTAGCGGTCAAAAAACGGTTCCTAAAAGTGTACGGTCACTTGCGGCCAGAGCGTTATTCGGACTCTGCATACATATCGCGATTGAAACATGTTGAAACAGAAAAAAGAAATGTGGGATAGGATGGATAGAACAGAGGAAAGAGAAAAGGGGAAGAAAAATGCTCATGGTGTGTCACGAAGCAGGGGCAGCAAACAATTAGAATTAAAATCAACAACCCATAAAAGGTTCTCAAACGCACCAATGCAGTAATTAAAATGATTATGTATTTTTATTACTATATTATACATCCAGGAATCTTCAATTGAACCTATACAGAGTAAGAATACATATAGTGAAACAGAGCAAAGAAAAAGGGGTTTTTTTGGAAAATAATAACCGAACCAAGTTTAGACAATGACCAAAGTAGATCATCGTGATCCTAAACATTACATAGGAATATCTAATGTGGGTTTTGATGTCTCAAGTGGGTGCATAATAGCAGAGAATTGGACATCCAAGCATAATACTGCCTGGTAATAACCAGCCTCAGGATGCCCAGGGCCACGAGAATGTAAAAAAGAGAGAATTAATCATTATATCTATCGATGTAGTGGTCTAGTGATAGTGAGGATGGGAAGAGGGGTGAAAGGAGAAGGAGGGAAAGGGGAAGGGTGATGGTTAAGAAATCTTGTGTTTAGATAGTAGCAAGCAATAAGAATATTAGAGAGTAATTTTAGAGCATTTATGTCTGAATTTAGTGTGCACTTGGGTAGTAGACCTTGTGCTAAAGGGTGAATAAGGAAGTGTTAACTGGTGTTATGAAAAAAATAAAAAATAATAATATTTTTTAAGGACCAAATAGCGGTCTGATAAAAATGAACATTGTCAGTGAAGTGTAAAATCAAAAATAGATAAGGGGTGAAAGAGGGGAAGAAACTGAAGGGGAAATTAAAATGGGGAACAATAGAAAAATCTATAAAGAGTTTAAACCAGAAAACCAATGATTAAAGTAATAGACATAGATCGTGGATTCATTGGGCTCCTATAAATGAGGCTGAGTATAAATTTGTTCCATGAAAACATGGATGTTGGGTAATTCTAGTATTGAGACAAAAGGACCCACAAAGTTAACATTACCACTGTAACACAGTATATACGTTCCATTCTGATTATACTTATAGAAATGGTCTGTATGACTGGGTTTCGTTAATGCCTGGGGGATGTGTGGCATTGAGTCTTTCGACCCATAAGGTTTCCTTCTGAAGGATAATCTTATCCCATTCACCCCCTCGTGGGTTTTTGGGAATAACAGCTAGGACCGAGAAAGAGACCCAGGAAGTGTCAAAACGATGGTATAGATCAAGGTGACGGCTCACAGATGTCAACATTTTGCCGTTACCTGAATAATAAATGTGGTCATTAATTCTCTGTCTGAGCTGTCGAGCTGTTTTGCCCACATAAAAAGCCCCACAGTTGCAGGTCATAAGGTAAATGACACCTTCGGTGCGGCAGTTTACAGAGAATTTGGGCAAAAACAATTCCCCATTGGGGAGTGTGATGTTTTGGGACGGTTTGACCCATTTACAGAAGGAACATTGGCCACATCTAGAGGTACCAAGCGATGTTTTGACATTCGTATTTTTATTTCTGATGTAGTGGCTTGCTGTTAGTTTGTCCTTTAAGGACTGGGCACGTTTGAAAATTATTTCGGGTTGCTTCCCTACATATTTCCCGAGTATCGGATCCTCCCGTAGGAGATGCCAGTGGTTACCCAGCATGTGTCGAATCTCTCGATGGTGACTCGAGAATTTCGTGACCAGTTTAGTAGTAGGTTGATACAAGGAGATTTTAGTTTTATACAGAAGCTCATTACGGGTTTGACCAATGGCTTTATTGTAGGCCTGTCGCAACAGCGACTTGCTATATCCCCTTGCACGTAAGCGGGTTTTAAGTGCTTTGGCTTGCGTTTTAAAGTCAGCCAAGCGTGTGCAGTTTCGTCGCAATCTGATATACTGAGCATAGGGAATGCTGCGTATAAGAGCTGGAGGATGGAGACTGGCTGCGTGCAGTAATGTATTGCCTGCTGAACTTTTCCGAAACGGGTCAGTCGCCAAGGAATTATCAGAATTCCTGAAGATCGTTAGATCCAAAAATGTAGTGGTGTACATGTCACAGCTAAAGGTGAATTTTAGATTGAAGTGGTTAATGTTCAGGGCTTGTATGAATTCATCGAGGAGGCCCCCAGTGCCAGTCCAAACGATGAACACGTCATCAATATAACGCATCCAGAGTAACACCCTGTCGGTGAACCTATTTAGGGGCTCACTCGAAAAGAGGTCCCTCTCCCACCCCCCCCAGGTACAGATTGGCGTAGCCAGGGGCACAACAAGTGCCCCTGGCTATGCCCTGCACCTGGAGGTAGTGGGAGTCACAAAAGCTGAACCAGTTGTGGGTCAGGATAAATTGCAGGAGCTTAATGATAAACTCATTGTAAGGCCATCGATGATGGTCTTCTTCGTGGAGGAAGGTCCGTATCGTCTCGACTCCCTGCTCGTGAGGGATACTGGAGTATAATGCCTCCACGTCCAGAGTCACGAGCAGGGAGCCAGGAGGAACGACCATCCCCTCGATCTGCTTCAGGAGAGCTAGGGTGTCCCTAATGTATGAGGGAAGAGCAATTGCATGAGGCATCAAAACCGAATCCACCAGTCGGCTGGCATTCTCAGTGAGGCAGCCGATCCCTGAAATAATCGGTCTCCCAGGAGGCGACATACAGTCTTTATGCACTTTGGGTAGCGCATAAAATGTCGCCATCCTGGGAGACCGAGTGTTCAGGAAATCATATAGGTCCTGATCTATGAGACCCTTGGTATGGGCATCATTGATGATGTCTAGAAAAATGGTTCCAAACGAGACAGTACATGTCCGGTTAATAGGGCGATACCATTCAGAATTTAGTAAAATTTTATGGCACATGTTCTCATAAAAGCTTCTAGTCATGAGAACTATGTTGCCTCCTTTGTCTGCCCCTTTAACAATTATGTCGGGATGCTTTTGTATTTTTAGAAGGCTTTTGTGCTGTGCTCCAGTAAGGTTGCTTTGTTTGGGCAGAATCGTGAATCGTTTAATGTCACTAATGACACTACATAGAAAGGCCCAAGCTTGTGGGCTTGTGGTAAGGTCTGGGAAGTTCCTCGATTTTAAGTTTACATTTTTTACCAGAAGATTGAGTAGGCTCAGGCAAAGTCTCATCAACCACATCCACGCCCTCGCTTTCATCCAGGAGTAATATCAGGTCCCGAAGGGCCCTGAAATCATCCATTTTGAAATGTTTAATGCTCTCAGAGAATTCCTTCTCTTCTTTGTTCCGAATACGGTCCTTATCGAAATATATATTTGAAAGTGAGGTTTCTGATGAACATGTGGATGTCCTTGATGAGTTCATACCTGTCCATATTGTGAGAAGGGCAAAAGCTTAAACCAAACTTGAGCACGGCAAGCTCATCTTTGGAAAATCGATATGGAGTAAGATTAATTATATCCATCTCTACGTTGGAGGCTGTGTCAGTCCTAGTGTCTGAAAATTTAGAATTTGGGTATTACCTTGATTGATATGACAATCAAGTGTACTTTGTGTTTTATATTTTTGTAGTTGTATTGAAGGGTCTAAGTTGGACAATGCTAACATATTGGGGTTAGAAACTTGTGAAGTGGCATCGTTAGCCACCATGGGTACCTGCATATTGGTAGGACCCAACCCCGAGGGGAACGATGTTCCTGACGTACTGATGTTTGGATTTGGTTGAGTCATTATATGGAGGGCCCTTTGTGCAGTGTGGCCCATATATGTATGTGGATTATTGGGATTACCTTTTGCCGGTGTCATGCCATGTCGGGTCATAGGGTCAGTTGGTCTTATGTCCCGATTGTCAGGTCGTTTTTTTGGATAGGGGGTCTGTTGCCCACCACCATATGCTCTCTTTCGTCCGACGGCGTCACCGTGTGGATTTAGCGGTCCTCTTGTTGTGGATGACTGTGAAAAAGAGGTAGATGTAGAAGAGTCAGACTCTAGATCCTCATCCGTAGTCCCTGTATTGTCTCATTTGTGGTCTTTTAGGTCTATTTTTCTTGGAGCGATTCTGAAAGGGCGTCTGCCACCGATAAGCAAACCCCTCAGAAAACGCTGTCCTGTCTTTGACTAATTTGTTTTGTTTTTTAAGAATTATATCTTTGTTAATCTTGGTTATATAATCCTTCACTTCCTGCCACTTTCTTTCAAAGTGTTCATGACCCTTCAGAGCCTCACTCGTGGCCTGGAAGGACATGATCTCTTGATCCAGGTTATTCAATTCAATCTGGTAATGGGCCACCAATAGCTTAATTAAATTAGTACTACATTGTAAAGCTTTGGGACAGATTCTTACAAAAATAGGATTTTTATAACAGCTTACCTGTAAAATCCTTTTCTTGGAGTACATCACGGGACACAGAGCGACATAGTCATTACTAATGGGTTATATAGATACCGTCAGGTGCTGGCACTGGCAACTTCCAAAACCGGAAGTACCCTCCCCTATATAAGCCCCTCCCATCCGGGAGCACCTCAGTTTTGTAGCAAAGCAATAAGTGTCCCCAAAGAGGGGCGGGAGCTCTGTGTCCCGTGATGTACTCCAAGAAAAGGATTTTACAGGTAAGCTGTTATAAAAATCCTATTTTCTTTCTCGTACATCACGGGACACAGAGCGACATAGTCATTACTAATGGGATGTCCTAAAGCAATGCCAAATGAGGGGGGGGGGATACACCATATATAAGCTGAGCGCTATCAGACATGAGGATCTTTTGCGGCCTGCAACACACTGCGCCCAAAGGCAACATCCTCCTGACTTCTAACGTCCACCTGGTAGAACCTAGTAAACGTGTGAACTGAAGACCATGTTGCGGCCTTACAGATTTGAGCCAGGGAGGCCTGGTGATGCACTGCCCATGAAGTTCCAACTGCTCTTGTGGAGTGCGCTCTAACTTTGAACGGAGGCGGTCTCCTTCTCAAGCCATAGGCTTGTATTATGACCTGTCGAATCCACCTGGCTAAAGTAGATTTTGACGCTGCCTGACCCTTTCTGGGGCCTTCCGGCAGAATAAACAAAGTATCCGTTCTGCGAATCTGAGCAGTGGCTTTTAGATAAGCTTTAACTGCTTTTACTACATCCAAAGAATGCAATAACTTTTCCTCTACCGAAGTAGGTTTGGGGAAAATAGAAGGAAGAACCACATCTTGGTTCAAATGAAACCTCGATACCACCTTAGGAAGAAAGGCTGGCTGAGGACGTAATACTACTCTGTCCTTATGGATAACCAGATATGGCTCTTTACAGGACATAGCTGCTAATTCCGACACTCTTTTAGCCGAACAAATGGCTACTAGAAAAATCAATTTCCTGGTGAGAAGCACCAAGGAAATATGCTGTAATGGTTCAAATGGTTGTTTCTGTAAAACCGACAGAACCAAGTTTAGATCCCATGGACATATGGGAATATTAACCGGAGGACTAATATGCATCACTCCTTGTATAAAGGCTTTGACTAGTGAATGCGAAGCCAAGGGCCTTTGAAAAAATATTGACAAGGCCGAAATCTGACCCTTGATAGTACTCAAGGCAAGCTTCCTATCTACAGCCCATTGTAGGAAGTCCAGAATCCTACCTATTACGTATTTACGTGGATGCCATTTCTTGGCCTCACACCAGGCGATGTACGCCTTCCAGATTCTATAGTAGATCTGCCTGGATACCGGCTTCCTGGCATTGATCATGGTAGATACCACAGCATTAGAGAGCCCTCTCTTTTTTAGAATGTGGGCTTCAATAGCCAGGCCGTCAAACCTAGGGCTGGTAAGGAAGGGTGGTATATCGGTCCTTGCGAAAGCAGGTCCGGACGATGTGGGAGGGTCCAAGGACTCCCCACAGACATTTTTTACAATCTCCGCGTACCATGCTCTTCGGGGCCACGCTGGAGCCACCAGAATCACTGGTTTCTTTTCTACCCTGATTCTGCGGAGTAATCGAGGTAACAATTGTGGCGGTGGGAATGCATATATCAGCTTGAACTGATCCCAAGGGAACACTAGGGCATCCGAGCCGCACGCTAGGGGATCCCTTGTCCGAGAGACAAACCTGTCCCCCTTTGCGTTGAATCTGGATGCTAGAAGATCTACATCCGGTGTTCCCCACCGCTGACATATTGTCCGGAAAACCTCGGGGTGAAGGGACCCTTCCTCTGGGCCTAATTGCTGGCGACTTAGAAAGTCCGCCTTCCAATTCTCCACTCCTGGAATGAATACCGCAGATATGGCTGGGACATATCTTTCTGCCCATCTCAGGATGTAATTTACTTCCCTTTGGGCTGCACGACTCCTGGTGCCCCCCTGACGATTGATATATGCCACTGCTGTGGCATTGTCTGACTGAACTCTGACAGGGGACCCTTGGAGTTTGGATGTCCATGCTACTAGGGCATACCGGGCTGCTCGTATCTCTAAGAGATTGATGGGCAGGGCCTTTTCCGCATCCGACCATCTGCCCTGGAGAGACCATTGCTCCAGTACTGCTCCCCAGCCTAAAAGGCTGGCATCTGTAGTGACCACCTTCCAAGAAATCGGACTGAAGGATTTCCCTTTTTCCAGATTCCGGGGAACCAACCACCAACGGAGGCTTCTGCGAACGGAAGGGGACAAGGACATTGGTACGTCCAGAGCCTGAACTTTTTTGTTCCAGGCTGACAGTATGGCCCTTTGCAACTTCCTTGAATGGAATTGCCGTAGGGTACTGCTTCGAATGATGCCACCATTTTTCCCAGCAGCCTCATGCACAGGCGTATGGATGGCTGTCTTTTTGAACCCACTAAGTGGATCAAATCTCTCAAAGACGACCCCTTTTCTCGAGGCAAGAAAATTTTTCTCTGGTCTGAATCCAGCCTTAGCCCCAAGTATTCCAGACTTTTGACTGGTTTTAGGGCTGACTTGTCTCGGTTGATAATCCAACCGTGATATTCCAGATACTTGATTGTCTCGTGAACAACCACTTCTAGTTTTTCCACTGAGTGGTCTATCAGCAACAAGTCGTCTAGATATGCCATTATCGTTACACCTCGTGTTCTTAGATTGGCCAATAATGGGGCCAGAATTTTTGTGAACACTCTTGGTGCTGTGGCCAGACCGAAGGGTAAGGCTCTGAACTGAAAATGGCGCCCTTCTACCGCAAAGCGTAGAAATTTTTGGTGGGCTGGAAAGATGGGAATGTGCAAATAAGCATCTTTGATGTCGATCGAGGCTAACCATTCCTCCCCTTGTAGGGCAGTGGCTACCGATCGGATCGACTCCATCCGGAAAGTCCTGATATGTAGGAATTTGTTTAGCCCTTTTAGATTTAATATGGGCCTCACGTCCCCGTTTGGCTTCGGGACTGTAAAGAGGTTTGAGTAAAACCCGAACCCCCATTCTTCCAGGGGAACCTCTATAATTACTGCTTGGAGCAATAATTGTTCTAGTGCCAACAGGAGGGATCCTCTCTTCTGGGGATCCCTTGGCACGTTTGACCTTATAAAGCGGGAAGGAGGGGAGTTTTTTAACTCCAATTTGTATCCCAGATTTACTGCGGAGAGCACCCATCTGTCTCGGATCGTGTCCCGCCAGGTCTCTGTGAACAACTGAAGTCTTCCCTCCACCCGATTGGGTGGGGGCAACCCTTCATGCATTTGACTTTGGGGGAGGTTTTGTACCTCTCCTGCTCCAGGGCTTCTTGTTACCCTGCAATTGTCCCTGATTTTTACCTCCGGGATTTGACCGAGGAGGCCGTCGAAACTGTTTCACAGCCGATGTCCTAGGGACTGGAGAAGCAGGCCTCTTAAAAGAGGGACCTCTAACTCTATTTTTAACCGGCAAAAGTGTACTTTTACCGCTGGAAATTCTCTGGATATATTTGTCCAGGTCTTCCCCGAATAAGCGTTCACCATGAAATGGGAAGCTGACCAGCAATTTTTTACAGGGAGCTTCAGCAGACCAGTTTTTGAGCCATAGAAGCCTGCGCATATGTACTACAGACAGCGTAAGGCGGGAGGCCTGATGGATTGAATCCTTTATAGCGTCCACCGCAAAGCATAAGGCTCTAGGTAGATCAGCTAGGGCAAGAGCCTGCTGATCTGGCAAGTCCCTTAAGACCTGTTTCAACTGATCCTTCACTGCTTGGCAGACCCCAATAGCTGCCACTGCTGGTTGTGTCACCAATCCTGCTGTAGAAAAAGCAGATTTTAATAAGGACTCCAATTTTTTATCTATTGGGTCCTTGAACATTTGGACATTATCCACCGGACATGTCAGTGATTTATTCACACAAGAGATGGCTGCGTCCACTGTAGGGACCCTCCATTTTCTGATGAACTTATCCTCCATGGGATAGACCACCGGAAATCTCTTGGGGGGAGTAAATATTTTGTCAGGATGCTCCCAATCCTGGTAAATGAGCCCTTCCAGTAAAGGATGGATCGGAAAGGAACAAACAGTCTGGGGAGCTTTTAGCGACCCCAACGAGGAGACAGAAGTGGATGATGGCTCCGCAAGTGGCATTTTAAATGCTGATCGGACCATATTAGTCAGGGACTGAACCCATAACCTTTCAGCATGTGATGCTGAGAACGGCTCTTCCACTGTTGATTCCTCTACAACCGAATCGACCTCATCCTGATCCCCTTCAGGTAGGTCGATCCCTGTATGGGACTGTTGCTCTGTTAACAGGCACTCTGAGGGAGGAGACGGAGATCGGGCGCTTTTCTCCTGTGACAGGGAAGCCGCGATCAATGCTGACAATCTCTCTTCCAGCCCTCCCAGAGCTGAGGAAAAAACCTCCTCTGTTACATACACAGGAGCAGGTGAACTGAGGACAGCCACAGTACCAGGTACTCCTGAGGGTGCTCTACGGTCACTAACCTCTGATTCTTCAGGGGAGACTGGTGCAGCCGAAGCATGCCCAAGATCCTCAGAGCCCGATGGAGACCCCCTATTCCTCCTGGAATTTCTAGTCCCGGAGTTTTTAGATGGCATATTCCTAAGCCACAAAGCTGAGGTATTCCAGCCGAAATACACCAGTTACTGACAATAGTCTAGCATAAATGCTGCTATAAGAAACAGTTGGTGTCTACTAATGTGCCTTTCTAGGGGATGCCTGTATCAACCGCTTGCTGTATGCCTTCTTTAAATGTTGCCAGCTCTGTCTCTGTACTTCATAGCCAGCTCACCACACAAAATTGTGGTTTTTAACATGCTGGGACGCCCGCACATGCGCAGAAGCGCTGCGGCGCGCACAGAGCGTCATCCCCCAGGCTCCGCCCCCTTTCCCGGCTCACCTCTATATATAGAGGCGCGTGCACGCGCACGCGCGCGGCCACGTGTGCCTTCGGCGCTAATTTCGAAAATGGAAACCAGGGACAAGAGCCAGGGCCCCCTTTGCCGCAGGCCGGGGGATGGACGAGCATTGCAACATGGCAGAGGAAGCAGTTTCCCATAAGAGAACTCACCATCTGCCTGGACTCGCTCTGATGAGAAGAAACTAGTCCACATGACAAGAAACGTTCCACAGCGGCCTCTAGTGGACAAACACAGGTACCGCAGTCTAATATATTAAATATATATATATATATAAAAAAAAAAATTTTTTTTTCTTGACCACCATTAAAAATTATTACATTTTTTTAGTAGTTACAGGCATGCACAGAATTTTGCGGGAATACCATTAGGTAACAGACAGAAAGACAAATTAGGCTTGGGGGTCCCCCAATAGAACCAAGTTCCTGGGGGCCCCCACTTACCTGTTCCCCGCCGCAGGACTTTGTTTGGTCCACAAAAGCCCAAACTTCACCTATCACGGCAGGCATTGTAATCAAACCTTCAGGGACCGGGTTCCCAAGGATTCCACTCCCCTGGACCTGTATAGCACCCTGCACAGAAAACATCTTGGTCGTGGGTATGACCAGAGCTCTGGATCCCAGGGTCCAGCTCTCCTAAGAGAAGCATTACAGGCAAAACCTTGCTCTTCTCTGCAAGGCCCGGGTACCGACCGTTTAGCTATGAAGCTTTTTTGGTCGGATCCGGAATAGCTTACTGAGGCCCAAAAGAACCTGTACGCAAGCTCAGTGAAAAACACATGTTTCTTCTTGGCCAACACCTTAGACACTGGCAAAAAACTGAGGTGCTCCCGGATGGGAGGGGCTTATATAGGGGAGGGTACTTCCGGTTTTGGAAGTTGCCAGTGCCAGCACCTGACGGTATCTATATAACCCATTAGTAATGACTATGTCGCTCTGTGTCCCGTGATGTACGAGAAAGAAATCACTTTAATACAACGCACCTGTTAGTGCAGTAAATGGTTCATTTGGGGCAGCTTGGCCAAAACAAACTATTTAAAGGAACATTAAACGATTAAGACAGCCATAGATGGTTCAAATTTCTGCCGGTTCAGCAGAAACCCGGCAAGATTCGAACCATGTATTGGCAGGCTGAATGTACCCACGTTCATCGATCAACTGCTATAGCCGCTAGCAATAATCACTGTGTTCTTCTGCGGGGGAAGTAATGGCTTCGCGGGAGGGATTCAGGAAAGAAAATTGCTCTGTCTATGGCTGACCTTAGGCTGATTTTTCATCTTGTTACCAGGGTGTGACCTTCCCTGACTTCAAGGTTGGCCAAGGTATTATATGTTTGGCTTGGGATACAGTATGGTTTTATCTATTACATTTTTTTTTTTCTTCTCTTCACATGGGAAAAGGGAAAAAGTAAAAGATCATTAGTAAGACCCCTTTCACACTGGCAGGTTTTTCAGGCGGTTTAGCGCTAATATTAGCGCTGTTATACCGCCTGAAAAAATCGTGCCCTGTATTCTTCAATGTGAAAGCCCAAAGGCTTTCACACTGAAGCGGTGCGCTAGCAGGACCGCTCCAAAAGTCCTGCTAGCCGCATCTTTACAGCGGTGAAGGAGCGGTGTGTTCACCGCTCCTTTTCCGCGGCTGCCCATTGAAATCAATGGGACACCGCGGTAATACCGCCCGCAAACCGTTTGCGGGCGGTATTAACCCTTTTTCGGCCGCTAGCGAGGGTTAAATTCACCCCGCTAGCGGCCGCATACCGCGGTGATAACAACGGTATAGCGGCGCTGAAAATCGCGCCGCTATACCGCCACCGCACCTGCCCGCACCAGTGTGAAAGGGGCCTAATAGTTATCTCTATCGTGCTGTTATGAGCAAATAATAGATCACTGTTGTGATTTGTTGTTGCAGGGGGAACCACATACTAGTTGGTTCAGCTCCTGGGCTGACCAATGGAGCTTGGTTATCAGAAAGAACCTTGCGCTCAAGCCAAAATGTAAAGTAAACATAGTGAAAACAAAAGTAGCAGTTCTCAGGGCTTGTCATTTTATGCACGCAACCTGTAGTGCACTAATAAACCTGATACTTTTTTGTCAGTAATCTAATCGTCTGGGAACACCTTTTTGCCTATTTGTTTGCATACACTGTAGGCTCTTTAATCCCTGTGTCTCAAATACAGAAAAAATGTAATGTTGTAAATTCTTCTTGGATAGAGTGGAGAGGGATTAGAACACCTGGCAGGTATTTACTGCTGCCTGTGCCCCCATTAGAAAGATTCATTCTCTCTATTTTATATCACTAATGCCGCGTACACACGATCATTATTCACGGCGGTTAAAAAAACGCCGTGAATAATGTCATTAAAAACGAGGGAACGGCTTGTTCCCCACACACGGTCGTTTTTCACGTCGTTTTTTCTCTTGTCGAGAAAAACGACGGTCTGTGGGCTCCGCAGCAGTGTTTCCCTATGGGAAACACTGCCGCGGAAAACATGTCGAAAAAAACGACGAGAAAAATTAGAACATGTTCTAATTTTTCTCGTCGTTTTTAATGCCGTTTTTCTCGTCTAAAAAAACGACAGAAAGCCCACAGACTATCGTTTTTCTCGTCGAATGGGAAAAATGTCATTTTTCCCGACGAGAAAAACGGCCGTGTGTACGCGGCATAAGAGTTCTAGTTAAAATCCCAAACTAGGTTGTCACCCGAACAGAAATCAAGGGAAACACTCTTCCAATGGAAACATGAGTTCTGAAGACCCTGATAATAACCAGGGATTCCCTCACTTTGGAAAAATTTCCCCTCACTTCCTGTTTTAGCTATGGGGCAGGAAGTGAAGGGGAATCTCTCCAATGGGGCAAAAATGGCAAAGACAAAAATTTACAAGGCTTATAACCTTCAGCCCTGTACACACGATCGGATTTCCTATGGTTTTTTAACCGATGGATTTTTCCATCGGAAAACCGATGAAGCTGACTTTCATCAGTCTTGCCTACACACCATCAGTCAAAAAACCGACCGTTCCAAACGCGGTGACGTAAAACACTCCGATGAGCCGAGAAAAATGAAGTTCAATGCTTCTGAGCATGCGTCGACTTGATTCTGAGCATGCGTCCGATGGAGTTCCCCACAGACGATAGCAAATTACTATCGGTTTTTTAACCATCGGATAAATTTAAAACATGTTCTATTTTTAAACACCGATGGAAAAAAGACCGATGGGGCCCATACACGATCGGTTTGTCCGATGAAAAAAGTCCATCGGACTGTTTTCATTGGTAAAACCGATCGTGTGTACAGGGCTTTCCCCTACTTTTTTCAAAATGGGGAAAAAAGTTTTGCCTTTAACTCTACTTTAACTGCAGTTTGTTTTAATTCATTAAAGCACCACCTTTGCAAAAAACGTGGGGGCATTTATGAACACAGTTACTAGATTTACAAATCTTGCACCATGCTAATATGGGCAAATCGGTCAGGGTTCATATTCTGCCTTCTGTGGCTAAATGTTTGCCAGTGCCACATCCTGTTTTGCAAATGTCTAAACCCATTTGCAGATGTCTGCCCATTTTTGCACATTTGTCCTACCCTGTATCCCCGAAAATAAGGCCTAGCATTTTTTTTCAGGGATGGCTGCAATGTAAGCCCTACCCCGAAAATAAGGCCTAGTTAAAGTCGTTGTAAAAACATGTAATCCGTTTTGTGAAAAGATTATATAATGTGCAGTGTGTCTCCTTTTTGTAACTTTTATTAGTGAAAATACCTCATTTACAGAGCCAGCGGGTGCTCATGTGACCCACCGGAGATCTTCTCCTCTCCTGGCTGACACCAGCAGCCCCTACCTCTCCAACGCTCGGAGTGGGGCTGACGTCAGCGGGGATCTCGGCCCCTCCTTCTGCAGTATTCGGAGCGGGGAAGAAGAGCTCCAGCGTGTCATGTGAGTGCCCAGCGGCACTGTAAATAAAGTTACAAAAGGAGACACACTGCACATTATATACAGTAATCTTTTTACAATGACTTTAAACAAGGTTAATTTTTGGGATTACAGAATGCTGACTCCTGAGATGAGAGGGGGAGAAAAATTGTTTTATTCCAGGTTTTTTAGAACATAGAGCGAGGTAAATGACACAACACAAGCTGTGCTGTCTATCATGCTATCATGCTTTACAGCAGTGGTTCTTAACCCTGTCCTCAAGTACCCCCAACAGGCCATGTTTTGGAAATTTCTCTTAGATAAAATAGCTGTCTAAAATACCAAGCCATTGACTCTGATTTAAAGTGGTTGTAAACCCTCTGAGGGAAGTTACACCTACAGGTAAGCCTAGGTTAAGGCTTGCCTGTAGGTGCTTGCAATATTTCCGAGACCTACACGGTCTTGGAGATATTTGCAATTTCCCCGAGCGACGCCTTCTTCTGCGCATGCAAGGGAGTGACGAAACGCGACTCCGGCCTGTCACAGAGCCGGAGTTCGCGGCCCCCAGAAGAAGAGGGGTGAAGATGGACGCTCGCTGCCATGGAGGAAGACGGCGACATGCATTGTATGCGATGCATAGTAGCCCATTATGCTTTACCTTTGCAGGGAGACATAGAGGAAGTAAACCCCATTAGGGTTTACTTCCTCTTTAAAGCACCTGTGCAAGATAAAGGAAAACCTGCAAACATGGCCTGTTGGGGGTACTTGAAGACAGGGTTGAGAACCGCTGCTTTAAAAGATCAGTGTATCTATCTATCTATCTATCTATCTATCTATATATATATATATATATATATATATATATATATATATATATATATATATATATACACACACACGGTTGGTACGGAAAGTATTCAGACCCCCTTAAATTTTTCACTCTTTGTTATATTGCAGCCATTTGCTAAAATCATTTTTTTTATAATTGTATTTTTATTGAAAATTTTTGCGAAATGACAATAATTACAAAGCAATTCAAGCAAATCAGAATGTACATTACAGGCAAAACACTTCAGCCGAAGTGTTGAAATATACAGAACACAAGAGTGAACCGTATAGCAAAGGAAGTTGGAGAACAGGCTCATATGCATAACAAAGAAACTAGAGGAAATAGAGGTCACAGTTTAGAAATGAAAAAGGTGGGAGAAAGGGGAAGAAAAAATAAATAAAAAAATAAAAATAATTTTTATAAGAGAATAAAAAATAAACAGCCACGAAAGTCAAGGTAGTACCAGTGCATGGACCATAATCTAAGTGAGGCATTACTGGGTTTATTAGACTAGAAGGGGGAGAGGGGGGAAGGGATTGGGCAAATCATGACTTATTAGCCACAGGATGCATTCCATATTCCGAGGTATCCCACAGATCCCAGATCTTATCAAATTGGGGCAATGCGTCATTTACAGAAGCCGTCATAAATTCCATCCTACGTATCCCAGCAACTAGTTGGAGGAATCTGGACCAGGGGGGGGGGGGTGGAGTTAGATAGCCAGCAAAGGGGAATCAGTCTCTTGGCAGCTAACAGAATATAGGAAATCAATCTGTTCCCGTGTTTAGTTATGCCCTTAAAGGGGAGACCCAACAAATAGTGTAGAGGGTCAAGCGGCAAGGAGACATCCACCACCCTCTGGATCAGCTTCATGACATCCAACCAGAGGGGCTGGATCAAGGGGCATTGCCAAAAAATATGATACATTGACCCTATTTCCTTGTTACATCGCCAGCAATTCCTCGAGATTGAGGGGTCTTATTTATGTATAAGTTCAGGGGTCCTATATGCTAAAATCATTTATATTCATTTTCTTTCCTCATTAATGTACACACAGCACCCCATAGTGACAGAAAAACACAGAATTGTTGAAATTTTTGCAGATTTATTAAAAAATAAAAACTGAAATATCACATAGTCATAAGTATTCAGACCCTTTGCTCAGTATTTAGTAGAAGCACCCTTTTGATCTAATACAGCCATGAGTCTTTTTGGGAAAGATGCAACAAGTTTTTCACACCTGGATTTGGGGATCCTCTGCCATTCCTCCTTGCAGATCCTCTCCAGTTCTGTCAGGTTGGATGGTAAACGTTGGTGGACAGCCATTTTTAGGTCTCTCCAGAGATGCTCAATCGGGTTTAAGTCAGGGCTCTGGCTGGGCCATTCAAGAACAGTCACGGAGTTGTTGTGAAGCCACTCCTTTGTTATTTTAACTGTGTGCTTAGGGTCATTGCACATTACATTGTCATTGAGGTCCTGAGCACTCTGGAGAAGGTTTTCGTCCAGGATATCCCTGTACTTGGCATCTTTCCCTCGATTGCAACCAGTCGTCCTGTCCCTGCAGCTGAAAAACACCCCCAAAGCATGATGCTGCACCACCATGCTTCACTGTTGGGACTGTATTGGACAGGTGATGAGCAGTGCCTGGTTTTCTCCACACATACCGCTTAGAATTATGGCCAAAAAGTTCTATCTTGGTCTCATCAGACCAGAGAATCTTATTTTTCACCATCTTGGAGTCCTTCGGGTGTTTTTTAGTAAACTCCATGCATTCTTTTATGTGTCTTGCACTGAGGAGAGGCTTCCGTCGGGCCACTCTGCCATAAAGCCCCGACTGGTGGAGGGCTGCAGTGATGGTTGACTTTCTACAACTTTCTCCCATCTCCCGACTGCATCTCTGGAGCTCAGCCACAGTGATCTTTGGGTTCTTCTTTACCTCTCTCACCAAGGCTCTTCTCCCCCGATAGCTTAGTTTGGCCGGACGGCCAGCTCTAGGAAGGGTTCTGGTCGTCCCAAACGTCTTCCATTTAAGGATTATGGAGTCCACTGTGCTCTTAGGAACCTTAAGTGCAGCAGAATTTTTTTGTAACCTTGGCCAGATCTGTGCCTTGCCACAATTCTGTCTCTTAGCTCTTCAGGCAGTTCCTTTGACCTCATGGTTCTCATTTGCTCTGACATGCACTGTGAGCTGTAAGGTCTTATATAGACAGGTGTGTGGCTTTCCTAATCAAGTCCAATCAGTATAATCAAACACAGCTGGACTCAAATGAAGGTGTAGAACCATCTCAAGGATGATCAGAAGAAATGGACAACACCTGAGTTAAATATATGAGTGTCACAGCAAAGGGTCTGAATACTTAGGACCGTGTGATATTTCAGTTTTTCTTTTTTAATAAATCTGAAAAAATTTCAACAATTCTGTGTTTTTCTGTCAATATGGGGTGCTATGTATACATTAATGGGGAAAAAAATGAACTTAAATGATTTTAGCAAATGGCTGCAATATAACAAAGAGTGAAAAAATGTAAGGGGGTCTGAATACTTTCCGTACCCACTGTATATATTAGTTATTTTTTTGTGTGGGGGTTACAACCACTTTAACCACTTCAGCCCTGGAAGATTTGGCTGTCCAATGACTGGGCCATTTTTTGCGATTCGGCACTGCGTCACTTTAACTGACAATTGTGCGGTTGTGCGACGTTGTACCCAAACAGAATAGACATCCTTTTTTTTCCCCACAAATAGAGCTTTCTTTTGGTGGTATTTGATCATCTCTGCGATTTTTATCTTTTGCGCTATAAACAAAAAAACAGCATCAACTTTGAAAGAAACACAATATTTTGTACTTTTTGCTATAATAAATATCCCCCCCCCCCCATTTTTTAAAAAAATAAATCATTTTTTTTTCTCAGTTTAGGCCGATGTGTATTCTTCATATTTTTGGCCCAAAAAATCGCAATAAGCGTATATTGATTGGTTTGTGCAAAAGTTATAGCGTCTACAAAATGGGGGATAGATTTATAGCGTTTTTACTATTATTTTTTTTTCTTACTAGTAATGGCAGCGATCTGCAAATTTTATCGGGACTGCGACATTATGGCGGACACATCGAACGCTTTTGACACATTTTGGGACCATTGGTATTTATACAGCGATCAGTGCTATAAAAATGCACTGATTACTGTAAAAATGTCACTGACGGGGAAGGGATTAACACTAGGGGGCGATCAAGGGGTTAATTGTGTTCCGTAATGTGTGTTCTAACTGAAGGGGGAGGGGACTGACCTAGAGGAAATTGCAGATAGTGGTTCCTAGCTATTAGGAACTCACGATCTTCATTTCCTCAGCTCACAGAACAGGGATGTGTGTTTACACACACACACACGTCCCTGTTCTGCCTCTCTTGCCCGGAGATCGCTCACAGCCGGTGGTCATCGCGACTGCCGGTCACGAGCATCGGCACACCTGCGATGCAGCGGGCGTGCGCGCCTGCTAGCCCACTTAAAGCGACCGACGTACAGCTACGACGGTTCGCCCAGCGGAGCCAACCTGCCGCAGTATAACTGCGGCGGCTGTTCCACAAGCGGTTAAGATCCTCATGATGACATGACTATTTGAATAATTGTAGATTATTGTACATACCGGAAATAAATAAGACATCCCCTGAAAATAAACCCTAGTGTGTTTTTTGTAGCAAAAATTAATATAAAACCCGGTTTTATTTTCAGGGGAAACACGGTAAGTGTTATGTACCAGATTGAGGTAGCATTAACATGGTGATCTATCGCATAAGTAATACGTGATGTTGACCACTTTTTAAATGGGCTCAATTATCTGAAATAAACTTCGTAAACCATTTTCCAGGTGCTATTTTTTTAGGCAAACTTGCCACAATTTTAGATAATGCAACAGTGTGGCAAATCTGCCACTTTTTGCATTATGCATCAAAACAATGGCACAAGATATCGACACATTTATTACATGAAATGCAATATAATGATAAATCTGTCCCATTTCAACACTGCGTTGTTGCCCCCCTGAACAAAGTAACAGCAGTGCTGAAATTCAGGCATCATAAGTATTCAAATGCATACAAATGTCAAGGAAGACTTGGCACATGTGATTTATTGGTTTAATTTGAATGTTACAGAAGTTCATATTAGTAATTATATGCTGATTTTTATATTTCTTGAATTACTTTGCAAGTTGCGGGCATGGGAAAACCAGGTTGTCAGACTTCGTTGCGAGGTTGAGAAAGGAGAGGCAGTTCGTCAAAGTCTAGAATATGATTTGGCAGTGGCAAGAAAACAATGTGGTATGGAAAGGATGGCTCTGGAAGAGGAGAAAAAAAAGGCCATCAAAATACAAGGTAAAATGATAAAGATCTGTGCACATGCAGTCCACTTCATGGCCATTTATAGTATGGATTTAACTTTACCCCACACCTGGTAACGATGGTGAGGCTGCCACTTCTGATTCCTTGCCTGCTGTCACGGGGAGGCAGTTTGAGGGTGAAGGGGAGGAATTTGCAACATGTTACACTTGTATTTAGGCAGTAACATGTTAAATTGTCTTATATTTAAATAACACTGTCTACTCTACAGTGTTATAAATCTTTGCTGTGGCTCATAGTGCCACAAAATAGTGGGCCTGGCTTTCTGCTCTCACATCTTCAGGGATGCATGCAATATATCTACAGTATCTGTGTTGTGAGTCTTATCTGACACTATAGCAAACACAAATTTATGACTCTTAGACCCCTTTCACACTGAGCCGCCCATAGCGTTTGCGGTAAAACGCCGCTATTTTTACCGTCGACGCTATGGGTGGATTTGCGGCGCATTTTGGCTCTTTTAACCCCCCCGCTAGCGGTCGAGAAAGGATTAAAACTGCCCATAGCCGCACTGTCCCATTGATTTCAATGGGCAGGAGCGGTGGAGGAGCGGTAAACACACCGCTCCTTTACCGCTCCAAAGATGCGGCTAGCAGGACTTTTTTTACCGTCCTGCTAGCGCAACGCTCCAGTGTGAAAGCTCTCGGGCTTTCACACTGGAGTGAATGTAACAGCTGTTTAACCACTTCCCTACCCAGCCATAGTCAAATGACGTCCACAGATGGGATCTCCCATCCTGGGTGGACGTCATATGACGTCCTCGGCTTTGAGGGGGGATATCTGAATGATGCCTGCAGCTAGAGGCATCATTCAGATACCCTTTTGTTGTGCCGGCGATTCTGTGCACCATAAGAACGATCATAGCGGTGGTTCCGCCGCTTGATCGTTCTTATAGGCGGCGGGAGGGGACATCCCCCCCCTCCCGCCGCCATCTGCTTCTCCGGGCTCTCCCGTGCCATCGGGGACCCGGAGAGAATCGTCCGGCGCCGGTGGTGGGTCACGTGACGAGCATAGAGATCACTGGTGACCAGATGGTCACCAGTGATCTCTATGACCGGAGGCCCGGGCGCGATGTGATGACGTCACGCCCGGGTCCTCAGATGTAAACAAAGCCGCCATTGCGGTTAGTAAGTATGAGATCAGTGAATTTTTTTTCACGATCTCATGCTTTCCAGCCTGGAGGAGAGATGTGGGGTCTTATTGACCCAGCATCTCTCAATAAAGAGGACCTGTCACACACATTCCTATTACAAGGGATGTTTACATTCCTTGTAATAGGAATAAAAGTGATCAAAAAAAAAAGCGTGACATGTTAGGTATCTATTTACTCGGTGTAACATCATCTTTCATATTTTCCCAAAAAATTGGGCTAACTTTACTGTTTTTTGTTATTTTTTTAATTCATGAAACCATTTTTTTTCCAAAAAAAAGGCGTTTGAAAAATTATTGCGCAAATACCGTGCAAGAAAAAAAGTTGCAATGACCGTCATTTTATTCCCTAGGGTGTCTGCTAAAAAAACATATATATTCTTTGGGGGTTCTGAGTAATTTTCTAGCAAAAGAATGATGATTTGTACATGTAGGAGAGAAGTTCCAGAATAGGCCCGGTATTGAGGTGATAAAAAAAGCCCGATGTCGAAGTGGTTAAGGGTGGTTTGCAGGCGCTATTTTTAACGCTATAGCGCCTGCAATATGCCCTCAGTGTGAAAGGGGTCTTACAGTAAAAATAGTTAATCTCTTCATGACGTAGGGTAAAACAAATCCTCATGCCTGAGCACAGTTTTGCAACTATGACATATGGTAGTAAAACGGTACATATTACCTTGTATTTTTCAGGAAAATTTGGTGGTAAATGGTAATGGATATGTCCTGATAAAATAAAAATAATTATTCCTTCTCCTGATGATAGCAGCAATACCACATATGTGGATGTTATTTGTTGTTTGTACCTATAGTAGGGCCCAGAAACAATAGTGAAAGTTTTGTGCTTTTTTTTATATACCACCTAAAAACACACTCACACTGATACTAAATTTAAGAATGAGATTATATATATATATATATATATATATATATATATATATATATATATATATCAATCAATCACATTTTTTATTTTTTTTTCCTACCTAAAATACACTGACTTTTTTTTTTTTTTATTCTATTTTTTAAGATTATTATTATTATTAATAATAATAATATTATTGGTATATTTATTTTTTTATTTTATTTTACACAGACTTCTTTTGCTTACACTTTTCTATCTACATATCTTTTTCTCCATTCCAGAATAGAAAAATACAGGGGTGGGCTTAGCAGTGACTGGTCACTGTATTAGCCAGTCAGAGGCTATCACAGCGATCAGGTGATTGGGAACTGGGCCTCCCAGTTCCTGATCAATAGTACGGGACTCAAGGCTGTTAGTGAGAGCACCAGCACAAATGCAAGTATGCATATGCGGCTCCACAGGATTAAAGGATAAGTTTTTACTTTTGTGAACATGTTACATGCTACACCCATATAGGGTGCAACATGTTCAACATCTGCCTGCTCTCCCCCTGATCTCCCTCTCCCTGTGACAGCGGGCTCAGGATCTTCTCCCTGCACCCGCTGTCACAATTCAGAATGCGGCTGTGCAGGGCTCCATCTACACATCCGCGTTGTTTATCACGGTTTTCTGTGAATGAATCAACTACTAGGGCGCTGATGACAATAGGCTGGACGGGAATTGGATAAACTGTATGTAGCTGAGGCTACATACAGTATACAGCACTTTGTTCCGGGTGGGAGACGAGACGTTTCTGTCCCACACCCGGAACAAAATCGCATCGATTTAAACTGCTCTCAGCCTTTCATAAGCAGGTTTGTATTCTATGAATGAAGTCGATAGTCAGAGATTGTAACATCATCAGCCGGCCTCTCTAACTTAGCCAATCAGAGGAAGTAACTGCTAGATGAATCATCTGCTCTTAAAGAGGAAGTAAACCCTGATTGGTTTTTACTTCCTCTTTTTTCCCCCTGCAAAGTAAAAGCATAATGGGCTAGTCGTTTTGTCGCACTTACCTACAAACGCCCATTCCCTGTGTGAAGGGGAAGAGAGGGGAGAAGAGATAAGTGCTGTGCACGGCTGCATCTATTCTCCTCTCTTTTCCTCTTTACACAGCATTCGAGCAGGAGCCGTTGGTTAATGCTGCTCTCAATCAGATGCAGTTAAGAGGAAGTGGGGGCAAGGCCTAAGTCCCGCTGTGTAAGTCTATGGAGCGTGGCTCCATAGATACACAGGTCAGGAGTGAGCAAGCACCGTTTGTCCCCCATAGTAAACTGCTGGCTATGGGGACACAAAGAGAAGAGGAGGAGCCAAGATCACCACCGGGGACCCAAGAAGAGGAGGATTGGGGCCGCTCTGAGCAATACCACTGCACAGAGCAGGTAAGTATAACATGTTTTGTTATTTTAATTTAAAAATAAATTCAGACTTTAGTACCACTTTACGACAGCCACGGCCAGAAATGCTGGAGGGTTCTCTGCAAAATGAAGCATGGAGATATGGATGGATGGCTGAGTTTGCTTTGAATATAAAAAAATTTATTAAATGGCATTTTTAGTTTGTGGTGCTGTGGGTTAGTTCCACCATAAGTTGTTACGTTATGGAAAGTACCTTATTTACATTGCTTTTCAGAGGTCACATGACATTTTCCTGGTCTTTTCTGTCCTCTGGAAAGTTCTGAGGGAGCAGTTTCTGTTACTCTGCTGATGTATGAATCTGTGTCTGCACAGCATTGGTGCTGTGCGGGTCACAAGACCTAAAAAAGGCTTTCAGAATAGAGAATTTAAATAAATAATTAATAGCAACAAAGTGTTTTTTAGAGCTTCATACAAATCAATATTTAAAATCATATGTTTATTTTTTTTTAAATAACATGGTGTAGGTGGAGTTTAAGTTGACTGACAAATGTTTTCACTTTGTTCACACTGTGGGGGTTATTTACGAAAGGCAAATCCACTTTGCACTGCAAGTGCACTTGAAAGTGCAGTCGCTGTAAATCTGAGGGGTAGATCTGAAATGAGGGGAAGCTCTGCTGATTTTACCATCCAGTCATGTGCAAGCTAAAATGCTGTTTTTTATTTTCCTTGCATGTCCCCCTCTGATCTAAATCGACTGCACTTTTAGTGCACTTGCAGTGCAAAGTGGTTTTGCCTTTCGTAAATAACCCTCCTGTGTGTATGGGCTGGGACTAACAGGGAGGTGAAGCCTCTGTCAATCACCATTTTTTTTTTACCCTGCCCTCATAGTGTTTAGCAATATGAGGACACGGAGGAGGATGAAAGGGGGGGGGGGTGTTATTTACCACTGTGTATATGCCCACATGTGTGATTCTATAGTCATATGGGCTGCACAGATAAGAAAAAGGAGCAAATGAACAGCTTCGAAGGCAACTGAAACTGTAACATGCTCAGTAGATGTCAACAGCTGGTCTACACAATTTCAGGCTGCAGTGGGGACACAGAACAGAAGGGAGGGACAGTGAAAAGCAGGATCAACCTGAATTTTTGCAGTCTACAGAAGACAAACGCTGTAGTAGATGTGTGAGTATAAACACAATATAGCATGTATTGACAGTTTTTGATGATTTGGGTTTATTGACACTTTAGTAGTATAGATTACACTTTTGCACTTTATTAATTATGAGTGTAATGGGATAGATTGAGTCGGTTCTGAGCTATATATGTTTTGGCAGATGTCTTAGTGGCACAGTGAAACAAATTCTATCTGATCATACACAGAGCGATTTTGTTTGCTAGCAGACAAACCATTGCCACTCTATGGATCTTCTAACACATGTTGGGGGGAATTAACAGACATACGATCGCTTGTAAAGCTCCAATTTGTATCCCTTTGGCTGACTCCTTTTCACAGCGTGTTCCCTATTAATTGCATACACTGTTCTCTGAGCATGATTGCAAATATTGATTCTTATTTAATTTTCCTTCTACAGAACAAATTGAAGCGCTACAAAGAAAAATGCAAACTTTACAGAGGCATTTCCAGACCACAGAGTTCAATTGGCAGGATACACGGAAAGCTCTTGAAATGGACTTGCAAACTCAAAACCAAGCCATTGAAAACTACAGGAAAGAGCTGGAGTCGCAAATGCTGGACAAGAGTAAGATGGAATCTGTTATTCAGGTAAGTATGGTGTTGCTTTACTAAAACTGGAGAGTGTGCATGGCATTCATTCAGCTTCTAACGTCAGCTTGTTCAATTAAGCTTTGACAGAAAAAACTGGAAACTGATTGGTTTCTATGCACAGCTGCACAGGATTTTGCACTCTCCCAGTTTTAGTAAATCAACCCCTGTATGTCTATTTGGGTGATCTGTCTGAAGTGTGAGCTTAAAGTCATTTGTTTTGCAGTGTTAAATGTAAGAAAGGGAAAAAAAGCATATTTAGTATTGTAAATTATTTTTGTGCTCTGATCTAGAAACAAAATGCGACCCTTCAAGAGCTACAACAAAACGTGCATCAATTGAACTTAAAAAACAATACACATATGGATAATGTGAGGGAACATAAAAGTGAGCTAGAATCAAGCCGTGAAAGAGAAGAGAGACTGAGAAATGACCTTGAGGTAAATGTTGCAACATAATGTAGATTGTCATTGTGCCAGATGATTCTACCGTGGTCCAAACTGTGAGGTTCACCAGCTATGTACTGTACCCCAACTATGTGCCCCTTCATTTGTCAGCCATTATTCAACTGAAGGACATATACGTGGGTCTTTAAGGCAATTTTATTTATTAAACATAATAGTTGGCTTTTAATTTGCATGTTTACTTCTTTAAAATGTCATAAAAAAAATAAAAAAATAGTAGTCGGTATAAATTACAGGCACGCAGAGGCGCTAATACATAATTGTAACAGTCTGCAATTCCTCCACTATGCTATTAGTATTACAGGCTGCTACAGATCTTAGCTGCGTGTTTGTAAACACCGATTAAAGCTCCTTTTACATTAGCTCATCTCCAAAATCACACAATTTCCAGTGCGACTTTGATGCCACTTTTGATTCGACTTTACATTCTATGGAATAAAGTCACATCAAAAGACCCACCAAAGTAGTGCAGGCACCTTTTTTTTTTTAAACTGCAGTGATTTGAACGGGTGCCAACGAAAAGAATGGTGTGCGATTTATCTCGTGACATTTGATGTCCAAAGTCACATGGTAAATCGCACAAGTGTGAATGGAGCCTCAGATATGCAATGTAACATACCGTATTTTTCGCACCATAAGACGCACCTAGGTTTTAGAGGAGGAAACCAAGAAAAAAAATATTGTACCAAATGATGTACTAAAATATTTTCCAGTGCCCATGAAATGCAGCCTGACCATTGCCATAGTAAATGCAGAGTGATCAGGAGTGACCATGCCATAGAAATGCAGAGTGACCATGAGTGACCATGCCATAGAAATGCAGAGTGACCATGCCGTAGAAATGCAGAGTGACCATGAGTGACCATGCCATAGTAAATGCAGTGAACGTTGCCACAAATGCAGCCTTACCTCTTCCACCTAACAGAAGACAGAGCAGCCCGAGCGGCCGAATGCTCTGTGAGGAACCAGCTGGAGGATCTCTCGGAGCCCACGGGGGGTTTGGAAGTCTGTCCCCCGCTCTCCTGCCTCTCTTCCGGTGGTGGCGGCGGGGGGCGAAGCGAGCGGTGCCAGCGGCGGTGGGGACGGTGCCAGCGGTGGCGGGGGGCGGTTCCAGCGGCATCATGGAGCGGTGGCAGGGGGCGGTGCCAGCGACAGCGGGGGGGGGGGGTTCCAGCGGCGGCGAGGGGCGATGCGAGCGATGGCAGGGCCGGTGCCAGTGGTGGCGTGGGGTGGTTCCAGCGGCGGCATGGAGCGGTGGCAGGGGTGGCGGGGGGCAGTGCCAGCGGCAGCGAGGGGCGGTTCCAGCGGCGGCGGGGGGCGTTGCCTGTCATATATTCGCACTATAAGACGCAGGGACATTTTCCCCCATATTTCTGGGTGAAAAAAGTGCGTCTTATAGTCCAAAAAATACAGTATTTGTTACTTTTTGTTTTTATCCATTTCCTTCATATGAAGGTCAAAGGGCTGACCTGATGTAAGTTAAAGTGTAACCAAAGTAAAAAGAAAACAAAATACTTCTATGCTTCAGTCTTCTCCATTATTTCACCCTATTTCTTTAAAATTCTGTGGACATTTAGTCTCCATAAATATCTTTAGAATCATTCTAGAGAACCACACCTGCATTCATTACCTTTTATGTCTGTGTCTACAATTTTTAATTTTGCTTCTTCAATATCTGAGCTTGAGTGAAAGAGCACATCCCTGACAACCATTTAGACAAGCATGCTCCTCCCTGCTAGCCACTGGATGGTGCACACTTTAGCTGTGCTGGTCAGGTACTTGATTACTGTTCCAGGAGTGGGTCTCAGAATGTAATCAAACAACTGATTGGCAGACTGTATAGCTAAAGTCAGTGGCCAACTCCCTCCTTGGAACATGCCCAAGGATTGTGTTCTTTCACTTTTGCAATCAGCAGGAAGCTGATGTATCACCCCACCCTGACCCCCAGGAATTTGCACACCTTTTCAAAGTAAGAAACAATATTTCAACAGTACTAATACAGAGTTTGGAGTCAGTGATTAATGCTCTTTATTATTACCTAATGTAGCGAATGTCACTTTTTAGTACTTCTCTTAAAGTGGTTGTAAACTCCGTACAACCACTGTTACCTACAGGTAAGCCTATATTAAGGCTTACCTGTAGGTGCTGGAAATATCTCCTAAACCTCTGCGGTTTAGGAGATATTTACAATAAAGCTGCACGCCAATGTCTCCGGCGCATGAGCACTTTAGAAAGGGCACGATCGTGCCCTTTCTAAAGGGGTCATGCCATGACTGGCGGCGCATGCGCGGGAGTGGCGTCACGTGCCCACTGCCAGTCACAGAGCCAGAGTTCGCGGCCCTGGAAGGAAGAGGGGGTGAAGATGGATGTTTCCAGCCAGTAGGGGCATCGGTGACATCACAGGCTTCAGTTTCAGGTAAGTGACACATAATGGGCTACTAATGCATAGTAGCCCATTATGCTTTACCTTTGCAGGGAAATAAAGGGGAAGTAAAACCCATCAGGGTTTACTTCCTCTTTAAAGCGGCAATAAACTTTAAAAAAAAAAAAAAGATTCTGCTTGCAAGGTAAAGGCATAATGTGCTAGTATGCATTGCAGAAGTAATAAGAATTTAGGCTGTTCTTATGCAAGATCTTTAAAGAATAAGTATCATTATGCTTTTGGAGCTTTATTTAAGCCTCTGGGGAACCAAGTGCATGTAATTCTTGGTCCCATTGTAATCCCTCTTGTGCTTGCCAATCAGCGTTTGTCTGACTGTTTTCCCCTTGCTGTCCAGCAAAACACAGCTAGGGAGACAGATTTGTGAGTGACAGCACCGGTCTCTGGTAACAGGGCCTGCTGTAAACCAGTACTACTAGTAGTACAAAAAGGTCCCACAACCTGGGGTGCTGTGCCTTTCTTTTGCTTGTAAACATTCACACACAGCCCCAACCAGTGGATCACAAAGCCCCGCAGCACTGAGAGATCTTTCTATGCATGAAACATGTATGTACTACAGTCTGCACTTTATACGGTTTCTATCATGTAAATAACTAGGATTCTTCTGCTTTCCAAATAGGGAATTAGGTTACCATGTATAAACACACACACTATAAATTACAATTACAGTATTGCAATGTACTTTTGTCTTTGCAGGCAGCAAGTCAGAAAGTGAACAAATTGATGGAGAACATAGAGGCAGAAAGAGCAGCACACTTTGAGTCCAAGTTTAATTCTGAAGTTATCCAGGTAACCTAGTTACATAGATGGTAAGGTTGAATAAAGACATTAGTCCATCCAGTTCAACCTGTATGGGTGTGGGTGTATGAGTGTGTATGTATTTATGTTTCTACCATTTCCCATATCCCTGTATATTGTGTTTGCTAAGATGCTCATCTAAGAGGTTTTTTTAATTATGGACGCTCCCCACTGAAACCATCACTTGTGGAAGGGAGTTCCACATCTTTACCACTCTAACATTAAAGAACCGTGTACTTTGTGGTTAAACCGCTTTTCGTCCAACTTCATTGAGTGGCCACGTGTCTTAGACGATTTGAGACTGAATAGTTTTTCCCTATGCTAGAATCCCCACTTAGATATTTGTACAGTAAGTCCTCTACATATGAACATTCAACATGCAAACTTTTAAAGATGAGAACATGTGCTCGCATGTCCAATCTTGTAAAGCTGGGTACACGCGTTCAGGTTTTTTTTTTTTTTTCATTTAACCCAGCGGGCTGAACGAAAAAAAAACCTGCCAGTTTGCTGTACCAACACAAGCAATTTTGGTGCAGCAATCTCCCCCGCTGTGCCTTTGTGTTCTCCCCCACCAGATAACACAGATCAGCTCTCGCAGCCTTTCCAGAACAGAATTTTTTTGTAAGTAGGGGACTTACTGTACATTGAAATCATATCTCCTTTTTAAGCATCTCTTTTTCAGGGAGAATACATTTTATGTATGTAATCGTTCTTCATAACAGAGTTCCTCAAGTACCTTTTATCAGCTTTCTTGCCCTTCTCTGGATTTTCCTGAGGACTATAGACCAAAACTGTATGGCATGCTCAAAATGTGGCTTAGGGCCCTTTCGCACTTATACGACTTGTCCCACGATTTGTGATGGCAAAGTAGCGTGACAAGTCATTCCCCATGATTTCCAGTGACATCCATTCATATTAGTATGACTTCAAGTCATTCCAACTTTAAAGTAGTCCCTGCACTACTTTGGTCCGATTTTGATGCCACTTACATAGGCATTCCTTGAAATCGCGAATGCGAATCGCTGCAAAATCGCAGTAAAATTGCGCAACTTTGAAGTCGTACAAGTGTGAAAGGGGCCTAAACCAGATTGTTGTACAGTGGTAGAATTATAGTCTTATATTTGGAGTAAATACCCTTTTTAACCACTAGTGGCCCTCGCTATAGTGGAATGACGGCTACAGCGCGGACCCCAAATTTCCAGGAGGATGTCAATAGACGTCCTCCCCTTTGCACGCGCCCTGTGCGCTGTGATCACTGAGTCACTGAGACTCGGGTGATCACGGATCCGAGTAAGGGGTCGGTCCCGGCCCCTTACCACGTGATCAGCTGTCAGCCAATGACAGCTGATCACGTGATCAAAACAAAGCTCGGTAATCGTTTTTTTTTCTCCTCACGCTGACAGCTAAAAGCCTCTATTTTAAAATTCAGGGATCCAAATACACACTGCACCTCACATCACACTGGTCAAAAACTGGCTAACGTGTTTCACACTGTACTAGTGAATAAGCACTAGTACAGTGTGAAACGCGTTAGCCAGTTCTGCTATCCAGAGTGCTGCTGTCCAGAAGACTTTTTTGTTCCTGTTTACACCACACGGTGTGGTGTGTTGCAACACAGTTGTGCTGAGGTGCTATTTAAAATTAATAGGACCACAAGATTCCTTAACATCAAGGCTACAAATATCCATACATGTCTATTTCCACAGCAATAACCAATATTTTAATTAATATTAAATCTAATGTAATTTTGGGAGTGTATTAGTGATGAGCAAGGCAGCCTTTACAATTATTATTACATTTTTTTTTCAATTAGTTGCGGATTCAGGATCTTGAGGGGTCGTTACAAGCAGAAAAGGCCAGCCAAGCACAAACTGCTACAGAGCTGGAGCAATTAAAAAAACATTTTGAGCAAGTGGAAATGGCTTATAATAGAGAGAAATCCATTGCTGAAGATCTGACAGACAAGCTTAAGCAGTAAGTGTCGCAATACAGTACAGTATAGTACAATGCAGTGTGAGTTTTTCTCTTATCATCCATGGACTGACACGGTGTCTCTTTCAGGGTTCGTACGGTCATTAAATTCCTGGAAAAGTCATGGGATTTTGACATGGCACTTTCCAGGCCTGGAAAAGTTTTGGAAAATGACTGAACCCCACTAAGTTTTGGAAAAGTCATGGAATATTTTAGTCACTACTAGTCGTGCAACGGATCGTAAGCGATCCGAACAGGTCATCCTGTTCTGATCGGCATGCGGAGCGCTCCGGAGCCTCGGCCATTAGGAAAGGCCGCGGCTTCGGCCTAGCTCCGGAGCCGCGGCCATCTTGGTACACCCGGCGGCAGCCTATTGGCGGCTTAACGGCACGCTGACGTCAGCAGGAACTCGAGGGACACACACCGCGCCGTGTATTGCTGTTCTGAGGTCTGTAAGGGGGGGTGCCTGCATTACTGGGGGGTGTCTGCCTGCATTACTGAGGGGTGTCTGTACTGGGAGGTCTGCACTGGGGGTGTCTGCACTGGGGGGTTTCTGTACTACTGGGGGTGTCTGCACTGGGGATGTCTGTACTGGGAGGTCTGCACTGGGGGTTTCTGTACTACTGGGAGGTCTGCACTGGGGATGTCTGTACTGGGAGGTCTGCACTGGGTATGTCTGTACTGGTGGTGTCTGTACTACTGGGGGTGTCTGTACTGTACTTACGTCAGTGCTACAGTTTGAATTTATTTGTGTGAACTGTGAAGTTAAGTCATGGATTGTGGAAACTAACTAGTGTCGGGTGATTGTATATAGTGTTTATACCACATTTGCCACTGACTAATGCAGAGTTGCAATGCAAGGAAATCAGCTAAAAGTAGTTGGATCTGTATGTGCCTTATAATTAATTAATCAAAATTAGTCGTTTAATCGATAAAAAAAAAAGATTAATCGAACACAAAAATTTTAATCAGTAACAGCCCTAATTTATATTAGTAAAAATATGCTGGGTGTGACATGGATTTTCTTCTTATTTAACATGTATACATAGACCTTTCATGAAACATAAGGGCATGAATATTTACGTGAAGTTATGGAAAAGTCATGGAAAAGTCATGGAATTTGATTGGTAAAAATGTGTATGAACCCTGCTCTTTACACTTTACACGTGGGTTATGTCCCTGCCTGCAGGAGAAGACCTAGGCAGAATGTGAGATGTTATACATACATTCTAAAAGCCAGAGCTGAACAGCCCCACCCAGGGGGCGGTCCCTCCGGACATAACCCTCCCACTACAGTCAGCAGACTTCAGTTTTTTTCTGCCTAGCAGAAGGAGAAGACGTGGCTCTCTCAGGAGCCAGTCTCCTGACCTATTTTTATTCCTTTTCTGGAATTATTTTTTATTTTATTTTTGAGAATCTTCTATCAACTGTCGGCTGGGCAACAGGTTGGGTACAAGATATCCTCGTAGTCTTCCCTGTCCGACCATCGAGCGTGCTGATCCTCGCCTTGTGTGCGTGAGACTCAGTTCACGACAGGCCCCATGACTCCAGGGGTGGCCGGGTTTGCTTTCATGCTCCCACGGTCCTCTCAAGACTGAACAGTTCCTGACTGACTGTATCTTTCGCGGTGGACCGGGCCGACAGCTACTCAGTACTGCACTGTGATAGTCCTGTCAGAAACACACCAGTGGGTCCCTCAGGGGACGGGTAAGTAGTCTCTCCTGCCTGCAGGTGAGTACAAAAAGCTGTGTGTTTCTCTGTGGGGGATTTTCCCTGTCTCCCCCTGTATTTCATTGTCACTCTCTGTCACCATTGCTGGCGCTGTGCTGTGTGGGGTGCCTGGGGGTCACACTGTTCTTGGAGGGGCTAATGCTGGTCTGCAGATATGCTTGGGGCCTTTTTTTGTGTGTTTTGGGGCCTGAGCGCCGAGTGGCGCTGTGTGTGTGCTGTTTTTTTCACTTTTGCTGAGTCATGGCGGCCATCTTGCCGTGGATCGCCTCAGTGATGTGCGGAGGCCATTTTCTTGTAGCCCGCGCGCTCTTCAGCACTAGTTTTGGCCTCTAGCGCTGCTGTAACAGCGCAAATCTCCTCACAGCTCACCAGCGCTGACACAGCGCGGTACAGACAGCGGAACTGAGCGGTCCCTGGTCCGGTTTGGTGAGTCCCCTGGGCGCCCCCTCCTCAGTCAGCACAGCCTGTGGGTGGACTTTTTATCTGAGGAGTCTCAGAGGGGGGCAATATGGAGTCTCTGTCACCAGCTTCCCCTAAATGTCAGTGGACAACAGGCAGTGCTTCAGCACCTGCGGTCTCTAGGGACCAGTTGTGGGCAGTCCTGGAATCATTTCTGACCAGGATGGGAGCTGTGTGCAAGCGCAAGGGAGCAAAAAAGCGCCCTCCCCCCACTTTACTTCATGAGGGCAGTGCGCTGATTCAGATATGGGCCTAGCCACTACTGCTCAGGACCCTAGTTCTGAATGTATTGGATGGTTTTGAACAGGACATTCCTTATGAGGAAAACTCCAGTTCTGAGTCAGTAAATGACAGGGCGCTTGTTAGTGTACTCATGGCTGCGGTGAGGGACACTCTCAAGCTAAAATGCTGCGGATGCAGAACCTCAGGCGGATACAGTCTCCTTTGGTTCTTTTAAGGCCAGGCCTTCTAAAGAGGTTTTTCCATATGTACTTTCTTTGACCAGCTCATTGATAAGGTCTGGGAAAAGCCGCAGAAGAATTTTTTTATGGTCCCGCGGCGTTTGTCTATCAGATACCCCTTGAAGATGCCCTACTTAAAAAGTGGGCTTCTCCCCCAGGGTCGACCCTCCAGTCGCCCGGTTGAACAAGGCCATCACTCTCCCGATGGAGGGGACTCCTGCATTTGAGGACCCCACTGACAGAAGGTCAGAAGTGGTGAGCAGAGCCATGTTTGCCTTGTTGGGATCCGCCCTACGGCCTGTGGTAGCGGCAACCCTTGTGTCTTAAACACTTACAGGTTGGGCAAAAATGTTGCACCTAGCTGTACAGGAGCATAATCTTCCTCCAGACACAGTTGCTCTGGCCCACCAACTGGTTCAGGGCCTGGTTTATGTGTGCGACGCCACGTTGGACGCGGCCCCTTTAATATCCAGGGCCTCTGTCTCGGCGGTGGTATTGCGTCGTCTTATCTGGTTGAAGTGCTGGTCTGCTGACCTAGCCTTAGGAAGCTCCTGACAGATCTACCATTTAAAGGTGGTAGACCTTTCGGTGCTGCTCTGGATGACATCGTCATGGATGTCATGGGAGGTAAAAGCACTCTTCTTCCTTAGACTAGCAAGAGTGAGGAGGCCCACCGAAAACAGGGGCCTTCCTTTCCAGCAAAACGGGGTTTTTTCATCAGTCAGAGTCCACGGGTAGGTCCTCTCAGACTGACGGCAGTGCGGCTGGTGGGCACAAGTGCCCCTGGGTGCGTAAGCCGAACAAGCGGCTCCCAAGCCCGCCTCCGCGTGAAGTCTTGCCTCCGCCCGACTCTGGGGTGGGGGGACGACTTTGCAGGTCACGAATCGTGGTCCTCCCGAATCTCCGACTGGTGGGTGTGCGAGGTGGTCACCTCAGGATACAGGATAGTATTCCGATCCTGGCCCCCAGACAGATTCTTTCCCTCGAATCTTCCTCTCCTTCCTACCTGTCGGGCAGCCCTCTTGGGGGCTGTACAGGATTTGATCAGGTCCGGAGTGATTGTGCCGGTTCCGTCACAGGAGAGTTTTCAGGGATTCTACTCGAATCTGTTTGTCGTCCCAAAAATAGGACGTGGTTCGACCTATCCTGGACCTCAAGGCCCTGAATGCCTTCGAGAAGGTGCAGAAATTCCGCATGGAATCCATTCGCACGGTGATCGCTACACTCCACCAAAGGGATTTTCTTCTGGCGTCCTTGGACTTCAAGGACGCCTACTTGCATGTTCCGATCTGCGCAAGTCACCAGAAGTTTCTGCGCTTGCGATCAGCGAAGTCCACTATCGATTGTGGCTCTTCCTTTCGGCCTAGCCTCGGCACCAAGGGTGTTCACCAAGGTGCTTGCTCCGGTTCTAGCCTTCTGTTACAGTGAGGTATTGCTGTCGTGGGCTATCTGGACGATCTTCTGCTAAGAGCAGAAAGTGGCTCAGACTTAGAGGAAAGGTGACTATCGTCAATTAGACCCTCAGGGACTTCGGGTGGTTCCTGAACATTCAGGAGTCAGTCCTGGTCCCGACTCAGTGTCTGGAGTATCTAGTTCTGATTCTAGACTCCTTGGAGGCAAAGGTATCCTACCTCTGGAGAAGTTGCTGACACTTCAGTCTGCGGTGCGGGTGCTGACATCCCGAAAATGGTTGTCAATCCATTTTTTTGCATGAGAGTCCCGGGACTCGTGGTGGCCTCCTTCGTGGCCGTTCCGTATGCCCAATCACACACCAGGGCATTGCAGAAGGAGATCTTGTCCACCTGGGACAAATCCCCGTTGTCCTTGGATCTTCAGATCCAGGTGATTCACCTGGTCAGGGCGCCCCTGACATGGTGGTTGAGATCCTCTGCTCTTCGGTCCGGAAAGTCGTTCCCCTCCCATCCAATGGACGGTACTCACGACGGACACCAGCCTGACGGGCTGGGGTGGAGTCTGGGGAGTCCTGTCGGCTCAAGGCCTTGGACTCCGGACGAGCCCGTTTACCAATCACTGTTCTGGTAATACGGGCCATCGGACTGTGTCTCTCCTCAGGTCGGAGAGAGTACGGGGTCGCTCCATCAGGAGCCAGTCGGACAACGCCACGGCGGTGGCGTATGTAAACCATCAAGGGGGGACTCGGAGCTCAGCTGCGGCTTCCGAGGTAGTCCGTATCCTGAAGTGGGCCGGAAGAAACGTGCCGGCTCTGTAGGCCATTTACATTCTGGGCATAGACAATGGGCAGGCGGACTATCTGAGTCGCCAATCGCCGGACCAAGAAGAGTGGCCCTTGCATATTTCAACTCCTTTGCCGACGGTGGGGCACGCCGGATGTGGACCTGATGGCCTCTCGACTCAATCGCAAGGGTCGAGGTTGTGGCCAGATCCAGGGATCCTTGGGCGATGCCTCGGATGCGTTGGTGGCCCCATAGGGTCCTTATCGCCTGATATAAACTCTGGTGATCCTAATTGTTCCTGATTGGCCTCAGCATCACTGGTACGCTGATCTGGTACGTCTCGTCGCGGACGTTCCCTGGCGGTTGCCGATGAGGGAGGACCTTCAGTCTCAAGGTCCTATGTTTCATCCGGCTTATAGTCTCTGGCTTTAACGGTAGGGCTGTTGAAAGCCAGGTGTTGAGGGTCCGAAGGTCTCTCGGACTCGGTCATTTTGACCATGTTAAGGACACGGAAGTCTTCCTCCAAGCAGATCTATCACCGTGCCTGGAAAGCTTATATCGCCATATGCGAAGCGCTGGACTGGCGTCCTTGGACGTATTCCGTCCCCAGAATCCTGCGTCCTCTGCAGTGTGGAGTGACCCAAAAGCTTGCTTTGAGTACCATCAAGGATCAGATTTCGGCCTTGGCCGTCTTCTTTCAGCGACCTCTAGCGGGTCATTTCTTGGTTAGCACCTTGTGTTGGGGGTTCGCCATGTGCTCCCTCCTGTCAAGCCTCCTCTCCCACCGTGGGATCTGAATTTGGTGCTCTCGATCCTCCAGGAACCTCCTTTTGGGAATATCCGGGATATTCCCCTCTTGTCTTGTCTCAGAAGGTGGCCTTTTAGTGGCAATCACTTCTGTTTGACGGGTGTCTGAGTTGGCGGCTTTGTCCTGCAAGTCGCCATATTTAGTCATCCATAAGGATAAGGCGGTGTTGCATCCGTGACCTTCCTTTTTGCCAAAGGTGGTGTCGACCTTTCACCTACATGAGGACATTGTCCTCCTGTCCTTTTGTGTCCTCACCCATCGCATCCCAGAGAGTTTGCGCTGCACATATTGGATGTGGTACAAGCCTTACGGGGGTACCTGTCTGCTACTGCTTCTATTCGAAAGTCCGACTCACTGTTTGTGACTGTCTCTGGTCCATAACAGGGCCAAGCGGTTTCGTCTGCCATCATTTCTAGGGGAATCAGACAAACCGTCATTCAAGCCTATGCTCTCAAAGGGCGGGCGCCTCCCTTTCCGGTTACGGCGCATTCCACCAGGGCAATTGGTGCTTCCTGGGTTTTCAGACATCAAGCGTCGGTTGCACAAGTGTGCAAGGCGGCGACCTGGTCGTCTGTTCATGCCTTTTAAGTTTTATAAGGTTAATGTGGCTGCATCTCCGGATGCTTCCTTCGGCCGCAGGGTGCTGCAGGCCGCTGTTTAAAGTTGCGACTCCTCCGTTGAGGAGCTCTGCCTTCTTGGAGTGAAGTTTTTGGTTTTTCCATTTATACTGCTCCCATCCCTCTTGACACTGCTTTGGGACATCCCACGTGTAAAGTGTAAAGAGACACCGTGTCAGTCCATGGATGATAAGAGAAAATAGGATTTTTTGTACTCACCGTAAAATCCTTTTCTCTGACATCCATGGACTGACACGGCACCCACCCTTCCTTTTTAAGTTTGTACTGCTTTGTTACGAACTGAAGTCTGCTGACTGTAGTGGGAGGGTTATGTCCGGAGGGACCGCCCCCTGGGTGGGGATGTTCAGCTCTGGCTTTTAGAATGTATGTATAACATCTCACATTCTGCCTAGGTCTTCTCCTGCAGGCAGGGACATACCCCACGTGTAAAGTGTAAAGAGACACCGTGTCAGTCCATGGATGTCAGAGAAAAGGATTTTACGGTGAGTACAAAAAATCCTATTTTTTCCTTGGTTATTTCACAGTAAGTCTCTTTAGAATATTGAAATTTGAATGCTATTGAGCATTTCCTTTTGTAATAAAAATAATTTGTAAAATTTAATAATGCTGTTTTTCTTTGTTTTTTTTTTTAAGGCCTTTTTTATTTTGAATTCATGTTTCTGTTCTTGGTTTAGATTGGAAAAAGAATATTCTTTCATGATAAATGAGTTTAAAGCTGAGGTTGAGAAGAAAAACAAGCTAATTACAGAGCTTTCTGCAAAAATAAGTAACTATGAAGAAAATTTTGCTTTAATGGAACAGAACCTTGCTATGGTAAGGATTGTAATAATATCTGTGCACAGAATATACCCGTTTTCCTAATTGTATAGTACAGGGCACAGGCTCCTTTAAGTCTTCGAACATGGGCTATATGTAGCCTCCTTCAGGAGATTAGGCACTGGCAAACAGAATTGTGGGACAGCAGATCTGACCTGCTCCCACTCACAGCAATCCTCAATTTTTATTTTCTCTTTCGTTCATGGACGGACACAGTTTTTTTTTTTTTTTTTTGAGAAAAAAAAAAAGTTTTTTATTGAACAATTTACATTTGGAACATAATTCTGCAAGTTACAAGGCAATACTGGAGAAATGCATAAAACAAGAAATGTGGCTTATACATATATAGGCACAGTAGATCAAAAAACTTGTTCAGATTGAACACTGGATTCAGTGACTATCAATAAGTGGAAAACCCTATGTCCACGCTATTCATGGAATTGCACGCTAGAAGGATGTATAGTATTACGGACCATCAGTGCATGTGTCTGCGGACTCAAGCCATCGATCCCAGATTTTGTAGTACTTATCTGGACAACCTCTGTTGATGTATATGAACTTTTTGTAGGGAAGAGTGTTATTTATATCTAGTTTCCAATCGTTGAAGCTGGGGGGAGTGGGTCTCATCCACTGTCTGGCTATAATTTTTCTAGCATTAAACAATGTTTCATGCATGAATGTTTTAGTGAATTTGTCCATCTCAGAGTCGGGGAATATCCCCAGTAAGCATTGTTTGGGGTCCAGGGTCAATGGGGATCCCATGTCATCATGGAGGAAGTCAACAATCTGCTTCCACAGACCCTGAAGGACCGGGCACGCCCAGAGTAGATGGAAGAATGTGCCCGTCGTTTGGTTACACATTGTGCACAAGGTAGAAAACTGTCATCTAAAGCGGGCGATTCTTAGGGGGGTGAGATACGCTCGGTGCACCACGTATAACTGGGTCAGCCTGTCAGAGAGCTTGGGGGATACAGTCTTGCACGAGTCTAGTGCTTCACTCCACTCCTCATCCTCCAGTGGGCCCACCTCTCTTTCCCATCTTGGTTTAAGGCTGTAAGCTAGCGTGGTAGATGATGGGGTGAGAAGCATGACATAAAAATCAGAGATCAGCTTTCGCGGGTCCACACCCTTAACCACTGCCATAATAACATTGGGCGTAGATTGTGGCAAAGGCTGGGGAAACTGAGCTTGGGCTGCGTGACGCACCTGGAAGAATCTAAAAAGCATAGAATTGGGCAGCAGGAACTCATTTTGGAGGTCCTCAAAGTTTTTAAGTGTGCCATCGGAAATTATGTGGTGCAAATAATATATTCCATATTCGCACCATATCTCTGTGTCAGGGATCAAGAGAAACTCTGAGAGTAGTCTATTGTGCCATAAGGGGGTATAATTGTTGTGTTTAGGGGTCGTTAATGTTTTAGTGGTGATGTCCCATACGCGCCTATATTGGTATAATAGGGACCCACGGTCTCTATTGGAGTTATTCCCACTATGTCCCACTGCAATTGCAGTGAGTGGGTCAGTGGTCAGTTGTGCCCACCGTGGACAGAGGAGGGTGAGGAATCTGAGTCTGTCGGTTTTATCTATGTGGTATAGTTGAGACAGTTGGGACGCAAGGTAATAAAGATTTAAGTCAGGGAGGGCTGTTCCACCTAGGTCAGTAGGGTTCTTAAGGACTCTCCAGGCCAGCTTGTGTCTGTTGTTACCCCAAATAAATGTCTTGAGTATGGCCTCCATTGACTTGAAAAATTTCAAGGGTAAGTATACGGGTGCGTGCCAGAGCATATACAATATTTTAGGAAATAATATCATTTTAACAATGTTAATACGGCCCCACACGCCGAGCGGCAGTCTCGCCCATACCTGGGTTCTAGACTTGATGAGATCGAAAAGGGGTTCTATGTTCAGGGATATATAGTCAGCCGGTGTTCTATTCACCAATACTCCAAGATATTTGATAGTGTTCACTCGCTGGAGTGGTAACTGTGCCTGTAGCTTGGGAGAGGGGAAACTATCCATAGGCAGTATTTGAGATTTCTCCCAATTAATTTTAAGGCCAGAGAACTGACCAAAGTGTTCAATTGTATGCAACGCCTTCCGAAGCGATGTGGCAGAGTCGGCCAGGTATAGTAGCGTGTCGTCTGCGTATAAGCTAATTTTTTCAGTCAGGGAACCAAGGCAGAGACCCTGAATCTCGGGGTCCTCTCTAATGGAGATTGCAAGGGGCTCCGCCGCCAAGGCATAGAGGAGCGGAGACAGTGGGCAGCCCTGTCTAGTGCCCCTGGATAAGTCAAATGTCTGGGAGGCCCTCCCGTTGGCCACTACTTTATCCCTGGGTGCCAGATATAATAATTGAACCCACTTAATAAATTTAGGTCCAAAACCAAAGCCACGGAGGCATCCCCAAAGGTACCGCCACTCCACTGAGTCAAAGGCCTTGGCAGTATCCAAAGCCACCACCACCCGGGACCCAACATTAGTATGTGTCGCTTGTAAGTTAATATACAATTTTCTGAGGTTGAAGGAGGTGTTACGCCCCGGCATAAATCCAGCTTGGTCAGCATGGATCAGGGTTAGAATCACTTGGTTAAGGCGTAGGGCAAGTACTTTAGCCAGAATCTTTATGTCTACCTGGAGTAGCGATATTGGTCTATAAGATTCCGGGAGGCCTGGGTCCTTGCCTGGCTTAGGTATGAGGATAATTACCGCCTCGCCCATCGATGGGGGTAAGGTGAAATTGTCAAATAGATGGTTGAAGAGGGACAATAACTTGGGGGCAAGTATCTCGATGTATTGGGCGTAAAATTCTATGGGCAACCCATCTGAACCCGGGGCCTTGGATCTGGCGAAGCTCCCAATCGCTGTGGTTATTTCGTCGAGTGTAAGAGGTGCGTCTAGCATAGCCATTTGGGCATCGTCTAGCTGTGGAAAGATGATTTCCGCCAGTAGATCTTCCAATTGAGAGTCAGTGGTAGAAACCTGGGACGTATATAGTTGAGAAAAGAAGTCCCTAAATTCAGAAGTGACAGCCTGGGGTTCCGTAATCTTTTCCCCATTAGGACCAGTGAGGGAAATGACAGTAGGGGGTCTATCCTCACTATGTGCCAAGTAGGCCAACAGTTTACCCGCTCTCTCCCCATGTTCATACAATTTTTGTCTGGCAAAGAAAAGTTTTTTCCTGGCCGTCTCGTGTTGTAGCTGATTAACCACCCTGGTTTGTAACCTGAGTCGGGCAGCTCCATCAGGAGAGGGGCTCGACATGTACCCCTGTTCAGAGGAGGACAGATCCCGCATTGCCCCGTCCAGTATGGCTGATGAATTAGCCTTCAGCCTGTTGATAAAGGAGGTCAGAGTCAGACGTGCATGCAGTTTGAAGGCTTCCCATACTACGTCTGGGGATGCAGATCCGTCATTCTCTAAAAAGTAAGTTCTCCAACTGTTACCAAGCTCGTCATCCTCCGACAACAGGGTGAGCCAAAACGGATTCAGGCGCCACGTACGGGGCGGTTTGTTTAATGGGATGGAGAGGCTAATGAAATATGGGCTATGGTCTGAAAGTAATCTGGGGGCAAATTCAGCTCCCAGTAATCTTGGGGCAAGGGTACTAGAAATGAATATAAAATCTATACGGGACATGGTGTTATGGGTAGTTGAGGAACAGGAGTAAGCTCGAGTGAGCGGGAATTTAAAACGCCAGGTGTCAGTGAGATTAAAGGAAGAGATAAGTCGGGAGAATCTAGTGTGGGTTGGAGCTGTAGTAGATAATGGCGAGGGCGACAGTTTGTCTAATGTAGGGTTCAACGTAGCGTTAAAATCCCCCAGCCACACCGCCTGAATCGAAGGATGACGAGTCATATATAGCAAGCCCTCTGTGACTATAGTAGAATTAAATGGTGGAGGTACATAGAATGCCATCAGTAGGAAAGGTTCACCATACAATTTAACCGAAAGAAAGACATAGCGCCCCTGTGGGTCAGACTGAACATCACACAGCTCAAAATGTACCGTCTTGGCAATCAAAACTGAGACTCCGCGGGCGTGGGACGAGTGGGATGAATGATATGCCCACCCAATCCATGGCCGGCGGAGTGCCATCTGGAGCCGACCCTCAACGTGTGTCTCCACTAACACCACAATGTCGGCTCGCTGTTTTTTGAGAAATGAGAAAACTGCAGATCTCTTTACCTTGTCCCCAAGCCCACGCACATTCCAAGTGAGCAGTTTTATCGATGCCATAATTCAAACATTAAAACATATCGTGGGACAGTAGCATTACATGAATACAAGGTTTGCCATCTATGCAGTATCAATGTTAGCATGCACTTCGTTGTATTGCAGTCCATCAAGAAAAAACGAACCTCCCCCTCCCCCCTCCCCACCCTGCATCTTCCCCAACTGATGCGGGTATGTTCCCAAAACCAAAAGAAAGTAACAACCGGTAGCAGATAAAACCAAAATATCTTGCTGTTACGTAAAAGATCTGCAGCGATCTCCTCACATGGGAGGTGTGGAAGATCCAATGCCCGCAAATAAAGAGCAACAGGCTCTTCTTGTACTGTGAACCAGAAGTACAGTGCGGGGTCGGTGGTATAGAAAGTTCTGCAGTCACATAATAAAGAGATGCGTGTTCCGGTTGCTGGGGGGCGAAAATTCGCTGTGTTAGGCATGTGGAGTGTAGGACTGATTGTGCTCCGCAATTACAGTCTCCAGGGTAGTTACATGGATCAACCAGTCAGTGGGGGCCCTAAGTATGGGAGACCCCCTCTGCAGGTTACAATTGAAAGAGGATTATAGCAGGGGAAGGCAAAAGGGGGTCCCAGGGGTAAGGAGCAATAGGGTATGCGCCGCGGGCAGTAAAGGGGAGACAAAAAAAAGGGGGGTAACATACCAGGATTTGCAGACTCCCGCTGCGGCGTATAATGTGCTGGTGATGATGACAGGCAATCAATAGTGCTGATGAACATGCTCGGTCAGGTCACTCCGCCGCCCCTCTGGCGGGCCCCGGACGCTCCAACCAGGCAATGACTTCCTGAGGATCCTCAAAAAAGAACACACGGCCGTCCCTTTCGACTCTAAGACGAGCTGGAAATAGCATAGAGTATTTAAGATGTTGTATCCGGAGCCTCCTCTTCGCCTCCATGAAGCCTTGGCGGCGGCGCTGCACCTCGGCAGAAAAGTAGGGGAAGATAGCGATCTTGGAGTTTCCAAGGTGGATGTTACCTTTTTCCCTGGCCATGCGCAGCGCCGCATCTCTATCTTTGTAATTCAAGAATTTTGCTATAAACGTGCGGGGGGGAGCCCCCTGAGGAGGAGATCTGGCAGGCATACGATGAGCCCTCTCCACCGCCAGGGTGGGGGAGAAGGCCTCGCGGCCATAGGTGTCAACAAGGAGTTTCTCCAAGAAGGTGGTAGGATCTTTGCCCTCAGCTCCCTCGGGGAGCCCGATGAAACGGAGGTTGCACCTCCGGAGCCTATTTTCCATATCATCTTGCTTGCTTAGAATCTGATTGATTTGGAGCTGCATTCGATCGGAGCTGACTTGGAGCGGCGTAACGGTGTCCTCCACCTCTCCAATGCGGGTTTCGGCAGTCGTGACACGCTCACGAAGTTTCTGGAAGTCTTGTCGCATGAGTGAAAGGTCCACCTTGACCCCCTCTATTTGCGCCGTCAGGGACGTCCGGCAGTATGTGATCGCCTCGAGCAGTTTAGCTGTGTCGCCTCCCGTAGCGTCCTGCTCACCGCCTGCGGCACCGCCATCTCTTTCCTCCTCCTGGCGGCGGTACTGGTCCAATTTCGCCAGGGTGGCCTTTGGCGTTTTTGGCGGAGTCATGGCAGGTATCCGCTGTGATCCCTCCCCCCTCCAAAGCAGGCAGCTCAGTCTATACCGAATGGTAGGGAGCTGTAGGGCTGGTGGGCCAGGAAGAGTCACTAGTCAGCAGGCCGGGTGAAGCAAGATGGCCACCGACCAGCACTAGGCCGAAGCCGGGGCCTTTCCTGAACGCGGCGGCCGCGCAGTCAGAGGCTGATGTATCTGCCTCTGTGGGTGTGAGGGGTCCTCAGGGGGACTCGGTGGGCCCCTGCAGGCTGTTACCTGAGAGCAGGAGGGCCAGGAAGCAGCACAGGCGGCAGGTCGGGTGGAGCAAGATGGCCGCCGACTTCCAGGGCTAGGCCGAAGCCGCGGGCTTTCCTAAATGCGGCACCCGCGATCGGGATCGCGGCCCTGCGGAGGCCGCCGTACGAGCGGAGGATGGTGGATTTGCGGCCACGGATGTTCAGGGTCCCCAGGGGGTCCCGCTGGGCTGGTGCAGGATGACACTGAAGATCAGGATGGGCTGTACAGGAGTAATGGACGGAGCTCAAATCATGCACGTCCTACTCCATGCTATGTCAGGCCACGCCCCCCGGACGGACACAGTTTTAATCTTGACAAAGTGGGTATTAGCCTTCCTTCAGGAGTGACTAGGCAGAAAGTATTAACAACTTCAAAGCTGAACAGCCCCGCCCAGGGGGCGGTCCTACTGGCTATATCCCCTCAGCCTGCACTAAGCAGATCAGTTTTTTTCTGCCTAGCTAAGGATCCGTCGAGTCCTAATGAGACGACGTTGTATTTCTTGGACGCTGTCCGAGCTCTGAGAGCATCAAGCGTCTGTTTCCCAGGTGTGTAAAGCGGCGACCTGGTCGTCCGTTCACACTTTCACTAAACTTTACAAGTTGATGTGTGTGCATCTTCGGATGCTTCTTTCGGCCGCAAGGTATTGCAGGCGGCCGTTTAGAGTTACAACTCCTCAGTTGAGGAGCTCTGTTTTGTTTTGGGGTGAAGTTGTTTTAATGCTGTTCCCACCCCTTGTTTTTGACACTGCTTTGGGACATCCCACTTTGTCAAGATTAAGGCTGTGTCCGTCCATGAATGAAAGAGAAAATAGGTTTTTTAGACTCACCGTAAAATCCTTTTCTCTGAGTTCATGGACGGACACAGCACCCACCCCTCCTTTTTAAGTTTGTACTGCTTTTTGACGAACTGATCTGCTTAGTGCAGGCTGAGGGGATATAGCCAGTAGGACCGCCCCCTGGGCTGGGCTGTTCAGCTTTGAAGCTGTTAACACTTTCTGCCTAGTCACTCCTGAAGGAAGGCTAATACCCACTTTGTCAAGATTAAGGCTGTGCCTGTCCATGAACTCAGAGAAAATGATTTTACGGTGAGTATAAAAATCCTATTTTTTGCTAGTGTCCTTAGCTGAAGGACGACCTTTGTCTACTGAAAGCAGGTTTCTGGCTTATGATTGTACTTGGAAAATTAAGAAGATTCCTTGTATATTTTCACACTGAGAATCGTTCTAAAAAAGCTGTGCCTATAGCCACTGTAGCTACCTCCTGCTTCTGGATCGGTGCCTTTTGACCTAGACTTGGAAATTGTACCCCTCCCCTGCCTTACAAAGATGTGATGCCAGCCTTTTTAGGAAGAACTATAGGCAAAACTTTTTTTTTTTTTTCTGATGGATTAATAGAGGGTTATAAACCCCTGTCAGATAATTTTTTTTTCCATCTGTATCCCATTGTGGAGATTTCTCTTCACTTCCTGTTCCATAGCCAAAACATGAAGTACGAGGAAACCCCTGCATATTAGGGGACTCTCTTGGGGACACCCAGGTCACCAGAACCAGTGTCCCCATTGGAAGATTTTTCCCTCCTATTACTTCTTTGGGGACAACCAAAAATTTGGGATTTTCCTTTACTTTAACTTTCAGTAATAATGGTAAACAGGACAAATAGAATAGAGGGGGTGAATCTCCCTAACAGGGGCACAGACAGCAATAAAAACTGACCGCTGTTCTAATCTATCTCCACTCTGTCTAAAGCTAAAAAAAAAGTTCTGCTTTTAGTTGTACTTTAATGTTGCTTCTGGCACTGGACCCTGCAGTTGGCGCTCACCCTTAAGCCCTGTACACATGATCGGATTTCCTATGGATTCTAATCCGATGGATTTTTCCATCGGAAATCCAATGAAGCTGACTTCCATCAGTCTTGCCTACACACCATCAGTCAAAAATCCGACCGTCCAAAACGCAGTGACGTAAAACACTCCGACAAGCCGAGAAAAATGAAGTTCAATGCTTCTGAGCATGCGTCGACTTGATTCTGAGCATGCGTGGGTTTTTTGTCCGATGGAGTTCCACACAGACTATCGGAATTTGCTATCGGTTTTTTGCCTATCGGATAAATTTAAAACATGTTCTATTTTTTCTCACAGATGAGGTAAAAAGACCGATGGGACCCATACACGATGGGTTTGTCCGATGAAAAAAGTCCATCGGACTGTTTTCATTGGTAAAACCGATCGTGTGTACACGGCTTTAGTGTTGCATTACAGCTAGGTGCAGTTATCCGTAGGGTTCCCCAAAGGTCCAGGACAGTGCCAATCTGCACTGATGTGATCAAGCGCCTGAAGGCAATGCTAATTCTTGTCGGGTTCTTAACCCCCCAAAAGCTCCCCTGCTCTATTTGTTGGTGTAGTCCCTGGATCCCCTGCCTCTGCCTTCAGGCGCAAAAGGGTGGGCAGAATGGGTACTTGGGCTGCTGGGTGGCTGCAACACTGCAAATGTTGTGTCACAGCCATGCATGGCAATGCTTTTTATGCTCCAGCTGCTGTGGTAATTGTGTTTACATCCTCTTAGAACAATTCAGACAGGCTGAAACCCACACTGTGTGCAAAGTCCTGCCCCTTGAGGCGGTATCTTGTGGCGGTATCTTAGCCCAGTCGTTATTTTGAGCACATTCTCTGCTACAGGACAAGCATTCCACTGTTTCAGACACATCTAAGCTCCATTTGAGGCCCAGGTCTCTGCGTATGCCTTCACCTGGGTATCCAAAAGCTTTCAGTCATGAGACACAGGGTAGCTGAACTGTGTACTGTGGTACAGGTTGGTGAGTACCCTTCAGAGGATTCCCTTACTTATATGGCAGATGTCAGGCACAGGGGACAGGTGTGCAGGTTAGTACACTGCACAGGGCCATGATAAATCTGGGGTAAATCGGGTACTTCTGATTCAGGTACTTTGGACCTGAACCAGTCCAAAGGGGGGAAATTTGTCCTGTACCTGGACCAGTACAGGACCAGAACCCCCCTACCCATTCTTGCATTTTTCTCTTATGGCTTGCTACAAAACTGAGGTTTGCTGGGAGTGGGAGAGTTTTTATAGGCTGTTCCACAATTCTGTTTGCCAGTGTCCAGTCACCTGTAGGTGGCTGCATATAACCCATTGTTAAGATTTAAAGGAGCCTGCGTCCTGTTACTGTATTCCAAGAAATTGATTTTATGCACAGTGCCTTGCAAAACTATTCACCCCCTTGGCATTTTTCGTGTTTTGTTGCCTCACATCCTGGAATTAACATGGATTGTTTGAGGATTTGCATCATTTAATTTACAGAACATGCCCACAACATTGAAGATGTTTTTTATTGTGAAGCAAACAACAAATAGGACAAAATAACAGAAAAAGTCAATGTGCATAACTATTCAGCCACCTTTTGCGGCTATCACAGCTCCAAGTCGCTTTGGATAAGTCTCTATGAGCTTGCCACATCTTACCACTGGGATTTATGCCCATTACTCCTTGCAAAACTGCTCCAGCTCCTTCAAGTTGGATGGTTTGCGCTTGTGAACAGCAATCTTTAAGTCTGACCACATATTTTCTATTGGATTGAGGTCTGGGCTTTGACTGGGCCATTCCAACACATTTACATCTTTCCCCTTAAACCACTCAAGTGTTGCTTTAGCAGTGTGTTTGGGGTCATTGTCCTGCTGGAAGGTGAACCTCCGTCCTAACCTCAAATCACACACAGAGTAGTACAGGTTTTGCTCAAGAATATCCCTGTATTTAGCACCATCTATCTTTCCCTCAACTCTGACCAGTTTCCCAGTCCCGACTGCTGAAATGGTGTTCTTTGGGTGATGTGATGTGTTGGGTTTGCGCCAGACATAGCGTCTTCTTTGATGGCCAAAAAGTTCAATTTTAGTCTCATCAGACCAGAGCATCTTCCTCCATACATTTTGGAAATCTCCTACATGCCTTTTCGCAAACTCAAAACTTGCCATTTTGTTTTTGCTGAAAGTAATGGCTTTCTTCTGGCCACTCTGCCATAAAGTCCAACTCTATGGAGTGTACTGCTTATTGTCGTCCTATGTACAGATACTCCAGTCTCTGCTGTGGAACTCTGCAGCTCCTCCAGGGTTACATTAGGTCTCTGTGCTGCCTCTCTGATTAATGCCCTCCTTGCCCGATCCGAGAGTTTGGGTGTGCGGCCGTTTCTTGGCAGCTTTGCTGTTGTGCCATGGTCTTTCCATTTGGTTATGATAGATATTTGATGGTGCTCCTAGGGATCATCAATGATTTGGATATATTTTTTTTTTTTTATAACCTAACCCTGACTTGTACTTCTAAACAACATTGTCTCTTACTTGTTTGGAGAGTTCCTTGGTCTTCATGGCAGTGTTTGGTTAGTGGTGCCTCTTGCTTGGGTGTTGCAGCCTCTGGGGCCTTTCAAAAAGGTGTGTATTTGTAATGACAGATCATGTGACACTTAGATTGCACACAGGTGGACATCATTTCACAAATTATGTGACTTCTGAAGGTAATTGGTTGCACCAGAGCTTTTTATGGGCTTCATAACAAAGGGGGTGAATACATGCGCACGTGCCAATTATCAGTTTTTTATTTCTGAAAAATTGTTTTTATATTTTTTTTCTAATTTTGTTACAAGTGCATTCTTTAAATCAAGTAGGATTTTATTGAAAGAACACAGAATGAATATAAGCAGTAAGGTATACACATTCTTTTTACAAAGTGTTCTTACTATTTTTCTAATTTTACTTCACCAACTTAAACTATTGTGTTCTGATCCATCACATATAATTCAGATTAAAAAACCTTGAACAAAAGTCTGTAATGTAACAAAACAGGTAAAAAGCCAAGGGGTGAACACTTTTGCAAGGCACTGTATAATGTTAGTATTCTATTGTAAATGTACATGATGTATAATATTAATTATATCTAATATACAGCACCTTGTATTGCCTATAAAATGTAATATCTTTCTAAATATCTCACAGACTAAGAAACAGCAGCTTTCTATAGAAGATGCTCATGGATCTATTGTAAAAGAACTACAGGGATTGGTAGACCATCGCAGTGTGTCAAGCCTCCTTATGTCAGGTTAGTTAAAGGTGCAATATGGCAGATGCATCTGCCAGTGTTTTGAAGTGACTTCTTAGTGGAAATTATACAGCTGCCCCCTCCCTACATGTTCTTGTTTGATGATGTGATTGGAGTCTTCACAGCAGTTCTGTGGCCTGGATGAGGGTCAGGGTAGGAGAACCTTCTGTTGCTGGTTCTTAAGTTGATTTACAAGTTGTATTATTTGGGATGACCTTTTGGAAATGGAATGCTGGAGTGTACCTTGATTCCAGCAGAGAGAGAGGTCTCATCCATGTACCTGCAAAGGGAGCAGATGTTTTCATGGGACTAAGCCAAAGCCTTAGCCCCTATAAGGTCACATATTCACAAAGCCTATGTAGTACCTACCAAGGCATTCTGTGTGTTCTCTATTTTTTAACATAGAAAAAATATTTTGTTTTTTAATTGTTCTGGCATTTGCAGATATATTTGTCCTAATTTTTTTTTAATCAAAAAGGTGTTTATTGAACAAGTTTAGACAGTTTCCAATGTACAAACCATGCATTTGCTTACATCCATTGATACATTTCATGGTTATCTTAGCGCCCTTAACATTAACCCTATCATCATGACCTTCAAGTCCACAATATGCTGAATCACATATACTTATACATTACATCTGGTGTTGAGCAACCCTAGCTCGTTAGGGTCCTCCCGTAGGGCATTGCAAGATTCTGGACATCACCAGTTCCCCCTGGACTTAGCCCTGGCGTATCTAGCCATGTTGACCAGATTTTTTCGAATCTACCTGGGCTTCCCCTGTGTTGATAGATATATCTTTCCTTGTCAAAGTATTTTATTGGACATATATATTAGTCACATACAGATCATATGTAATACATGTTGTTGATATTTGTCCAATTATTACAAATATAGAAAAATAACAAATAATAGGGTCTACAGAATATATCCTAATGAAAGTTATAAGGACTTAAATGAGATAGAAAGTAAATAAATCCTTGTACTAATATATTCAAGACTGTAGTTGAAAGAAATATTTAACATATTAATTATAAATTGATCTGTATCTTCGAAAAAAGTAATGTAGAGTAATACTTTGTTGTACAGTGCCTTGCGAAAGTATTCGGCCCCCTTGAACTTTTCATCCTTTTGCCACATTTCAGGCTTCAAACATAAAGATATAAAATTTAAATTTTTTGTGAAGAATCACCAACAAGTGGGACACAATTGTGAAGTGGAACGAAATCTATTGGATATTTTAAACTTTTTTAGCAAATAAAAAACTGAAAAGTGGTGCGTGCAAAATTATTCGGCCCCTTTACTTTCAGTGCAGCAAACTCACTCCAGAAGTTCAGCGAGGATCTCTTAATGATCCAATGTTGTCCTAAATGACTGATGGTGATAAATAGAATCCACCTGTGTGTAATCAAGTCTCTGTATAAATGCACCTGCTCTGTGATAGTCTCAGGGTTCTGTTGAAAGCGCAGAGAGCATCATGAAGACCAAGGAACACACCAGGCAGGTCCGTAATACTGTTGTGGAGAAGTTTAAAGCCGGATTTGGATACAAAAAGATTTCCCAAGCTTTAAACATCCCAAGGAGCACTGTGCAAGCGATCATTTTGAAATGGAAGGAGTATCAGACCACTGCAAATCTATCAAGACCTGGCTGTCCCTCTAAACTTTCAGCTCAGACAAGGAGAAGACTGATCAGAGATGCAGCCAGGAGGCCCATGATCACTCTGGATGAACTGCAGAGAACTACAGCTGAGGTGGGAGAGTCTGTCCACAGGACAACAATCAGTCGTACACTGCACAAATCTGGCCTTTATGGAAGAGTGGCAAGAAGAAAGCCATTTCTCAAAGATATTCATAAAAAGTCTTGTCTAAAGTTTGCCACAAGCCACCTGGGAGACACACCAAACATGTGGAAGAAGGTGCTCTGGTCCGATGAAACCAAAATCGAACTTTTTGGCCACAATGCAAAACGATATGTTTGGCGTAAAAGCAACACAGCTCATCACCCTCAACACACCATCCCCACTGTCAAACATGGTGGTGGCAGCATCATGGTTTGGGCCTGCTTTTCTTCAGCAGGGACAGGAAAGATGGTTAAAATTGAGGGGAAGATGGATGCAGCCAAATACAGGACCATTCTGGATGAAAACCTGTTGGAGTCTGCAAAAGACCTGAGACTGGGACGGAGATTTATCTTCCAACAAGACAATGATCCCAAACATACAGCAAAATCTACAAAGGAATGGTTCACAAATAAACGTATCCAGGTGTTAGAATGGCCAAGTCAAAGTCCAGACCTAAATCCAATCAAGAATCTGTGGAAAGAGCTGAAAACTTCTGTTCACAAACGCTCTCCATCCAACCTCACTGAGCTCGAGCTGTTTTGCAAGGAAGAATGGGCAAGAATTTAAGTCTCTCGATGTGCAAAACTGATAGAGACATACCCCAAGCGACTTGCAGCTGTAATCGCAGCAAAAGGTGGCTCTACAAAGTATTAACACAAGGGGGCCGAATAATTTTGCACGCCCCACTTTTCATTTTTTTCTTAGTTAAAAAAGTTTCAAAAATACAATAGATTTCGTTCCACTTCACAATTGTGTCCCACTTGTTGGTGATTCTTCACAAAAAATTAAAATGTTATATCTTTATGTTTGAAGCCTGAAATGTGGCAAAAGGATGAAAAGTTCAAGGGGGCCGAATACTTTCGCAAGGCACTGTAGCTTCAATAAGGTGCGTTATGAAGTAAGAATAATAGAGAAAAGAAAAGAGAAAAAGAAGTAAAGATATCAAAATAAAATAGGATAAAATAAGATTAGATAGATAATATAAAATAAAATAGATGGGATAGAATAGTAGGAAACCAGAGGGGGGGGGGGAGTGTAGGATAGATATATCTTTCCATGACCAAGGTTTTCCCCATGTGTGTTATCCATGAGGCTACTGTGGGCGGTGAGATCGATTTCCATCCCATCGGGATGAGTTTACAGGCTTGAAACAGTGCTCTAGAGAATGCTATTCTATCCATCTCCCCTGGGATTACCTCTTCCAGAACTCCTAAGATACAGTGAATTGGGTCTAAGGGGACGGTCGTCTGGAACACTTGATTAAGCGTCTCAAGTACCGCACTCCAGTACCGATGGAGCTTTGGGCATCTCCAGAGCAGATGGATGAGATCCCCCCTGGTGTTGCCTGCACCTGCCGCTCAGAGGGGCTGGTCGTCTACCCATCCTATGTAGTCTAAGCGGGGTGTAGTGCACCCTAAGTACAATGTATAATTCTGAGACTTTTTGGGCAACGTTAAGAGAGCAGGTAGATTGCAGTACTTCCTCCCATTGGTCTCCCATGAGTGGGCCTACGTCTCTTTCCCATAGGGACGTTGCCTTAGTAGGGTGAGCTCTTAAATGGTGTGTCAGTAACATTCGGTAACAGTAACATTCGGTAACATTCGGTAACAGTGTGAGATGATCCCTTTAGTTTCAGTACTTGTTTGTAAAAGATGGAAAATGGGGGTATTGGACATAGCCCAGTAGTTATCATCCCTCTGTGCGCCCACAGCGTGCCTGAGCTGGAGATGGGAGTAGCACATCTTTGTCCTAATTAAACGGCTGTTCACCCAAATTTGCTTAATTTTATTACTTGTAGATACTGGAGGTTCCCCATTTACATATACTGTATACCTATAGACTATACAAGGTTTTTATTTTTTTACCTTTTTTCACTTGATACGATTCACATTATTTTGGATCTAAATCTGTAAAAATAAAGCAAGCTTAGTGAATGCTAATGAATAAGAGAGAGTCACTTTGTTATTGCGTAAGAAGCATACACATATAACCAGAAACTATAATAACCAAAAGCATTTTTTAACGTTAACACTGATTTATAAAGTTACTGCGATTAAATTCATATACCTATTTAAAAAATCTATAAACGTACAGGTTAAATAAGCAAAGTAATTTAAAATTAAACTATTGATTAGAAAAGTAAAAAAAAAGTAGATGAACTCTATCCAAAATTTGGTCAAGTAAGGATCTAACTTTCTTAGGTCATTTACAATAACAAGCATAGATATGATACATTTCATGGAGTATATTAAACTGTCTTATTGATTACAGTTGTAATAATCCATTACCCATATGACTTTAGAGTCTTGTGAATACCACGGTTAACATAGAACTATAGGCAAAATATTTTTTTCATTTTGGATAGAGCACGGGAGGGTTATAACCTTCTGTCAGATTTTTGCGGAGATTTCCCTTTACTTCCTGTCCCATAGCCAAAACAGGAAGTGAAAGGAAATTCCTGCAAAGGGAATTCCTTGGGGACTCCCAGGTCATCAGAACTAGTGTTCCCATTGGAAGATTTCCCATCAATTACTTTTCTGGGGATAACACAAAATTTGGGATTTTCTTTTACTTTCACTGTCATTGATAATGGTAAACAGGACATATAGAGAGGGTGAATCTTCTTAATGGGGACAAAGACTGCAATAAAAACTGACACATGTTCTAATCCCTCTGCACTCAATCTAGAACAAAAAAAAAAAAATAGCTTTTAGTTATACTTTAAAACAGCAACCCAAGACCTGGAGAGAAATAGAAAGCCTTGTAATTGGTCATATTTTTATCATAAAAAACAATTAAACAAAAAATGTTATATTTAGAAGCTATAAAAAGACAAAAAAATTGCAGTTTCTTGCTTGTATTTTATTATTATCCTTGTATTCTTCAGGGACCTACAATGATGACATTAAACCTGCCAGGCCTGCTGTCATTGAGGCTTTAAGACATACCTTGACAGATTACCAGAACAAGCTGCAAAGCACATCTAATGAGGTAACTCTGCCACGTTTTGGCTCCAAAAACATGGCCTCTGGCCCGCTGTAGCTCTACTCGTTGGCTCATTTCAAAGGTTTGGAGTGTGGCAATGGAGAGAATACGTTTTTTTGTAACCAAAATTATTATTATTATTATTATTATTATTATACAGGATTTATATAGCGCCAACAGTTTGCACAGCGCTTTACAACATGGGGGCAGACAGTACACTTACAATACAAATCAATACAGAGGGATCAGAGGGCCCTGCTCGTTAGAGCTTACAATCTAGAAGGGAGGGTCAAGTGGAACAAGAGGTAATAACTGTGGGGGATGAGCTGATGGACAAAATGAAAATACAGTTGTTAGGTGTGGGTAGGCTTCTCTGAAGAGACGGGTTTTCAGGGATCGTCTAAAAGCTAATAGAGTAGGAGATAATCAGACAGATTGGGGTAAGGCATTTAATGGGATTGGAGAGGAGCAGAAGGTCTTGAGAGAAACGAAGAGAACGAGTAGGTTGGTATTTAGAGCCTAGGCTAGTGATGTAGCTGGGAGCTAAATTGTGGATGGCTTTGTAAGTAGTTGTTAGTATTTTGAATTTAATTTGTTGGGTGAGCGGAATCCAGTGGAGGGATTGACAAAGAGGAGTAGCAGACACAGAGCGATTGGTAAGGTGGATGAGTCTGGCAGCATTAATGATGGATTGAAGAGGTGACAGACTATGTAGAGATAAGCCAATGAGAAGGGAGTTGCAGTAGTCGAGGCGAGAGATGACCAGGGAGTGAATTAAGAGCTTTGTTGTGTCATTGGTTAGAAAGGGGCATATTTTGGAGATGTTGCGGAGGTTGAGGTGGCAAGATTTGGACGGTGATTGGACGTGGGGCTTAAAGGAGAGTTCAGAGTCCAGGACTACACATAGAATCTTACCATGCGGGGATGGGCTTATAGTTGTGCCATCGATTTTGAGAGCTCAGGGCAAGGGGCACAAACAGGAGGAAAAATTATAAGTTTGGTTTTGGATAGATTGAATTTGAGGAAGTGGTGTGACATCCAGACTGATATATCTGTTAGTAAATTAGTGATACATGAGGAGATGGAGGGAGTGGGCTGAGGGGTAGAGAAATGGATCTGGGTGTCGTCAGCATAGAGGTGGTATTGGAAGCCATGGCGGGCTATCAGCTGACCCAAGGAGGAGGTGTAAATTGAAAATAGGAGAGGTCCAACAACAAAACCTTGGGGGACCCTGACAGAGAAAGGAAGAGGAGAGGAGGAAGTAGAGTTGTAAGAAACGCTAAAGGTGCGGTTGGATTAAGTAGGAAGAGAACTAGCGAAGAGTACAGTCACGGAGATCAAAGGCGTGGAGTTTTTTGAGGAGGAGGGGGAAGTCAACCGTATCAAAGGCAGCAGAGAGGTCCAGGAGTAGGAGTACAGAATAGTGTCCATTGGTTTTGGCCGTTAGTAGTTCGTTTGTTAGTTCTAGGAGAGCATTTTCTGTGGAGTGTTAGGGATGAAATCCAGAGTGAAGGGGATCAAGAAGGTTATTATCAGCAAGGTGGACGCTCAGTCGGTTGTAGACCAGACGTTCAAGGAGTTTGGATAAAAAGGGGAGCAAGGAGATGGGGCATAGGTTAAGATTGGATGGGTCCAGTGAGGGCTTTTTTAAGTATGGGGTTGACAAGTGCATGTTTTAGGGGGTTATGGAAGATACCAGAAGAGAGGGAGAGATTGAAGATGTGGGTTAGAGAATGTAGAATAAAGCTAGAGGGTGAACGTAGCATTTGCGAGGAAAGAGGATCCAGAGGGCAGGTGGTAGGATGGACGTTGGCAAGTAGTTTAGCAAACTCGTCTATAGTGGTGCGGTTGAACGAGGGAAGTAATGATTGTACCTGTGGGCATGAAGTGTAAAGCGTGGAGGGTATCTGAACAGTTGAGATCTCCTTGCGAATTGTATCAATCTTCTGTTTGAAGTGATTGGTGATCTCCTGGGCAGTGAGTGAGTTGGTGGGTGGAGGCAGTGGAGGACGAAGTAGAGAGTTGAAGGTAGAGAAGAGTTGACAAGGACGGGAACATAAGTTGCTAATGAGAGTGATAAAATAGGTCTGCTTGGCAGTGAGGAGGCTGGAATTGTATTTTTGGAGGGTAGATTTATACTGGTTGAACTCTTTCTGAGACTTAGTTTTAAGCCATAGACGCTCATGAGCACGACTTTGTTTTTTCAGACTTCTAGTATCATCTATTTGCCAAGGTTAAAGGGGTTGGGCCTGCTTCTGTGTGTTGTAAGGGGGGCCAGTGAGTCCAGTCAGGCTAGAAGTGAAGCGTTGTAGACAGAAGTGGCAAGGTTGGTGCAGGATAGGGGTGAGATTTTGTCATAGAGGTTGTCGGTAACAGAGTAGAGAAGAGAAGGGTTGTAACTTTTAGGCGGTTGGAGGGAGAGGAGGTGGAGGAGAGGGAGAGAGTGAAACTAATAAGGTAGTGATCAGAGAGAGGGAATGGATAGTTGGAGAGGTTGCATGGAGTGCATAGGTGAGAGAAAATGAGGTCAAGTGTATTGCCTTCAGAGTCTGTAGGAGCATGTATCTGCTGCTTCAGGTCAAATGAGGAGGTTCGGCTGAGAAGTTAGGAAGTGGCAGGAGTGTTAGTATTAATAGGGATGTTGAAGTCACCCAGAATGATTGTGGGGATTTCAGAAGAAAGTAAGTAGGGTAGCCAGGCAGAGAAGTCATCGAGAAAGGTTGCTACTGGTCCAGGGTGCCTGTAGATCACAGCTATCCTTAGAGAAACTGGAGAGAAAATACGAATGCAGTGTGCTTCGAAAGAGGAGAGTGACAGAGAGGGGGGAGGTAGGTGAGATACCTGAAAGGTGCTATGTGGGGCTAGAAGGATTCCGACACCTCCTCCCTTATGTCCACTGGGTCTGGGGGAGTGAGTCCAGAGAAGATCACCATGGGATAGGGCAGCAAAAGACGCAGTGCCGGATTCATGAAGCCAGGTTTTGGCAATGGCGAGTAGTATTAAATGAGTCAGCGATAAAGAGGTCATAGGGACAGGTGAGTTTGTTACAGACAGAATGGGAATTCCAAAGGGCACAAGAGAAAGGGAGTCTGGTCATGGGAAGAAGAGAAATGGGAAATAAATCGTAAATCGTGTTGATTGCGGCTGCTGTCAGAGGGTGCAGGGTGATGGGTGCATTGGGTACAGTTAAATGATGGAGGTTTGGGGATATATCTCCAGAGGTTAGGAGAAGCAGAAGGGTAAGGGAGGTAATATGGGAGTGGGATTTATATAAAGGGACATGCCCCAGGGTCCTGGAGATTTTTTGTGTGTGTGGATTTAGAATTAGCAGGAGTTGGTGGGTGCAGTAATAAGGAGAGGACAAAAGTAAGGCTTATATATATGCTGTGGGGGGGAAGAAGCGGGGTGAAGGAGAGATAGTTTAGGGATAGAGGACAGAGCTGTCAAAAGGAGTGGTAGAGAGTGCATATTACAAAGAGCTGAAGGGGTATACAAGGTCACCTGATGTCTGTGTGGTTTTCTCCAAAGTATTTCCTTGTGTTCATTTACTGAAGTGCAGAGTAAAAGCTGGTCCCATTTAGAAGTACTCCCACTTTTAGAAAAAGCCCCACTTTGAGAAAGAGAGCCCCAGTTGCAAATGTGCCCCCTGCAAATGCCTCCCCCAAAAGATGCTTATATTTATACTGATAGGGATGGAGGGTGGGTGCAATTCAAAATGAAATCATTCCTGCCCTCGATTTTTCTTCGGACATGGCCCAAATGGATAAATTACAAGATTTCATTTATAGGTTTAGTCAACATTTTGAACTTGGGCTTTTCTCAGATTATTTGGTCTTGTCAGACATCAAGCTTTATGTTCTACAGTTTAAATTTTGTTTTAGGTATAAATAGTCTGTCAATAGTGTTGAGCAGCTGATTTCAAATATTTTATACAGAGTAGCTTATTACTGATATTTTCTTTCTATCTGTTTTAAGAAGTAAATAGTCCAGTTCTGAAGTGCTTTAATGTTTTGGGGCAAACTAGTGTATTAAACTAAACTAGTGCCATCAGAAACATGAACGCGGCTATTGCTGACATTTTTCTGAAAAGGCAATTGTATTTACTGTTTCTGTCTTCAGTTTTTCATGAGACACTGACCCAGAACAATTGTGCATTTCAGAATAGTCCGAGTCAGAACTCTTGTACTTTGTCAGTGACTCAGAAAATACTGAGCCCATTGCGTCAGCATAAGAACCAGGGAACTAAGATTTTCAGGAGAGGTCAGCAATAGAAGCCTCCGCACTTCCTTACTGCAGTTTCTTGTAAGCTATCCAAATACAACAGCTTGATCCCCTTGGAAAAAACTTTCCATACGTATGCATGCACTGTTAAAAGCATTTTACAAATTTTATTAGTCTGGCCCTGAAGTAACATATAGTCTTACTGTTCTTTCCACAGTTACGGTATGTACAAGTATACACAAATGAGTGCCATTTCAGCAGGACACTATTTAAAGCAGTTGTAAAAGCATATCTATTTTTTAAATTTACATTTAAAACTTGCTATAGTTTCACCTCTTCCGGGGTTCCCCTTCCACGCTTGCTATGGGAGCACTCCGAGAAGAGGAGGGGCGGACACTTTTGTTTCTCCCGTTTTCCTCAACCTCCATGTCAAGACCCCTCCAAGCTTGGCTCCCCCACCCACAAGCCCTGGCGCTCAAAGTCTGCTAAATCTGGTAGTGGGAAGGATTTTCCAGGGCTGACCTACATCTGTACTGCAAGTCCTCTGTCTCCTGCCCATGGCTACTCAGTAGAGCTCCATAGAAATCTGTGGGGCTTGTCTACCCTCATCTCCCAGCTGGAATGACAGGGAGTTGTGCTCTATAGACTTCTATAGGGCTCTGCTGTTTAGACAGGGACAGAGCATTACAGCGCAGGATGTAAACAATCCCTGTAGGCTACAAGTGTCAGATTTGGGTAAGCGTGACTCTGCTTAGGGGGAGGGTGGAATCTGTTAGCTGGGGGCATGGGCAAAAAGAATAAGCACATGTCTGAAAGTGCAAAGTTAATTATGAGTATAATATCAAAGTGCTTTGTAGAGTAGCCTGTATGTGGCAGAACAAAGATGACAAAATTAAACTCAGTATGGCTGTTTTAGGGGTTTTGGATGTTTGCACTGCCATTAATTGCATTAAATGCGCTGTCCATTGCAATATAATGTAGGATTGCAAAGAATTTACTATTTCTACTGAAGTACTTGTCTTTTTCAGCTGGAAAACACAAAACATGTCTGTGAAGAGTTAAAAGAGAAGCTAAATGCATCCAATCAGATAATACAATCTGTGCATAATAACCTTCAGGTATACATTATCCTGTTGTCTTTTCCACTTAAATAGAATCATTATAAATGAATTACCCACAGTAACAGTTCTGCTCCTTCTGTCTTTACTTTGAAGAAATGCTCTTTATACATAACATTAACCAGTAAAGCAGCAAGCAAAGCATTATCTCATTTCTTCCATATCCTTTATGACTTGTATTATTTTCAGAGTTTTTTTTTTATATTTAAATATAGAAACACATTTTCTTTCTCGTACATCACGGGACACAGAGCGACATAGTCATTACTAATGGGTTATATAGATACCGTCAGGTGCTGGCACTGGCAACTTCCAAAACCGGAAGTACCCTCCCCTATATAAGCCCCTCCCATCCAGGAGCACCTCAGTTTTTTGCCAGTGTCTAAGGTGTTGGCCAAGAAGAAACATGTGTTTTTCACTGAGCTTGCGTACAGGTTCTTTTGGGCCTCAGTAAGCTATTCCGGATCCGACCAAAAAAGCTTCATAGCTAAACGGTCGGTACCCGGGCCTTGCAGAGAAGAGCAGGGTTTTGCCTGTAATGCTTCTCTTAGGAGAGCTGGACCCTGGGATCCAGAGCTCTGGTCATACCCACGACCAAGATGTTTTCTGTGCAGGGTGCTATACAGGTCCAGGGGAGTGGAATCCTTGGGAACCCGGTCCCTGAAGGTTTGATTACAATGCCTGCCGTGATAGGTGAAGTTTGGGCTTTTGTGGACCAAACAAAGTCCTGCGGCGGGGAACAGGTAAGTGGGGGCCCCCAGGAACTTGGTTCTATTGGGGGACCCCCAAGCCTAATTTGTCTTTCTGTCTGTTACCTAACGGTATTCCCGCTAATATCTGTGCATGCCTGTAACTACTAAAAAAATGTAATAATTTTAATAGTGGTCAAGGAAAAAAAAAAAAAAAAAAAAAAAAATTTTTTTTTTATATATCTAATATATTAGACTGCGGTACCTGTGTTTGTCACTAGAGGCCGCTGTGGAACGTTTCTTGTCATGTGGACTAGTTTCTTTTCAGAGCAAGTCCAGGCAGATGGTGAGTTCTCTTATGGGAAACTGCTTCCTCTGCCATGTTGCAATGCTCGTCCATCCCCCTGCCTGCGGCAAAGAGGGGCCCTGGCTCTTGTCCCTAGGTTCCATTTTCGAAATTAGCGCCGAAGGCGCACGTGGCCGCGCGCGTGCGCGTGCACGCGCCTCTATATATAGAGGTGAGCCGGGAAAGGGGGCGGAGCCTGGGGGATGACGCTCTGTGCGCGCCGCAGCGCTTCTGCGCATGTGCGGGCGTCCCAGCATGTTAAAAACCACAATTTTGAGTGGTGAGCTGGCTATGGAGTGCAGAGACAGAGCTGGCAACATTTAAAAAAAAAAAGGCATACAGCAAGCGGTTGATGCAGGCATCCCCTAGAAAGGCACATTAGTAGACACCAACTGTTTCTTATAGCAGCATTTATGCTAGACTATTGTCAGTAAGTGGTGTATTTTCGGCTGGAATACCTCAGCTTTGTGGCTTAGGAATATGCCGTCTAAAAACTCCGGGACTAGAAATTCCAGGAGGCATAGGGAGTCTCCATCGGGCTTTGAGGATCTTGGGCATGCTTCGGCTGCACCAGTCTCCCCTGAAGAATCAGAGGTTAGTGACCGTGGAGCACCCTCAGGAGTACCTGGTACTGTGGCTGTCCTCAGTTCACCTGCTCCTGTGTATGTAACAGAGGAGGTTTTTTCCTCCGCTCTGGGAGGGCTGGAAGAGAGATTGTCAGCATTGATCGCTGCTTCCCTGTCACAGGAAAAAAGCGCCCGATCTCCGTCTCCTCCCTCAGAGTGCCTGTTAACAGAGCAACAGTCCCATACAGGGATCGACCTACCTGAAGGGGATCAGGATGAGGTCGATTCGGTTGTAGAGGAATCAACAGTGGAAGAGCCATTCTCAGCATCACATGCTGAAAGGTTATGGGTTCAGTCCCTGACTAATATGGTCCGATCAGCATTTAAAATGCCCCTTGCGGAGCCATCATCCACTTCTGTCTCCTCGTTGGGGTCGCTAAAAGCTCCCCAGACTGTTTGTTCCTTTCCGATCCATCCTTTACTGGAAGGGCTCATTTACCAGGATTGGGAGCATCCTGATAAAATATTTACTCCCCCCAAGAGATTTCCGGTGGTCTATCCCATGGAGGATAAGTTCATCAGAAAATGGAGGGTCCCTACAGTGGACGCAGCCATCTCTTGTGTGAATAAATCACTGACATGTCCAGTGGATAATGTCCAAATGTTCAAGGACCCAATAGATAAAAAATTGGAGTCCTTATTAAAATCTGCGTTTTCTACAGCAGGATTGGTGACACAACCAGCAGTGGCAGCTATTGGGGTCTGCCAAGCAGTGAAGGATCAGTTGAAACAGGTCTTAAGGGACTTGCCAGATCAGCAGGCTCTTGCCCTAGCCGATCTACCTAGAGCCTTATGCTTTGCGGTGGACGCTATAAAGGATTCAATCCATCAGGCCTCCCGCCTTACGCTGTCTGTAGTACATATGCGCAGGCTTCTATGGCTCAAAAACTGGTCTGCTGAAGCTCCCTGTAAAAAATTGCTGGTCAGCTTCCCATTTCATGGTGAACGCTTATTCGGGGAAGACCTGGATAAATATATCCAGAGAATTTCCAGCGGTAAAAGTACACTTTTGCCGGTTAAAAATAGAGTTAGAGGTCCCTCTTTTAAGAGGCCTGCTTCTCCAGTCCCTAGGACATCGGCTGTGAAACAGTTCCGACGGCCTCCTCGGTCAAATCCCGGAGGTAAAAATCAGGGACAATTGCAGGGTAACAAGAAGCCCTGGAGCAGGAGAGGTACAAAGCCTCCCCCAAAGTCAAATGCATGAAGGGTTGCCCCCACTCAATCGGGTGGGGGGAAGACTTCAGTTGTTCACAGAGACCTGGCGGGACACGATCAGAGACAGATGGGTGCTTTCCGCAGTAAATCTGGGATACAAATTGGAGTTAAAAAACTCCCCTCCTTCCCGCTTTAGAAGGTCAAACGTGCCAAGGGATCCCCAGAAGAGAGGATCCCTCCTGTTGGCACTAGAACAATTATTGCTTCAAGCAGTAATTATAGAGGTTCCCCTGGAAGAATGGGGGTTCGGGTTTTACTCAAACCTCTTTACAGTCCCGAAGCCAAACGGGGACGTGAGGCCCATATTAAATCTAAAAGGGCTAAACAAATTCCTACATATCAGGACTTTCCGGATGGAGTCGATCCGGTCGGTGGCCACTGCCCTACAAGGGCAGGAATGGTTAGCCTCGATCGACATCAAAGATGCTTATTTGCACATTCCCATCTTTCCAGCCCACCAAAAATTTCTACGCTTTGCGGTAGAAGGGCGCCATTTTCAGTTCAGAGCCTTACCCTTCGGTCTGGCCACAGCACCAAGAGTGTTCACAAAAATTTTGGCCCCATTATTGGCCAATCTAAGAACACGAGGTGTAACGATAATGGCATATCTAGACGACTTGTTGCTGATAGACCACTCAGTGGAAAAACTAGAAGTGGTTGTTCACGAGACAATCAAGTATCTGGAATATCACGGTTGGATTATCAACCGAGACAAGTCAGCCCTAAAACCAGTCAAAAGTCTGGAATACTTGGGGCTAAGGCTGGATTCAGACCAGAGAAAAATTTTCTTGCCTCAAGAAAAGGGGTCGTCTTTGAGGGATCTGATCCACTTAGTGGGTTCAAAAAGACAGCCATCCATACGCCTGTGCATGAGGCTGCTGGGAAAAATGGTGGCATCATTCGAAGCAGTACCCTACGGTCAATTCCATTCAAGGAATTTGCAAAGGGCCATACTGTCAGCCTGGAACAAAAAAGTTCAGGCTCTGGACTTACCAATGTCCTTGTCCCCTTCCGTTCGCAAGAGCCTCCGCTGGTGGTTGATTCCCCAGAATCTGGAAAGAGGGAAATCCTTCAGTCCGATTTCCTGGAAGTTGGTCACTACAGATGCCAGCCTTATAGGCTGGGGAGCAGTACTGGAGCAATGGTCTCTCCAGGGCAGATGGTCGGATGCAGAAAAGGCCCTGCCCATCAATCTCTTAGAGATACGAGCAGCCCGGTATGCCCTAGTAGCATGGACATCCAAACTCCAAGGGTCCCCTGTCAGAATTCAATCAGACAATGCCACAGCAGTGGCATATATCAATCATCAGGGGGGCACCAGGAGTCGTGCAGCCCAGAGGGAAGTAAATTACATCCTGAGATGGGCAGAAAGATATGTCCCAGCCATATCTGCGGTATTCATTCCAGGAGTGGAGAATTGGAAGGCGGACTTTCTAAGTCGCCAACAATTATGCCCAGGGGAATGGTCCCTTCATCCCGAGGTTTTCCGGACAATATGTCAGCGGTGGGGAACACCGGATGTAGATCTGCTAGCATCCAGATTCAATACAAAAGTGGACAGGTTTGTCTCTTGGACAAGGGATCCCCTAGCTTGCGGCTCGGATGCCCTAGTGTTCCCTTGGGATCAGTTCAAGCTGATATATGCATTCCCACCGCCACAATTGTTACCTCGATTACTCCGCAGAATCAGGGTAGAAAAGAAACCAGTGATTCTGGTGGCTCCAGCGTGGCCCCGAAGAGCATGGTACGCAGAGATTGTAAAGATGTCTGTGGGGAGTCCTTGGACCCTCCCACATCGTCCGGACCTGCTTTCGCAAGGACCGATATACCACCCTTCCTTACCAGCCCTAGGTTTGACGGCCTGGCTATTGAAGCCCACATTCTAAAAAAGAGAGGGCTCTCTAATGCTGTGGTATCTACCATGATCAATGCCAGGAAGCCGGTATCCAGGCAGATCTACTATAGAATCTGGAAGGCGTACATCGCCTGGTGTGAGGCCAAGAAATGGCATCCACGTAAATACGTAATAGGTAGGGTTCTGGACTTCCTACAATGGGCTGTAGATAGGAAGCTTGCCTTGAGTACTATCAAGGGTCAGATTTCGGCCTTGTCAATATTTTTTCAAAGGCCCTTGGCTTCGCATTCACTAGTCAAAGCCTTTATACAAGGAGTGATGCGTATTAGCCCTCCGGTTAATATTCCTATATGTCCATGGGATCTAAACTTGGTTCTGTCGGTTCTACAGAAACAACCATTTGAACCATTACAGCATATTTCCCTGGTTCTTCTCACCAGGAAATTGATTTTTCTAGTAGCCATTTGTTCGGCTAAAAGAGTGTCGGAATTAGCAGCTATGTCCTGTAAGGAGCCATATCTGGTTATCCATAAGGATAGAGTAGTGTTACGCCCTCATCCAGCCTTTCTTCCTAAGGTGGTATCGAGGTTTCATTTGAACCAAGATGTGGTTCTTCCTTCTTTTTTCCCCAAACCTACTTCGGTAAAGGAAAAGTTATTGCATTCTTTGGATGTAGTAAGAGCAGTTAAAGCTTATCTAAAAGCCACTGCTCAGATTCGCAGAACGGATACTTTGTTTATTCTGCCGGAAGGCCCCAGAAAGGGTCAGGCAGCATCGAAATCTACTTTAGCCAAGTGGATTCGACAGGTCATAATACAAGCCTATGGCTTGAGAAGGAGACCGCCTCCGTTCAAAGTTAGAGCGCACTCCACGAGAGCAGTTGGAACTTCATGGGCAGTGCATCACCAGGCCTCCCTGGCTCAAATCTGTAAGGCCGCAACATGGTCTTCAGTTCACACGTTTACTAGGTTCTACCAGGTGGACGTTAGAAGTCAGGAGGATGTCGCCTTTGGGCGCAGTGTGTTGCAGGCCGCAAAAGATCCTCATGTCTGATAGCGCTCAGCTTATATATGGTGTATCCCCCCCCTCATTGGGCATTGCTTTAGGACATCCCATTAGTAATGACTATGTCGCTCTGTGTCCCGTGATGTACGAGAAAGAAAATAGGATTTTTATAACAGCTTACCTGTAAAATCCTTTTCTTGGAGTACATCACGGGACACAGAGCTCCCGCCCCTCTTTGGGGACACTTATTGCTTTGCTACAAAACTGAGGTGCTCCCGGATGGGAGGGGCTTATATAGGGGAGGGTACTTCCGGTTTTGGAAGTTGCCAGTGCCAGCACCTGACGGTATCTATATAACCCATTAGTAATGACTATGTCGCTCTGTGTCCCGTGATGTACTCCAAGAAAAGGATTTTACAGGTAAGCTGTTATAAAAATCCTATTTTTCTCTATCATTCATTAAAGGACACAGCATAACTTCATCATGTGATGAATAATGTGCAAACTTGCAAAATAAAGTGACTGCAGTGTATAAATACTGAAAAAAGGTCACAATGAATGCAACAATACTGAATAAATAAAGGTGCAAACAATGTATACAAGACGAGCAGCGAGCTTGCTCCGTAAAAACGTCACTTCCGGTGTCCTAGTGTCTGAAGCGTATCGCCACTGTCATCTCCGATGAAGTCATGTGACAGTGACGATACGCGTCAAACACTAGGACACCGGAAGTGACGTTTTTACGGCGCAAGCTCGCTGCTCGTCTTGTTTACATTGTATTATTGCTCTACTTAAATGTGAGTACCCTGATTTTTGCTCTATGCTTAATAAACAATACCGAGTGTTAAGCATACTACACCAGAGAGCCTTTTCTCTATTTCTCTACCCCATTTGGTTGATACACCTGGAGCGGTTACCTTGCTGTGTGTATATATAGCCCTGGAGGAAGCTTTAACCCCCTAGGCGCCGCACATACTGGAAGAAAGAATAGGAGATCTCCCCTCTGTCCCAGAGTGATCCCACTGATTTCATTGAAATGCTGCTTACCTTGCAGCTGTAAGGTAAAAAGTTAGTACACCTGCGGGTGTCATTTCACACCGAAGATCCACCAAAGTCACCTTGCCACTTGTTGATGTCATTTAGCACCTTTACTCATCTGCACTTTGCACTTTTCCAGTTAGGAAGATTGCATTACTTCCGGACTGAGCAGCAGTTGCACCATTTTGCACTTATATGTACTTGAACAATTTTGCAGGTCCTTATATCATTTAAATGTTGTGACACCACAGTCACCTGTATTTGCATTGTTTGCACCTTTTATTTATTCAGTTTATTGTTGGATTCATTGTGAATTTTTTTTTCAGTATTTATACACTGCAGTCACTTTATTTTTCAAGTTTGCACATTATTCATCACTGTTTATTTTATATAGTTACTGTACCTCCTTAGTTTGATGCATACTGTCTTTTTACTTTAGTATTGCACTTATACACATTATTGGAGCGCAACACCATCTCTTGATTTTTTCCATACCTTACGGTGGGCAGTGTTTGGCCCATACGGTAGTTGCCGCACCTCTGACCATTACCTTATTTTAGACTCCATCAGAGCGTGGGAATAACCACTCTTACCTATAACTTCATCATGGATGGGTTTGATGGCACCACCTTTAGGAGCAGGACGTAGGTGCAACAAAGCCCAATTAAAGGGTGGCCCTCTGGTGGTGACCAAACCCCCCCCCCCCCCCCATCTGCAAGACAGGATTCCGTTTTTTGCCTAGCATCTTAGGATTCAGATGCAAAGATATTCTCCTCCCCTTTTTTTTGTTTTTACATTTTGTTCCTGCTGATGGATTTGTGATTCCAGTCAATGGATTTTATTCCTGTAGGTGGATCAAGGATTATTTTTTGTCTTCAATCAACTGTGGTGCTGGATGACAGGCTGGGTATCATAGAACTGGGTAGTCCCCCCAGCATCACCAACGAGCGCATATCGTCCCCAGTATAGGGGATTGGCTGCAACTGCTCTGCACTGCAGAGCAGCCAGCTGGCGTTCGTCCCCTCAGCGGATGCGTACAGCAGCTGGACCGGGTTCTTCCGTTGCGGCCTCTCGAAACAACCATACGGCACCCAGATCGTTATAGGATCAGAGGTGCTTCATCCCCCCCCACATGGATATTTCTTCATTTGGAGCACAAAGTCCCAGGTTTACCTCAGGACCATGAGTATATCTACTGTGTGGGAAGAGATATTTGGGTTTACATTGTAGGTATCCCCTTGCCCATGGGTACTTTCCCTATTACCCACTTCTGCCTGTGGGTTTCCCCTTTTCCCCGTCCCTCCTTTCTGGGTCTTTATGTGGTGGGTGTACTTTGGTGTGTGGAAAATGGTGTTAGCCCTACTGCTCTGTTATTCTTAATAAGATTTTGAGGGGAGTAATCTAGTGTATGTGAACACTGGGGGGAAACAGCTCTGTGATTTTCATTAGCCACTGTGCTGCAGTTGAGAGAACTTCTGTGCTAGGAGAGGCTGCCAGCTTTTTACCCACGGTGTGAGGCACATAATGCCAAGAGGTTGTTCCTCAGCCAGGGGCAATGCTGCTGGTGCCATTTTTTTTTCCTTTGCACTGTGTGCCTCTCTCCCCGCCAGCTAGAATTATTGTTTGAGCTAGAGGGCAGTCCCTCCCTCCTCATTGCGGCTCCAGCGCCATTGTCTTAGCAACTGCGGTCGCCTGTACACTGCACATTCTGTGTCTCTACCACTAGGGTTAGTTCTGGGGTAGCAGGGGGCCTGGTCTTGGTGCAGTGGCATAGGCATGCTGAAGTTGCGTTGCCCAGGTACCACACTGTGACACTCAAGTACATGGCCGCGGGCAGGCAGCATACTGAATCTGTGGTCACCGTTTTTACTATGGTCTTTTGCCTGGCTCCCTTTCTGCCACTCCTGGAGCACACATGGCAGCAACAGTGAAGGGGAAGCTCCTCCCAGTGGGAGTGGCCAGCCTGGGTGTGGATACCATCTTTGTTGTGGGCTTCTGCATTTTCTGCCGGGAGCATCTTCCTCCCAGAGTTTAGGGGGGTTGGCATCAGCCGCTTAGAGACATATTCCAGGTGGGAAAGTCCCAAGAGCTTGGAAAGGGTGGTTCCTCCTCTCCATCCAGCAGGAGTAGCTACTGCAAGGGGCCTTATTTGCCATAGTATTTGCATTGGCAGTCGTCTGTTGGAAGGCCACCTCCACCATTGGATGCCTTGCTAACAGGATCTCGGTCAGCTAATGCTGCACGAGCGAGAGTCCTTTGCCAATCTCCCTCAGGTTCAGCTGCGGTTCCCTGGTAGGAGGGGATGGATTGGTCGCATTACTCCTTTCTTCTTGGTGATAGCACCTCATCTTCCATAGCCAGTGCCATGTACCCAGAACCTCTCCACGTGGACATGTGGCAGAATCTTCCCTTTCTCTTCCTCAGCAGATACGGGAACTCCTCCTTGGCGTCTGAATCTGCGGTTGCGTTTTCCGGTGTCCTCCCCTGTCTACAGGCATCTCTTGCATGCTGATACTGCAGCCTTGGCTCCTACTGTACTGAGAGGCAAGATGACTGCTTTAGTTTTTGGAGGGGCCATCATTTCTCTATATGTTTTTCCTTGCAGGGTGTCGTGGCTCGGTGCAGGATCTCCCCTCCGGGTAGACCCCATGGCTAGGATGAGCCAAGGCACAGAGTAGAGTACAGCTGCCAAGTTACACGGGCTCCACTGACAGTGTCTCAGGCCCTAGTGAAGCAAGATTTTTAATGGTTGCATGCACAGTGTTTCTCCTTGCTTGGAGTTTCCACATTTATGCACCCGACAAGCTGTGTAGTTCCCTGTTGGAGGTTGCTACCCATCTGAGTGGTCTCAGTGGACCTCCATACGTCAAGAGATCCTGGCTAGGCAGAACAGGGTTCTGGGGTTGCTGGTTATCCCCATCCATCAGTCTCCATTGACCATGGTGTTGCTAGCTTGGTTGCTCAATTTTCCACTTCTCTGTCTGGGAAGTTCTTCTTCCCCTCAGTTGGCTGATTATCTTCACGAACGCCAGTCTCTTGGGTGAGGGTGTGATAGATCACTTATCCATTCAGGACCGCTTGTGCCCAGTGGCGTGCAGCCTCCCCACCCATATCCTGGAACTCGGGGTGATAGGACTCTCTCTAGCTGATTAGACCACACCTCCCAATAGTTCTTTGGTGGCCCTGGAAGCCTCTTGGAACTTTGGGGTGCTGCTTCTTGCCCTGTCCATTTTTATGGCGAACACATAGGACTTCAAGTTTAGAAGCTTTGTACAATGATACGAGTATACAAAGTCAACAATGCGTGCGCTATATAACACTGTGTAATAAATTGATATACAAAAAGGTTTCTTGTAATCATTTTCCATTATTACATTACACCTTACACATGTAATTTATTAGGAACAAGTAACAATCTAGGTATACCCCTAGATATGTTACCCAATCTGTATGTATTTCCATTTCTTTTATGTCCCTATCCTTGTTCCCGGGGGCAAAATTTTAAAGTAAAAAAAAAAAAAAAAAAGGAACACCAGGGAGCAAGAAGAGAGAGTTTCTTAAACACTTCAAACTAAGTTGTATATTGGCACCAAAAAATAAACCCTCCCAAAAAAATATACAGTATCTAAAGTAACCACTGCATGTCACTTTTACCTGATTATATATTTTTCTTTCTCGTACATCACGGGACACAGAGCGGCATAGTCATTACTATGTGGGTTATATAGATACCTTCAGGTGCTGGCACTGGCAACTTCCAAAACCGGAAGTACCCTCCCCTATATAAGCCCCTCCCATCCGGGAGTACCTCAGTTTTTTGCCAGTGTCTAAGGTGTTGGCCAAGAAGTAACATGTGTTTTTCACTGAGCTTGCGTACAGGTTCTTTTGGGCCTCAGTAAGCTATTCCGGATCCGACCAAAAAAGCTTCATAGCTAAACGGTCGGTACCCGGGCCTTGCAAGAGAAGAGCAAGGTTTTGCCTGTAATGCCTCTCTTAGGAGGGCTGGACCCTGGGATCCAGAGCTCTGGTCATACCCACGACCAAGATGTTTTCTGTGCAGGGTGCTATACAGGTCCAGGGGAGTGGAATCCTTGGGAACCCGGTCCCTGAAGGTTTAATTACAATGCCTGCCGTGATAGGTGAAGTTTGGGCTTCTGTGGACCAAACAGAGTCCTGCGGCGAGGAAAAGGTAAGTGGGGGCCCTCAGGAACTTGGTTCTATTGGGGGACCCCCAAGCCTATTTTGTCTTTCTGCCTGTTACCTAAGTTATTCCCGCTAATATTCTGTGCATGCCTGTTACTACTGAGAAAATGTGAAAATTTTAATAGTAGGCAAGAAAAAAAAAAAAATGTAAGACCGCGGTACCTGTGTTAAACACTAGAGGCCGCTATGGTTCTTTTTTTCTTGTAATGTGGATTTTTTTCTTCCGAAGTCAAATCCAGGCAGTTGGTAAGTTCTCTGCTGGGAAGCTGTCTCCTCTGCCCTGTTGCTGCACTCATCCATCCCCGGGCCCTGCGGCAGGGACCCTGGCTCCCATCTAGCTCCTTGTTTTTTCAAAAAAGGCGCCGAAGGCGCACGTGCCCGCGCGCGGGCGCGTGCACGCGCCTCTCTATATAGAGGCGATCTGGAAAAAGGGGCGGAGCGGGTGGATGACGCTCGGTGTGCGCCGCGGCGCTACTGCGCATGTGCGGGCGTCCAGCATGTTTAAAGGCAATCAAGCTGGCTATTGAAGTGCACAAACAGAGCTAGCAACAGTAAAAAGGTACACAGAGGCGGTTGATGCAGGCATCCCCTAGAAAGGCACTTTAGTAGACACCAACTGATATATAGCAGCAATTGTGCTAGACTATTCTCAGTAAAAGGGGTGTATTACGGCTGGAATACCTCAGCTTTGGGCTTAGGAATATGCCGTCCAGAAGCTCCAGGACCAAATCTTCCAGGAAGCGAAAGGGGTCTCCATCGGGCTCTGAGGATCTTGGGCATGCTTCTGCTGCACCAGTCTCCCCTGAAAATTCAGAGGTAAGTGACCGTAGAGACCCTGCAGGAGTACCTGGTACTGTGGCTGTCCTCAGTTCACCTGCTCCTGTGTATGTAACAGAGGAGGTTTTTTCCTCAGCTCTGGGAGGATTAGAAGAGAGATTGTCAACATTGATCGCTGCCTCCCTGTCACAGGGAAAGCACGCCCGATCTCTGTCTCCTCCTTCAGAGTACCTGTTAGCGGAGCAACAGTCCCATACAGGGATCGACCTGCCTGAAGGGGATCAGGAGGAGGTTGATTCTGTTATAGAGGAATCAACTGTGGAGGAACCTTTCTCAGCATCTCAAGCTGAAAGATTATGGGTTCAGTCTCTGACTAACATGGTCCGATCAGCATTTAAAATGCACCTTGCGGAACCATCAACCACTACTGTCTCCTCGCTGGGGTCGCTAAAAGCTCCCCAGACTGTCTGTTCTTTTCCACTTCACCCTTTATTGGAAGGGCTCATGTACCAGGATTGGGAACATCCTGATAAAATATTTACTCCCCCCAAGAGATTTCCGGTGGTCTATCCCATGGAGGATAAGTTCATCATAAAATGGAGGGTCCCTACAGTGGACGCAGCCATCTCTTGTGTGAATAAATCACTGACATGTCCAGTGGATAATGTCCAAATGTTCAAGGACCCAATAGATAAAAAATTGGAGTCCTTATTAAAATCTGCTTTTTCTACAGCATGCTTGGTGACACAACCAGCAGTGGCAGCTATTGGGGTCTGCCAAGCAGTGAAGGATCAGTTGAAACAAGTCTTAAGGGACTTGCCAGATCAGCAGGCCCTTGCCCTAGCTGATCTACCTAGAGCCTTATGCTTTGCGGTTGACGCCATAAAGGATTCAATCCATCAGGCCTCCCGCCTTACGCTGTCTGTAGTACATATGCGCAGGCTTCTATGGCTCAAAAACTGGTCTGCTGAAGCTCCCTGTAAAAAATTGCTGGTTAGCTTCCCATTTCATGGTGAACGCTTATTTGGGGAAGACCTGGACAAATATATCCAGAAAATTTCCAACGGTAAAAGTACACTCTTGCCGGTTAAAAACAGAGTTAGAGGTCCCTCTTTTAAGAGGCCTGCTTCTCCAGTCCCTGGGGCATCGGCTGTGAAACAGTTCCGACGGCCTCCTCGGTCAAATCCCGGGGGTAAAAATCAGGGACAATCGCAGGGTAATAAAAAACCCTGGGTTAGGAGAGGTACAAAACCTCCCCCAAAGTCAAATGCATGAAGGGTTGCCCCCACTCAATCGGGTGGGGGGAAGACTCCAGTTGTTCGCAGAGACCTGGCGGGACACGATCAGAGACAGATGGGTGCTCTCCGCAGTAAGTCTGGGATACAGATTGGAGTTAAAAGACTCTCCTCCTTCCCATTTTATGAGGTCAAACGTGCCAAGGGATCCCCGGAAGAGAGAGTCCCTCCTGTTGGCACTAGAACAACTATTGCTCCAAGGAGTAATTATAGAGGTTCCCCTGGAAGAAAGGGGGTTCGGGTTTTACTCAAACCTCTTTACAGTCCCGAAGCCAAACGGGGACGTGAGGCCCATATTAAATCTAAAAGGGCTAAACAAATTCCTGCATATCAGGACTTTCCGGATGGAGTCGATCCGATCGGTGGCCACTGCCCTACAAGGGGAGGAATGGTTAGCCTCGATCGACATCAAAGATGCTTATTTGCACATTCCCATCTTTCCAGTCCACCAAAAATTTCTACGCTTTGCAGTAGAAGGGCGCCATTTTCAGTTCAGAGCCTTACCCTTCGGTCTGGCCACAGCACCATGAGTGTTCACAAAAATTCTGGCCCCATTATTGGCCAATCTAAGAACGCAAGGTGTAACGATAATGGCATATCTAGACGACTTGTTGCTGATAGACCACTAAGTGAAAAAACTAGAAGTGGTCGTTCACAAGACAATCAAGTATCTGGAATCTCACGGTTGGATTATCAACCGAGACAAGTCAGCCCTAAAACCAGTCAAAAGTCTGGAATACTTGGGGCTAAGGCTAGATTCAGGCCAGAGGAAAATATTCTTGCCTCGAAAAAAGGTGTTGTCTTTGAGAGATTTGATCCACTTAGTGGGTACAAAAAGACAGCCGTCCATACGCCTGTGCATGAGGCTGCTGGGAAAAATGGTGGCATCATTCGAAGCAGTACCCTACGGTCAATTCCATTCAAGGAATTTGCAAAGGGCCATACTGTCAGCCTGGAACAAGAAAGTTCAGGCCCTAGACTTACCAATGTCCTTGTCCCCTTCCGTTCGCAAAAGCCTCCGTTGGTGGTTGGTTCCCCAGAATCTGGAAAAAGGGAAATCCTTCAGTCCGATTTCTTGGAAGGTGGTCACTACAGATGCCAGCCTTATAGGCTGGGGAGCAGTACTGGAGCAATGGTCTCTCCAGGGCAGATGGTCGGATGCGGAAAAGGCCCTGGCCATCAATCTCTTAGAGATACGAGCAGCCCGGTATGCCCTAGTAGCATGGACATCCAAACTCCAAGGGTCCCCTGTCAGAATTCAATCAGACAATGCCACGGCAGTGGCATATATCAATCATCAGGGTGGCACCAGGAGTCGTGCAGCCCAGAGGGAAGTAAATTGCATCCTGAAATGGGCAGAAAGATATGTCCCAGCCATATCCGCGGTATTCATTCCAGGAGTGGAGAATTGGAAGGCGGACTTTCTAAGTCGCCAACAATTATGCCCAGGGGAATGGTCCCTTCACCCCGAGGTTTTTCGGACAATATGTCAGCGGTGGGGAACACCGGATGTAGATCTGCTAGCATCCAGATTCAACGCAAAGGTGGACAGGTTTGTCTCTTGGACAAGGGATCCCCTAGCTTGCGGCTCGGATGCCCTAGTGTTCCCTTGGGATCAGTTCAAGCTGATATATGCATTCCCACCGCCACAATTGTTACCTCGATTACTCCGCAGAATCAGGGTAGAAAAGAAACCAGTGATTCTGGTGGCTCCAGCGTGGCCCCGAAGAGCGTGGTACGCGGAGATTGTAAAAATGTCTGTGGGGAGTCCTTGGACCCTCCCACATCGTCCGGACCTGCTTTCGCAAGGACCGATATACCACCCTTCCTTACCAGCCCTAGGTTTGACGGCCTGGCTATTGAGGCCCACATTCTAAAAAAGAGAGGTCTCTCTAATCCTGTGGTATCTACCATGATCAATGCCAGGAAGCCGGTATCCAGGCAGATCTACTATAGAATCTGGAAGGCGTACATCGCCTGGTGTGAGGCCAAGAAATGGCATCCACGTAAGTACGTAATAGGTAGGATTCTGGACTTCCTACAGTGGGCTGTAGATAGGAAGCTTGCCTTGAGTACTATCAAGGGTCAGATTTCGGCCTTGTCAATATTTTTTCAGAGGCCCTTGGCTTCGCATTCACTAGTCAAAGCCTTTATACAAGGAGTGATGCGTATTAGCCCTCCGGTTAATATTCCCATATGTCCATGGGACTTAAACCTGGTTCTGTCGGTTCTACAGAAACAACCATTTGAACCATTACAGCATATTTCCCTGGTTCTTCTCACCAGGAAATTGATTTTTCTAGTAGCCATTTGTTCGGCTAAAAGAGTGTCGGAATTAGCAGCTATGTCCTGTAAGGAGCCATATCTGGTTATCCATAAGGACAGAGTAGTGTTACGTCCTAATCCAGCCTTTCTTCCTAAGGTGGTATCGAGGTTTCATTTGAACCAAGATGTGGTTCTTCCTTCGTTTTTTCCCAAACCTAGTTCAGTAGAGGAAAAGTTATTACATTCTTTGGATGTAGTAAGAGCAGTTAAAGCTTATCTAAAAGCCACTGCTCAGATTCGCAGAACGGATACTTTGTTTATTCTGCCGGAAGGCCCCAGAAAGGGTCAGGCAGCGTCAAAATCTACTTTAGCCAAGTGGATTCGACAGGTCATAATGCAAGCCTATGGCTTGAGAAGGAGACCGCCTCCGTTCAAAGTTAGAGCGCACTCCACGAGAGCAGTTGGAACTTCATGGGCAGTGCATCACCAGGCCTCCCTGGCTCAAATCTGTAAGGCCGCAACATGGTCTTCAGTACACACGTTTACTAGGTTCTACCAGGTGGACGTTAGAAGTCAGGAGGATGTCGCCTTTGGGCGCAGTGTGTTGCAGGCCGCAAAAGATCCTCATGTCTGATAGCGCTCAGCTTATGTATGGTGTATCCCCCCCCTCATTGGGCATTGCTTTAGGACATCCCACATAGTAATGACTATGCCGCTCTGTGTCCCGTGATGTACGAGAAAGAAAATAGGATTTTTATAACAGCTTACCTGTAAAATCCTTTTCTTGGAGTACATCACGGGACACAGAGCTCCCACCCCTCTTTTGGGGACACTTATTGCTTTGCTACAAAACTGAGGTACTCCCGGATGGGAGGGGCTTATATAGGGGAGGGTACTTCCGGTTTTGGAAGTTGCCAGTGCCAGCACCTGAAGGTATCTATATAACCCACATAGTAATGACTATGCCGCTCTGTGTCCCGTGATGTACTCCAAGAAAAGGATTTTACAGGTAAGCTGTTATAAAAATCCTATTATAGTGCTATAGGACCTTGGGTCCATCATTAATAGTCAGTTAGTGCGAGCCTTATCTAGCATGTTAGACTACTGTAAGGTAGAAGAATTACTTCTTCCTAAAATTCTATTTTGGACCCTCTCTGCAGTTTACATTCAAAGAGTAGACGACTAGCAAGCAGACTTGAGTGGTTTAACTAGTTGCTCCTTGGTGCAAGTGTCCCTGTTTTAGGCCACCCTCCTTCTACAGCTCCTCCCTCGTTTGATTCCACAGATTGAGTGGGAGGGCTTACTGTTCACCCTGGTGGCCCCAGATTGGCCACAAAAGACTTGGTTTACAGGTTTTATTCAGCTGGTTGAAGACGTGCTTTGGCACGTCTCCTTCTTTGCCCGGATCGTCTCTCTCAAGGTTCTATGTTCCAACCTGCTTTACAGTTGCTGACTTAACAATGTGGCTGTTGTGAGGCAGGTGCTTAAGGGCAAGGTCCTATCCCCAGCTGTTATTTCTATGATGCTTTCAGCTCAGAAGTCTTCTACTACTTTGTTGATCACCTGGGTGGTTCCTCCTTCTAGGCTTGCTTTTACCACCTTGGGAACGGCATGTCTCTTGTCAGCCTTATATGAGACTCCCTTTCCCAATATGTGAGATATTCTGATCTCAACTTTATTAAAAAGCTTTCTTGGGAGGCCATTACTTCTGCTTGTTGGATGTCTAAGCTTGCAACTCCTTCCAGTAAGCAACCCTTTGTGGTGTTGCATAAGGGCAAGGTGGTTCTTTGCCCTGGACTTTTTTAATTTTTTTGCCAAAAGTGGCGTCAGCCTTTCATCTTAACTAGGATATTGCCTTGGCCTCCTTGTGTCCCCATCTTTCCCATCCAGGGGCAGAGGTTCTTTGTTGCCTTGATGTGGTTGGGGCTATTAGAATTTGCCTCTCTTCTGCAACCTCCTTTGAAGGTCTGATGCTCTATTTAAAGTTTTAGAGGGTCCTAGACAAGGTCGTGCTGCCTCCCTGTCCACTATATCCATGTGGAGCTGTGGACTGGAGATCCAGGCCCACAGTCTTTTGGGATATGGGGCTGCGTTCCCACTTACTGTGTTTTCTTCCAAGGCGCTTAACGTGTCCTGGGCTTTCATCATTCTGTTTCTGCTGTTCAGGTTTGCAGGCGGCTACACTTTTACAGTTTTATAAGGTTGGGGAAACTGCCTCAGCGGTTGCCAGCTTGGCCGGAAAGTTTTGCAGGGAGCAGTTTGAATTCTAATGGAAACAGGTGTGTTGGTGCTTCCACTTTCTCCAATTCCCATTGCTCGGTGATCAGGCTGCCAATGCCTCTATATAGCATAAATCACTGGTGGAAAAGTCGCCACTTGGGATAACGACAACTAGTGGTCTTCTATTATTGAAATAATATGCATAACTGCTCTAAAACATCCAATGTGTTTCGACTGTCAGTCCTTAGTCATGGCTGAAGTAAAATGACATTACAAACATTTAAATAGTGACCCAAGTGAACCGAGTCATGTAATCGTTTGGTTGACTATTTAAATGTTTGTAATGTCATTTTACGCAGCCATGACTATGGCCTGGCTGCCAAAATGCGTTTGGCTGTTTTACAGCTGTTATGCATGTTATTTCAATAAAGGAAGACTGCTAGTTGTTGTTATCCCGAGTGCCAACTTTTCCTCCATTGATTTAGGCAGATAGAATTATGCCTGGGTTTGTCTCTCTGCTTTGTTGTTTTTTTTTCTGGGCTCACCCCTAAATTGATGTCTTTCTGGCACTGCTTTGGGAAGTCCTCCTATATGTCATGAAGTTTTACTGTGTCTTTCAATGAACGATAGAGAACTGTTTTTTTTGTACTCGTCGTAAAATCCTTTTCTCTGAGTTCATTGAAGGACACAGCTCCCATTTAGTCATTTTGTCTGTCTCTGTGTTATTGTCCTGATACTGCTGGCTACTATCTGAATCCCATCTTGCAGATGGGGGGGTTTGGTCGGCACTAGAGGCATGCTTTGATTTTTTTAAGTTGCACCTAGCGTCCTGCTCCTGAAGGCAGTGCCATCAAAACCATCCGTGATGAAATTTTGCTGCACCCTTTAATGAACAAAAATCCAATTACTTTGTTTGCAAAAGGATTACAAAAGGATTAAACAATGTAACAATGAGTTAACCTTTGTTTACTGTCTTGGATGCCATTTTGAACCTGTTTTTACAATTCTATTATACAATTTTATGTTTTTAAATCACATAATTTTTATTGTGTACGTAACAGTTTGGAGTTGATTGATAAATGTTTTTAGATGAGATTCATACAATTTTCACTCAGGATGTGCACATTTTTCAATTCAGTCTAATTGGAAAAATGTATGAAGTCTAGGTGAAAGCTTGTGAATATTGTGTAAAAACATTTATAGATAGACCCCTTTCTTAGTACTGTCCAGGAACTCTTGTTAATATGATCTCGCTGTTGTTCAGAATGCTCGATCTGAACAGACAATTACTGAAAAGGAACTGCATCATTTGAGCACTAAATGTGCTGAAAAGGAGTCTGAAATTGCTAGGCTGCAAAAGGAATTCGGAAAAGCACAAGATGCCTGGGAGAAAGAAGCCCGAAGGGTATTAGAAGCTGAGAGTGAAATCCAAAAGATCAGCAAGACTTTCCAAAAGAATAAAGAGGTATGAATGTAGATACTATTTGACTTTTTATGTGAAAAGTAAACTGATAAAGTAATATGTGACAGTGTTGCTGACGGTCATTAAAAGCCCTGGGACAAACCGGACCTCCTGAGTCCTGATGCCCTTTTAAAATAGTTATGGGACAAATGGCTAATGTCAGTTTCAAAAAGGTACCTATTACTCAAGTGAACATAAGGCTGGGTCAAGAAACACTTTGCCTTTGGTGTTCAGCTTTATGCACTGCACTGATTTGATCCAGCTTTCTTAAAGGGGTTTTAAAGCTTCCTTTTAAAAAAATAAATAACAAACATGTCATACTTGCTTCCACTGTGCAGTTCGCTTTGCACAGAGTGGCCCCGATCCTCGTCTTCTGGGGTCCCTCGGCGGCTGTCTCGGCTCCTCCCCCACATCAGCTAGCCCCCATTCTGGGAAGCGCTCTCCCAAGGGGATTAGCTTGCGGGCGTGCTCCCGTGATACAGTCGGCGGCTATAGCCACCGACTGTATCACTCGGCCCGGCGTGCCGCGTCATTGATTTGATTGACAGCAGTGGGAGCCAATGACTGCGCTGCTATCAACCATCCAATGAATGAGCCGAGAAGAGCTGAAAAGCCCAGTCGAGAAGCCTGCGCATTCACAACACGGGGCGGGCCGGCAAACATCAGATGTTTTTTCACCTTTATGCATAAAGGTGAAAAAACGTGAACCTTTACAACCCCTTTAAATACCCCCTTCAGTGGCCTTGTACTCACGGGGTTCAATTACGTACAGACAAATAAGCTTCATTCATTTGTTTATCTGTCTCTTGTTCTGGAAGACCTAAGGTTCCAGAGATTTAGGGAGTTTATCATTGGGGGGCTTTAGCTTAGAAGGTTTAACTTTTCGCTTCCCCAGACAAAAAGCTTATGTTGACAGAAACAGGGTTTTAAAAATTTCTCAAGCTGACTGTTGGCTTTCAGATGGAAGTGATCCTGCAGCTGTACAGCCTCCCAAAACAGGTTCCAATAAATTGGATAATATATTGCATTTGTATGAACTATAATTAGTCTAAATAATCTTTAGGCCTAAAATGTGCTTTTTTTTAAAAATTTTGGAACAAAATGCAGAAGTGTTCCTGCAACTGAAGGGTTTAAGAGTGTGGACATTAGTTTAAAATGCTTTAAAGATTGTGGAACTTGGTTGGGGAGTGTTATTGGGGCTTTAACCCATTTGTTGCCACCGACAGCTTAAATCTACAGCAAATAGAGCTGCACGATTCTGGCTAAAATGAGAATCAATGATTAAATACCACCAAAATAAAGCTCTATTTGTGTGAAGAAAATTTGTAAAAATTTCACATGGTTACAGTGTAGCATGACCACACAATTGTCATTCAAAGTGTGACAGCGCTGAAAGCTGAAATTGGGCCTGGGCAGGAATGGGGTGAAAGTGCCCTGTATTGAGGTGATCAAAGTTTATCTTTATTTTTTTTCGCAAAAAATTGCGCATTAAAGACCACTGTGTGACATAAAATATTGCAACAACCGCCATTTTATTCTCTAGGGTCTCTGCTTATATAGATATAAAATTAATGCTTGGGGGTACTGAGTAATTTTCTAGCAATAAATATTGATTTTTAACTTGTAAGCAGCAAGTGTCAGAAAAAGGTTTATGGCACCTTCGCACTGAGGCATCGTTTTAGCGGCGCTTTTTGGCCGCTAGCGGGGCGCTTTTAGCCCCTGTCAGAGCCTGCAAAGCGCTGCTGCTTCCGCATCAGTGCCCATTCAGTTCTTTCCTTTGATCTAAGAACAAAATGTTACTTTGCTTATAGTTATCTGCCCGATGTTCTGATAAAACTTGGCATGCTGCCAGGACTTTTTCGCTGTGAGAGAACTTTCTGCACTTGTTGGATAGAATCAGGAAATGCTGTTTTCAAGATCGGGAAGGGAAAAGAATTGCGATTTTCGATTCTTAATGATTAATCGTGCAGCTTTAACAGCAATGGGGAGTTTTAAACACACACACACACACACTTTTGATACGTCCACCCACCTGCAGACCCGGGACCAGCAATGCAGGAGGAGTCTATATCTATCATCTTTATTTTCAGTATTATCTTTTTTTTTTTTTGTTTCCTTTTGTACCGGTAATTCTTTATTATATCCAAATGTATTTTTCTTTTAAGGAGACGTTGACTTTCTTGCACAGTTTATACCAACGCCTAGTGGCAGGATGTGTTCTTATAAAACAGCAAAAATGCATGCTGGGTAATTTCACGTGGCCAGAACTGTGTGTTGTGTTGCAAGAGAATGTTGATGCCTTGATCTCTGACCTCAACAAAGCTAATGAGAAGGTACAGTACTTGCCATAAAAAAAAAGTTTTGTATCACTGTCTGCTGCTTAAAAATTTACCATTTAACTTTTTATTTTACGATAGGTGTCACATCTAGAACAAGTATGCAAAAACAAGGCTGTTTTGATCGTGGATCTACAGCGAAACCATGAAACCTCTCTAGACAAGCTGGCTGAACAAATGAAAGAACAGCATTGTACCTGGCAGACAAAGACCAAAGATTTGGAACAACATTACTCTGCTCTCCTTGGAGAAGCTCGTGTGAAGGCTCAGGTACAAGATATTGCTTTACATACTCAGCTCCTGCATTCTAATTCTGGCCACACATTTTACAACCAGATTGTACAATCCTGATAGGTTACTGTACAATCGGATGGTATATTGTGTGGCCAGCTTTAGGTAAAATAACACCAGATTTTAAAATGTCTACCCAGCTTCCATGTAACAAACACAAGTAAGGCCTTTTTTGTCCATGCACACAAAAGCATTTTTAGCCGTATTGGGAGAGCAGCATTTACAGGCTGGAAAAAAAAATTCAGGAGCCAGAATAAATTAATATTCCGGCCAATGAAATCCATTAACGCTTAAACGCCTAATGCACCTAAACGTGAGTGCAATACTCAACTTTAGATGCGTTTTTTAAAGCACCTTTTCCCCTGCCAGGAGTTCTGGTGTTTAGAGCAGAAAAGCAAATGACCTTGTGTGCATGAGGCCTAATAATGTTTTTGCATGTACCTACAGCCTACAATATGGTGAGTGGCAAAGGTGCTTGGATAACTAGTGTCATTATTACTTGTTTCCCGTCCACAGTGCTAAAATCCTTACAGCAGTGTGATGTTTTGCTTATAAATCTGAATTGTCTATAATTGCATTTAGACATCCCATAAGCTCTTACATGTTTGTTGGCACATTGGAAAGCCAAAATATTTGACTTGAGTGCTGTGAAGCTTTCTGTTTATCTAGTGTGTGATGGGATTATTGTGGACTGTATGTTATTAAACAGCCCTGTTTGCAGGGATGTTTGACCTTTTATAGCAGTGATTCTCAACCAGGGTTCTGTGGAACCCTTGGGTTCCTCCAGAGGTTGCTAGGGGTTCCTGCAGATTTGGGCAATTTATGCCTCTCAGATAAGTTCCCACTGACACCATTGATTTTTTTTAGCTATCTGCAAGGAGGTGATTCTTCCCAATGAACACAAGTGTAAGGACCATTCTTCCCACTGACCATCATACTAATGTATCACGAGTTGTAGATTTCATATCTTAAGCAGGGGTTCCCCGTGACTGGAGAACTATTTCAAGGGTTCCTCTGTGTTGAAAAGCTTGAGAAAGGCTGCCTTATAGGAATGTTGAAAATTGGCATCAACATACACCACATTTTTCTTTGTTGGGGTTTTATCAATAAAGCAAATCTGTGGTCAAATAAATTTATTAATTTCCACTTTGAATTTCAATTACTTATAGCCCACTTTACCCCTTTTTATCTTGCTTTGAATGTGGAAAGAAGGAACAAGTGGCCTTCATTCATTTTTTCTTTGCGCCATGAGCCAAAAACTAGGTTTGATATAATCCTTCAAACTGTCAAGCCCTGTACACACGATCGGATAACCTATGGATTTTCGTCCGATGGATTTGTCCATCGGAAATCCGATGAAACTGTTTTTCATCAGTCTTGGCCACACACCATCAGTCAAAAAACCGACCGTTCCAAACGCGGTGACGTAAAACACTCCGATGAGCCGAGAAAAATGAAGTTTAATGCTTCTGAGCATGCGTCGACTTGATTCTGAGCATGCGTGGGTTTTTTAACCGATGGACTTGCCCATAGACGATCGGAAATTCCCATCGGTTTTTTATCCATCGAAAATTTTTAAAACAAGTTCTATTTTTTACAACTGATGGAAAAAAGACCGATGGGTACCATACACGATCGGTTGGTCTGATGAAAACCATCCATCGGACGGTTTTCATCAGTCAAACCGATCGTGTGTACGGGGCTTCATGGTCAAAAAGTGTTACACCACCTCAAAAAAAGTGCCTCTGATTACTTCTTTCTCACCTATTTTAAATGTATCCATATTCTGATTTTGATTAGAATTGTACAAGACATGCGTAAAATGATTTCGAGCAGTTTACAAATCCTGGGCTTCACATTTTTCAGTAGTTATGTTCTATCAGCTTCAGCAAATGCTATAGATTCCAAATTGTCTTAGAATTGTAATTTGGCCATCTACTTCATTGTATTTGGACAGATTGTTAGTCAAATCCCCTGTATATGCTAATAAAACATTAAGAGTCAGGGGATGTGTGTGTGTGAGTGTGTGAGTGCATGCATCCTGGATCTTGATGTGGCGATACTTAGTTTGCCACATGCATGCACACACTCTTTCTGCTTCTACCCTGCCGGCACTCCTGGCTCCTCCCCCCCCCCTCCTCCCTGCTATGGGAGCACCTGTGCTGGCTTGATTCCGAGCTGGGACTTGTATGTCTATTGACACGCAAGGCCAGGCTCAGCTCTGCCCCCTCACCAGCTTCCTCCTCACAGGCTGTGATTGACCAAAGCATGAGCCACTGGCCTCCATGTCCAGTGAGGAGAAAGAGAGAGGAGAGAGCCGCTGCTTGCGGGCCGAGCGCTGGTTCAAGATCGGGCTCCGGTAAGTATCCTGGGGGCTTTCAATGAACATCCAAGAAAAGGATGTTACAGGAAGTACAGAAATAGTTGCTTCCGTGGAGCCCATTTGATCTCTCTACACAGCCTTGACTGTCACTTCAAGTTTAAATGAGGCACCATCCACCCCCTCCTGGTTGTAATTCCTCTTTCCCGTTTGTATTAGAGCCTCTATTGCCCACTGAGGCTTCACCATTTTGCGAATGATGGCAGAAGGGCTTAAGTCAGCCATAGATGGATTGAAATTGGGCTGGTTTAGCAGGAACCCACAGAATTTTGATTAATCTATGGGCAGGCTGGTTATTGAAGTCGATCTATTGATCAACATCAGTGCTACCAGCCTGTTGGGTTATTTTTCGCATGATTACATCTTTAGCCAGCTATAGCTGGTAGCAGTAATCATAATATTCTGAGAATGAGGAAACCTCCCGCTGTCAGAGTACAGTAGCAGTGAGAGGAATTCCCCCATCTGATTGTGTTTTTAACCTGTAGTTGAAGGAAAAAAAATCGCTTGATTCCCCCATCAACACAGTCAGTGTTGATGGGGGAATCAAGCTATTTTTTCCCTTCAACCACAGGTTGAAAATTGCTTAAAGTATGGCCTGCTTTAATTTTGACTTAGAGTTGATCTCCTTTTCACGCTTCAAGTATTCAGATTACAAAATTAAAAGCAGAGTCCATTTTCTATGACTGTAAAAGGCAATTTTCTGTGGAACCCTTTTCGCATAAAATAAATTTTTATTGAATAAACTACAATCAAAAGAAATGGAGAAGGTGAACAACCGTAATTGTCCAAGTACATAGTGCTAATTTCCAGCAAACTCTAAACAGATCCCTTTTGATGCGAAAAATGGAAGGAAACTATTGGACAGCCGCACTCCAAAAACAGTTCCTTTATTGGAAAATCACAGAAATCCAAGCCACAGCAAAAAAATAAGAGCAGACAAGCTTTTGATATTGAACGTGCGATACATAAGATTATTACACTAGGTTTCTATTTTACATTTTTAGAAATATCAGAAGATTGCTGAAAAATTAAACGACAAAGCTTCAATCTCTGAAAAAACAAAGGATCAGATGGCCATGGAAAATGTGCGCATTAAAAATGCAATAATCAACACGGAGAGAGACCACAAGTCTCTCCTTGCAGCCTGTGCCCTTATGGCTGGTGCCCTGTGCCCATTATACACCAGAAGCTGTTTGTTGGCTGCACAGAAAACCCTCCTTCAAGAGGAATTGAACTCTTGTGTAGACATTCAGAAGGAGATCCGAAATCTAGTCCAAGCTTTGTCTGATAATGGAGATAAGAAAAAGGCAGATTCTTGGAAGAAAGCAAAACCCATGAAGCTTTTGTTTCGGAAAGGTGTCATTGTGGTTTTGGCTGCAAAACGGCTACAGCGGCTTGGTGAATCTAGAAAATCTGTTTTTACATGGGTGGAAAAAGCCAAGAAGAGACCTGGGATTTCGGTGTGCTTTAGAGAATTCCAGACTACACAGAAAACAAGTAAGATTTATATTTTCTAAATTGATGATGCTGAATATTAGATAGAAAATAAAAAGCTAGGCAGACGTTAAGATCAAAATAAAACCGGTATTAACAAAAAATCTAAAACGTTACCATCCTGTATTTGCATTTATAGTCTAAAATCCAAACAGATTTTTTGACAACATTTGACTTGGTTCCTTACTAATTTTTTTGCCTTACTGCATCTCTTAAAATGTATCTTTCAAACTCCGTTTGCTTTAAGGGGTAAGGTATAGTTGAAAGTTACAAAAAAAACCCAGAATTTTTCTAGTAAATATTAAGAAATAATAGGTAATAGAGCGTGACTGTTGCTGCAGAGTGACACAAGAATGTATACCTCCTATGTACAGTAATTAGGCAGAATATTGCGCACCACATACAGACAACCAAATAACCAGGCACACTTCCTCTGTTACACACATGTATCAGTATTTTTTGTACTGACAAGCACTACATTGCATAATGGACTGAATATTTCCAACTGACTTAATTCTAAGTGAGATATTCCAAGTTCATTTTTCTTTCTCCTTCTTTTTTTAGACACAGAGTTTAGATACTCCTACCTACAGGATATTGGCAAACAAGAAAAATTGTAGGGTATCTTAAGGAAAACCCCTTCTCTACCCAGCATACCAAAGTTTTTTGCCAGTGTCTCTGGAGGATGCATGTCTTTTCTTCAGCTCTGCTGAGAAAAGTCTAGCCAATATTTTCCCAGCTTTTTTTTCCCTTTAGATTGATTCTCAGAATCCTTTTTCAGTTGACTTCAGTCAAGATTCTCCACTGCATAAGCTGGTCTCTACCCAAATCAGTCTTTTTTTTTTTTTTGGCCTGATTTAGGAGTGCTCCTCCCAGACCCTGATGGACTGGACATTGTGGGGCTAGTCTGTGGCTCTTTCCAGACATTGGGGGAAATTTACTAAAACTGGAGCACTCAGATTCTGGTGCAGCTCTGCATGGTAACCAATCGGCTTCTAACTTCAGCTTGTTCAATTAAGCTTTGACAATAAAACCTGGAAGCTGATTGGATTCTATGTAGAGCTTCACCAGATTATGCACTCTCCAGTTTTAGTAAACTAACTACTTTAGTAAAAAGTTAGTCACTGAGAGCTTTCTGGGTCCAAAGCTCAACTATACTCTCCTAATGGTTCTGGGGGCATCTATTCTGTACACTCTGAGAGCACTGACGTAGTACAGATAGCAGCCCTTTAGACTCACAGGCTAATCGTTTGCCACTGAAACACATTTCAGCTGCACCCTCCTTTCTTCCCAGTGATACTGCTCAGATGAATGCATCTTTCCCAGTCTCCTTGGGTTCCTCTCACACATGGACCCCTTGCTGCCAATTCATGTGTCAGCTTGGTCTCTGGAGCTGGGAAGATGGATTGTTAAGTAGCTCAAACAAGACATGTGAGCAAGTCACATGTGTGTGCTATTGACTCCTAGCACGTAATGCACCCACCCTGGTCTCCTTGTCACATAAGCACGGAGGTAATGCTCTTCCCTTGCCTTTCCTATGCAAGAATGCTGTTGGGAAAAACTGCATTGGGTGGGGGGGGGGGGGTGTTTTTTTTAATAAAGAACACTGAACTACATACAGTGCATGATCACATGTGTGTGATGTGTGGTTTTTTTTTTTTGTTTTTTTTGTTTACTTTTTTTGAGGCCACAATGACGCAGAATGAACAGATAACTCTACGACAGGCCTATTGGGTTCATATCCTGCAGTCTGACAACAGCTTAACAGCCCAATATGTCACGTTATAGTAATAAAAATGGAAATTGTAGTAGGTGTATTTTGACTTTTTTCTTCTTTTTTTTTTCCTTCCAGGATCACAAGAGGAACCAATGTGCTACAATGAAACTGTAAAGTGGCTTACAAATACTGATCTCCTGTCAGCAGTAGTTACTTCTATGTCTGAATTACTTGGGTTATTAAACAACAGGGGTAATGTAAATTTTTATTTTTTTTTGTATCAAAATCCATCCATCTGAGGCAGCCATTACCAATCGGTCTTGCATTCTTTGTTGGACATTTTTTTAATATATGCTAGTGTGGGATTTGGACTGCTGGAGTCTAGCTATTACTGAGGTGGGGTAGGGGATGGGAGTACTTTAGGCTGGTGGGTAAGGAAAATGATCATCGCCCTTATTCTTGAAGACACAGCTACCATTAAAGCTTATTTTTACTTTCGCAGTCAAATTGGGATAACTAGCTACTTTATATTTGTTACATATCCCCTTTCGCATAGCATAACTTAAATTTTTTTTTAAAAATCGCACCTTAGCTTTTTTAGATGCTCTATTCTGGATCCTCTAGCAAGGAAACATTCTTTTTTTTAAGGGGACTGGACAGCTGTGTTTTCCATATTAATCTGTCTGTACTGTGCAGTAAAATCTTCATGATCAATTGTAACTACATTTGAATGAACACTGCCTGTCCCAACAAATGGTTAAAGGTGTAAAGGCTGTGCTCCTTGCATTTTATTACCAAGAGAACAACATATTGACCGTGCTCCAAAGTGTAGAAGATGATAATGTAGCTTTATTCCAAGTTAAAACAATAGGATTTTTATAACAGCTTACCTGTAAAATCCTTTTCTTGGAGTACATCACGGGACACAGAGCGGCATAGTCATTACTATGTGGGTTATATAGTTTACCTTCAGGTGCTGGCACTGGCAACTTCCAAACCGGAAGTACCCTCCCCTATATAAGCCCCTCCCATCCGGGAGCACCTCAGTTTTGTAGCAAAGCAATAAGTGTCCCCCAAAAGAGGGGTGGGAGCTCTGTGTCCCGTGATGTACTCCAAGAAAAGGATTTTACAGGTAAGCTGTTATAAAAATCCTATTTTCTTTCTCGTACATCACGGGACACAGAGCGGCATAGTCATTACTATGTGGGACGTCCCAAAGCAATGCCCAATGAGGGGGGGGATACACCATACATAAGCTGGGCGCTATCAGACATGAGGATCTTTTGCGGCCTGCAACACACTGCGCCCAAAGGCGACATCCTCCTGACTTCTAACGTCCACCTGGTAGAACCTAGTAAACGTGTGTACTGAAGACCATGTTGCGGCCTTACAGATTTGAGCCAGGGAGGCCTGGTGATGCACTGCCCATGAAGTTCCAACTGCTCTCGTGGAGTGCGCCCTAACTTTGAACGGAGGCGGTCTCCTTCTCAAGCCATAGGCTTGCATTATGACCTGTCGAATCCACTTGACTAAAGTAGATTTTGACGCTGCCTGACCCTTTCTGGGGCCTTCCGGCAGAATAAACAAAGTATCCGTTCTGCGAATCTGAGCAGTGGCTTTTAGATAAGCTTTAACTGCTCTTACTACATCCAAAGAATGTAATAACTTTTCCTCTACTGAGCTAGGTTTGGGGAAAAAGGAAGGAAGAACCACATCTTGGTTCAAATGAAACCTCGATACCACCTTGGGAAGAAAGGCTGGATGAGGACGTAACACTACTCTGTCCTTATGGATAACCAGATATGGCTCCTTACAGGACATAGCGGCCAATTCCGACACTCTTTTAGCCGAACAAATGGCTACTAGAAAAATCAATATCCTGGTGAGAAGAACCAAGGAAATGTGCTGTAATGGTTCAAATGGTTGTTTCTGTAGAACCGACAGAACCAGGTTTAAGTCCCATGGACATATGGGAATATTAACCGGAGGGCTAATACGCATCACTCCTTGTATAAAAGCTTTGACTAGTGAATGCGAAGCCAAGGGCCTTTGAAAAAATATTGACAAGGCTGAAATCTGACCCTTGATAGTACTCAAGGCAAGCTTCCTATCTACAGCCCACTGTAGGAAGTCCAGAATCCTACCTATTACGTATTTACGTGGATGCCATTTCCTGGCCTCACACCACGCGATGTACGCCTTCCAGATTCTATAGTAAATCTGCCTGGATACCGGCTTCCTGGCATTGATCATGGTAGATACCACAGGATTAGAGAGACCTCTCTTTTTTAGAATGTGGGCTTCAATAGCCAGGCCATCAAACCTAGGGCTAGTAAGGAAGGATGGTATATCGGTCCTTGCGAAAGCAGGTCCGGACGATGTGGGAGGGTCCAAGGACTCCCCACAGACATTTTTACAATCTCCGCGTACCATGCTCTTCGGGGCCACGCTGGAGCCACCAGAATCACTGGTTTCTTTTCTACCCTGATTCTGCGGAGTAATCGAGGTAACAATTGTGGCGGTGGGAATGCATATATCAACTTGAACTGATCCCAAGGGAACACTAGAGCATCCGAGCCGCAAGCTAGGGGATCCCTTGTCCGAGAGACAAATCTGTCCACCTTTGCGTTGAATCTGGATGCTAGCAGATCTACATCCGGTGCTCCCCACCGCTGACATATTGTCCGGAAAACCTCGGGGTGAAGGGACCATTCCCCTGGGCATAATTGTTGGCGACTTAGAAAGTCCGCCTTCCAATTCTCCACTCCTGGAATGAATACCGCGGATATGGCTGGGACATATCTTTCTGCCCATTTCAGGATGCAATTCACTTCCCTCTGGGCTGCACGACTCCTGGTGCCACCCTGATGATTGATATATGCCACTGCCGTGGCATTGTCTGATTGAATTCTGACAGGGGACCCTTGGAGTCTGGATGTCCATGCTACTAGGGCATACCAGGCTGCTCGTATCTCTAAGAGATTGATGGGCAGGGCCTTCTCTGCATCCGACCATCTGCCCTGGAGAGACCATTGCTCCAGTACTGCCCCCCAGCCTATAAGGCTGGCATCTGTAGTGACCACCTTCCAAGAAATCGGACTGAAGGATTTCCCTTTTTCCAGATTCTGGGGAACCAACCACCAACGGAGGCTCTTGCGAATGGAAGGGGACAAGGACATTGGTAAGTCTAGGGCCTGAACTTTTTTGTTCCAGGCTGACAGTATGGCCCTTTGCAAATTTCTTGAATGGAATTGACCATAGGGTACTGCTTCGAATGATGCCACCATTTTTCCCAGCAGCCTCATGCACAGGCGTATGGACGGCTGTCTTTTTGTACCCACTAGGTGGATCAAATCTCTCAAAGACGACACCTTTTCTTGAGGCAAGAAAATTTTTCTCTGGTCTGAATCCAGCCTTAGCCCCAAGTATTCCAGACTTTTGACTGGTTTTAGGGCTGACTTGTCTCGGTTGATAATCCAACCGTGAGATTCCAGATACTTGATTGTCTCGTGAACAACCACTTCTAGTTTTTCCACTGAGTGGTCTATCAGCAACAAGTCGTCTAGATATGCCATTATCGTTACACCTCGTGTTCTTAGATTGGCCAATAGTGGGGCCAGAATTTTTGTGAACACTCGTGGTGCTGTGGTCAGACCGAAGGGTAAGGCTCTGAACTGAAAATGGCGCCCTTCTACTGCAAAGCGTAGAAATTTTTGGTGGATTGGAAAGATGGGAATGTGCAAATAAGCATCTTTGATGTCGATCGAGGCTAACCATTCCTCCCCTTTTATAGGGCAGTGGCCACCTATCGGATCGACTCCATCCGGAAAGTCCTGATATGTAGGAATTTGTTTAGCCCTTTTAGATTTAATATGGGCCTCACGTCCCCGTTTGGCTTCGGGACTGTAAAGAGGTTTGAGTAAAACCCGAACCCCCATTCTTCCAGGGGAACCTCCATAATTACTCCTTGGAGCAATAGTTGTTCTAGTGCCAACAGGAGGGATCCTCTCTTCCGGGGATCCCTTGGCACGTTTGACCTCATAAAATGGGAAGGAGGAGAGTCTTTTGACTCCAATTTGTATCCCAGACTTACTGCGGAGAGCACCCATCTGTCTCTGATCGTGTCCCGCCAGGTCTCTGCGAACAACTGGAGTCTTCCCCCCACCCGATTGAGTGGGGGCAACCCTTCATAAATTTGACTTGGGGGGAGGTTTTGTACCTCTCCTGACCCAGGGTTTCTTGTTACCCTGCGATTGTCCCTGATTTTTACCCCTGGGATTTGACCGAGGAGGCCGTCGGAACTGCTTCACAGCCGATGTCCCAGGGACTGGAGAGGCAGGCCTCTTAAAAGAGGGACCTCTAAATCTCTTTTTAACCGGCAAGAGTGTACTTTTACCGCTGGAAATTTTCTGGATATATTTGTCCAGGTCTTCCCCGAATAAGCGTTCACCATGAAATGGGAAGCTAACCAGCAATTTTTTACAGGGAGCTTCAGCAGACCAGTTCTTGAGCCATAGAAGCCTACGCATATGTACTACAGACAGCGTAAGGCGGGAGGCCTGATGGATTGAATCCTTGATGGCGTCAACCGCAAAGCATAAGGCTCTAGGTAGATCAGCTAGGGCAAGGGCCTGCTGATCTGGTAAGTCCCTAAAGACCTGTTTTAACTGATCCTTCACTGCTTGGCAGACCCCAATAGCTGCTACTGCTGGTTGTGTTACCAAGCTTGCTGTAGTAAAAGCAGATTTTAATAAGGACTCCAATTTTTTATCTATTGGGTCCTTAAACACTTGAACATTATCTACTGGACATGTCAGTGATTTATTCACACAAGAGATGGCTGCGTCCACTGTAGGCACCCTCCATTTTCTGATGAACTTATCCTCCATGGGATAGACCACCGGAAATCTCTTGGGGGGAGTAAATATTTTATCAGGATGTTCCCAATCCTGGTAAATGAGTCCTTCCAGTAAAGGATGGATTGGAAAGGAACAAACAGTCTGGGGAGCTTTTACCGACCCCCAACGAGGAGACAGAAGTGGTTGATGGCTCCGCAAGGGGCATTTTAAATGCTGATCGGACCATATCAGTCAGGGACTGAACCCATAATCTTTCAGCATGTGATGCTGAAAATGGCTCTTCCACTGTTGATTCCTCTACAACATAATCAACCTCATCCTGATCCCCTTCAGGTAGGTCGATCCCTGTATGGGACTGTTGCTCTGCTAACAGGCACTCTGAGGGAGGAGACGGAGATCGGGCGCGCTTTCCCTCTGACAGGGAAGCAGCGATCAATGTTGTCAATCTCTCTTCCAGTCCTCCCAGAGCTGAGGAAAAAACCTCCTCTGTTACATACACAGGAGCAGGTGAACTGAGGACAGCCACAGTACCAGGCACTCCTGAGGGTTCTCTACGGTCACTAACCTCTGATTTTTCAGGGGAGATTGGTGCAGCCAAAGCATGCCCAAGATCCTCAGAGCCCGATGGAGACCCCCTTTGCTTCCTGGGAGTCTTGGTCCCGGAGACTTTGGACGGCATATTCCTAAGCCCAAAGCTGAGGTATTCCAGCCGTAATACACCACTTACTGACAATAGTCTAGCACAATTGCTGCTATATAAACAGTTGGTGTCTACTAATGTGCCTTTCTATGGGGATGCCTGCATCAACCGCCTGCTGTATGCCTTTTTTAAATGCTGCCAGCTCTGTCTCTGCATTCCATAGCCAGCTCACAACACATAATTGTGCCTTTTAACATGCTAGGACGCCCGCACATGCGCAGAAGCGCTGCGGCGCGCACAGAGCGTCATCCACCAAGCTCCGCCCCCTTTTCCAGCTCACCTCTATATAGAGGGGCGCGTGCGCCTTCGGCGCTCTTTTTTGAAACCAGAAACTAGGGACAGGAGACAGGGCCCTGTTTGCCGCAGGCCGGGGGATGGACGAGCATTGCAACATGGCAGAGGAAGCAGTTTCCCACAAGAGAACTCACCATCTGCCTGGACTTGACTCAGAAAAGAAAAAAGTCCACATGACAAGAAAACGTACCACAGCGGCCTCTAGTGGATTAACACAGGTACCGCGGTTATTATATTTTTTTTTTTTCTTGACCACTATTAAAATTATTACATTTTTTAGTAGTTACAGGCATGCACAGATATTTAGCGGGAATACCGTTAGGTAACAGGCAGAAAGACATATTAGGCTTGGGGGTCCCCCCAATAGAACCAAGTTCCTGAGGGGCCCCCACTTACCTTTTCCCCGCCGCAGGACTCTGTTTGGTCCACAGGAGCCCAAACTTCACCTCTCACGGCAGGCATTGTAATTAAACCTTTAGGGACCGGGTTCCCAAGGATTCCACTCCCCTGGACCTGTATAGCACCCTGCACAGAAAACATCTTGGTCGTGGGTATGACCAGAGCTCTGGATCCCAGGGTCCAGCCCTCCTAAGAGAGGCATTACAGGCAAAACCTTGCTCTTCTCTGCAAGGCCCGGGTACCGACCGTTTAGCTATGAAGCTTTTTTGGTCGGATCCGAAATAGCTTGCTGAGGCCCAGATGAAAAAACATGTTAACCTTTGGCCAACACCTTAGACACTGGCAAAAAACTGAGGTGCTCCCGGATGGGAGGGGCTTATATAGGGGAGGGTACTTCCGGTTTGGAAGTTGCCAGTGCCAGCACCTGAAGGTAAACTATATAACCCACATAGTAATGACTACGCCGCTCTGTGTCCCGTGATGTACGAGAAAGAAATCAAGGTAACAACAATACCGACATGGACACAGCAAAGAGTGATGTGCTTCACAAATCAAGTTTGCTTAATCATAATCCAAATTGCACCACTGAACGTAACACTAAAATAGTACCGTATTTATCGGCGTATAACACGCACTTTTTTCCCCTTAAAATCAGGGGAAAATCGTGGGTGCGTGTTATACGCCGATACTCCGTCGAATTCCCCTGCTGAAAACGAGCGAGAGGAGCGAGCGGAGCCGAAGCCGAAGTACAATCGGCTTTACTCGGCTCCTCTCGCAGTCCCGCCCATCTCTGACTGCGCCGCTGACATAGAGAAAGCCGAGTGTACTTCGCCTAGTCTCGGCTCCTCTCGCAGTCCTGCCTGTGACTGTGAGCAGACACGAGTCTAGCCGAAGTACACTCGGCTTTCTCCGTCAGCGGCGCAGTCAGAGGAGATGGGCGGAACTGCGAGAGGAGCCGAGTCCAGCCGAAGTACACTCGGCCCCGCTCGCTCCTCTCCACAGAAATCGGCGCCAAATTTTAAAAACCGCCGGGACTGACACGATCGCAAAGGCACTGGGCAAGGCTGCAGATGGACAGATGAACACTGGGCACGGCTGCAGATGGACAGATGGACACTGGGCACGGCTGCAGATGGACAGATGGACACTGGGCAAGGCTGCAGATGGACACTGGGCAAGGCTGCATGCTGCATTTAAATGTAAGTTTTTTTTCCTTGAATTTCCCTCCTAAAAGTTTTTTTCCTTAAAATTCCCTCCTAAACTTGGGGTGCGTGTTATACGCCGGTGCGTGTTATACGCCGATAAATACGGTATATACTCAGCTGAACCCGGTGGATGCTTGATTATGCTGATCAACCCCCCTCTAGGGTTCCTGCAGTGAACCATGCAAAAACCAAAGAAGACATACAATACACATATTTAAAATCGGTATACAATAAGAGAAAAGAAAAAATTTCTTTCCATTTCTGTAAATTTGCCACTGGTATATGGACCATACATTAATTGAAACAAATCTATAACAACCAATAAATCATAATAAAATAATGAATCATTCTCTTTAATAAAAAAACTTATGGAAAAAAAAAATTGTATACAAATATGGTCATGGACCAGTGGCAAACATGTATAACAGCCGCACAAGGAAAATGTAAAGATATTTAAAAAAAATAACACATATGAGTATTTATATAATGAATATTATCAAAAGATAAGTTGTTGGTTTGTGGTGCTCGGATGCAGTGTAGTTCTGCTTTAATTTTACATTACAGGGCACAAGATCTTAGTCTTAGACAATTGGGTTATGCAGCAACTTCAAGTAATTTGTCTTTGGCAAATAAAAGCTGTAAGGTCAACCCCAGCATATCCCCTACTGCTCCCAGCAAGCCTTGTTTTTTTGCTAGTGTCCTGAGAAGCAAACCCCTTTCTTTGGTGTTTTAATTTTTCTTTGCTAACCACTTAAATGATGATTCTATATGTAAAATTGTAGCTAGCTGCACATAGTCACTGCAGATTTTATTTGGCAGCTTTCTGGGTCAGTTAACTCTTAGACTCCACCAGGAAGAAGACGCGGGGCTGGCCTATAATGAAGGTTCGGACACTGGATCCTTCATGGGTGCTCACCTAGGCATGCTGTGCAGTGTATTGAGTTAGCTCCAGGGTGCTATAAAGGTCTGGGGCTATGGCACTACCATCTAGAGTGACCTTATCCCTGAAGACCCCCCTGTTTGGGGTATACCTAGCAGAAAAAAGAAATGCTGGATGGGAGTTGTCCCCATCTCATCTGGACTGCTAGGGCTGCAAGACACTGTGGTAAGTCAGGGCTGTGCACCTTTCCAGGGAGTTACCCCCAAGAGTATTTTGGCTGCAACCTGCAGCGAGCGGTATGGCCTTCACGCAGAAAAGTTGCCTGGTACCAAAGAAGCTACTAGAAAGCCCCCCTCAAATACCCACATGTACTGCTAAACTGCACCACCCTTAGTTGCAGCCCATGACAGAATTATCAGCCACTGTCATATTCATAATCTGCACCATTTGTTTTCCTGGACCCTTCCCGCACCCCTGTGTGGGCCTGGGTGCAGGGTGAACGGGTCAAAAGGCCCTGCCAGCTCTCACTCAACTTATTGCGCTGGGAAGTCTGCACTACAAAATCTTCCCAATGGTGCTGATTATGATAGCCCTGACTACTGCCCCCAGTCTAAATAATTTCCCTTCTCAAAGACCTCCCTAGTTCCTTCAGACGGTCAGCTTTTCTCCTCTTGAATTCCAGAGATTAATTTTCAGCCATTGTATCTGATTTTATGGGAAGGCTGTCTACTCTGTTTCATGCCTTGAATCACGGATGCAAATGAGCTCTCTCTGCCTCTCCTCCATAGTCCTTCTGTGATTATCCTCTTCTCTATGCTTTCTGAAGAGGAGGGCTCCCCAGCTGACTCTGAGTACTTTGCTCAGGAGAATATCCAATCTGGTGATATTGTTACCAAGTTGGAGGATTTTATTTATTTCATTGATGCAGTACGTTCCTGTCTTGATCTGGGGCAGCCCGTGTCGACCCAGTCAAAAGTTGCCAGTGTGAGTGTTTTAAAGATGTCTTCAACTTGAGGCCTGTCTTGTACGGTGACTGGCCTAACCTGGAGAAAGTCTTTATCCATCCCAAGTGTTTAGCAATATTTTATTGAGGAGGGGTTCCTGAGAAAATGGATGGTCCCTGTCATGGACCCAGCTATTTCCTGCATTAACAAAATGCTTACGGCTCATGTTGAGAATGTCTTGGTGTTCAAGAACCCTGTGGCTAAGTGGTTAGAAGCTCTCCTTAAGACCTTGTTTTCTTTTCTGGGTCTGCAATGCAGCCTGCTGTTGCCACCATGCCTGTCTTTTAGAACATGGCCTGAGATCCTGGCTCCATTCATACAGTACAATCTGCTCTCTTTTAACTTGTTGCTTTACATTACTTTGCAGACAGACTACTGAACACTCTTCTCCAAAGAAAATATGCGCTTTTAACACATATGTGAAGGATTCTTTGGTTTAAGTGACGATTTGTGGGCCTTCACTACAGTTTCAGGCATTAGATGCTTCAGGCTGCTCTCTGGCTCCGTTCACACCAGAACACGGCATGGAAATATATGTGTTCCGTGCGCTTTTGCCAAACTGAGTTTAAAACGGACTGCAGTTGTGATGTGCAGAATCTGTCAAGATTAACTAACTAACTAACTATCTAGTGCTTGTACGACTTTAAGCCCATATAAAATGAATGGGCTCAAATTACACCGCACTGAACCACATGTAAATTGCACAGAAGCATGCAGCACATTCCTGTGCAAATCCTTATATGAACCGGCCCTCAGAGTGTTGAGCTCTCTGTTGTGTGTTGTTTTTGTGGGCCTGTTTGTTGCTGTGTCATGCCGTGTACACACGATTGGTTTTACCAATGAAAACAGTCCGATGGACTTTTCTCATCGGACAAACTGATCGTGTATGGGCCCCATCGGTCTTTCTTTCTCGTACATCACGGGACACAGAGCGACATAGTCATTACTAATGGGTTATATAGATACCTTCAGGTGCTGGCACTGGCAACTTCCAAAACCGGAAGTACCCTCCCCTATATAAGCCCCTCCCATCCGGGAGCACCTCAGTTTTTTGTCAGTGTCTAAGGTGTTGGCCAAGAAGAAACATGTGTTTTTCACTGAGCTTGCGTACAGGTTCTTTTGGGCCTCAGTAAGCTATTCCGGATCCGACCAAAAAAGCTTCATAGCTAAACGGTCGGTACCCGGGCCTTGCAGAGAAGAGCAAGGTTTTGCCTGTAATGCTTCTCTTAGGAGAGCTGGACCCTGGGATCCAGAGCTCTGGTCATACCCATGACCAAGATGTTTTCTGTGCAGGGTGCTATACAGGTCCAGGGGAGTGGAATCCTTGGGAACCCGGTCCCTGAAGGTTTAATTACAATGCCTGCCGTGATAGGTGAAGTTTGGGCTTCTGTGGCCAAACAGAGTCCTGCGGCGGGGAAAAGGTAAGTGGGGGCCCCTCAGGAACTTGGTTCTATTGAGGGGACCCCCAAGCCTAATATGTCTTTCTGCCTGTTACCTAACGGTATTCCCGCTAAATATTATGCATGCCTGTAACTACTAAAAAATGTAATAATTTTAATAGTGGTCAAGAAAAAAATAAAAAAAAAATAAAATAATATACTAGACTGCGGTACCTGTGTTAATCCACTAGAGGCCGCTGTGGAACGTTTCTTGTCATGTGGACTAGTTTCTTTTTATCAGAGCAAGTCCAGGCAGATGGTGAGTTCTCTTGTGGGAAACTGCTTCCTCTGCCATGTTGCAATGCTCGTCCATCCCCCGGCCTGCGGCAAAAGGGAACCTGGCTCTTGTCCCTAGTTTCCCTTTTCAAAATTAGCGCCGAAGGCGCACGTGGCCACGCGCGTGCGCGCGCCTCTATATATAGAGGTGAGCCGGGAAAGGGGGCGGAGCTTGGGGGATGACGCTCTGTGCGCGCCGCAGCGCTTCTGCGCATGTGCGGGCGTCCCAGCATGTTAAAAACCACAATTATGTGTTGTGAGCTGGCTATGGAGTGCAGAGACAGAGCTGGCAACATTTAAAAAAGGCATACAGCAAGCGGTTGATGCAGGCATCCCCATAGAAAGGCACATTAGTAGACACCAACTGTTTTTATAGCAGCATTTGTGCTAGACTATTGTCAGTAAGTGGTGTATTTCGGCTGGAATACCTCAGCTTTGGGCTTAGGAATAATGCCGTCTAAAAACTCCGGGACTAAAAATCCCAGGAAGCATAGGGGGTCTCCATCGGGCTCTGAGGATCTTGGGCATGCTTCGGCTGCACCAGTCTCCCCTGAAGAATCAGAGGTTAGTGACCGTAGAGCACCCTCAGGAGTACCTGGTACTGTGGCTGTCCTCAGTTCACCTGCTCCTGTGTATGTAACAGAGGAGGTTTTTTCCTCAGCTCTGGGAGGGCTGGAAGAGAGATTGTCAGCATTGATCGCTGCTTCCCTGTCACAGGAAAAAAGCGCTCGATCTCCGTCTCCTCCCTCAGAGTGCCTGTTAACGGAGCAACAGTCCCGTACAGGGATCGACCTACCTGAAGGGGATCAGGATGAGGTCGATTCTGTTGTAGAGGAATCAACAGTGGAAGAGCCATTCTCAGCATCACATGCTGAAAGTTTATGGGTTCAGTCCCTGACTAATATGGTCCGATCAGCATTTAAAATGCCCCTTGCGGAGCCATCATCCACTTCTGTCTCCTCGTTGGGGTCGCTAAAAGCTCCCCAGACTGTTTGTTCCTTTCCGATCCATCCTTTACTGGAAGGGCTCATTTACCAGGATTGGGAGCATCCTGATAAAATATTTACTCCTCCCAAGAGATTTCAAGTGGTCTATCCCATGGAGGATAAGTTCATCAAAAAATGGAGGGTCCCTACAGTGGACGCAGCCATCTCTTGTGTGAATAAATCACTGACATGTCCAGTGGATAATGTCCAAATGTTCAAGGACCCAATAGATAAAAAATTAGAGTCCTTATTAAAATCTGCTTTTGCTACAGCAGGATTGGTGACACAACCAGCAGTGGCAGCTATTGGGGTCTGCCAAGCAGTGAAGGATCAGTTGAAACAGGTCTTAAGGGACTTGCCAGATCAGCAGGCTCTTGCCCTAGCTGATCTACCTAGAGCCTTATGCTTTGCGGTGGACGCTATAAAGGATTCAATCCATCAGGCCTCCCGCCTTACGCTGTCTGTAGTACATATGCGCAGGCTTTTATGGCTCAAAAACTGGTCTGCTGAAGCTCCCTGTAAAAAATTGCTGGTCACCTTCCCATTTCATGGTGAACGCTTATTCGGGGAAGACCTGGACAAATATATCCAGAGAATTTCCAGCGGTAAAAGTACACTTTTGCCGGTTAAAAACAGAGTTAGAGGTCCCTCTTTTAAGAGGCCTGCTTCTCCAGTCCCTAGGACATCGTCTGTGAAACAGTTCCGACGGCCTCCTCGGTCAAATCCCGGAGGTAAAAATCAGGGAAAATTGCAGGGTAACAAGAAGCCCTGGAGCAGGAGAGGTACAAAACCTCCCCCAAAGTCAAATACATGAAGGGTTGCCCCCACTCAATCGGGTGGGGGGAAGACTTCAGTTGTTCACAGAGACCTGGCGGGACACGATCAGAGACAGATGGGTGCTCTCCGCAGTAAATCTGGGATACAAATTGGAGTTAAAAGACTCCCCTCCTTCCCACTTTATAAGGTCAAACGTGCCAAGGGATCCCCAGAAGAGAGGATCCCTCCTGTTGGCACTAGAACAATTATTGCTCCAAGCAGTAATTATAGAGGTTCCCCTGGAAGAATGGGGGTTCGGGTTTTACTCAAACCTCTTTACAGTCCCGAAGCCAAACGGGGACGTGAGGCCCATATTAAATCTAAAAGGGCTAAACAAATTCCTACATATCAGGACTTTCCGGATGGAGTCGATCCGGTCGGTGGCCACTGCCCTACAAGGGGAGGAATGGTTAGCCTCAATCGACATCAAAGATGCTTATTTGCACATTCCCATCTTTCCAGTCCACCAAAAATTTCTACGCTTTGCGGTAGAAGGGCGCCATTTTCAGTTCAGAGCCTTACCCTTCGGTCTGGCCACAGCACCACGAGTGTTCACAAAAATTCTGGCCCCATTATTGGCCAATCTAAGAACACGAGGTGTAACGATAATGGCATATCTAGACGACTTGTTGCTGATAGACCACTCAGTGGAAAAACTAGAAGTGGTTGTTCACGAGACACTCAAGTATCTGGAATATCACGGTTGGATTATCAACCGAGACAAGTCAGCCCTAAAACCAGTCAAAAGTCTGGAATACTTGGGGCTAAGGCTGGATTCAGACCAGAGAAAAATTTTCTTGCCTCAAGAAAAGGGGTCGTCTTTGAGAGATTTGATCCACTTAGTGGGTACAAAAAGACAGCCATCCATACGCCTGTGCATGAGGCTGCTGGGGAAAATGGTGGCATCATTCGAAGCAGTACCCTACGGTCAATTCCATTCAAGGAATTTGCAAAGGGCCATACTGTCAGCCTGGAACAAAAAAGTTCAGGCTCTGGACTTACCAATGTCCTTGTCCCCTTCCGTTCGCAAGAGCCTCCGCTGGTGGTTGGTTCCCCAGAATCTGGAAAGAGGGAAATCCTTCAGTCCTATTTCTTGGAAGGTGGTCACTACAGATGCCAGCCTTATAGGCTGGGGAGCAGTACTGGAGCAATGGTCTTTCCAGGGCAGATGGTCGGATGCGGAAAAGGCCCTGCCCATCAATCTCTTAGAGATACGAGCAGCCCGGTATGCCCTAGTAGCATGGACATCCAAACTCCAAGGGTCCCCTGTCAGAATTCAATCAGACAATGCCACAGCAGTGGCATATATCAATCATCAGGGGGGCACCAGGAGTCGTGCAGCCCAGAGGGAAGTAAATTACATCCTGAAATGGGCAGAAAGATATGTCCCAGCCATATCTGCGGTATTCATTCCAGGAGTGGAGAATTGGAAGGCGGACTTTCTAAGTCGCCAACAATTATGCCCAGGGGAATGGTCCCTTCATCCCGAGGTTTTCTGGACAATATGTCAGCGGTGGGGAACACCGGATGTAGATCTGCTAGCATCCAGATTCAACGCAAAAGTGGACAGGTTTGTCTCTTGGACAAGGGATCCCCTAGCTTGCGGCTCGGATGCCCTAGTGTTCCCTTGGGATCAGTTCAAGCTGATATATGCATTCCCACCGCCACAATTGTTACCTCGATTACTCCGCAGAATCAGGGTAGAAAAGAAACCAGTGATTCTGGTGGCTCCAGCGTGGCCCCGAAGAGCATGGTACGCGGAGATTGTAAAGATGTCTGTGGGGAGTCCTTGGACCCTCCCACATCGTCCGGACCTGCTTTCGCAAGGACCGATATACCACCCTTCCTTACCAGCCCTAGGTTTGACGGCCTGGCTATTGAAGCCCACATTCTAAAAAAGAGAGGGCTCTCTAATTCTGTGGTATCTACCATGATCAATGCCAGGAAGCCGGTATCCAGGCAGATCTACTATAGAATCTGGAAGGCGTACATCGCCTGGTGTGAGGCCAAGAAATGGCATCCACGTAAATACGTAATAGGTAGGATTCTGGACTTCCTACAATGGGCTGTAGATAGGAAGCTTGCCTTGAGTACTATCAAGGGTCAGATTTCGGCCTTGTCAATATTTTTTCAAAGGCCCTTGGCTTCGCATTCACTAGTCAAAGCCTTTATACAAGGAGTGATGCGTATTAGTCCTCCGGTTAATATTCCCATATGTCCATGGGATCTAAACTTGGTTCTGTCGGTTCTACAGAAACAACCATTTGAACCATTACAGCATATTTCTTTGGTTCTTCTCACCAGGAAATTGATTTTTCTAGTAGCCATTTGTTTGGCTAAAAGAGTGTCGGAATTAGCAGCTATGTCCTGTAAGGAGCCATATCTGGTTATCCATAAGGACAGAGTAGTGTTACGTCCTCATCCAGCCTTTCTTCCTAAGGTGGTATCGAGGTTTCATTTGAACCAAGATGTGGTTCTTCCTTCTTTTTTCCCCAAACCTACTTCGGTAGAGGAAAAGTTATTGCATTCTTTGGATGTAGTAAGAGCAGTTAAAGCTTATCTAAAAGCCACTGCTCAGATTCACAGAACGGATACTTTGTTTATTCTGCCGGAAGGCCCCAGAAAGGGTCAGGCAGCATCAAAATCTACTTTAGCCAAGTGGATTCGACAGGTCATAATGCAAGCCTATGGCTTGAGAAGGAGACCGCCTCCGTTCAAAGTTAGGGCGCACTCCACGAGAGCAGTTGGAACTTCATGGGCAGCGCATCACCAGGCCTCCCTGGCTCAAATCTGTAAGGCCGCAACATGGTCTTCAGTACACACGTTTACTAGGTTCTACCAGGTGGACGTTAGAAGTCAGGAGGATGTCGCCTTTGGGCGCAGTGTGTTGCAGGCCGCAAAAGATCCTCATGTCTGATAGCGCTCAGCTTATGTATGGTGTATCCCCCCCCCCCTCGTTGGGCATTGCTTTAGGACATCCCATTAGTAATGACTATGTCGCTCTATGTCCCGTGATGTACGAGAAAGAAAATAGGATTTTTATAACAGCTTACCTGTAAAATCCTTTTCTTGGAGTACATCACGGGACACAGAGCTCCCGCCCCTCTTTAGGGACACTTATTGCTTTGCTACAAAACTGAGGTGCTCCCGGATGGGAGGGGCTTATATAGGGGAGGGTACTTCCGGTTTTGGAAGTTGCCAGTGCCAGCACCTGAAGGTATCTATATAACCCATTAGTAATGACTATGTCGTTCTGTGTCCCGTGATGTACTCCAAGAAAAGGATTTTACAGGTAAGCTGTTATAAAAATCCTATTTTTTTCCCCCATCGGTGAGAAAAAATAGAACATGTTTTAAATTTATCAGATGGGGAAAAAAAAACGATAGAAAATTCCGATCGTCTGTGTGGAACTCCATTGGACAAAAAACCCACGCATGCTCAGAATCAAGTCGACGCATGCTCAGAAGCATTGAACTTCATTTTTCTCGGCTTGTCGGAGTGTTTTACGTCACAGCGTTTGGGACGGTCGGATTTTTGACTGATGGTGTGTAGGCAAGACTAATGGAAGTCAGCTTCCACGGATTTCCGATGGAAAAATCCATTGGATTAGAATCCATAGGAAATCCGATCGTGTGTACAGGGCTTGACTTTCCTCTTGGTTGCATTGCTTTTGGACATCTGTCACGTACCTGATGGTTATGAGCCCGATATTGCAGAGGAGGGCCTCCCTTACGGCTCCCACTTGCGGCCCCTGGTAAAGTAACAGGAGGCGTGGAAGTAAGGAGTGGTATGAGTGCCTGGTAGGATCAACAGAGGTGATGGTAGTCCAATGCTCAGGGTGTCTGCAGGAACTAGGAGACAGGAGCTGGAGCAACTAGGAGACTGGACTGGAACCAGGAACAACAGGGAGCTCAGCTGACTGGACAGGAACCAGGAACAACAGGAAGCTTCAGCAGACTGGAATGGTTCAGCAGACAGGACTGGAACTAGGAACCACAGGAAGCTTCAGCAGACTGGAATGGTTCAGCAAACTGGACTGGAACTAGGAACCATAGGAAGCTTCAGAAGACTGGAATGGTTCAGCAGACTGGACTGGAACTAGGAACCACAGGAAGCTTCAGCAGACTGGAATGGTTCAGACTGGACTGGAACTAGGAACCACAGGAATAATCAGACAGGCCGGATCGGTTAACAGGCTGGCAGCAAGGTACAGGGGGGACAGGCAAAGGAATCGTCACAACAGGCCAAGGTTAGGTGCAGGCAGAAGGCTGGAGTGGTCACAGGCAAGCCGGGTCTTTCACAGGTACAAGTCATGGATCGGGTTTCAGATACACAACGCTGTAGAGCAGACAGCAGAGACTGTGAGAGACAGGCAGGTTTAAATAGGCCGCCCAGCACCAACAGAGGTGTGCGTGCGCGCCCGCGCATGCGCGGTTGCACCAGCGATCGGGAGCTGGATAGTCTGAGGCGCCTGTTACTGGCAGGATCTTCATGACATTGCCCCCTCCCAAGGGGCAGCCTCCGGATGCCCATCCGGGCAAATTTCCCAGGATGAGACCTTCTGAAGGACTGAACCAGACTCCTAGCATGGATGTTTCCCTCTGGCTCCCAAGAGTTTTCCTCGGGACCATACCCCTTCCATTTAATCAGGAATTGGTTCTGGTTATTTCTTCTTCTGAAATCCAGAATAGCCTCAACTTCAAATTCCTCCTCTCCGTCTACAATGACAGGATCAGGGAGAACCGAACTTCGACCTGGAAATGGATTGGGAATAGAAGGCTTCAACAGGGAAACATGGAAAACCGGATGGATCTTTAGAGTATTAGGAAGTTCCAGTTCATAAGCCACTTTGTTGATCTTCCTCTTAACAGGAAATGGCCCTAAGAACTTGGGGCCCAGCTTCTTTGAAGGACATGCCATCCTCAAATTCATAGTGGATAGCCATACCAAGTCGCCAGGTACCAGCACTAATTCACCCCGTCTTTTCCTGTCGTAGGTTATCTTATTGTGATCCTGAGTCCTGATCATGGAAGAGAAAAAGTAAATTTTTTCCTGGACTGCTGGTACCGAACATTCGGGAAGGGAATTGGGCAAAAATGCAGGATGAAAGCCATAGTTGTCGAAGAAGGGAGTCTGCTTGGTGGTGGAGTGAATGGAGTTATTGTAGGCGAATTCGGCCAATGGGAGTAGGGATATCCAGTCATTCTGGGCAAAAGAGGAGAAACAGCACAGATACTGCTCGAGGGTCTGGTTAGTCCTCTCGGTTTGCCCATTGGTCTGGGAATGATAAGCAGAGGAAAATGATAATTCTATATCCAGGGCCTTGCAAAGGGACTTCCAGAACCGGGAGGTAAACTGTACCCCCCGATCGGAGACAATGTTGGCCGGAACCCTGTGGAGTCTGATGATTTCTTTGATGAAAACCTGTGCTGTTTCAGGGGCAGAGGGAGTACCTTTCATCGGAACAAAATGTGCCATCTTCGACAGACGATCAACTACCACGAAGATAGTGGTATGATCTTCTGCCGGGGGTAGTTCAACAATGAAGTCGATGGACAACATCCTCCACGGTCTTTCTGGGACAGGTAAGGGTTTTAGTAGCCCCCAGGCCTTGGTTCTATAGCCCTTGTTTCGGGTGCAAGTTGTGCAAGAGTCAACAAATCTTTTGCAATCTTCACGTAACCGAGGCCACCAGAAGGTGCGCTGTACTAGATCGGTGGTCTTGGTTATACCGAAATGCCCGGCTAGTTTATGGTCGTGACAAAGTTCCAGCACGGATATTCGTAGGACTTTGGGTATGTAGATCTTGTCCTGGTACCAAAGCAGTCCATCTCTAGCCTGCAATTCTGGTTCGGAAGGAGGTGTCTGCCCTGTGGAAGCTTCTTTGATTCGAGAAAGCAGGTCTTCTTGAAGTAAGAGAAAATTTCCAGGAGCCAGGATAGTATCTGGAGGAGAGACTTCCTTGGATTTGTGGAACATTCGAGACAGGGCATCGGGTTTAACGTTTTTGCAACCAGGGTGATACGTGACGTGAAAGGAGAATCTGGAGAAAAAGAGTGCCCACCTGGCCTGTCGTGGTTTTAATCTCTTTGCAGCTTTCAGATATTCCAGGTTCTTGTGGTCGGTAAATATCAGGATTGGATGGGCAGCTCCTTCTAGCAGATAACGCCATTCTTCCAGTGCAGACTTAATCGCCAGCAACTCCCGATCTCCTACATCGTAGTTCTTCTCTGCCGCTGTCAATTTGCGGGAGAAGAAGGCTACTGGGTGAAGCAAGGCCCTGGTCCCTTGTCTCTGGGAAAGTATTGCTCCTACCGCAATTTCGGAGGCATCCACCTCCAGTACAAATGGCAAGGAGGAGTCTGGATGTTTCAAAATGGAAGCAGAGGTAAAGAGACCCTTAAGGACCTTAAAGGCCTTTTGGGCCTCAGGGGACCAATGGAAGCGGGTCCCTTGTTTGGTGATTGGTGCAATAATAGCCGAAAATCCTCAAATAAATTCCCGATAAAAGTTGGCGAATCCAACGAAACGTTGGATTCCCTTTTTGTCTGACGGAACCGGCCAGTCCAGGATGGCAGCAATCTTCTGAGGGTCCATCTTGATGCCTTTACTGGAGATAATTAACCCCAAAAATGATATGCTTTCCTGCTCAAATTCACACTTTTCCGCTTTCGCATACAGGCCATGCTGACGGAGCTGGGCCAACACACTTCTGACATGCCTGCAGTGAGACTCAAGGGAAGGAGAGAAAATTAGAATATCGTCTAGGTAGACAATGACGAACCGGTCTAAAAAGTCCCGAAGCACATCGTTGATAAAGTACTGAAACGTGGCGGGGGCATTACATAGCCTGAAGGGCATTACCAAGTACTCAAAGTGTCCAAATCGGGTACGGGAGGCAGTCTTCCACTCATCCCCATCCTTGATACGGACTAGGTTGTAGGCTCCGCGGAGATCAAGTTTGGTGAAGATGATAGTGGCCCCCAGCCTCTGGAATAACTCTGGTACCAAGGGAAGAGGATAACGTTTTTTTACTGTAATTTTGTTTAATTCGCGGTAGTCCACACAGGGTCGAAGGGTATGGTCCTTCTTTTCTACAAAAAAGATGCCCGCGCCTGCTGGGGATGTAGATGGGCGGATGAACCCCTTCTTTAAGTGCTCATCTATGTACTCCTTCAATGCCCCCTGTTCTACCTCTGTCAGAGGGAAAACTCTGCCAAACGGAATTTCAGCTCCGGGAAGCAGGTCAATGGGACAATCATAGGCTCAATGGGGTGGTAAGGTCTCTGCTCCTTGTTTACTAAATACGTCAAAGTCATGGTAAGTCTCTGGAATGGATTGACGTATTCCGTCTTCGGTATTCAGGCACAATAGGGTGGAAGGCCCATGGAAATCAGGTGAGCCACAGAATTGCTGGCAGTAAGGTGAGGAGAAGGTAACTACCCCTGTGGCCCAATTGATGGCAGGATTGTGGGCTTGTAACCAAGGCATACCGAGGATTACAGGAAACAAGGGGGATGAGATAATGTCCATCCGTAGAAATTCTTGGTGGGTACCAGAGATGGTAATGGGTATAGGGGCAGTCTCTTGGACCACAGGTCCAGATTTAATAGCAGACCCATCAGCCAGGTGAATGGACAGTCCGTGAGCTTTGGCAAGAAGAGGAATCTGGTGTTCAGTGGCAAAGGAGGAATCCATAAAACAGCTGCAAGCTCCGGAATCAATAATGGCGGGTATTTGCAAAGTCTTTCCTGGGAGCTGTAGTGAAACAGAGAGAGCGAGATGAGATGTGGTCTTGGCTAGAGAGTTGGTATGGTCAGGAGACACGGAAAAACACTTACGGAGCTTCAGCGGGCAATTTCTGACATAGTGTCCGGGTTCCCCGCAGTATAGGCACAGATTATTCATCCGGCGACGTTGACGCTCCTCCTGGGTAAGTGAAGGGCGAAGAACTCCAAGCTGCATGGGCTCGGGTGCATCGGGTATGGGGGCAGAGGGTGCAGCTGGTGCTGGGTGTAGATGGCTTGGAGCCCTTGGAAGCATCCAGGTCGGGCGTGAGAAACCCGTGGCCCTCTCAGCCCTTCGCTCCCTTAGGCGCCGATCGATTTGTATAGTTAAATCGATCAATAGGTTCAGAGTCTGTGGTATACCAACTCTAGCCAGTTCATCCTTCAAAGGATCGGAGAGTCCTATGCGGAACTGATGGCGGAGAGCGGCATCGTTCCAGTTAGTATCTGTGCTCCACCGCCTAAAATCAGCTACGTAGTCCTCTGCCGCTCTGCGTCTCTGCTGAAGGGTACGCAATGCAGTTTCTGCGGTTGTTGAAAGCTGGGGGTCTTCATATAGCTGGGCCATGGCATCAAAGAAGGTGGTGAGGTTGGTCAGTACTGCATCTTTCTGTTCAAGGAGACGGTGGGCCCAGCTCTGGGGATCTCCAGTAAGCAAGGAAACAACGAAGCCCACCTTGGTGACTTCTAAGGAGAAGGTGCGTGGCTGAAGGGCAAAGAATAGTTCACAAGAGTTACGGAAGGCCCTGAATCTGCTTCGATCCCCAGAGAATCTTTCAGGTGTAGGGACCCTGGGTTCTGGAGGAAGCATAACAATCGTTGGTGTTGATCCTGCCCCAGCTGTAGAGGTAGAGGCATGGGGCCCCCCTTGGGTTCCAGTGGGGTTAGAGAGGACCTGCACCCGTTCTTCCAGCCGGGTATAGCCTTTCTGAAGATTATTGACTGCTTCAGCCAAACCTGCCAGGTGTCGGCACAGTTCCTCCATAGGAGAGGTTCCCTGCTCGGGCTCAGACATGCTGTCTGCTACTGTCACGTACCTGATGGTTATGAGCCCGATATTGCAGAGGAGGGCCTCCCTTACGGCTCCCACTTGCGGCCCCTGGTAAAGTAACAGGAGGCGCGGAAGTAAGGAGTGGTATGAGTGCCTGGCAGGATCAACAGAGGTGATGGTAGTCCAATGCCCAGGGTGTCTGCAGGAACTAGGAGACAGGAGCTGGAGCAACTAGGAGACTGGACTGGAACCAGGAACAACAGGGAGCTCAGCTGACTGGACAGGAACAACAGGAAGCTTCAGCAGACTGGAATGGTTCAGCAGACTGGACTGGAACTAGGAACCACAGGAAGCTTCAGCAGACTGGAATGGTTCAGCAGACAGAACTGGAACTAGGAACCACAGGAAGCTTCAGCAGACTGGAATGGTTCAGCAAACTGGACTGGAACTAGGAACCATAGGAAGCTTCAGCAGACTGGAATGGTTCAGACTGGACTGGAACTAGGAACCACAGGAATAATCAGACAGGCCGGATCGGTTAACAGGCTGGCAGCAAGGTACAGGGGGGACAAAGCAAAGGAATCGTCACAACAGGCCAAGGTCAGGTGCAGGCAGAAGGCTGGAGTGGTCACAGGCAAGCCGGGTCTTTCACAGAAACAAGTCACGGATCGGGTTTCAGATACACAACGCTGTAGAGCAGACAGCAGAGACTGTGAGAGACAGGCAGGTTTAAGTAGGCCGCCCAGCACCAACAGAGGTGCGCGCGCGCGTGCATGGGCGCATGCGCGATTGCACCCGCGATCGGGAGCTGGATAGTCTGAGGCGCCTGTTACTGGCAGGATCTTCATGACAACATCCCAATTGTCTAAGACTAAGCACCTGTGTCCTGTTGTGTATAGCATGTTTGACTTGCCTGTAAAATCCTTTTTCTTGGAGCACATAACAAGTCCCTCCCCTCTGCTCATATGTTTACTTCTTCTTGCTTGCTAATAAACTAAGGCTTGCTGAGAAAGGGAGAGGTTCTGCTGGGGCTGTCCTTACAGCTTTTGTTTGCCAGTGTCCAGTCAGCTAAAGGCAGCTGCATAACCCAGCCTGCAATGTCCTGTAATATACTCCAAGAAAATAATTTTACAGGGAGGTTAATTCTATTTTTCACACTTTTTTTTTTTATGTTTTTTTCACATTTACACACTGGTCAGCAAAAGTGACAGTGATGTGGGTTGACACAAAATATAACACGCTACCAAGGGTGCTTGCAACAATATTTTATTCTGCGGTTTCAGCTCCAGCAGTTTAGGTAATTTTTTTCAGTGTTAATGTTAATCCCAAGTCCTGTCACTGCTATGTTTGCTGGAAAGCCTGGTCTGCAGGTAAATGCTGGGAAAAATAGCGTGTGAAATAAAAATAAACGCAATTAATTTACTAAATATTATACCATCAATAAATTACATACAGTTGCCAGAATGACACTTTTGCAATATTGGCTCCTTTAATCTGTAATACTGTAAAAGAATGGTTCATTTTGGTGTAGCGATTTAAGACAAATTACTTATATATCTTTTTAGTAAGTATATGAAGTATTATTAATCCTCTTTTATTTCTCTTTTAGATCTGAATTGTACCTCTGAAGCACAGATAGTTAATGCAGCAAGAAATTGTTTCTCAAAGCTGATTAAGAAACTGAATGTAGAGATGGAATATCGGACTGTGGCCTTTGACAGGCATTCAATTTACATAGACTCTGATTCCCTAGCTTACAGACTTGCTTGTGGTCTTCACAAGATCATTGGCCAGACGCCAAATGTGGGCATCACAAATGCCACTCCAGTTAAGGTATGGCATCGCATCTTGTGTACTTAGTGGTCAGTAGGAATTACAGTGAATTTTTATATGGTACATTGAGAGACGCATCATTTCTTAGAAGTCTTCGACTGTTGGGTTACACTGGCCTGCCTAGAGGAGCAGGAGAAATGAACACTGGAAACAAAAACAAAAAAAGTTTGGTAATCGGCACACGGCAACCCTGCCCAAAACCATCATGTCTCAGTTTTTGCTAGTGTCCTCAGGAGAGTAGATGTGTTTTCTCAAGCTCTGCTGATGCTCTTTGTTAGCAAGAATTTACTATTAATAATAGCTGCTGGTAGATTAATGCCAGATATTTTGAAATCCTGGAAGTCTCTCTAGTCGCCATCATGCACTGATAGATTCGTACCAGATAAATGAAATCCTGAAAGTCTTACCAGTCACAGGTTTTCCCAGTTTTTATTACGTAGTGATGATCCAGCACTTCCGCTGTGTTCCAGCTTTTACAGGACTTTACATTTCAGGCCAGGCATGTATTGTCTGGGGATTCCTTGTTGAATGTCTGGACGAGGACCAGGACATATTGTGAAAATGTATAACCTGATCTGTGTTCAGTTTCACAAGAGATGGCTACAAATCAGGCTGGTGGGGAATCTGCAGTGTGTAAATCTGGGTTTTATTGTGCTAGTTTTGTGTGTCTTGTGCAGAGGCTGGACACTGTTTCTTGTGCTGCAGCCACCATGTCTATCTCCTCTGCCACCTTTCCAGTCTGTTAGTGAGTTTGGGGATGTTTAGCTGATTCTGTCTCACTCATAGCCTATTGCTGCCCTTCTGGCTGTTGAGTTCTGTTAGGCTCTACCACCATTCCAAATTTCCCTACATTTTCTCTTTGGCTGGGACTATGATGCAGATACCTCTTGCGCGCACGTATGAGGCCGTGGATATGTGTATTGTGTGCATGTGCTGTGTGTTTTAGCACCGGGGGTTTACTTTGAGCCCGACAGTGAATGTCACCCACCCACCTCCCTAAAACACCCAGTTTTATTTAAGTTGGTTTATTCTAGCATCTCTCCCCAAGCAGTGTGGCAGAAGGCGGAAACACAGACCTTAATTGGACAGGTTTTGCTGACATTACCAGACACATATATGATGCTCTGCTTTTTTCCCTATTCAGAGTCGCTGCAACCTGGGAGAGAGCTTGGGGGGCCAATCTGTAAAACATTTACATTCCCCACAGTCACTTTATATAGCACTACACTGTTCCTAGAATCTGACACTATCCACACCAGGTTCATGTGTTGGATTGGCTGCTCTAGTGTCCCACAGGAGGCATGTCCCAGAGCTTGCATTGTATTATGATCTAAAGAGCTCTGCAGGAGTCTATGGGCTTTGTGTGGATTTGAAAGTGAACTGTGGACTTATAAACTAGCCAAAGTCACATAGGCTTCTTGTTTAAGGAGCTAACACACACTATGTGGTGATGACCAATATCTATGGGAGCCAACTTACGGTGGCTATCCTCCAAACCCTACATGATTTATATGCAACTTTGGTGAGCCTTTGCAGGCAGGCTGGTCTCTGGAGCAGACAACCAGCAGCAAGAAATTGGGACAAATAAAGTTCCCTGTCCACCTAGAGTATCTATGGTCCCTTGCTGCTATTTCATAGTCTCACAGGAAGCTGGCCTGATACTCTTTAAAAAGAGTACAAAGGGTATTCCTCTGTATCTGGGCAGACGTCTTGTTAGGAGCCCAACATTACAGGTATCCATATTCGTTTTTTGGCAGAGACGAAGATGTTGGAGTACCTAGCTGAAGCTGGTCTCAAGATGGTTAGTCTGGGTGGGGAGATGCAGCCTTCCATATAGCATCACATCATAACACCGGCCTATCATATTACTAGTGTAAAGAGAGATTTTCCGGTTAATTTCTCAGCTGGGGCCTATCTCTGACTTGGGGGCTCTGCTACACTTGCATGCTGGATCTTACTGATTCATTTTTGTAATCCCAGATGGACTCCTCATGGGTAAACCTTGGCTTATTTTTTTGAGCATCTCTGTCTGTCGCAGACCATCTTTCAATTTTATGGTTTTAAGGATTTGGTTTCACCCTTTCTGCCAAGATGCAATCTAGTAGATCTGTAGTGCTTATTGCTCCTTTCGGCATTGTGGACTTTTCCCAGTTTGCAAGGCTACCTCCTGGTCTTTTTGTTCAGGTTTACCAGATGGACGTTCAGGCCTCTTCTGATGACTTTCCATTGCTTGGGCCTGTTTGTTTTTGCTGCTATGTTGCCCACCTATCTGTTGGGCCACTTTTGGATGTCCAAGCAATCCAAGATTTCTAAACTTTGCTGCAAAACAGAGGCATGATGGTTGTGGGCAGTGTTATTCCATGTTAAGTGAAGGCTTTTTTTTTTGCAAGTTTTCCTGTAGGCTGGCAGTTTAATACTTATAGGAATTCTTGTGTACCTCAATGGTCTTCAAGAAAAGGATGTTTTCATGAACATATCTGTTTAACAGGTATGTTTTGACGGAATATATTGACTGACATGTATATTTTTAGCTCATATGGTTCTAGCCTAGTAATATTTTACTGTCTTGTTAAAGAATTGAATGGTAAACCTTGAAATGCATATAGGAAGCCTGTTTTTGAAGCACCAGTCCCCCCCTACAAACTATTGTCAGTAATCTAGTGACCTGAGAACCCTTGCTAGAGTGTTTTCATTTAGAGAGACACAGGAAGTCTTTTATCTTTGGGTTATACTACTGCCTACAGGAGGATTGGATACTGCTGGTCAGCGCATGATACCCTTTCCTACTAACAGTATGCCTCAGTTTTTTTTTTTAATTAAAGAAAAACATAAAATTTTCTTTAGCTCATGGTAGTGACATGGTCAGGTTGGTTGAGGGCAAGGGAGAGAATAAATGCAGTTCAGATTATGTCAGAGGAAAGGCATGGTAGAAAAGCACAAACAAAATATATAAAATACCGTATGTCCTTTTTAAATCAACAAAAAATTCTATATATCAAGCACAAAGCAAACAGATTACTGTCCTTGGAATCCCATTTAAATTAGTTCACTGCACACAGCAATAAGACTTCTTCTGATATTCTTTGCTCCATTGGCTAACCGGCTGCTGCAGAAAAGGCAGATCTCCGATCTTTACACAGACTCTGGAGTTGGGATGATAAGAACAAAGTGCAGGGCTCTCGTATGACAAGCAAAAATTACACCTTTTATATAAAATAATATACACTCATGAACTTGTTGGAAGTAGCGCAAACAAGCCAGCCTAGTAAGATGTAAAAATGATGCCCCTAACCAGAGGTAAAAGGAAACAGCTCACAAAAGAAATCAGTCAGCGTCCTTATTGCTGTGTGACAATTTGGCTACCGGGTACAGTCTCTAAGCCAATGCGTTTCAAAGACTCTATTCTTTGTCAAGCCTTAAGAGTCAACAGCGGTTATGCACACCCTTTAGAATCCATATGAACACACCATGTACAGAGTCATCCCTGCCTACCCCTACTCCATGGACCTGTCCTGGGCCTGATTACCCAGTAAGTGTTTATAGACCTGCCCTGGTCCTGGTATGCATACTACCTGTGGGTAGTATTTTGAGAGTTTTAACTATTAAACACTTGAGTCCTTATGGCCCTTTTTAAAATGGCACTGGGATATCATCTATTCATCCAGTGCCATTTTAAAATGGCACTCGGCCTCACTGCATCTCGACAGGGGTGCAGTCTGGGCCTGCTAGTTGTCTGTGACATCTAGCAAGAATTACAGTTTTTAAGTTCCTGCGCTTCAGTTTGCTCCATGGGAGCTAACAAATTATATGCTTCTGAATTCTGTTTACGTTCAGACAGTAGTGGCATCACAAGTGACATTAGGCCATTCAGGATGAATCTGTGACAGATCTGTTATTTTTCTGTCGAGGCTCTCCCTACGGCGATATATCGAAGCTATGGTAATTCATTGGTAGATGATTACAGTCAGCAATAGATCACTATTCGGTAACATTTACATGGGTGGCCATAGGTGGATAGTTTTAAACACCACCTCTGGACACTGCTGCACTCTGTGCTATGGCCACATACAAACTGGCTTATCAGCTGCTGCCAATTTTGTGTGTGGCCAGAAACTCTGTAGAAATGGCGTACCTGCATGCACACTGTTTGCGTCCATAGTTAGTCAGGGCCTCTGTTGGCACATAAGTGCAAAGATGAACAATTAAATACAAACAGTGATGGGGCAGGCCATTATTTTGTAGAGAATACAAATCTGAATACCGCCGTTGACAGCTGCTGCTGTTTGCGCACACTCTGTGCTTGTGGCATTTAGCTCTGCCGGCAAGATTCTACTACTGATTCTTGCCCTTGGCTACTCATGTAATCTTCTGCTCTACAGCTGACTGGGCAAGTCTTGAAAGATAACTAAATATGAAGATAAATATAAAGCGTGTGTGTATAAATATATAAATGTATAATATATTTATCTGGGCTGCTCTATGCAAACCCACTGCAATAGAGCAGGTAAGTATAACATGTTTTTTTTTAGAAGAAAAAAAAAACAAGACTTTACAATCACTTTAAGCTTTTAGGTACAGAAATCAAAGCTCAAATGCATGTAAAAGCAGCCTTTTTTTTATTTTATTTTTTTTGAGCTGCAGTGTGCATGAGTCCTTAGCAGGTGGATTAATAAAATGTAGTTTGTTGTTTTTCATGGATCACTGCTCTTTCTTTCATGTAAGAAGCTTGCATGTGTCTGAATTTGGTTTCTTCTTTTATGATAGGAGTGCATAGCTGCCTTAAGAAACCAGATACTTGGGTTTACTACTCGTTTGCATACAGCGGAAGTAGAAAGACTATCCATGCGCCGGGAGTTGTCACATATGAAGGAGAAATTCAGGGAATGTGGCAAAAATGCTGACAAAGCACAGAAGCTTGAAGAGGATGACCAGCGTTTCGAACAATCTGAAAGTGTAAGTGGAGGCACAAGCAATAGTTTTAATTTAGACAGGGCTTCTAACCATTCCTTACCTTATACAAAACTAAAGATACACTTTAATAATATTGTAATGTTTAATGTTTTGCCAAAAGCACAGATTTAAGCTCTGCCACCATTAGGATGCAAACTCACAAAAAAACAGGCTTTTTCAAGTCTGACCCTAATTTGTCTGAACTGTCCTGAGATTTCAGTAATCAGAATATACACCTAGATATGTCTCTCCTAAGATTATGGAAGCCTGAAAATCAAAATCACTTTATGACCAGATGAAATCAAAGCCCATCTGCACTTAAACCTTTTACCTATACCTTGACACCCAATTCAGTGCTTTGCAGTAACCCACTTGCAACCTCAACACACGTCAAGTGCATTAGAACAGTGGTCCCCAACCTTTTTGGCACCGAGGACCGGCGTTGTGTAATAGAATCGTGCCAAGGCCCGGGGGGGGTTGGGTTGTTATGTAGCTTTTCGCGGGCAGTTTGTCGGGGAAATGGCTAGTGTTAGCGCCTCAATCATCACAGAACAATGGCTGATATGGTGTTGGGATGATTGAAGCGCATTATTTCTGTCATTGCATTGTAATATAAAATGAAATAGTTCAAACTCACCATAATGCAGAATCTGCCACCAGATGCGGTTTGTCACTTGCCACGTCGCCTTCCACCAGGTGTGGATTGTTGCTTGCCACGTCACCTGCCACCAGGTGTGGATTGCCACGTCACCTGCCACCAGGTGTGGATTGCCACGTCGCCTGCCACCAGATGTGGATTGCCACGTCGCCTGCCACCAGATGGGGATTGTCGCTTGCCACCTCGCCTGCCACCAGATGTGGATTGTCGCTTGCCACGTCACCTGCCACCAGGTGTGGATTGCCATGTCGCCTGCCACCAGGTGCGGATTGCCACGTCGCCTGCCACCAGGTGCGGATTGCCACGTCGCCTGCCACGTCGCCTGCCACGTCACCTGCCACCAGGTGCGGATTGCCACGTCGCCTGCCACCAGGTGCGGATTGCCACGTCGCCTGCCATGTCACCTGCCACCAGGTGTGGATTGCCACGTCACCTGCCACCAGGTGTGGATTGCCACGTCACCTGCCACCGGGTGTGGATTGCCACGTCACCTGCCACCAGGTGTGGATTGCCACGTCACCTGCCACCTGGTGTGGATTGCCACCTGCCACCAGAGGTGGTTTGCCACCTGCCAGTAGATTTTTTTGTCACCTGCCGTGGTGGCAGCACAGGCAGGTGAGGGAGAACAGCGGTAATGCGGGGCGGGCGGTGAGATATTCTCTCTCTGCTCCCGCGCCTCGCTGCAGTATAGCAGCCCCGCTGTGTGGGCGGAAGTGCCGCGTTATGGGCGGTCGCCGAGAGATGATCTCATCTCTCTGCTCCCGCGCCTCACCGCAGTATAGGAGCCCCGCTGTGTGGGCGGAAGTGCCGCGTTCCAGGCGGGCGGCGAGAGATGATCTCATCTCTCTGCTCCCGCACCTCACCGCAGTAGGAGCCCCGCTGTGTGGGCGGAAGTGCCGTGATCAGGGCGGGCGGTGAGAGATGTCATCTCTCTGCTTGCCCGCTGCCGCACCTCACACAGTGCAGCCTTCGCGGCCCATCTGCAAATAGGCCACGGCCCGGCAGTGGGCCGCGGACCGGGGGTTGGGGAACCCTGCATTAGAATGTTGCAATGCTATTAATTTTGAATGGCGCCCCAATAAACTAAGACAATACAGCTCTGGTGCACATGCATTGAAGAACACCACAACACATGGTATGACACTACTGTGTTTTGTGATGGACTGTGTCAGAACAAAATGTTGTACAGTGGGGATCGAAAGTTTGGGCACCCCAGGTAAAAATGTGTATTAATGTGCATAACGAAGCCAAGGAAAGATGGAAAAATCTCCAAATGGCATCAAATTACAGATTAGACATTCTTATAATATGTCAAAAAAAGTTAGATTTTATTTCCATCATTTACAATTTCAAAATTAAAGAAAACAAAAAAATGGCGTCTGCAAAAGTTTGGGCACCCTGCAGAATTTATAGCATGCACTGCCCCCTTTGCAAAGCTGAGACCTGCCAGTGTCATGGATTGTTCTCAATCATCGTCTGGGAAGACCAGGTGATGTCAATCTCAAAGGTTTTAAATGGCCAGACTCATCTGACCTTGCCCCAACAATTAGCAGCATGGGTTCTTCTAAGCAGTTGTCTAGAAAACTGAAACTGAAAATAGTTGACGCTCACAAAGCTGGAGAAGGCTATAAGAAGATAGCAAAGTGTTTTCAGATGTCAATATCCTCTGTTCGGAATATAATTAAGAAATGGCAGTCATCAGGAACAGTGGAAGTTAAAGCAAGATCTGGAAGACCAAGAAAAATATCAGACAGAACAGCTCGCAGGATTGTGAGAAAAGCAATTCAAAACCCACGTTTGACTGCACGATCACTCCCAGAAAGATCTGGCAGACACTGGAGTTGTGGTACACTATTCCACTATAAAGAGATACTTGTACAAATATGGTCTTCATGGAAGAGTCATCAGAAGAAAACCTCTTCTACGTTCTCACCACAAAAATCAGCGTTTGAACTTTGCAAATGAACATATAGACAAGCCTGAGGCATTTTGGAAACAAGTTCTGTGGACCGATGAGGTTAAAATAGAACTTTTTGGCCGGAATGAGCAAAGGTATGTTTGGAGAAGAAAGGGCAAAGAATTTAATGAAAAGAACCTCTGTCCAACTGTTAAGCATGGGGGTGGATCAATCATGCTTTGGGGTTGTATTGCAGCCAGTGGCACAGGGAACATTTCACGAGTAGAAGGAAAAATGGATTCAATAAAATTTCAGCAAATTTTGGATGGTAACTTGATGCCATCTGTGAAAAAGCTGAAGTTAAAGAGAGGATGGCTTCTACAAATGGATAATAATCCTAAACACACCTCGAAATCCACGGGGGATTACATCAAGAGGCGTAAACTGAAGGTTTTGCCATGGCCTTCACAATCTCCTGTCCTCAACATTATTGAAAACCTATGGATAGACCTTAAAAGAGCAGTGCGTGACAGACAACCCAGAAATCTCAAAGAACTGGAAGACTTTTGTAAGGAAGAATGGGCAAAGATACCTCAAACAAGAATGGAATGACTCTTGGCTGGCTACAAAAAGCGTTTACAAGCTGTGATACTTGCCAAAGGGGGCAGTACAAGATATTAACTCTGCAGGGTGCCCAAACTTTTGCAGACGCCATTTTTTTGTTTTCTGTAATTTTGAAAGTGTAAATGATGGAAATAAAATCTAACTTTTTTTGACATATTATAAGAATGTCTAATCTGTAATTTGATGCCATTTGGAGATTATTCCATCTTTCCTTGGCTTCGTTATGCACATTAATACACATTTTTACCTGGGTTGCCCAAACTTTCGAACCCCACTGTATGTCTATATTCTTGGTGCAGCGGCAGACTATTCAAAATTAATTCTTTACCGCAATACAATTTAACGCACGCCACAGGAATGGGCTCTACATCCTAGCAGTCTTCTGGCCAATGCAATTGATTTTACAAGTCTTTCCTCTTCTTGTCCAGTTGCGGTAGTTCTTATTGAACAGCCCTCGCATAATACTGTTTGAGCACTGTTTAGTGAAACGGTACTGTGAGCCCAAGTCGACGTGATGACATTCATAATGGTCTGGGCTTGCAGAAAGTGGATTGAATTGCGTTGGTCGACTTTTAACCCAAAAACAGAGCACCATCCCATGGGGGAGTGTACTTTCTGCCAGGGCAATTCCAGATTTGTATTTGTTCTTTTCTGTGGTGGACAGTGTATTTAAAAAAAAAAAATGCAAGCTGGAGTTTTTCAAATGTTCCATTAATTTCCAAGAGCACGCCAAGATGTTTTTTTTTTTTTTTTTTACTTGGCTTTAAATGCTTGTAAAACCTCCTATACAACAGACCCTATTTAAGTGGATTATACTGTATACACTGTATACAATCTTATTATATGATGCCCATAACAGTGATTGTAGAAGCAGAAATTATAACAGTCAGATAATGGAAAGATATATTGGAATTGATTGCTGTGTGTACTGGGGTTATTTTACTAAAACTGGAGCATGCAAAATCCGGTGCAGCTTTGCATAGAAACATAGAAAATTCGCTTCCAGGTTTTTATGTTAAAGTGATACTAAAGTCTTTTATATTTTTATTTTCAGGGGGGAAAAAAAAAGTCATACTTACCTGCTCTGTGCAGTGGTTTTGCACAGAGCAGCCCGGATCCTCTTCTTTTCGCATCCCTCATCGAAACTCCTGGCCCCTCCCTCCTGTTGAGTGCCCCCACAGCAAGCGGCTTGCTACAGGGTGCACCCGACCCGCAGCTCTGTGTGTCCAATCAGACATGGAGCTGTGGTTTGGCCCCGCCCCCTCTCTCCTCATTGGCTAACTGACTTTGACAGCAGTGGGAGCAAATGGCGCCGCTGCTGTCTTAGCCAATCAGGAAAGAGACGGACGGCCAAGGCACTTGTGCACATCGCTGGACCGAGATGGGGCTCAGGTAAGTATTAGGGGGGCTGAAGAAGGCTTTTTATCTTAATGCATAGAAAGCATTAAGATAAAACCTTCTGCCTTTACAACCACTTTAATTGAACAAGCTGAAGTTAGAAACCGATTGGGTACCATGTACAGCTGCACCAGATTTTGCACTTTCCAGTTTTAGTAAATCAACCACATTGTCATTTGCCTTGCTGTATAAACCTGTGAGAGTTTCGGGTTCAGTGCTTGGAGCAGTGGTTCTCAACCTTACTAGTGCCGTGACCCCTAGATAAAATTTCCCAAGTTGTGGGGACCCCTAAACAGTAAAATTATTTTCGTAGCGTGGGTTGTCAGCACACAAGGCAAGACAAGTAATTTGCGTCCCTTACACTCGTACAGTATTAAAACCCCTTCTGGTACATTTTAGGATGAACCACTCTTTCTCTTTGTTCTCCTTTCTTTCCCTTTCATCTCTTGCTATCCTCATTTTTTTCCCCCCCATCCCTTTCTCTAGCCTTCTTTTTTGTTCTTTCTCTTATTCTTTCTCTCCTTTTTCTTTGTTCCACCCCCTCTTTTCCTCTCTTTTCCATGTATTCTCTATTATTATTCCTTCTCTTACTCCTTGGTGGGGGGGGGGGTGAATGGGATTAGTGGCAGTGCTGGGGGGGGAGTTTGAATGAGTAGCAATGCTGGGGGAGTTCTAAACGGCCAACTTAGGTGTTCTTGATCAAGGTCCTCTGCTGATCTGAGAACTGTAGTGGGGACTTGTAATGGCAACTATAATCACAGGTAGTGTTACTTACTGTGTCTTCGACTTTGTGGTGTCTCGTAGCAGTGACACCTATGCCGAAATCAGGAGATAGGGTCTCCTCCAGCCTTTCCCACTCCACATTCCTCACCAGTCAGCTGACCTCTAGTCTCTGCCCCCCAGCCATGCCTTAAACTGAATGGGCGGCTGCGGGCTTCAGGAACAGCCCTGCTGGGTGGCTGCGAAAAGGCTGGGAGAGCAGCGCAGGCTTTAGGAACAGCCCAGGATTTGGTGACCCCTGGCAAATCGTCATTCGACCCCCAGGTTGCGAACCACTGGCTTAGACTAAGACAATTTGTTTGGAACGGCAATGCTTTTCACTCCGATTCAAACATATTTATGACAAAGTATCAGGTTCACCTCTTGCTCAAATTTGTGTTTCTTCTGAAGGTGCACCCACATGAGCAGATGAAAACTGTCTTTAAAGAATTGGGTAACGCTCTTCTGCGAGAGGATGAAGCTCGGATGCTTCTGCATGAACAGTCTCAGCAATTACTAGATCTTAATTCTAAAATACAACTGCTCTCAAAGGAAGGTGCAGAAAAAGATCAAACCCTGTCAGAGGCAATCAAGGTAACTTTTCCATTCTTTTAGCACTTTATGTAAAGAGCTTTTTCTCTTTCGTCCAAGGATGGACACAGCTCCTTTATTCTTGACAGTAGGGGTTATATGCCGTCTATTAGAGGACTAGGCAGACATGTTAAACAGTTAAAAACATGTAACTACAGCAAAGCTGAACAGTACCGCCCAGGGGGCGGTTCCTCTGGTTATAACCCCTCGCCCTGCACTCAGCAGCTCAGTTTTTTTCTGCCTAGCATAGGAGAAGGACCTGGCTCCCTATGGGGACCATTGGTCCTGGAGATTTTTTAATTTTTTTCGACTTTTTTGATCCTGAGATCTACTATCAACTGCCCGGCTGGGTGACAGGCTGGATAATATAGATCCTTGTAGTCTCCCCAGTCCGGCCATCGAGCGTGAGCAGACCTTTCGCTACGCGCTGGGTCGGCCACGACATATACTGTTTTCCCCAGGGGTGGCCGGTGAGCTATATGCTCCGGGGCACACATATGACTGGGCTACTGCTGTCTGAGTCACAGTGGGCGGTGGCTGACAGCCACTCCGTACTGCTCGGGTGATGGGTCTGTCCAGAATGCGTCCAGCAGTCCTTGCAGGACGGGTAAGTAGGGTTCCACCTGTTTCGGCAGGATGGAACAGCTGGGCATTCCTGGGGAGGTCGACTAGGGGGTCTCTCACTCTCCCTTTCTTCTCTCCCTGTCCCTTCCCTCCTCGTGCATCTGGCTGGGCCTGCTGTGTACCTGACTGGGGGGCTTCCGGGTCCTGGCTGGGGGCTGCGCTGGGTGTTCTAGGTCTGCTTTCTGTGGTGGGGTGTTGTCTGTCTGCCATGTGTGGGGGGCCTCTGCACAAAGGCCCAGCGTGTTCGCTGCCTTTTCTTTACCTCAGAAGTGATCCGGCTGGCATATTGGGTGAGTCTGCGCCATTTTCTTGTAGTCAAGCTGTAATACAACTGGTGGCCATTTTCTTGTAGCTCGCGCTCTTCATTCCTGAGGTGGCCGGCAGCCATTTTCTTGTGGGTTTTGCTTAGTTTTGACCTCTAGCGCTGGAAATGTCTTTCTGAACGTCGTGAACAGCACAGAACACCTCAGACGCAGGACAGCACCACAGCACAGGCTGTGCAGGAGAGAGAGCGGACTGCAGCGCTGTGCAGTACCTGGGTCAGGGTGGTGAGTCCTCTGGGGGGCCCCTCGGTCTGTAGCAGCTAGGAGGGTGGACCTTTTATGTACCTTGCCTTTTGTCAGGGAAATTCCCCGTCTGTTGCCACCAATCTGCGCTCAGTGCGCATGCGCGGCGCATCGGCGCATGCGCGTGCGCGGCGGGACGGCGCTTCGGCGTGCTCGGGTGCGAGCACCGGCGCAACGACGAATGCGCGTGCGCAATAGCTCGCCAATGGGACTACAGGCGGGCCTATTTAAACAGACGCAGTAACACTATCTGGTTGCTGGTTTGTCAGCTTTGCTGTGTTTTTCTTGTGCCTGAAATAAGTTAAAGTTCTCCTGCTGTGACCCGGACCGGATTTGACTACGCTTCTGCTTCTCCTGAACCTGACCCCTTGGCTTGCTAAACGGACTTCTACCTCTCTCGTTGTGCTTGACCCTCGGCCTGTGACCCGGATCTGCTGCCTGCCTCCAGCCCTCTACCTTCTGCCTGTACCCTGGACTTCTTGCTTAACCTGACTAGTCTGGTGCTTTCTGCTAGACTCCTAATCGGACTTGTGCCCTTGCTACTGTTTGCTGTTTGACCCTGTCTACCCTTGGTGTTTGACTCCCGGCCTGTTCTTCAGACTCAGCCCTGCTAGATTCTTCAGCAAGACACCTCTACCTGCTGGTGGCCAGTGCTCCCTCGTGCTGTCCTCTCCCTGTCTCACCTCCAGGGGGCGGAGTGCGCTTGGGTGCAAGGGTGAACCACTCTCGGCATCTCGGCCTCGGTAAGTACTTAGTCTGACAGTACAAACCAGCCAGATGTCTGAGGCTGACAGAGTGCGTTCCCCGTTTGACACCCTCTGCCAGCAGGTCTCCACCTTAACGGACACCGTCCAAAGACTCCAAGAGGGATACACTCAGATTGATGGCCGTCTTCAACAGCTCACTGGTCTCCTAGGACCAGCCCCCTCAGCTGCCACCTCTGCCAACACTGCCACCAACTCCCAAGTACCTACGAGTTCTACAGTAGTGATGGCCACCCCTGAACCCAGGGTCCCTATTCCGGAACGTTTTTCGGGTGTCCGCAAAAAATACCGGGCCTTTAAAAACGCCTGCTCCCTCTACCTTGCCCTCCAACCAAGGACCTTCTCTTCGGAAGCAGTAAAAGTGGGGTTTATCATCTCTCTCTTAACGGATGACCCTCAAGCCTGGGCCCATGGCCTGATGGAGCAACAGAGCCCCATATTGGACTCAGTAGAGACATTTTTTTGAAAATATGGCTCAACTATACGATGATCCCCAGCGATCAGCCATGGCCGAGTCCGTCCTCCATAGCCTAACTCAGGGGAGAAGACCGGTGGAAGACTATACGTCAGAATTTAGGAAATGGTCCGCCGACACCAAATGGAATGAGGCGGCCCTCAGATACCAATACCGCCAGGGACTATCTGAGACGCTCAAGGACGAGCTGGCCAGGATCGAAACCCCCACTACCTTGGAGAACCTGATCCAATCCGCCATACAACTCGATAGGCGTCTGCGTGAACGACGGGCGGAGCGATTTCAATCTCCTCGTCCCAACTGGCCTCCATCCAGGACTGTACCTCACTACCCACCAACCTCTACGCCTGCAGTCACACCTCTTCCTGAGCCAGAACCCATGCAGCTCGGGTTGGTTCGGGCTCCCCTGACTCCTGAGGAAAAACAGCGAAGGCGCCAGGCCAACCTGTGCCTATACTGCGGGGGTGCCGGCCACTTCCTCCTCAACTGCCCCGTAAGACCTAGTAAGTCTATCTCTAAAGACACTTTAAACTATCAACTCTTTGACAACCCTCAGTCTTATGTCATTCTCTTTGTGTCTCTACAGCTGCCGGAAGGGGCAATCCGCCTCCCGGCAATTATTGATTCCGGAGCCTGCAGCTGCTTCCTGGACTCTGCTTTAGCCTCAAGATTCCATGTCCCCACTCAACCTAAGGACCACTGCCTTCAGATCCACCTGGCGGATGGGTCCTTGCCCCGTTCAGGGCTGATCACGCTGGAAACCCAACCTATCCTTGCCATCTCTGACTCGGGTCACCAAGAACTTCTCCGGTTAGACCTCATACCTTCCCCGATGTTCCCCATCATCCTGGGCCTTCCCTGGCTACAGGCACACGAGCCCCTCATAAATTGGGTGAAGAAAGAGGTTAGCTTCACCTCCTCCTATTGTTCCCGGAACTGTCTTGCCTCTGCCTCTACGGCCTGCGCTTCCATGATTGCCAAGCCGGACAACCTACAGCATGTTCCTTCTGTCTATCTAGAATTCCGGGACGTGTTCGATAAGCAGCAAGCCGACCATCTACCACCTCATCGGCTCTATGATTGCCCTATCGATCTCTTGCCGGGCTCTAAAATTCCGTTCGGACGTATCTTTCCGTTGTCCGAAACCGAGTTGAAAGCCCTCAAGGCTTATATTGATGAAAACCTCCAGAAAAGATTTATTCGCCCTTCCTCCTCTCCAGCCGGTGCAGGGATCTTCTTTGTGGAAAAGAAAGACGGGTCCTTAAGACCCTGTATCGATTACCGGGACCTAAACAAGATAACCATTAAGAACAGGTACCCACTACCCCTTATTCCGGAGCTATTTCAGCGTTTCCGATCTGCTCGGGTCTTTTCCAAACTGGATCTACGGGGGGCCTACAATCTTATCAGAATCAGGGCCGGAGACGAGTGGAAAACCGCCTTCAGATCTCGTTTCGGGCACTTTGAGTATTCGGTCATGCCGTTCGGACTTTGTAATGCTCCAGCCACCTTCCAACACCTAGTCAACGATATTTTCAGACAGCACCTTGACGACTTCTTAGTAGTGTACCTGGATGATATCCTCATCTTTTCCACCAACATTGAACTCCACCGGGCTCATGTCATGAAGGTCCTCACCATCCTTCGGAAGCACAAACTCTACCTCAAAGCTGAGAAATGTGAGTTCGAAAAGACCACCGTACAGTTCCTCGGCTTTATCATTTCCATCGATGGGGTCGCGATGGACCCGCAGAAGGTGAAGGCCATCCAGGACTGGCCAGCCCCAACCGACAAGAAGGGGGTACATCGGTTTATAGGCTTCGCCAACTTCTATAGGAGATTCATCGTGGGCTTTTCCTCCATTGTAGCCCCAATAACCCAACTTACCCGGCAAAATAACCGTTTTCACTGGTCTCCAGAAGCTCAAGAGACCTTCTCCCGCCTCAAGGACGTCTTCACTTCAGCACCAGTACTTCAGCACCCGGATCCTCTACTGCCGTTCACCCTGGAAGTGGACGCCTCTGAGACAGCCATCGGAGCCATCCTCTCTCAAAGACGAGGCCCCAAGGCTCTCCTGTATCCAGTAGCCTTTGCCTCTAAAAAGTTGACTCCCCCGGAGCGAAACTACGATGTAGGGGACCGGGAATTACTGGCCATAAAATTCGCACTGGAGGAATGGCGATACCTTCTGGAGGGGGCAGTACACCCCATCATGATCTTCACAGATCATAAAAATCTAGAGTACCTAAGAACAGCTCAACGTCTACGCCCCAGGCAGGCCCGTTGGGCCCTTTTCTTCACCCGGTTCAACTTTCACATTTCCTATAGACCCGGCTCCAAGAATGGGAAGGCGGATGCGCTATCCAGGATGTTTCCGGAAACCCCTCAGTCGGCCCAACCGGGCACCATTCTGTCAGCTCAGAACTTTCTGTTGATTCCCCGGGCCGATCTACTCACCTCTATTAAGATCGCTTCCGGGCTCTGCTCTGATCCGGTCACTACCTCCCTGGAAAAGCGGGACGGCCTATTCTGGTCCCAGGACAAGATTTTCGTCCCTTTGGAAACAAGACCGCTGGTCTTGAGGACCTTCCACGATCTCAAACTGGCAGGTCACTTCGGAGCACGTAAATCGTCGGAACTTGTCTCCCGCTCCTTCTGGTGGCCAGGCTGGAGGCAAGATTGTAAGTCTTATGTCGCTTCCTGCACTCAGTGTCAGCGTAACAAGGGGTCAAACACCAAGAGTTGGGGCCTGCTCAAGCCCTTACCCATTCCTGAGCGCCCTTGGGCAGACGTGTCCATGGACTTTATCGTGGACTTGCCTTCCTCCGGAGGGTTTACCACGATTCTGGTTGTTGTGGACCGCCTCTCAAAAATGGCTCACTTTTTACCGATGATTGGGACACCTTCAGCCATGGATACTGCTCAAATCTTTTTTAAGGAGATAACCAGGCTTCACGGAATACCAAAGAGTATCACCTCCGACAGAGGTGTCCAGTTCACTTCGAAATTCTGGAAGGAACTCTGCAAGTCACTAGAAGTCAAAACCTGCCTCTTGTCTGCGTACCACCCCCAAAGCAATGGCCAGACAGAAAGAACCAATCAGACCCTGGAGCAATACCTCTGTTGTTTCTGCTCTGCTTCCCAGGATGACTGGGCATCTCTACTTCCTTACGCAGAGTTTGCCTATAACAATTCAATACATTCTGCTACCAATCAAACCCCCTTTTGGGCCAATTTCGGTTTTCATCCCTCCTTCCTCCCTGCAAACATCCCCGAGAGCCCTGTTCCCGCGGTCCAGGACCGAGTGGCCTCTGTCCAGGCGAATTTCCAAAGACTCCAGGAGATGATGCGGAATGCCCAAGGATCCTACAAGAAATTTTATGACCGGGGGAGGAAGGAAAACCCAGCGTTCAGAGTCGGGGAAAAAGTTTGGCTTTCCGCTGCCAACCTCAGATTGCCTATTCCCTCTCGTAAGCTTGGTCCTAGATTTATCGGGCCCTTCAAGATCAAACGAGCTGTTAACCCTGTGGCTTTTGAACTAGCATTACCTGATTCCTATAGGATTCACCCAGTGTTCCACTCATCTTTATTAAAACCCGTCATTCCCAACGCCTTTCCTGGAAGAGATGGACCTCCTCCTCCACCAGTTGAAGTAGATGGGGAAAAGGAATTTGAGATGGAATCCATCCTGAGCTGTAGGAAAAAAGGCAGACAGTTACAATACTTAATTAAATGGAAAGGGTACCCCCCGGAAGACAACTCCTGGGAACCATCCAGGAACTTGCATGCTCCTCGCCTAATACGAGCCTTCCACCAAGAACATCCGGAACTAATGGCCAGTCTGGGCGTCCGGAGTCCGCCCCTCGGGGGGGGGGGCACTGTCAGGGAAATTCCCCGTCTGTTGTCACCAATCTGCGCTCAGTGCGCATGCGCGGCGAAACGGCGCATGCGCGTGCGCGGCGGGACGGCGCTTCAGCGTGCTCGGGTGCGCGCACCGGCGCAACGACGAATGCGCATGCGCAATAGCTCGCCAATGGGACTACAGGCGGGCCTATTTAAACAGATGCAGTAACACTATCTGGTTGCTGGTTTGTCAGCTTTGCTGTGTTTTTCTTGTGCCTGAAATAAGTTAAAGTTCTCCTGCTGTGACCCGGACCGGATTTGACTACGCTTCTGCTTCTCCTGAACCTGACCCCTTGGCTTGCTAAACGGACTTCTACCTCTCTCGTTGTGCTTGACCCTCGGCCTGTGACCCGGATCTGCTGCCTGCCTCCAGCCCTCTACCTTCTGCCTGTACCCTGGACTTCTTGCTTAACCTGACTAGTCTGGTGCTTTCTGCTAGACTCCTAATCGGACTTGTGCCCTTGCTACTGTTTGCTGTTTGACCCTGTCTACCCTTGGTGTTTGACTCCCGGCCTGTTCTTCAGACTCAGCCCTGCTAGATTCTTCAGCAAGACACCTCTACCTGCTGGTGGCCAGTGCTCCCTCGTGCTGTCCTCTCCCTGTCTCACCTCCAGGGGGCGGAGTGCGCTTGGGTGCAAGGGTGAACCACTCTTGGCATCTCGGCCTCGGTAAGTACTTAGTCTGACACCTTTAGTGCCTAAGTGGCTGTCAGGCGAGTGTGGGTCAGCATGGCGTCAGAAGCTGGCGCTTCTTCCCCAGACATCCCTGTGGTAGCAACCGGCGCCCCTGCATCTGCGGTACCTATGGACACTTTGACGGCGGTCCTGGAATCATTTGTTGCCAGGGTGGAGGCGGTGTGCGGGCAAAAGGGGGGGTAAAAAACGCCCCCTCCCCCGCCATCTTCTGGGGAAAGCTCTAATTCAGACTCGGGCCTGGCTGTGGCACACGGCCCCTGTTCTGACGTGTCAGAGGATGCGGACCAGGACCATTCGGACAGTGAGGAAGACTCCATGTCCGGGTCAGCGCAGAAGAAAGCGCTTGTTGGAGCACTTATCACCGCAGTGCGGGAGACCCTAAAATTGGAGGATACGGCGGGGACATCTACTGAGGTGTCGTTCCCTTTTGGGTCCCACAAGCCGACCCACACTGCAAAGGTGTTTCCCTACCTAACTTATTTTGATAAGTTTATATACAAAGAATGGGAACGACCGCAGAGGGCCTTTTCGGTCCCTAAACGCATTGCGGTCCGTTACCCCTTTGAGGAGAGTCTCCTGAAAAAATGGACATCTCCCCCGATTGTGGACCCCCCCCGGTATCCAGGTTAAACAAGGTAACCACGATTCCGGTAGAGGGGACCCCTGCCTTTTAGGACCCTGCAGACAGGAGGGCCGAGGCGGTGGCCAGGTCCATGTTCACAGTGATGGGGTCAGCAATACGGCCTGTATTGGCCACGGCCCTGGTATCACAGACACTTACAGAATGGGCAAAATTGTTGCACAACGAGTTGGTAGAGCAACAGGCTACCCCGGCCTGCATGGAACTGGCCGACCAGTTGGTGCATGGCCTTAAGTATGTCTGTGATGCGGCCTTAGATACAGCTCCCTTGCTTTCCAGAGCCTTAGTGTCTGCTGTGGTGCTCCGTCGTCTGATTTGGCTAAAATGCTGGTCCGCGGACCAGACTTCCAGGAAAGCTCTGGCGGATTTGCCCTTCCAGGAAGAGAGGCTATTTGGAGCCTCGCTGGATGACATTAAGAAGGCCAGGGCCCTCCTTTTCCCCTCAGAAGCGTTTTTTTCGTCAGTCCGGGCCCGCAGGTAAGCGTTCCCAGGCCGACAAAGGGCCAGCTGAGGGACAGAAGCGTCCCTGGTTTCGCAAGCCAAACAAGCCTGTGAACAAATCTGCAACAGCATGAAGGTTTGCCCCCGCCCGACTCTCGGGTGGGGGGTCGCTTTCGCGAGTTTGCAGTTAGGTGGGCCTCCCTGCTTTCTGACCAGTGGGTTTGCGAAGTTGTCTCATCAGGGTACAAGATAGAGTTTCTTGTCCACTAGGGGTGCAACGGATCAAAAAACTCACGGATCGGATCGATTCTCGGATCAGAGTCACGGATCGGATAATTTTTCGGATCGGCAAAAAAAAAAAAAAAAAAAAAAAGACAAATAAACATAAGTTTTGTCTTTTTGTTTATTAACACTTTTAAATTACTTGAAAATATATAAAATCAAGTTAAAGTGCACAAGGCATAATATCTTCTTTTTAACATAATGAGAAACAACTTAAAGTGCAACATAAAAAGGCATATCTCCTTCCTTTAAACATGGACCAATGGGCAATGAGCCAAAAACAAATTTAGGTGCAACATAAAAAGGCACATCATCTTCCTTGAAACATGGATAGCGAAAGCCTTGTATGTCCACATCATCAAAGAAGAAGAAAAGAAAGAAAGCAAAGCATTCCTGAGCTTATAATTTTAAATTCTTTTTCAAAAAGACAAGGATGTCTACATTGTCTGGGGAGAGTGTGGACCTCTTTGCAGTCACTATGTCCCCTGCTGTTGAGAACACTCTCTCGGAAGGAACTGAAGAGCCTGGCACAGCGAGATAGCATCTTGGCAATATGAGGGTATTTACACTCATTGCTTTTCCACCATGCCAGTGGATAACCATCCACTGTAATGCCGCTTGCTGCCAGCAGGTAGGATGCCACCTCCTCTTTGATGATGTCAGCAGTAGTCTTGTTGTCTTTGCTGGCAAAGGTCTCTCCAAAAAGCTCTGCCATCGCCGACTTCTTTTGTGGAGGAGAAGAGGAGTCCAAGTTTGCTCCTGTTGGCTTTGCAGCTTGACCCTGCAGATAAAAAATTGTTGATTAATTAAACCTATTATTTATTTTCATGTTTCATAGACATGAAAAATGTGGCAATATTATTGCCACATTTTTCATGTCTATGAAACATGAAAATAATAACATTTAATAAAAGCCATTATTACGAAAATAAAAAATGTATTTAGATTTAAATTTATCATTTTTAAATAATATTCTTTTTCTTTACCTCATCACAGTCTTCAGTGCCCAGACTGCTCACAATCTCAGTGGTGAGGTCACTGTATGTCCTCTGGCGTAGGGCAGGGTCCATGTGAGACAGAGACTTGAACCTCGGATCCAGGGCAGTAGATCTGTGAAGGTAGTCCTGTAGAGTAGGGGGTGAAGTGTATCTGGGCTGCAGGTCCTCTCTAATGGCAGTCTTGACATCTCGAGTGATGGTGCCGTCTTCCACACTTGGAGCCATGGATTGTAGAATCCTTGTTTTCAGCGGCAGGATCATCGACACAGATGGTGAACTTTCAGTGCTCAGCAGAGATGTAACAGTTTTGAGGGGTTTAAGCACCTGGAGGACCTCCTCTGCCACTCTCACATCTTCATCAGACAGGGTAATGATGTCTTTGACAATTTTCTTCAAGGTCTTGTCGGTCAATGCAGAGTATATAGCTGCCTGCTGCTCCAGATAACGCTCCAGCATATCATAAGTGGAGTTCCACCTTGTTGGGACATCATGTATAAGCTTATGAATAGGCAGCTTTAGCATTTCTTGCTTTGTCTTAAGCACATGAGCAGCTGTTGTGCTTCGGTGGAAGTAGGAAACCACCTTCCTGATCCTCCCAAGGAGGCGGTCCATCCGATTGACTGAGATTCCCTTCTGTGATGCCAAATTCACTACATGTGCAAAGCACCCTATCTGTGGGCCGAGTCCTGCCTCATTTACTGCATTTATTTGATTTTTGGCATTATCAGTTGTGACTGGAATATTAGTACTGGGCCTCTTTTATCTTCCATTCCTCCACTGCTTGTGTTAGTACCTGCGCAAGATGAGTGCTTGTGTGACTCACGTAGAGGGGGCGTTTCTGCAGCACCAGACTTCTCATCTCCCAGTCTGCTGTGATGAAGTGAGCGGTTATCGTCACATAGCTCTCCGTTCCCCTGGAGGTCCACCCGTCTGTCATGAGCGCAACAGAGGATGCTCGGGATAGTTCACCCACAACTTTTTTCTTCTCCTGCTCATAAAGATCTGGAACAATCTTTTCGCTGAAGTGGGTGCGCGACGGGATGTCGTAACGTGGCTCAAGCACTTTCAGCATGTGTTTAAATCCCTCGTTTTGCGCAACCGAATATGGCCTCATGTCTGCACCTATAAACACACCGATAGCTTTTGTGATGGCTTTAGCCCGGTCTGATTGTGCAACAAGGGGCTACTTAAATGCCGCGGTAATAAGCGGTTGTTGAGCAGCTTTCGTTTTGACTCCTGTCAGTGAAACACCGGGGTGATGTCGCTTCAAATGCGTGGCCATGCTTGATGAGTTTCCAGTGTCATATGGCTTTCTTGTGCCACAGTGCCTACACACCGTCATGGTTTTATCCACTAACCTCTTCCCTTCATCATCATATTTGACAGGGAAGCCAAAATGCTCCCATACAGGGGATTTAAATGACGCGGGGCGGTCAAGCTCCTCCGTTCCTCCGCTCGCCATGACCACACTGTGTGTGTGTGTGTGGACTGATTCCTTCCCCAAAGTTAGAGGCAGGATGTGGAGGCGGAAGACGGATGTGGAGGCGGAACACTGGGCACAGTGGGCAGTCAGTCGCCCGACTCGCCAGTCAGGGAAGGCAGGGGAGCTCACCTGGAAAAAAGAAAAGAAACTGTGCTAAGACCTAGAAGCGATCTTGTGCGGCCAACTACAAAAATCGACTAAAACTCAGTGGAAGCAATTCTTCTGGAAAACCCGCATACAGCAAAAAAAAAAATATAGAAAAAATAGGATCGCGCTAAACGTAATATTACAATAGTGAACGAGTCCGACCGACGTAAACGTAAACACATGAATTGACAAGAACACCAAAAATATTAAAAATAATTAGAAAAATATATGGATAATTTAAAAGTCAATTTGGATAAATGTGCAAAATTCAATTAATTGAATTTGCAAAAACTTGTGAAAATTCCACCACCATATAGTCCCCACTGTGATATCCACAATCTCCCCCACTGCTGTAATATCCACTTCATCTCCCCAACTGTAATCTCCACGTCCTCTCCCCCCCTGGCCACTGTAATATCCACGTCATCTCCCCCATTTACTGTAATATCCACAATCTCCCCCACTTACTGTAATATCCACAATCTCCCCCAATGTAATATCCACGTCACCCCCCCCCCCCCACTGTAATATCCACAATCTCCCCCACTTACTGTAATATCCACAATCTCCCCCACTGCTGTAAAATCCACGCCATCTCCCCCACCGTAATATCTAAGTCATCCCCCCCACTGTAATATCCACAATCTCTCCCACATGGCACTTACTGTAATATCCCCAATCTCCCCCACATGGCACTTACTGTAATATCCCCAATCTCCCCCACATGGCACTTACTGTAATATCCACAACATTTCCCCCACATGACACTTACTGTAATATCCACAAAATTTCCCCCACATGGCACTTACTGTAATATCCACAAAATTTCCCCCACATGGCACTTACTGTAATATCCACAATCTCTCCCGGCCAGATCAGATCCACGAGCTGTGAGGGTGAGGGCGGGGTGATGACGTCAGCGCGCGACTCGGCAGCCGCCGCCGCCGGGTGTACCAAGATGGCCACGGCTCCGGAATAAGGCAGAGATCGCGGTGTGTGCCGATCCGAGCGGGGTGACCCGTTCGGATCACGGATCGTCACCGATCCGTTGCAGGACAGTGCAGGGGCAGTGCAGGACCTGCTGATGCGCGGGGTAATAGTACCTGTGCCGCTGCCGGAAACGTTTCAGGGATTCTACTCCAATCTGTTTGTAGTCCCAAAAAAGGACGGCGTCCGTCCAATCCTGGACCTCAAGGCCCTCCACTCCTTTTTAAAAGTATGAAGGTTCAGGATGGAATCAGTTCGCTTTGTGGTCGCTGCACTCCATCTGGGGGATTTTCTGGCATCCTTGGACATCAAGGACGCATACTTGCATGTCCCCATATATGTCAGGCATCAGAGATTTCTGCGTTTTGCAGTCGGGGACGATCACTACCAGTTTGTAGCTCTCCCTTTTGGCCTGGCGTCGGCACCAAGGGTTTTCACCAAGGTGCTCGCCCAGATTCTAGCTTTGCTGAGACAGCGAGGAATGGCTATCGTGGGCTACCTGGACGACCGCCTTCTGAGAGCAGCTTTAGACTCAGAATTAGAGGAGGATGTGGCAATTGCCAGTCAGACCCTTCAAGAATTTGGTTGGGTACTGAACCTCCAGAAGTCGGTGCTGCTGCCGACTCAACGCCTGGAGTACCTGGGCTTGATTCTGGACTCCTCAGTGGCAAGGGTTTTTCTCCCTTTGGAAAAGTTGAAGACTCTTCGGACTGCGGTGAAGCTATTGGCATCCCGCAGGTGGTCGTTGCTGCGCTTTTGCATGCGAGTCCTGGGTCTCATGGTAGCCACCTTCGACGCGGTACCGTATGCTCAATTCCACACTCAAATTTTGCAGAAGGAGATCCTATCCAAATGGGACAAATCTCCGTTGTCCCTGGATTGTCAAATCCGGGTGAGCCAGCTAGCCAGGGCTTCCCTGGTATGGTGGTTAAGATCTCCCAGCCCTTCAGTCCAGGAAGTCGTTCCTTCCTTTTCACTGGACGGTGATCACAACGGATGCCAGCCTGATCGGTTGGGGGGGAGTTTGGGGCGTACAGTCGACACAGGGTCGCTGGACGCAGGAAGAATCCCGCCTGCCGATCAATGTGCTGGAGCTTCGGGCGATCAGGCAGTGCCTCTCCACATGGTCACAGAGGCTGCAGGCACGTCCAGTCAGGATCCAGTCGGACAACGCCACGGCGGTGGCGTATGTCAACCATCAAGGAGGAACAAGAAGCTTGGCTGCAGCATTGAAGGTCGCTCACATCCTGAGGTGGGCAGAGCGGAGCGTGCCGGCTCTATCGGCCGTGTACATTACGGGTGTAGAAAACTGGCAAGCGGACTACCTAAGTCGCCAGATGGTGGACCAGGAGAATGGTCGCTACATCCGGATGTGTTTCGACTCCTTTGCCTGAGAATGGGCTCGCCAGACGTGGATCTCCTGGCTTGTCGACTCAATCGGAAGGTATTGAGGTTTGTGGCCAGGTCCAAAGATCCCTGGGCGGACACGACAGACGCGTTGGTGGCTCAGTGGGGACAGTATCGGCTAATTTATGCCTTCCCCCTGCTAAAACTTCTTCCTCGTCTGCTTCGCAGAGTGGAGACCGAGGGGATTCTGGTGATTCTAATTGCCCCAGATTGGCCTCGGCGTCCTTGGTACGCCGACCTAGTACGCCTGGTGGCGGATGTTCCTTGGCGACTGCCGATGCGAGAGGACCTTCTGTCGCAAGGTCCTATACGTCATCCTGCTTTTACTGTCGCTGGCTTTAACGACATGACTGTTGAAAGTCAGATACAAAGGAACCGAGGCCTGTCGGATTCAGTAATTTCCACCATGCTGAGGGCACGGAAGTCATCTTCTCGGAAGATCTATCATTGCACGTGGAAGGCCTACATCTCTGTGTGAGGAGATGGAATGGCATCCACGGACTTATTCAGTTTCCAGGATCCTGCTGTTTTTACAGCGTGGAGTGGATCAAAAACTTGCCTTAACCACTTAACGACCCCCCACTGTAATAATACGTCGGCAGAATGGCACCGACAGGCAAAGTCACGTACATATACGTGATTGCCTTTGTATAGTTGGGGGGTCCCATCGGACCCCCCTTCTATACAGTGAGCGGTCGTTAATTGTTCGGGAGCGATCCAGGATGAGGGGACGGCCGTTCGATTCCGGCCACCCCTTCGCGATCGCTCCCGGCGAATGAGAAAGGTTCCTCTGCTGTGTAATGTTTACACAGGCAGAGGAAGTGATGTCATCTCTCATGCGGCGCTCACATATACCGAGCGCCGTACAAGAGAAGACACACAAGTTAGTGCACAAACAGTATACTGACACCAGGACACATAGGAACATATATGGCCCCCCCAGGCCCCCCCAGATCACCCCCCAGCCCCCAGTCACAGTGTCACTGATTGCAGTGACCATTTATTTAGTGATCACTGCAATCAGTGACATTTGTGACTGTAAAAGTGTCACTACAGTTTAGTTTTAGGTCCAGTGTAGCCCCCTAACCCCCCCTAATAAAGGTTTAACCCCCTGATCGCCCCCCAGATAACCCTTTCACCCCCTAGCACCACTGTCGCTAAGCGATCGTTTTTCTGATCGCTGTCTTATTGTCGGTGATGCCGATCAGTAGCCAGTTATTTTTTTTAGCTTCGCCGCAAGTTTTTATAGCGTCAGGTACCCCCATATATTACCTAATAAAGGTTTAACCCCTTGATCGCCCCCCCCCCCAGGTAACCCTTTCACCCCCTTTTACCAGTGTCACTAAGCGATCGTTTTTCTAAACGCTGTATTAGTTATGCTGGTGCCGATAGCCAATTATTTTTTTTTTAGGTTCGCCGCAGGTTTTTATAGCGTCAGGTACCCCCATATATTATCTAATAAAGGTTTTAACCCCCTAATTGCCCCTAGTTAACCCTGCGTCACACCCCAGGCAGTGGCAGGTTAGTGCCAGTAATGCCAACACCCACGCGTGAAGCATACACCTCCCTTAGTGGTATAGTATCTGAACAGATCAATATCTGATCTGATTAGATCTATACTAGCGTCCCCAGCAGTTTAGGGTTCCCAAAAACGCAATGTTAGCGGGATCAGCCCAGATACCTGCTAGCACCTGCGTTTTGCCCCTCCGTCCAGCCCAGGCCACCCAAGTGCAGTATCAATCGATCACTGTCACTTGCAAAACACAACACACATAACTGCAGCGTTCGCAGAGACAGGCCTGATCCCTGCGACTCCAGTGCTGTAGGAGGTGATTTCACCACCACAGTTAAAAAAAAAAAAGCATATATGCCGAAGCATTGGGGCAGCAGGGGCGGAGGAGCGATTTTGCTCCTAATGCCGCGTACATACAGTCGAAATTCCGACGGAGGCTTGCCCGTGGAAAAGTCTGACCATGTGTACGCGGCATAACTTTTGCGGGAAGATGCCCCCATGCTTCGGCATATATAAATGGTGCATGTATGCCCATCATTAGAAGTGGGTGGATGAATGGCGGTATTCTAATGGTGGGCATACCCACTGATCAATCTTTTTTTTTCGTTCAGCCAACAGGCTGCATGAAAAAAAAGATTACAATACATGTCCAACAAGGACTAGCAACGTACTGGTATGTTGCTGGACTTTGAATGGTTATACCAGATTGATGCCTGCGGGTTTAGGTATCATCTTGGTATCATTCTTTTCAGCCAGCGGCCGGCTTTCATGTAAAAGCAATCCTAGTGGCTAATTAGCCTCTGGACTGCTTTTACAAGCAGTGGGAGGGAATGTACACCCCCCCCGGATATAAAAAGCGCCATTGGGAAAGCATTTTATCACACCGATCTTGGTGTGGTCAGATGCTTTGAGGGCAGAGGAAAGATCTAGGGTCTAATAGACCCCAGTTTTTTAAAAAAAAGAGTACCTGTCACTACCTATTGCTATCATAGGGGATATTTACATTCCCTGAGATAACAATAAAAATGATAATAAAAAATAAATATGGAAGGAACAGTTTAAAAATAAAATAAAAAAGCAAAATTAATAATAATTAAAAAAAAGCACCCCTGTCCTGCCCTGCTCTTGCGCAATGGCGAACGCAAGCGTGGGTCTGGCGTCATATGTAAACAGCATTTGCACCATGCATGTGAGGTATCACCGCGAAGGTCAGATCGAGGGCAGTCATTTTAGCAGTAGACCTCCTCTGTAAATCTAACGTGGTAACCTGTAAAGGCTTTTAAAGGCTTTTAAAAATGTATGTAGTTTGTCGCCAATGCGCGTTTGTGCGAAATTTTAAAGCATGTCGTGTTTGGTATCTATGTACTCGGCCTAAGATCATCTTTTTTATTTCATCAAACATTTAGGCAATATAGTGTGTTTTAGTGCATTAAAATTAAAAAAAGTGTATTTTCCCCCCCAAAAATGCGTTTGAAAAATCGCTGCGCAAATACTGTGTGGAAAAAAAAAATGCAACGCTCACCATTTTAATCTGTAGGGCCTTTGCTTTAAAAAAATATATAATGTTTGGGGGTTCAACATAATTTTCTTAAAAAAATAAAATGTTTTCATGTAAACAAAAAGTGTCAGAAAGGGCTTTGTCTTCAAGTGGTTAGAAGAGTGGATGTAATCTTCCTAATGTTGTGTATAAAATGCCAGAACAGTTCAAACCACCCCCCCCCCAATGACCCCATTTTGGAAAGTAGACACCCCAAGCTATATACTGAGAGGCATGTCGAGTCCATTGAATATTTTATATGTTGACACAAGTTGCGGAAAAAGACAATTTATTTATTTATTTATTTATTTTTGCACAAAGTTGTTACTAAATGATATATTGCTCAAACATGCCATGGGCATATGTGGAATTACACCCCAAAATACATTTTTGTTGCTTCTCCTGAGTATGGGGATACCACATGTGTGAGACTTTTTGGGAGCCTAGCCGCGTACGGGACCCCAAAAACCAATCACCGCCTTCAGGCTTTCTAAGGGTGTAAATTTTTGATTTCACTTCTCACTGCCTATCACAGTTTCGGAGGCCATGGAATGCCCAGATGGCACAAAACCCCCCCAAATGACCCCATTTTGGAAAGTAGACACCCCAAGCTATTTGCTGAGAGGTATGGTGAGTATTTTGCAGATCTCGCTTTTTGTCAAAAAGTTTTGAAAATTGGAAAAAGAAAAAAAAAAAGATTTTCTTTCTTAATTTTCAAAAACAAATTAGAGCTGTAAAATACTCAACATGCCTCTCAGCAAATAGCTTGGGGTGTCTTCTTTCCAAAATGGGGTCATTTGGGGGGGTTTGGTGCTATTTTGGCATTTTATGGCCTTCGAAACTGTGATAGGTAGTGAGGAGTGAAATCAAAAATTTGTGCCCTTAGAAATCCTGAAGGCGGTGCTTGGTTTTCGGGGCCCCGTACGCGGCTAGGCTCCTAAAAAGTCCCACACATGTGGTATCCCCGTACTCAGGAGAAGCAGCAAAATGTATTTTGGGGTGCAATTCCACATATAACCATGGCATGTGTGAGCAATATATCATTTAGTGACAACTTTTTGTAATTTTTTTTTTTTTTGTCATTACTCAATCACTTGAGGCAAAAAAAAAAAAAATCAATGTGCTCAACATGCCTCTCAGCAATTTTTCCTTGGGATGTCTACTTTCCAAAATGGGGTCATTTGGGGGGGGGGGGGGGGTTTACTGCCCTGCCATTTTACCATTTTAGCACCTCAAGAAATGAGATCGGCAGTCATAAATTAAAAGCTGTGTAAATTCCAGAAAATGTACCCTAGTTTGTAGACGCTATAACTTTTGCGCAAACCAATAAATATACGCTTTTTACTAAAGACATGTGGCTGAATACATTTTGGCCTAAATGTATGACTAAAATTGAGTTTATTCGATTTTTCTTATAACAAAAAGTAGAAAATATCATTTTTTTTTCAAAATTTTCAGTCTTTTTCCGTTTTATATCGCAAAAAATTTAAATCGCAGAGGCAATCAAATACCATTAAAAGAAAGCTCTATTTGTGGGAAGAAAAGGACACAAATTTCGTTTCGGTACAACATTGCATGTCCGCACAATTTCCAGTTATAGCAGCGCAGTGCCAAATTCTGAAAACACCTCTGGTCCTTTAGCTACAAAATGGTCCGGGGCTTAAGTGGTTAAGGGGCAGATATCAGCCTTGGCTGTCTTCTTTCAACGACCCTTGGCGGCTCATTCACTGGTGAGTACGTTTGTGCAAGGGGTTCGACAAGTGGCCCCTCTGGTTCGACCACCACTGCCTCCGTGGGATTTGAATCTGGTGCTCTCGGTACTTCAGAAACCTCCCTTTGAGAACATCAGAGAGATTCCCCTTTTGACACTCTCTCAGAAAGTTGCCTTTCTGGTGGCTATAACATCAGTCAGGAGGGTTTCTGAGTTGGCGGCCTTGTCTTCCAAGTCCCCTTACTTGTTCCTCCACAAGGATAAGGAGGTGCTACGCCCGCAGCCTTTGTTTCTTCCAAAGGTTGTTTCAGCTTTTCATCTAAATGAGGACATTGTGCTTCCATCCTTGTGTCCTCGGCCGTCGCATCCCAAAGAGGTTGCTTTGCATTCCTTGGACATGGTCCGAGCTCTGCGGGTGTATCTGTCTGCTACGGCTCAGTTTCGGAGGTCAGACTCACTGTTTGTGTCGGTGACTGGTCCAAAGAAAGGCCTGGCGGTCTCGTTGGCCACCATTTCTCGGTGGATCAGACAGATCAGGATTCAGGCTTATGCCCTAAAAGGGCGGGCGCCTCCCTTTCCTGTCGCGGTGCATTCGACCAGGGCAATAGGTGCCCTCCTGGGCCTTCCGACATCAAGCGTCTGTCTCCCAGGTGTGTAAGGCGGCGACCTGGTCGTCCGTTCACACTTTCACTAAGTTTTACAAGGTTGACGTGCATGCATTTGCGGATACTTGCTTCGGCCACAAGGTTTTGCAGGCGGCTGTTTAAGGTTGCAACTCCTCCGTTGAGGAGCTCTGGTTGTTTTGGGGTGAAGTTTGTTTTGATTGCTGTTCCCACCCCTTGTTTGTTTTTTGACACTGCTTGGGGATGTCCCTACTGTCAAGAATAAAGAAGCTGTGTCTGTCCATGGACGAAACAGAAAATAGGATTTTTGTACTCGCTATAAAATCCTTTTGGGTCCTTTCAGACATGCGGATCCTGTAGGGATCCGTTCCTTTCATATCCGCTTGCTCTGCAGGGACCGCCCTGTCAGATCTCCGCTGTTCCCAATGGGGGCGATCGGATGAACACGGGACCGTCTGTCCGTGTTCACCCGATCCGCTCTGCAGACAGATGGAAAAATATGATTTTCCTCCGTCTGCAGAACCGGAGCATTGCGGACATGGATGAGATCGGGTGTCAGCGGATGTTCATCCGCTGACACCCGCTATCTCATAGGGATACATGTATGTCCCTTTTTCACCCGTAAACGGATGGATGAAAAAGCGGACAGACGGTCCGCATGTGTGAAAGGGGCCTTTCTCCGAAGTCCATGGACGGACACAGCACCCACCCCTCCTTTTTATGTTTGTACTGCTTTTTGACAAACTGAGCTGCTGAGTGCAGGGTGAGGGGTTATAACCAGAGGGACCGCCCCCTGGGCGGTACTGTTCAGCTTTCTGTAGTTACATGTTTTTGACTGTTTAACATGTCTGCATAGTCCTCTCCTAATAGACTGCATATAACCCCTACTGTCAAGAATAAAGGAGCTGTGTCCGTCCATGGACTTCAGAGAAAAGGATTTTACGGTGAGTACAAAAATCCTATTTTTTTCTATGTATAAAGTAAGTCTAATACTTACTACTACTACTATACTAGCTTTTAGAAAGATTGTGAATTTGTAACCTAAGTACTGCAATATTCATATAAAGAAAATATTTCAGTGTGCTCTTAAAGTGAACCTGTCATGAAAAAAACTTGAAAGCTGCCGCTACTAACCGGTCATAATGAAGATGGTGGATCAAGATATCTGCAAGGAAACTAACCCTTATATAACCTGCAACTCTTATATATCTCATGACAGATTTACTTTTAAAGAAACCTATACTGAGAGAAATATGTAGGTTGCTATTCTTGACCTGCTTCTGGAAATGCTAGTCTCCTGGTTGTCATTATGATCCAATAGCGTCAATACTTTTAGAGTTATTGACCCACAAACTTAATGAGCAAGCGTTTGAATTCCTTATCAGCATACTTATTCCTGGTCATTGGCTCAAGTTATTGATGTCATTGTATAATTTCTTTATTTAGCAAAAATTATATGAATTACAAAGACTGACAGGATACAAATAGTCACAGTATTAATACAATAAGTGAAAAAGGTTAATAATAACTTCCAGATCAGTAAGCACATAACAGAAAGTGTTATTTTTGAAGCCATTTGATTATCATGACAGCCAGGTAAAATAATTTTCAGGAGAGGTCAGCATCGGCAACCTCCATATTTCCTTTGGCGTATATTGGAAGTCATGCTGAGAATGTTGAGAAGTAACAGCACATCCTTTGCGTTTTCCATGATCCTTGCAGAGTCTCACTGAGGCAAAGAAGGAGCTAGGGAGAAAAGTTCAATATTTATGTCAGCAAAGCTCATGGTTTGCGAAGTTGGAGCAGAACAAACGTCAACTGGAAGAGAGCGTTGCCAGTGCAGAAGGTGCACTACGTGCAGCAGCAAGGTTGGTGCCAGTTTCTTATAACAAACTAGAGCTCAATATGTGCTTTCATTCCAAGCCTGGGAAACTTGTAAAATTCACAGTAAAAATGTTACTGATTAACTCCTATAACCCTCTAGCTTTCCTATGATCTGTAAACATATCTGCAAAGCACATCTTCACTCTCTTGAACTTATTCTGAATTAAATTATTAGGATAAAATCTGTTCAGCTGATTTTGGTCAGACACAATAAGGCCTCTTGCACACGGCATTGATGTTTGAGCTTCTGCTTTTTTGGACGTCATTTCCGGTGTTTGTTTTGCACTAATTTGTATGTGTATCATGTATATCATGCACAGAATACCCTCCTGTGGAAAATGCATTCATATTTCTGCTCATGTGCGCGTATTTGCACCCATAGGTGCAAAATACTCACCGGAAACACAGACTTTCCTATTTATTTAATTAGTGAGGAAAACTCTGCGCTTGTTTGGGCTACATTTTAGCTCAGTAAAAAAAAAAAAAAAAAACGCTGTACTGCGCTTTTTTAAGCTGCAGTCTGCAAGAGGCCTAAGTGTGGAACTGTTTTTAAGTTGCAGTCAAATTCTTGCTTGGCTGTGGTAATAATAGTAGGTTTATATGTGATTTTCCAGGGATAAAGAAATCTTGGTGAGCTACATGAAGTCCGTTTCAGCTGCCTTTCAAAAGGTATCAATGTTTGTAACTTTTGTTATTATGCCAAGATGTAGACTTGTTTTATTTTGACCTTAAGCAAATTCTTGTTTTAGTTTAGCTTACCAAACAGACCATAACGTTATGTCTATACAACCGTTTTTTCAACTTCCAAAAAATATGGGCGTGCATGCTGGGTGGCGGAGATGCACTTACAGCATGTGCAGAAGATAGATTCTAAATAATTCTCCAGACCATCATTTGAAAACGCAAATTCAAGTGTTTTCAAGGATCTGTACTGGGCCAATTATCTGTGGCCAGGGCATTCCCTGGCTTGCAGCCACATGTGTGTGTGTGTGTGTGTGTGTGTGTGTATATATATATATATATATATATATATATATACAAGGGGTGTGTATACAGTGCCTTGAAAAAGTATTCATACCTCCTTTTAATTTTCCACATTTTGTCATGTTCCAACCAAAAATATAAATGTATTTTATTGAGATTTTATGTGATAGACCAACACAAAGTGCCACATAATTGTAAAGTGGAAGGAAAATGATAAATGGTCTTCCAAATTTTTTACAAATAAATGTCTGAAGAGTGTGGCGTGCATTAGTATTCAGCCCCCTTTACTCTAATACCCCTAACTAAAATTTAGTGGAACTAATTGCCTTCAGAAGTCACCTAATTTAGTAAATAGAGTCCACCTGTGTGTAATTTAATCTCAGTATAAATACAGCTGTTCTGTGAAGCCCTCAGAGGTTTCTTAGAAATCCTCAGAGAACAAACAGCATCATGAAGGCAAAGGAACACACCAGACAGGTCAGGTATAAAGTTCTGGAGAAGTTTAAAGCAGGGTTAGATTAAAAAAGAAAATTATCCCAAGCTTTGAACTAGAGGTCGACCGATATATCGGCCGATATTTAGCCTTTTTAAAGAAATCGGCATCGGCCGATTATTATGTAAAGAGGCCGATTGTTTGGGATCTGAGGCAGGGGCGTGCTGGGTGGAAATCTCCCCCCCCGGCCGCCAACCGTCTATTCTAAACGGCTGCTATCACGGCCGCTGCCCGCTGACTTTTTTTAATTTTTTTTCCCCAATGGAGGAAGTCGGCAGCGGCGGCCACCGTCGATTGGCTGTTCCCGGCCGCGCTGCATTCTGGGGTTTGTAGTCTGGAGGCTGGGCGCGCAGCACGTCAGGGGACGAATGGAACAGTCTTTGGCCATGCAAGGGTACAGAAGGGAGTCGGGAGCGCTCCGCTGGTGGGCACTGATGAGGTGGCAGTGAATGACAGCTTGGCACTGGTGAGCTGGGCACTGGTGGGCACTGATGAACTGGGCACTGGTGGGCACTGATGAACTGGGCACTGCTGAGCTTGGCACTGCTGAGCTTGGCACTGGGCACTGCTGAGCTTGGCACTGGGCACTGCTGAGCTGGGCACTTGTGAGGTGGGCACTTGTGAGCTGGGCACTGGTGGGCACTTGTGAGCTGGGCACTGGTGGGCACTTGTGAGCTGGGCACTGGTGGGCACTGGTGAGCTTGGCAATGGTGGGCACTGATGAGCTGGGCACTGGTGGGCACTGATGAGCTGGGCACTGGTGGGCACTGCTGAGCTTGGCTTTGGGCACTGCTGAGCTTGGCACTGGGCACTGCTGAGCTTGGCACTGGGCACTGCTGGGCACCGATGAGGTGGCACTGATGGACATTGATAGGCTGCACCCCACCTCTCCACCCTAAACATTAACCTCCTCCCCACCTCTCCACCCTAAACAATAACCTCCTCCCCACCTCTCCACCCTAGATTTTTATGAGATGAAGGAAAAAGAAAAAAAATCGGCCTAAAATATCGGCCGCAAAAATCGGCAACATGTATCGGCCATCGGCCGCCCCGATTTCTAAATATCGGCATCGGCCAGAGAAAAACCCATATCGGTCGACCTCTACTTTGAACATCTCGTGGGGCACTGTTCAATTCATCATCCGAAAATGAAAAGAGTATGGCACAACTGCAAACCTTGAAATAACAAGTAAACTTTGCGCCTCATAAACTATGTGCAGAAAAAATATGTGACTAAGGCTGCTATCCCTACTAAAGTTCTATGTGCTATGTGCTTTAGATCAAGTGAAATATAAGGTGAGGGGAGCGCTCAATAATAAACATATAACGTGATAACCTATCACTAGTGAGGAAATGTATAAAACGTTATCAAAACATAACAAATGGTCAACACTCAAAAACTGATAATAATAAACCAATTATACATAGGTGCAATAAAAAAGGTATGATTCCAGTAAGTGCAGCAAACGAAATGATGTTAAAGTGGCTAATCGCTGTGCAAAAAACCCTCTTAGATTAGCTGGCGCTGCACAGAGTAATAGGGTGGATGCCTTCCAGCCACATACAGTGAGCTCATATGCAATGGTGATTGTCAGCCTGCACAAGGGGACTCTGAGGAGATTCAAGGAGCAAGCAAGCTGAAGTACACTGCGGATCCCAGGTAATGGCAGCTCTTCTTGCTGACATTGAAAGCACAGGAGGTACAGGTAAATCAGCGGTCTGAGTCAGAATGAGATGAACTCTGTGGGGGCTCTGTCTATGAATTGCCTATACAGCTGTGGCTTCACTTTCTCATTGATAGCTGTGCTACAGCGCTCCTCTCTTTACGGCTTCATTTTTTAGCATGGATTGATCTGTGAGTGATTATGCTTGCATGCCATTTTCACTTGATCGCTGAAACCTCTGCAGTGACTTTCCCTTTGTTTCTGGCTGTCATGCTCTGCTTGGCTGGACTCTTAAAGAGTAATGTGCTATACATCGCTTGCTGCTGCTATCTATGCTTTTATCCTTCAAGTGATTGTAAAGGCAGAAGGTTTTTTATCCTAATGCATTCTATGCATTAAGATAAAAAAAAGCTTTCTGTGTGCAGCAGCCCCCCTAATACTTACCTGAGGTCCCTCTAGATTCAGCGACGTTGGAGTGTCTCGGCTGCCTGGGACTCCCCTCCTCATTGGCTGAGACAGCAGTGCAGTGCCATTGGCTCCCGCTGCTGTCAAAGTCAGTCAGCCAATAAGGAGCAAAAGGGGGCTGGGTCACAGCTCCATGTCTGAATGGACACAGAGAGCTGTTTCTAGGCTCGGGTGCTCCAATAGCAAGGTGCTTGCTGTGGGGGCACTCAACAGGAGGGAGGGGCCCAAGAAAAGGAGGATTTGGGCTGCTCTGTGCAAAACCATTACACAGGGTAGATAAGTATAACATGTTTGTTATTTTTAAAGGAAAATAAAAAAAAAACACTAGAATTTACAATCACTTTCAGCCTACCTACTATGCTATTGACATACAGCCCTGCAGTTATCTTGGAGTGTTCCTTAAAGTGGATATCCATGACAGATGGGTTTTCACTTCCTTATGCTTGGCCTAATTGCATGTATTTCTTTTGAAATATGGCTATCATTGCATACAGTATCTCACAAAAGTGAGTACACCCCTCTCATTTTTGTAAATATTTTATTAGATCTTTTCATGTGACAAGACTGAACAAATTACACTTTGCTAAGTGAGTGTACAGCTTGTATAACAGTGTAAATTTGCCGTCCCCTTAAAATAATTCAATACACAGCAATTATTGTCTAAACCGCTGGCAACAAAAGTGAGTACACCCCTAAGTGAAAATGTCCATTGTAGCAAAGTGCAATTTCTTCAGTGTTGTCACATGAAAAGATATAATAAAATATTTACAAAAATGTGAGGGGTGCACTCACTTTCGTGAGATACTGTATATGTAAGACAAGACAAAGTTGACTTTTTAATTGGTGATGGAGGGTAGTTATATTTAAACTTTTGTATTTGTATATTGTTGTTACATTAATAAAGTATATTCAGACACCCCGGACATTTCCCCCTCCACACTGTGGGCTGCCCATAAGGCAGTCCTCAGAGGGTGCTGTCTTGCCCTCTCTTCAGCTATGAAGAAGGATGCCAAGGCTGCCAGACTGCTAGCTGAAAAACAGTTGAGGACCCATGAAACCCGACTCCAAACAGCACCGTCCATATCACTCCTTGAACGAATCGTTCGCATCCGAATGACACTCCGGGACCTTGAGCTGGGCCAGGTTGAAAAAGCACTGATCCGACTGAAACAGCTATACTACGACAGAGGCAACAAAGCACAATCACTCCTGGCCAGGGAACTGGCAGACCGGACCCTCACCTCTACCCCACACCAAATTAAGAACAGAGGGGGTGTCATGCTGACCCAACCTTTAGGATATAGCGAATACCTTTGCTGACTTTTACACAGACCTATACAACAAAGCAGAGATACCACACAACCCCCCCCATCGCCCGACTTAGTCGACCGCATGACTCAGTATCTCGAGCAGACCGGATTGCCCTGACTTTGAGATACTGACCTGCAGGACCTAAACGCCCACATTTTGGGGGAAGAATTGGCGGCGGCTATAAAAGCCCTTCCAGCCCACAAATCCCCTGGCCCGGACGGGTTGCCGTACGAGTATTATAAAGCATTCCTCCCCCTCCTATCCACATATGACCAAACTATTCAATGCTTTTCTTCGACAAACCCCCATCCCGAATGACATGCAAGGCTCTTTCCTGTCCCTAATCCTGAAACCGGATAAAGATCCCGCCTCCTGCGCTAGTTATAGGCCCATAGCCCTACTAAACTCGGACCTAAAGATATTCACGAAAATTCTATCGATCCGACTGAACGTAATCCTCCCAGCTTTGATACATAAGGATCAGGTGGGCTTAGTCCCCCTGCGTCAAACAGGAGACAACACTAGAAAAGTCATAGACCTAATTGATGTAGCTAATAGAGACAACTCATAATCTTTGATCCTTTTGAGTTTAGACGCTGAAAAGGCCTTTGACCGCTTAAGCTGGCCCTTCATGTTTGCCACGCTGCGGCACATGGGATTCAAGGGACCCTTCTTGCAGGCGGTACCACACCTTTACTCCGGTCCCACTTCCCAAGTTAAAACCCCCTTTGCCACATCACACACCTTCCCGATTGCTAATGGTACCTGCCAGGGCTGCCTGCTCTCTCCCTTGCTATTTGCCATATGTGTAGAGCCCCTAGCGGAGGCCATTGGGGGAATCCGGCCATTCGGGGTATCTCGGTAAGGGCAAAGGAGTTTAAAATATCTCTATTCGCAGATGACATCATCCTCACTCTGACCCAACCTAGGATCTCCCTACCCAACCTCCATGCCGAATTAGATCGCTATGGGGCGCTCTCGGGGTATAAAACAAATGCGTCAAAGTCTATGGCCCTTCCAATTAACATCCCGGAGGACAACGTTCACCACCTACAGTCAGGCTTTCCCTACAAATGGGAACGTACTTCCCTTAAATACCTGGGGGTTCATCTTACCCCGTCCTTTAGCACCCTATATCAAGCCAATTTCCCTCCACTGTATCGGTCTATTAGGGAGCTCTTCCAAACATGGAGGACCCATCATATCTCCCTCTTGAGACGGATTACGTCCGTTTTTAAAAATGGTCGTCCTCCCTAAGCTCCTCTACCTATTTCAGACGTTGCCCATCCCAATCCCATATGCCCATCTACGCAGACTTCAGAGTGACACGCTGCGTTATGTCTAGAACTACAAGAAACACAGGATACCTGGCTCTGTCATGACGGCATTGCCCAGGGACGGGGGCCTGGCATTTCCCAACTTTGTTAGGTACTATCAAGCGGCCCAGCTACGCGGGATAGTCTCATGGTTCCCCCAGAGGTCCTACAATAAATGGACAGAGATAGAAAAAATTGGACTAGCCCCTGTACACCCAAACAGCCTCCTCTGGAATACGAATGTGGAGGTAGACCCTGGCTGACTACTAGTCAATCAATGTCCCAGCTTCGTCAGCTCTGTCCCGTGACAGCGAGCTCAAGTCTGAATGCTCACTGATGAACTCCTTTCTTTGCAATCCTAAAATACCGGATAGCCTGACCCACCAGATGTCCTGGCCCTGGGCCTCACGGAACCTGTTCTATTTCGGCCATCTAGTAGACCCTAGATCCCATAAACTGCTGTCATTCTCGGAGCTCCAAACAAAACATAAATTGCTGCAACAGGTGTTCTACAGTTATCTACAGAGCAGACATTTTGCCCAAACCATAGCCCCGCATCTCCAATTCTCCCCACCTTCTCCATTTGAACGTATTATATTGGAGGGGCTCTTTCGTAGAGGACTGATCTCAGACATATACCAGATTCTAAACGCATACACCATACCAGTATGAGGAAACCATGCATACATGCTACGGTGGGAGAGAGAGTTGGGAGAGGAACTTCCAGTGGAGGCTTGGCAGGCCGTCTGGAGGCAGGCTGCCAAAAGTTCCCTATGCACCCTCTATAAAGAAAACGCGTACAAGATTCTCTTCTTTTAGTATCAAACCCCAGATGCACTCCATAAAATGTATCCCTCCACCTCTGGCGATGCCAGCGCGACAGAGGCTCTCTCTTCCACATCTATTGGTGCTCTCCTCTCATAGTCCCATTCTGGCAATCTACACAACACCTACTAACCCACCTCTTCGAGGTGCCGATACCCCTGACACCTAAATTTTTCTTGTTCGGCCTCTCTCAGCCAAAAATAGCCAAACCATACAAGAAATTGCTCAGGCATATTCTAACGGCAGCTAGATGCCTAATTGCCCTTAACTGGAAGAAAACCTCACCCCCATCCCAAGAGGCCCTGTATTCCAGGGTCAAGGATGTGGAATTAATAGAGAGGATGACGGCCAGAATGCAGGATAGGCTGGACGACTACAATGAGGTCTGGGAGAGGTGGCATCTGCGGGAGAATCCGCCATGAGCCGGTATGGGAGTCAATGCGGTAACCTAAAGTTCTTCTCTGCTTTCTTCCTTCTCTTTTCTTCTTTTCCCCCTTTCTTTTCTTCTTTCCTGGAAATGCAGACTACTTCTGCAAAGTTATACGTGATATAAGTTCTAGAATACTGTCTACTATGTTTTGTCTTGCTGACACTGTTACGGAAGGAGTTGGTTTATATTTTGCACTGTTTTTGCCAACGGCCCACACCCCCCTGACACTACTGCGAATGTACTGCTCGTTGTTAAATTTATGCAAGTGTCTTTTCTCACTCCTTTTGTCTCTGTGTATTGTTACTATTTGTAAGACACTTAAAGCGGAAGTAAACCCATCGATTTAACAGTTTCAAAAAGCAGTTACATTCCCGGCATGCTGGGAATGCCAACTGTCACATTGGTTGTGCTCTCAACCAAACTGTCAAACCATCCAATGGCTGGTGTCATAACTGATCACATGTGCAGCATCATGGCAGTTGAAGATTAAACAGAGGCCAAGATGGCAGCTTCCTTGCCTGAAAATGATAGGAGGGTTTACTTCCACTTTTTAATAAAAAATGTTATTTGAAAAAATAAATAAAGTATATTTAACATTTTTTTTTGAATACTCTGACATATTGTAGTGATTAATCTGTCAGTTAAAGTGGTTGTAAACCCTCCCCCGGAAGTTACACCTACAGGTAAGCCTAGATTAGTTTACTTTAAGGAATCACTGTTGCAAGTTAAAACCAGGACCGGAGCAGCAAAGCTAGCTATTTGGCCTAAATATATTGTATGTCATAGATGTTCCAGTACAATTTTAGGAGAGTGTGACTGCATGCATGATAGTCTGAGTGTTTTTTTTTTTTTTTAAATTTATGTTTATTGATTTTTCCATTGAACAGAGAAAAATTACAGAGCATATCAACATACACGCTTACACATTATTTTCTTGTATTCAGTAGCAATATACCAGTATTACACCGTGAAGCGGGAGCATAAACAATATAGTCTCGAAATAACATTCAAGCCTAATAAGGCCTACAGCTTGTGGCCACATGGCCACATAGGTGTCCCAGTTCCTCAACGGAGGAGAAGAAAAAAAAAAAAAAAAGAAACACAAAACCCTAATACCAAAGGTGTATCGAGAGTATTTAACTGTGATTTTCACAGGACTCATTCGGTTATCCTTATTCAGTAATACTTAAGTGCTTGCATTCACTCACACAACACTCATACCCATTCACCCAGCACTTCCACCCATTTCCCCAGCCGAAACTACAGCTGGGTGGGGGCACTCCTCCTACTCCCCCCCCACATTTATGTGGGATATGTTTCATGTCCCCAGCTTCTTTATTTAGGATAGGAGGTAGTTCTCCCCCCCCCCCCCCATCAAACAGGAGGGGCTGAATCAGGGCCCACTACTGCTGAGACAGAGGGGTATCCTTCCAAAAGGAGCTGTCTATATCCAGCCAAGGTTGCCAGATCTTGTAGAATTTCTGTATACAGGCCCTTCCTTTATAGATTAGTTTAAAGGTTGGTACGACTTTGTTTATCATGCGGTACAGCAGTTGGATGTTGGGAGCAGATTCACACTTCCATTGTAGTAATATCAGTTTTCTGGCATAAAAGAGTATCAAGCGGACTAGGGTCCGTTCGTGGGTTCTGGGTATGTGGTCATTAAGGATGCCCAGGAGCCCCACTTCAACAGTGTGGGGGGTCACTAGGCATAGATTGTTTTCAAAAAAAGAGAATAGGTCCACCCAGAACCCCAAGAGGGCCGGGCAGGACCAAAACATGTGTACATAACCAGCATTGGTGCACTTACATCTAGGGCAGAGGGCCCCTGAAACATAACCCATGCGAGCCAGACGGGCCGGCGTGTAATGCAGTTGATGAATAAATTTGAACTGTATATATTGGTCGTTAGACCCAACAATATCCAAGAAACAGGCCCCAGAGGCCTCCTCCCACCCCTCCTCTGAAAGCCCAGGGATGTCGACCATCCACTTCCGCTGTGCAGCACGGAAGGGAGAACTCCCACCCGTCTGCAGTCGGGAGTAAATGGTCGTGGCTAATTTCGTAATGCCAGAACACGACATCAATGCCTCAAGCGGGGATTCAGCGAGCTCAAGAGTCAGGCCATGAAACTGCGCACGGACAGCGTGTCGTATGAGAAGATATTTAAAATAGAATTTATTTGATAATCCACTTGTAGCTTTTAGGACTTCAAAAGAGATAAATTCACCATTGAGAAAAATGTGGGCAGCGTGGGTAATGCCCAGCCGTGTCCACCACAATGCATCGGGGTGACCCATGAGCTCCAGAAGATTGGGGTTATGCCATAGGGGGGTTTTCGGTGAGACCCCCCCCAATTCTGAAATCGTCTTATTCCCTTCATGCCAGGCCAACCAACTCACTTCTATCGGGGAGCCGCGGGAGCATCGTTTTGGTAAAGATCTATGCATAATATCTACCAATGGGGTCTCTAGGCCAGCAAGTGCCTGCAGTAGATAGGTAGAGCAGGATGCGGAGGCCCCCTGGAACCATTCATAGACATAGGTTAATTGTGCTGCTATAAAATAGTGTCGCAAGTTGGGGCAGGCCAGTCCCCCATCACCCTTAGAGGCCTGGAGGGAAGCCTTCGCTATTCTGGGATTGGTCCCCTGCCATAGGAAGGAGGATAATAACGAGTCTATTCTTTTGAAGAGCTTTTTGTAGAGAAAAATAGGGGATGCCCTAAAGGCATATAAAAATTTAGGTAGGTATATCATTTTAAATATGTTCACCCGCCCTATCAAATTCAAAGGTAATGAGGCCCAAGTTTGCAACCTGGTCTCCATGTGTGTAACAACTGGGGCAATGTTAAGAGATTCAAAGAGGGCCAGGTCTGCATTAATGTGAATGCCCAAATATTTAAATGTGGATCTGACTGACAGGTTAGAGTGAGATAAGTAAGTATAATCCTGTTTGGGGCCTATGGGAAAAGCAACAGACTTGTCCCAGCCCACCTTTAGTCCCGAGACCCTCCCGAACTCCTCCACCACTTCCATTAAAGATTTAAAGGACTGTTCTGTGCCATCAAGGTATATTAATGCGTCATCAGCATATAATGAGATCTTCTCTGTAAGATTACCATAACATATGCCGCCCACCGACGCCGTCTGTCGCACCGCCAGAGCCAAAGGCTCTATGGCAAGTGCGAACAGGAGTGGCGAGAGCGGGCAGCCCTGCCGTGTTCCCCTGTGTAAAGAAAAGACATCCGATACATCCTTGTTAGTACATATTCTTGCCCTGGGATTGATATATAGCAGGCGAACCCATTTTATAAATTGGTGACTAAAACCCATTCGGTGCATGACTTCCCACAAAAAGGTCCATTTCACAGTATCAAAGGCCTTCATCACATCCAGGGACAACACCAGGCCACTTTTATGCTCAGTGTCAGCTCTATGGATATGTATGAACAATCGTCTAATGTTGTCATATGTACTCTTTCCAGGCATGAATCCAGTTTGGTCCCTATGGATAAGGTGTAGGATAATCTTTTGTAGTCTCACTGCCAGTACCTTGGCCAGTATCTTAACATCGCTATTGAGTAAGGAGATTGGACGGTATGAGCCACATAGCGTTGGATCTTTATCAGGCTTGGGGATCACCACAATCAGGGCCTCACACATGGAGGAGGGGAGAACGCCCTCCTCCATTGCCTGCCCAAACTGAGAGTGCAACCTCTGTGCCAAGTCCCCAGCATAGTGTTTGTACCATTCAGCGGGCAAACCGTCCAATCCAGGAGTTTTGTTCGGGGGGAGTGAGTATATGGCAGTGGTAATTTCTTCTACCGTCAAAGGTTCATTTAAGATGGATCTGTGTGAGTCCTCCAGTACAGGGAACCGGAGAGACTCGAAGAAACCCATAGTTTCCCATTCAGGTGGAGAGGGCTGGGACGAATATAGGTCCTCATAGAAGGATTTAAAAGTTAGATTAATGGTCCTAGGGTCTGAAGCGATGGAGCCATCCGGCACCTGGATTTGCGGAATAGTCCTATCAACACAGTCCATGCGGGAGAGATATGCCAACATCTTGCCATTTTTCCCACTGTGTTCAAGCAGCCTGGCCGTCAGATATCTCTGTTGTTTCTGCGTTACATCCACCCTGTGGAGGTCCAGGGCCCTATGCGCCCCCACCAGGACCCCGTGGGAGTCCGGGGTGGGGGACGCAGAATACTGGGTCCTCGCAATCTCCAAGGAGGACTCTAGGGCTAAAAGAGTGGCCTGGAGGTTTTTTTTATGTCTGGTAGTGTTAGAGATGTATGAACCCCGCACAGTCGCCTTAAAGGCGTCCCATGTGGGGCCAGGGGAGGCAGATCCTTCATTATCCGCCCAAAAGTGGGACATGTCCTGTCCCACCGGGTCCTGTATTTCGGGGGTGGAGATCCAGCAAGGGCTGAGCCTCCACTGCCGAAAAGAGGGTCGGTGACCCATCACCAACTCTATCTTAAGGGCCGAATGGTCTGAGATTGTCTGCGAGATGTATGCGACCGACTTAACATAAGGGACCATATCAGAGGTTCCCAGGGCATAATCCAGCCTGGAAAGAGTACCATATGTTCTGGATTGACAGGAGTATTCTTTTATCAGTGGATGGCCACGCCGCCAAAGGTCGACGTAACCAAAGGAGGCACACCAGTGGCTAAATAGCTTGGATTCATATTGGAGGGGCCTCAACCTGTCCAGACCTGGGTCCAGGACAGAATTGAAATCCCCCAGCACAAGGGTAGGCAGACCCAGCAATTTAGAAAACTGTAAACTTAAGTCAGTGAAGATTGCAGCCGTGACAGGGGGGGGGGCATACACCACCACCAAGAGCAATGGGGTGGCGTGGATTTTACACAGTAAAAAAACGTACCGACCCATTGGGTCAATAACTACCTGGTCACAGGAGAAAGGGAGTCCCTTCCTTATGAGGACAGAGACTCCCCTAGCATAATTTGAGTACGTGGAATGATACCCCTGTGACACCCAGTGTTTTTTCAAAGCAAGTATTTTGGAGCCTAGGAGATGTGTCTCCTGTAGGCATAGTATCTGTGGCCTATGTGGCTTGAGAAATTCAAATAAGGATGCTCTTTTAAATTTAGAATTTAACCCCCGGACATTCCAGGAGATGCATGTGATTATAGACATGGCGGGGGGTTAAAAAGGGGCCCATATATGGTAATACAAATCAGACACTTGTCACCGGCGCGGCTGCAATCCAACACTGGGGGGGAGCAGGAGAAAAGGAGTACCCATGAACACATCCACACAACCACCATCCATGCAAACACACAAACCATTACACATACATTACCAGTTGAAATCCACATTGATTTCGTTACTACCCCTGCCGTACCCCAAGAACAAGGGGCCGGCTTTGTCCCAAAACTGCTAGTAGACACTAGGAACATGGCCAATACAGGCAAGTCAGCAAACTATTTCGATCAGTCAATGATCAGAGAACAAAAAAAGAAAAAAAAAAAAAGAAAACCAAAGGGGAAAGAAAAAGGAAAACAACTGCAGCATCCCAATCTTCCCCTTAAAGATCCATAGCCTCTTGTCGAGCTGTAGAATAAGGTACCTGCCATAGGCACAAAGAGCCCCCGATTGGGGCGAGAAAAAGAAAATGAAGTGGCTTTGTAGCCTGTGCGGGGGGGATACCCCGATCAGGTTGCAGGTGGTCGGTCAGATGCGCGGCCGGGTTTGGACAGGGATTCATACCAGGAAAGCGCAGTAGCAGGGTTCTGAAAAAAGTGCACTTGGTCCTGGTGGATGACTCTCAGCGTCGCGGGAAATTGCATGGAGTATTGTATGGTCTGTTCTCTCAACTTCTGTTTAACATGTTGATACTTGGCTCTCGCAGCACGAACTGCTGGGGAGTAATCTGGGTAGAGGGAGACCGATGCGTTGTTGATTTTCAGGCTTCCCTTTATGCGGGCAGCCCTCAGGATAGCGTCCCTGTCCCTATAATTTAGGAGACGGATAACCATGGTGCGAGGGGGGTTTCCAGCAGGGAGCGGTCTCCCAGGGACCCTGTGGGCCCGTTCGATCACAAAACATGGGGACAGGCAGTCTTTGCCAAATTCCTGGGTAAACCAGCATTCAAGGAAGGATACCGGGTCTGCACCCTCGACCCGTTCTGGGAGGCCCACCAGGCGCAGGTTATTCCTACGTAAACGATTTTCCAAATCATCGATCTTATCTGCCAACGATTGAATTCTGTTGCCATGGGTTTTCAGCACAGGCAGGGCCGGGCCTACAGTGTCTTCCAGGTCACTAATGCGGCGTTCTGTCTCAGCGACCCGGTCCCTGACCTTATGCATGTCCTGGCGCATTATAGTAATGTCCAGCTTTAGTTCCTCCACCTTCCCCATAATATCAGAATGATTTACCTTCAGGATTTTGAGAACATCCAGCAAGGTGGGCTCCGGTTCCGGCCCCTCCTCGAGACCGTCATCACTCGGAGCGGGGTGGGCCAGGGGTATTGAAGGGGCTGAAGCCCCAGGGGATGGTGGTAGTGAGGGGTCCAGATCGTCACCGAAGAGTTCCGGTGTAGATGAGAGAGGCACATGTAGCATGGTGGAGCGGCGGCCATCTTGGGAGGACCGAGTGGTAATATTCATCCTGACCGGGGGCTGTTTTCTCCCTTTTCTTCCTCCCATCCACCAAAATTCTTCCGTGGATGAGTAGCAGGGTCCCTCTTGGGTGTCTGGAGAAAGTTTTGGGCCGATTGGTTTGGCAGGTTAGCAGGATTGCGAAGGATTGTGCAGAGGGATCTTGGAGCTGCAGAGAGGAACGTCTGCTCACATGCTGCGTCAGGCCACGCCCCCCAGTCTGAGTGTTTTTACTAATGAATTTATTTTAAAGGGTAACCATGATAGCTATAATTTCATTGATTTTTTTTATTGTTTTTTTTTTTTTAGTATATAAGATTTTCACCACTTGAGCTCTGGAAGATTTTACCCCTTCTGTGACCAGGGCATGTTTCGCTACTTTAACTGGCAATTGCTCGGTCATGCAACACTTTACTCAAACAAACTTTTTATCATTTTGTTCCCACAAATAGAGCTTTCTTTTGGTGATATTTGACCAGCACTGGGGTTTTTATTTTTTGCTAAACAAATAAAAAAAAAACACGAAAATTTTGAAAAAAATAAAGTATGTTTTCTCCTTCACTGATGGGCACTGATGAGGCTGCACTGAGGGGCACTGATAAGGCAGGACTGATGAGGTGGCACTGATGATGGGCGCTAATATGCAGCACTGATGGGCATTGATAGGCGGCACTGATGGGCATTGATAGGCGGCACTGATGGGCATTGATAGGCGGCACTGATGGGCACTCTTAGGTGGCACTGATAGGCGACACTGGGCACTGAAAGTCTGCTCTGATGGGTACCTCTTGGTGGCACTGATGGGCTCTGATAGGTGGCACTGATGGACACTTATAGATGGCACTGATGGGCATCACTGATAAGGAGACACTGACAGGCATCACTGATTGGCATTTATGGGCACTCATTGGCATAATTTATGGGCACTGATTGGCATCCCTGGTGGTCATCCATGGTGGGTGGTCCTGGGTGGGCATCCTCAGGGGGGAGGGGCCACGCTGATAATCAGCGCAGACCTCCCCCTTTCAGGAGAGCAGCCGATTGGCTGTCCTCTACTCGCATCGGTCAGACACGATGGAGGAAAATCCGATACACAGCTTTTCCTGTTTACACAGTGATCAACTGTGATTGGACACAGCTGATCTCACGTGGTAAAAAGCCTCCGTCGGAGGCTCTTTACCTAGATCGGAGTTGCAGTGTTTTAGACTGAGACACCGCATCACCGATCACTGCGCGCCCCCACAGGCATTTGCTGGCTTGTTATTTTAAAAGACGTCATATGACATCCAGTCAGGATAACGGAACCACCGCTCGGCTGTCATTCTGCTATAGGACGGGCAGAAAGTGGTTAAACAACAGAAATTCTACAGAGCAAAGGAACAATAGCCAGGTAAATAGTTTAGCCTAGTTTATCCCAAATAGTTAATATTTTGGTCAGGTCGTAAAGGTCTCACTTTTGCAGCACTGAGGCGCATACACCGTGAATTGACCATTTCTTTATGCTGATAGAGTCAACGGGTGCTCCATGCAGACAGCCCATGTAAATCTTTGGGGACACAGGGGCTGCATGGACACAGTTGCTCATCCTAATTTGACAGGTGAGCACCTCCGAATGCAACCAGTGTGTGTTCTCTGATTAGATGAGGTAGAGATATGTACAGTGACATCATAAACTCCACCTCATCCAGTCAGAGAACACTTTGTATCAATGAAAAAAAATACAAGGCATTTTGCGAATAGTGACAGCACCAAGTAGCATCCCCAGGAGAAGCCGGTTAATTAAATATCACTGCAATAGCGCCAGCTACTGACAGTGATTGTCAGCTTCCTCGGCAGCCCCTCAGGTATGAGATATGTATACTTTACATTGGTCCAAGTTGGGTGGAGGGATGTTGGCAGATCCATATTAATTATCATGGCTTTGGCATGAGATATGTTATGATGTAAGAATCCAATAAAGAATGTGCATCGAGTTCAGTTTTAATGCCTATGTGTGTGTTTCTTTGCATTTGTTTTTTAAAACGGTTGATCTTGAGTGTATTTGTTGTTAATGACTAATACTATTGGTTGTTTTCTATATATTCTTTATTTAGATCAGAGATGAGGCATCGATATCCCGGGCGACATCCACACAGCATGATACACCAATCCAGCTTCCAAAGTTAACCCTTAATATGTTTGAAATGGAAGAAAGCACTCGAGGAACAGAGTTTAAAATATGCCAGGTCCTTTTCGTATATCAATAAAATATATATTTTTATATATGAATGCAATACAGACAAAATCTAATGCTGGCCATACACTGTTTGTTTTTGTTTTTTTCGTTTAGCCAGTCGGCCAAACAAAAAAAACCCTAAGGCCCCATTCACACAGGGGCGGCACGACGCGGCGCGACTTCTGGGGACGACCTTGGCGGCGCAATCTCAAGACGACTTGAGACGCCCGCCGAGGCGATTTGCATAAAGACTTCTGTATAGAAGTCAATGCAGGTCGCCTTGGGCCACCCCCAAAAGTAGTACAGGAACCTTTTTCTAAGTCGGAGCGACTCGAGTCGCTCCTATTTAGAACGGTTCCATTGAACAGCGTGGGACGCGACTCGCCAGGCGACCGAGCCGCCTGACGAGTCGCCCCTGTGTGAACCGGACCTAACAGATTCCTTCAGCCACACACTGTGCTACTTTAACTGGCAACTGCTCGGTCGTGTACGCTAATGAAATTTACATCATTTTTTTTTCCTCACACAAATAGAGCTTTCTTTTGGTGGTATTTGTCCACCACTGGGTTTTTTATTTTTTTGTTATATAAATGAAAAAAAAAATAACAAAAATGTTGAAGAAAAACCCCACATTTTTCTTAGTTTCAGTTATAAAATTTTGCAAACAAATCCTGTTTCTTCATAAATTTAGGCCAAAATGTATTCCGCTACATCTCTTTGGTAAAAATAAACCCAATTCAGTGTATATTTGGCCTGTGTGAAAGTTAGAGTCCACAAACTATGGTGTGTATGTATGTATATATATATATATATATATATATGTGAAAATTGATCAGTCCCAATGTACTGACAGCTTATCTAATTTCTTGGGGCCCTTAAATGACAGGACAGTATAAATATCCCCCAAATGTCCCCCTTTTTAGAAAGTAGACAGTAAGAGTCATTGCGAGTTTACTCTGGTGAATTAATGTGAGCGGGTCGGCAAGTGGTTAAAGTATAGCTCTATTTAATTTATTTTTTTAAACTATGGGGATGAGTTAAATCTCTGAGATTTGTATTATTGCTTGGGTTTCTTTAGGCCCCTTTCACACTTATACGACTTGTCCCACGATTTGTGATGGCAAAGTAGCATGACAAGTCGTTTCCCATGATTTCCAATGACAACCTTTCATATTAGTACGACTTCAAAGTAGGCCCTGCACTACTTTGGTCCGATTTTCATGCCACTTACACAGGCATTCCCTGAAATCGCGGCCATAAAATCGCGCGACTTTGAAGTCGCACTAGTTTGAAAGGGGCCTAAGGAAGATTTCCTCTGACTTCATGAACCAGTGACACATGTGTGGCACTTTGTGAAGTGCAGGAAAACGATCAAATGATGACATCAGTAAAACCCGATAGAAGTTCTAATCCTTACCCACTCTATCCAACACTAATTCAAATGATAATAAGGCTGGGCTCACACCATGCGAATTGGATGTTGGATTTCCCTGCATGCAATTCCCATAGCAGGAAATTGTGACCGGCTCTCTATAGAGCTGGTTCACACATCTCCAATGCAGCTCCGGTGCAAATTGTACAGGAACCCTGTGCATCTTTTGGTCTGTTTCAGTTCCCAAAGTGGTATATTATGCATTACCTTATCTTACTATTGTTTTTTTCTACCCACAGGTTATGATAAGAAATTTCCTAGATGTCTATCAAATTGCACGCACCAAAGCAGCAGCACTTGAAAGAGAAATAACCTTAAATCAGAAGCACATATCCACTCTCAAGTCAGAGCTACAGTCTGCATGCTTGCGAGAAAAAAAAGACCTATTTCCGGTAACTGTCCTTTGTCATTATATAAGGCTTTGTTGATTTAAAGCCCAAATTTTAGTCTGTTTTTTTTTTTTTTTAAATCACCATAAGGGATAGTACTTACATTCAATGAGACGTGTCCCATGTGCTGATGGCCGCTGTCTTAGTTGAAATCTTCTTTGCTCTGTCTCCTCACTGCCACAAACTTCTGGTGCTGCATTGGTTAGTTAATACAGTCAGTCCCTGGACTTGTCATAGGCATTTATCAAGAGTGCTCGCTATGCCTGCCCTTTCCATCCCTCTTCTCCATTTGTAGAAGCTGTATTATAGCTTTCATCACTGAAAAGTGCTTTATGTATGTAGGAGGTGGACCTTTCAGATAGCCACGTGTCCTGCATTCATAGAAGCTTTCCATTGCTCATACTGTGCATGTACTCCCCATGTTCCCCACACACGCATACAGCCGGCTAGTTTCCTCTGCTCTCTGCTTCACCACTATGTACAGCATAGAGATCTTTGGACATTTCTGAGCTCCCATTGCCTACAGTGACTGGTCACAGAACCCTTACAGTGATTCTAAAGGCTGTCACTTTTTTTTAACCTATAACGCTATTGCACAGAAAGGTCGCTTTCCACCTCTACTGGCAGTCCCCTGCCTGTGATTTCCCCTGGGTTTTTCCTGTAACAAGGCGAGTTGCTAAGGAGGCACCCAGGTGTGTGTGCTTCGGAGGCAGGTTGTGTGTGTGTGTGTGTCCATAGTGACGCTTTAACTGGAAAATCCTTTTCTTGGCGCACGTTACAGGACACGGGTCCCTCCCCCTCTGGTCTTATGATTCACCCCCTATTGCCTTTAAGTGTTACTAAACCCTCAAGAGTAAAATCAGTTAGTGTGACTCTGTAGATGCACAAACTGGAGAGACTGTAATTAGATGTTCTCACACTCACTTTTTAATGAGCGAGCATGGACATAAAGCCACGAGCACCGAACTCGTTAGTACGTAGCAGGTTACAATGATGAAAGCCCTCCAATTTGGGGGTAGCTGCAGGGTGCCTCTCAGATGCAGTGCATGGAAAAAATAAAACGACAAAAAACAAAAGGTATATAGCGTGACTCTGTGGATACACGGAGATGGGGTCGCTGCAATGGCTGTTCACACACTCACTTGTAAAAGGTGAGCGTGGGCATCAATCCACGAACACCGCGCTCGTCTGTCTGTGCTGCAGCGCTTGGTATGCAGATCCCTCCGATGGATGGTAACCACACAGTGCCGATATATTTATATATGAAGGAACCACATAGTGTGAGTAGGTAAAAACAGGCGTCTTTATTAATGGCAATTGCCGAATAAACTCACATTTGTGAAGTGGGTAGGGGTTCAATCTCCTAAGAGCGCCAAGCTCGTCTCCTTACGTACAGCTGTAAGTGTATTTGTGCTTTCTTATACTATTGCTGACTGTTGGCGTAAAATATGACCGTTAGTACGCTCCTTCAGACAATTGTTGTCCAACTTTCTGCCAACAAATGTTGGATGACATGCTAGTAAATTTTCGGCGGACAGCAACGGTCTGTTGTCATATTTTCTGATGGTCAGTACACAAGTCCGTCACACAAAAGTTGAAAGTACAAACACGAATGCTCGGAATCAATGTTTACCAAAAACAAAATTAGCAGAAGGGGCCCAAAGGGCTTGAGCTGAAATTCCTCCTAGTACGTCACTATGTTCATGTTTTGTTGGCCGACAATTGTGTACTGTTACTATGGAAGATGAGATTCAGGCACACGCCCTGAAGACAAAAATCAGACGCTCGGTTGGCCAACAATCTGATCGTGTGTACTAGACTTAAGACTGTGATTCTGTATCCTGTAACAAACTCCATTAGAAGGATTTTACTGGTAAATCAAATATCCTATTTTTGGCTTCAGAGGCACTTTAAATGTTTATTTGTAACCCCAACTTTAGCATGTATAATAAATAAGAGATATAAAAAATATTGGTTTAACCACTTGAAGACCAGGCCTATTCTGACACTTTTTGCTTATATGTAAAAATAGTTTGGTTTCGTTTCATTTTTTTTTTTTTTTTTTAATCGGATCATTTGTTATGATCGCCCTTTGTTACTTCAGATAATTCGTAACTTCGGATGCATTCGTATTCGATTCGTTTAGATGCAGCATTCGTTACTTCGGATAATTCGTAACTTCAGATGCATTCATATTCGTTCTGTTCCATTCAGTTTGATGTGGCATTCGTTACTTCGGATAATTCGTGACTTCAAATGCCTTCGTATTCATTACGTTCACCAACAGCTAAATTTGCAAGGAAATTCCAAAAAAAATGTAAATTGAATCTATCCCAAATTAGCTGCTATGGCACAGAGATCGGAATAGAAGAATTAACTTTAAATTTTTTTCCAAATTTGACTCTATTCTTTTTAGTTAATAGATTATATTCCGCGATAACGAATGGTCAAAAAATACGAAAAACAAAATTAACCGATTTTATAATGTTTTGTACTTGATATAGAATGCTCTTGGTTTACGCCTTGGAAAGACTTGCCCGTTTCAGGATTTACATAATTAGATTGGTACACAGAAGCACTGGTTTGGCTAAGGTCCCTTTCACACTTGTGCGACTTGTCCTGCGACTTGGGACTGCAAAGTCGCATGACAAGTCGTACCCAATGATTTTCAATGATAACCATTCATATCTGTGTGACTTCAAGTCGCACCGACTTCAAAGTAGTCCTTGTACTACTTTGGTCCAAATTTGAAGCAAAATGAGGTCCATAGACCTCAAGTTTACACAGGCATTCCTTGAAATCGTGGCAAAATCACGGCTGCATTGTGGCAAAATTGCGCGACTTTTAAGTCGCGGCAGTGTGAAAGGGGCCTTAGACATATCATGAACGAAATGTGATTGACCAGTGAGGTTGTGCCTTTAGGCAGATCATCTTGGACATACCATGCCATACTCACTGCATTCTGTTGGTAGTGGAGGTGGTGTGGATAAAATGTACAATTATAGCCTTGTTTTTATGCTTTGACAGGAGAAGTTCAGTGCCAGCATGACGATGGGTTCAACAGAATTTTCTCAAAACAGAACTGTGCCGGATTTTCTACCACTAGAGCCTGAGCCAGACTTATCAACCAGTCATCAGACTTACAGCTATATGAATGAGTCTTTCCATCCCATTAAAGACTACTCCTCTCTTACGGATTGGACTTCAGCATATATGAAGGAGCTTCCAAAAAAATAGATTCTTGCGTTTTTAAAACTACAGCACTGATATAAAAGATCAACTTTCTCTGGTCTAATCCTGTTTTGTTAATACCATATTTGAGCATTTTTTTTTACCCATTGACTTTTGTACAGTATTTTATGATTGAAATAACTATTTTTATTTTTTAAATTATGAACAACTTATTTTTTATGAAAAGTTTAACACATTTAATTATTCATATTTATTTATTTTCTTTTCTTTCTTATTATTTTCAAGTGCAATTTTTAGATTATTTAACCCCTTAGTGACTAAGGGTAAAACAAATGTTAATGCCTAAGCACAATTTTGCAACTTTGACATGTGTTTGTAAAACTGTACATATCAGAACTACTTTTGTGTGGGTTTTTTTCAGGGCGAATTGGACTTTTTTTGGTGGTAAATGGTGTGTGCGTGTGTATATGTATGTATGTGTACATATACACACACACAAATAATGTAATTTTTTATTTATTTTTTATTATCATCAAAAGAAAACTAGTCCAAAATAGTAAAAAAACAAAACAATTTTTTTATTTTTTTTTATTTAGATGTATATTTCTTGCTATTACTATAATTTACCATCTAAGAACAACCAAAATAACACCACACATGTATATGTTAGTTGCAGTTGTTTTGTACTGTAGTAGGGTCCAGAAGCAATGGTGCACATTTTGCATTTTTTTTTTTTATTCTGCTTAAAACACACTAATTTACATTTTTTATTTTTCACCTGTACCCAAAATATGCTGACCGTGACCTTTGACCCTAACACTGGCAAACCCTGATCTTGTTGTTTTTTTTTTTTCTTCTTCTTTTTTTTTTTTTTTTTATTAATTTATTTTTTACACACCTTTCTTTATATCTTCCTCTCCTGCAAGAACGTATCTTTCTATTTATTCAGAAGAGGATGTAAACAGAGGTGGTCTCACAGTGACTGATCACTGTAATAGCCAAACAGAGGCTGTCACAGCTATCAGGTGACCCAGAATCGGGAGTCCTGGGTCCTGATCATTAGTAAGAAACCAGGGGCTCTCAATGAGAGTCCAGTTTCTGTGCTAGGAGTGCGCTGTGCAGCTCGCTCACAAAGAGAGACACGTATATACTCGGCCCCACGGATAAAGACCCACTTCCCCAAGGCTGCATATATTTATACAGTCAGTAGGAAGGGGTTAAAATGAATAGTGGTAATTACTGTTGTTCAAAATAGTCCAGGTACAGCTCAATTACCTCACCTTTACCTCACCTTTAAAAAGGTCTTCCTACACCTCTGCTTAGAAGTGGCAGAAAATAAAATGTAGAGAGAAAATTTAGTGCAAAAATTGAGGTATTTTTCACAATTATGAGTTATAAGTTCTATGCATGAAGGTAAAAAACCTTCTGTGTGCATCAGCCCCCCCCTAATACTTAGCTGAGCCCCCTCTCGATCCAGCGATGTCCATGAGAGCCTTGCCTGTCTAGGGACTCTCACTCCTGATTGGCTTTTGGCAGCAGTGGGAGCCCATGGCTCCTGCTGCTGTCAATCACACCAAGTGAGCCAATCCAGAGAGGGTGGGGGTGGGGCCGAGCCGTGGCTCTGTGTGTGAATGGACACACAGAGCCGTGGCTCGGGAGTGCACCTGCTTGGGTACCCCCACAGCACCTGGCAGAAGGGAGGAGCCAGGTGAGCTAGTGTGGGACGCTGAGAAGAGGAAGATCCATGCTACTCTATGCAAAACCACTGCACAGAGCAGGCAAGTATAACATGTTTGTTATTTAAAAAAAAAAAAAGGTTAATATCGCTTTAAGTTTTGAGGAAAATTCCCTTGCGGAGTGCAACTTAATTTGCAAAATGAACAGCCTACTTGCCGTTAGTAAATCCACCACAATAGGGGAGATTTACTAAAACTGAAGAGTGCAAAATCTGGTGCAGCTCTGCAAAGAAACCAATCAGTTTCCAGGTTTTATTGTCAAAGCTTAACTGAACAAGCTGAGGTTAGGAGCTGATTGGCCACCATGTACAGCTACATCAGATTCTGAGTGCTCTAGTTTTAGTAAATCTCCCCCATAGTCTCACAGAATAATAAAGCTAGAAATAGCCTGCTTACTTGCATCCTTAGAAGAGGTTATCAGTGGCTACTTCTATAATTCTCTTAGCACAGCTGAATGTGGACACTTTAGCTCTAAAGTCATTTTACTTCTGCTCTCATAGTACTGCAAACCTCTATTATAAGATTCTTCATTGAGCATTTTTACCTGTTGTGTTCTTATTGTCCTGTTTATTCTGAGAGAAAAATGAAAGCATATGGGAATTACCGTGGCCTACAGGCAGAGGTGTTTGAAGGACAACTAGAAGAAGAAGTGGATGTTGTGGAAATGTCATATTGCAAGCACAAGACACAGAGATTAAACAGCACCTCTGTTACTGTTTACTATGTAGCTCTCGCATATAAAAAAAACTCAAGATAAAGGTAAAAAAAAAGAATAAACCCATATTGTTAATGGAACCCCTATGTTTATTCCAAATACAAGTGGAAAAATAAAAAGCTGGCCACATTAATGCAATTTCAGATGAACTTGACATATCTGGATGTTTTATTAGATAAACATTTATATTTTATTTTCTCCCACTATGCAATATGTGAGGTCCTTGGATTTGCTTACTAAACACATCATTACCAGGTTTGTATCAGAAAACAATCATTTTGATTCCATGCTCCAAGAAGAGCAGTTGTTTTGCTCTGTAACAACGTGCTGTAAAAGAAAAAAGCTGCTGCTTCTAGTGCAATAAACACTTTCAATCCTGTTCTGTCCCTCACAGTACTTCTTTGGCACTAGAAGTCTTCAGCCTTCCAGGTTCAATATCAACCAGCATTATTCAACTCACTTCCTGCAAGCCCAGGCTGACCCCCGGGGCAGCATCATCCATCCGGAGCGCATCGTACTAGACCGTGATACCAGATCATTATGTGATTGCTGTTTAGGCAATAAGACTGCCTATTGCTGCCGCAGAAGAAGAAGAATGAACTTCTAAAGTGAAAACAGCAGACCAGGCTGCTGGCTGCTACATTGGACTGCCTTGTTATTGACTTTTATATTGGTCTATTTCTGGGCTTAATTTAGGCCCCATACAGAACCTTTCAATGTGGTAGTAGTCAGTGGTGGCCCGTCCATCCAGGGCACCAGCCCCCTAATCAATGCGCCCATTCCCTAATTTACATGCACAGACGCATGGATTTCAATGTTTTTTTGAAGCACATGATTAGAGCCTGAGGCTCTAATTGGCTTAAAAAAAGGGTGGGCTCGGGGCACAGAGCACTGCGTCCTGAGCCCACCCAGTTGTGTGACAATAGCGAATTAATATTCGCTATTGTCTTCCTGATTCTCCTCCCTGCCAATTCGGAAGCGGGCCCTGAGACCCAATCGTGTCTCAGGACACACTTCCTGTTCGGCCATCTCTCTGTGTGCTGCATCATGCACAGACTCGCCCCACCAGGCAGATAATTTTTTTGAAGTCTGGCCGGGAGAAGCTCCCCCTGCATCCTAAGGTAAGGCATCTGATTGCTGTATTCACGTCTGTCTCCCACGCGCGCGGGGGGGGGGGGGTGTTGTTAGTTTGCCACCCCCCCCCCCAAATATTGAGCACCAGCCACCATTGGTTGTAGTACAAAATCTGTGGTGCTTTACCATGCCATTAATTTTGCATGGCACTTCAACTTACAGAACCATGAAAAGATTAATGTAAAAATGCTTAAAAATATACACTTTTTTATTTTTTATCAATATTCCAGGGCATAGATATCTAGGTATCTATGCCTCTTCCCACCCCACCCCCGCTGTCTTCTGGGAGACACACAGGTCCCAGAAGACAGCAGGGACCAGTGGGAACGCGCAGTGTGAGTCGCACTGCGTAGTAGGGAACCAGGAAGGCTTTACTTCCTGATTCCCTTACCAAAGATGGTGGTGGCAGCACCCGAGAGCCGAGGGAGAGATCGGCTTCGGGTGCCGACATCTCGGGCGCCCTGGACAGCTAAGTGTCCTTATTTTAAAAGTCAGCAGCTGCAGTATTTATAGCCGCTGACTTTAAAAAAAATTATTGGCGGACCTCTGCTTTAATGAGGGAACCCAGCAGATCCATTGTTCCAAACATCTTGGAGAACTAACCACAGATCTTCTGTGGATGTAGACTGCCTCAAACCCTTCTGTGTCTTCCTGTAATCCCAGACAGACTCAATGATGTTGAGATCAGGGCTCTGTGGCGGCCAAACCATCACTTCCAGTAAACCTTCTTTATGCTGAAGATAGTTTTTAATGATGTTGGCTGTATGTTTGCAGTTGTATTGCTGCAAAATAAATTTGGGGCCAATCACAGGCCTAATTTTATTACCAAAAATGCAAATTTTAACGGGTGCAGGAAATTAAACATTTTCTCCAGTGCTGCAGTGATTAATAAATTCACCCCAGCCACCCCCCCCCCCCCCCCAAAGACCATGTTGCAGGTAAGATCACTGGGCATGATTGGGCTTTGCTGTTTTTTTTTTTTATTATTATTATTGTTATTTATTTTGTCACCTCGATTTACTGTCTGCTACTCCTGGGCTACCTCTGTGCAGGGGCCATAGTCAATAGGAAGAGCTGTGCCTTTTGACTTGCCCAGTGTCTAACCTCTTAGAAGCGAGTTTATTACCACTTTAAATTAGGCAGCCCAAACCGGGTAAAGAGAGAGGAGGAGCAAGTTGAATGAGTTCATAAGTACTGTGGATAAAAGACAGTTTATGGTGCAATTGGCAGAGGCGTCCTTAGTTACAGTATGTCTAATAGGGATGGGCCCGGTGCTCGATTCGAACCCATGTTCGAATCGAGCACCGGGCGTTCGCTCGCTCGTCGAGCCCAGAACTATTTGGGCCGTTCGCATCACATTCGTGTGATGCGAGCGGCCCCGCAATGCATTGCGGCCGGCGCGGCCGGCGCAGTGCATTGCTGGCTGATGATTGGCCAAGCATGCACTGTGACCCCGCATGCTTGGCCAATCACAGCGCCCGAAACTCGGAGAGCAATAATTGGCTACAGGCAGGACGCCTGTAGCCAATTACAGCTCAGGGGCTTTAGTACATGCCCCACCATTTAAAAGGCCGCCACGCCATCGGCCCCGGTCACATGAGTTCCGGCTTTAGGAGAGATCAGTCTGCTGATTCTATCTTTGCTTGATACTGAAAGATTTGCTCTTCTTTGCTAAACCATTGGCTATTTCTTTGCTAAACCATTGCTACCTAAGTCATTGATCGTTCATTGCTGCTGATTGCACAGTTAGCGTGTTATTAGCTGCTGCTGGGGATTAGTCTGGTGCGTGCTTACTGTTAGTACAGTATTGCAGTAGTACCAACCGCAGTGCTGTTAGCACAGCATTGCACCCCAACAGCACCCATAGGACTTCTAGTGTGTTAGTGGCAGCAAACAGAGCTCCTATATTTTCTTCTCAGCAGCACCCATAGGACTTCTAGTGTGTTAGTGGCAGCAAACAGAGCTCCTATATTTTCTTCTCAGCAGCACCCATAGGACTTCTAGTGTGTTAGTGGCATCACACAGAGTTCCTATATTTTCATCTCAGCAGCACCCATAGGACTTCTAGTGTGTTAGTGGCAGCAAACAGAGCTCCTATATTTTCTTCTCAGCAGCACCCATAGGACTTCTAGTGTGTTAGTGGCATCACACAGAGCTCCTATATTTTCTTCTCAGCAGCACCCATAGGACTTCTAGTGTGTTAGTGGCATCACACAGAGCTCCTATATTTTCTTCTCAGCAGCACCCATAGGACTTCTAGTGTGTTAGTGGCAGCAAACAGAGCTCCTATATTTTCTTCTCAGCAGCACCCATAGGAATTCTAGTGTGTTAGTGGCAGCAAACAGAGCTCCTATATTTTCTTCTCAGCAGCACCCATAGGACTTCTAGTGTGTTAGTGGCATCACACAGAGCTCCTATATTTTCTTCTCAGCAGCACCCATAGGACTTCTAGTGTGTTAGTGGCAGCAAACAGAGCTCCTATATTTTCTTCTCAGCAGCACCCATAGGACTTCTAATGTGTTAGTGGCATCACACAGAGTTCCTATATTTTCATCTCAGAAGCACCCATAGGACTTCTAGTGTGTTAGTGGCATCACACAGAGCTCCTATATTTTCTTCTCAGAAGCACCCATAGGACTTCTAGTGTGTTAGTGGCAGCAAACAGAGCTCCTATATTTTCTTCTTAGCAGCACCCATAGGACTTCTAATGTGTTAGTGGCATCACACAGAGTTCCTATATTTTCATCTCAGAAGCACCCATAGGACTTCTAGTGTGTTAGTGGCATCACACAGAGCTCCTATATTTTCTTCTCAGAAGCACCCATAGGACTTGTAGTGTGTTAGTGGCAGCAAACAGAGCTCCTATATTTTCTTCTCAGCAGCACCCATAGGACTTCTAGTGTGTTAGTGGCATCACACAGAGTTCCTATATTTTCATCTCAGAAGCACCCATAGGACTTCTAGTGTGTTAGTGGCATCACACAGAGCTCCTATATTTTCTTCTCAGCAGCACCCATAGGACTTCTAGTGTGTTAGTGGCATCACACAGAGCTCCTATATTTTCATCTCAGAAGCACCCATAGGACTTCTAGTGTGTTAGTGGCATCACACAGAGCTCCTATATTTTCTTCTCAGCAGCACCCATAGGACTTCTAGTGTGTTAGTGGCAGCAAACAGAGCTCCTATATTTTCTTCTCAGCAGCACCCATAGGACTTCTAGTGTGTTAGTGGCATCACACAGAGTTCCTATATTTTCTTCTCAGCAGCACCCATAGGACTTCTAGTGTGTTAGTGGCATCACACAGAGCTCCTATATTTTCTTCTCAGAAGCACCCATAGGACTTCTAGTGTGTTAGTGGCAGCAAACAGAGCTCCTATATTTTCTTCTCAGCAGCACCCATAGGACTTCTAGTGTGTTAGTGGCATCACACAGAGTTCCTATATTTTCATCTCAGAAGCACCCATAGGACTTCTAGTGTGTTAGTGGCATCACACAGAGCTAATATATTTTCTTCTCAGCAGCACCCATAGGACTTCTAGTGTGTTAGTGGCAGCAAACAGAGCTCCTATATTTTCTTCTCAGCAGCACCCATAGGACTTCTAGTGTGTTAGTGGCATCACACAGAGCTCCTATATTTTCTTCTCAGAAGCACCCATAGGACTTCTAGTGTGTTAGTGGCATCACACAGAGCTCCTATATTTTCATCTCAGAAGCACCCATAGGACTTCTAGTGTGTCAGTGACATCACACAGAGCTCCTATATTTTCTTCTCAGCAGCACCCATAGGACTTCTAGTGTGTTAGTGGCAGCAAACAGAGCTCCTATATTTTCTTCTCAGCAGCACCCATAGGACTTCTAGTGTGTTAGTGGCATCACACAGAGCTCCTATATTTTCTTCTCAGAAGCACCCATAGGACTTCTAGTGTGTTAGTGGCAGCAAACAGAGCTCCTATATTTTCTTCTCAGCAGCACCCATAGGACTTCTAGTGTGTTAGTGGCATCACACAGAGTTCCTATATTTTCATCTCAGAAGCACCCATAGGACTTCTAGTGTGTTAGTGGCATCACACAGAGCTCCTATATTTTCTTCTCAGCAGCACCCATAGGACTTCTAGTGTGTTAGTGGCAGCAAACAGAGCTCCTATATTTTCTTCTCAGCAGCACCCATAGGACTTCTAGTGTGTTAGTGGCATCACACAGAGCTCCTATATTTTCTTCTCAGAAGCACCCATAGGACTTCTAGTGTGTTAGTGGCAGCAAACAGAGCTCCTATATTTTCTTCTCAGCAGCACCCATAGGACTTCTAGTGTGTTAGTGGCATCACACAGAGCTCCTATATTTTCATCTCAGAAGCACCCATAGGACTTCTAGTGTGTCAGTGACATCACACAGAGCTCCTATATTTTCTTCTCAGCAGCACCCATAGGACTTCTAGTGTGTTAGTGGCAGCAAACAGAGCTCCTATATTTTCTTCTCAGCAGCACCCATAGGACTTCTAGTGTGTTAGTGGCATCACACAGAGCTCCTATATTTTCTTCTCAGAAGCACCCATAGGACTTCTAGTGTGTTAGTGGCAGCAAACAGAGCTCCTATATTTTCTTCTCAGCAGCACCCATAGGACTTCTAGTGTGTTAGTGGCATCACACAGAGTTCCTATATTTTCATCTCAGAAGCACCCATAGGACTTCTAGTGTGTTAGTGGCATCACACAGAGCTCCTATATTTTCTTCTCAGCAGCACCCATAGGACTTCTAGTGTGTTAGTGGCAGCAAACAGAGCTCCTATATTTTCTTCTCAGCAGCACCCATAGGACTTCTAGTGTGTTAGTGGCATCACACAGAGCTCCTATATTTTCTTCTCAGAAGCACCCATAGGACTTCTAGTGTGTTAGTGGCAGCAAACAGAGCTCCTATATTTTCTTCTCAGCAGCACCCATAGGACTTCTAGTGTGTTAGTGGCATCACACAGAGTTCCTATATTTTCATCTCAGAAGCACCCATAGGACTTCTAGTGTGTTAGTGGCATCACACAGAGCTCCTATATTTTCTTCTCAGCAGCACCCATAGGACTTCTAGTGTGTTAGTGGCATCACACAGAGCTCCTATATTTTCATCTCAGAAGCACCCATAGGACTTCTAGTGTGTTAGTGGCATCACACAGAGCTCCTATATTTTCTTCTCAGCAGCACCCATAGGACTTCTAGTGTGTTAGTGGCAGCAAACAGAGCTCCTATATTTTCTTCTCAGCAGCACCCATAGGACTTCTAGTGTGTTAGTGGCATCACACAGAGCTCCTATATTTTCATCTCAGAAGCACCCATAGGACTTCTAGTGTGTTAGTGGCATCACACATAGCTCCTATATTTTCTTCTCAGCAGCACCCATAGGACTTCTAGTGTGTTAGTGGCATCACACAGAGCTCCTATATTTTCATCTCAGAAGCACCCATAGGACTTCTAGTGTGTTAGTGGCATCACACAGAGCTCCTATATTTTCTTCTCAGCAGCACCCATAGGACTTCTAGTGTGTTAGTGGCAGCAAACAGAGCTCCTATATTTTCTTCTCAGCAGCACCCATAGGACTTCTAGTGTGTTAGTGGCATCACACATAGCTCCTATATTTTCTTCTCAGCAGCACCCATAGGACTTCTAGTGTGTTAGTGGCATCACACAGAGCTCCTATATTTTCATCTCAGAAGCACCCATAGGACTTCTAGTGTGTTAGTGGCATCACACAGAGCTCCTATATTTTCTTCTCAGCAGCACCCATAGGACTTCTAGTGTGTTAGTGGCAGCAAACAGAGCTCCTATATTTTCTTCTCAGCAGCACCCATAGGACTTCTAGTGTGTTAGTGGCATCACACAGAGTTCCTATATTTTCATCTCAGAAGCACCCATAGGGCTTCTAGTGTGTTAGTGGCATCACACAGAGCTCCTATATTTTCTTCTCAGCAGCACCCATAGGACTTCTAGTGTGTTAGTGGCAGCAAACAGAGCTCCTATATTTTCTTCTCAGCAGCACCCATAGGACTTCTAGTGTGTTAGTGGCATCACACAGAGCTCCTATATTTTCTTCTCAGAAGCACCCATAGGACTTCTAGTGTGTTAGTGGCAGCAAACAGAGCCCCTATATTTTCTTCTCAGCAGCACCCATAGGACTTCTAGTGTGTTAGTGGCATCACACAGAGTTCCTATATTTTCATCTCAGAAGCACCCATAGGACTTCTAGTGTGTTAGTGGCATCACACAGAGCTCCTATATTTTCTTCTCAGCAGCACCCATAGGACTTCTAGTGTGTTAGTGGCATCACACAGAGCTCCTATATTTTCATCTCAGAAGCACCCATAGGACTTCTAGTGTGTTAGTGGCATCACACAGAGCTCCTATATTTTCTTCTCAGCAGCACCCATAGGACTTCTAGTGTGTTAGTGGCAGCAAACAGAGCTCCTATATTTTCTTCTCAGCAGCACCCATAGGACTTCTAGTGTGTTAGTGGCATCACACAGAGCTCCTATATTTTCATCTCAGAAGCACCCATAGGACTTCTAGTGTGTTAGTGGCATCACACATAGCTCCTATATTTTCTTCTCAGCAGCACCCATAGGACTTCTAGTGTGTTAGTGGCATCACACAGAGCTCCTATATTTTCATCTCAGAAGCACCCATAGGACTTCTAGTGTGTTAGTGGCATCACACAGAGCTCCTATATTTTCTTCTCAGCAGCACCAATAGGACTTCTAGTGTGTTAGTGGCAGCAAACAGAGCTCCTATATTTTCTTGTCAGCAGCACACATAGTACCTATAGTGTGTTAGTGTCAGCACCCATAGGACCTACAGTGTGTTGTGAGCACACATAGGAGTTCTATTTTTTATACTATATACACTACCGACTACAATGGCTGGAAGACCGCCAAGGAGAGGCAGAGCGTGCCGAGGCAAGAACACAGGGCAGGCAGGCTCTGTTTCTAGAGACAACAGTGCTGGCCGTGGACGTGGTCGTGCATCGTCATCAGCACGTGGCCATGGGACACGCTTGTCTTTGTTTTCGGCAGCTGGACATGTGGAGCCGCATCATGCCGAAGGCTTGGTAGAATGGATGACCAAGCCCTCCTCATCCTCCTCATCCTCTCTCACCCAGGCTCAGGGTACTGGCAGAGCAGCTGCCAACGCGTACTCAATGGCATCATCAGCCACCCCTTCCCTAGACCCACCATGTCCTCCTGAGGATTCCCCCGAACTGTTTGAGCACAGTGTTGGGTACATGCTCCAGGAGGATGCCCAACGATTCGAAGGCTCGGATGATGATACCCAGCTTGAGGAAGTCAGTAGTGTGCGCGCAGAGAGAGGGGATGCTGAAGGACAGCAATCTGGCAGTAGTGTTCCACCAGCTGCAGCTTACTGCCAGGTTTGCTCTAGTGGTGAAGAGGGAGGGGATGATGAGGTCACTGACTCCACGTGGGTGCCTGAAGGGAGAGAGGAGGAGGAGGAGGAGGATGCAGCGTCACATGTCCAACGAGGCAGGATGCCCCCTGGAGGCCAGCTAGAGGCCAGCACAGCAACTGTACCACACCGCAGAGCTCCGCCTGTGCAGGGCGCTGCCTCTGCACGTTATCACAAAAGTTCTTTGGTGTGGGCCTTTTTTGAGACGAGTGCATCAGATCGCACCACTGCTATTTGCAATATTTGTCTCAAGCGTATCTCGCGTGGCCAAAACATCAGCCGCTTGGGCACCACAAGCATGAGCAGACATATGTCGACCTGCCATGCAGCTCGTTGGCAAGCACACATAAAAGACCCACACCAAAGAACAAAGCGGACCTCTCCTTGCTCCTCATCAGCTGGGATCTCCATCCCCACTATATCTTCAGTCCTCTCTGAAAGCTGCTCTGAGAGGACTGAAGGTGTAGAATTAGGTGTGTCACAACCAAGTACTTGCAGTACACCGACGTCCGATTGTAGCAGGCAAATTTCCCTGCCCCAGCTGCTGGACCGTCGAAAGAAGTATACTCCCAGCCATCCACATGCCCAGCGGTTGAATGCTAGCTTGGCTAAATTGCTAGCGCTTCAACTGCTGCCTTTTCAGTTGATAGACTCGGCCCCCTTCCGTGAGTTTGTTCAATGTGCGGTTCCTCAGTGGCAGGTTCCCAAACGCCACTTTTTCTCACGGAAGGCGATTCCGTCTCTCTACTGGCATGTGGAAGGCAATGTCCATGCCTCGCTGGACAGGGCGGTCAGCGGTAAGGTGCATATTACCGCTGACTCATGGTCCAGCAGGCATGGACAGGGACGTTATCTTTCTTTCACGGCCCATTGGGTCACTCTATTGGCAGCTGGGAGGGATGCAGGACAAGGTGCAGTAGTGTTGGAGGTTGTTCCGCCACCACGCCTCCAAAATGCTACTACTGGTTGTGACACACCTCTCTCCTCCACCCCCTCCTCTTCTTCTTCCTCCATGTCCTCTTCGAGTGCTCTGTCCTCGGAACCAGCGGTTCTCCGTAGGCGTACAAGGGGCTACGCGAGTACGCAGGCAAAAAGATGCCATGCCGTGCTTGCGCTGGTGTGTTTGGGGGACAGGAGCCACACTGGGCCAGAGGTTCTGGCAGCTCTGCAGGGGCAGGCCGAGAGGTGGTTGACGCCACGCCAGCTTAAGCCAGGAATGGTCGTTTCTGATAATGGCACCAACCTCCTCTCCGCCCTGCGACAGGGGCAGCTCACCCATGTGCCCTGTATGGCTCACGTCCTCAACCTGGTGGTGCAGCGGTTCTTGGGCAGGTTCCCAGGCTTACAGGATGTCCTGAGGCAGGCCAGGAAAGTCTGTGTGCATTTCCGCCGATCTTATAATGCCAGTGCTCGGCTGACTGAGCTGCAAAAGGAGCTGAACCTGCCCAAGAACCGCCTAATATGTGACATGCCCACCAGGTGGAACTCAACGTTGGCCATGCTGCAGCGACTGCACACGCAGCAGAGGGCCATCAATGAGTACCTTTGCGACTACGGCACCAGGACAGGTTCAGGGGAGCTTGGCTTTTTTTCCCCACGCCAGTGGAGCATGATCAGGGATGCATGCACTGTCCTCTCACCATTTGAGGAGGCCACGAGGATGGTGAGCAGTGACAGTGCATGCATCAGTGACACTGTACCTCTTGTCCACCTGTTGGAGCATACGCTGCGTGGGATAATGGACAGGGCACTTGAGGCAGAACAGAGGCAGGAAGAGGAGGACTTCCTTGTCTCTCAAGGCCCCCTTTATCCAGACAATGTTCCTTCTGTCCCACCCATCACACAGGAAGAGGAGGAGGAGGAGGAGGAGGAGGAGGAGGAGGATTGTGTGAGCATGGAGGTGGAGCCTGGCACTCAGCATCAGCAGCAGCAGTCTTTTAGGGATGATGTACAGTCCCAACAAACCAGTGGACTTGTACGTGGCTGGGAGGAGGTGGCTGGCGATCATGTCATCCTCAGTGACCCAGAAGACTCCGGACTGAATGCCTCAGCTAACCTACGCTGCATGGCCTCCCTGATCCTGCAAAGCCTGCGGAAGGATCCTCGTGTTCTTCGGATCAAGGAGAGTGACCATTACTGGCTGGCCACTCTCCTTGATCCACGGTACAAGGGTAAGGTTGCGGACCTTATCTTGCCGTCACAGAGGGAGCAGAGGATGAGACATCTCAGGGAGGCCTTGCAGAAAGGTCTGTGCAACGCGTTCCCAGAAACTGGGAGGTTACAAACTCCTGGTCCTGGACGACGAGTTGCTGAGGCTTCGGTCAGTAGCAGAAGGAGCGGTGGGGAAGGTGGACGTCTGACCGATGCGTTCAGACAATTTTTTAGTCCGCAGCCCCAAGGTATGATCGGTTCCAGCAACCATCGCCAGCGTCTGATATACATGGTGCAGGAATACCTAGGGGCAAGGTCAGACTTGGACACCTTTCCCACCGAAAATCCTCTGGCTTACTGGGTCCTGAGGATGGATCACTGGCCAGAGCTTGCACAGTATGCAATTGAGCTACTGGCCTGTCCTGCATCCAGCGTTCTTTCCGAACGCACATTCAGTGCTGCTGGAGGATTTGTCACCGATCATAGGGTGCGCCTGTCCACCGACTCGGTTGATCGACTGACCTTCATAAAAATGAATCAGTCTTGGATCACCACCAGCTACCAGACACCTGAAGCGGATATAACGGAATAATTTATAATGTCACATCCCTTCAAGACTGCCTATGCTGATGCTGAGTGACTGTCCTGTTATGTTCACTGACTATCCTCTTCCTCCTCCTCAATGATCCATGCCACCACACCAGTGCCTAAGGCACAATTTTTCAGCCCCTGTATAACAGGGGCGTGTAATTACAATTTTTTAAAAAGATGCTTCGCAACAGGTCTGACTGCTGTGCTCAGAGTACAGTATCTGTGAGGGGTTGCAGTGTTGTGGCACCAGCACCAGTGCCTAAGGCACAATTTTTCAGCCCCTGTTGGGGCGTGTAATTACAATTTTTAGGCAATGCTTTGCAACAGGTCTCATTGCTGTGCTCAGAGTACAGTATCTGTGAGGGGTTGCAGTGTTGTGGCACCAGCACCAGTGCCTAAGGCACAATTTTTCAGCCCCTGTATAACAGGGGCGTGTAATTACAATTTTTTAAAAAGATGCTTCGCAACAGGTGTGACTGCTGTGCTCCAAGTACAGTATCTGTGAGGGGTTGCAGTGTTGTGGCACCAGCACCAATGCCTAAGGCACAATTTTTCAGCCCCTGTTTAACAGGGGCGTGTAATTACAAATCTTGATCTAATAGTTCACAGCAGGGCCCATTCCTGCGCCCACCAAGAGTAACTATGAGGGCCTACAGTCTTGTGGCAACACCGTCCACCACCACCACCACCACCAAAGGCCCAATTTTTCTGCCCTGTTCAACAGGTGCATGCAATTACAAATCTTGATCTAATAACTCACAGCAGGGCCCATTCCTGCACCCACCAAGAGTAACTGTGAGGGCTTACAGTCTTGTGGCAACACCGTCCACCACCACCACCACCACCACCAAATGCCCAATTTTTCTGCCCGGTTCAACAGGTGCATGCAAGTACAAATCTTGATCTATTAACTCACAGCAGGGCCCATTCCTGTGCCCACCAGTCTTGTGGCTACACCAACATCTAATAGGGCAAATTTCTGCAGAGTATATACGGCAGGCCCCTACTTTCAAACATCCAACTTACAAACGACTCCTACTTGCAAACGGCAAGAGAAAACAGGAAGTGAGAGGAAATCTACCCCTAGGAAGGAAAATTCTATCCTGTTAGATTTAATTTGGGAAAAAGGTATCTCCTCTCTACTGATGCTTTATCACCAATCCTTGTTTCAATTAAAACCCCACTTTTCCAAAAACATTTGTCATTGGGACGGATAGTGAGGTGACATGTTCTGAACAGATGTGCAAAGACAGCAAATGTTACAGGGGTGATAACCCCTCCCTATGTTCTCCAAAAAGCTTAAAAATTGATTTTTTGGGATGTAGCTACACTTCATAATGTACCTGTTCAGATTCTACTTAAGAACAAACCTACAGTCCATGTCTTGTTTGCACCACCTATATACTGCTGTTCAGAGTATATAGGGTTGTAGGTATAGGGTTTTATTTTGGGTGCGGGGTCCCCCTTAGTATCCATACAAGACCCAAAGGGGCTGGGGTGGGGGGGGGGGTGATGGGGTAGCCATGCCATTTTTCTCAAGGATTTTCAGCCATATGGCGGCCAGGACAAGACATGACATTAAAGCCGCAAGTGGTTTTAAATGGCTTCTTTTTTTCCTTTACAAATGTCATTTTGTGCAAGGACAGTTCTAAACACGGGAAACACATGCCACTTCACAGGCATACTTTAGACACCCCCCAGGTACCATATTTAAAGGAAAATTTCACTTTTTTTTTTTTCACTTTATGCATCATTAAAATGACTGCTCCCGAAAAAACTTTAGTTTTTAAAATTTCTTTTTGCATTGATATATGTCCCCTGGGGCAGGACCCGGGTCCCCAAACCTGTTTTATGACATTAACATGCATATTGGCCGTTGTAATTAGCAATTTTGATTTCGAACGTTCGCGTCCATTATAACGAATAGGGTTCGAAAATTTGCGCGAACTTTCGGTCCGTTCGAAGGTTCTGGTGCGAACCGAACCCGGGGGTGTTCGGCTCATCCCTAATGTCTAAGAAAGGGTAGGAGTTCTCTGCTTTAATGAACATCAAATTTCTTTATTTCACCAGATTAAACATGTTTTGTTGCTTTAGGCTGGGTTCACACTATTGCAAAATGAATGTGGGTTTCCCCGCATCCAATTCACATGCCTGAAGATTGTGACCGGCTCTCAATGGAGACGGTTCACACCTCCCCGAAGCGACTCCAGAACGAATTGTACAGGAGTCCTGTGCATCTTATGGTCCGTTTCAGGTCCAAATTCAGCCAAACATTCGGACCTGAAATGGTGAACCGATCCGTACGGCAGTGTGAACCCAGCCTTAAACTGACACTTTCTCAGTTCCCGGTGGTTACATTGATGTTGCACGTAAAGAGGTAATGCCATCCAGTGAGGAGGGATCTCAGGGGGCCTAAAGCTGGATACACACCATACAACTTTTGTTGTTTGATTTCCTTTTAGATTTACCAAAAAGGGCGTGCCTGATTGCACACAAATTTAAAGTGTTAAGGTTTGACCTCATATATGGGTTTGGTAAATCTAAAGGAAAAAATCTAAAGAAAATTGTATAGTGTGTATCCAGCTTAAGAATTAAAGAGCAAAAACAGGCAAACAAAAAAAAAACCTCCAATGAAGCATGATGCAATTTGTTCCGGCGGGGGGGAAACATTCCTTCCTGATCCCCTGAAAGACAATCAGATATTCCCTTGATCAACTTTACCTATAAATGTTAGTATCCAGTTATATTATGTACATTTAGGAAAGAATAACTCTGCAGGGAGTCTATTCCACATTTTCACAGCTCTTACTGTGAAGAAACCTTTAAGTATTTGGAGATGAATTTTTTTTTTCTCTAGACGTAAAGAGTCTGTTGTCCTTGTCCTCTGTGATGACCTTAAAATGAATAACTTAACACCAAATTCACTATATGGACCACTTATGTATTGATACATGTTGGTCATATCCTCCCTTAACCACCTCAGCCCTGGACCATTTGGCTGCCCAAAGACCAGAGGACTTTTACAATTTGGCACTGCGCTGCTTTAACTGGAAATTGCGCGGACATGCAATGTTGTACCCAAACAAAATTTGCATCCTTTATTTCCCACAAATAGAGCTTTCTTTTGATGGTATTTGATTGCCTCTGTGATTATTTTTTTTTGCGATATAAACGGAAAAAGACCGAAAATTTGGAAAAAAAAATATATTTTCTATTTTTGTTATAAGAAAAATCCAATAAACTCAATTTTAGTCATACATTTAGGCCAAAATGTATTCAACCACATGTCTTTGGTAAAAAAAAATGTCAATAAGCGTATTCTTATTGGTTTGCTCAAAAGTTATAGCGTCTACAAACTAGGGTACATTTTCTGGAATTTACACAGCTTTTAGTTTATGACTGCCTATCTCATTTCTTGAGGTGCTAAAATGGCAGGGCAGTACAAACCCCCCCCTCGCAAAATGACCCCATTTTGGAAAGTAGACACCCCAAGGAAATTGCTGAGAGGCATGTTGAACCCATTGAATATTTACTTTTTTCAAGTGAATAATGACAAAAAATTTTTTATTTTTTACAAAAAGTTGTCACTAAATGATATATTGCTCACACATGCCATGGTTATATGTGAAATTACACCCCAAAATACATTTTGCTGCTTCTCCTGAGTACGGGGATACCACATGTGTGGGACTTTTTGGGAGCCTAGCCGCCTTCAGGATTTCACTCCTCACTACCTATCACTACCTATCACAGTTTTGAAGGCCATAAAATGCCAAGATAGCACAACCCCCCCCCCCCCCCCAAATGACACAATTTTGGAAAGTAGACACCCAAAGCTATTTGCTGAGAGGCATGGTGAGTATTTTGCAGCTCTCATTTTTTTTTGAAAATGAAGAAAGAAAATATATATATTTTTTATTCATATTTCAAAACTTTGTCACAAAAATCTAGCTCTGCAAAATATTCACCATACCTCTCAGAAAATAGCTTGGGGTGTCTACTTTCCAAAATGGGGTCATTTGGGGGGGGGGGGGGTTTGTGCTATCTGGGCATTCCATGGCCTCTGAAACTGTGATAGGCAGTCAGGAGTGAAATCAAAAATTTACACTCCTAGAAAGCCTGAAGGCGGTGCTTGGTTTTCAGGGTCCTGTACGCGGCTAGGCTCCCAAAAAGTCTCACACATGTGGTATCCCCGTACTCAGGAGAAGCAGCAGAATGTATTTTGGGGTGTAATTCCACATATAACCATGGCATGTTTGAGCAATATATCATTTAGTGACAACTTTCTATAAAAAAAATAATAATCCAGAAACTTGTGGCAAAATATAAAATATTCCATGGACTCACCATGCCTCTCAGCAAATAGCTTGAAGTGCTTTCTTTCCAAAATAGGGTTATTTGGGGGGGGGTTTGTGCTATCTTGACATTTCATAGCCTCTGTAACTGCGATAGGTAGTGAGGAGTGAAATCACCATTTTACGTCCTTAGAAAGCCTGAAGGTGGTGATTGGTTTTTGGGGTCCTGTACACGGCTAGGCTCCAAAAAAGTCTTCAAAAAAGAAGCAGCAGAATGTATTTTGGGGTGTAATTCCACAAATAACCATGGCATTTGTGAGCAATATATCATTTAGTGACAACTTTGTGCAACAAAAAAAAATTGTATTTTTCCCACAACTTGTGTCAACATATAAAATATTCCATTGACTCGACATACCTCTCAGCAAATAGCTTGGGGTGTCTACTTTCCAAAATGGGGTCATTTGGGGGGGGTTTGAACTGTCTATGGCATTTTATGCACAACATTAGGAAGCTTATGTCACACATCACCCACTCTTCTAACCACTTGAAGACAAGGCCCTTTCTGACACTTTTTGTTTACATGAAGACATATTTTCTTTTTGCAAGAAAATTTATTTGAACCCCCAAACATTATATATATTTTTTAAAGCAAAGGCCCTACAGATTAAAATGGTGGGTGTTGCATTTTTTTTTCCACACAGTATTTGCGCAGCAATTTTTCAAACGCATTTTTTTGGGAAGAAACACATTTTTTTTTTAATGCACTAAAACACACAATATTGCCCAAATGTTTGATGAAATAAAAAAGATGATTTTAGGCCGAGTACATGGATACCAAACACGACATGCTTTAAAATTGCGCACAAATGTGCAGCAGCGATAAACTACATACATTTTTCAAAGCCTTTATAGGTTACCACTTTAGATTTACAGAGGAGGTCTACTGCAAAAATTACTGCCCTTGATCTGACCTTCGCGGTGATACCTCACATGCATGGTGAAATTGCTGTTTACATATGACGCCAGACCGGAGCTTGCGTTCGCCTTTGCGCAAGAGCAGGGCCCCCCTGCTCTCGCGCAAAGGCGAACGCAAATGTCGGTCTGAGTGCTTTTTTTTTGTTTAATTATTTATTTTGCTTTTTTATTATATTTTTAAACTGTTCCTTTCATTTTTTTTTTTTTTTTTATCATTTTTATTGTTATCTCAGGAAATGTAAATATCCCCTATGATGGCAATAGGTAGTGACAGGTACTCTTTTTTGAAAAAATTAGGGACGGTTAGACCCTAGATCTCTCCTCTGCCCTTTTGGTCTCTAAATTTACTGGTACAGTAGTGAGATTCACAGGAAAAAAAGCTCCTAGACTGTCAGCAACTGTATTAAACGCTACCAAAAAAACTGTTAGTAATCGCAGGGATCAGGCCTGACTCTGTGAACGCTGCACTTATGTGTTTAGTGTTTTGTAAGTGACAGTGATCCTGCTGGGGACGCTAGTATATATCTGATCAGACCAGATATTGATCCGTTCAGACACTATACCACTAAGGGAGGTGTATGGTGCGTGGGTGTTAGCGCTACTGGCACTAATCTGACGCTGCCTGGGGCGACGCAGACCCTAACTGACCCTAAAGCCTAACTGATATCACCCGCTGGGCGTTCAGGGGGTTAAACCTTTATTGTGTAATAAACGGCGGGTGTCCTGACGCTATAAAAAACAAACTAACCAGCGTCACCCGTAACACTTATACAGTGATCACTGGTGACAGAGGGGGAAAGGGTTAACTAGGGGGCAATCAGGGGGTTAAAACCTTTATTAAGTAGTATATGGGGGTACCTGACGGTGAACCTAAATAACTAACTGGCTAACTAGCATCACCCGTGACACCAATACGGCGATCAGAAAAAAGATCACTTAGTGACACTGGCGACGGGGTGAAAGGGTTAAATGGAGGCTATCAAGGGGTTAAACCTTTATATGGGGGAGTTAGGGGGGTACCCTAGACCTAAAAGGGGCCTACCACTAACTGCCCTAACACTTGACACCAAGTGACACCAAATGCAGTGATCAGTAAAAATATGAAAACTGTAATTGGTGACAGTGTGACAGGGGGTGGAGGGGTTACCTGGGGGGCTGATCGGGGGTGATTTGTGTGCCTACGTGTACTGGTGTCAGTGTACTGTTGTGCAACTCACTTTTAGACGTCCTCGCTCCTCAGCTTCCAACGAAAAAGGAAGCATGAGGCGAGATGACATCACTTCCTCTGACCTGTGTTTACAGTTCACAGGCAGAGGAAGCTTCTCATTCGTCGGGAGCGATCATGAGGGGGAAGCCATGAATCAGTGGCCTCCCCCTCAGAGAACGGACCACTTCTGGAATGAAGCCGACCGCTGCAGGACCCGGGGGTGGGCACGATCGCACCCCCACCCGCTGGGGGGAAGGGCCGTACCCGTACGCCCATATTACTGTCCGTGCCATTCTGCCGACGTATATCGTTGTGCGATGGTCGGCAAGTGGTTAATCTCCTCTTCCCAAGGAGGAATAAATTCTATCCCTCTAATCCTTCCTTAAAGCTGAGCTCCTCCATGCCTCTTATCAGTTTGGTTGCTCTTCTCTGCACTTTCTCCAGTTCCCCGATATCCTTTTTGTGAACTGGTGCCCAAAACTGAACTGCATATTCCAGATGAGATCCTACTAATGATTTGTACAGGGGAAAAATTATATCTTTCTCGCACTCTTAATACAAGAAAGGACTTTGCTCACTTTGGACACCGCAGGTTGGCATTGCATACTGATATTAAGCTTATGATCTACCAGAACACCAAGATCCTCCTCCACCATTGATGAGTGCATCATTTACAACTAGCAACATTAAATGGAAGGAAGGTAAATTTGACAGTACCACTAGACAAAGAAAAAGAGCCGCTGCTCCAGGTGTATGATTATAACCTAATAATCCTTTTGCATGGAGGAATAAATGATTTTACATGTATGTCTCTTGTATGTGCATGTGGGTGCACCTGCATGCACATACATGCTCATATTAGACCAATGTTTTTATATTCACCATGGTTTTTATTCTTCTTTCTCTTTACACTATATGTATTTATATTCATTTTTCCAAATTATTTACTGGTGTTGTTCATGTATTTTATATACAATGTTTCTATGCAATTGTTGGTCCAGGTATTTGTGTGTATAGGAGATTTCTCGATGTGCACGGGAACTTGGACCTTCAGTTTGATGTTGTATTTGAATCTTTACTCAGATGCTCTTTGGTGCTGAAGTTTTGTGATTGATCGGACTGTGTACTATTGCTGATCATCACCGCCCCCAGAACACCTGTAGTTACTGGGGCGGTCCATTTAAGATCTATCAGTTATTTTAGTCATTGTAATGATTAAGCACAAGATGTTTGTGTGAAACGCGTCTACGACGTGACCTTGTGTTGGTGTCATCACTTTGAACAATAAAAGGCAATCAGAATTGCTGGATGTGCAGCCATTTCTTTTCTGACAGGTAAAAAAAGGAGGGGGGGAGCAAGCAAAAGGAGTAGGTCAAAATACATTCCAAGTGATAAAGTTTTGGCGTTAGAAAATTAGTGCAATGAAGTGAAGACACATAGCTTTTCATTGCACCAACCGTGTATCTGTTTACGGGATTTCCTCTTTAGACATTATTTAATGAACACATTAGCTAGATTTCCTGTATGGAAATAAACAAAACATGGAACAAAGACAAGTTTGAAAGAGCAATGTTTCAAGACATAAAGTGTGGTGTCTGTATATGACCACTAGATGGCACCATAAGATTACATATTGTTGTGTAACGCATACAAAATGTAGTTTCTTAAACTAATACAATGTAGGATATTAAGAAAAAAACATAAGGCAGTGTTATTCATTGGCCTGTGGCAGAGCCCACTGCCCAGATTCTGGACCCAGCCCAGCACTTATTACAGTGATTATGAAAGATATAAAAACTACACTTAGGTACCATTATCAAAGAAAGGACTTGCTTGTTGTTTGCAAGGTAGTTAGTTTGCTTAGTGCTCCCTTTTTTTTACGGGCAGCTAATCTGACATACGTGAAAATAAATACATAATACATAGTGTATTATACTGACTGAAAAATAGAGCTAGCTCAGCAAATCTACTGAGACCTGGTTCACACCTATGCAGGTTGCAGTTTGCATATTCCAGGTGCATTTTGAGTTTTTCAGTATACATTTTTTTAACCATTGACGCCTATAGAACAAATACCAGAAAAAAATCCCTGGCCCTTTCCATAAAATGCACAGATGTGAACATGACCCATAGGAAATGTAGTGTGTTTCTGCAAAACTGAAAATGCACTAAAAAAATGCATAGGTGTGAACCAGGCCTGAATGCTGTACTTCCACAGTACAGTAAAACCTTGGATTGCGAGCATATTTTGTTCCAGAAACATGCTAGTGTAGCGGGTGTGTACTTTCCCGGGTGTAATTTTGAATTTGGCAGAGACATCAGCGATGTGTAATTCCCTGCAGCCCAGTGGGTGGCGCTGTCGCCCTGGGCTGGGGTTGAATCATTGCTGTGTGCCGTCCTCCTTTTTTGTCCTCCCTCGGCAGCGGTATGGTGGGGCGGGGGAACCCGCCGTGCTTGCTGGGAGAGGGTATAAAGGGGGCCGGCCATCTTTGTCACGGGGTCGAAGTCCCAGGCACCTTCAGCTTGCGGACGGTGGGTCGTGTCGCTCCTCTGGGTGGCTTAGGCCTAGAGGACAGCAGAGGTCGAGTTCCATCCCAGGCACCTTTGGCCTGGGGTGAGGTACTTGGATGGAGGTCCGGAGCTCAGTGCCCAACACTGAGTTCCGCGAGGGAAGGAGATCCTAGGGTGCCCAGGGATTGGGTACCCGAATCCGGAAGGCGCTATGGACCGGGGGGAACTCCTCATTTGAAGACCCGGTGCAGCATATTGCCGGTGACAAGCGAGTCTCTCATCGGAGACGGCCTGGAAGGAAATCTACCCTCGTGCAGAGACAAGGACACACTTCTAGGAAGGGAAGTGGCAGCTTACATTGTGTCTGGGCCTGTTCGCATCCACACCTCCTTTCTGTTCTGTTCTATCAAGGGAGTTCAACTGTTTGTGTTCGGACAAGGAGAATAAAGGAGTGTTGAACTTTAATGGTGTGGAGCTCAGTTTCTGACAGACATGGTTCGTGGTGACTCTTGGAGGAAGGATCCAGGTGCACAGCACTGACCTGAAGGTAATACAGAACTGTTGCTTATACCGCACTAACATCTGTGGTGGAAGCTAGGCGTAGTGTCCCCGCTCCCTCCCCTCTAAGATACCCCTAGACAAGAGAAAGACGAGACCAAGAGGGGAGTGTGAGGAGCAGCCGCCCCACGTGGGGGCTCGGGTCCGGTATAGTGTTTGTGCACCACAGTATCGAACGTGTCTGTTGAAAGAGTTAATCGAACAGGTAGGCCTTAATTGGCCGAAGTGCATCCCTGCTCGAAGTCGTGGACATGACCCGAAAAGAGGAAAGGCCCGCGCAGAAGAGTGGAAAAAGGGGGAAGCTCAGCCGTGTGAAGTACTACACGTGGGGGCTTCTATTGCACTGCGCCACCAGGCACACCCCCACCGCTTAGTTCGTGGGCGTGACTCAGAAACAGAAAAGAAGAAAAGCCCGCGAACTGGAGCAAAGGGGAGGAGTCCAATACGTGTGAAGGACTACACGTGGGACGTTGGCGCAAAAACTTTGCAGTGTGCCATGGTTTAGCAACAGGTCGCCATGTTCGGACACACCTCATGGATTCCAGTTCATCCTTCCACCACGACTTTGACCGCTGCTGCTCCAGTAACGGATACGGGGATCCGACTAAAGCCAAGGGGTCGATTCGCCCTGTACTCGTGCATGGACGTTGAGGCCCTGGGTGTGATTTGTCCCGAGACAGTGTTCGGGACTGGTGTGCCAGTTGAAGCCGTTCGGACGTTGTGAGGCCTGTGGGGAGTTCCTGTTCGAAGTGGATCCGGCGGTGGAGAGGCCGAGAACCATTTACCCTGGCCGGGCTTCAGGCACCACCACTCAGAGAGGAGGAATCACTGCTGTGAGAGTCACCCCTGCGCACACTGCAACGACCGCGGAGGAGGTCGTAAAACCCCAACGGGAGAAATTCGAGGATGCTGACTCGGTCACCACTGTCTCGCAGCGTCCACCACCGAAGAGGAAGACCGGCATGGTAGCCCCGACCAGCGGTTGTGGTGGACCATTTCGCCCACTTATGCCCGGCCCGGATGAATCCGTCGACCAGAGTTCCGGATGTCCAGCTTCAAGTAAAGGCTGAGGTAAGCCAGGCGGGGAGACTTGGTGTGTGGGCGGAGGTGTCGGGAAGTCATGGCCTAGCGAATCCTCGGGAGGTGGTGGCTCTGTTTCTACAACCGGCTACATACCCGCGGAGGAGTGTGGCACCTCCGACCTGGAGTCGTTCTCGGATATGGGAGACGACGTGGCAATAGACGATTTGTTTGCTGAGAAGGGCTGGGACAAAGTACTGCTTGCTTCATCTCGGAGGATCAGAGATCCACCCATGTCAACAGGGGAAAGCACACCCCGGGTGGAGGCATCAGCGCCTGAAGAGAGGTCCCGTCCCCAGTCTGCTGCTACATCCCCGGTGCCATCTGTATCGAAGGCCGGGGAAAAGAGACTGTTGCTGCGGGCACCTATGCCCAGATCAGATTTGATCAAGGTCCCTCGCCACCCGGACTCGATAGTGTTGCCTGGCGAAGGGGACAAAGCTACCATGCCGCCTCTGGCAATATTACAACGCCTATTTGGGCAGAAGGTTGCTGCGGAGTACGGATGGGAGTATCCATACTTATCGAAGGACTTACTCTACAAGGTGGAAGTGTGCCGGGAGCGCTGGTACAATGACTTCGTGTGAACCCACCTTCACGCCCGCAGGTACTTGGCATGCTCTCCGAAGGCCTCCCAGCGATTCAAAGACTGCAAAGCAGAATGGATGTTAGGACGACACATCCATGCAGATAAAGTGTTGACTCGAAGGAAGGAGGGAGAAGATGTGGAGTATCATCTGGAGACCATGGATCAGCACTTGAAACCACTTGTTCTGCCGCATCCTCGTTTTTACTTGTAGGAGAAAAGAGACTCCGTTCTTATCATGCTGCTGAACTTTCTGGGGCCCGTTGCTTTTGTGCCCAGAGGAATGAAGAACTGTTCCTGTTTGTTCTTCACTTTTCCTGCAAGAGAATACTGACTCTGGGGTAGATAGGGCCGAAAGAAAAGAGGAAAGTTCCACGGGTGCAGCTACCGCGATGCTGTCACCAGGTGGCAGTGTTGCGCAACGTTTAAACACTTATCACACACTCACTTTGGAGAAAAGGGATTTCTTCTCGGAGAAGTTTCTTTTCCATTACACGAATACAGGTGTCAGGGTTATGTGTGCTAATCCTTTCTTTTCCCTCTGCAGGAGAACATCCCATCAAGTTTACTGAGGATGGGGTGGGTCTTAGTCAGGATGGGTGGGAAAGTCATATGTGAATATGTGATTCAAAGTTATGGATCAATACTGTTGTTTCTCTTCTGTCTTTATTCCCTTTCTTTACAGGGCTCAGACACAATGTTTTAATAAGGTAGCTCTTCAAAGTTTTTTTATATTTTTATATATCTGATTGTTAGTCTGTTTCTGGACTGAATCATGTCAGCTGTTTAGGGCATGGTTTACTCCAGACACTGGGGACCAGTGTCAAAGGACCGAGGGGAGAGTGTAGTGGGTGTGTACTTTCCCGGGTGTAATTTTGAATATGGCAGGGACATCAGCGATGTGTAATTCCCTGCAGCCCAGTGGGTGGCGCTGTCGCCCTGGGCTGGGGTTGAATCATTGCTGTGTGCCGTCCTCCTTTTTGTCCTCCCTCGGCAGCGGTATGGTGGGGCGGGGAACCCACCGTGCTTGCTGGGAGAGGGTATAAAGGGGGCCGGCCATCTTTGTCACGGGGTCGAAGTCCCAGGCACCTTCAGCTTGCGGACGGTGGGTCGTGTCGCTCCTCTGGGTGGCTTAGGCCTAGAGGACAGCAGAGGTCGAGTTCCATCCCAGGCACCTTTGGCCTGGGGTGAGGTACTTGGATGGAGGTCCGGAGCTCAGTGCCCAACACTGAGTTCCGCGAGGGAAGGAGATCCTAGGGTGCCCAGGGATTGGGTACCCGAATCCGGAAGGCGCTATGGACCGGGGGGAACTCCTCATTTGAAGACCCGGTGCAGCATATTGCCGGTGGGAAGTGGCAGCTTACATTGTGTCTGGGCCTGTTCGCATCCACACCTCCTTTCTGTTCTGTTCTATCAAGGGAGTTCAACTGTTTGTGTTCAGACAAGGAGAATAAAGGAGTGTTGAACTTTAATGGTGTGGAGCTCAATTTCTGACAGACATGGTTCGTGGTGACTCTTGGAGGAAGGATCAAGGTGCACAGCACTGACCCGAAGGTAATACAGAACTGTTGCTTATACCGCACTAACATCTGTGGTGGAAGCTAGGCGTGGTGTTCCCCGCTCCCTTCCCTCTAAGATACCCCTAGACAAGAGAAAGACGAGACCAAGAGGGGAGTCTGAGGAGCAGCCGCTACACTTGTAATCTAAAACACTTGTATATCAAAGCATCAAATTCAAATATAATTTCATACAGATCATGATAGATAAAGAACCTTAGGTAATTATTACCAGCTGTAAGTTGGCATACAGAGAAAGGCAGAGTGATTGTCTCTTTACACTGTGGAACAGGTGGCATGCCATTAATCTGTCACCTACACTGACATTATTACACAATTTTTGGTGATATACAAAAGATGAGGTTGTATTGAGTAATCAGATACCAGACATGTCAAGCCTAAAATTGTTTGTGCCTGTGAAAAGGCAATAAACTATGGCATTTGGCTTTAAAAGATTTTAAACTTCATCAATTTAAAGGGTAACTCCACTTTCGTGGGGAAAAAAATAGCAAATAAAGAAAAAAATAATATAGCGTGTACAATTGCAACACAAGTCATATTGTAACTGAATGTTATTAAAAATTACCTTTCCTGGGGGGGGGGGGGGGGGCGGCAGGGCGGCACCAGCGGAGACAGACATGCCCTGCTGAAGCTCCAGGACTCCACAGCCGAATAAAGCACCCGTTCAGCTTGGTTCCCGGTGGAACCAGGTGTGGGAACAGCTGGTGAGACAAAAGAGTCTATTTATGTTTAGAAGGGGTGCAGGCTTGAACAGGAAAACATCTAATTTCAAAGTCAGTCAGCCCAGAGCAGCATTGAAAATGGCACCTCCCCCTTCTCCTCACACAAGCACCTCACGAGCTGCTAAACAAAGACAGCAGAAACGGCAGAAGCAGCAATCCCAGGCTGCTCTTGTGGAGAATGACACAGATAATGATAATGACTATGAATATACTGACCAACTACAGGTCACCAACACAGATACCATTAACCCAAACATATTAAAGCAGTTTGAAAAGATGCTTCAGAAGGCACTTAAGAAAACTTCAGACCACATCACAAGCAGTTTGTCAAAGGAAATTAGGGAATTAGGTCAGCGCACTTCTGACCTAGAAGATAGAGTAGATGACATGGAAATTGATGTACAGTCCCACCTGCATGAACTAGAGGATTTAAAAGCAGAAAATCTCATCCTAAACTCGCGTTTAGAAGACTTTGAGAATAGGGCCCGTTGTTCAAACTTGCGCATTCGTGGAATTCCTGAGGCAATTATTGATCTCCAGTCCACAGTAACTGCCCTATTTCAGGAGCTGCAGCCATCAATCACTATTGACCGCCTGGAGATAGACAGAATTCATAGGGCTCTGATCCCTCTCAAAGCTACAGGACCACCGCAAGACATTATAGTGACACTTCACTATTTCCGTACAAAAGAACAGCTTCTTGCCGCAGCCCGTATAAAAGACTCTCTTATATTCCAAGGCAATCCATACTAAATTTTTACTGACTTGTCTCCAACTACGGTTGCTAAAAGACGGGCACTGAAACCCCTCCTTCAGATCCTACAGCAAAACCAAATATTAAATAAATGGGGTTTTCCTTTTTCCATACGGTTTACACATCTAAGTTCAAAATATAGATGTAAATCTGCTGACGAATTGCAAAAGGTACTACAGGACCTTCACCTATTGGACAGATCATTCTCCTTGTCAGATACTTTACACAAGCAAACTGCATCCTACAAAGCAAATGAAACTTCTAACTCCAAAAGCAATGGAAATCATCACAGTCCTACTAAACGCTTTCGCTTCAACTCGCCTGACAGGAATCCTGCAGACACTATGGACTGAGAAACTGCTTTTTCATGTTTTATTTTGGAACTTCTCTCCACGGGAGCTCTGAGATTGCTCAATTTTCCTTCCCCCCCTTTTTTGTGAAGGCCTATCGGCCATTATCAGCACTATTACTTATAGTTCATCCCTATTTAAGCAAGTTCGCTGTTACATTATTTTTTTTTCTCTTGAATCTACCCTACACCACATATATCATTTTTTTTTATATATAGACGGGGGCTAAAAGTTTTTTCTTCATTTTTCTTTTTTTCAATAAATGATTAAGTGGCTGTTGCGGTTCTGAGAGCTAGTTACTGCTCTCCCCGCTACGCTGCCCTGGGTTTCTCCTCCTATCTGTTTTTGGAGGGGCTTCCTTGGATAGATTTTTGGCCTCTGGGTTTGTATTTTCTACTCACCCAGTATGCCGTATTTTTAATTATTCTCTGCATATTTGATTTATCATTAAATGCGTATATGATTCTTCTTCCTATCTTTTCTTTTTCCATCTTTTCTATCTTTTCTTCTAGAACTCAGCTCCTCCCCACGGTAAGTATATTTAAATATTTTGCATATATATTGTATGTTTATATTGATTTCCTGATATGTGAATGCCCCCCTTAAATGTCTTATCTTTGAATGTGCAAGGCTTCAACATACCTCAAAAGCGCACAAAAGCATTTCGCTCACTAGCTTCAACAAAGGCACATGTAATTTGTCTCCAAGAGACCCACTTTACTAAAAATTCCACTCCTAAATATTTTGGCTCTTTGTACCCTCAGGTTTTTACAGCCTCGGCTGACACAAAGCAGTGTGGTGTACTGATAGCATTTCATCGCACAACACCCTTCTCACTTCAGACAGAGATCAAAGATCCTGAAGGGCGGTATCTCATACTTACTGGGCATATAACTGATTCTCCAGTTACTGTGGTGTCATACTACGTCCCAAATAAAACCCCTTCATCCTTTCTCTCTCACTTGTTACAGGTAGTTGAAACTCATAAAACTGGCACGCTACTAATTTGTGGAGATTCAAATCAAGTCCGTTATCCATTTTTAGACAAATCCCCTATTCCTAGCACACCTATCTCCCGTAAAAACACATTTCAACAATTACTCCAGCAACATCACTTATTAGATACCTGGCGAGAAGCAAACCCAGCTAAGCGACAATTTACTTTCTACTCACATCCTCACAATTCACTCTCCCGAATAGACCACATACTTATAAATGTACCTATGGCCCCTGAACTTCTCTCTTCCTCCATTATACCCTTCACATGGACTGATCATAGTGCAGTGTTAACCTCATTCACCTCTGCAATTCCAAAAGCACAAGACCCCAATTGGCAGATAAATAACTTCATGCTATCCCACCCATCCCACTATGCAGATTTAGAGACAGTCTTAAAAGATTATATTTATTTTAATAAAACCTCTAATATCTCTCCTCTGACATTGTGGGAGGCTCATAAATCAGTGCTCCGTGGAGCATGTATTCAAAAAGCCTCATACCTCAAAAAGGAAAAACGGCTGCTCCAACATAAACTAGAGGCAGAATTTAAGTCAACCCATGCACTCTTTCAGGCAAACCCTAATCCTACTACGAAATCACACCGGGATAGAGCACGTCTAGACCTTGACCTTTTTCTCTCAAACTCTGCTGTTAAAACGCTAAGTAAATATAGGCATTCATTCTATCTTAAAGCCAATAAACCTACGACACTCCTTGCCCGGGCCCTTAAAAAATCAATACACTCCTCCAAACCGATACGTCTAAAATTGTCCCACGACACCTACACCAGTAACCCAGTAAAAATTCTTCACACTTTCCAAAAACATCTTGCCACATTATACAATAAAGAAGAACCCATAAATCAGGCCTCTGCAGATTCCTTTTTTTCCCACATCACACTTCCATCTATTCCCTTGGTCAACCGGGATAGCCTTGAAAGCCCTATAACTACTGATGAAATTAACATGGCAATAAAATCTCTTAAAGTGGAGCTCCACCCTAAATAGCAACTTTTGCTATTTGGAACCCTCCCCCCCTCCGGTGTCACAATTGACACCTTTCAGGGGGGAGGGGGGTGAAGATACCTGTCTAAGACAGGTATTTTCACCCACATCCGGGAGTCCTCTCTCCGGGAAATCTGCGGGAGTTACGTCACTTCCCGCAGACTTCCCTTGGTGTTCTGGGAGACACTCGGCTCCCAGAACACAGGAGCACCAATCAGAACGGCGCAGCGCGACTCGCGCATGCGCCGTAGGGAACCACTTCCTGGTTCCCTCAGCGAGGATGGCGGAGGGAGCAGCAGAGCGACGAGCGGTCGCTCGTCCTCTGCTGCGGACGTCGCTGGACTTCAGGACAGGTAAGTGTCCAAATATTAAAAGCCAGCAGCTGCTGTAGCTGTAGCTGCTGGCTTTTAATATTTTTTTTTCCGGCGGAGCTCCGCTTTAAGCTAAATAAACGTCCAGGCCCAGACGGCTTTTCAGCCATGTATTATAAGAAATTTGCACATATATTAACCCCACTATTGACCGAAGCATTCAATTCTATACTCTCTGGGCATTCCTTCCGACCTGAAACACTGACAGCTGGGGATGAGCTTCGAGTTCGAGTTGAACTCATGTTCGACTCGAACATTGCCTGTTCGCCCGTTCGCCGAACAGCGAACAAATTGGGGTGTTCGCGGCAAATTCGAAAAATCTATGGGAGAAATCTAAAGTGTTAATTATAAAGGCTTATATGCAAGTTATTGCCATAAAAAGTGTTTGGGGACCCGGGTCCTGCCCCAGGGGACATGTATCAATGCAAAAAGAAGTTTTAAAAACGGCCGTTTTTTCGGGAGCAGTGATTTTAATAATGCTTAAAATGAAAAAATAAAAGTGAAATATTCCTTTAAATTTCGTACCTGGGGTGTGTGTATGATATGCATGTGAAGTGGCGCATGTTTCCCGTGCTTAGAACTGTCCCTGCAAAAAATGTAATTTTTTAAAGAAAAAAGGTCATTTAAAACTCACTCGCGGCTATTAATGAATTGTCGGCTCCCGGCAATACATACAAAAGTCATTGATAAAAAAAAAAAAAAAAGCGTGGGGGTTCCCCAGAATTCAATTACCAGGCCCTTCAGTTCTGGAATGGATATTAAGGGGAACTCCACCCCAAATTAAAAAAAAATGGCGTGGAGTCCCCCTAAAAATCCATACCAGACCCCTTATCCGAGCACGCAACCTGGCCGGCCGCAGGGGAAAAGGGGGACGAGAGAGCGGCCCCCCTCCCTCCTGAACCGTACCAGGCCACATGCCCTCAACATTCCAGCGGTGAAATCCAGTGTCCCGCGGTGATCCCGATGTCCAGCGCTGTCCTTCATTGGTTGTGCCCGAGCGGACCTGATGGGGAACTCCCTCTCAGTGTTTTAAATGTATAGACCCGCCCCTTCTAAAGTTCCCCATCAGGTCCGCTCAGCGGACCAGATGCGGAACATGAGAAGGGGCGGGTCTATACATGTATTACCAAAGTGAGAGCAGTTCCCCATCAGGTCCGCCCCCTCGGTATGTCGGACCCGCCTACGTCATTGGCTTGAGCGGGGAACTTCCTTCACTGTGTAATTTAAATTTACATAGTGAAGGAAGTTCCCCGCTCAAGCCAATGACGTAGGCGGGTCCGACATACCGAGGGAGCGGACCTGATGGGGAACTTTAGAAGGGGCGGGTCTATACATTTAAAATACTGAGAGGGAGTTCCCCATCAGGTCCGCTCAGGTACAACCAATGAAGGACAGCGCTGGACATCGGGATCGCCGCGGGACACTGGATTTCACCGCTGGAATGTTTTATTTATTTTTTTAAAATAAAGGACTTTTTCAAGGTGTTTGTGTGTTTTTTTTTAAACATTTTTTTACGCTTTCTTCGTGAAATGGTAGGGGTACAATGTACCCCTTACCAATTCACATAGGGGGGGTCGGGATCTGCGGGTCCCCTTTGTTAAAGGGGTCTTCCAGATTCCGATAAGCCCCCCGCCCGCAGACCCCCACAACCACCGGGCAAGGGTTGTGGGGATGAGGCCCTTGTCCCCATCAACATGGGGACATCCTCCCCATTTTGAGGGCATGTGGCCTGGTACGGTTCAGGAGGGAGGGGGGGCGCTCTCTCGTCCCCCCCTTTTCCCCTGCGGCCAGCCAGGTTGCGTGCTCGGATAAGAGGTCTGGTATGGATTTTTAGGGGGACTCCACGCCATTTTTAAAAAAATTTGGGGTGGAGTTCCCCTTAAAATCCATGCCAGATCTGAAGGGCCTGGAATGGATATTTAAGGGAACCCCACGTCAATTTCTTTTTAAATTTGCGGCGGGGTTCCCCTTAATATCCATTCCAGACCTGAAGGGCCTGGTAATTTAATTCTGGGGAACCCCCACGCTTTTTTTTTTTTTTTATCAATGACTTTTGAATGTATTGCCGGGAGCCGACAATTCATTAATAGCCGAGTTTTAAATGACTTTTTTCCTTTCAAAAATTTCATTTTTTGCAGGGACAGTTCTAAGCATGGGAAACATGCGCCACTTCACATGCATATCATACACACCCCCCAGGTACGAAATTTAAAGGAATATTTCACTTTTATTTTTTCATTTTAAGCATTATTAAAATCACTGCTCCCGAAAAAACGGCCGTTTTTAAAACTTTTTTTTGCATTGATACATGTCCCCTGGGGCAGGACCCCGGTCCCCAAACACTTTTTAGGACAATAACTTGCATATTAGCCTTTATAATTAACACTTTAGATTTCGAACGTTCGAGTCCATTGTATTTAATAGGGTTCTAAAGTTCACACGAACATTTTGTCTGTTCGCAGGTTCTGGTGCGAACCGAACAGGGGGGTGTTTGGCTCATCCCTGCTGACAGCTATTATTTCCATGATAACTAAACCAAATTCAGATGAATCAGCTCCCTCCAATTACAGACCCATCTCTCGACTTAATTTGGACATAAAGCTTACAGCGAAAGTTTTGGCAACACGTTTAAATAATATAATAGGATCTTTAATCCACAGGGACCAAGTAGGCTTTATCCCAAAACCCCAATCTGGTGATGCGGTACGTAGAGTGGCCTTACTTACCCATATTGCCCAAAAAAGACGGATACCTCTTTGCCTGTTATTCCTAGACATCAAAAAGGCTTTTGATACTGTATCATGGCCCTACCTCCAATTTGTCCTACAACGCTGGGGATCTGGCTCCCACTTCCTTAGTTGGATCTCGTCACTGTATAACCACCCCAAAAAATAATGAATAAAAAAACCCGCGCCAATTAATAATAAAGTAAAAAAGCTGCTCCTCAGAAATTCAGTGATAGCTGAAAACAATGTGAAAAATAAGTGAGAGATAAGGGCGCTAAATAACAATCCTCAATAAATCAAGAGGTCTTAGTAAGCATTAAAACTAAATAAATTAATTACACCCGCCTTGGATTATAGTGCTATATAGTGTGTGGATATCAAATCAATGGGATTCCAAATAAATCAATAGATGGTGAACAGAATATTGCCAAACAAACTGCAAAACAACCAAACAAATAAAAACACTCTGCAAACAAAAATATACAATGTGCACCAAAGTCCAAAAATTAAACACAAGAAAATCCCACAGCAATAGTGAACAGTCTTAAAAGAGAAGATTCCTCTGCATGTGTTATAAATCTTCCAAATACTTGATGTGCTGTATATTTATCAAATAAATCCTTGTGACTTTAAGATCCACCTTCACCGTGAGCAGTATCACCCGATAGTGCTATAGTAAAGATGGCAGCTTACCCCACCATGTTGACCCTTTTAGCTAAAAAAAGGTCAGACAAGCTTCTTGCAAGTATCAACTTGCTAAGTGGCAAAGAAATGATGTCAGCTGGACAGGCGATGGTAAGCACTGGGATATGGAGAGCTCCGGTGGTATGCAAATTAGAGAAGAGAGGCCAAAAATAGTGTAATACTATTTATTGTAAAGATAAATATAAAAGTCAAAAACACGCTTACTTTGTGAATGCCCCGAACCCGGCACTGAGGCTGTGAAGGCGTGAATAAGGTAAATAGCAGTCTCAAACCTGGAGAAGCTGGCGTGCGTTACACCTCTGGGAACAAACCACCAGCGGGACCGGAAGTGACGTCCGTTGCGTGACCTGTAGTGCGCTTCGACGCACGTTTCGGATTCCGTCATCAGGAAGCTTCCTCTCAATTTTTTTTAGACACAGATACTTGATTTTTAAGAGTTATATAGTAGCGATTGTTCTGTCTCATACCTTTTGAGGCTTTAATACATTTCTTTATCCTCCTTAGGTGTTTACCTTTAAGGCTTCAATTGTAATTCTCATTCTGAGTCTACACTTTATTTAGACTTAAGCCGTGTACACACGATCGGTTTTACCGATGAAAACAGTCCGATGGACTGTTTTCATCCGACGAACCGATCGTGTATGGGCCCCATCTGTCTTTTTTCCATCGGTGTGAAAAAATAGAACATGTTTTAAATTTATCCGATGGAAAAAAAAACGATAGCAAAATCCGATCGTCTGTGTGGAAATCCATCGGATAAAAAACCCACGCATGCTCAGAATCAAGTTGACGCATGCTCAGAAGCAGTGTAAATATTTGTTAGCACACTATGGATCTTCAAATTGAGTCCAAAATGCTTTATTGAAGTATGATCACATCATAAACAAGAGAGTGTAATGTTTCAGAGTCACGCAGCACGCAGGACCCCTTCATCAGGCATGTGACTGTAATCTGAAATTAAATCCCTTGACATTTTGAATCCCCTAAACTTATGTAGCAGGGGTTCCAAATTTAGGGACTGCTATGCCAAATTTAAGGGTGATTCGAGTGGTAGTTGTCTCGAATCTTTTCAATTTGCTGGACTCTGCCTTGCTGTTGTTTTGCCTGGTGTGCAGTTCCCCTTAGAAGTGTGGGTGGCGCTGTCACCCATATTTGGGGTTGAACCACAAGTGATAGGGCAGCAATTTGGTGTCTCCTCTCGGCAGCCGTACAGTGGGTGTGGTGGACCTGCTGGGCATGCCGGGAGAGGATACATAAGGGACAGACGCCGCCTGGGAAGGTCTTCTGTTTGTTCCTGGTTCCAGAGCCGGAGTCCTGGTGCGTGGCGCGTGGCCCTCCAGGCCATGAGGCCATGTGCACTTCAGTCCCAGGCACCTTTAGTCCTGGGACTGCAACTCGAGCCCTGGGCCCAGCACCTTTAGCTGGAGCCCGCTTCGGGAGGAGAAATCCCAGGGTGCCGCCTTGCGAGGGGACCCGTTTCTAGAAGAGGAGGCTGGGGGAGGACCGTTCCGAAGGACTGGTGAGAGATCACAGTGAAGGAAGGGGCCCAGTAACTCTCTGGAGGGATGTCATCCATCCGGAAAAAGGGATCTAACCAAAAAGGACCAGTAGGAGGTTTGGGGTACCATAGATCCTGTGGCAGAGGATCTCCTGAACGCATCCATTAGGGAATCTGGTAGACTGTTCGAGTTGCACGCCGGCTGTCAGTGCCTTCGGGTGACTATCCGGGTGAGCTATACCCACTCAGGATCAAGTGGCGAAGAAACAAGAGTGCCTGAACTGATCTGTCTTCCTAACACCTTTCTCTTCTCATCATTTGTGGATGTTCATGCATAAAGAAATAAACTCTAAGTTGATGCTGGTCTGGTGTGGACCTTGGAGTTACTTGGGGCATAGAGATTTTTGTTCTTACATTCTAGGGACAGAAACCAACATTGAGGGGAGTCGCTGCAAAGACCCGTAAGTGAAACTAAGTGTACTTAACCTCTGCAACCCAGGGGGTACGGGCATGGTGGAGACCGTGCGTGCCTTCCTCTCCAGTGAACGAGCCAAAGAGTGGAGAAGGAGGGTGGCGTGGTTGCTACACGTAAATGATCTAAACTAAAACTCCTCACCCAAGGAGTGGAACGCTGAAATCACCTCTGGAGGAAATGTAGGTCAAGGGCGTAATATGACCTTGTTATTGTGAGGTATGAAGAAGGGCTCTTTGCTTGAAAGAGCCGCTAGTTCTGAGATACGTCTTATGCCGCGTACACAAAATCGTTTTTAATGTCATGTTTAAAAACAAAGTTTTTCTCGACGTTATTTTTCTTGTTTCCTCTCAACCCTGTCTTGCGTACACACGATCATGAAAAAAAACGCTCGAGCAAAGCGCAGTGACGTACAACACGTACGACGGCACTATAAAGGGGAAGTTCCGTTCTAATGGCGCCACCCTTTAGGACGCTTTTGCTAATTTCGTGTTACCGCGTGTTAGTAAAAGTTTGGTGAGAGACGATTTGCGCTTTTCAGTCTTCGTGCTTTTAAGATCATTTTGTGGAGTTCAGTTTGTGCTTGTGGGTTCGTATCTGTCTTTCAGTGCTTGTAGTCAGTTCGTATCTGTTTATTAAGTGCGTTCTTGTCTGTTCGTTACTGTTTTTCAGCTCGTACTTCATAGGCCTTGCTGTTCTTCCATGCGTTCTTTTAGTGCGTTCTGAGCAGCCGACCGTTATCTAGCCATGTTGCAGCTACGTACTCGTCGTAGAGTTCATGCTGTAGTAGGAGCAGGGGTTCATGCTGTATCCCGACTCCAGGCCATGAACAGGGTGAGGAGGAGTTCATGGACCAAGAATTGGTTGCTCCAGCGGCACCAATTCTGTCACATGCCTTTGTTGTGGGAGATCAGGGAGAATAATCCTGAGGACTACAGGAATTTTCTCAGCATGTCTGACCCCGTATTTCAGCATCTGTTGGCTTTGGTGTCCCCCTATATTACCAGGCAGGACACCGTTATGCGGGAAGCCATCACTGCTGAGCAGAGGCTCATCGCCACGTTGCGATACCTGGCGACTGGGAGAAGCCTGCAGGACCTCAAGTTCTCAACAGGCATCTCCCCCCAGACTCTAGGGATCATTATACCAGAGACTTGTCCTGCCATCCTTCAAGTTTTGCAGGAGGACTATATTAAGGTAAGTTTTCTACTTTAAAACATCACATTTTATGTCTTTCTTGCTTAATAATGTTTCTTATTTCTTTCATCAGTCCCTAATTTCCATGATTCTAATATGCTGGGAATGTCCCCTTTCTCCCCATGCATGTTGTGTATTTTTTGATGTTTTTTTTTTGGCCTACATGCATATTTCCCCTAACTAACCTCTCCAGCATGCTATCCTGGGGCCATACCCACCTAGCCTAGTCACTTCCCTTTCTTTAGTTGTCTGCTCCATTGTAGTGCTTTACCCTAAACGCCCCCTAAAGATTGCTTAGGAATGTTACATTTTCTTTCAATTCATCCAGAGTGCTACAGCCTTGATTTGTGAGGTCCCCAACTCATCTTAAACCCCCCCCCCCCATAAAAGATCTTAAATGGCTCATCAGAGGGGTTTTTGGATTTGATAAGTGACTGTGTTATTAATTTTTTTTTTTTTTTTTGGGGCTTTTTTTCTGGTTACAAATCATTTAACAATCTTTCTAAGTTTATCTTGATGTTGGCCAGGAATGATTTTGTCAAATCTGCTTGCAATGTTTATGTCTGAAAGTATTAATCTTTTTTTTGTTTAACTCCACAGTTCCCTTCTACGCCACATGAATGGCAGAATCTGGCATCTCAGTTTGCCCAACGATGGAACTTTCCAAACTGTGGAGGGGCCATCGACGGCAAGCATGTTCGGGTCGTACCACCACCCCATTCGGGATCCTATTGCTACAATTATAAGGGGTTCCACAGCATCGTCATGATGGCAGTGGTGTCGGCCACCTACGAATTTCTTTATGTGGACGTAGGAAAAAATGGACGTATGTCGGATGGAGGAGTCTTTTCTCAGACAGAGTTTGGCCAACGGCTCATATCAGATGAGCTGGCCTTGCCACCAGCGGAGCAGAATGTGGAGGGACTCCCATTTGTCTTTGTAGCGGATGAGGCGTTTGGCCTGGGTCCCCATTTAATGAGGCCATTTCCTCAACGAACCCTCACCCCTGAGAGGAGGGTGTTTAACTATCGGCTGGCCGGAGCCAGAAGGGTGGTGGAAAATGCCTTTGGCATCATGGCCAGTCGATTTCCTCTCCTCCTCCTCCTCCTCCTCCATCCATCTTGCCCCCTATAAATGGAACCATCTGGTCATGACCTGTTGTGTCCTACATAATTTTTTACGGGTCCATTCCCCGAATTATCTTACCTTGAGTGGGCCTAGGGCCTCATTACAGGACAATACCAATTTAGTGGCCCTGGAAGCTGGCCGTCCAGGCTTGGCCCCCCAAACCGGCCGTGATGTTCGGCAGCAATATGTGGAATATTTTGTGGGTAGGGGGGCCATTGATATGCCTGTGGATTATTAATTTTATATTTTTGTAAAATAAATTCTTTCTGCAAAAATGTATTTGTATTGTCTTTTTGTTTTGGTTTCTTTTATGTTTCTCCTAGGTTCTCCTAGTGTACTTGTAGTGCCATGTGTATTTTGCATTATTAAATACCCTTCATTGTCAGTGTAAACACAAAACCAAATTTTGCGAACTTTGGGCAACATTTACATAATTAACCACTTAACGACCGCCCACTGTAAATATACGTCGGCAGAATGGCACCGACAGGCAGAATCACGTATATCTACGTGACTGCCTTTGTATAGTTGGGGGGTCCGATCGGACCCCCCTTCTTTACAGTGAGTGGTCGTTTTACCTTCGGGAGCGATCAGGCATGAGGGGACGGCCGTTCGATTCCGGCCCCCCCCTCTCGATCGCTCCCGGCGAATGAGAGAGCTTCCCCTGCCTGTTTACTGTTTACACAGGCAGGAGGAAGTGATGTCATCTCTCCTGCGGCGCTCACATATACCGAGCGCCGTACAGGAGAAGATGCAGGTCAGTGCACAAAACAGCACACTGACACCAGGACACATAGGCACATAAATCGCCCCCCAGGCCCCCCCAGATCACCCCCCAGATCACCCCCCAGCCCCCAGTCACAGTGTCACTGATTGCAGTGACCATTTATTTAGTGATCACTGCAATCAGTGACATTTGTGACTGTAAAAGTGTCACTACAGTTAGTTTTAGGTCCAGTGTAGCCCCCTAACCCCCCCTAATAAAGGTTTAACCCCCTGATCACCCCCCAGATAACCCTTTCACCCCCTAGCACCGCCGTCGCTAAGCGATCATTTTTCTGATCGATGTCTTAGCGTCGGTGATGCAGATCGGTAGCCAGTAATTTTTTTTAGGTTCGCCGCAGGTTTTTATAGCGTCAGGTACCCCCATATATTATCTAATAAAGGTTTAACCCCTTGATCGCCCCCCAGGTAACCCTTTCACCCCTTATCACCACTGTCACTAAGCGATCATTTTTCTGATCGCTGTCTTAGCGTCGGTGATGCAGATCGGTAGCCAGTAATTTTTTTTAGGTTCGCCGCAGGTTTTTATAGCGTCAGGTACCCCGATATATTACCTAATAAAGGTTTAACCCCCTTGATCGCCCCCCAGGTAACCCTTTCACCCCCTATCACCACTGTCGCTAAGCGATCATTTTTCTGATCGCTGTCTTAGCGTCGGTGATGCAGATCGGTAGCCAGTAATTTTTTTTAGGTTCGCCGCAGGTTTTTATAGCGTCAGGTACCCCCATATATTATCTAATAAAGGTTTAACCCCCTGATCGCCCCCCAGGTAACCCTTTCACCCCCTATCACCACTGTCGCTAAGCGATCGTTTTTATGATCGTTGTCTTAGTGTCGGTGATGCCGATAGGTAGCCAGTAATTTTTTTTTAGGTTCGCCGTCAGGTTTTTATATAGCGTCAGGTACCCCCATATATTACCTAATAAAGGTTTTAACCCCCTAATTGCCCCTAGTTAACCCTTTCACCAGTAATCACCATATAAGTGTTACGGGTGACGCTGGTTAGTTAGTTTGCTTTTTATAGTGTCAGGGCACCCGCCGTATATAACCCAATAAAGGTTTAACCCCCTGATCGCCCGGCGGGTGATATCAATTAGGTTTTAGCGTCAGAGAGGGTCTGCGTCACACCCCAGGCAGCGTCAGGTTAGTGCCAGTAGCGCTAACACCCACGCGTTAAGCATACACCCCCCTTAGTGGTATAGTATCTGAACAGATCAATATCTGATCAGTTTAGATCTATACTAGCGTCCCCAGCAGTTTAGGGTTCCCAAAAACGCAGTGTTAGCGGGATCAGCCCAGATACCTGCTAGCACCTGCGTTTTGCCCCTCCGTCCAGCCCAGGCCACCCAAGTGCAGTATCGATCGATCACTGTCACTTACAAAACACAACACACATAACTACAGCGTTCGCAGAGACAGGCCTGATCCCTGCGACTCCAGTGCTGTAGGAGGTGATTTCACCACCACAGTTAAAAAAAAAAAAGCATATATGCCGAAGCATTGGGGCAGCAGGGGCGGAGGAGCGATTTTGCTCCTAATGCCGCGTACATACGGTCGAAATTCCGACGGAGGCTTGCCCGTGGAAAAGTCTGACCATGTGTACGCGGCATAACTTTTGCGGGAAGATGCCCCCATGCTTCGGCATATATAAATGGTGCATGTATGCCCATCATTAGAAGTGGGTGGATGAAGGGCGGTATTCTAATGGTGGGCATACCCACCGATCAATCTTTTTTTTTCGTTCAGCCAACAGGCTGCATGAAAAAAAAGATTACAATACATGTCCAACAAGGACCAGCAACGTACTGGTATGTTGCTGGACTTTGAATGTTTATACCAGAATGATGCCTGTGGGTTTAGGTATCATCTTGGTATCATTCTTTTCAGCCAGCGGCCGGCTTTCATGTAAAAGCAATCCTAGTGGCTAATTAGCCTCTGGACTGCTTTTACAAGCAGTGGGAGGGAATGTCCCCCCCCCCCGGATATAAAAAGCGCCATTGGGAAATTGGGAAAGCATTTTATCACACCGATCTTGGTGTGGTCAGATGCTTTGAGGGCAGAGGAAAGATCTAGGGTCCAATAGACCCCAGTTTTTTCAAAAAAGAGTACCTGTCACTACCTATTGCTATCATAGGGGATATTTACATTCCCTGAGATAACAATAAAAATGATAAAAAAAAAAAAAAATATGGAAGCAACAGTTTAAAAATAAAATAAAAAAGCAAAATTAATAATAAAAAAAAAGAAAAAAAAAAAAAAGCACCCCTGTCCTGCCCTGCTCTTGCCCAATGGCGAATGCAAGCGTCGGTCTGGCGTCATATGTAAACAGAAATTGCACCATGCATGTGAGGTATCACCGCGAAGGTCAGATCGAGGGCAGTAATTTTAGCAGTAGACCTCCTCTATAAATCTAACGGCGTAACCTGTAAAGGCTTTTAAAAATGTATGTAGTTTGTCACCAATGCGCGTTTGTGCGAAATTTTAAAGCTTGTCGTGTTTGGTATCTATGTACTCGGCCTGAGATCATCTTTTTTATTTCATCAAACATTTGGGCAATATAGTGTGTTTTAGTGCATTAAAATTAAAAAAAGTGTATTTTTTCCCCAAAAAATGCGTTTGAAGAATCGCTGCGCAAATACTGTGTAGAAAAAAAAATTGCAACACCCACCATTTTAATCTGTAGGGCCTTTGCTTTAAAAATATATATAATGTTTGGGGGTTCAACATAATTTTCTTGCAAAAAAAAAATGTTTTCATGTAAACAAAAAGTGTGAAAAAGGGCTTTGCCTTCAAGTGGTTAGAAGAGTGGATGTAAGCTTCCTAATGTTGTGTATAAAATGCCAGAACAGTTCAAAGCCCCCCCCAAATGACCCCATTTTGGAAAGTAGACACCCCAAGCTATATACTGAGAGGCATGTCGAGTCCATGGAATATTTTATATGTTGACACAAGTTGCGTAAAATAGACAATTTATTTTTTTATTTTTTATTTTTTGCACAAAGTTGTCACTAAATGATATATTGCTCAAACATGTCATGGGCATATGTGGAATTACACCCCAAAATACATTCTGTTGCTTCTCCTGAGTACGGGATTACCACATGTGTGAGACTTTTTGGGAGCCTAGCCGCGTATGGGACCCCAAAAACCAATCACCGCCTTCAGGCTTTCTAAGGGTGTAAATTTTTGATTTCACTTCTCACTGCCTATCACAGTTTCGGAGGCCATGGAATGCCCAGATGGCACAAAACCCCCCCAAATGACCCATTTTGGAAAGTAGACACCCCAAGCTATTTGCTGAGAGGTATGGTGAGTATTTTGCAGATCTCGCTTTTTGTCACAAAGTTTTGAAAATTAAAAAAAAAAATGTTTTTTCTTCATTTTCAAAAACAAATGAGAGCTGTAAAATACTCACCATGCCTCTCAGCAAATAGCTTGGGGTGTCTACTTTCCAAAATGGGGTCATTTGGGGGGGTTTTGTGCTATTTTGGCATTTTATGGCCTTCGAAACTGTGATAGGTAGTGAGGAGTGAAATCAAAAATTTGCGCCCTTAGAAATCCTGAAGGCGTTGCTTGGTTTCCGGGGTCCCGTACGTGGCTAGGCTCCTAAAAAGTCTCACACATGTGGTATCCCCGTACTCAGGAGAAGCAGCAGAATGTATTTTGGGGTGCAATTCCACATATAACCATGGCATGTGTGAGCAATATATCATTTAGTGACAACTTTTTGTAATTTTTTTTTTTTAGTCATTATTCAATCACTTGCGACAAAAAAAAAAAAAATATTCAATGGGCTCAACATGCCTCTCAGCAATTTCCTTGGGGTGTCTACTTTTCAAAATTGGGTAATTTGGGGGGGTTTTGTACTGCTCTGCCATTTTAGCACCTCAAGAAATGAGATAGGCAGTCATAAATTAAAAGCTGTGTAAATTCCAGAAAAATGTACCCTAGTTTGTAGACGCTATAACTTTTGCGCAAACCAATAAATATACGCTTATTGACATTTTTTTTACTAAAGACATGTGGCTGAATACATTTTGGCCTAAATGTATGACTAAAATTGAGTTTATTCGATTTTTCTTATAACAAAAAGTAGAAAATATCATTTTTTTTCGAAATTTTCGGTCTTTTTCCGTTTATATCGCAAAAAATAAAAATCGCAGAAGCAATCAAATACCATTAAAAGAAAGCTCTATTTGTGGTAAGAAAAGGACGCAAATTTCGTTTCGGTACAACATTGCATGTCCGCACAATTTCCAGTTAAAGCAGCGCAGTGCACAATTCTGAAAACAGCTCTGGTCCTTTAGCTACAAAATGGTCCGGGGCTTAAGTGGTTAAGCCACACATTTTTTTGCTTTAAAATCTTTTTATTGTTTGTACCTATTTTTTTTTTTTTTAAGAAAACTAGTTTTTAATTTTTGAGTGTTCAAAAATAATTTTTGGGGTAAAACGCATGAACAGGCATGCTTAAAAAACCTACAAAAAATATTTCTACATGTAGTATTAATTAAACATTAAACGAAACAAAAACCTTCAAAAACACAGCAAGTTCAAAGTTCTTTTGTGGCCAAAATTTAAACCCGCCCAAGCACAGCCATGATATTTTGTAGCCTTTGCTCCGCTTGGTATTTTGCCTGATCTCTATCAAGTCTCCCTTTATTTTTTCAAGGTCACGACAGCAGACCATTAGGTATTGTATCAGGATCTGTGCACTGTGACTTGTAAACTTTTCGTGGTCTTCAGGCAGAACAGCACCTAAAAAATAAAAAATAAAACATGTAGTATAAAATATGTAGGCCTACATCTATTAACCTACATCTGTGTTGTTTGACACTGACCTGTTGTGGTGCCACTTTCCACTTCCTCCACTTGTCTTGTTGGAGGTGTGGGATTTCTAGGCTCATCTGTCAAACCTTTTTGAAGCCCTATTGAGATTGCAATAAAAGGTATAGTTTATTTCCTAAATAATAATTATATTAAAAAATAAGCCCTGAAAGAGAAATATGAAACATTCTTTGGAAGTGTGGTACAATTTTCTTTGAAGCCCAAGTTACAACCTGAACACATGATTGGATCCATACCCAAAACAGGAACATCTAATTATTTTTATTAAAGGGGCACTAAAGCTTCCCTTTTTTTTGCCCAAAAATAACAAACATGTTATAATTACCTCCACTGTGCAGCTCGTTTTGCACACAGTGGCCCCGATCCTGGTCTTCTGGGGTCCCTCGGCGGCTGTCTTGGCTCCTCCCCGCAAGGACTCCACACCATAATGCGAGTGAGCTTGCATGGTGTGGAGTGATTGCGGGCGCGCTCCCGTGATACAGCGGCGGCCATAGCCGCCGACTGTATCACTCGGCCCCGCCCCCCGGCGCGCCGCGTCATTGGATGTGATTGACAGCAGCGCCAGCCAATGGCTGCGCTGCTTTCAATCCATCCAGTGTAGCCAATCGGCGGCCAGGCTGAAAAACGAAGAGGATGACGGGGACGAGCGTGGGACTTTCGAGGGGCCAGGTAAGTAAAACGGGGGCTCGGGGGGGGGGGGCGGTATTGTTGAATGTTTTTTCACCTTAATGCATAGGATGCATTAAGGTGAAAAAACATGTAACTTTACTACTCCTTTAAGTTTGACACATTGAAACACCCCCGAGTATATACACTGAATCACCTGTGTGTGACACCCTAAAAAGGTTGTTCTGTTGGGCCACACTTGTACTACTGAGTCCAGATGTTTAAACAGCTGCTGAGCATTCTCTGCTTAACATTACAATGCATACCCTTAATTTTATAAAAATATAGTTCCCCCCAAAAAAAGTCAATCATCATGTCCCAAAAATCATCTGGTAACTTTTTTGTCAACGCTGGATGATCCCAAAACATTGTATTAATAAGTGTACGTAGAAAGAGGTTTACTACGTCCGTTTACTGTGCCGACGAACATGAAAGTTGCTATCTTTCACTGTACTAGATTAAAGCAAAAAACCTGCAGCATAATACAAGTATTAATAATTTGCTTTTAAAATGCATGAAAATTACTTACTTTTTCCTATAACTTTCTTTATTATTTTGTATTGGTCGGGCTCCCGCAACTTGAGATCAGACCATCATTTTCTCAGCTGTTCCTTAGTTCTGCACACCCCAAATTTTTGGTGAAGAGTTTTAACCACTTTCCCCATAATTTTGGTCTTGACAAGATTAGGCCTTTTATACGGCCCATGCTTGGCATCATAATCCTCCCTCCTCAAAATGGCGACCATCTCCACCATTTCCTCGAATGTCATGTTGGATGCCTTATATCTCCGGCATCTGGATTTTGGGTCCTCAGGAATTTCATCCTCTGTTGAGGTAATCTCAGCCACCTGTGTCTCCGCCATGTTGTTTAGCACTACGACGAGCGAGAAGGGGCGGGGAAAGTACTATATCGAACGTCAGGGGCGTGGAAAGTGTGCAGAGTTTCACGCATTGTATATCAAGCTAATATCCATGTGTCGTAAATATGTTCATTTGCCGGAAGAGGGAGTTATTAACGAACGTGTTAACAAAGGTACCTAACACTTTTGGGATTTTGGTTTCATCAGTGGATGAGATTGTGGCCTATATATGGTCAAAAAGATTATTTGAGGAGTCTTGACTGACACTAGTATTTTTGTCTTGTTTTTGACTTTCAGAAAAGATGCAGGCTTTCAAGAGTCCAGAGTTCATGGGGGAGTTCCTGGACAGATGGAAGGAACTCCCTGTCCTGTGGCAAACTAAAACTGCCAAAAATAAAAATAAAGCAGCCAGGACAGCAGCACTGGAGAGTCTGCTTGGATTTGTAAAAACCCAGATCCCCACAGCAACCATCCAAGAGGTGAAGACCAAACTAGCTACCATTAGGGGCACATACAGGACACAGCGGAATATGGTCCTGAAGTCCCAGAGGTCAGGTGCTGCAGCAGATAAGGTTTATAAACCCAGTCTGTGGTACTACAGCAAGTTATCATTTCTGGATGACCATCTGGAAGTCAGGGAATCTCTGTCAACCCTTCCCCCAGAGGTCTCTCCAGCCTTCCTTGCAGCCAACCCTCCAGCCTTCCTTGCAACCCAGCTCTGGCTTCTTTGGAGGATCAACCAGAGGTCCTTGATGAGCCAGATTTGGACATATGGAGCCAGGTATAGTATTGATATCAAGGTTTATATGTAACAAAAGTGATGATGTAAAATAGATGTTACTATTGCTATCTATTTAATGTCTGTAAAAAAATTGGTTTACATAGCAATAGAGAGTAGTGGTCAAAATTGATGGGGACAAGCCAAAAAATGCAGGGGGCAGAATTATTGTATTTTTAATAACTTTTGGCATTCAATTTTCAAATGTCTTGAGGTGAAAAATGTGTGTGATTGATGATGACAAAAATATAAGTACCGTATTTATCGGCGTATAACACGCACTTTTTTCCCCTTAAAATCAGGGGAAAATCGTGGGTGCGTGTTATACGCCGATACCCACTGATCCCGGCGATCTCCGCTGACTGAGCGGAGCGCAGCGATCGCCGCCGAGATACACATAGCCGAGTGTACTCGGCTATACTCGGCTTTTCTCGGCTCTGCTCACAGTCACGCCCAGTCCCGCCATTGGACCTGTGATATGTCCATCATAGGGCGGGACTCGGCGTGACTGTGAGCGGAGCCGAGAAAAGCCGAGTATAGCCGAGTACACTCAGCTATGTGTATCTCGGCGGCGGCTCCGCCCTGTCCCTGCGTCTCTGCGTCCCTGCGTTCTCGGCGGCGTTCGCCCCGCTCCGCCTAGTCTCTGCAGCGATCTCGGCGGCGCCAATTTTGAAAACTGGGGCAAGGCTGCACTTAGCAAAGGCTGCACTGGACACTGGGCAAAGCTACACTGGGCAAAGGCTGCACTGGACAAAGCTGCACTGGACACTGGGCAAAGGCTGCACTGGGCAAAGGCTGCACTGGACACTGGGCAAAGCTGCACTGGACACTGGGCAAAGGCTGCACTGGACAAAGCTGCACTGGACACTGAGCAAAGCTGCACTGGGCAAAGGCTGCACTGGACACTGGGCAAAGGCTGCAATGGACACTGGGCAAAGGCTGCACTGGACACTGGGGCAAGGCTGCAATGGACACTGCTGACAAGGCTGCAACGGACACTGGTAAGGCTGCATTTAAATGTAAGTTTTTTTTTTCCTTAAACTTCCCTCCTAAAAGTTTTTTTCCCTAAAATTCCCTCCTAAACTTGGGGTGCGTGTTATACGCCGGTGCGTGTTATACGCCGATAAATACGGTATGTCCCTTTTTTTTATACAGCCAGAGCAGAGCCAGGAAGAGGGTGACGTTGGGGACCAGGAGGAGGCAGGGCCCAGTGGCACACAGGAGGAGGCTGGGCCCAGTGGCACACAGGAGGAGGCCAGGCCCAGCACAAGAGCCCAGATGCCTCCCCTGAAAATACAACAAAAAATGCCAAGGAGGGTTAGGCAGGTGGAGGAGGAAACCCGGGCCTTTCTTCGAGAGGCTACTGCGGCCCTCAGAGAGCCCCCCTCTGTTGAAGAGGGCTATGCCGCAGTACTGGCACATAAACTAGGCCAGATGGACATGAGGCAACGCCTGTACAGCGAGAATTTAAAGTGGTTGTAAACCCACTTTTTCAACTTGCACCTACAGGTAAGCCTAGATTAAGGCTTACCTGTAGGTGCAAGAAATATCTCCTAAACCTACACGGCTTAGGAGATATTTACTAAAATGTCAAGCGCCGCTATCTACGGCGCATGCGCATTTATGGGGTTAATCCCATTCACATACTCGGCTACTTACCAGCAATCGCTGGGCGTAGCCGAGTGGGACGCCTCCCGCGCGCATGCGCAGAGTGACGTCTCCGCCGCTCCGGCCAATCACAGCGCCGGAGCGGCGCTGTGATTGGCTGGTGCGGCGATACCCGGAAGTAACATTCCGGCTACCGCCGCAGTGATGTCTGCGGCTGGACAGAGGGACGAGGACGGCTTCGGGGGCCCCGATCTAAGGTAAGTGGAACATAATGAGCTATTATGCTAGTCATAATAGCTCATTATGCCTTTCTCTTGCAGGTGGGCCAAAAAAAAAAAGTGAGTTTACAACCACTTTAATGTCGAAGGTAATCAACAGAAGGTTGCTGGGTGAACTTATCCAGTTCACAGATCTAACAGAGGTCGTCCCTCCTCCTCCACCTCCTCCTCCTCCTACTCCTCCTCCTGCCACAAGCTCTCCTCCTGAGACCCAGCCTCTGAGGAAGCGCTCAACAAAGGCTGCAGAGAAGGCTGCAGAGAAGGCTACAAGGAAGAGGAAAAAATAATGACTGCTGTAGTACCACAGACTGGGGACATATATCTGACTTATCTGCTGCTGTTCCTGACCTCTGGGAGTCCAAGACAAGATTGTGCTCCCATTTTTCTTTTTTTGTTATTACAGAGTTTGGTGGTCTATTCTTGGATGTTTGCTGTGGGGTCCAAAGGATGCACAAATTCAAGCAGGGTCTCCAGTGCTGCCTTCCCCTTTAATTTGTTTTCTGCCTAAATAAAGGATTATTTGATTTACAGCAAATACTTGACTATGTGATTTAAATTCAAAAAGAGAGTTTGCTAGTGAGTAGGCGGGGACATTTCACAAAATATTTTTAAAATTAACAAGGGACACAAACCTCCTTGAGGGAAAATAATACAAATTTATAATGTTGGTGTGGTAACTTGACACACAAAATAAAATTAGAAATATATACATTCCTAAATATAAAAGAAAAAAAAACATTCCTAAAGATAAAATAAAAAAAAAACACCAAAAAATGTTTGAAGCTATTTAAAATTATTTAATAATTTATGACGGAGATCTGGCTTACCAAAAAAAATTAAGTTCATGAGATCACTAAAGAATTACTAACAAACAAGTTTGTCATAACTCTGAATATCATTAGCAAAAGAAGTTCATTATTTAAGCATTATATAAAGAAGAAAGGAATGCGCTGCATTAAACGATGCAAGAATTTCCAGCGTGATGAATGTGCTATCTCCATTTCAAACGCTAGCTTTACCAGAACGAGCGCTCCCGTCTCATACTTGATTCTGAGCATGCGCGTTTTTTTTCCCCTCGGAAAAGCATACACACTACCGTTTTTAACAAAGTTAAAAAAAACGACATGAAAAACGACGTGAAAAAATAGAGCAGGTTCTAAAAAATTTTAGGCTGTTTTTAACGTCGTTAAAATTGCTCTGGAGCATACACACGATCGGTTTTAATGACCAATTTTAAAAATGGCATTTTTAACGTCATGAAAAACGATCGTGTGTACGCGGCATAACAGATGTATTAGCCACCAAAAAGACTAGTTTGGTGGTAAAAGACCCCCAAAAAATATCCCTGATGGATTTAAACTGTGTTTTTTTGCAAGGTATGAAGAACCAAGTTAAGGCCCAAAGGGACCACAGAGTTCTCAAAGTGGGGCCTAATATGAGAAAAGGTTTTAATTAGATTTTTTTAATTTTAATGATGGTTGAGACCAAAACTTGCTCTTTTAGGGTGCTGGGAGCTTGATTCTGGCTAACACCAGAATGTAGGAAGGCCAGAAAATGGGGTACAGAGTAATCTCTGGGATGGAACTGACTGCGCTCACACAAGGTGAAGTAAGATTTCCAGGTACGATAAACATTCTTCCTGGACGTGGCTTTTCATGCCTCAACAAGGTAGAAATCACAGACTCAGAGACCTCTCTATCCTCTTGAGACCTGGGTTTCAACAGCTATGCTGTGAAGCTGTGCTCGCGAGAGTATATTGGTCTGTTGGGAAGAGGCCAGAGGACTTCTGATAGAAGTCTGAGTAAGTCTCTGTGTAGCATTACCCTCGTAGGAGTCACTGAAGTTAGGGTTCCCCACTGCTGCACAGCCAGTCACATAGCATTTCCTTCATTCACTCAACACAGAAAACAGTCCTTAACTTTTTATTTTTATTAGGGGATGATAACTTGGATGGGGTAGGGAATTATGGGATGCCCAGCGTCACAATAACTTGAACGTCAGGGACAACTTCCTCCCTATTTATGAATTCTTCAGCCTCGTACACACGGTCGGACTTCCATCTGACTTTTCCGTGGATTTTTGTCCGAACGGAGTTGGAGGGAACACCCATAGCATACACACCAGAGGACTTTTCTGCAAACTTTCCCAAAACTTTTTGCAACATCACATGGTTTTTCTGCTCTTTTCTGCTCTTTACCGCCACCCTTTGGTCAACTTCTGCTATTGTTGGTTGATTTTAACATTAGTTGATTTGTCCATCGGACGAAAGTCCGATGGTTTTCTGTACACACGTTCGGACTTTGCTCCATCAGACTTTTGTTGGGCTAAAGTTTGTCCGTTTGCAGACCCAACTTTTGTCTGATGAAAACAAGAAAAAAGCAAAAAAAGTTTGTCCGATGGAGCGTACACACGGTCGGATTGTTGGTCCAACTTGCTCAAAATGAAGTTTGTTGGCCAAAAGTCCGACCGTGTGTACGGGGCTTTCCTCTCACTTCCTCCTGCACACTCTTGGTTCCTTATGTACAGCTCCTGCTGATTCACTCCTGAGGGAACTAACCACTTTAGCTAGTTCAGCAAAGGCCCATTACAGGCAGAGACTCTCAGCCTCTTTACCACAGTAGCACAATGGAGTGAACAGCAAAACACACATCCTTCTGCCTTCCTGAGGCCACTGATCCAAGTTGGTTGCAGAATGCTAGCCTACCTGGCTGCCACCAGCTGCACCTGGCTGTCTTCCTTCCCAGTCCTCCTGACTGGCTCTTTGCCCTAGTCCTGCCCGAATTACACATACACATAGAGATTCAGTGTCAGTGACCCAAGTTCAGTGACTCAGGTATATCCCTTGCCCAGAAAATGCTTTTTCCTACCCTCACTTCTAGTAGCACACACTAGAGGGTGCTAGATGTGTACTAGGCTTCTGGGCTGGTTTGGTGCCAAAAGAATCACTGTCTTATTCTCTCACTCTATGGGGGGTGCTGATAATTATTGAGCCTTACCCAGAAGAAATTGAGATATGAAGCTGTAACTGCCACACTATTCTACATATTCCCCCAGGAAGACAATGCACTTGCGTCATCTGTCTAGCAGATTCTTAAAGTGGTTGTAAACCCTCATGCCGCGTACACACGATCGGATTTTCCATCGGAAAAACTTTGGATGGTTTTTCCGTCGAAATTCCGCTCGAGCTTGGCTTGCATACACACGGTCACACAAAAGTTCTCTGAACTTTCGACCGCCAAGAACGCGGTGACGTACAACACTACGACGAGCCAAGAAAATTAAGTTCAATGCTTCCGAGCATGCGTCAAATTGTTTCCGAGCATGCGTCTGAATTTTGCGCGTCGGAATTGCTACAGATGATCGGAATTTCCGATTGGAATTTTTTCCGTCGGAAAATTTGAGAACCAGCTCTCAAATTATTGCTGGTGGAAATTCCGTCAGGAAAAGTCAGATGGAGCCTACACACGGTCGGAATTTCCGACCAAAAGCTCACATCGGACTTTTCTTGTCGGAATTTCTGATCGTGTGTACGGGGCATCACAGACCACTTTTTGCTACAGGTAAGCCTATAATAAGGCTTACCTGTAGCTACCCTGGATATCTCCTAAACCTGCATGGTTTAGGAGATATCCCCCTGTATCTGCATGTGCCGAAGTCATCGGTACATGCGGACTGAAGCAATGGTACGTCGTGCCATTGCTTCAGTTAGACTGTGCCGTTACCGGCGGCTCCCGCGCGCAAGGTAAGTGTCACATAATGGGCTAGTATGCGATGCATACTAGCTCATTATGCTTTTAATTTGCAGGGTTTGCAGTGAGCAAAAGAGGAAGTAAAACCCAGCAGGGTTTACTTCCTCTTTAAGTCCCTGCAAATAAAATTCTTCCGACTGCTGGCGTAACCACTTATTTCAGCATTAGTTGCCTCCGGAACACTCCAAAATCGTTGTCCCTTTATGTGTTTTTTTAAATTCCGGAACAGATGATAGTCAGAAGGAGCCAGGTTGGCTAATTGGGTGGATGGGGCATCACTTGAAAGCCTAAAGGGGTTGTAAAGGTTTGTTTTTTATTTCCTAAATAGGTTCCTTTAAGCTAGTGCATTGTTGGTTCACTTACCTTTTCCTTCGATTTATTTTCTAAATGTTTTTTTTCTTTGTCTGAATTTCTCACTTCCTGTTCCTCCTCAGTAAGCTTGCCCCCATCATCCGAGCCGTTCTGGCTGGGGGTTAGTCAACGTGCTGGCCCCCTCCCTTGGGACTACATCCCTGTGGGGAGACGCTATGAACATTCACAGCGTCTCCACGCAGGGATGTAGTCCCAAGGGTGAACCAACAATGCACTAGCTTAAAGGAACCTATTTAGAAAAAAAAAAAAAACCTTTACAACCCCTTAAGCCCTGTACACACGATCGGATAACCTATGGATTTTCGTCCGATGGATTTGACCATCGGAAATCCGATGAAACTGTTTTTCATCAGTCTTGGCCACACACCATCAGTCAAAAAACCGACGGCACGTACAAAAGGGCCGAACAAATCTAATGGCGCCACCCCTTGGGCTGCTTTTGCTGATTTCGTGTTACCGCGTGTTAGTAAAAGTTTGGTGAGAGCCGATTCGCGCTTTTCAGTCTCTGTGCTTTGCAGATCGTTTCCTGGTGTTCAGTTTGTGCTTGTGGGTTTGTATTTGTGATTCAGTGCGTGCATTCAGGTCGTTACTGCCTTGCAGTGCCTTCTTGGCCGTTCGTTTACTGTTTTTCAGGTCGTTCTTCTCAGGCCTTGCTGTTCCACGGTGCGTTCTGTTTGAGTGCGTTCTGACCAGGCGACCGGTTTAAAACCATGTTTGAAGTGCGTTCTCGTTCTTGAGCTCGTGCTGGCTTTGGACTTGGTGTTGCAGTTAACACTGTAACCCGAGTTCAGTCTGTGAACAGGGTGAGGAGGAGTTCATGGACTAAGAATTGTTTGCTCCAGCGGGACCAATTCTCTCATATGCCTCTGCTGTGGGAAATCCATGAGAATAATCCTGATGATTTCAGGAATTATCTCAGGATGACGGACCCCGTTTTTCACCATCTGTTGGATTTGCTGTCCCCCTATATCACGAGGCAGGACACTGTGATGCGCCAGGCCATCACTGCCGAGCAGAGGCTTATTGCCACGTTGAGATACCTGGCGACTGGGAGAAGCTTGCAGGACCTCAAGTTCTCAACAGGCATCTCCCCCCAGGCTCTCGGGATCATTATCCCTGAGACGTGTTCGGCCATTATTCAGGTCCTGCAGACGGACTATATGAAGGTAATTTTGCTCCTTTAACATCACATTATATGTTTTTATTGTTTTATAATGTTCTATTTTTTTTTCCTCCTAACCCAAATTTGCCTGTTTGTAATATCCTGGTAATGTCCCCATTTTCCCCATGCATGTTTTTACCTGTAAAGGCCTTTTTAGGCCCTACATGCCTATTTCCCTTCACTAACCTCTCCAGCATGCTATCCTGGGCCCAAACCCAGCTAGCCTTCTATTTTCCTTTTCAAATTTTTGGGGTCAGTGCCCTCGTAGTTTGACAACCCTCCCTCCCCCCCCCCTAAAGATGTAAAAATAGTTTTAGTTCTCAATCAAGCTCAGCAGAGTGGTAGAGCCTTTTTTTGGATCCCCCACAATCACCTCAAGCCCCTCCCCCCTTTGATTATTTTAGAATGTCCACTCAGCGGGGGTGAGGCATCTGCTAAGCGGGCCTTTGTTTATTGGTAGGAAATACTCCCTTAAATAATAATGTTAGAATGATGTTGGTCAACAATGTTTTTGTGTGTAATCTGCTTGCACTGTAAACATAAACCGTACTAATGTCTTCTTTTTGTTTGACTCCACAGTTCCCTAGCACACCACAGGAATGGCTTACTGTGGCCTCCCAATTTTCCCAGCGGTGGGATTTCCCCAACTGCGGAGGGGCAATTGATGGGAAGCACGTCCACATAGTGCCGGCACACCGTTCGGGGTCATACTATTTTAACTATAAAGGTTTTAATAGTATTGTGTTAATGGCGGTGGTGTCGGCACGGTACGAGTTCCTGTATGTGGACGTGGGGAAGAACGGCCGGATGTCCGATGGCGGAGTATTCGCTGAGACGGAGTTCGCTCACCGTCTGCAGGCTGGGGGTCTTGCACTGCCTCCAGATGCAGAGAACGTGGAAGGGCTACCGTTCGTTTTCATCGTGGATGAAGCTTTTGGACTTGGACCACACCTCATGCGGCCGTTTCCCCAACGCACCCTCACCCCGGAGAGGAGGGTTTTTAATTACCGGCTGGCCAGAGCCCGGAGAGTTGTGGAGAATGCCTTCGGGATAATGGCCAGCCGGTTCCGCCTGTTTCAGACAGCTATACATTTGGCGGAATATAAACTGAACAACATTGTGTACTGCTGCTGCATATTGCACAACTTTTTAAGAAAATTCTCAGCTACTTATGTGTCATCAGTTGGGCCTGAGGCCGGTCCATCCGAAATGACAATTCTGACCGGCCTCAACACTACCCGTACTGGCTTGGCCCCCCAAAGTGCCCGTGAAGTACGTCAGAAATACGTAGAGTACTTCACGGGTAGGGGGGCCATCGCAATGCCAGACCACATCTGACATTTTCTAACCTTTTTAAAATAAAATAAAAAATTATATTTACTACAAACTTGTGTTGTCATTCTTGTATTTTGGGTTTATGTGTCTCCCAGGTTCTAGTAGTGCCAAGTGTATTTGTCCTTAGTAAATAGCCTCAAATCTCACAGGTAAAAACCTTGATTTTGCATCTTCAGAACTGCTATTGAGCATAGAAAGAACAAGCCACACCTTTTTTAGACTTCCCGAATGTTTTTATTGATTGCCCCAAATTTTTGGGTGGTTTTCGATATTCAAGCCTTTTTCTTGTTTGGGCGGCTTTTTTTGCAGAAACCTGCATGGGTCAAAAGCCAAAAATTTTTTTATGAAAAAGTAACAAAATAACACAGTGAAAAATACAAACATGAGATGGGGTGATGTTACCCCTGATCCATCCCAAATGTGAAGAACCACACTTTCTTTTTGGGGCTCAAATGGGTATCTTCAACATGATCCCATGGCTAAGGTAAACATGTGCTATCTGCCATCATGGGGGATCAATGGACGTGCTTTGGGGGTGAAAACCCTTCCTCTCACCTACTTGAGTAGGGAGGAAGAGGTTGCACCCCCAAAACAGGGACATAGATATCCTGTGACGGCAGATAGCACATGTTGAGTCACTGTGTGCATGTTCACATTTGGGCTGGTGGAAATCCCTTTGCAAATTTCTGACGCATAACAAAACACAAAAACAGGGGGGGGGTTCACACTATTCTCCCCAAAATATCTATAATGTTTTTATATTTTTGCTCAATCACATTCATTCTCTTTCTCATAATGTCCATTTCGCTACTGCATTCCATGATTTCCTGAATGATTATTTTGGCGCTGGCACTCGAGAATGGAGGATTTTGACTTCCTGACACACCCCCACGTTCAGTCCCTAAAAAAAAAAAAAAAATTATTTGAACTATGCAGGCCTACATCTGTATTTACCTTGAAGTTGTGGTGACAGACACTGACCTGTTGTGCTGATAAGCTCCACCTCTCCTTCCTCCACCTCCCCTTCCTCCACCTCCGCTTCCTCCCCCTCCGCTTCCTGAACATGCTGATCTTAGTCTGCTTTGTGATCTTCGGGGAGTTTCTGTGGTGTTTGGTTCCTCGTCTCCTGAGCATGGTGTCCTCCCAGTCTCCTCTCCCCTATAGGAATGTCAAAAATAATGTATCCTTTAGCACACAGAGTTTTTAGGCCTGAAAATGGATTCTCATTGTTTTGAAGTGGGGTACAATTGATATTTGGCCCTGAGTTTCAAGATGAACATATGAGATCTTGCAAACTCTACAAAGCAACATGTTATTTTTGAGGACACTCACAAAATACACTTGGATAACCACCAAGGTATCCACTGGACCACCTGTGTGTGACACCGTTTATAAATTTGGTCATGTGGCCCAGACTATAGTATCTTGATCCAGAAAAAAAAATGAGTACACAACTGCTGGAGTGTCATCTCCTTTACCCAGAATACAGTTTAGCCTTTCATTCACATTCTAGTTTTACTTACAACACATCATCTAGCCAATAATGTGTAGATAAACATTGTTTAAGTAAATTGAGGCATGCCCACATGTAGTTTACGTGGATATGTGCCAAACATGTTTGGGGGAAGAGCAGCCATTTTTTTTTACCACACATTTACCAAATAAGTGGACTCTCCACTTAACATAAAAGTTGACATTTTAAAATGTGAAACCAGTCAAGCCAAGCACATGTGCAAAACATGGAAAAATACATATTACAATGTGAAAGAACACAGTAAAAAAAAAAAACCTACTTTTTTCTATGCTTTTTAGAAGCTTCCTATACTGCTCCGGCTCCCTCAGCTTTAGGTCTGACCACCTTTTACGGAGTTGTTCCTTGGATCTCCTGACCCCATATTTTTTATAGAGAGTCTTCGCCACTTTGTCCATAATTTGTGACTTCCGGAGATTAGGGGTGTCGTATGGGCCATGCTTGCCGTCGTAATCCTTCCTCCGTAGAATGTCCAACATCTCCGCCATCTCAGCAAAAGACATATTAGTCGCCTTGTATCTTTTTTTACTAGATCGGGACGTTTCCGCCTCCGGGCTTTCCTCGTCGGTAATTTCTACAAAAGAAGCCACCTGTGTCTGCGACATGTCGCCGTCTCACACTGTGCGCCGATCGTTAAGGGGCGGGGAAATGCAGAAAAAGTCCGTCATGGGCGGGCGACGAGGGCGGAGTTACACGCATGCGCAGGGTATAAAAAGGGGAAAGAAGTTATTAGGGATGCGCGGAGTAAGGACGACCGGAAATGAACAAATGAACTCAACTAAGGTAAGAAGGGAACTCGGGCCTGCAGTGGCCTATAATGGTTCATGATTGTAAAGGGCAATATTGTGATAAGTTGAGGAGAATCAAATCTGATCTGTTTTTTTTTTTACTTGTTTTTTTACTTGCTGATCCAAAAAGATGCATAAACTACGTGAGCCGGAGGTGATGCTGATTTTTAAAGACAAATATAAGGAACAGCGCAACCTGTGGGAACTGAAACACCCAGCGTACCACAAGAGTGATGTACGTCGGGCAACTATTACCAAATTAGCAGAGGATATGAAGCCATGGATCCCAGATGCAGACTACACTATGATCAATAATAAAATCAACAACCTGCGTAATTCCTATAAAAAAAAATACAAGGAAGTGCGCCAGTCAAAGAGATCAGGAGCAGCAGCCGGCGATGTAGTAAAGCCCAAGCTGTGGTACTACAAACATCTTCAATTTCTGGATGACCAGATCGAGGCCAGGGAATCTATTTCCAGCCTTCCCTCAACCCTTCCTTCCACCCTTCCCTCCAGCGTTCCTTACACCCTTCCCTCCACCCCTGCAGAGGCGGAGGAGGAGCCACCTGAACTTGAAGAGCCAGATCTTCGCATCTTCAGCCAGGTATAGTATTTTTGCTGATAATTATTGTCCACTAAGTAATATTGTGTTGAAATGGTTGGATTAGCCATAAATGATATCACCCCCCCCCCAAAAAAAAATATGCACCAGTCAGGATATCCAAATTGTGTGTGATGGATTCCCCAAATAATACAATTTTTTATTTTATTTTATAAACAGGATGAGGCAAGCCAGGAGGAAGAGGCTCAGGAGTGTGGCAGGCAGGAGGAGGCAGGGCCAAGTGGGACTCAGCAGGTCCCCAGGCCTAGTGGCAGCACCGTCTCCCAAGTGGCTCCCCTCCACGTCAGACCGCCAAAACAACGGCGGATGACACAAGTGGAGGAGGAGTCACTAAAGATGATTCGGGAGGCTGCTGCCATCATGAGGGCCCCCCTCAACCCTACGGAGGGGTTTAGCAGCTATCTGGCGGATAAGTTGCTCCAAATGGAGGCGGGACAACGGGCCCTTTGTGAGCACCTCATATACATGGCCGTACACATGGGGGTGAGGGGGCTGCTGACTGAGGCCACCCATCTGTCACATCAGGCCAATCCCTCTCCTCCTTCTCCTCCTCCTCCTGCCACATCACCACCCACAGTGGCCCGGCCTGCAAGGGTGTGAGGACGGGGCCGTGGAGAGAACGCTGCAGAGAGGCGTGGAAGGAAGGCTACAGGGAAGAGCAGGAGGTGATTCTCTGGCCTTGAGCTGCTCATCCAGAAGTTGCAGGTTGATGGAGTACCACAGTTTGGGATGATGTATGTCTTTGGCTGCTGCTCCTGATTTCATGCTGTTGTTGATTTTATTATTCATCATAGTCAGGTCTGCATTTGGGATCTAATGACTTGATATTTTCTGCTAATTTCTGAATAGTTGCCCTTCGTTTTTTGTTTGCTTTTTTTCCAAAATAAATGGAAATTTGATTTCAGCCAACATACATGCCTGATGTGTTTTTTTTTTGGAGTAGCAATAACATTTCATAAATACAATGTGTAATTAATAACAAGGGACACCAACCTCCATGAGGAAACGATAAAATAAAAAATGTTGTTCTGAGAAATTGACACACCAAAAAATGCACAACAAATTTAAATACAAAAACAAACAAAAAAGGTGTAATTTGTGAGGTCGGCCTTTAAGAATTAAACTAATTATTCCTAAGATCACAAGAAAGAAGAAAGACATACGTTTGTCAGAACTTGTGATAAAGATCTGCAGCAAAAATGACATTTTAAACACCGTTCTAAAGCAACAAAACATGCACTGCATTAAACGAAGCAATAACTTGCAGAATGACGAATGTGCTCTCTCCATTAGGAACGCTAGTTTTTCCAGAACGAGCGCTCCCGTCTCCTAATTCAGTCTGAGCATGCGTGGGTTTTTTAACCGATGGACTTGCCCATAGACGATCAGAAATTACCATCGGTTTTTTATCCATCGGAAAATTTTAAAACAAGTTCTATTTTTAAAAACCGATGGAAAAAAGACCGATGGGTACCATACACGATCGGTTGGTCTGATGAAAACCATCCATCGGATGGTTTTCATCAGTCTGACCGATCGTGTGTACGGGGCTTGAAGGTGGTCAGTTTTGCAATTGTTTCACCTGCAGTGTGTGACAAGGCATTGTCATGCAACAGGATGACACCTTTGGAGAGCTTTCCTCAATGTTTTTCCTTGATATTATGCCTCAACTTCGTCAATAAAGCACAGTAATATGTTGCATTGATGGTTGAACCCTTTTGGAGGTAGTCCACCAGCAGAACTTCCTTCTTATCCCGAAAACTGTTGCCATTTTCTTCTACACTGACCTTTGCACACGGAACTTCTTTGGCCTGTGGGAACCACTGTGCCTCCATTCCTTAGACTGTTCCTTTGTCTCAAGATCATAACAGTAGATCCATGTCTCATCACCAGTTACCAGTTTGTCCAGGAAATCTGACTAATTTCTTGCAAAAATGTTCCAAAACAGCCACCGATGTCTCCACACGTTTCCTCTTTTGTTCAGTTGTCAAAAGTTTTGGGATCCACTTTGCTGCTAGCTTTCTCATTTCCAAGTCTTTGTGGATAATGGCACCAACTCTCTCACATGATATTCCTAGACATGTAGCAATAGTTTTGTCTGATATTTGGCAGCCCTCCATGATCGTGTCATGGATGGTTTTCACATTTGCAGGCACACAGACAGAAACAGGCCTTCCACTGAGTTTCTCACTTTCAACACTGAAATGGCCAGTTTTAAAATTGACATCCCAACGTTTAACTGTTGCATATGAAGGGCCACTGTCACCCAAAGTTTGTGACATTTCATCATGGATCTGCTTCGCACCCTTCCCTTTGGAGAATCAGGAACTTGTTTATGGTCCTATGCTCTTCCACATTGAATTTTTATTGAGGTGCTGCCATGTTCACTTTGGACCCGAAAAAGAAAGATAAGTTAAAATCATAGATAGTTGATATTTGCACTATTGAATATAGACAAATTGGCCAGTACACCCTGCAATTTACAGCTTTTTTCTGGGTAAGGCTCAATACTTATTAGCAACTCCCTCGTATTTTGTAAATCAGATAAGGTAGAATGCTCAGTGAAGTGAAGGCATACATGTGCCTGAAATGAGACCAGGGGATAACTAGAGCATTAAGGATTAGAAGACTCCTCCCCAGCCTGAAACACTTGCATCTGTTGTAAGAACCTTCCAATTGTAGGGGAGGAATGATTTTCCCACTGTCAGAGTTGAAGTGATGATCCAGCAGGACAAGGAATTTCATGTTTGGAGGGATAGAGGCATGGGTAGATCCAAGGAATGAGCCTGCTTTTTACATGCTGATAGATGGTTTACTTGCAAAGTTCTTGAGTGGAATTGGCCTAGAACACTTATAGCGAATCTCAGTGTGGGATTTCCCTTTGGACCTCAAATGTTGAGAAAGAGCTCTTAGAAAAAAGGGCTTTTTTTGGGAAAAAGTTTCTTGCCTGAGACATATCTAGATTTAGACCCAGGTACTCTAGGTGCATAGAAGGTTGGTAAGCAGATTTCTGGAAGTTGATCACCCAGGCAAAGGCCTGAAGCAGTTGAATTGTCTTTTGGAGGATTTTCGAGGTTTATGCATTCTTCAGGTGAAGGTTGTCAAGGTACCCTGTCACCTGGATGCTCTGAGTTCTGAGAAGGGCAAGCAAGGGTGAAAAGGACACACTAGGAGCAGAGGACAGGCCAAAAGACAATGCGATAAACTGGAAGTTTTTTTAAAGGCTTTGAAGTTAATGCATGGGAAGAGGGTGGGGGTGCTCTGCATTTAGAGAAACTCTGAGCACCTAAATAGGTGGGTTTTGTTACATTTCTCTGAGAAAGCAACTTTTTCCACCTGTGAGTTCTTTAATTAATTGGTCAAGTACCTTACAAAACAGGCATCTTCCTTGAAAAGGCATCTTTTGCACACAGGTTTTGCTGTCCAGGTGTAGCCATGCCCCCGCAGGGGTTGCTGAACGTAGTGGTCCACCTGTCACCCTGCCCAGTCAGACATTCATCTCACAGTCACTCAGAGACATAGAACAGTCCATAGCTTTGTTTTTTTATTGAGGGGATTAAACTTGGATGGGAAATTGGGAATTATGGGATGCCCAGAGATATTCAATGTAAACTTGCTCGGGACTTCTATATACTCATATACCCATATATACACCTCAATCTCCTCTCCAGCACAAACACTTACTGCACACCGTTCCTCCTCCAGCACTTCACTTGCTGCAGACTGTTACTCTTCCAGCACTTCCCTAGCTGCAGACTGTTCCTCCTCCGGACTAGCTAGCACCGCATGGGTAGGCCTGACACTGCTTCAGCCAGGCCTCAATGAACTGCCTTTTGCGGGCAGAGACTTCAGGCCCCTGTGGTGTAGAAATAGTTTATGTGCTAGCTGTCCTTTATTGAGCTAATGCTCCCAGATAGCTCTCTTCAGGTCCTGCCAGCCAGCCTGGCTGCAATGACGTCTCTCCACTGCCCTTCTCACAGTCCTCTCTTCTGGTTCTGCACCCATCCCAATTGCAATCTCCCAGTTCTCTCAGGCATGCCTCCCCAGTCCTCCCGACTGTGCTCACTCACCAGCCCTCCCGGCTGCGACCAGTAGTCCTCCTTGGAGACTCTTAGAAGTGTTCTCTCCCCCGCTGTCCTCTGCTTGCTCTCTCATGTGCCTCTCCTTCCAGGATCTCGTCACTACACCTGGATGCACCCGAGCCAGAGGCGTAACTAGAAAATTCAGGGCCCCGGTGCAAGAAATCATGAAGGCCCCCCCCCCCCACCGAAAAGCATGATTTTGATACTTTATCTTTGTCTATACTTTACTGCGGGTAGACACCCTCTTAGTGCAGACCCCCGCAGTATAGACACCCTCTTAGTGCAGACCCCCACAGTATAGACACCCCCCATAGTGCAGACCCCCACAGCATAGACACCCTCTTAGTGCAGACCCCCGCAGTATAGACACCCCCTTAGTGCAGACCCCCGCAGTATAGACACCCCCCTTAGTGCAGACCCCCGCAGTATAGACACCCCCTTAGTGCAGACCCCCGCAGTATAGACACCCCCTTAGTGCAGACCCCCGCAGTATAGACACCCCCCTTAGTGCAGACCCCCGCAGTATAGACACCCCCCTTAGTGCAGACCCCCGCAGTATAGACACCCTCTTAGTGCAGACCCCCGCAGTATAGACACCCCCCTTAGTGCAGACCCCCGCAGTATAGACACCCTCTTAGTGCAGACCCCCGCAGTATAGACACCCCCTTAGTGCAGACCCCCGCAGTATAGACACCCCCTTAGTGCAGACCCCCGCAGTATAGACACCCCCTTAGTGCAGACCCCCGCAGTATAGACACCCCCTTAGTGCAGACCCCCGCAGTATAGACACCCCCTTAGTGCAGACCCCCGCAGTATAGACACCCCCTTAGTGCAGACCCCCGCAGTATAGACACCCCCTTAGTGCAGACCCCCGCAGTATAGACACCCTCTTAGTGCAGACCCCCGCAGTATTGACACCCCCTTAGTGCAGACCCACAGTGTATTACACAGCCCCCCTTAGTACAGAACCCCGCAGTATAGACACCCCACTTGGTGCAGACCCCCGCAGTATATACACACCCCCTTAGTGCAGACCCCTATACATACAGTATATACACAGACACACACACACACACACTATACATACAGTATATACACACACTATACATACACAGTATATACACATAGACACAGTCACACACCAGCATTTTTTACCCAAAAATCAGCCTGATTGAACACACTGCTGCCCCCATCTCCTGGCATGCTGGGACTTGTAGTGCCCCAGCAGCTCACAGACACATTAGTTGGTAATACAGGAGAGGAGGGGACTGTGCTTGTTTAATGGTGGGCAGCTAATGAGTAGGAGATGTAGTTAGTAGAGATTGGGGAGACATTCAGGACATGTTCTTCCTCCAGCAGCAGTGCTCTTCTCACACACAAAATCAATCTAATAGCCTCAGAGACAGGAGGAGCCATGCTGGAGATAACACATCCTCTCCCTCACTGCTCACCAGGCTAATCCATCGACAAGAATCCATTAAGTAAAGCTTAGACAGCTTACCTTATCAGGCAACAGTCCATCCCGCACTGCAGGCTGTGTCCCCGCCTCCCTCTCCTCTCCTCATCTCCTGCTCTTGGGTCAAAAAAGCTGCGCTGTGGAAGGGGGCGTGTACAGCATGTTCCTATTGGCTGAGGGGGCAGTGAAGAGGCGGGGCAGCTATAATCTGACCGAATGGTCAGTCCTCCCCTGCCAGCAACGCTGTGACGGGCGGTGGCGGGCCCCCGGGACTTGGCAGAACTACAGGGCCCAGTCGCAACTGCGACTGCTGCGACCATGAAAATTCTGCCACTGACCCGAGCCTCAGCCCAGGGTCACCCCCCCAAACTGGGGAGCTCCCCGTGGGCCCCGACAGCCTCCTGTAACGTACCTTAGGTGTGAGCCTGACGTGCGGAGAGGGACCTCCCGTACAACCCCGGCTCGGAGACCACTGGAGTGGGGACAGTGGTGGTAAGAGCACGGTGAGGTAAGGGTGCCTGTCTGATCCTCACTGCTTGGAGTGGTGGAGCCGAGTGGAGACTGTAACGGCTGGTTCCGGAAGCAGCAGATGCAGGTCAGCAGGTGCAGCTTGCAGAGCAGAGGATGCAGGTCATCAGGTGCCGGTTTGCAGAACAGGGATGCAGGTCAGCAGGTGCAGGTTTGCATTGCAAAGGATGCAGGTCAGCGTGTGCAGCTTGCAGAGCAGAGGATGCAGGTAAGCTGGTGCAGGTTTGCAGAGTCAGACAAGCCGGGTCATACACATCCAGGTAAACATCATAAGTGGCAGGCAGAGAGTAGTCAAAGTCCAGGCCGACTGGCAGATAACTGAGCAGGGTCAAACGAGCCGAGGTCAGGACTGGTCAGGAAGCCGGGTCAAACACAGGAACAGGATACAAGCACAGAATCAGGAACTCAGGGAACAGAAGCAGATCAAACCGCAAGGGGCAACATCTCTGGAATGTCTTTTATAGGAAGTACATGGGAGGAGCAAGGGGTTCAAAGTTCAAACAGTAATCAAGACACCAAGCAGAGTAGTCTAATGGATCAGATAGGTTATCCAGCAGATCAGGCAGGGAACTGTCCAGCATCTCAGATAGCTCCGTTGGAAGGAGTCAATGCCAGACACAGAAGAGGTCCCAGGTTCAAGCCCAGCACGTCCCTGACAGTGCCCCCCCCTTAAGGGCAACCTCCGGGTGCCCAATAGAGCTCTTTTCTGGGGGTGACTGCAAAAAAAGGCCTGGATTAACTCTCGGGCGTGGATGTTCTGTTGGGGTTCCCAGGAGTTCTCCAGACCGTACCCCTTCCACTTGATCAGGAATTGAAGCTGGTTCCCTCTTCTTCGGCAGTCCAAGACGGCTTCCACCTCGAACTCCTCATCACCGTCAATGATTACAGGCTCGGGTGGTCCCGATCCCCTGTCTGGGAACGGGTCGGGCACTGCGGTTTTCAGCAAGGAAACGTGAAAGACTGGGTGAATCTTCAACGACTCCGGTAAGGCAAGTTCATAGGAGACCTTGTTTAATTTCCGTTTTACTAGGAAAGGACCAATGAACTTGGGTGCCAGTTTCCTTGCGGGGCAAGCCATCTTAAGGTTGGTGGTCGATAACCATACTTGGTCACCCTGTTGCAGGCATACTTCCCCTCTCCTTTTCCTGTCAAAGATTCTTTTATTGGCTGCTTGTGCCTTAGTCATGGCTTCCTGCAATATCCTGCTGTTACGGGTCAGGAAATCAACGATACTCTGGACCGCCGGGACTGTTGAATCAGGGATGAGATCAGGTAAGAAGGTCGGGTGAAACCCGTAGTTGGCAAAAAATGGCGATTGACCTGTAGCCGAATGACTGGCGTTGTTAAAGGCAAACTCTGCCAAGGGTAGTAAAGCTACCCAGTCATCTTGGACGAAGGTGGTGAAGCATCTGAGGTACTGTTCAAGCGTCTGATTCGTTCTTTCGGTTTGCCCGTTAGTTTGGGGGTGATAGGCCGAGGACATGGACAACTCAATCTTCAGGACCTTGCACAAAGCCTTCCAAAAGCGAGAGGTGAACTGCACCCCTCTATCCGAAATGATGTCTGCAGGGACCCCATGTAGCCTTACTACTTCCCTAATGAAGACCTGGGCAGTTTCCATGGCAGAGGGCGTGCCTTTGAGAGGCACGAAGTGGGCCATCTTGGATAGACGGTCAACCACTACAAAGATGGCTGTGCAACCTTCAGACGGGGGGAGTTCCACTATGAAGTCCATGGCAATCATTTTCCAGGGACGGTCAGGGACGGGTAAGGGTCTGAGCAGACCCCAGGCCTTGCTTCTAGTGGTCTTGCTACGGATACAGGTGGCACATGAACCTACATATTCCCTGCAGTCTTTTTCAAGATCCGGCCACCAAAACATGCGTTGAATCAGTTCAAGGGTTTTATGCATTCCGAAATGGCCTGCCAGGGGATGATCATGACACAAGTTTAACACTGTGACTCGAACTTCTTCTGGCACAAAGATTTTGTCATTCTTCCAAAGTAACCCGTCCTTGGGTACCAGAGTGATTCCAGAGGTACCAGACACACCTGTAGAAGCTTGCTTCAAGCCAGACATCAGGCTAGTTTTGTAAAAGTAAGAAGTTGCCTTCCGATAGAATGGTATCTGGAGCTGACACCTCTTTTGGATCATCAAACATGCGGGAAAGAGCGTCTGGTTTGGTGTTCTTAGAGCCTGGCCGGTACGTTATGTGGAATGAGAACCTAGAGAAAAATAGTGCCCAACGTGCCTGGCGTGGTCTCAGACGTTTGGCAGCTCTCAGATACTCTAGGTTCTTGTGGTCTGTGTAAATGAGTATAGGATGCGCTGCTCCCTCCAACAAGTACCTCCACTCCTCAAGGGCAGATTTAATGGCCAGGAGCTCCCGGTCTCCAACATCATAATTCCTCTCGGATGGGGTAAGCTTACGGGAGAAGAAGGCTACTGGGTGTATCAAGTCCTTGAGACCTTGGCGCTGGGAGATAACAGCTCCAACCGCTGTCTCTGAGGCATCTACCTCAAGTAGATACGGTAGGGCAGGATCGGGATGACTTAGGATAGGAGCAGACGTAAAAAGTCTTTTTAGGTTTGTGAAAGCAGCCTGTGCTTCAGATGTCCACTGGAATCGAGCATTTCGCTTCGTTAGCTGCGTAATCGGGAAAATAATAGCAGAGAATCCCTTGATAAACCTCCGATAAAAATTGGCAAAGCCAGCGAAGCGCTGCACCCCCTTTTTGTCTGAAGGTGCAGGCCAATCCAGAATAGCTGAAACCTTCTGTGGGTCCATCTTGAATCCCTCTGTAGAGATCACTAGGCCAAGGAACTGGATACTCTGTCGCTCGAATTCACACTTTTCTGGTTTTGCGTACAGTCCATGCTGGCGGAGACGACAGAGTACACTCTTGACGTGTTTCCGGTGCTGCTCGAGAGAGGAGGAAAAAATCAAAATATCATCAAGATAGACAACTACATAAATGTCCAGACAGTCTCTGAAAACATCATTGACTAGATGCTGAAAGGTGGCAGGGGCGTTACATAGGCCGAAGGGCATTACTAGGTATTCGTAATGGCCGAACCTGGTACGAAAGGCAGTCTTCCATTCATCCCCTGCTCGGATGCGTACCAGGTTGTACGCCCCCCGCAGGTCTAATTTGGTAAACACAGAGGAAGTCCTGAGTCTTTGAAAAAGTTCAGGTACCAGAGGCAGGGGGTACCGGTTTTTGACCGTGATTTTATTTAATTCCCGGTAATCTACACAGGGCCGAAGAGAATGGTCTTTTTTCTCCACAAAGAAGATTCCTGCCCCTGCTGGAGAAGTGGAAGGACGGATGAAACCCCTCTTAAGGTTCTCATCAACGTATTCTTTCAGTACCTCAAGCTCCCGTTCAGATAGGGGGAAGATCCGTCCGAAAGGAATCTCAGCACCGGGAAGAAGCTCGATTGGACAATCGTAAGGACGATGAGGCGGGAGGACTTCGGCCCCTCGCTTGCTGAAGACGTCCAGGAACTCATGATATTGTTTGGGTACAGAAGCTCGTATCTCTGGATCTGAATCCAGGCATAACAGAGGCCCCGAGGTGCTGGGACGTGGAAGCATGCAGTGGTGTTGACAGTATGGTGACTGGAACTTAATACTTCCGGTTCCCCAATCAATCTGTGGATTGTGTGCCTGAAGCCAGGGTAGACCCAGGATAACTGGAAACATGGGAGATGCAATAGCATCCAAAGTCAATAGTTCCTTATGGTCCATGGAGGTGATCACAGGCAAAGGAGGGGTCTCCTGGGTCACTACTCCAGACTTGATGCGAGACCCATCTGCCAGGAAAATGGAAAGTCCCTGAGTCTTAGGTTGGAGTGGGATGTGTTGTTGTGCTGCAAAGTCTAGATTGACAAAACAACTACATGCCCCTGAGTCGATTATTGCAGTTACTGGTATTGTCCTCCCTGGTAGTTGGAAAGAGATAGGAAGAGCCAGGTGAGTAGCATTGGTAGATGGAGGTGAGTAGTTGGGAGAAGAGGTAGCCAGGACCTTGCGCAGCTTAGCGGGACAAGAAGAGACATAATGACCGGGTTCCCCGCAATACAGGCATAGATAATTCTGCAGCCGACGAAGTCGTTCCTTGGCCGATAGGGAATGTTTCATTAGTCCAAGCTGCCCTGGCTTGACGGTCTGGTTGAGAGATGAGGGTTCAGTTGGAACCGTACTGGCACTGGCAGGGTACACAGGGGCTCGTATCTGGGGTAGCATCCAAGCTGGGCGGAGCTGCTGGGTAGACCTTTCTGCTCTGCGCTCCCGGAGTCGTCAGTCTATCTGGATAGACAAAGTAATTAAAGTCTCTAGAACATCAGGAACACCGACCTGTGCTAACTTGTCCTTCAGGCTTTCAGAGAGACCAAGATGGAACTGATGCCGCAGAGCCGCCTCATTCCACTGGGTTTCCGCGCTCCAGCGTCTGAAATCAGTCACATAGTCCTCGACCGCTCGGCGGCCTTGCTGGAGCGCATGGAGAGCAGCCTCGGCAGTAGAAGTCCGCTGTGTATCGTCATAAAGTCGGGCCATGGCATCAAGAAAAGAGGGCAGAGAGTCTAGAACTACATGGCGGACTTCAAGTAGGTGATGGGCCCAAGCTTGAGGTTCCCCCTGCAGCAAAGCGATAACGAAGCCCACCTTGGTGGCTTCAGATGAAAAAGTCAGAGGTAGCAACGAAAAGTAAAGTTCACATGTGTTGCGAAACGCACGGAATTTACTCCGATCCCCAAAAAACTTCTCAGGAACAGGGACCCTGGGCTCAGGAGATGGTATCATTCCAATAGAGGAAGTTGGGGTTGGAGGTGAATCTGCAGAGGTGGCTTGAGTTTGTGTCTGCTTATCCATTCGGACGTGGCTGCCCTGCAGAGACTTCACGATCTGAGTGAGAGCTGTAAGGTGTTGATAGACATTGTCCATAGGCAAGGTATCTCCTGCAGGCTCAGGCATGGCGGTTTGATACTGTAACATACCTTAGGTGTGAGCCTGACGTGCGGAGAGGGACCTCCCGTACAACCCCGGCTCGGAGACCACTGGAGTGGGGACAGTGGTGGTAAGAGCACGGTGAGGTAAGGGTGCCTGTCTGATCCTCACTGCTTGGAGTGGTGGAGCCAAGTGGAGACTGTAATGGCTGGTTCCGGAAGCAGCGGATGCAGGTCAGCAGGTGCAGCTTGCAGAGCAGAGGATGCAGGTCATCAGGTGCCGGTTTGCAGAACAGGGATGCAGGTCAGCAGGTGCAGGTTTGCATTGCAAAGGATGCAGGTCAGCGTGTGCAGCTTGCAGAGCAGAGGATGTAGGTAAGCTGGTGCAGGTTTGCAGAGTCAGACAAGCCGGGTCATACACATCCAGGTAAACATCATAAGTGGCAGGCAGAGAGTAGTCAAAGTCCAGGCCGAATCTTGGCAACAGGCAGACTGGCAGATAACTGAGCAGGGTCAAATGAGCCGAGGTCAGGACTGGAGACAGAAGCGTGGTCAGGAAGCCGGGTCAAACACAGGAACAGGATACAAGCACAGATTTAGGAACTCAGGGAACAGAAGCAGATCAAACCGCAAGGGGTAACATCTCTGGAATGTCTTTTATAGGAAGTACATGGGAGGAGCAAGGGGTTCAGAGTTCAAACAGTAATCAAGACACCAAGCAGAGTAGTCTAATGGATCAGATAGGTTATCCAGCAGATCAGGCAGGGAACTGTCCAGCATCTCAGATAGCTCAGTTGGAAGAGTCAATGCCAGACACAGAAGAGGTCCCAGGTTCAAGCCCAGCACGTCCCTGACACCTCCACACCCTCTCACTCCAGCTCTTTGACCAGACAACTCCCCAGCTGGGCTGACCCCAGGTATTTAAGGAGGCCTGCCCCCTGCCAATCCAAGTTGGGGATTAGCCAAGGCTCTTTAAGTTATTCTAGGCAGCCCCACCTCTCTTCCCCTCCTCTCCTTCTAGGACTTTCTAGAAGGAAGAGGGAGGTGACAGTGAAGTGATGTGGCCTATGAGTCACCAGCTGCTACCCTGAGCCACTGCCAGCCCAGAATGAAAACAAACATTCCTAGCAACCAGCTAGGCCTGCCTAAATTTCCCTACTCTGCCAACAAAAATCCTTACTCTAGAACCTACCTAACTAAAGGGTGATACACAAGCTTTTGGACAGAGAATCCTGTGCATATGAACAGAGATAATAGTCATCCTGGATATTTATCTTATGACATGTTCAAGGGCATTTACGCAGAAAAGAAGAGCAGAGGGAAGCTGTTTTAATTGCTCTGCAACTGCATGATCCTGAAAGACAGGGTCATGTTTGTTGATCATAGTTGTGCTCTAGTAAGTTGAAGTTTTACATGCTGAAATAGCAGCAAGAACTGGTTGTAGGGCTCAGCCTGCCAGGTTAAAGAGCAGATCAAATGTTCTGTTCACAGAATCTTTAAAAGATGACACACCTTCAATGAGTAAAGAGAGATATTTGTTTAGGACAAAAATGGCTTGGTCACCACAGGAATAGCCACATTTTTTGTAAACTTTTTTCAACTGGATGGATTTCAGAAAAAAAATCCTTGAGGGAGTGAAAATCTTTTCAAGCAAGACCCAGCCATCATAGACTACCCATTCTATCTGTTTGTGAACAGGGAAGGTTTGGAAATACTTTGTAGGTCTCCTTGTCTCCTCAATGGGGTGTGGCAAGACATAGGAGAGTCCACATGTACAATGTTAAGGCTTTTGCATACAGAGGCAATGAGCTTTTCATCATTAGCAGGCATATTGCGGGAAGCTCCCTCTTCAATGTAGGGACAGTGTGGGGAAGATACATTTTCTGCAGTTTCCTCTAGCACTGCTTCTACATCCTCTTCATTCCCCTGTGATTTAGCTTAATGTGGGACCAGTATATCAGGGTCTGATTTCGGTTAAGAAATGGGAGTAGGGGAGGAGGTGGGGAATTTTTGAGCTCTAGACACGATTGGCTAAATTAAGGCCATAATCTGTCCAAGAAATATACATTAGATGTAGAAAATTCAGCTGTTTTTAAATAGGCAACTTATTGCATTTTTGAAATAAAATCAGATGCTGAGACCTGTGTTAAGACCTGTATGGCACCCTGCAGCAAACTCAATGCTTGATCCGGTGTCCAAAGCAACATTATAGTCTGTCCCTACAGTGTGGGTTGCAGGTATGGTCCCCAAGGTTTTACTGAGGTTGCACTGAACCATATTCGCTCCTTTTGTAGACAGTTGATGGAAGAAATTAAGAAAATAATAACAGAAAATAATAAAGTATTGAAGCTAGCTTCTCCAGGAAGGAGAAGAGGTCCATTGCCTACAGACACTAGCAAAAAACTGAGGACTCATAGAGGTAGGGTTATAGGGGAGGTGACCCATGGGGCATGTCCTCAAACGTTTGCCAGTGTCCAATCACCAGAAGATACAGAGGTAAAACCCATGTTGTAGGAATAAGTTGCCGGTGTCCTGTACTGAAGAATTAAAGCAAAGCAGTATTACCAAAAGAAAGGCTTGTTTGTCACAAAAAGTTACTTGCTGGTGTCTGTGTCCAGGAACTTAGAACCCCAGTTTGATCCAAGAAACACAATTCCTGGTTGTATCCAAACTATATAAGTATACAGTACCTGTCATGACATAAATATGAGGGTCGCATTGATATCCAGTTGCCTGGATTACGTCAAGGCAGCCCAAAAATTGTACCTGCTGCATTTTTGGTAATACACCGGCCAGAATTGCATTACTGCAGGTTTTGGTGTGTTGCAATGGAATTAGGTTGGGGTGCTATTCAAAATGAATGGTGTCACAACACACCGATGCACATTATGCTGGCCAATGGCCTGGTGTGAAAGGCCTAAGATTCCTTCACATTCACATTTTTATAGTGTTAACCAATGCTTTATACATGCATTTTTTCATTATCAGTTGCAGATTCTGAATCTTGAGGGGTCTTTAGAAGTGGAAAAGGCCAGCCAAGCAGAAACTGCTACTGAGCTGGAGTTCGTAAAAACAAAAATTCAAAAAAGTGGAAATGGCTTTTAATAGAGAAAAATGGATTGCTGAAGATCTGACAGACAAGCTTCGGAGGTAAGTGTCACAAACGGAAAATTGAATTCAAATACTTACCGTAATTTTCCTTTCCTGACGAGATCCATGTCAGCACAGCTGGGTGAGGCTCCGCCCACCCCTACGTAATCAGGACTTAAATATAAATGTTTCACTTACCTTAGCCTCAGCGTTTCGTAACTATTACTACTTAACTGGGTGGGTTCTGTGCTGACATGGAGCTCGTCAGGAAAGGAAAATTACGGTAAGTATTTGAATTCAATTTTCCGTTTTCCTGACGGCTCCATGTCAGCACAGCTGGGAATTAACTAGCCAAAACAGGGGAGGGATAATGCTACACACTCCATAATTCTCACTAAAACCGTAACAGAAGCCATGATGCCTCTGACAAACTCAATTGTCATTAAGCCATGAATATGAATATTTTGGTGTCCACATGGCTGCCTTGCAGATTGTTAGAGACACCCGGCCTGCTGTCACCCTCAAGGTCCGGACCCTTCTAGTGAGAGTGCCATGATTCTCCTGGCACAGCCAGCCCTACAACCTGCAGGTCAAGGAGATGAGGTTACCAACCAAGAGATAATAATCTTGCTGGAAGCCGTAAAATCATTGTGTGTTCCACCCAGGGGCGGATCCAGAAAAATATTTTTTTTTGGGGGCAATTTATCGGGGCAATGGCTGGTGTTGGCGCTTCAATGATCACGGCACCATGATTGTTATATAAAATTAAATGGTTCAACTCACCATAATGCAGAATCAGTGGGTGCCCTGAGTGTGTCACTTGCCACGTCACCTGCCACCAGATGCAGCTTGTCACTTGCCACGTCACCTGCCACACGTTGTGGATTGTCACTTACCACGTCGCTTGCCACACGTTGTGGATTGTCACTCGCCACACATTGCGGATTGTCACTTGCCACGTCACCTGCCACATGTCGCGGAATGTCACTTGCCTGCCACCAGATGCAGATTGTCACTTGCCACGACACTTGCCACAAGTTGCGGATTGTCACTTGCCACATGTTGCGGATTGTCACTTGCCACAAGTTGCGGAATGTCGCTTGCCACAAGTTGCGGAATGTCACTTGCCACAAGTTGCGGAATGTCACTTGCCTGCCACCAGATGCAGATTGTCACTTGCCACCTCACCTGCCACACCTTGCGGATTGTCACTTGCTAAGGTGGTGTTTTGCTTGTCAGAGTCAGGCAGCAGAGAGATAATGTAATCTCTCTGCTGCCTGCACAGTGAGGGTGGAAGTTACTGCAGCGATGTAGGGCGGGCATGGGGCGGAGAGAGATGATGTCATCTCTCTGCTCCCCCGGCCGCCGGCTTGTTGATTGGCCAGCCGCCCGCTCAGAGCTGACCAGCTGACCGCCCACTCTCTGACTCTCACTCGCCGCCCGCCCACACACCGAGGCACCCGACAGCTCACGCTGTCACCCGCCCGTGGTGCCGCCCGCTCTGTCACTCGCACGCGGACCCGTCCGCTCAGACTCTCAGGTGCCCGCAAGTTCCGCAACTACCGTCCACTCAGATTCTCAGGCGCCCACAAGTTCCGCAACTACCGCCCGCTCAGACTCTCATGTGCCCGCAAGTTCCACAACTAAAACTAATTTCTTTTTCGTACATCACGGGACACAGAGCGACTTAGTCATTACTAATGGGATTATATAGATTACCTTCAGGTGCTGGCACTGGCAACTTCCAAACCGGAAGTACCCTCCCCTATATAAGCCCCTCCCATCCGGGAGCACCTCAGTTTTTTGCCAGTGTCTAAGGTGTTGGCCAAAGAGTAACATGTGTTTTCACTGGGCTTGCGTACAGGTTCTTTTATGGGCCTTAGTAAGCTGTTCCGGATCCGACCAAAAAAGCTTCATAGCTAAACGGTCGGTACCCGGGCCTTGCAACAGAAGAGCAAGGTTTTGCCTGTAATGCCTCTCTTAGGAGGGCTGGACCCTGGGATCCAGAGCTCTGGTCATACCCACGACCAAGATGTTGTCTGTGCTGGGTGCTATACAGGTCCAGGGGAGTGGAATCCTTGGGAACCCGGTCCCTGAAGGTTTAAATACAATGCCTGCCGTGAGAGGTGAAGTTTGGGCTTCTGTGGACCAAACAGAGTCCTGCGGCGGGGAACAGGTAAGTGGGGGCCCCCAGGAACTTGGTTCTATTGGGGGACCCCCAAGCCTAATTTGTCTTTCTGTCTGTTACCTAACGGTATTCCCGCTAATATCTGTGCATGCCTGTAACTACTGGAAAATGTAAAATTTTAATAGTAGTCAAAAAAAAAAAAAAAAGGGAGGCCGCGGTACCTGTGTTAAACCACTAGAGGCCGCTGTGGTCCATTTTTCTTGTCATGTGGATCTTTGTTTTTTTTCAAGTCAAAAGATCCAGGCAGTTGGTAAGTTTCTCTGTGGGAATCCACTTCCTCTGCCCTGTTGCTGCGCTCATCCACCGCACAGGCCCTCCGGCAAAAAGGGCCCTGGCTCCTAGTCCCTGCTTGTTTTCAAAAAAGAGCGCCGAAGGCGCACGGGCGCGCGCGCGGGCGCGTGCACGCGCCTCCTATGAAAGGAAAGGGGCAGGGCGGGTGGATGACGCTCGATGCGCGCCGCGGCGCCTCTGCGCATGTGCAGGCATCCCAGCATGGATAAAAGACACAGTACAAGTGTCAGCTGGATGCAAGCAGAGCTAGCAACAAAACGGTGGCACACAGAGGCGGTTGATGCAGGCATCCCCATAGAAAGACACTTTAGTGGACACCAGCTGGTATATAGCAGCAACTGTGTTAGACTATTACCAGTAAAATTGGTGTATGACGATGGGAATACCTCAGCTTTGTGCTTGAAGGATATGTCGTCCAGACGCTCTGGAAATAAGTCTTCCAAGAAGCCAAAGGGGTCTCCATCGGGCTCTGAGGATTTTGGGCATGCTTGTACTGCACCAATCTCCCCTGAAATTTCAGAGGTTAGTATCCGTAGGAACCCCGCAGGAGTACCTGGTGCTGCGGCTGTCCCCAGTCCACCTGCTCCTGTATATATAACAGAGGAGGTTTTTTCCTCAACTCTGGGAGGATTGGAAGAGAGATTAACAGCATTGATCGCTGCTTCCCTGTCACAGGGAAAGCGCGTCCGATCTCCGTCTCCTCCTTCAGAGTGCCTGTTAGTGGAGGAACAGCCCCACACAGAGATCGACCTACCTGAAGGGGATCAGGATGAGGTTGATTCGGTTATAGAGGAATCAACAGTGGAAGAACCTTTCTCAGCATCTCAGGCTGAAAGATTATGGGTTCAGTCTCTGACTAACATGGTCCGATCAGCATTTAAAATGCCTCTTGCGGAGCCATCAACCACTACTGTCTCCTCGCTTGGGTCGCTGAAAGCTCCCCAGACTGTCTGTTCCTTCCCAATCCACCCTTTATTGGAAGGGCTTATTTACCAGGATTGGGAGCATCCTGATAAAATATTTACTCCCCCCAAGAGATTTCCGGTGATCTATCCCAAGGAGGATAAGTTCATAAAAAAATGGAGGGTCCCTACAGTGGACGCAGCCATCTCTTGTGTGAATAAATCACTGACATGTCCAGTAGATAATGTTCCAATGTTCAAAGACCCAATAGATAAAAAATTGGAGTCTTTACTAAAATCTGCTTTCTCTACAGCAAGCATGGTGACACAACCTGCAGTAGCAGCGATTGGGGTCTGCCAAGCAGTGAAGGATCAGTTGAAACAAGTCTTAAGGGACTTACCAGATCAGCAGGCTCTTGCCCTAGCTGACCTACCTAGAGCCTTGTGTTTTGCGGTGGACGCCATAAAGGATACGATCCAACAGGCCTCCCGCTTTACGCTGTCTGTAGTACATATGCGTAGGCTTCTATGGCTCAAAAACTGGTCTGCTGAAGCTCCCTGTAAGAAATTGCTGATTAGCTTCCCATTTCATGGAGAACGCTTATTTGGAGAAGATCTGGACAAGTATATCCAGAAAATTTCTGCCGGTAAAAGTACACTCTTGCCGGTTAAGAACAAGGGTAGAAGTCCTTCTTTTAAGAGGCCTACTTCTCCAGTCCCTGGCACATCGGCTGTGAAACAGTTCCGACGGCCTCCGCGGTCAAATCCAGGGGGCAGAAATCAGGGACAATCACAGGGTAACAAGAAACCCTGGGTCAAGAGAGGTACAAAACCTCCCTACAAGTCATGAAGGGTTGCCCCCACTCAATCGGGTGGGGGGAAGACTTCAGTTGTTCACAGAGACCTGGCGGGACACCATCAGAGACAGATGGGTGATCTCCGCAGTAAGTCTGGGATACAAGCTGGAGTTAAAAGACACTCCTCCTGCCCATTTTATGAGGTCAAACGTGCCAAGCGATCCCCAGAAGAGAGGATCCCTCCTTCGGGCACTAGAACAACTATTGCTCCAAGGTGTAATCATGAAGGTTCCCTTGGAAGAAAGCGGGTTCGGGTTTTACTCGAACCTTTTCACAGTCCCCAAACCAAATGGGGACGTGAGGCCCATATTAAATCTAAAAGGGCTAAACAAATTCCTACATATCAGGACTTTTCGGATGGAGTCGATCCGATCGGTGGCCACCGCCCTACAAGGGCAGGAATGGTTAGCCTCGATCGACATAAAGGATGCTTATCTGCATATTCCCATCTTTCCGGCCCAGCAGAAATTTCTACGCTTTGTAGTAGAAGGGCGCCATTTTCAGTTCAGAGCCTTACCTTTCGGTCTGGCCACAGCACCACGAGTGTTCACAAAAATTCTGGCCCCACTATTGGCCAATCTAAGAACACGGGGTGTAATGATAATGGCATATTTAGACGACCTGCTACTAATAGACCACTCAGTGGAAAAACTGGAAGTAGCTATTCACGAGACAATCAAGTATCTGGAATATCACGGTTGGATTATCAACCGAGACAAGTCAGCTCTAAGACCAGTCAAAAGTCTGGAATACTTGGGGCTAAGGCTGGATTCAAATCAGAGAAAGATTTTCTTACCTCCAGAGAAGGTGTCGTCTTTGAAAGATTTGACCCACTTAGTGGGTACAAAAAGAAAACCATCCATACGCCTGTGCATGAGGCTGCTGGGAAAAATGGTGGCTTCATTCGAAGCAGTACCCTACGGTCAATTCCATTCAAGGAACTTGCAGAGGGCCATACTGTCAGCCTGGAACAAAAAAGTTCAGGCTTTAGACTTACCAATGTCCTTGTCCCCTTCCGTTCGCAAGAGCCTCCATTGGTGGTTGGTGCCCCAGAATCTGGAAAAAGGGAAACCCTTCAGTCCGGTTTCTTGGAAGGTGGTCACTACAGATGCCAGCCTCATAGGCTGGGGGGCAGTACTGGAGCAATGGTCTCTCCAGGGCAAGTGGTCAGAAGCAGAGAAGGCCCTGCCCTTCAATCTCTTAGAGATACGAGCAGCCCGGTATGCCCTAGTAGCATGCTCATCCAAACTCCAAGGGTCCCCTGTCAGAATTCAATCAGACAATGCCACAGCAGTGGCATATATCAATCACCAGGGTGGCACCAGGAGTCGTGCAGCCCAGAGGGAAGCAAATTGCATCCTGGAATGGGCAGAAAGGTATGTCCCAGCCATATCCGCGATTTTCATCCCAGGAGTGGAAAATTGGAGAGCGGACTTTCTAAGTTGCCAGCAATTATGCCCGGGGGAATGGTCTCTTCACCCCGAGGTTTTCCAGGCAATATGCCAGCGGTGGGGAACACCGGATGTAGATCTGCTAGCATCCAGATTCAACGCAAAGGTGGACAGATTTGTGTCTCGCACAAGGGATCCCCTAGCTTGCGGCTCGGATGCCCTAGTGTTCCCTTGGGATCAGTTCAAGCTGATATATGCATTCCCACCGCCACAATTGTTACCGCGATTAATCCGCAGAATCAGGGTAGAAAAGAAACCAGTGATTCTGGTGGCTCCAGCGTGGCCCCGAAGAGCATGGTACGCGGAGATCGTAAAGATGTCAGTGGGGAGTTCTTGGACCCTCCCACATCGTCCGGACCTGCTTTCGCAGGGACCGATATACCACCCTTCCTTACAAGCCCTAGGTTTGACGGCCTGGCTATTGAAGCCCACATTCTAAAAAAAGAGAGGTCTCTCTAATCCTGTGGTATCTACCATGATCAATGCCAGGAAGCCGGTATCCAGGCAGATCTATTATAGGATCTGGAAGGCGTACATTGCGTGGTGTGAGGCCAAGAAATGGCATCCGCGTAAGTACATAATAGGTAGGATCCTGGACTTCCTACAGTGGGCTGTGGATAGGAAGCTTGCCTTGAGTACTATCAAGGGTCAGATTTCGGCCTTGTCAATATTTTTTCAAAGGCCCTTGGCTTCGCATTCACTAGTCAAAGCTTTCATACAAGGAGTGATGCGTATTAGCCCTCCGGTTAGTATTCCCATATGTCCATGGGACTTAAACCTGGTTCTGTCGGTTCTACAGAAACAACCATTTGAACCATTGCAGCACATTTCCTTGGTTCTTCTCACCAGGAAATTGATTTTCTTAGTAGCCATTGTTCGGCTAAAAGAGTATCGGAATTAGCCGCCTTGTCCTGTAAGGAGCCATATCTGGTTGTCCATAAGGACAGAGTAGTATTACGTCCTCATCCAGCCTTTCTTCCTAAGGTGGTATCGAGGTTTTCATTTGAACCAAGATGTGGTTCTTCCTTCTTTTTTTCCCAAACCTACCTCGGTAGAGGAAAAGTTATTGCATTCTTTGGATGTAGTAAGAGCAGTTAAAGCTTATCTAAAAGCCACTGCTCAGATTCGTAGAACGGATACTTTGTTTGTTCTGCCGGAAGGCCCCAGAAAGGGTCAGGCAGCATCAAAATCTACTTTAGCCAAGTGGATTCGACAGGTCATAATACAAGCCTATGGCTTGAGAAGGAGACCGCCTCCGTTCAAAGTTAGGGCGCACTCCACAAGAGCAGTTGGAACTTCATGGGCAGTGCATCACCAGGCCTCCCTGGCTCAAGTCTGTAAGGCCGCAACATGGTCTTCAGTACACACGTTTACTAGATTCTACCAGGTAGACGTTAGAAGTCAGGAGGATGTCGCCTTTGGGCGCAGTGTGTTGCAGGCCGCAAAAGATCCTCATGCCTGATGGCGCCCAGCTTATGTATAGTGTATCCCTCCCCTCATTTGGCATTGCTTTGGGACGTCCCATTAGTAATGACTAAGTCGCTCTGTGTCCCGTGATGTACGAAAAAGAAAAAGGGATTTTTATAACAGCTTACCTGTAAAATCCTTTTCTTGGAGTACATCACGGGACACAGAGCTCCCACCCCTCTTTTTGGGACACTTATTGCTTTGCTACAAAACTGAGGTGCTCCCGGATGGGAGGGGCTTATATAGGGGAGGGTACTTCCGGTTTGGAAGTTGCCAGTGCCAGCACCTGAAGGTAATCTATATAATCCCATTAGTAATGACTAAGTCGCTCTGTGTCCCGTGATGTACTCCAAGAAAAGGATTTTACAGGTAAGCTGTTATAAAAATCCCTTTTTCTCGGGGTGGCAATTGCCCCGCTGCCCCCCCTGGATTCGCCCCTGGTTCCACCTAAAAAAGACAAACAGATGCTCAGACTTCCTGAAGGCAGGAGTCGCCTTGATTAAATATTTTAGAGCTTAGCCCATATCCAATGGGCTAACTTCTTGGGTACTCCCCAAAGGGAACGTAGCAGGAAAACCTTTTGTGTGATACGAACTCTAAAGGTCAGTTCAGGCACAAAATCGAGCATTGGCATGAGCACCATCCTGTCTGGGAAGTACGTGAGTATCGGTTCTCTAAACCCCAAGGAGACCAATGCTGATGTAATTGCCACAAGTAAATCAGTTACAGTGAGAGGTACCACATGGTGATTGAAGGCATCTGATGAAATAATTAAGCGTTGGAAGCCCGCTGAATGCCGGTGAAGACAGAGATAGCCAAAATGCATGCCTATAGCATGTTTGCGTAAAGAACTAAGTCAAGTCTCGCCTGTAGGCATTCGGAGCAGGCTTCTGAAGAGTCCAGCATAAGATCTTGATCAGCGAATATACTGGGCATACATGCCATGTTCCACTATAGGTATGCTTCTCTTTGTCCTTTCTTGTCACGCAAGATTATTCAGATCTTCACAGAGCATTGGAAATCCGTTAGCCTCTGCCTCTCCAGACCCTAGCCATCAGGCTGAGCCTGTCGGATGCCGGATGAATTTGACTGGAGAAGATTTGATCTACCAGGCAGAGGGAGTCACTCCTTGACACTCATAAGGATGAGTAGCGGGTACCAGAACTGTCACCTTCCCTCGCCCCAGCCTTAGCTGGAAGCTGAGAATCAGAGGGAGCAGCAGAAAAAGGCATAAGCCGTCTTGGCGATCCATTCTGCGGTCAGCACTTCCACTCTGAGAGCTTGTGGATCCTGGGCCCTGGAATGGAACTTCAGCAACTTAGTGCCGACTGGGAGTGTAAGCGGTCTACTTTTGGCAGAAGAAAACACTCGCAGTAGCCTGGATCATCCATTGTCATCCAGAGTAAATAAAAAATGTTTGGATGTTTTCCAGACACAGAAACTGTATAATCTTTCAGTCCCACGTGGGAAGTATAAAGAAAACAAAAAGAGAGACAAGCTCTCATTGAACGGGATTTTAAAGGGAGATTTCAGTTCTGAAAATCTCCCTTTAAAATCCCGTTCAGTGAGAGCTTGTCTCTCTTTTTGTTTTCTTTATACATTGTCATCCAGACTTGTCCTGGACAAGTAGTTTGCCTGAAGATTCTTCCGACCAGGCACATAGGTCGCAGATCGCTGGGAGGATTGACTTGGGTGAATTCTAGAATTAGAGAGAACTTCAGAAGTGAGAGACTGAGCCTTGTTTCCAGATGTAGGTCACCGCCGTTGTGCTGTCCAACTTTCCCAGGACAGGCTTACCCCGGATGGGGTGACTGAAGGTTAAGAGCCTGAAAAAGGCTGCCCTCAACTCCTGGACTGAGTCTTGGATCCTTGACAAAAGACCATTGGCCCTGAGCTCATTGTTCTTGACGTAAGGTTCCCCTACACTGGCTGGTGTCTGACTGCACTACCAGGTCGTCTGTAGGGAATGACATTGCAGACGATTAGTTTATTCAACCACAAGTTTAGGTCACTGGTCCAGAAACTCGGCTTGAACGGGAGCAAGAGTTAAACTGAGCCTACCTGAGCTGCTGGAGTGAGGCGATGTCTATGGCTCAATCAGAGACGTGAAGGATGAAAGATCTCCAAATATGGCCCAAAATGCTTGCCTTAGGGGGCCACGTGTCAATCACCAAAGCCGTCCCTATGTCCACAGAGGAACCACATTGTGCCCCTAGGGCATGTATGGGTGGCACAACCCTAAAATAACAGACAGCATCCTGACATGGAAGTTTTTACTGACTTCTTGGTTTATGCATTGGCTTCCCTGTCTTTCCTGGACTCCCATCCAGAAAAGCGCAGGAGCTAAGCTCTCTGGTGTGAGTGTGGAAACTGACTCTTGAGTTTTCGGTCTTCTTTAACTCAGTAGACCTTCATCGTGAGGCAGGAAGCCAAACTGGCCGCTATTAAATTTAGGCTTGCCTTTCTGCGATTAAGAAAAAAATGCAGTGATAGCGTTTGTCCTTGAGAGTCACACTTTCCGATGGTAAGGTCATGTAAATTGCCAATCCCACAAGGCACACATACTGACCAGCGGGGTGATCCCAACCCCTGGACCTCTATTCGTTCAAAAGGGCATAACTTTTACATCCTGCTGTGACGATATTCTCCAATCTTGATGAACAGGCATTCGATCCATTCCACATCCAGCTGTCTTCTGGAAGTACTTAAAATACTTCCAAAGCTTCACCTCTATACACAGGCATTTGACCAACCTTACCAATCTGGACACAGGTCGTCCTCTTTTTCCTGTTTAGAAGAGACTGGAGAGAATTGATTGGCCTGAGCAGGCCCTGAAAGAAGGCTGGACAATGCCAAACAGACGGTCCCCGCACGAGACGAATCTAGTCATTTCTTTAGGGTGTCTCGATCATCTGCTTAATAGTGACAACTGGTTAGGTGTCATCGTCATCTTTATCCTAGGTTGCTTGAACTAGGCAACATCCTTGCAGTCATATTAGTCTGTTTCTCTTTAGAAGGATCTGAAGCGGATTGTTTGCTTGAGAAGGCTTGGAGACTTCACAGGGTGAGTGGAAACACTCTTTTAGAGTGTATTGACCATATGTTGCATGAATGCGACAACCTGTTAGGTGCCGTCATCCTTATCCTTGGTTGCTTGAACAAAGCAGACTGTGTGCAGTCATGTCCATCCGGAAGTTTGGAAAATGGGCTGCTTCACCTGGTATGGACAGGCAGCTTCTCATTGTCAGAGCAGATAACCCTTTCACAGGGTAAGCCGAAAACACCCTTTTTGAGTGTATTGGCAATTTGTTTATTGGGTGTGACACCTTTTAGGTATCACCCTCCTCCCTGGCTAAGCGTGAAAAGATAGCTCAAAAATAGAGATACCTGGGGGTCGGACTTTGAAGGCAAGGACACATAAGATAAACAAAAAAATATATTTTATTTATAAAAGACAAGACAGAAACTATAATAGAGTAGATTAAAACACTGTATACGAGATGATTGTACAGATGTGGTCCCTGTGTGCGGACGCACACAGGGACCACATCTGTACAATCATCTCGTATACAGTGTTTTAATCTACTCTATTATAGTTTCTGTCTTGTCTTTTATAAATAAAATATATTTTTTTGTTTATCTTATGTGTCCTTGCCTTCAAAGTCCGACCCCCAGGTATCTCTATTTTTGAGCTATCTTTTCACGCTTTTCCAAGTTATCCAACGGATGTGGCATTGTGAGTGCTTCCCTTTCCCTCATTTTTATACCTCCTCCCTGGCTGTTTAAGCCAGTGGGATACATACTGTTATGCCCATCCGTGTGTTCCTCTTATAGAGCCTGAGGAGGGATGTTTGCTTGGGAAAGCTATGAGACTGTTCCTTCATGTACATCCATGTCTTCTTATTGAAGGGCCTGAAGCATGTTCGTTCTGAGATTGGTAAACGCTAATAGATAACCTCACCACAGGGTTTGCGCACCATTCAGCAAAACAACCCATAGCCCCGGATCGAACTGGTGCGTTTTTGACATGCAACCAGACCAGTCAAATCGCATGTAAAATAGGCGGCAATCGTACTGCCCTAATCGGTGCGGCGCCGCACCAACTTCAAAAAGGCAGTTTCGTACTACCTTTGCGACTCCGGGCCGCGACCTATATTGACCTGCACAGATGTGTCTGAAAATCACGACCGGAATCGAATCAGACCAGGGGAAAAAAAAAAAAAGCTGAATTGCACAGCCTCATTCCCGCAATCCAGTGCAACCCTGGACAAGAGAAAAAAAGGTTAAATGCAGTAAATAGATTGCTTAGTAACAAGCCCTGAGGGGTTAACCCCAGCTAGAAGGAGGCAGAAGCTTTCATCTACAGCCCTGATAACCAGGTGGAGGATAATTAGCTAAAATCTAGTCCTGCAAGGGATCAGGCCACAGGAATTGTAGACATCACAAACATGCTTCTCCATACTCTTTCTTCTTTTTTTTTTCTTTTTAATCACAGATGACTCCTCTACCTTCTTTGGAAAATGCTGGTCTTTGGAGGGGGTTTGGCATAATGGCACAACAGTAAACATGAGAAGCCATCAACAGATTTATTGCCATGTGTAAACAGACAAAGTGTTACTTTGTATACCTGTTATGCAGAGTACCCCCAGTGGAGGAGTTAGGCTATGCATAGTGGCTGCAGGGAGCAAGGTCCAGCGATATCCAGTAATGCAGCATACATTTGGATACAAAGCATTTAGCTTACCCACCTCCATAATCCGACCGTCCACACTGGCACAGCGCGGGTGCGCGTGCATAGGGTAACACTCTGCCATGACCGCTGTCCACTTTATGGACCTTGCGGACCCCAGACATGGCTGTTAGCCATGATAAAGCCACCCCGTTGACCAGCAGCGGGGCTCCCTGGATTATGGTCATTTAGATGACACACCAGGGACTGCGTCCAGCTTAATCCACACGTATGGATGGACGGACGGCCAGCCATTTAGAGCAGCCAGGTAGAGGAGAACACCTAGGTCCTGCACGTAGGAGGAAAAGAGAAGAAGGCTGAGGCTGAGGTGAGTGAAAAATGTATAGTTAAGTCCTGATTACGTAGGGTTGGGCGGAGCCTCACACAGCTGTGCTGACATGTTTGACTCAGTGATTATACAAGTTTTTGTCTATTTGTTATTGTACAAGATTTGAATGCTCTTGAGCAGGGATATGCAATTAGCGGACCTGCAGCTGTTGCAAAACTACAAGTCCCATTATGCCTCTGCCTCTGGGTGTCATGCTTGTGGCTGTCAGAGTCTTGCTATGGCTCATGGGACTTGTAGTTCTGCAACAGCTGGAGGTCCGCTAATTGCATATCACTGCTCTTGAGCATTTCTTTTTGTAATACAATGTTTTCCAAAAAAAAAAGAATGCTGCATTTTTTTTTTTTTAAATAAAGGCCTTTTTATAAAAAATTGGAATTTGATTGTTATATGATAAATAAGTTTAAATCCAAAGTTAAGAAGAAAAATAAGTAAATTACAGAGCTTCCTGTCAAACTGTAACTATGAAGAAAATGTTGCCTTGATGGAACAGCACCTTGCTATAAGAATTGTAATAATATCAATGCAAATAATTTACACTTTTGTGTATAATAATGTTATTATTCCATTGTAAGTCTATATGATGTATAAAATTGATTCTAATTAATATACTTTGTATTGTTTATAAATTTTAATACCTTTTTAAATATCCCACAGACTAAGAAACAGCAGCTTTCTATAGAGGATGCTTATAGATATATTGTAAAATAACTACAGGGATTGGTGGACAATTGCAATGTGTCAAGCCTGCATGCAGCAGGTTAGTTGAAGGTGCAATATGACAGATGCATCTGTCAGTATTTTAAAGTGACTCCTTAGTGAGAATGTTACAGCTGTCTCCTTAGGCCTCCTCCCTACATGTTCTTGTTTGATGACATGATTGAAGAAGTCTTCACAGCAGTGATCTGGCCTGGATGCCTGGTTGAGGATCAGGGTAAGAGGACCTTCTGTTGCTGGTTCTTAAGTTGATTCACAAGTTGTATCATTTGAGATGACCTCTAGTAAAGGGCATGTTGGCTGTACGTTGATTCCAGCAGAGAGAGAGGTCTCTTCAGTGTACCTGCAAAGGGAGCAGATGTTTTCATGGGACTGAGCCAAAGCCTTTGTCCATGTAAGGTCACATATTCACAAAGTGTGCTATTCATTTTTACACAGAAAATTTCGATTTTTGCTTTTTAATTGATCTGTCATGTTTTTATACATTTTTTCTCATTAAATGGTTAAACCTTCACCCGAACTGTTATTTTAATTGCTGGTAGCTACTAAAGAATGAAACCATCTAAGGGTCTTCTTTTCTTGCTTAGGGGTTTTGGTGGATTTTTGCATCCGCTGTGACTTTCTTTTCTACCTGTTGGACTTCCATTTATTTTGTGCTTTGGAGAATGCTACACTAGGAGCAAAAGCATCCAAAACTCCAATTAGGGTGGGAACAGAGTCACATACCATAGTAGAGAGATCTCACCATTGGAATCTGCAGCAGTCAGTAGGTTACTGATTCCAGCAGACGTCTTCTCTAACCACAGCACAAGATATGCACTGTGTAAAGCCCTGTACACACGATCGGTTTTACCAATGAAAACAGTCCGATGGACTTTTTTCATCGGACAAACCGATCGTGTATGGGCCCCATCGGTCTTTTTTCCATCGGTGTTTAAAAATAGAACATGTTTTAAATTTATCTGATGGGAAAAAAAAACGATAGCAAATTACTATTGTCTGTGGGGAACTCCATCAGATAAAAAACCCACGCATGCTCAGAATCAAGTCGACACATGCTCAGAAGCATAGAACTTCATTTTTCTTGGCTCATCGGAGTGTTTTACGTCACGGCGTTTGGGACGATCGGTTTTTTGACTGATGGTGTGTAGGCAAGACTGATGGAAGTCAGCTTCATCGGTTTTCCGATGAAAAAATCCATCGGTTTAAAAACCATAGAAAATCCGATCGTGTGTACAGGGCTTTAAAGTTGAACTGTTACTTAGACAGATAAATTAGAACTCTAGACATAATCATACTTGACTCTGGCCTCTAGTTGGTTTGTAGTAAAAATTTGTGAATGGTCAGGTTTTTCAGTTCTTTTCCCTGTAGGTAAAGACCTATCTTTCTTGAGCCCTATACTATAACAAGTATAGATATTATGCATTACATGGATGCCTTAGAATTGCTTATTGATTTTAGTTATAATAATCTTTACCCAAACACAACAAAGGCCCCAGTTAAAACAGTGCCAGGACCTGAAGAACAGCCTGATAATCGGTGACATTTTCATCCGTAACAATAGCCATAACCGGTTTAGGACACTGAGAATGAAATGCGTGCCCAAAAAAACATAATCTTAGTACACAGGAGACGTGTGTATCATGCCCAGTCCTTCTGCCCTGCTGCTGCGCTCCCCCTGGCTATTCGCTGCTGTGATTAATGAAAGCTGGGAGTTGCTGTGTACATTGAGTAGCCCTGGCAGCTGCTGTAAGCAAAAAAACGTTTATTAATATTGTTTAAACATGAAATAGAGAGATGCAAAGCAACATTTTTACTTTTGTGAAATCTAAAAAGAATGTGAGGGTGCCAGCCTCAACTTATATAACCCGTTTAAACCTAATAAAGGCAGCTGATCCGTCAAGTGCAAATAACACTTCTAAAATGTGCAACTAGAAAAAAGATAGGCGCTAGCCTCATTAAATAAGCACATTTTTATCAAAAACATGTAGCGCCCTCACCCCTCTCTCCTCTTCTATCAGCTCGTCTATCTCTTGTCTAGGGGTACCTTAGAGGGGAGGGAGCGGGGAACACTACGCCTGGCCTTTACCACAGATGTCAGTGCGGTATAAGCAAAGTTCTTTTCTTTTACCTTCGGGTCAGTGCTGTGCACCTGGAGCCTCCACCAAGAGTTACCTTGAACAATGTCTGTCAGGAAACGAGCCCCACACCATCAAAGTCCAACTCTCCTTTATTCTTCTGCGAATGAACACAATCAGTTGAACTCCCTTGGTAGAAACAGAACAGGAAAGGAGGTGTGGATGCGAGTAGGTCCAGACACAATTGGTTCTCCACTTTCTTCCCTGAAAGTGGGTTGTGGTCTCCGAGCGAGGGGGGATTTCCGACGAGAGACTCCCCCGTCACTGGCAATATGCTGCACCAGGTCTTCGAGTGAGGAGCTCCCCCCGGTCCATTGCGCCTTCCGGATTCGGGTACCCACTCCCGGGGTTCCCTAGGATCTCCTTCCCACGCGGAACTCAGTGTTGGGCACTGAGCTCCAGACCTCCATCAGAGTACCTCACCCCAGGCCAAAGGTGCCTGGGATGGAACACGACCTCCGGTTGTCCTCTAGGCCTAGGCCGCCTAGGGGACCGACACGAACCACCGCTCACAGGCTGAAGGTGCCTGGGACTCGACCCCGTGACAAAGATGGCCGGCCCCTTTATACCCTCTCCCAGCAAGCACGGCGGGTTCCCCGCCCCACCATACCGCTGCCGAGGGAGGACAAAAAGGAGACACAGCACACAGCAATGATTCAACCCCAGCCCAGGGCGACAGCGCCACCCACTGGGCTGCAGGGAATTACACATCACTGATGTCTATGCCAAGTTCAAAATTACACCCGGGAAAGTACATACCCGCTACACTCTCCCCCTGGTGGTTTGACACTGGTCCCCAGTGTCTGGAGTAAACCATGCCCTCAACGGCTGACATAATCCAATCCAGAAACCGACTAACAATTGTACAAAAATAAAACTTTTAGAAAAATTACCCTACTGGAGCAATTGTGTCTGAGCCCTGAAACAGAAAGGGAACAAGAAACAATAGCATTTAACCATAACTTTGAATCACATGGTCACATTATACTTTTCCCACCCATCCTGACTAAGATCCACCCCATTCTAAGTGATCTTGATGGGATGCTCTCCTGCAGAGGGAAAAGAAAGAGAATTAACACACATAACCCTGACACATGTATTCGTGTGAGGGGAAAATAAACTTCTCCGGGAAGAAATCCCTTTTCTCCAAAGAGTGAATGCGTAAAAAGTGTTTAACGTTGCGCAACACTGCCACCTGGTGACAGCATCGCGGTAACTGCACTCGTGGAACTTTTCCTCTTTTCTTTGGGCCCTATCTACCCCAGAGTCCATAATCTCTTGCGGGAAAAGTGAAGAACAAAACAGGAACAGTTCTTCATTCCTCTGGGCACAAAAGCAACGGTCCCAGAAAGTTCAGCAGCATAACAAACTGAGTCTTTTCTCTCCTACAGGTAAAGCGGGGATGCGGCAGAACAAGTGGCTTTAAGTGCTGATCCATAGTCTCCAGATGATACTCCACATCTTCTCCCTCCTTGCGCCGGATCAACACCTTGTCTGCATGGATGTGCCGTCCCAACATCCATTCTGCCTTGCAGTCCTTAAAACGTTGAGAAGCCTTTGGGGAGCATGCCAGGTACCTGCGGGTGTGCGGAACCTGAAGGTGGGTCCACACAAAGTCATTGTACCAGCGCTCTGGGCCCACTTCCACCTCATAAAGCAGTTCCTTCGACAAGTACGGATACTCCCATCTGTACTCTGCAGCAACCTTCTGGCCAAATAGGAGTTGTAGTCTCGCCAAAGGAGGCATTGTAGCTTTGTCCCCTTCGCCAGGCAAAACTATTGAGTCTGGGTGGCGAGGGACCTTGACCACATCTGGTCTGGGCATAGGTGCCCGTAGTAGCAGTCTCTTTTCCCCGGCCTTCGGTACAGATGGCACCGGGGATGTAGGGGCAGGCTGGGGACGGGACCTCTCTTCAGGCTCTGGTGCCTCCACCCGGGGTGTACTTTCCCCTGTAGACATGGGTGGATCTCTGGTCCTCCGAGATGAAGCAAGAGGTACTTTGTCCCAGCCCTTTTCTGCAAACAGCTCGTCTATTGCCACGTCGTCTCCCATGTCCGAGAGCGACTCCAGGTCGGAGGTGTCACACTCCTCCGCGGGTATGTAGCCGGTTGTAGAAACAAAGCCACCACCTCCCGCGGACTTACTGGGCCATGACTTCCCGACACCTCCGCCCACACACCAAATCTCTCCGCCTGGCTTACCTCGGCCTTTACTTGAAGCGGGACGTCCGGAACTCTTGTCGACGGATCCATCCGGGCCGGGTGTAAGCAGGTGAGACGGTCCACCACAACCGCTGGTCGGGGCTACCATACCGGTCTTTCTCTTTGGTGGTGGATGCTGCGAGACATTGGTGACCAAGTCAGCATCCTCGGATTTCCCCCGTTGAGTTTTTACGACCTCCTCCGCGGTCGTTGCAGTGTGCGCAGGGATGGCTGTCAAAGCTGTGATTCTTCCTCTCTGAGTGGTGTTGCCCGCAGCACGGCCGGGGTAAATGGTTCTCGGCCTCTCGACCGCCGGATCCACTTCGAACAGGAACTTCCCACAGGCCTTGCATCGCCCGAATGGCTTCAGTTGGCACACCAGTCCCGAACAGCCGGGACAAATCACACCCAGGGCCTCAACGTCCATGCATGAATACAGGGCGAATCGTCCCCTTGGCTTTAGCCGGATCCCCGTATCTGTTACCGGAGCAGCAGCAGTCAATGTCGTGGTGGAAGGGTGAACTGGAATCCACGAGGTATGTCCAAACATGGCGACCTGTTGCTGATCCATCGCACACTGCAAAAGTTTTTGCGCCAACGTCCCACGTGTAGTCCTTCACACGTATTGGACTCCTCCTCTTTGCTCCAGTTCGCGGGCTTTTCTTCTTTTCTGTTTATGAGTCACGCCCACGAACTAAGTGGTGGGGGTGTGCCTGGTGGCGCAGTGCAAATAGAAACCCCCACGTGTACTACTTCACACGGCTGAGCTTCCCCCTTTTTCCACTCTTCTGCGCGGGCCTTTCCCTTCATTGGGTCATGTCCATGACTTCGAGCAGGGATGCACTTCGGCCAATGAAGGCTTGCCTACTCGCGTAACTCCTCCAGCAGACACGTTCAATTCCGTGGTGTACAAAAACTATACTGGACACGAGCCCCCACGTGTAGCGCCCTCACCCCTCTCTCCTCTTCTATCAGCTCGTCTATCTCTTGTCTAGGGGTACCTTAGAGGGGAGGGAGCAGGGAACACAACGCCTGGCCTTTACCACAGATGTCAGTGCGATATAAGCAAAGTTCTTTTCTTTTACCTTCGGGTCAGTGCTGTGCACCTGGAGCCTCCACCAAGAGTTACCTTGAACAATGTCTGTCAGGAAACGAGCCCCACACCATCAAAGTCCAACACTCCTTTATTCTTCTGCAAATGAACACAATCAGTTGAACTCCCTTGGTAGAAACAGAACAGGAAAGGAGGTGTGGATGCGAGTAGGCCCAGACACAATTGGTTCCCCACTTTCTTCCCTGGAAGTGGGTTGCAGTCTCCGAACGAGGTGGGATTTCCTTCCAGGCGGTCTCTGACGAGAGACTCACCCGTCACTGGCAATATGCTGCACCAGGTCTTCGAGTGAGGAGCTCTCCCCGGTCCATTGCGCCTTCCGGATTCAGGTACCCACTCCCGGGGTTCCCTAGGATCTCCTTCCCACACGGAACTCAGTGTTGGGCACTGAGCTCCAAACCTCCATCCGAGTACCTCACCCCAGGCCAAAGGTGCCTGGGATGGAACACGACCTCCGGTTGTCCTCTAGGCCTAGGCCACCTAGGGGACCGACACGAACCACCGCCCACAGGCTGAAGGTGCCTGGGACTCGACCCCGTGACAAAGATGGCCGGCCCTTTATACCCTCTCCCAGCAAGCACGGCGGGTTCCCCGCCCCACCATACCGCTGCCGAGGGAGGACAAAAAGGAGGCACAGCACACAGCAATGATTCAACCCCAGCCCAGGGCGACAGCGCCACCCACTGGGCTGCAGGGAATTACACATCACTGATGTCTCTGCCAAGTTCAAAAGTACATACCCGCTACAAACACATATGCATAAATGGAGTTTAACATGTGCATAAAAAGCAATAAAGTAAAAAGTTCTGTGTTTGTTACCAATAACTTTAAAAGAAAACATAGGTGACCATCACTCCTTTAAATTCAAAGTGCTCCACAACGTACCCAATAGGTTCTGCACCCATCAGACCAATGTGGCCAATAAAGCAGTCAGTAAATTCTCAAAATAAGATCCAAGGGGAGTGGCTTGCAGCTAATGGAGTAGGATGCACTGAGCTTTATCTCCGCCGAACATCCGACCACTTATCCTGATAAAATCCTCCTGAGACTGACTAACGACTGCACAGGGTCCCGACAGCCCGCACTACACTCCGGTACCTGGAGAGCCTGCACAGACATGCCCCGGTGGGGAAAAAACTCCTTATCGGCGGCGGACCATGCTGGGCAAGATGGCGCCCGCTCCACACGCTCGGCAAAGGAAGCAGGTATTAGGCTGTTCACTAAGCAGGGAACCAAGGACAATCCTCCCAAGATGGACTCCCTACCCTCAGATCTGGATGAGCAGGAAGATATGGAGGTCCCAGCGGCGGCCTGGCAGGAGGATCACGCAGATTCATCCATGTGGGACACAGTGAGTACACAGGCCCCCCTCCCTGAAGCCATGAGCACAGCTAGCCCAGCAGAGCCTGCCACTGAACCCACACTGAGGGATATTCTGTCTGCAGTTACTTCTTGCAATACAGCTATCACTGCCCTAACCACTGAAATTAAAGGAGTTAAACTGGAGTTAACCTAGTCAGGCATGATATGCAGAAGCTACGTGACCGCACCACTGCATTTAAGGGGAGACTGAGCAATGTGGAGGATGAAGTGGCGCCATTGCTGAGGGAAGTACATCACCTGCAGTCTCACTCCTCTGGCCACACTGCTCGCTTAGAGGACATGGAGAATAGACTCAGGAGAAACAACGTGAGAGCAGTGGGGATCCCTGAGAGAGCAGAAGGGAAGAACCCCGTGGCGTTCATAGAAATCTGGCTGACTAGCACCTTTGGGGAACAGTCATTCTTCAAAATGTTTGCAGTGGAAAGGGCTCACAGAGTCACAGAGTCCCAGCAAAACTGCCCAAACCTGGTGAACCCCCGCGTCAATTTCTCTTCAAACTACTTAACTTTAAGGACAGGGATGCAATACTGCGCAATGCCAGAAACCAAGGGTGACCTCATGAAAATTGATAACGCCAGAATATCTTTTTATCCAGACTTTTCTGCAGATGTGCAACGCCGGCAGGCTAAATTCACTGAGGTGAAAAAGCGCCTCAGAAAATATGCTGTTACCTTTGCTATGCTTTATCCAGCAAAATAGGATCCAGACTCTCAGGGACCCTCAGCCAATCTTCTCCTGGAGTTCACTGGTAGTTCTCATTCACCAAATATACAATCACAAAGTCAAAGAGTAGAAGGTATATAGTGTAGTATATTTATTAAACACCAATGTATAACAACTTGTATAATATGCACTTACGTATAAAAGTGCCCAGAGAGGCACCAACAGAAACATCTCACTTGCCTAGAAAGGGCCCAGCATCGTTACCTGCAAATCACAGAGCCAGCAAGCATTACACAGACCCGGAAGTTACGCAAGGGGTGGACCTCAGGAAGCTAAGCCGTCGCCATATTGAAGATAGTTATACAGGAAGAAGGGCTCTGATTGGAGCAGATTATCAAACCCGACCCTGGGATTATGTGCATGTATAAATAGTAATAAACATATCATTTAAGTGTAAGCTGTGTATGTCGGGACCCCTTAACAGACATACCCACCATTACATATGTCACAAGAAATTCTCCCAATCCCATATATCCTACATCAATTCATGTAAATGTAAACAAATATGTGCATATATATATATTTATATATATACTGTATATATATACACATACACACACACGTCCTGTGGTCTGATGAGACCAAGATAAACGGTGTTGTCATCCGCTGACCAGACAAAAGGGACCTCGAGCACTTTGTCACCACGGTGAATGCAAAGGGAGAGTCTATAACTCTACCCGACCCAGGCACTACTGGTGAAACATCATCAAAATGGTACCCTTACCACTTGGATACAAATATGTGTTGTGTGATGTCAAAGATGCTATGCTGACAGCCACTTCACACACACACACATTTAGATTGTTGCTAGTGGAGAACATTCCAGAGAGCTGTACTGCCTGGACTGTGCTGAACTGAATGCTACCGGCAGATACATGGAGTGCCCACCTGAGCCATGTTGGCTAAAAGATGAAGTTGTTGGGGTGATCCACCCTGAAGGGCGACCTTTGATCTTCAGCATGTTGTTGTATCCCAAGTGAAAAGAAAAAAAAAATCTTCTATGTCCCCGGCTGTCATATGGACAGGCTGAGGATGTCTTTGCAAGGGGACCTATGTCCTGAAGTACTGTCCTTTGCACTAATACCTGGCTGCTCATTGCCAGGAATGCAGCTGTGCTTTCTTGTCCCCGGAGAAGAAGGGAAACTACTGGGAAATATAGTTCACCCAGAAGGAAATCGTTGAACTGTAACAGGCCTTGGACTCTAAGCATTAGTCAGTTTTATTAGGCTGTAATAGAGGGGTAAACCCCCACCATGCATGTGGATAACAAACTAAACCATACGTTTAAACTGTTTTAGTGTGGTCACCAGGTGGCGTGAACAGTGCTGACCTGAGTGAATTTTATTCACATTAGGTGCTAAGCGTAATGCCGCGTACACACGACCGCTTTTCTCGACGAGAAAAACTGCATTTTTTTTTTCGCCGAGAAAAACGATCGTCTGTGGGCTTTATGTCGTTTTTCTCGTTGAGTAAAACGGCAGAAAAAACGACGAGAAAAATTAGAACATGTTCTAAATTTTCTCATCGTTTTTTCCATCATTTTTTTCCTCGGCAGTTTTCCCATAGGGAGACACTGCCGCGGAGCCCACAGACGGTCGTTTTTCTCGTCAAGAGAAAAAATTACGGGAAAAACGACCGTGTGTAGGGAACCCTTGGAACCGAAGCGGTTCCCTCGTTTTTCCTGTCATCATTCACGGCGGATTTTTAACCGCCGTGAATAATGATCGTGTGTACGCGGCATAAGTTTGTTGATCAATGGGAAGGAGGTGGCATTATCCATTGAGGATGAGGCCTGCTCTCCCAATATAAATAATGTAAATATTTTATAGAGTATATTCACCCTACTATGCTGTCTTTGGCTCAGGATGATTAAAACCTGTTTAATCACATATGTATATATATTGCACCATGTTACTATAGAATAGGATGCATTTGCATTGCTGTTGATTCTCTCTTTCAGGTTTTGCTGTGTCGGTGCATATTCCTTGGCTAAGGAGAGACTAGGATCTAACCTGCCATCAACACTAACCCATTTCTATAATGTTACTGTACAGGTGATACTCGAAAAATTAGAATATCGTGCAAAAATTATTTTATTTCACTAATGCAACTTAAAAGGTGAAACTAATATATGCAATAGACTCATTACATGTGTAGCGCCCTGCTCCTATTGGGTAGGTGCTAGTTGTAAATTTAGTTGTCTGAGCTGTAGTTTAGCTCAGAATAATTGTGTAAATTGCTGGTTTCTGTTCCAGTCCAGCTGTGTTGCGCATTATTTCCACTTGACAGTGGGTGTCGCTGTCCCCACAGGTCAAGGTCGGAAATGCAGCAGGCTGGATGTATTGGGTACCGCCTTGCCCAGAAGCAGCTCAGTGGGATTGGTCTCCCTGCTGTGCATTCTGGGGGAGGGTACTTAAGGGACAGACACCGTTTTCCTGGGGCTCTGACCTGATAGCCCTCTTGGCCTAAGGTGTGCCGTGGCAGTTTCTCGCCTCAGGGCCGGCAGGCCCGAGGCCTCGTTAATGGAAGTAGGCCCAGGAGTTCTGGGGCCTACTAATCAGGAGTGGTCCTTGCTGTCTTGCCTGCGGGAAGAAGCTGAGCAATTGAAGAAACCAGGGGAGGACTTTTCCCAGGAGAGGACCGAGCAAAAAGGCTGGTGCCTCAGGAAGAGCCTGGAGACTCAATTAGAGGACGCATCCCTACATATATACATATCTATCTCACAGTATTGCCGGATCGGCTAAAAGAAACTGGTACTGTGTGACTGTACTTAGACTATGTGTATTCTTCAAGTCTGTGGCAGAGACTATTCGTGTACTTCAAGTCTGTGGCAGAGACTTTTGGCCAAGCACCGCACCGGCTGCTAGGTCAGTGAGAGAGGCCTATCCGGTGGTTGCTATATCCTGTGTGGAAAACTGTTTGTTCTCTGGATTAGGAAGTACCCGTGATCCGCAAGCAAGGTACCTGAATCTCCCCTAACCCTCCATCCCTATAAATGACATTTTGTTTAATAAAACCATTGTAAAAGAGACTATGTGTTGGTGCTGACATCTGTGAGAAACTCTTCAATGGAACCCCTATGACGGATGCGGTGGAACAGACAGGTAACGGCAAGACTTAAAAATATAACCAGCAGCTCCTACGGGGGTAGTGCTACACGTGGGGGCTCGAGTCTGGGATTTGCCATTACCGGTTGCAACTTAAGTGGACTGTTCACCGGGAGTCGGTGCTACAAAGAGGGCTCTGGACTGTGTTATTTCTTGAAAAAGGGGTTAATTTGCGGATCACTTCTTCACCGCGTGGGCTGTGGGCGGAGCCAAGAAAGGAAAAACCCGCAAACTACGTGACTGAGGAGACAAGTGGGAGGAGTTCCCGCCTGTTTGCTGCGTGAGACACCACATGTGTGTCCAACACTCAACTCACCTGTTTGCCATAGAGCAACCCACCATGCCCCCCTGTGCCTACCGGATGGACTGGGCCACGGGCATGGCTACCGAGGAGGCTATGGCCTTTGCTTCTGCTGCTAGACCTGCGCTTGCCACATCTGCTACAATGACCATTCCGGAGGGAGATGGTGCTTTTACTGCCATTGAGGAGTCATCAGCGGACGTCGTTACTGCTGTTACCTCCACTACTGCTACTTCCGCTGCATTTGGTCCCGCAGCACCTGTCCAAGAGAAGGTGGGATACGTGAAAGCCTCTCGCGGCCGTGGTCGAGGCCTACCCCAAAGACTACCCGAACCGGATCCAAAGGAAAGTCTGATTCCTGAGAAGTCCACGTCAGGAACGGGTGAGAGATCTGGGGAAAGTGCACATATGGGGACTGTTTGTAGATATATGCCCGCGGAGGAGTTCCGGGACTCTGAGATAGACTCTCTGTCGGACATCTACGGAGACGATGATTTGTTCAAGACCATGTCTCAGGAGATGTTATGGGCCAATGGAGATGATACTGCTTCGGCTTTCAGTTTTTCTGAATGGGCAGGTATGGACTCGGGGAAGACATCACCCAGTGTGGAACCCCCAGTTGCTACTAGTGAAATCCTGCCCAAGGTTACCAGTTCGTTTGGGTCAGGGAAGCTGTCTGTGAATACTCTGGTGCAAAAGTCCCCGGCTTCGTGTATACCTCCTGGACTTGGAAGCACCAGATCTTTGCCATGACTTGCCCGGCTACAAAGAGTACTCAACAAAAGGGTAGCCAGGGAGTACGGCCTGGAATTTCCCTATGTCCCCCAGAAGATCATGCAGGAGATTGAGTCCAGCAGAGAGAAATGGTACGGTGAGGCTGTTTGGGACTATTTGTCCGTACCTAAACCTTTTAGGAAAACAGGCTATTGGGCTACTATGGATGATCGCTTTAATGGGTGCCTTCTACACTGGAGTTACGGCCGGCACATCCATGCTGACAAGGTGGTCATCTGCAGGCAAGGAAAGGACATTGTTGTTTATTTCATCACCACTTTGGACAAGCAGGGGAAAAACTGACTCTTCCTGACCCCCAATTTTACTGGTGATCGCTTACAGTGACTGTTCTGGTTTTACAAAAAAAAAAAGAGAGGAAAAGATTTTTTTCTATTGTGAAGGACTGTGGGGTACATTAGCTAGGTAGTGTTAGGTTACTGGGAACTTCGAAGTCAAGATTTCTCTACCTGCTCCTGTACTTGCATTCAAGGACTTTGGCCATGTTATTCTTCTGCCACTAGGCAGTGGAAGTTTGTCCAGCAAAACTGGACTCTTGCACTTAGCTACTCACACAGAGAAAGTATAATATATATGGGGAAAGAAAGGCTCATCTCTCAGGAAGTGAGGCTTTGCTTCCTATTGTACAGTAATGTTTGTATTGTTGCCTGTGTTTTGTCTTTCAGGTACCCTGGATTTCTGCCAGACTGCTGGAGAGTGGGTGATTTAGACAGCTAATCAAGGTGTGGTAATGCATGTTGATGTGACTTTGTTGTGTATGTTTAAAAAAAAAAAATAATAATCTGTAAATTTCCTTTCTTACCTTTCCCTTCCCCATCCAAGTTTTTATGGGATTCAGGTATCGACTCTCAGGAGTGAGTCATTTTCTAAAGACGATGAGGACATCGTCTGTTGCGGTGGGGGAAGTGTGTAGCGCCCTGCTCCTATTGGGTAGGCGCTAGTTGTAAATTTAGTTGTCTGAGCTGTAGTTTAGCTCAGAATAATTGTGTAAATTGCTGGTTTCTGTTCCAGTCCAGCTGTGTTGTGCATTATTTCCACTTGACAGTGGGTGTCGCTGTCCCCACAGGTCAAGGTCGGAAATGCAGCAGGCTGGATGTATTGAGTACCTCTTGCCCAGAAGCAGCTCAGTGGGATTGTTCTCCCCACTATGCATTCTGGGGGAGGGTACTTAAGGGACAGACACCATTTTCCGGGGGCTCTGACCTGATGGCCCTCTTGGCCTAAGGTGTGCCGTGGCAGTTTCTCGCCTCGGGGCCGGCTGGCCCGAGGCCTCGTTACTGGAAATAGGACCAGGAGTTCTGGGGCCTACTAATCAGGGGTGGTCCTTGCTGTCTTGCCTGCGGGAAGAAGCCGAGTAATTGAAGAAACCAGGGGAGGACTTTTCCCAGGAGAGGACCGAGCAAAAAGGCTGGTGCCTCGGGAAGAGCCTGGAGACTCAATTGGAGGACGCATCCCTACATATCTACCTCACAGTATTGCCGGATCGGCTGAAAGAAACTGGTACTGTGTGACTGTACTTAGACTATGTGTATTCTTCAAGTCTGTGGCAGAGACTATTCGTGTTCTAGACTTTTGGCCGAGCACCGCACCGGCTGCTAGGTAAGTGAGAGAGGCCTATCCCATGGTTGCTATATCCAGCGTGGAAAACTGTTTGTCCTCTGGATTAGGAAGTACCCGTGATCCGCAAGCAAGGTACCTGAATCTCCCCTAACCCCCCATCCCTCTAAATTACATTTTGTTTAATAAAACCATTGGAAAAGAGACTATGCTTTGGTGATGACATCTGTGAGAAACTCTTCAATGGAATCCCTATGACGGATACGGTGGAACAGACAGGTAACGGCAAGACCCAAAATTATAACCAGCAGCTCCTACGGGGGTAGTGATACACATGCAAAGCAAGATAGTTAAAGCCGTGATTTGTCATAATTGTGATGATTATGGCTTACAGCTCATGAAAACCCCAAATCCACAATCTCAGAAAAATTTAATATTGTGAAAAGGTGCAATATTCTAGGCTCAAAGTGTCTCAATCTAATCAGCTAATTAAGCCATAACACACCTGCAAAGGGTTCCTGAGCCTTTAAATGGTCTCTCAGTCTCCTTCAGTAGGAATCACAATCATGGGAAAGACTGCTGACCTGATAGTTGTGCAGAAAACCATCATTGACACCCTCCATAAGGAGGGAAAGTCTCAAAAGGTTTGCAAAATAAGTTGGATGTTCCCCAAGTGCTGTATCAAAGCACAGTAATAGAAAGTTATGTGGAAGGGAAAAGTGTGGAAGAAAAAGGTGCACAAGCAGCAGGGATGACCGCAGCCTGGAGAGGATTGTCAGGAAAAGGCCATTCAAAAGTGTTGGGGACTAGGGATGAGCTCGGTGTTCGAGTCGAACATACGTTCGACTCGAACATCGGCTGTTCGATCGTTCGGCGAACATCGAACGATTTGGGCCGTTCGCGCCAAATTCGAGTGACGCAAACGGCCCACAATACACTGCACCATCGCAGTGCAATCTCGGCGCTGTGATTGGCCAAGCATGCACTGTGACCCCGCATGCTTGGCCAATCACAGCGCCGGCAGCTAGGAGAGCCATAATTGGCCACAGGCAGGTTGCCTGTGGCCAAATATAGCTCAGGGGGTTTAGCACACGCCCCACACTATAAAAGGCAGCCAGCGCGGCGGCCTTGTGTAGTGTGTTCCGGCGCAGGGAAAGAGAAGGATAGGCAGGGACAGTGTTGATATTCTTTGTGCTATTCTTGTGTGCAGGGAGAGAGAAGGATAGGCAGGGAGAGTGTCAGTGTCATATTCTTTGCTAAACCTTGTGTGCAGGGAGAGAGAAGGATAGGCAGGGAGAGTGTCAGTGTCATATTCTTTACTAAACCTTGTGTGCAGGGAGAGAGAAGGATAGGCAGGGAGAGTGTCAGTGTCATATTCTTTGCTAAACCTTGTGTGCAGGGAGAGAGAAGGATAGGCAGGGAGAGTGTCAGTGTCATATTCTTTGATAAACCTTGTGTGCAGGGAGAGAGAAGGATAGGCAGGGGACAGTGTCAGTGTCATTGTTGCTAAGCCTCCTGCACAGTATACACCTGAAGCTAGCCCTTATTGCTGTGTTTTCCTGGTGTGTTACACTGAAGCCCCGTACACACGATCGGTTTGACTGATGAAAACCGTCCGATGGATGGTTTTCATCAGACCAACCGATCGTGTATGGTACCCATCGGTCTTTTTTCCATCGGTTGTAAAAAATAGAACTTGTTTTAAAATTTTCCGATGGATAAAAAACCGATGGGAATTTCCGATCGTCTATGGGCAAGTCCATTGGTTAAAAAACCCACGCATGCTTAGAATCAAGTCGACGCATGCTCAGAAGCATTAAACTTCATTTTTCTCGGCTCATCGGAGTGTTTTACGTCATCGCGTTTGGAACGGTCGGTTTTTAGACTGATGGTATGTGGCCAAGACTGATGAAAAACAGTTTCATCGGATTTCCGATGGACAAATCCATCGGACGAAAATCCATAGGTTATCCGATCGTGTGTACGGGGCTAAACAGGCATTTGCAGCACTTACAGCAGGCGTAGTGTGATTCCTGCAAAATATACTTCTGAAGCTAGCCCGTATTGCTGTGTTTTCCTGGTGTGTTAAACTAACAGGCATTTGAGGCACTTACAGCGGGCAGAGTGTGCATCCTGCACATTATACACCTGAAGCTAGCCCGTATTGCTGTGTTTTCCTGGTGTGTTACACCAACAGGCATTTGCAGCATTTACAGCAGGCGTAGTGTGATTCCTGCAAAATATACTCCTGAAGCTAGGCCTTATTGCTGTGTTTTCCTAGTGTGTTACACCAACAGGCATTTGCAGCACTTACAGCAGGCGTAGTGTGATTCCTGCAAAATATACTCCTGAAGCTAGGCCTTATTGCTGTGTTTTCCTAGTGTGTTACACCAACAGGCATTTGCAGCACTTACAGCAGGCGTAGTGTGATTCCTGCAAAATATACTTCTGAAGCTAGCCCGTATTGCTGTGTTTTCCTGGTGTGTTACACCAACAGGCATTTGCAGCACTTACAGCAGGCGTAGTGTGATTCCTGCAAAATATACTCCTGAAGCTAGCCCGTATTGCTGTGTTTTCCTGGTGTGTTACACTAACAGGCATTTGCAGCACTTACAGCGGGTGGAGTGTGCCTCCTGCACATTATACACCTGAAGCTAGCCCGTATTGCTGTGTTTTCCTGGTGTGTAACACCAACAGGCATTTGCAGCACTTACAGCAGGCGTAGTGTGATTCCTGAAAAATATACTCCTGAAGCTAGGCCTTATTGCTGTGTTTTCCTAGTGTGTTACACCAACAGGCATTTGCAGCACTTACAGCAGGCGTAGTGTGATTCCTGCAAAATATACTTCTGAAGCTAGGCCGTATTGCTGTGTTTTCCTGGTGTGTTACACCAACAGCCATTTGCAGCACTTACAGCAGGCGTAGTGTGATTCCTGCAAAATATACTCCTGAAGCTAGCCCGTATTGCTGTGTTTTCCTAGTGTGTTACACCAACAGGCATTTGCAGCACTTACAGCAGGCGTAGTGTGATTCCTGCAAAATATACTCCTGAAGCTAGGCCTTATTGCTGTGTTTTCCTAGTGTGTTACACCAACAGGCATTTGCAGCACTTAAAGCAGGCGTAGTGTGATTCCTGCAATATATACTTCTGAAGCTAACCCGTATTGCTGTGTTTTCCTGGTGTGTTATACTAACAGGCATTTGCAGCGCTTACAGCGGGCGGAGTGTGCCTCCTGCACATTATACACCTGAAGCTAGCCCGTATTGCTGTGTTTTCCTGGTGTGTTACACTAACAGGCATTTGCAGCACTTACAGCGGGCGGAGTGTGCCTCCTGCACATTATACACCTGAAGCTAGCCCGTATTGCTGTGTTTTCCTGGTGTGTTACACCAACAGGCATTTGCAGCACTTACAGCGGGCGTAGTGTGCTTCCTGCAAAATATACTCCTGAAGCTAGGCCTTATTGCTGGTTTTCCCATCTCCCTGCAGGCCATTAGAATGTCTGGAAGGCAAACAAGGAGAGGCAGACAGTCAGGAGCCAATAAAAGAGGGCAAGCAGGCTCTGTGTCTAGAGACAACAGTGCTGGTCGTGGACGCCGTGCATCGCCATCAGCACGTGGCCATGGGACACGCTTGTCCTTCTTTTCGGCAGCTGGACGTGTTGAGCCGCATCATGCCGAAGACTTGGTAGAGTGGATGACCAAGCCCTCCTCATCCTCTCTCACCCAGGCTCAGGGTACTGGCAAAGCAGCTGACAAAGCGTCCTCTTCCCTGGTATCAATGTCATCATCAGTCACTCCTTCCCTAGACCCACCATGTCCTCCTGAGGAGTCCCCCGAGCTGTTTGAGCACAGTGTTGGGTACATGCTCCAGGAGGATGCCCAGCGTTTCGAAGGGTTTGATGATGATACCCAGCTAGAGGAAGGCAGTAGCGTGAGAGCAGAGAGAGGGGATGCTCAAGAAGGACACCAATCTGGCAGTCATGTTCCAGCAGCTGCAGCATACTGCCAGATTGGCTCCAGTGATGAGGAGGGAGGGGATGATGAGGTCACTGACTCCACGTGGGTGCCTAATAGGAGAGAGGAGGAGGATGGGGAGAAGGCACATCTCCAACGAGGCAGGATGCCCTCGGGGGGCCAGCGTAAGGGCAGCACACCGACGGAATCACACCGCAGAGCTCCGCCTGTGCAGGGCGCTGCCTCTGCCCGTTATTCAAAAAGTTCTTTGGTGTGGGCCTTTTTTGAGTCGAGTGCATCAGATCGCACAGCTGCTGTTTGCAACATATGTCTCAAGCGTATATCGCGTGGCCAAAACATCAGCCGCTTGGGCACCACTAGGGATGAGCTTCGTGTTCGAGTCGAACATACGTTCGACTCGAACATTGGCTGTTCGATCGTTCGACGAAGATCGAACGATTTGGGCCGTTCGCGCCAAATTCGAGTGACGCGAACGGCCCACAATGCACTACGCCATCGCAGTGTCATCCAGGCGCTGTGATTGGCCAAGCATGCACTGTGACCCCGCATGCTTGGCCAATCACAGCGCCGGCAGCGAGGAGAGCAATGATTGGCCACAGGCAGGATGCCTGTGGCCAATTATTGCTGAGGGTGTTTAGTACACGCCCCACACTATAAAAGGCCGCCAGCACGGCGGCCTAGTGTAGTGTGTTCCGGAGCAGGGATAGAGTAGCATAGGCAGGGACAGTGACTGTTATTTCTTTCTTGCTTAACCTGGATTCCTTTAGTTTAGGGAAAGAGAAGGATAGGTAGGGAGAGTGTCAGTGTGTTTTGTGCTTCTGCTATAGTGTGCTTAAAAAAAAACATTTATTCTAGGGACAGAAAACTCTAGGTAGGGACAGTGTCAGTTTCTTTCACTCTGCAAGTCCTTGTTTCCAGGGACCTGGAAGGACAGTGAGTGAATTGTCCTTTTGCTATATTGTGATTAAAAAAAACATTTATTCTAGGGACAGAAAACTCTAGGTAGGGACAGTGTCAGTTTCTTTCACTCTGCAAGTCCTTGTTTCCAGGGACCTGGAAGGACAGTGAGTGAATTGTCCTTTTGCTATATTGTGATTAAAAAAAACATTTATTCTAGGGACAGAAAACTCTAGGTAGGGACAGTGTCAGTTTCTTTCACTCTGCAAGTCCTTGTTTCCAGGGACCTGGAAGGACAGTGAGTGAATTGTCCTTTTGCTATATTGTGATTAAAAAAAACATTTATTCTAGGGACAGAAAACTCTAGGTAGGGACAGTGTCAGTTTCTTTCACTCTGCAAGTCCTTGTTTCCAGGGACCTGGAAGGACAGTGAGTGAATTGTCCTTTTGCTATATTGTGATTAAAAAAAACATTTTTTTCTAGGGACAGAAAACTGTAGGTAGGGAGAGTATTTTTTTTCTTTCACTCTGCAAGTCCTTGTTTCCAGGGACCTGTAAGGACAGTGAGTTAATTGTCCTTGTGCTATATTGTGCTGAAAAAAACATTTATTCCAGGGACAGAAAACTCTAGGTAGGGACAGTGTCAGTTTCTTTCACTCTGCAAGTCCTTGTTTCCAGGGACCTGGAAGGACAGTGAGTGAATTGTCCTTTTGCTATATTGTGATAAAAAAAAACATTTTTTTCTAGGGACAGAAAACTGTAGGTAGGGAGAGTGTTTTTTTTCTTTCACTCTGCAAGTCCTTGTTTCCAGGGACCTGTAAGGACAGTGAGTTAATTTTCCTTGTGCTATATTGTGATTAAAAAAAACATTTATTCTAGGGACAGAAAACTCTAGGTAGGGACAGTGTCAGTTTCTTTCACTCTGCAAGTCCTTGTTTCCAGGGACCTGGAAGGACAGTGAGTGAATTGTCCTTTTGCTATATTGTGATTAAAAAAAACATTTATTCTAGGGACAGAAAACTCTAGGTAGGGACAGTGTCAGTTTCTTTCACTCTGCAAGTCCTTGTTTCCAGGGACCTGGAAGGACAGTGAGTGAATTGTCCTTTTGCTATATTGTGATTAAAAAAAACATTTTTTTCTAGGGACAGAAAACTGTAGGTAGGGAGAGTATTTTTTTTCTTTCACTCTGCAAGTCCTTGTTTCCAGGGACCTGTAAGGACAGTGAGTTAATTGTCCTTGTGCTATATTGTGCTGAAAAAAACATTTATTCCAGGGACAGAAAACTCTAGGTAGGGACAGTGTCAGTTTCTTTCACTCTGCAAGTCCTTGTTTCCAGGGACCTGGAAGGACAGTGAGTGAATTGTCCTTTTGCTATATTGTGATTAAAAAAAACATTTTTTTCTAGGGACAGAAAACTGTAGGTAGGGAGAGTATTTTTTTTCTTTCACTCTGCAAGTCCTTGTTTCCAGGGACCTGTAAGGACAGTGAGTTAATTGTCCTTGTGCTATATTGTGCTGAAAAAAACATTTATTCCAGGGACAGAAAACTCTAGGTAGGGACAGTGTCAGTTTCTTTCACTCTGCAAGTCCTTGTTTCCAGGGACCTGGAAGGACAGTGAGTGAATTGTCCTTTTGCTATATTGTGATAAAAAAAAACATTTTTTTCTAGGGACAGAAAACTGTAGGTAGGGAGAGTGTTTTTTTTCTTTCACTCTGCAAGTCCTTGTTTCCAGGGACCTGTAAGGACAGTGAGTTAATTTTCCTTGTGCTATATTGTGATTAAAAAAAACATTTATTCTAGGGACAGAAAACTCTAGGTAGGGACAGTGTCAGTTTCTTTCACTCTGCAAGTCCTTGTTTCCAGGGACCTGGAAGGACAGTGAGTGAATTGTCCTTTTGCTATATTGTGATTAAAAAAAACATTTATTCTAGGGACAGAAAACTCTAGGTAGGGACAGTGTCAGTTTCTTTCACTCTGCAAGTCCTTGTTTCCAGGGACCTGGAAGGACAGTGAGTGAATTGTCCTTTTGCTATATTGTGATTAAAAAAAACATTTTTTTCTAGGGACAGAAAACTGTAGGTAGGGAGAGTATTTTTTTTCTTTCACTCTGCAAGTCCTTGTTTCCAGGGACCTGTAAGGACAGTGAGTTAATTGTCCTTGTGCTATATTGTGCTGAAAAAAACATTTATTCCAGGGACAGAAAACTCTAGGTAGGGACAGTGTCAGTTTCTTTCACTCTGCAAGTCCTTGTTTCCAGGGACCTGGAAGGACAGTGAGTGAATTGTCCTTTTGCTATATTGTGATAAAAAAAAACATTTTTTTCTAGGGACAGAAAACTGTAGGTAGGGAGAGTGTTTTTTTTCTTTCACTCTGCAAGTCCTTGTTTCCAGGGACCTGTAAGGACAGTGAGTTAATTTTCCTTGTGCTATATTGTGATTAAAAAAAACATTTATTCTAGGGACAGAAAACTCTAGGTAGGGACAGTGTCAGTTTCTTTCACTCTGCAAGTCCTTGTTTCCAGGGACCTGGAAGGACAGTGAGTGAATTGTCCTTTTGCTATATTGTGATTAAAAAAAACATTTTTTTCTAGGGACAGAAAACTGTAGGTAGGGAGAGTGTTTTTTTTCTTTCACTCTGCAAGTCCTTGTTTCCAGGGACCTGTAAGGACAGTGAGTTAATTTTCCTTGTGCTATATTGTGATTAAAAAAAACATTTATTCTAGGGACAGAAAACTCTAGGTAGGGACAGTGTCAGTTTCTTTCACTCTGCAAGTCCTTGTTTCCAGGGACCTGGAAGGACAGTGAGTGAATTGTCCTTTTGCTATATTGTGATTAAAAAAAACATTTATTCTAGGGACAGAAAACTCTAGGTAGGGACAGTGTCAGTTTCTTTCACTCTGCAAGTCCTTGTTTCCAGGGACCTGGAAGGACAGTGAGTGAATTGTCCTTTTGCTATATTGTGATTAAAAAAAACATTTTTTTCTAGGGACAGAAAACTGTAGGTAGGGAGAGTATTTTTTTTCTTTCACTCTGCAAGTCCTTGTTTCCAGGGACCTGTAAGGACAGTGAGTTAATTGTCCTTGTGCTATATTGTGCTGAAAAAAACATTTATTCCAGGGACAGAAAACTCTAGGTAGGGACAGTGTCAGTTTCTTTCACTCTGCAAGTCCTTGTTTCCAGGGACCTGGAAGGACAGTGAGTGAATTGTCCTTTTGCTATATTGTGATTAAAAAAAACATTTTTTTCTAGGGACAGAAAACTGTAGGTAGGGAGAGTGTTTTTTTTCTTTCACTCTGCAAGTCCTTGTTTCCAGGGACCTGTAAGGACAGTGAGTTAATTTTCCTTGTGCTATATTGTGATTAAAAAAAACATTTTTTCTAGGGACAGAAAACTGTAGGTAGGGAGAGTGTTTTTTTTCTTTCACTCTGCAAGTCCTTGTTTCCAGGGACAGAGAAGGACACCTGAAGGTAGCCCTTATTGCTTTTTTCCCATCTCCCTGCAGGCCATCTATTAGAATGTCTGGAAGGCAAACAAGGAGAGGCAGACAGTCAGGAGGCAATAAAAGAGGGCAAGCAGGCTCTGTGTCTGGGGGCAACAGTGCTGGTCGTGGACGCGGTGCATTGTCATCAGCACATGGCCATGGGACACGCTTGTCCTTCTTTTCGGCAGCTGGACATGTTGAGCCACATCATGCCGAAGACTTGGTAGAGTGGATGACCAAGCCCTCCTCCTCCTCCTCATCCTCTCTCACCCAGGCTCAGGGTACTGGAAAAGCAGCTGCCAAAGCGTCGTCTTCCCTGGTATCAATGTCAGACAAATCATCAGTCACTCCTTCCCTAGACCCACCATGTCCTCCTCCTGAGGAGTCCCCCGAACTGTTTCAGCACAGTGTTGGGTACATGCTCCAGGAGGATGCCCAGCGTTTCGAAGGGTCTGATGATGAAACCCAGCTAGAGGAAGGCAGTAGCGTGAGAGCAGACAGAGGGGATGCTCAAGAAGGACACCAATCTGGCAGTCATGTTCCAGCAGCTGCAGCATACTGCCAGATTGGCTCCAGTGATGAGGAGGGAGGGGATGATGAGGTCAATGACTCCACGTGGGTGCCTAATAGGAGAGAGGAGGAGGAGGAGGATGAGGAGGAGGCACATCTCCAACGAGGCAGGATGCCCTTTGGTGGCCAGCGTAAGGGCAGTACACCGACGGAATCACACCGCAGAGCTCCGCCTGTGCAGGGCGCTGCCTCTGCCCGTCATTCAAAAAGTTCTTTGGTGTGGGCCTTTTTTGAGGCTAGTGCATCAGATCGCACAGCTGCTGTTTGCAACATATGTCTCAAGCGTATATCGCGTGGCCAAAACATCAGCCGCTTGGGTACCACATGCCTGACCAGACATATGTTGACCTGCCATGCAGCTCGTTGGCAAGCCTACCTCAAAGACCCACACCAAAGAACAAAGCGGACCTCTCCTTGCACCGCATCAGCTGGGATCTCCAACCCCACTATAACTTCAGTCCTCTCTGAAACATGCACTGAGAGGAATGAAGGTGTAGAATTAGGTGTGTCACAGCCAAGTACTTGCGCCCACTCTGCTAGCAGTACACCGACGTCCGATTCTAGCAGGCAAATTTCCCTGCCCCAGCTGCTGGACCGTCGAAAGAAGTTCACTCCCAGCCATCCACATGCCCAGCGGTTGAATGCTAGCTTGGCTAAATTGCTAGCGCTTCAACTGCTGCCTTTTCAGTTGGTAGACTCGGCCCCCTTCCGTGAGTTTGTGCAATGTGCGGTTCCTCAGTGGCAGGTTCCCAAACGCCACTTTTTCTCACGGAAGGCTATTCCGGCTCTCTACCGGCATGTGGAAGGCAATGTCTTGGCCTCGCTGGACAGGGCGGTCAGCGGTAAGGTGCATATTACCGCTGACTCATGGTCCAGCAGGCATGGACAGGGACGTTACCTTTCTTTCACGGCCCATTGGGTCACTCTTTTGGCAGCTGGGAAGGATTCAGGACAAGGTGCAGTAGTGTTGGAGGTTGTCCCACCGCCACGCCTCCAAAATGCTACTACTGGTTGTGACACACCTCTCTCCTCCACCCCCTCCTCTTCTTCTTCCTCCATGGCCTCTTCCTGTGGTTTGTCCTATGAACCAGCGGTGCTCCGTAGCCGTTCACGGGGCTACGCAAGTACGCAGGCAAAAAGATGCCATGCCGTGCTTGCGCTGGTGTGTTTGGGGGACAGAAGCCACACTGGGGCAGAGGTCCTGTCTGCTCTGCAGGGCCAGGCCGAGAGGTGGTTGACGCCACGCCAGCTTAAGCCAGGAATGGTGGTTTGCGACAATGGCACCAACCTCCTCTCCGCCCTCCGACAGGGACAACTGACCCATGTGCCCTGTGTGGCTCACGTCCTTAACCTGGTGGTGCAGCGGTTCTTGGGCAGGTACCCGGGCTTACAGGATGTCCTGAGGCAGGCCAGGAAAGTCTGTGTGCATTTCCGCAGATCTTATAATGCCAGTGCTCGCCTGGCTGAGCTGCAAAAGGAGTTGAACCTGCCCAAGAACCGCCTTATATGTGACATGCCCACCAGGTGGAACTCAACGTTGGCCATGCTGCAGCGGCTGCACACGCAGCAGAGGGCCATCAATGAGTACCTGTGCGACTACGGCACCAGGACAGGGTCAGGGGAGCTTGGTTTTTTTTCTCCACGCCAGTGGGGCATGATCAGGGATGCATGCACTGTCCTGGCACCATTTGAGGAGGCCACGAGGATGGTGAGCAGTGACAGTGCATGCATCAGTGACACTGTACCTCTTGTCCACCTGTTGGAGCACACGCTGCGTGGAATAATGGACAGGGCACTTGAGGCAGAACAGAGGCAGGAAGAGGAGGACTTCCTTGCCTCTCAAGGCCCCCTTTACCCAGACAGTGTTCCTTCTGTCCCACCCATCGCACAGGAAGAGGAGGAGGAGGAGGAGGAGGAGGAGGATTGTGTCAGCATGGAGGTGGAGGCTGGCACTCAGCATCATCAGCAGCAGTCTTTTAGGGATGATTTACAGTCCCAAGAAACCAGTGGACTTGTACGTGGCTGGGAGGAGGTGGCTGCGGATCATGTCGTCCTTAGTGACCCAGAGGACTCCGGAGCGAATGCCTCAGCAAACCTACGCTGCATGGCCTCCCTGATCCTGCAAAGTCTGCGGAAGGATCCTCGTATTCTTCGGATCAAGGAGAGGGACCATTACTGGCTGGCCACTCTCCTTGATCCACGGTACAAGGGTAAGGTTGCGGACCTTATGTTACCGTCGCAGAGGGAGCAGAGGATGAGACAACTCCGGGAGGCCTTGCAGAAAGGTCTGTGCAACGCGTTCCCAGAGACTGGGAGGTTGCAAACTCCTGGTCCTGGACAACGAGTTGCTGAGGCTTCGGCCAGTCAAAGAAGGAGCGGTGGGGAAGGTGGCCGTCTGACCGATGCGTTCAGACAATTCTTTAGTCCGCAGCCCCAAAGTATGATTGGTTCCAGCAACCATCGCCAGCGTCTGATAAACATGGTGCAGGAATATCTAGGGGCAAGGTCAGACTTGGACACCTTCCCCACCGAAAATCCTCTGGCTTACTGGGTCTTGAGGATGGATCACTGGCCAGAGCTTGCACAGTATGCAATTGAGCTACTGGCCTGTCCTGCATCCAGCGTTCTTTCGGAACGCACATTCAGTGCTGCTGGAGGATTTGTCACGGATCACAGGGTGCGCCTGTCCACCGACTCGGTTGATCGACTGACTTTCATCAAGATGAACCAGTCTTGGATCACCACCAGCTACCACACACCTGATGCTGATATAACAGACTAATTGATTTTAAAATGTCACATCCCTTCAAGACTGATGCTGATGCTGAGTGCCTGTGCTGTTATGTTGACTGCCTATCCTCCTCCTCCGAGTCCTCAATGATACGATTGATGATGATAGCTTGGAAGATCATTTTTGTTTATGGGTGCCGCCACCAGTGCCTAACGCCCAATTTTTCAGCCCCTGTTTAACAGGGGCGTGTAATTACAATTTTTGAAGCAATACTTTGCAACAGGGCTCATTGCTGTGCTCCAAGTACAGTATCTGTGAGGAGTTGCAGTGTTGTGCCACCAGTGCCTAAGGCCCAATTTTTCAGCCCCTGTTTAACAGGGGCGTGTCATTACAATTTTTGAAGCAATACTTTGCAACAGGGCTCATTGCTGTGCTCCAAGTACAGTATCTGTGAGGGGTTGCAGTGTTGTGCCACCAGTGCCTAAGGCCCAATTTTTCAGCCCCTGTTCAACAGGGGCATGTAATTACAATTCTTGATCTAATAATTCACAGCAGGGCCCATTGCTGCACCCACCAAGAGTAACTGTCAGGGCTTACAGTGTTGTGGCACCAGCACCACCATCAAAGGCCCAATTTTTACTACCACTGTTCAACAATTATATGTAATTAAAATTCCTGATATAATAGTTGACAGCAGGGCGTTCCAGCACCAACCAAGAGTAACTGTGAGTGCTTACAGTGTTGTGCCAACACCAACAACTAAGGGGCCTATTTCTGCAGAGTATATACGGCAGGTCCCTACTTTCAAACATCCAACTTACAAACGACTCCTACTTGCAAACGCAAGAAGACAACAGGAAGTGAGAGGAAATCTACCACTAGGAAGGAAAATTCTCTCCTGTAAGAATAAATATGGGAGAAAGGTGTCTCCTCTGTACTGATGCTTTATCAGCAATCCTTGTTTCAAGAAAAACACCACATTTCAAAAACAGTTGTCATTGGGACGGAAAGTGAGGTGAAATGTTCTGAACAGGGGCACAGACAGCAAAACAAATGTTACAGGGGTGATAACCCTTACCTATGTTTTCCAAAAAGTTTAAAAATAGATTTTTGGGCTGGAGCTACACTTCAACAATGTACCTGTTCAAAATTACAAACAGATTCTACATAAGAACAAACCTACAGTCCCTGTCTTGTATGCACCGCCTGTATACGGCTGTTCAGAGTATATAGGGCCTTTTTTATTTTATGTGCGGGGTTCCCCTTAATATCCATACAAGACCCAAGGGGGCTGGTAATGGGCTGGGGTAGGGGGGGGGGGTCATGGGGTAGCTATGTCATTTTTCTTAAAGAATTTCATCCATATTACCGGGACCAGACATTACATTAAAGCCGCAAGCAGTTTTAAATGGCTTTTTTTTCCTTTAGAAGTGTCATTTTGTGCAGGGACAGTTCTAAACACGGGAAACACGTGGCACTTCACAGGCATACTTTAGACACCCCCCAGGTACGATATTTAAAGGAATATTTGACTTTTTTTTTTTCACTTTATGCATCATTAAAATGACTGCTCCCGAAAAACAACCGTTTTTAAAACTTCTTTTTGCATTGATACATGTCCCCTGGTGCAGAACCCGGGTTCCCAAACCCTTTTTAGGACAATAACATGCATAATAGTTGTTATAATTAGCACTTTAGAATTCGAACGTTCGCATCCATTGTATTTAATAGGGTTCTAATGTTCGTTCGAACTTCCGGTCCGTTCGCGGGTTCTGGTGCGAACCGAACCCGGGGGTGTTCGGCTCATCACTAGGCACCACATGCTTGACCAGACATATGTTGACCTGCCATGCAGCTCGTTGGCAAGCCTACCTTAAAGACCCACACCAAAGAACAAAGCGGACATCTCCTTGCACCGCATCAGCTGGGATCTCCAACCCCACTATACCTTCAGTCCTCTCTGAAACCTGCACTGAGAGGAATGAAGGTGTAGAATTAGGTGTGTCACAGCCAAGTACTTGCAGGCACTCTGCTAGCAGTACACCGACGTCCGATTCTATCAGGCAAATTTCCCTGCCCCAGCTGCTGGACCGTCGAAAGAAGTTCACTCCCAGCCATCCACATGCCTAGCGGTTGAATGCTAGCTTGGCTAAATTGCTAGCGCTTCAACTGCTGCCTTTTCAGTTGGTAGACTCGCCCCCCTTCCGTGAGGTTGTGCAATGTGCGGTTCCTCAGTGGCAGGTTCCCAAACGCCACTTTTTCTCACGGAAGGCGATTCCGGCTCTCTACCGGCATGTAGAAGGCAATGTCTTGGCCTCGCTGGACAGGGCGGTCAGCGGTAAGGTGCATATTACCACTGACTCATGGTCCAACAGGCATGGACATGGACGTTACCTTTCTTTCACGGCCCATTGGGTCACTCTTTTGGCAGCTGGGAAGGATGCAGGACAAGGTGCAGTAGTGTTGGAGGTTGTTCCGCCGCCACGACTCCAAAATGCTACTTTTGGTTGTGACACACCTCCCTCCTCCACCCCCTCCTCTTCTTCCTCCATGGCCTCTTCCTGTGCTTTGTCCTCGGAACCAGCGGTGCTCCGTAGGCGTTCAAGGGGCTACGCAAGTACGCAGGCAAAAAGATGCCATGCTGTGCTTGCGCTGGTGTGTTTGGGGGACAGGAGCCACACTGGGGCAGAGGTTCTGTCTGCTCTGCAGGGGCAGGCCGAGAGGTGGTTGACACCACGCCAGCTTAAGCCAGGAATGGTGGTTTGCGACAATGGCACCAACCTCCTCTCCGCCCTCCGACAGGGACAACTGACCCATGTGCCCTGTGTGGCTCACGTCCTTAACCTGGTGGTGCAGTGGTTCTTGGGCAGGTACCCGGGCTTACAGGATGTCCTGAGGCAGGCCAGGAAAGTCTGTGTGCATTTCCACAGATCTTATAATGCCAGTGCTCGCCTGGCTGAGCTGCAAAAGGAGTTGAACCTGCCCAAGAACCGCCTTATATGTGACATGCCCACCAGGTGGAACTCAACGTTGGCCATGCTGCAGCAGCTGCACACGCAGCAGAGGGCCATCAATGAGTACCTGTGCGACTACGGCACCAGGACAGGGTCAGGGGAGCTCTGTTTTTTTTCACCACGCCAGTGGGGCATGATCAGGGATGCATGCACTGTCCTGGCACCATTTGAGGAGGCCACGAGGATGGTGAGCAGTGAAAGTGCATGCATCAGTGACACTGTACCTCTTGTCCACCTGTTGGAACATACGCTGCGTGGAATAATGGACAGGGCACTTGAGGCAGAACAGAGGCAGGAAGAGGAGGACTTCCTTGCCTCTCAAGGCCCCCTTTACCCAGACAGTGTTCCTTCTGTCCCACCCATCGCACAGGAAGAGGAGGAGGAGGAGGATTGTGTCAGCATGGAGGTGGAGCCTGACACTCAGCATCATCAGCAGCAGTCTTTTAGGGATGATTTACAGTCCCAAGAAACCAGTGGACTTGTACGTGGCTGGGAGGAGGTGGCTGCGGATCATGTCGTCCTTAGTGACCTAGAGGACTCCGGACCAAATCCCTCAGCTAACCTACGCTGCATGACCTCCCTGATCCTGCAAAGTCTGCGGAAGGATCCTCGTATTCTTCGGATCAAGGAGAGGGACCATTACTGGCTGGCCACTCTCCTTGATCCACGGTACAAGGGTAAGGTTGTGGACCTTATCTTACCGTCGCAGAGGGAGCAGAGGATGAGACAACTCTGGGAGGCCTTGCAGAAAGGTCTGTGCAACGCGTTCCCAGAGACTGGGAGGTTACAAACTCCTGGTCCTGGACAACGAGTTGCTGAGGCTTCGGTCAGTCAAAGAAGGAGCGGTGGGGAAGGTGACCATCTGACCGATGCGTTCAGACAATTCTTTAGTCCGCAGCCCCAAGGTATGATCGGTTCCAGAAACCATCGCCAGCGTCTGATATACATGGTGCAGGAATACCTAGGGGCAAGGTCAGACTTGGACACCTTCCCCACCGAAAATCCTCTGGCTTACTGGGTCTTGAGGATGGATCACCTGTCAGAGCTTGCACAGTATGCAATTGAGCTACTGGCCTGTCCTGCATCCAGCGTTCTTTCAGAACGCACATTCAGTGCTGCTGGAGGATTTGTCACGGATCACAGGGTGCGCCTGTCCACCGACTCGGTTGATCGACTGACCTTCATAAAGATGAACCAGTCTTGGATCACCACCAGATACCAAACACCTGACTAATTTATTTTCAAATGTCACATCCCTTCAAGACTGATACTGATGCTGAGTGACTGTCCTGTTATGTTGACTGACTATCCTCCTCCTCCTCAATGATCCGATTGATGATGATAGCTTGGAAGAACATTTTTGTTTCTGGGTGCCGCCACCAGTGGCTAAGGCCCAATTTTTCAGCCCCTGTTTAACAGGGGCATGTAATTACAATTTTTTATGCAATGCTTTGCAGCAGGGCTCATTCCTGCACTCCAACTAGAGTATCTGGGAGAGGTTGCAGTGTCATGGCACCAGCACCAGTGGCTAAGACCCAATTTTTCAGCCCCTGTTTAACAGGGGCATGTAATTACAATTTTTTATGCAATGCTTTGCAGCAAGGCTCATTCCTGCACTCCAACTAGAGTATCTGAGAGAGGTTGCAGTGTCGTGGCACCAGCACCAGTGGCTAAGGCCCAATTTTTCAGCCACTGTTTAACAGGGGCGTGTAATTACAATTTTTGATGCAATACTTTGCAACAGGGCTCATTGCTGTGCTCCAAGTACAGTATCTGTGAGGGGTTGCAGTGTTGTGGCACCAGTGCCTAAGGCCCAATTTTTCTGCCCCTGTTTAACAGGGGCATGTAATTACAATTCTTGATCTAATAATTCACAGCAGGGTCCATTCCTGCGCCCACCAAGAGTAACTGTGAGGCCTTACAGTGTTGTGTCAACACCACCACCACAAAAGGCCCAATTTTTCAGCCCCTGTTCAACAGGGGCATGCAATTACAATTCTTGATCTAATAATTCAAAGCAGGGCCCATTCATGCGCCCACCAAGAGTAACTGTGAGGGCTTACAGTGTTGTGTCAACACCACCACCACCACCACCAAAGGCCCAATTTTTCAGCCCCTGTTCAATAGGGGCATGCAATTACAATTCTTGATGTAATAATTCACAGCAGGGCCCATTCATGCGCCCACCAAGAGTAACTGTGAGGGCTCACAGTGTTGTGGCAACACCAACATGTAAGGAGCAAATTTCAGCAGAGTATATACGGCAGGCCCCTACTTTCAAACATCCAACTTACAAACGACTCCTTCTTGCAAACGGAAGGATACAACAGGAAGTGAGAGGAAATCTACCCCTAGTAAGGCAAATTCTCTCCTGTAAGAGTTAATATGAGAAAAAAAGTGTCTCCTCTTCACTGATGCTTTATCACCAATTCTTGTTTCAATAAAAACCCCAAATTTTCAAAAAACATTTGTCATTAGGACGGAAAGTGAGGTGAACTGTTCTGAACAGGTGCACACTGCACAGACAGCAAAACAAATGTTACAGGGGTGATAACCCTTCCCTATGTTTTCCAAAAAGCTTAAAAATAGATTTTTTGGCTCGAGCTACACTAAAAAAATTTACCTGTTCAAAATTACAAACAGATTCTACATAAGAACAAACCTACAGTCCCTGTCTTGTATGCACCGCCTGTATACGGCTGTTCAGAGTATATAGGGCCTGGGGTGGGGGGGGGGGGTGATGGGGTAGCTATGCCATTTTTCTTAAAGATTTTCATCCATATTACCGGGACCAGACATTACATTAAAGCCGCAAGCAGTTTTAAATGGCTTTTTTTCCTTTAGAAATGTCATTTTGTGCAGGGACAGTTCTAAACACGGGAAACACGTGGCACTTCACAGGCATACTTTAGACACCCCCCAGGTACGATATTTAAAGGAATATTTGACTTTTTTTTTTCACCTTATGCATCATTAAAATGACTGCTCCTGAAAAACGGCCGTTTTTAAAACTTCTTTTTGCATTGATACATGTCCCCTGGTGCAGAACCCGGGTTCCCAAACCCTTTTTAGGACAATAACATGCATAATAGTCGTTATAATTAGCACTTTAGATTTTGAACGTTCGCATCCATTGTATTTAATAGGGTTCTAACTGTAGCGCTACCCCCAGTTAAGAGAGCCGCTGATATTGATTTGGGCCCTGCAGTGCACCGCTGTCAACCCCCGGCAATCGGCTCTAACCTTCCGTGGCACAGCTGGTGATAGAGAGATAGGACTGCGTGATCGCAACTGTTGGTGACGCAGTCCTATAACAAACATACACAGAATATACTTTAAAACTCCTATTAAAGTAAGCGGAACTGACACCAAATGTACTTTACCCAGATATTTTACTGAGGCTAATGGGCAAGTAATAAACAACAGTATAACAAGTTGCAGATCCCTGCAATAAACAGTAATAAAGATAAACAGAGTAATCAGAATAATAAAGTATTGCTATGCAACTCTAGCGCTGCCCTTTTACAGCTACTTCCCCTCATGGGTAGACTAACACCCAGCAATGTCTACCTATGCAGTCAGGCCTGACTGATCTAAATGGAAGTTCAGTGAAACAATATTCGCTAGCAATCTCTCGGTGGTGCACTTGAAGAACAACTTTGTAATCCCAACAAATAGTAAAGATAAAGTATCTGTCTTTAAACAGCTCTCACCACCTGGACAAGTCCAAGTCCCTTTCCTCCATCGATTCGTCTAGGAACAGGAATCCACCGACATCCAAGTCTTCAATCCTTCTGGTGTACTGCAGCAAGGAGGATTAGATGTCTCTAAGGCTCTGCTAGGCTGGCAGAGGGCTCTTTGGAAAGGAGCACACGGCCCGGGCTTCAGGCCTTGTGCACACAGCAGTTCAGCACAGACATCCTCTTGCTAGGAGAGGGGGGTCCAAAGAGGCCGACCAAAACTCTGCCTCCCCTTTATAAAGTCTGCCCCAGCAGTCTCTGTTCTGGAGCAATGCACCCTGGGTGCTGCAAGATGTACTGGGAGATGTAGTCTCTCTCTCCTCTGCTTTCACTTCCATAATGTCTCTTTACTTCCTCCCGACTCACCTCTCCCCTGGAACTTCTTGTCTCTCTGCATTAAAGGGGAACACCCCGCTACATAACATTCGTGCGAACTTTCGGTCCGTTCGCGGGTTCTGGTGCGAACCGAACCCGGGGTTGTTCGGCTCATCACTATTGGAGACTTTCACAAGGAGTGGACTGAGGCTGGAGTCAGTGTATCCAGAGCCACCACACACAGACAGATCCTGGACATGGTCTTTAAATGTCGTATTCCTCTTGTCAAGCCACTCCTGAACAACAAAAAAGATTTTGGAGAACTTCATGCTTCCTTCCGCAGACGAGCTCTATGGGGATGCTGACTTAATTTTCCAGCAGGACTTGGCACCTGCCCACACTGCCAAAAGCACCAAAACCTGGTTCAATGACCACGGGATTACTGTGCTTAATTGGCCAGCAAACTCGCCTGACCTTAACCCCATAGAGAATCTATGGGGCATTGCCAAGAGAAAGATGAGAGACATGAGACGGAACAAAGCAGATGAGCTGTGAAGCGGTGAAGGAAGTCACTGTCTCGGGGGAGGCCTGGTTACCTGACAGAGGGAAGGATTCCATTATCCCCCAAAAGCCTTGTAACGTGCCCCATTGGCACCTAAGGTCTCAAGTGTTACAAGTGCTGGGAAGTTCAGGACTTAGAGGCTAATATCCTGATTGTATCCTTAGGAAAAGAACTTAAAGTGAATGTTCATGCTCTACACCGGCTGCTAGGACCGTGAGAGGGGAATATCCGGGTGAGCAAACCCCACTCGGGCTTGAGTGGTGACGAGGGTAATTAAGTGCCGCGAGCCTGAACCTGCCTCCCTGTTCAACTCTCTCTATCTCCAATCTTTCCTGTCAAGTTATGAGCAAGAAAAATAAACGATTTTATTGGGTTTAATACTGTTTGGACAATGGCCTTCTTCAAAGAGAGAGAGAATAGACTCTTCCCTAAACTCTAGGGACGAGAACCAATGGAAAGAGGTAACTCGCTGCAGGACCCAAAACTATTAACACTGCTCGCCCTCTACAAGATGGAGGATACTGGGCATGTGGCATGGTTTGTCCCACTCTGCAGGTGGGGGTAAGCAGGGTAAGGGATCTGTGTGCTACATTCTTTTCAGAGGTCCGATATTGTCCTTGTTTTATTGATTGCATGTAATATTCTAATTTTCTGAGATTGTGGATTTGGGGTTTTCATGAGCTGTAAGCCATAATCATCACAATTATGACAAATCACGGCTTGAACTATCTTGCTTTGCATGTAATGAGTCTCTCTCATATATTAGTTTCACCTTTTGGCCCCTTTCACACTGGGGCGGGAAGGTGCGCTGTGGGTATAGCGGCTCTATTTTTAGCGCCGCTATACCTTCGTTTTTACCGCGGTATTCGGCCACTAGCGGGGTGAATTTAACCCCCGCTAGCGCCCGAAAAGGGTTAATACCGCCCGCAATGCGCCTCTGCAGAGGCGCATTGCGGGAGGTATTACCGCGGTTTCCCATTGTTTCCCATTGCTTTCAATGGGCAGCAGCGGTAAAAGAGCGGTGAACACACCGCTCCTTCATCGCTGTAAAGATGCGGCTAGCAGGACTTTTGGAGCGGTCCTGCTAGCGCAATGCTTCAGTGTGAAAGCCTTTGGGCTTTCACACTGAAGACTGCAGGGCACGATTATTTCAGGCGGTATAGCAGCGCTATTATTAGCGCTAATCCGTCTGAAAAACGTGTCAGTGTGAAAGGGGCCTTTAAGTTGCATTAGTGAAATAAATGAACTTTTGCACGATATTCAGATTTTTCGAGTATCACCTGTATATATATTTTAGATAGATAGTGAGGAATTAAAGTGGAAGTCCACCCTAACACTTAAATTCTCACCCTGCAATCATTAATGTGAGCTAAGTTCAGCCTTGTGTCTCAAAAGGAAAAATACCAGTTTTTCTACCTTTATTTTGCAGAATCCAGTGCTGTCACATGACTTCTAATCTACTTCCTTTTGAGACAAAAATTGACGTCCGCAGGAGGGATCTCCCATCCTGGGCGGGTGTCATATGATGTCCTGGGCTTCCCGGCCGTCTAGGGCGCGCACGCCACCGCGTCGCTCGGAACCCGGTGTGCGGCCGCGATGTCCGCCGGGCACCCGCGATTGCCCACTAACACAGCAGGACCGTGGATCTGTGTGTAAACACACAGATCCACGTCCTGTCAGGTGAGAGGAGACCGATGGTGTGTTCCCAGCACAGAGGAACACAGATCGGTCTCCTCCCCTAAACTGTGGAAAAAAGTTGTTTTAAAAAAAAAAAAATTGGGATATTTATTATAGCAAAAAGTAAAATATATTGTGTTTTTTTCAAACTTGTCACTCTTCTTTTGTTTATAGCGCAAAAAATAAAACCGCAGAGGTGATCAAATACCATCAAAATAAATCTCTATTTTTGGGAAAAAAAACATAAAAATTAATTTGGGTACAGTGTTGCATGACTGCGCAATTGTCAGTCAAAGTGCAAACAGTGCTGAAAACTAAAAATTGGTTTGTGCAGGAAGGGGGTGAAAAATGCATTTTCTGCAGACTCTGAGACATAGTTTTTTGGGCAGGGGGAGGATGTAGAACCCTGGAGTTTAGGCAGGGTTGCTCCTCACAAATTTACTTGCCAGGAGTAGTTATCCTGGTTGAAGTGACGGTTCTGGTGGCCGGAACACCTGTTGTGGTTGGAGATAAAGTGGAAGCTGTTGCCAGTAAGTGAATATCCGCCTTATTACCAGGGACCACAGTGAGTAACTGAAGCAAGTACCGGAGCAGCATTCTCACCAACCAGGGACGGTGAAGAATCAGGAAACTTCAGTGGGTAGCAAGCCAGGGACCCAGCCAGCGAAGGGGACGCTTGCAGAGCAGCCTTGTGTGTCAAGCTAGGGACCTAGCAGGCCAGCGGGGGTTACGCTTGAGGAAGATACCACCTTGAAGATTGGGGGAGCTCAAGGGATTCAGGGGCAGTGAATCAGCGGGTCTAGTGAGAGACCGTGAGCTCAGTGGACTGAAGAACTACAAGGAGCAATTGTAGTGAAAGTGAAGGAACTGTTACGCTTTGTGTTAGGAGCTGTTAAAGACTGTTGCTATAGGAGACAGCATTCCTGCACATGCAGATGTGGCGTCTTGCTGGATGCCTTTCCCTGCATGGCTGTCCTATTGAAGTCTCGGAGTCTGTCAATTAATTTTGCAACTACCTAAGGGCATCCTGGCCCTAACCGTCTCTCCCCCAAAAAGTTTATTAAGAGAAATAAACTTTGTTTTGCATTCAAGAAGTGTTTGGCGTCCAATAACTTTAACTACTCTGCAGTCTGCACCCACCATGTCTCACAACCCACCACATACAGAAGAATGTCAGCTATCTCTGGCCCTAGGTTCTCATTGGACCGAAGGAGGCCTGGGACCTTGCTACATTTACATTGTAGCAAAGTGTAATTTCTTCAGTGTTGTCACATGAAAAGATATAATAAAATATTTACAAAAATGTGAGGGGTGTAATCACTTTTGTGAGATACTGTATATAAAAAAAAAAAAAAATATATATATATATATATATATATATATATGTAGTATACATACAGCCGCCTCCATTCTTTTAGGCAGAGCGGGCTTTTTTTTCCTCCGTCTACTACACTCTCATCTGTGTAGCTCTGCCTGTAAGATCTGTGTAGCACAGAGTCGGGGAGGACATTCAGAGCACTTCCCTTGGCTCCATGCTACTCAGATGTGACAGGCAGCAGGCAGTTATAGAAGCTGCCTCTGTAATCCCCCATTAAATGCTGACTGTTGCAGCATTTGGACCTGAATTTTTAGGTTTTGAAGAAGGATCCTTTGAGCATGCTCCGAAACTAGTCACCGCCCCTTGCTGATGTCACTTCCGCCCCCTGTGTTCTACATGGTTTCTGGAAGTGTGGTAGCCATCTTGCTCCTCCAAACCCTCGGTTCTTGCACCTGCTGGACGGCACAGTGACAGGGTATACAATCTCAGAGAATACAGTGATGAGCCTGTTTACTCTGTAATCCTGTAAGTGTTTTTAACCGTTGCCTTTTAATAAAATTGTAAATTTTATTACCACAGAGTGGTACTGTGGATACGAAAAAATTGATAAAAAATGCCACGTCCCAATAAATTTGATTTTAGGAAATAGGTTGGCCGATGATGGACTTTATAGGCATAACACAGATATGTATTAAAAATAAGTTTTAAGTTTTTAAGTTATTACAAAACAAATTGCATTAAAATTCATTGGCTATTCACACCACCTGCATATCATATAATAGTATACTTAGATTGAGAGACCCTTAGGTCACTTTCCAATGGTGTCATAATACAGCTCAGCTCGACATGTTACGCTTCTTCAGGAGCTTATGGGGAATTCTATGAATAAAAACTTTGCAAATAAATTTCTATTGTTCATTTATAAATATATATATATATATATTAATGTAAGGGTTTGGAATATTGTTCACAAGCCCACAAATAAGATATTTATTTGTTAATTTTTTACAACCATTGTATCTTATGCGTGGGCTTGTGAACAATATTCCAAACCCACGCATAATGCTTACACACATTATATATATATATATATATATATATATTATATATATAGATTGGCCTAGAAGCTACGTGAGGATTTATCCCTGTATTTCTAGCTGTGCTGTCGACCCTGTTCTCCATTTATTTTCTACTTTTTGGAGTTTAAAACTGTAAATTGTCCTTGGCATTTGAATATATCCCTTGGGTAATGATGGAGTATTTTTGATAGATTAACTATCTAAATGTTATGCTTGTTCCCATAATTACTGCTCCCGTCGTTGTATTGGGATCTTGGGCATGGGTGTGGGACGTTGTGGGGAGCTGTGTAGCAGTCTGAATACCATCAAGGCAAATAATGTTGTATCAGAATGTTATAAATGAACAATAGAAATTTATTTGCAAATTTTTTATTCATAGAATACGCCATAAGCTCCTGAAGAAGTGTCTTTTGAATACACGCAACATGTCGAGCTGAGCTGTATTATGACACACCGCCTCTTTTATTTCTTTGCTATTGCATCAACCACAGGAAAGTGACCTAAGGGTCCCTCAATCTAAGTATACTATTACAGTGGAATGTTGGATTACGAGCAAAATCTGTTCCAGGAGAATGCTCGTCAGGGATGAGCCGAACACCCCCCTGTTCGGTTCGCACCAGAACCTGCGAACAGACAAAATGTTCGTGTAAACTTTAGAACCCTATTAAATACAATGGACTCGAACGTTCGAAATCTAAAGTGTTAATTATAAAGGCTAATATGCAAGTTATTGTCCTAAAAAGTGTTTGGGGACCGGGGTCCTGCCCCAGGGGACATGTATCAATGCAAAAAGAAGTTTTAAAAACGGCCGTTTTTTCGGGAGCAGTGATTTTAATAATGCTTAAAATGAAAAAATAAAAGTGAAATATTTCTTTAAATTTCGTACCTGGGGGGTGTGTATGATATGCATGTAAAGTGGCGCATGTTTCCCGTGCTTAGAACTGTCCCTGCAAAAAATGTCATTTTTGAAAGAAAAAAATGCATTTAAAACTGACTCGCGGCTATTAATGAATTGTCGGCTCCCGGCAATACATACAAAAGTCATTGATAAAAAAAAAAAAAAAGCGTGGGTGTTCCCCAGAATTCAATTACCAGGCCCTTCAGGTCTGGAATGGATATTAAGGGGAACCCCGCCGCAAATTAAAAAAAAAATTGACGTGGGGTTCCCCCAAATATCCATTCCAGGCCCTTCAGATCTGGCATGGATTTTAAGGGGAACTCCACCCCAAATTTAAAAAAAAATGGCGTGGAGTCCCCCTAAAAATCCATACCAGACCCCTTATCCGAGCACGCAACCTGGCCGGCCGCAGGGGAAAAGGGGGGGATGAGAGAGTGGCCCCCCCTCCCTCCTGAACCGTACCAGGCCACATGCCCTCAACATGGGGAGGATGTCCCCATGTTGATGGGGACAAGGGCCTCATCCCCACAACCCTTGCCCGGTGGTTGTGGGGGTCTGCGGGCGGGGGGCTTATCGGAATCTGGAAGACCCCTTTAACAAAGGGGACCCCCAGATCCCGCCCCCCCCCCTATGTGAATTGGTAAGGGATACATTGTACCCCTACCATTTCACGAAGAAAGCGTAAAAAAATGTTTAAAAAAACACACAAACACCTTGAAAAAGTCCTTTATTTAAAAAAAAAAAAAAAGCGGTGAAATCCAGTGTCCCGCGGCGATCCCGATGTCCAGCGCTGTCCTTCATTGGTTGTGCCTGAGCGGACCTGATGGGGAACTCCCTCTCAGTATTTTAAATGCATAGACCCGCCCCTTCTAAAGTTCCCCATCAGGTCCGCACAGCGGACCAGATGCGGAACATGAGAAGGGGTGGGTCTATACATGTATTACCAAAGTGAGAGAAGTCCCCCATCAGGTCCGCCCCCTCGGTATGTCAGACCCGCCTACGTCATTGGCTTGAGCGGGGAACTTCCTTCACTATGTAAATTTAAATTACATAGTGAAGGAAGTTCCCCGCTCAAGCCAATGACGTAGGCGGGTCCGACATACCGAGAGAGCGGACCTGATGGGGAACTTTAGAAGGGGCGGGTCTATACATTTAAAATACTGAGAGGGAGTTCCCCATCAGGTCCGCTCAGGCACAACCAATGAAGGACAGCGCTGGACATCGGGATCGCCGCGGGACACTGGATTTCACCGCTTTTTTTTTTTTTTTTTTAATAAAGGACTTTTTCAAGGTGTTTGTGTGTTTTTTTTAAACATTTTTTTACGCTTTCTTCGTGAAATGGTAGGGGTACAACGTACCCCTTACCAATTCACATAGGGGGGGGCCGGGATCTGGGGGTCCCCTTTGTTAAAGGGGTCTTCCAGATTCCGATAAGCCCCCCGCCCGCAGACCCCCACAACCACCGGGCAAGGGTTGTGGGGATGAGGCCCTTGTCCCCATCAACATGGGGACATCCTCCCCATGTTGAGGGCATGTGGCTTGGTACGGTTCAGGAGGGAGGGGGGGCCGCTCTCTCGTCCCCCCCTTTTCCCCTGTGGCCGGCCAGGTTGCGTGCTCGGATAAGGGGTCTGGTATGGATTTTTAGGGGGACTCCACGCCATTTTTTAAAAAAATTTGGGGTGGAGTTCCCCTTAAAATCCATGCCAGATCTGAAGGGCCTGGAATGGATATTTGGGGGAACCCCACGTCAATTTTTTTTTTTAATTTGCGGCAGGGTTCCCCTTAATATCCATTCCAGACCTGAAGGGCCTGGTAATTGAATTCTGGGGAACCCCCACGCTTTTTTTTTTTTTTTTTATCAATGACTTTTGTATGTATTGCCGGGAGCCGACAATTCATTAATAGCCGCGAGTCAGTTTTAAAAGACTTTTTTTCTTTCAAAAATGACATTTTTTGCAGGGACAGTTCTAAGCACGGGAAACATGCGCCACTTTACATGCATATCATACACACCCCCCAGGTACGAAATTTAAAGGAATATTTCACTTTTATTTTTTCATTTTAAGCATTATTAAAATCACTGCTCCCGAAAAAACGGCAGTTTTTAAAACTTCTTTTTGCATTGATACATGTCCCCTGGGGCAGGACCCGGGTCCCCAAACACTTTTTAGGACAATAACTTGCATATAAGCCTTTATAATTAGCACTTTAGATTTCTCCCATAGACTTTTCGAATTTGCCGCGAACACCCCTATTTGTTCGCTGTTCGGCGAACGGGCGAACAGGCAATGTTCGAGTCGAACATGAGTTCGACTCGAACTCGAAGCTCATCCCTGATGCTCGTAATCCAAAGTATTCGCATATCATTCTCCATTAAAGTCAATGGAAACAAAAATAATTTGTTCTGCATTGACTTCAATGGCATGCAATACCACATGGGGCCAGAGGCGGGGGGAGAGACTTGTATTCTGTCAACAAGGGTAAGGGGCACCAGTTATCCCAAAATTCGTGAATTAGGTGTAGCAAATTAGAATGAAAGTAATCCTGGACACGGTGTGTTATTTTTACTCCCAGGTATTTGAAAGAAAATAACAGTTTGGTGATGAACCAAGGCATGGCCTAGGCAGCAGATCCAGGGGGAGCAGTACTGATATAATCCAGTTATTATAGAAGCCGGACAGCTTGTCAAATTAGGATACAAGGGACATAAGGGCTTCCAGGGATTGCGTAGTTCTGTATCTCCAAGAAAGAGGAGTCAAGGATATTTTGTTGTTTCTGATTCCCCTCCAAATTCCAACAATTTCCTCAGTTTGTCTAATTTGGGCTGCCAGAAGCTGTAATACAAGTGCAAAGACCAAGGGGGATAGTGGATGCCCCTGTCCAGTACCCCACCTTAATTTAAAAGGTGCAGAGATATCATCATTTATTTACAGTATAGTCAGGCATCAGGTGCTGAGTAAAGGGCTTGGATCCACTTTATGAAGTGCTGTCCCAGGGAAAATCTATGAATTATCCCATAAATATGGCCATTTGACTCTGTTGAGTCCTTTGAAAGCATCTAATGACAGTTTATTATATTATATTTATAGCTGTCGACAGAACTGAAAAAGACCTGATTGATCCATGTGGATTAATTTACAAAATACTGTAGGGAAGCGATTTGCTTTGATATTTTCATTAAGGGTGTTTCATTAAGTCTTTAAATCTGCTGTCAACAGGGAAACTTGGCGATAGGACTCTGGCTGTCAAGGATTGGAAAGGACAATAATTATGGTTTTTAATCATAGACTGCCCACCTTATTTATATCATTTCATACTTCTAATAGTTCAGGGAGGAGGACAGATCCAAATGTTCTATATATTTTGATTGGGAGGCCATCCGTATCTGGTGTCTTTTGATTGGTAGCACTCGTTATGGTTAAACTGTATGTCTTGTCATTATTTGCAGTTTCCTGCTTGTATTTTCTCATTATCCTTATATTCTTCATGGACCTACAATGATAACATTAAACCTGCCAGGCCTGCTGTCCTTGAGGCTTTAAGACATACCTTGACAGATTACCAGAACAAGCTGCAAAGCACATCTAATGAGGTAACTTTGGCACTTTTTGGCTCCAAACACATGGCCTCTGGCCCGCTGTAGCTCTACTTGCTGGCGCATTTCAAAGGTCTGAAGTCTGGGAATTGAGACTTGACAGATTTTCTGTAAGAAAATCACTCCTGTCATCGATTTTACCTCCGACATGGCCTGAAGTGCTAAATTACAAGAGTTCATTTACAGGTTTAGTCAACATTTTGAACTTGGGCTTTTCAGATTATTTTGTCTTGTCAGACATCATGCTGTATGTTCTGCATTATGAATTTGTTTCTGATACATAATAAATTGGCAAAATATTTGTATTTGATTTCAAATATTTTATATAGAGTATATTTTTACATGTATTTGCAATGTGTTTAGGAAATATTTAATCTGTTTTTTAAGAGCCAATTGTGTTTTGTGGCAGACTAAAGGCATAACTTTTTTTTTTTTGATAGAGTAAATAAGGATTGGAACACCTGTCGGTTTTTATTGTTGTCTGTGCCCCCATTGGGGAGATCCACCATTTCTTTTTTTTCACAAGAAAAATGTTCATTAAATTTTTTTCAGTACAAGCAATGCATAAACACAGGTAGTCACAGAGAAAGTATTATACAGATTATCATTAAGTTAGATGTTCTGCTGATATGAACAGGAGAGAGGTGTTGAAAGGCTAGTATACATAGACACAACGAGATACCGGTCTGGAAACAATAAATCCCAACAAGATTACTTAAGGAGATCGGGGGGGGGGGGGAGCAGGAGGAGTGAAAAACGGGGGGGGGGACCTCATCTAAGCAGTTGGATACACCTTATCAGATAGCGAATAGCTTTCAGGAGATCATAACAGTGGGCCATTATCATCATTGTCACCGGTGAACTCTGTGCCCCAAGCATCTATCCTCCCCGACCATATCTTGTCAAATTTAGTAGGGCAAAGGTGATCTTGTACAGTGGCAGCACCGAGTACAATACCAAGTGCCATGAGGACACCGTTGGAGGTGCAGCGCTTTTCCAGTGGAGGAAGCTAAAAATTGGTCTGGGAAGGAAGGGTGTATAAAAGCCCTGTATTGAAGTGGTAAATACCACCAAAAGAAAGCTCTTTTTGTGGGAAAAAAAGATAAAAAATGTATTTGGGCATAGCATGGCATGACCATGCAATTGTCATTCAAAGTGTGACAGTGCTGAAAGTTGAAAATTGGCCTGGGCAGGAAGGGGGTAAAAGTGCCCTGTGAGTAACTCCACTTTTGTTGAAGAAAAAACATTGCTCTCTGGGAGATCTATGTACATTGCAGTAATTTTAACAAACTTTGTTTTAGATTCCTACCTTTTGTTATTCTGCAAAATAGCTGTTTGTTTGTCTGTGTCCATGTGGAAAGTGAATCTAATGGGAGTGGTTTCATAATTATCAACCAGCTGCTGCCCCTTCAGGGCTTTAATGCGAAAAAGTGTCAGGGTCTGCATCCCTTTAGAAGTGATTTTCTATTGGAGGTATCTCACCAAAAATCAAATTTTTGTCGCAGGGGATTCCCAAAATCTAAATTGTATCTTAGTGAAGATTTCTGCAAAAATCAGTGAGCCAATCACACGAGCAGGAAAACACTTTTTTTTAGTTTCTATTGTAAAATTTTGCAAATAAGTAAATTCTCTTCAGAAAATTGGGCCAACATGTATACTGCTACATATCTTTAGTAAAAATAACCCAAAAAAGTGTATATTATTTGGTCTCTGTGAAAGTTATACAAGCGAAAGTGTCTACAAGCTATGGTGCAAATCATTGAAAAATGATCACATCTGATCACACCTGATGTACTGAAGGCCTATCTCATGTCTTGAGACCCTAACAAGCCAGGAAAGTACAAATACCCCCCAAATTACCCATTTTTGGAAAGCAGATATTCCAAGGTATTTAGTAAGAGGCATGGTGAGTTTTTTGAAGTTGTAATTTTTTTCCACAATTCTTGGGAACATTTTTTTTTTTTTTGCACAAAATTGTCATAATAACCAGTTATTTCTCTCACACAGCACATGCATACTTGCAATGACACCCCAAAATACATTTTGCTACTCCTCCTGAGTATAGTGATACCACATGTGTGAGACTTTTACACAGCCTGACCACATATAGAGGTCTAACATCCAAGTAGCGCCGTCAGGCGTTCTACGAGCATAAATTGCACATCTCATTTGATGACAACCTATAACATTTTGAAGGCCCTGGAGCACCAGGCCAATGGAATTGCCCACAAAATGATCTCATTTTGGAAAGCTGACACCCCAACGTATAATCTATGAGGCATAATGAGTCTTTTGAATGGTTCATTTTTTTTCCAGAAGTTTTTGGAATATGTGGAAAAAAAATGTAAACGCATTTTTTTTATACAAAGTTGTCCATTTATAAGATATTTCCAACACATAGCATGTACATAGCAAAAATTACACCCCAAAATACATTCTTCTACTCCTCCCGAGTATGGCAATACCAAATGTGTGAGACTTTTACACAGCCTGGCCACATACAGAGGCCCAACATTGAAATAGCACCTTCAGGCATTCTAGAAGCATAAATTACACATCTCATTTCCCAACCGCCTATAACACTTTTGAAGACCCTGGAGCACTAGGACAATGGAAACGCCCACAAAGTGACCCCATTTTGGAAAGCTAACACCCCAACATATAATCTATGAGGCATAATGAGTCTTTTGAACGGTTAATTTTTTTCCAGAAGTTTTTGAAAAATGTGGAAAAAAAATAAAAACGCATTTTTTTTTTACACAATGCTGTCCATTTATAAGATATTTACAACACACAGCATGTACATAGCAAAAAGGACACCCCAAAATACATTCTGCTACTCCTCCTGAGTATGGCGATACCACATATATGAGACTTTTACACAGCCTGGCCACATACAGAGGCCTAAAATCCAAGTAGCACCGTCAGGTGTTCTAGGAGCATAAATTACACACATAAATTCCTGCCAACCTATCACATTGTTGAAGGCCCTTCATATTTCTAACACATAGCATGTACTGTACATACCAATTACAAACCAAAATACATTCTGCTGAGCAAAGGGTAAAGAAAAGATTACCTGCGGTTTTAGTAGTGCAGTGGTGCACAGATGAGAGCATCGGTCCAGGCAGTAGGCAGGAACGTGGACAGCGACAGCAAAACAGGCAGCAGGCAGGAATAGTCAGTACAGGTAGAGATGATGCCAGCACAGCCAAAGCATTGGTCCAGATAGCAGGCATGGATGTGGTCAGCAGCAGCAAAAGGATCAAAGAATCGTCCATGCAGCAGGCAGGAATACTGTCCATAGTTAGTACATGCAGCAGGCAGAGGTATGATCAGCATAGCCAGAGTATTTGTCCAGGGAGCAGGCAGGACCATCAAGCTTAGGGCATCGGTCAGGAAAGAATGGGAACAGGGGTAGAGGCTTCTCCCAACCAAATCGCTTTGAAGCCTCCGGACAACCAGACCCTGTTCTGGGAACACAGAAAAACAAAAACTGGTTTTCTGAACTCAGAACACTATTCTGGAGCCCCTCACATATGTGAGACCCCTGTGTAGCAGAGTGAAAGATCAGTCCAGGGGGGCAGGCAAAAACATGGTCAACAGGCCGAGGTCAGTGCAGGTAAAAGGCAGAAATAAACGGTAGGCAGAGGCATAGTCGATACAGTCCAGGGTCAGTTCACGTGAAAGGCAGAAACATGGCGGATAAACAATGCAGACGGTAGGCAGAGGCATAGTTGAGAAACAGGCCAGGGTCAGTTCACATGGAAGACAATGATATGGTTGGTTGATGCAGGGAAATATTCAGGACAAATTGAAAACGGGGAAATGGCAGTATTAGAAATATGGGCTAACAGTTTTCAAGAGTGTGATATTGCTTGAAGCATTCTCCGATGCAAAGGCCAGGTTGGGAGGGACAGTCGGGACAATGGAAGCTGGTGTCTTTCCTACTTCCTCTTCTGGTGCACACCCGACATTTTTTGGGGCGTCGTCTTCCAGATCCTGATGGTGGAATATGGTCCAGAAAATGGCGCTCATGTAGTCTGCTGACATAATCTGAGTGAATTGTTTCTGGGGGGGATGTTTGTTGGTAGATCAGGGCAGTGACAATGTCTTCAATAAACCTTATGAAGGTGGTGGGTCTTTCTGTTGATTTTTGGTAGATGATGAAAGAATTTAAAAGGGCCAAATTAAAAAAGTAAATTGTGACTTTTTTGTACCAGAAGAGGGATTTTCGGGTTGAAAGATAGGGCTGCAACATTTGATCATTTAAATCCAACCCCCCACCATGAATTTATTGTACTCATTGATGCAAGAATTCTTGCGAACGGTACCGCGTCTTCTGTGAAGTTCCACCGAGGTGTCAATGTGGATGGTGGACATGATGTGGACATGATGTACACATCTTTCCTATCCCTCCACTTCACAGCCAACACTTCCTCGTTCCTCAAGCTTGCCGATTCCCCCCTTTCAATGGTTGTGGTGACAAGATGCTGTGGGAAGCCCTTTCTGTTTTTCCTTGTTGTACCACAGGCCAGAGTTTTTTTAGGCAGAGGTGGCGGAGAAGGGGCAGGCTTGTGTAATAGTTGTTCATGTAAATATGATACCCCTTTTGGAGGAGTGGGAATGCCAACTCCCAAACAAGTTTTCCACTTATTCCCATGTACGATGGACACCCAGTCCATCTATAGTTTGTCAAAGTTTGGGTGATTTCGGGGGGGGGGGGGCACTGTGAGTTGTCACTGAAATGCAGTAACCGCATTATAATTTTGTATCGGGACCTGGACATGGCCAATGAAAAAATTGGCATATGGTGGATGGATTTGGTCGACCAATACCTATGCATTTACATTTTTTTTTTGTAAGCCCCATATTAAGCGTTAGGCCTAAAAACAATCTAAGCTCCACCACTGTAAGGGGTCTCCGTTCAAAAGGGCGGGCATAGCTGGAGCTGGAGTTGTTTTCAATAAATTGTTGGGCAAAAAGATTGGTTTGGTCCACGATGCCTTGAACCAATTCGTCAGGGAAAAATAAATAAAAAAATCCATTTGGGAAAAACCTGCAGTGTTGACCTGCACACCTGGCTGTGCTGTAAAAAGGGGGATCGTGGCTGATCCTGAGGTAGAAGTCAGCCACAATGGGTTTGCCAAGCCATCTGGAAGCTGGGTTTGGTCCGTACTTCTTTTGCGTGCACACTGGGCCTTTCCTCCTGGGGTCTAGCAGCGCTTGTACTGGGCCTCTCCTCCTGGGGTCTAGCAGCGCTTTCACTGGGCCTCTTCTCCTGGGGTCTACCGCCGTTGGCACTGCTGGTAGCTGCCTGGTGTTCAGACCGTCTTCTTTTTGGACAGACTGTGTCCTCCTCTAATTCGGATCCTGATGTGCTGCCTTCGGGTGGTTCATATTCCGAACCAGAATCGGAATCAGAACTGAGCGGTGAGAGCTCCCCCTTGCTCTCATCGGTCAGACTGAGTATTTGGTATGCTACTTATGGGGTGTACACTTTTCTGGACATAGTGGCTGTATATACTCTGGTGGCGGGTACTCTGGTGAGGTGGCAGGTACTCTGGTGGCAGGGACTCTGGTCTGGTGGCAGGTACTCTGGTGAGGTGGCGGGTACTCTGGTGAGGTGGTGGGTACTCTGGTGGCGGGTACTCTGGTGAGGTGGCAGGTACTCTGGTGGCAGGTACTCTGGTCTGGTGGCAGGTACTCTGGTGAGGTGGCGGGTACTCTGGTGGCGGGTACTCCTGATAGACAGGTACTCCTGATGGATAGGTACTCCTGATGGACTGGTGGCGGGTACTCTGGTGGCGGGTACTCTGGTGAGGTTACAGGTACTCTGGTGGCAGTTACTCTGGTGAAGTGGTGGGTACTCTGGTGGTGGGTACTCTGGTGGCAGGTACTCCTGATGGACAGGTACTAGATGACAGGTACTCCTGATGACAGGTACTAGATGACAGGTACTCTTTATTTAGGGGGGCAATCTGGGCACAGTAGTACATATGTATTATATTACAGATGTGTAACTCACTGTTAGCTGATCTCCTCCTCACACTGGATCGGTGTGTGAAGAGGAGAACCCAGCAACAGTAAGTTACACACGGTGTTGTGTGTTGTTTACATTAAGTGACCGACTGTGATTGGACACAGCCGGTTACGTGGTAAAGAGCCAATTTCATTGGCTCTTTACCCTGATCGGGGCTGGGCTGTATCCAAGGGAAAATCCTCAGCCCCGATCGCCGCGTTTGCGCGGTACGGGCGCCGTCCACGCCGCTGCGCAGCTCTGCATGATCAAATCCGGTAAGCTATACCGGAAGCCCTGCCGACCGCCGCCGCTACATTCCCCCCATCAGGGAATGCCTGTGACCCGAGGGACACACCAGAACCCCGATGGCTGCTCTGCGGGTCCCCGAAGGCCCGCAGTAGCGGCGGAAAGCCAGAGACGTCACCCAGGATGGGAGATCCCATCTGTGGACGTCATTTGACTATGGCTGGGTAATAAAGTGGTTAATCACTGCTGGGTTTTTTGTTTTTTGCTAAAAAAAAAAAAGACCAAATATAAAAAAAAAAAAAAAGTCTTTCTTAGGTTCTGTCGGAAAATTTTGTAAATAAGTAATTTTTCCTCCTTCCCTGATGTGCACCGATGAGGCTGCACTGATGGGCATTGATGAGGCTGCACTGATGGGCACTGATGAGGCAGCACTTATGAGGTGGGACTGATGAGGTCGCACTAATATGCAGCACTAAAGGGCACTGATAGGTGGCATTGATGTGCAGCACTAATGAATGCCTTCGTTTTTTGCTAGTGTCCTATGAGGATGCTAGTCTTTTCTACAGCTGCTGTGTTAAAACTAACTGATTTTTGCTAGGATCCTTTTTTCTTCGGCTGGCCTGAGCATGTGGGGATAGAGACCTGTAGTGTGCTTTCTTGGTCCAGGACCATTGCCTCAGTGCTTGTCCTGTCTCTGAAAAGTAAATTACTAAGTAGGATGATTGAGCTGGGCACCAAGAGCTACCTTAATATCATAGGTCACTGGGTGTCTTTATTCCCTGTTGTCACCAGTTTTGTCGCAGAAAGTGTTAATGCTGTGGGACTGAGCATTGATGCCATACACTAGTTGGAGTGTGCTGTTTCTACTGCTTAAAAAGAACCACATAGAATGTGGATCTTCAATTCCAGTAGCCAGCAACCCAGTTTCTATGCAAGCCTTGGGCCCCTAAACACCCCAAATGTGCAGACCAGTCCTCTTTAGCATGAAGGGGTGCCCCTACTTTTCAAAGGGGGGGGGATTTCTGTTAGCTATTGCAGACACTTGGGCAGATAGCATCTTGGATGCCTGGTTATAGGTAGGGATGAGCCGAACACCCCCCTGTTCGGTTTGCACCGGAACCTGCGAACGGACCGAAAGTTTGCGCAAACTTTAGAACCCTATTCAATTCAATGGGACTCGAACGTTTGAAATCAAGAGTGCTAATTATGAAGGCTAATATGTAAGTTATTGTCCTAGAAAGGGTTTGGGGACCCGGGTCCTGCCCCAGGGGACATGTATCAATGCAAAAAAAAGTTTTAAAAACAGCCGTTTTTTCGGGAGCAGTGATTTTAATGATGCTTAAAGTGAAATATTCCTTTAAATATCGTACCTGGGGGGTGTCTATAGTATGCCTGTGAAGTGGCACGTGTTTCCCGTGTTTGGAACTGTCCCTGCACAAAATGAAATTTCTAAAGGAAAAAAAGTAATTTAAAACTGCTTGCGGCTTTAATGTAATGTCTGGTCCCGGCAATATGGATGCAAATCATTGAGAAAAATTGCATGGGTACCCCCCCACCCCAGTCCACTACCAGCCCCTTTGGGTCTTGTATGGACATTAAGGGGAACTCTGCACCCAAATTAAAAAAAGGCCCTATATACTCTGAACAGCAGTATACAGGCGGTGCAAACAAGCCAGGGACTGTAGGTTTGTTCATAAGTAGAATCTGTTTGGAATTTGGAACAGGTACATTTTTTAAGTGTAGCTCCAGCCAAAAAATCAATTTTTAAGCTTTTTGGAAAACATAGGGAAGGGTTATCACCCCTGTAACATTTGTTTTGCTGTCTGTGCACCTGTTCAGAACATTTCACCTCACTTTCCGTCCCAATGACAAATGTTTTTTGTTGAACAGGGGCATAAAAATTGGGCCTTAGGAACTGGTGCTGGTGCCACAACACTGCAACCCCTCACAGATACTGTAGTTGGAGCGCAGGAATGAGCCCTGTTGCAAAGTATTGCATCAAAAATTGTAATTACACGCCCCTGTTAAACAGGGGCTGAAAAATTGGGCCTTAGGCACTGGTGCTGGTGCCACAACACTGCAACTCCTCACAGATACTATAGTTGGAGCGCAGCAATGAGCCCTGCTGCAAAGTATTGCATCAAAAATTGTAATTACACGCCCCTGTTAAACAGGGACAGAAAAATTGGGCCTTAGGCACTGGTGCTGGTGCCACAACACTGCAACCCCTCACAGATACTGTAGTTGGAGTGCAGGAATGAGCCCTGCTGCAAAGTATTGCATCAAAAATTGTAATTACACGCCCCTGTTAAACAGGGACAGAAAAATTGGGCCTTAGGCACTGGTGCTGGTGCCACAACACTGCAACCCCTCACAGATACTGTAGTTGGAGCGCAGGAATGAGCCCTGCTGCAAAGTATTAAATTAAAAATTGTACTTACACGCCCCTGTTAAACAGGGGCTGAAAAATTGGGCCTTAGCCACTGGTGGCGGTGCCCAGAAACAAAAATGTTCTTACATGCTATCAGCATGATCATTGAGGAGGAAGAGGATAGTCACTCAGCATCAGCATAGGCAGTCTTGAAGGGATCTGAGATTTCAAAGAAAATTATTCTGTTACATCAACATCAGGTGCTTGGTAGCTGGTGGTGATCCAAGACTGATTCATTTTTATGAAGGTCAGTCGATCGACCAAGTTGGTGGACAGGCGCACCCTGTGATCGGTTACAAAGACTCCAGCAGCACTGAATGTGCGTTCCGAAAGAACGCTGGATGCAGGACAGGCCAGTAGCTCAATTGCATACTGTGTAAGCTCTGGCCAGTGATCCATCCTCAAGACCCAGTAACCCAGAGGATTTTCGGTGGGAAAGGTGTCCAAGTCTGATCTTGCCCCTAGGTATTCCTGCACCATGTAAACCAGACGCTGGCGATGGTTGCTGGAAGCGATCATACCTTGGGGCTGCGTGCTAAATAATTGTCTGAATGCATCGGTCAGACGGCCACCTTCTCCACCGCTCCTTCTTTGACTGACCGGAGCCTCAGCAACACGTTGTCCAGGACTAGGAATTTGTAACCTCCCAGTCTCTGGGAACGCCTTGCACAGACCTTTCTGCAAGGCCTCCCTCTGTGACGGCAAGATAAGGTCCGCAACCTTACCCTTGTAACGTGGATCAAGGAGGGTTGCCAGCCAGTAATGATCCCTCTCCTTGATCGCACGAATACGAGGTTCCTCCTGCAGGCTTTGCAGGATCAGGGAGGCCATGCGGCGTAGGTTGGCTGAGGCATTCGGTGTGGAGTCCTCTTGGTCACTGAGGACGACATGATCCGCAGCCACCTCCTCCCAGCCACGTACAAGTCCATGGGTGTCTTGGGACTGTAATTGATCCCTTGAAGACTGCTGCTGATCCTGAGTGCTAGGCTCCACCTATATGCTGACACAATAATAATCCTCTTCATCCATCCTCCTCCTCCTCCTCCCCCTCTTCATCTTCCTGTTCGATAGTCGGGCCAGCAGAAACACTGTCTGGATAAAGGGGGCCTTGAGAGGTAAGGAAGTCCTCCTCTTCCTGCCTCTGTTCTGCCTAAAGTGCCCTGTCCATTATTCCATGCAGCGTGTGCTCCAACAGGTGGACAAGAGGGACAGTGTCACTGATGCATGCACTGTCACTGCTCACCATCCTTGTGGCCTCCTCAAATGGTGCCAGGACAGTGCATGCATCCCTGATCATGGCCCACTGGCGTGGGGAAAAAAATCCAAGCTCCCCTGACACTGTCCTGGTGCCATATTACAACAGATACTCATTGATGGCCCTCTGCTGCGTGTGCAGCCGCTGCAGCATGGCCAACGTAGAGTTCCACCTGGTGGGCATGTCACAGATTAATAAATGAAAATAGTGTGGCGCTCAAAGCAATAAATACTTATAATAAGTGAATGGCTACTTAAAGCAATAGAACCAACAGTGCTCTAATAATACAATAATAAATGTGAGTCCGCTTCATAGGGTATTCATATGAATTGTCCTCCTTGCGAACTAAGTGATATACCGTAAAAGGTGAACTGTGAAAAATAAAATACAGTCCCAAATAACAAGATGTGTGTGATCATGGATGTCCTTCAATGGATAGCCTTGCCACAACGCAGACTGACAAAGGGACTTCAATGCAAATGATGAATCAAGCAAGGAGAAGACACTAGTTGTTATAGATGGGTACTCTTACCGCTGATGGTGGAGGTCATGCCCCTGTTGAAGACTGTAGTAGTCGAAACGCGTAGGGCTTGCTGACGCTGCACCCCATATTGCTTTGAATATATTTTATTTCGTGATCACTTTTTATTTGTCTGCATGACTGTTGGACAAAATATTTTCATTTAATAAAATTCCGGCAATCGGTTTTTATTGACCTGCACCATCTGGAGTCTTTTTGGTTTTCTTCCATCTTTATATTTTTTTCGCGGATTGCTGTGGAACCTGACCCATGTGAGAAAAATCCATCGTTTGAGCTGCCTCTTCAGTCATCCGGTTGGAGTTCAAGTGAGGACCCAGGACATCCAGCTATATCCCGTCTGGTCTTGGTGATCACTAAGCCTGCAAGACCCACTGCCGTACGGTAGGTGGGTCCACCATCAGCGGTAAGAGTACCCATCTATAACAACTAGTGTCTTCTCCTTGCTTGATTCATCATTTGCATTGAAGTCCCTTTGTCAGTCTGCGTTGTGGCAAGGCTATCCATTGAAGGACATCCATGATCACACACATCTTGTTATTTGGGACTGTATTTTATTTTTCACAGTTCACCTTTTACGGTATATCACTTAGTTCACAAGGAGGACAATTCATATGAATACCCTATGAAGCGGACTCACATTTATTATTGTGTTATTAGAGCACTGTTGGTTCTATTGCTTTAAGTAGCCATTCACTTATTATAAGTATTTATTGCTTTGAGCGCCACACTATTTTCATTTATTATTCCTGTACACTTTGTTTGTTTGAGTGTTGGCAGCTTGCATGCACATTGTTTTTTGGTTTAGCGCAGTATTTTCCTTTTCTACCCAGTTGTATTATGTCACAGATTAGGCGGTTCTTGGGCAGGTTGTAATCCTTTTGCAGGTCAGCCAGCCGAGCACCGGCATTATATGACCGGCGGAAATGCCCACAGAGTTTCCTGGCCTGCTTCAGGACCTTCTGTAAGCCCGGGTACCTGCCCAAGAACCGCTGCATCACCAAGTTAAGGACGTGAGCCAAACAGGGCTGTCAGAGGGTCCCTGTCAGAGGGTGGAGAGGAGGTTGGTGCCATTGTCGGAAACCGCCTTTCCTGGCTTAAGCTGGCATGGCGTGGCGTTAACCACCTGTGAGCCTGCCCCTGCAGAGCTGACAGAATCTCTGCCCCAGTGTGGCTCCTGTCCCCCAAGCACACCAGCTCAAGCACCGCATGGCATCTTTTTGCCTATGTACTTGCGTAGCCCCTTGAACGCCTACGGAGCACGGCTGGTTCCGAGGACAAAGCGCAGGTAGAGGCCATGGAGGAAGAAAAAGAGGAGGGGGTGGAGGAGAGAGGTGTGTCAGAATCACCAGTAGTAACATTTTGGAGGCGTGGTGGCGAAACAACCTCCAACACTACTGCACCTTGTCCTGCATCCTTCCCAGCTGCCAGCAGAGTTACCCAATGCGCCGTGAAAGATAGGTAACGTCCCTGTCCATGCCTGCTGGAACATGAGTCAGCGGTAATATGCACCTTACCGCTGACCGCCCTGTCCAGTGAGGCCAAGACATTGCCTTCCACATGCCGGTAGAGAGCCGGAATCGCCTTCCGTGAGAAAAAGTAGCGTTTGGGAACCTGCCACTGAGGAACTGCACATTCAACAAACTCACGGAAGGGGGCAGAGTCTACCAACTGAAAAGGCAGCAGTTGAAGTGCTAGAAATTTAGCCAAGCTAGCATTTAACCGCTGGGCATGTGGATGGCTGGGAGCGAACTTCTTTCAGCGGTGCAGCAGCCGGGGCATGGAAATTTGCCTGGTACAATCGAACGTTGGTGTACCGATAGCAGATTTTCCGCAAGTACTTGGCTGTGACACACCAAATTCTACACCTTTATTCCTCAGTGCAGGTTTCAGAGAGGACTTGTCAAGTCTCTGATGTCAGGCCGAGTAGCAGAGAGGGCGCCCCTTGCGGCCGAGTGCAGCACAGCCCTGAAGATGACACAGGGGGTGTGGTGCCCACAGAAGCACGGGTTGCCTGGTAGGTAGTGCTGGTTGCCAGGAACTTGGTAGGACAGGCAGACTGCAGGACAGCAGGCGTGCTTAGGAGGTCCAAAGGGTAGGGACCAGTGGAATGTTCCGATAGCAGAGTCAGAAGCCAGGCCAGGGGGTCAAACACAGCAAGACAGTCCGAGAACACAGCAGAGCTGAGTCTTAGCACAGAAGACAAGGTAAGCGGAGTCCGTTAGCCAGGCCGGGGTCAGATATACGACAGGAAGTCAACAGGAGCAGGTCAGGCAAGCCGGGTTTGGTACACAGGAGATCAGACAGGCAGGAGATGCAAGACACAGGAACACAGGAGAAGCTGACGATAATCCAGCAAATGCAGACACTAGCAGACTTCCTTATATAGGCCCATGTGACCTGCTTGTAGAGATACTGGGTCCTAAAGTCCTTCTCCTGCCAGAGATGCTGGATCCTAAAGTCCTTCTCCTGCTGCTGGTTCCCTGACAGTGCCCCCCCCCCAAGGGGCAGCCTCTGGATGCCCAACTGGGCCCATCTTTCAGGGTATCTGGCAGGGAATCTCTGGAGAAGTCTAGGAACATGTATGTTGCCTGCAGGTTCCCAAGAATTCTCTTCTGCTGGATAACCCTTCCATCTAATAAGAAATTGAATAGTCCTACCTCTCTTGCGACAGTCCAGGATGGATTCTACCTCGAATTCGGTTTCATCTCCCACTGAGACTGGAGGCAGATGGTCTTCTTCTCTTCCTGGAAAAGGACTAGAGACAACAGATTTAAGAAGAGATACGTGAAACACAGGATGCACTTTATACAAACTTGGTAGTAACAGTTCAAAGGCTACTGGGTTAATTTTTCGTTTAATTTCAAATGGACCGATAAATCTTGGACCCAATTTCCGAGAGGGGCAAGGGAGCCTGAGATTTGCTGAAGAGAGCCAGACTTTTTCTCCAACCTCAAAGCTAGGACTCTCTCCCCTCCTCTTGTCATATTGTTTATTGTAGTCCTCTTGCGCTTTCTGCATGGTTAGCCGGAGGGTTTGATAATTAGCCTGAATGGAACTTATCCTGTCTTGAACTGCTGGAACTGAGGCTTCTGGAATGACATTAGGTAGAAATGAAGGATGGAAACCGTAGTTGGCCCAAAACGGAGATTGATTGGAGGTTGAGTGTACTGCATTGTTCTAAGCAAACTCCGCACAAGGGAGTAGAGAGATCCAGTCGTCCTGGGAGAAGGAGCAGAAGCAACGCAAATATTGTTCTAAGGTCTGGTTGGTCCTTTCAGTTTGACCGTTGCTTTGGGGGTGATAGGCTGAGGACAGGCACACCTTGATTGATAATGCTTTGCAGAGCTCTCTCCAGAACCGGGAGGTGAATTGTACCCCTCTATCAGACACAATGCTGTCAGGAAGGCCATGGAGCCTGACTATCTCCCTTATGAAATTTTTTGCTGTTTCTGCAGCAGGATTTCCTGCCATGGGCAAGAAGTGCGCCATTTTGGATAGACGGTCCACAACTACCAGGATTGTTGTAGATTCTTCGGATGGGGGCAGCTCTACTATAAAGTTCATACATATATTTCTCCATGGTTGTTCTGGCACTGGCAGAGGACCTAACAGACCCCACGACTTGACGTTGGACCCTTTATTTCGCTGGCAGGTAGTGCAGGAGCTAACAAACTCCCTGCAATCAGATTTCAAGGTAGGCCACCAGAAGGATCGTTGGATAAGATCCGTAGTTTTCCGCACTCCGAAGTGGCCAGCGAGTTGGTGGTCATGCAAGGTCTTCAGTACCTGTATTCGGGTTTGTTGCAGGACAAAGATCTTGTCCTGATGCCAGAGGTACCCTCCCTGGTTTCATAGAGAGGATGCTTCTGGTTCCTGGCATTGGAGGGAAGCCTGTTCAAGAGAAGATTTTAGATCGGGTTGGATCAGAAGAAAGTTCTGAGGTGACAGGATTGTACTAGATATTGTCTCCTCCGGAGTATCGGGGAACATTAGGGATAAGGCATTGGCCTTTTCGTTCTTGGAGCCGGGACGGTAGGTGATGTGGAAGTTGAATCTCGAAAAGAACAGAGCCCAGCGGGCTTGACGGGGTCTCAGGCGTTTGGCAGTACGGAGGTATTCGAGGTTCCGATGATCTGTAAATATCATTATGGAGTGAGCAGACCCCTCAAGAAGGTATCTCCACTCCTCTAAGGCTGTTTTAATGGCCAAGAGCTTGCGGTCACCTACATCATAGTTCCTCTCGGGCTGGCTCATTTTCCGCGAGGAGAAGGCCACGGGGTGAAGCAAGGACTTGGGTCCCTGGCATTGTGAATGGACTGCCCCTGTAGCTACTTCTGAGGCATCGACCTCCAAGATGTATGGCAGGGCTGACTCAGGGTGTTGAAGGATTGGTGCAGAGGTAAACAATAACTTTAGTCTCTCGAAAGCAGTTTGGGCTTCGGAGGACCACTGGAAACGGATATGTAAGCGGGTCAACTGGGTAATGGGTGGGATGATGGAGGAGAAGTTTCTTATAAACCTCCTATAGAAGTTTGCAAAGCCCACAAATCTTTGCACCCCTTTCTTATCTGATGGAGTTGGCCAATCCAGGATTGCCTGCACTTTCTGTGGATCCATAGCTACACCGCCCGTGGAGATGATCAGTCCTAGGAATTGTATTGATTTCTTCTTGAAGTCACACTTTTCCGCTTTCTTAGTGTGAGCAGCACTGTCTTTACATGGGTCCGGTGGAGTCCAGAGTAGCCGAAAATATGAGAATGTCATCCAGATAGATGATGACGAAGTAGTCAAGATATTCCCGGAAAATATCGTTGACGAAGTGCTGAAACGTTGCCGGGGCGTTACAGAGCCTAAAGGGCATTACAAGATACTCAAAGTGTCTGAACCTCATTCTGAATGCTGTCTTCCATTCATCGCCCTCACGGATCTGAACAAGGTTATAGGCACCCCGGAGGTCGAGCTTGGTAAATACTTGGACCGTACGGAATCTCTGGAAAAGTTCAGGAACTAATGGCAGTGGGTAGCGGTTCTTTATTGTGATTTTATTTAGCTCCCTATAATCCACGCATGGTCTTAAAGACTTGTATTTCTTCTCGACAAAAAAGATGCCGGCACCGGCAGGAGAGGAGGAAGCTCGGATGAAGTCCTTAGCCAAATTTTCATCGATATATTGTCGCAGAGTTCCTAATTCCATTTCAGAGAGAGGGAATAATCGTCCAAATGGAATCTCTGCCCCTGGAAGTAATTCTATTGGACAGTCATATGGCCGATGTGGTGGTAGAACGTCAGCTCTTTTCTTATCAAAGACCTCCAGGAATTCTTGGAATGCCTGGGGTATATTCTGGTTAGTGGTAGATACAGGGTGGACTGTCAAGCAACTGGTAATGTCTCTGGGTTCAGGAATAAAGCAATGCTGCTGGCAATAGGGAGAGGTGAACAGGACCTCCTTCTTGATCCAATTAATCTGAGGGTTGTGGGCTTGGAGCCATGGAATTCCTAGGATAACTGGAGACATAGGCAAGCTTAGAGCGTCAAAGCGTATGAATTCCTGATGGCCATCAGGAGTGGTGATAAGCAGAGGGACATTCTCCCGGGTAACAGGGCCAGAACTAGGCAATGTGCCATCTTTTGGAGGAGGGGCAACTTCAGGTTTCTCCCCAGGTTCAAGTCCACAAAGCAGCTGCATGCTCCAGAATCAATAATGGCCTGCAGCCGGGTCTCCTCTTTTCCAAATTGCAGCGTAATGGGTAGAACTAGGTGTGAAGGAGAAGCTCCGGAAACCTGGAACTACACTGGAGGGCCTTCTGGGGCAGTTATGCAAGAAATGTCCGCTTCCTCCACAATAGAGGCAGAGCCTTGATTGCATACGATGACACCTTTCATCAGGGGTTAATGTGGAACGTAGCAGGCCGATTTGTCTAGGAACTGGGATAGAAGTACCAGTGGGAGCAGGCACTGATGAAGTGGAAACTTTAGGTGGCATCATGGCAGGCCTGGAGGACTGAGCTCGTTTGGACTGTCTCTGACGTAGACGTCGATCCAGCTGGATGGATGACTGGATGAGATCCTCAAGTGTAGTGGGGACTCCAATCCTGGCCAGCTCGTCTTTGAGAGACTCAGAAAGTCCTAAGCGGAACTGGTGCTTGAGGTCAGCCTCGTTCCAGCCTGTGTCTGCAGACCACCGACAGAAGTCCATGGTATAGTCCTCCACTGGTCAACTACCCTGCTGTAGTGAATGCAGAGCGGCTTCGGCGGTGGCTGTACGCTGGGGGTCCTCGTAGTGTTGTGACATGGCTGCCAGGAATGTGTCCACTGTGTTAATGACTGGGCTTCTTTGTTCCCATAAACTGTGGGCCCAGGTCTGGGGTTCATTGGATAGCAGGGAGATGAGGAACCCGACCTTAACAGTCTTTAAACAAAAGTCCGGGGCTGCAAGGATAGGTACAATAGGCAGGCATTCCTGAAGGATCTAAACTTTCTTTGATCCCCGGAAAACCGTTCAGGGACGGGAACACGGGGTTCTGGAGGAGGGAACACCATCGTAGGAGCCACAGAGGAACGTACGTGGGTGGAACTGGTAGAAGCTGGAACCGGGTCCGCACAAGCAGATGACTCTGACAGGTGTTGCAATCTCTCCTCTAGCTGGAGGTATCCTTCTTGCAGTGTCTGGATTGCTTGGGTCAGAGTAGTGGCCTGTTGACATAATGCCTCTAACGGGGACGCACCACTGCCGGCCTCAGACATGGCTGGATTATACTGTCAAGTCTCTGATGTGAGGCCGAGTAGCAGAGAGGGCGCCCTTGCGGCCGAGTGCAGCACAGCCCTGAAGATGACACAGGGGGTGTGGTGCCCACAGAAGCACGGGTTGCCTGGTAGGTAGTGCTGGTTGCCAGGAACTTGGTAGGACAGGCAGACTGCAGGACATCAGGCGTGCTTAGGAGGTCCAAAGGGTAGGGACCAGTGGAATGTTCCGATAGCAGAGTCAGAAGCCAGGCCAGGGGGTCAAACACAGCAAGACAGTCCCAGAACACAGCAGAGCTGAGTCTTAGCACAGAAGACAAGGTAAGCAGAGTCCGTTAGCCATGCCGGGGTCAGGTATACGCCAGGAAGTCAACAGGAGCAGGTCAGGCAAGCCGGGTTTGGTACACAGGAGGTCAGACAGGCAGGAGATGCAAGACACAGGAACACAGGAGAAACTGACAATAATCCAGCAAATGCAGACACTAGCAGACTTCCTTATATAGGCCCATGTGACCTGCTTGTAGAGATACTGGGTCCTAAAGTCCTTCTCCTGCCATAGATGCTGGGTCCTAAAGTCCTTCTCCTGCTGTTGGTTCCCTGACAGGACTGAAGGTATAGTGGGGTTGGAGATCCCAGCTGATGAGGAGCAAGGAGAGGTCCGTTTTGTTCTTTGGTGTGGGTCTTTTAGGTATGCTTGCCAACGGACTGCATGGCAGGTCGACATATGTCTGGTCAAGCACACGGTGCCCAAGCGGCTGATGTTTTGGCCACGCGAGATACACTTTAATGGCCTGTGGTGAGATGTAGCTGCACAAAGGTGGGATGTATATATATATATATATATATATATATATATATATATATATATATATATAATGCAGCTATCAGACTCCACTGCCTGCTGTGGTATTAGTATGAGAAAAGCAGCAAAGGTCTTCAGTTAGTTTTAGGTGAACACTGTGCAGAGGACACAGTACACTAACTGAAAATACTAGCAGCTCTCTGCCTGTGGTTTTATTACGAGAACACCACAAATTTAGTCAGGTTCCTTTAAGTGAACGCTCTGCAAAGGACAGAAGTACTGCAGTACACTACATGAAATTAATGCAGCACTCTGCCTGTGGTTTTATTATGAGAACACTACTAACTGTATTCAGGTAAGCTTTAGGTGAACGCTATGCAAAGCACACAGTACACCAAGTGAAACTCTGCTGCAGCTAGCACAATCACCTGCCTGCCTGTCACAGTATAGAGAACAGCAGTAATTGATCTAGCAAAACTAAATACAGTGTATAAATATATATACAACACCTTTGTTAAAGGGGTCTTCCAGATTCTGATAAGCGCCCCGCCTGCAGACCCCCACACCCACCGGGCAAGGGTTGTGGGGATGAGACCCCCAAAGCATCCTCCCCATGTTGAGGGCATGTGGCCTAGTACGGTTCAGGAGGGGGGGCGCTCTCCCGTCCCCCCCTCTTTTCCTGCGGCCTGCCAGGTTGCGTGCTCAGATAAAGGGTCTGGTATGGATTTTTGGGGGTAACTCCACGCCTTTTTATTTTTTAAATTTGGTGTGGAGTTTCCCTTAAAATCCATACCAGACCTGAAGGGTCTGGTATGGATATTTGAGGGGAACCCCACATCATTTTTTTATTTTATCTGATGCAGGGTTCCCCTTAATATCCATCCCAGACCTGAAGGGCCTGGTAATTGAATTTGGGGGGACCCCCATGCATTTTTTTTTTTTTTATCAATGACTTTTCTCAGTATTGCCAGGAGCCGACAATTCATTATAGCTGCGAGTGCTTTTAAATTACTTTTTTTCCTTCAGAAATTACACTTTGTGCAGGGACAGTTCTAAGCATGGGAAACAAGCGCTGCTTTACAGGCATACTATACACCCCCCCCCCCCCAGGTACGAAATTTAAAGGAATATTTCACTTTTATTGTTTCACTTTAAGCATTATTAAAATCACTGCTCCCGAAAAAACTGCAGTTTTTAAAACTTTTTTTTGCATTGATACATGTCCCCTGGGGCAGGACCCAGGTCCCCAAACACTTTTTATGACAATAACTTGCATATAAGCCTTTAAAATTAGCACTTTAGATTTCTCCCATAGACTTTTACAGGGTGTTCCGCGGCTTTTCGCAATTGCCGCGAACACCCCAAATTGTTCGCTGTCCGGCGAACGGGCAATGTTCGAGTCGAACATGAGTTTGACTTAAACTCACCAAGCTCATCCCTACACAAATCCAGCTATCTTGGTGGAGCCCCTTTGACCCTAGGCCAAGGCTATACAAAGGGCCTTGATTAACTCTCCAAACTGAGATGAGGCACCTTTTCCGCATCCTGTCATATAGCAGTATCTGGAAACACTCTTAGCAATGGGGACAAGGTGCTTTTCAATTTTATTTTTTTGTGACATACCCCCTTTAAATTCATACCAGACTCAAAGGGTCTGGTGTAAGTATCTTAGGGCACTCTAGGCAAAATTGCTGGTCCTGGCCAAATGGAATTAAAAAAAAATACTTTTTTTGCAAAAGTGCATATGCCCCGAGTCAGTGAACCCCCATATTTTTTTTTCTTTACACCCCTTGTCGATTAGCTCAGAAAATAGGCATTTTCAATATGAAAGATTCAGTTACCATTGATTTCAATGGGTTTTGGGGTTCGGGATTCAAGCTTCTTTGAAGTTTGCCATACCCTGTTCAAACCCTGTTTGCAAAAATGAAACAGCTTTCCACAAATTACACACTGACTTATATACTGATTATATACCCGCTACAAATAAAAAGCACTACAAATCACAGCAAGATTGGGGACAAAAAGCCGACGCGTTTTGCACTACAATCTAGTGCTTACTCATAGCTAGCATGTATAACCACTTAACGACCGCCCACTGTAAATATACGTCGGCAGAATGGCACCGACAGGCAGAATCACGTACATATACGTGATTGCCTTTGTATAGTTGGGGGGTCCGATCGGACCCCCCTTCTTTACAGTGGGTGGTCGTTTTACCTTCGGGAGCGATCCGGCATGAGGGGACGGCCGTTCGATTCCGGCCACCCCCTCTCGATCGCTCCCGGCGAATGAGAGAGCTTCCCCTGCCTGCCAGGAAGGAGGAAGTGATGTCATCTCTCCTGCGGCGCTCACATATACCGAGCGCCGTACAGGAGAAGATGCAGGTTAGTACACAAAACAGCACACTGACACCAGGACACATAGGCACATAAATCGCCCCCCCAGGCCCCCCCAGACACCCCCAGATCACCCCCCAGCCCCCCCCCCCCAGCCCCCCCCCAGCCCCCAGTCACAGTGTCACTGATTGCAGTGACCATTTATTTAGTGATCACTGCAATCAGTGACATTTGTGACTGTAAAAGTGTCACTACATTTAGTTTTAGGTCCAGTGTAGCCCCCTAACCCCCCCTGATAAAGGTTTAACCCCCTGATCACCCCCCAGATAACCCTTTCACCCCCTAGCACCGCCGTCACTAAGCAATCATTTTTCTGATCGATGTCTTAGCGTCGGTGATGCTGATCGGTAGCCAGTAATTTTTTTTAGGTTCGCCGCAGGTTTTTATAGCGTCGGGTACCCCCATATATTACCTAATGAAGGTTTAACCCCCTTGATCGCCCCCCAGGTAACCCTTTCACCCCCTATCACCACTGTCACTAAGCGATAATTTTTCTGATCGATGTCTTAGCGTCGGCGATGCTGATCGGTAGCCAGTAATTTTTTTTAGGTTCGCCGCAGGTTTTTATAGCGTCGGGTACCCCCATATATTACCTAATAAAGGTTTAACCCCCTTGATCACCCCCCAGGTAACCCTTTCACCCCCTAGCACCGCCGTCGCTATGCGATCATTTTTCTGATCGATGTCTTAGCGTCGGTGATGCTGATCGGTAGCCAGTAATTTTTTTTAGGTTCGCCGCAGGTTTTTATAGCGTCGGGTACCCCCATATATTACCTAATAAAGGTTTAACCCCCTTGATCGCCCCCCCAGGTAACCCTTTCACCCCCTATCACCACTGTCACTAAGCGATAATTTTTCTGATCGATGTCTTAGCGTCGGCGATGCTGATCGGTAGCCAGTAATTTTTTTTTAGGTTCGCCGCAGGTTTTTATAGCGTCGGGTACCCCCATATATTACCTAATAAAGGTGTAACCCCCTTGATCACCCCCCAGGTAACCCTTTCACCCCCTAGCACCGCCGTCACTATGCGATCATTTTTCTGATCGATGTCTTAGCGTCGGTGATGCTGATCGGTAGCCAGTAATTTTTTTTAGGTTTGCCGCAGGTTTTTATAGCGTCAGGTACACCCATATATTATCTAATAAAGGTTTAACCCCCTGATCGCCCCCCAGGTAACCCTTTCACCCCCTATCACCACTGTCGCTAAGCAATCGTTTTTATGATCGTTGTCTTAGTGTCGGTGATGCCGATAGGTAGCCAGTAATTTTTTTTTAGGTTCGCCGTCAGGTTTTTATATAGCGTCAGGTACCCCCATATATTACCTAATAAAGGTTTTAACCCCCTAATTGCCCCTAGTTAACCCTTTCACCAGTGATCATCATATAAGTGTTACGGGTGACGCTGGTTAGTTAGTTTGCTTTTTATAGTGTCAGGGCACCCGCCGTATATAACCCAATAAAGGTTTAACCCCCTGATCGCCCGGCGGGTGATATCAGTTAGGTTTTAGCGTCAGAGAGGGTCTGCGTCACACCCCAGGCAGCGTCAGGTTAGTGCCAGTAGCGCTAACACCCACACGTGAAGCATACACCCCCCTTAGTGGTATAGTATCTGAACAGATCAATATCTGATCTGATCAGATCTATACTAGCGTCCCCAGCAGTTTAGGGTTCCCAAAAACGCAGTGTTAGCGGGATCAGCCCAGATACCTGCTAGCACCTGCGTTTTGCCCCTCCGTCCAGCCCAGGCCACCGAAGTGCAGTATCGATCGATCACTGTCACTTGCAAAACACAACACACATAACTGCAGCGTTCGCAGAGACAGGCCTGATCCCTGCGACTCCAGTGCTGTAGGAGGTGATTTCACCACCACAGTTAAAAAAAAAAAGCATATATGCCGAAGCATTGGGGCAGCAGGAGCGGAGGAGCGATTTTGCTCCTAATGCCGCGTATATACGGTCGAAATTCCGACGGAGGCTTGCCCGTGGAAAAGTCTGACCATGTGTACGCGGCATAACTTTTGCGAGAAGATGCCCCCATGCTTCGGCATATATAAATGGTGCATGTATGCCCATCATTAGAAGTGGGTGGATGAAGGGCGGTATTCTAATGGTGGGCATACCCACCGATCAATCTTTTTTTTTCGTTCAGCCAACAGGCTGCATGAAAAAAAAGATTACAATACATGTCCAACAAGGACCAGCAACGTACTGGTATGTTGCTGGACTTTGAATGTTTATACCAGAATGATGCCTGCGGGTTTAGGTATCATCTTGGTATCATTCTTTTCAGGCAGCGGCCGGCTTTCATGTAAAAGCAATCCTAGTGACTAATTAGCCTCTGGACTGCTTTTACAAGCAGTGGGAGGGAATGTCCCCCCCCGGATATAAAAAGCGCCATTGGGAAAGCATTTTATCACACCGATCTTGGTGTGGTCAGATGCTTTGAGGGCAGAGGAAAGATCTAGGGTCCAATAGACCCCAGTTTTTTCAAAAAAGAGTACCTGTCATTACCTATTGCTATCATAGGGGATATTTACATTCCCTGAGATAACAATAAAAGTGATAAAAATAAATAAATATGGAAGCAACAGTTTAAAAATAAAATAAAAAAGCAAAATTAATAATAAAAAAAAAAAAAAAAAAAAAAAAAAAGCACCCCTGTCCTGCCCTGCTCTTGCCCAATGGCGAACGCAAGCGTCGGTCTGGCGTCATATGTAAACAGCAATTGCACCATGCATGTGAGGTATCACCGCAAAGGTCAGATCGAGGGCAGTAATTTTAGCAGTAGACCTCCTCTGTAAATCTAACGGGGTAACCTGTAAATGCTTTTAAATGCTTTTAAAAATGTATGTAGTTTGTCGCCAATGCGCGTTTGTGCGAAATTTTAAAGCATGTCGTGTTTGGTATCTATGTACTCGGCCTAAGATCATCTTTTTTATTTCATCAAACATTTGGGCAATATAGTGTGTTTTAGTGCATTAAAATGAAAAAAAGTGTATTTTTTCCCCAAAAAATGCGTTTGAAAAATCGCTGCGCAAATACTGTGTAGAAAAAAAAAATGCAACACCCACCATTTTATTCTGTAGGGCCTTTGCTTTAAAAATATATATAATGTTTGGGGGTTCAACATAATTTTCTTGCAAAAAAAAATATGTTTTCATGTAAACAAAAAGTGTCAAAAAGGGCTTTGTCTTCAAGTGGTTAGAAGAGTGGAAGTAAGCTTCCTAATGTTGTGTATAAAATGCCAGAACAGTTCAAAACCCCCCCAAATGACCCCATTTTGGAAAGTAGACACCCAAAGCTATATACTGAGAGGCATGTCGAGTCCATGGAATATTTTATATGTTGACACAAGTTGCGGAAAAAATACAATTTTTTTTTTTTTTTTTTTTTGCAAAAAGTTGTCACTAAATGATATATTGCTCAAACATGCCATGGGCATATGTGGAATTACACCCCAAAATACATTCAGTTGCTTCTCCTGAGTACGGGGATACCACATGTGTGAGACTTTTTGGGAGCCTAGCCGCGTACGGGACCCCAAAAACCAATCACCGCTTTCAGGCTTTCTAAGGGTGTCAATTTTTGATTTCACTTCTCATTGCCTATCACAGTTTCGGAGGCCATGGAATGCCCAGATGGCACAAAACCCCCCCAAATGACCCCATTTTGGAAAGTAGACACCCCAAGCTATTTGCTGAGAGGTATTGTGAGTATTTTGCAGATCTCGCTTTTTGTCACAAAGTTTTGAAAATTGAAAAAAAAAAGAAAAAAAAAAATGTTCTTTCTTCATTTTCAAAAACAAATGAGAGCTGTAAAATACTCACCATGCCTCTCAGCAAAATGCTTGGGGTGTCTACTTTCCAAAATGGGGTCATTTGGGGGGGGTTTTGTGCTATTTTGGCATTTTATGGCCTTCAAAACTGTGATAGGTAGTGAGGAGTGAAATCAAAAATTTGCGCCCTTAGAAATCCTGAAGGCGGTGCTTGGTTTCCGGGGTCCCGTACGTGGCTAGGCTCCTAAAAAGTCCCACACATGTGGTATCCCCGTACTCAGGAGAAGCAGCAGAATGTATTTTGGGGTGCAATTCCACATATAACCATGGCATGTGTGAGCAATATATCATTTAGTGACAACTTTTTGTAATTTTTTTTTTTTTTTTGTCATTATTCAATCACTTGGGACAAAAAAAAAAATATTCAATGGGCTCAACAGGCCTCTCAGCAATTTCCTTGGGGTGTCTACTTTCTAAAATGGGGTCATTTGGGGGGGGGGGGTTGTGCTATTTTGGCATTTTATGGCCTTCAAAACTGTGATAGGTAGTGAGGAGTGAAATCAAAAATTTGCGCCCTTAGAAATCCTGAAGGCGGTGCTTGGTTTCCGGGGTCCCGTACGTGGCTAGGCTCCTAAAAAGTCCCACACATGTGGTATCCCCGTACTCAGGAGAAGCAGCAGAATGTATTTTGGGGTGCAATTCCACATATAACCATGGCATGTGTGAGCAATATATCATTTAGTGACAACTTTTTGTAATTTTTTTTTTTTCTGTCATTATTCAATCACTTGGGACAAAAAAAAAAATATTCAATGGGCTCAACATGCCTCTCAGCAATTTCCTTGGGGTGTCTACTTTCTAAAATGGGGTAATTTGGGGGGGTTTTGTACTGCCCTGTCATTTTAGCACCTCAAGAAATGAGATAGGCAGTCATAAATTAAAAGCTGTGTAAATTCCAGAAAATGTACCCTAGTTTGTAAACGCTATAACTTTTGCGCAAACCGATAAATATACGCTTATTGACATTTTTTTTACTAAAGACATGTGGCTGAATACATTTTGGCCTAAATGTATGACTAAAATTGAGTTTATTCGATTTTTCTTATAACAAAAAGTAGAAAATATCATTTTTTTTCAAAATTTTCGGTCTTTTTCCGTTTATATCGCAAAAAATTAAAATCGCAGAGGCAATCAAATACCATTAAAAGAAAGCTCTATTTGTGGGAAGAAAAGGACGCAAATTTCATTTGGGTACAACATTGCATGTCCGCACAATTTACAGTTAAAGCAGCGCAGTGCAAAATTCTGAATTCACCTCTGGTCCTTTAGCTACCAAATGGTTCGGGGCTTAAGTGGATAAGAAACACTTCTAATATATAGTATAATTTAAAAAAAACATGTGATCAACACTGACCACTAGTGATGAGCCGAACACCCCCGGGTTCGGTTCGCACCAGAACCCGCGAACGGACCGAAAGTTCGAACGAACATTAGAACCCTATTAAATACAATGGATGCGAACGTTCGAATTCTAAAGTGCTAATTATAACAACTATTATGCATGTTATTGTCATAAATAGGGTTTGGGAACCCGGGTTGTGCACCAGGGGACATGTATCAATGCAAAAAGAAGTTTTAAAAACGGTCGTTTTTCGGGAGCAGTCATTTTAATGATGCATAAAGTGAAAAAAAAAAAGTCAAATATTCCTTTAAATATCGTACCTGGGGGGTGTCTAAAGTATGCCTGTGAAGTGCCACGTGTTTCCCGTGTTTAGAACTGTCCCTGCACAAAATGACACTTCTAAAGGAAAAAAAAGCCATTTAAAACTGCTTGCGGCTTTAATGTAATGTCTGGTCCCGGTAATATGGATGAAATTCTTTAAGAAAAATGGCATAGCTACCCCATGACCCCCCCCCTACCCCAGCCCATTACCAGCCCCTTTGGGTCTTGTATGGATATTAAGGGGAACCCCGCACATAAAATAAAAAAGGCCCTATATACTCTGAACAGCCGTATACAGGCGGTGCATACAAGACAGGGACTGTAGGTTTGTTCTTATGTAGAATCTGTTTGTAATTTTGAACAGGTACATTGTTGAAGTGTAGCTCCAGCCCAAAAATCTATTTTTAAACTTTTTGGGAAACATAGGTAAGGGTTATCACCCCTGTAACATTTGTTTTGCTGTCTGTGCCCCTGTTCAGAACATTTCACCTCACTTTCCGTCCCAATGACAACTGTTTTTGAAATGTGGTGTTTTTCTTGAAACAAGGATTGCTGATAAAGCATCAGTACAGATGAGACCCCTTTCTCCCATATTTATTCTTACAGGAGAGAATTTTCCTTTCTAGGGGTAGATTTCCTCTCACTTCCTGTTGTCTTCTTTCGTTTGCAAGTAGGAGTCGTTTGTAAGTTGGATGTTTGAAAGTAGGGACCTGCCGTATATACTCTGCAGAAATAGGCCCCTTAGTTGTTGGTGTTGGCACAACACTGTAAGCACTCAGTTACTCTTGGTTGGTGCTGGAACGCCCTGCTGTCAACTATTATATCAGGAATTTTAATTACATATAATTGTTGAACAGTGGTAGTAAAAATTGGGGCTTTGATGGTGGTGCTGGTGCCACAACACTGTAAGCCCTGACAGTTACTCTTGGTGGGTGCAGCAATGGGCCCTGCTGTGAATTATTAGATCAAGAATTGTAATTACATGCCCCTTTTGAACAGGGGCTGAAAAATTGGGCCTTTCGTGGTGGTGGTGGCGTTGCCACAAGACTGTAAGCCCTCAGAGTTACTCTTGGTGGGTGCAGCAATGGACCCTGCTGTGAATTATTAGATCAAGAATTGTAATTGCATGCCCCTGTTGAACAGGGGCTGAAAAATTGGGCCTTAGGCACTGGTGGCACAACACTACAACCCCTCACAGATACTGTACTTGGAGCACAGCAATGAGCCCTGTTGCAAAGTATTGCTTCAAAAATTGTAATGACACGCCCCTGTAAAACAGGGGCTGAAAAATTGGGCCTTAGCCACTGGTGGCGGCACCCATAAACAAAAATGATCTTCCAAGCTATCATCATCAATCGTATCATTGAGGACTCGGAGGAGGAGGATAGCCAGTCAACATAACAGCACAGGCACTCAGCATCAGCATCAGTCTTGAAGGGATGTGACATGTTAAAATCAATTAGTCTGTTATATCAGCATCAGGTGTGTGGTAGCTGGTGGTGATCCAAGACTGGTTCATCTTGATGAAAGTCAGTTGATCAACCGAGTCGGTGGACAGGCGCACCCTGTGATCCGTGACAAATCCTCCAGCAGCACTGAATGTGCGTTCCGAAAGAACGCTGGATGCAGGACAGGCCAGTAGCTCAATTGCATACTGTGCAAGCTCTGGCCAGTGATCCATCCTCAAGACCCAGTAAGCCAGAGGATTTTCGGTGGGGAAGGTGTCCAAGTCTGACCTTGCCCCTAGATATTCCTGCACCATGTTTATCAGACGCTGGCGATGGTTGCTGGAACCGATCATACTTTGGGGCTGCGGACTAAAGAATTGTCTGAACGCATCGGTCAGACGGCCACCTTCCCCACCGCTCCTTCTTTGACTGGCCGAAGCCTCAGCAACTCGTTGTCCAGGACCAGGAGTTTGTAACCTCCCAGTCTCTGGGAACGCGTTGCACAGACCTTTCTGCAAGGCCTCCCGGAGTTGTCTCATCCTCTGCTCCCTCTGCGACGGTAACATAAGGTCCGCAACCTTACCCTTGTACCGTGGATCAAGGAGAGTGGCCAGCCAGTAATGGTCCCTCTCCTTGATCCGAAGAATACGAGGATCCTTCCGCAGACTTTGCAGGATCAGGGAGGCCATGCAGCGTAGGTTTGCTGAGGCATTCGCTCCGGAGTCCTCTGGGTCACTAAGGACGACATGATCCGCAGCCACCTCCTCCCAGCCACGTACAAGTCCACTGGTTTCTTGGGACTGTAAATCATCCCTAAAAGACTGCTGCTGATGATGCTGAGTGCCAGCCTCCACCTCCATGCTGACACAATCCTCCTCCTCCTCCTCCTCCTCCTCCTCCTCTTCCTGTGCGATGGGTGGGACAGAAGGAACACTGTCTGGGTAAAGGGGGCCTTGAGAGGCAAGGAAGTCCTCCTCTTCCTGCCTCTGTTCTGCCTCAAGTGCCCTGTCCATTATTCCACGCAGCGTGTGCTCCAACAGGTGGACAAGAGGTACAGTGTCACTGATGCATGCACTGTCACTGCTCACCATCCTCGTGGCCTCCTCAAATGGTGCCAGGACAGTGCATGCATCCCTGATCATGCCCCACTGGCGTGGAGAAAAAAAACCAAGCTCCCCTGACCCTGTCCTGGTGCCGTAGTCGCACAGGTACTCATTGATGGCCCTCTGCTGCGTGTGCAGCCGCTGCAGCATGGCCAACGTTGAGTTCCACCTGGTGGGCATGTCACATATAAGGCGGTTCTTGGGCAGGTTCCACTCCTTTTGCAGCTCAGCCAGGCGAGCACTGGCATTATAAGATCTGCGGAAATGCACACAGACTTTCCTGGCCTGCCTCAGGACATCCTGTAAGCCCGGGTACCTGCCCAAGAACCGCTGCACCACCAGGTTAAGGACGTGAGCCACACAGGGCACATGGGTCAGTTGTCCCTGTCGGAGGGCGGAGAGGAGGTTGGTGCCATTGTCGCAAACCACCATTCCTGGCTTAAGCTGGCGTGGCGTCAACCACCTCTCGGCCTGGCCCTGCAGAGCAGACAGGACCTCTGCCCCAGTGTGGCTTCTGTCCCCCAAACACACCAGCGCAAGCACGGCATGGCATCTTTTTGCCTGCGTACTTGCGTAGCCCCGTGAACGGCTACGGAGCACCGCTGGTTCATAGGACAAACCACAGGAAGAGGCCATGGAGGAAGAAGAAGAGGAGGGGGTGGAGGAGAGAGGTGTGTCACAACCAGTAGTAGCATTTTGGAGGCGTGGCGGTGGGACAACCTCCAACACTACTGCACCTTGTCCTGCATCCTTCCCAGCTGCCAAAAGAGTGACCCAATGGGCCGTGAAAGAAAGGTAACGTCCCTGTCCATGCCTGCTGGACCATGAGTCAGCGGTAATATGCACCTTACCGCTGACCGCCCTGTCCAGCGAGGCCAAGACATTGCCTTCCACATGCCGGTAGAGAGCCGGAATAGCCTTCCGTGAGAAAAAGTGGCGTTTGGGAACCTGCCACTGAGGAACCGCACATTGCACAAACTCACGGAAGGGGGCCGAGTCTACCAACTGAAAAGGCAGCAGTTGAAGCGCTAGCAATTTAGCCAAGCTAGCATTCAACCGCTGGGCATGTGGATGGCTGGGAGTGAACTTCTTTCGACGGTCCAGCAGCTGGGGCAGGGAAATTTGCCTGCTAGAATCGGACGTCGGTGTACTGCTAGCAGAGTGGCCGCAAGTACTTGGCTGTGACACACCTAATTCTACACCTTCATTCCTCTCAGTGCATGTTTCAGAGAGGACTGAAGTTATAGTGGGGTTGGAGATCCCAGCTGATGCGGTGCAAGGAGAGGTCCGCTTTGTTCTTTGGTGTGGGTCTTTGAGGTAGGCTTGCCAACGAGCTGCATGGCAGGTCAACATATGTCTGGTCAGGCATGTGGTACCCAAGCGGCTGATGTTTTGGCCACGCGATATACGCTTGAGACATATGTTGCAAACAGCAGCTGTGCGATCTGATGCACTAGCCTCAAAAAAGGCCCACACCAAAGAACTTTTTGAATGACGGGCAGAGGCAGCGCCCTGCACAGGCGGAGCTCTGCGGTGTGATTCCGTCGGTGTACTGCCCTTACGCTGGCCACCAAAGGGCATCCTGCCTCGTTGGAGATGTGCCTCCTCCTCATCCTCCTCCTCCTCCTCTCTCCTATTAGGCACCCACGTGGAGTCAGTGACCTCATCATCACCTCCCTCCTCATCACTGGAGGCAATCTGGCAGTATGCTGCAGCTGCTGGAACATGACTGCCAGATTGGTGTCCTTCTTGAGCATCCCCTCTGTCTGCTCTCACGCTACTGCCTTCCTCTAGCTGGGTTTCATCATCAGACCCTTCGAAACGCTGGGCATCCTCCTGGAGCATGTACCCAACACTGTGCTGAAACAGTTCGGGGGACTCCTCAGGAGGAGGACATGGTGGGTCTAGGGAAGGAGTGACTGATGATGAGTCTGACATTGATACCAGGGAAGAGGACGCTTTGGCAGCTGCTTTTCCAGTACCCTGAGCCTGGGTGAGAGAGGATGAGGAGGAGGAGGAGGGCTTGGTCATCCACTCTACCAAGTCTTCGGCATGATGTGGCTCAACATGTCCAGCTGCCGAAAAGAAGGACAAGCGTGTCCCATGGCCATGTGCTGATGACAATGCACCGCGTCCACGACCAGCACTGTTGCCCCCAGACACAGAGCCTGCTTGCCCTCTTTTATTGCCTCCTGACTGTCTGCCTCTCCTTGTTTGCCTTCCAGACATTCTAATAGATGGCCTGTAGGGAGATGGGAAAAAAACAATAAGGGCTACCTTCAGGTGTCCTTCTCTGTCCCTTGAAACAAGGACTTTGACAGTGAAAGAAACTGACACACTCTCCCTACCTACAGTTTTCTGTCCCTAGAAAAAATGTTTTTTTTAAGCACAATTTAGCACAAGGAGAATTACCTCACTGTCCTTCCAGGTCCCTGGAAACAAGGACTTTCACAGTGAAAGAAACTGACACACTCTCCCTACCTACAGTTTTCTGTCCCTAGAAAAAATGTTTTTTTTAAGCACAATTTAGCACAAGGAGAATTACCTCACTGTCCTTCCAGGTCCCTGGAAACAAGGACTTTGACAGTGAAAGAAACTGACACACTCTCCCTACCTACAGTTTTCTGTCCCTAGAAAAAATGTTTTTTTTAAGCACAATATAGCACAAGGAGAATTCACTCACTGTCCTTCCAGGTCCCTGGAAACAAGGACTTTGACAGTGAAAGAAACTGAGACACTCTCCCTACCTACAGTTTTCTGTCCCTAGAAAAAATGTTTTTTTTAAGCACAATTTAGCACAAGGAGAATTACCTCACTGTCCTTCCAGGTCCCTGGAAACAAGGACTTTGACAGTGAAAGAAACTGACACACTCTCCCTACCTACAGTTTTCTGTCCCTAGAAAAAATGTTTTTTTTAAGCACAATTTAGCACAAGGAGAATTACCTCACTGTCCTTCCAGGTCCCTGGAAACAAGGACTTTCACAGTGAAAGAAACTGACACACTCTCCCTACCTACAGTTTTCTGTCCCTAGAAAAAATGTTTTTTTTAAGCACAATTTAGCACAAGGAGAATTACCTCACTGTCCTTCCAGGTCCCTGGAAACAAGGACTTTGACAGTGAAAGAAACTGACACACTCTCCCTACCTACAGTTTTCTGTCCCTAGAAAAAATGTTTTTTTTAAGCACAATTTAGCACAAGGAGAATTACCTCACTGTCCTTCCAGGTCCCTGGAAACAAGGACTTTGACAGTGAAAGAAACTGACACACTCTCCCTACCTACAGTTTTCTGTCCCTAGAAAAAATGTTTTTTTTAAGCACAATATAGCACAAGGAGAATTCACTCACTGTCCTTCCAGGTCCCTGGAAACAAGGACTTTGACAGTGAAAGAAACTGACACACTCTCCCTACCTACAGTTTTCTGTCCCTAGAAAAAATGTTTTTTTTAAGCACAATTTAGCACAAGGAGAATTACCTCACTGTCCTTCCAGGTCCCTGGAAACAAGGACTTTGACAGTGAAAGAAACTGACACACTCTCCCTACCTACAGTTTTCTGTCCCTAGAAAAAATGTTTTTTTTAAGCACAATTTAGCACAAGGAGAATTACCTCACTGTCCTTCCAGGTCCCTGGAAACTAGGACTTTGACAGTGAAAGAAACTGACACACTCTCCCTACCTACAGTTTTCTGTCCCTAGAAATTTTTTTTTTTTTAAGCACAATTTAGCACAAGGAGAATTACCTCACTGTCCTTCCAGGTCCCTGGAAACAAGGACTTTGACAGTGAAAGAAACTGACACACTCTCCCTACCTACAGTTTTCTGTCCCTAGAAAAAATGTTTTTTTTAAGCACAATTTAGCACAAGGAGAATTACCTCACTGTCCTTCCAGGTCCCTGGAAACAAGGACTTTGACAGTGAAAGAAACTGACACACTCTCCCTACCTACAGTTTTCTGTCCCTAGAAAAAATGTTTTTTTTAAGCACAATTTAGCACAAGGAGAATTACCTCACTGTCCTTCCAGGTCCCTGGAAACTAGGACTTTGACAGTGAAAGAAACTGACACACTCTCCCTACCTACAGTTTTCTGTCCCTAGAAAAAATGTTTTTTTTAAGCACAATTTAGCACAAGGAGAATTACCTCACTGTCCTTCCAGGTCCCTGGAAACTAGGACTTTGACAGTGAAAGAAACTGACACACTCTCCCTACCTACAGTTTTCTGTCCCTAGAAAAAATGTTTTTTTTAAGCACAATTTAGCACAAGGAGAATTACCTCACTGTCCTTCCAGGTCCCTGGAAACAAGGACTTTGACAGTGAAAGAAACTGACACACTCTCCCTACCTACAGTTTTCTGTCCCTAGAAAAAATGTTTTTTTTAAGCACAATTTAGCACAAGGAGAATTACCTCACTGTCCTTCCAGGTCCCTGGAAACTAGGACTTTGACAGTGAAAGAAACTGACACACTCTCCCTACCTACAGTTTTCTGTCCCTAGAAAAAATGTTTTTTTTAAGCACAATTTAGCACAAGGAGAATTACCTCACTGTCCTTCCAGGTCCCTGGAAACTAGGACTTTGACAGTGAAAGAAACTGACACACTCTCCCTACCTACAGTTTTCTGTCCCTAGAAAAAATGTTTTTTTAAGCACAATTTAGCACAAGGAGAATTACCTCACTGTCCTTCCAGGTCCCTGGAAACAAGGACTTTGACAGTGAAAGAAACTGACACACTCTCCCTACCTACAGTTTTCTGTCCCTAGAAAAAATGTTTTTTTTTAAGCACAATTTAGCACAAGGAGAATTACCTCACTGTCCTTCCAGGTCCCTGGAAACAAGGACTTTGACAGTGAAAGAAACTGACACACTCTCCCTACCTACAGTTTTCTGTCCCTAGAAAAAATGTTTTTTTTAAGCACAATTTAGCACAAGGAGAATTACCTCACTGTCCTTCCAGGTCCCTGGAAACTAGGACTTTGACAGTGAAAGAAACTGACACACTCTCCCTACCTACAGTTTTCTGTCCCTAGAAAAAATGTTTTTTTTAAGCACAATTTAGCACAAGGAGAATTACCTCACTGTCCTTCCAGGTCCCTGGAAACTAGGACTTTGACAGTGAAAGAAACTGACACACTCTCCCTACCTACAGTTTTCTGTCCCTAGAAAAAATGTTTTTTTTAAGCACAATTTAGCACAAGGAGAATTACCTCACTGTCCTTCCAGGTCCCTGGAAACAAGGACTTTGACAGTGAAAGAAACTGACACACTCTCCCTACCTTCAGTTTTCTGTCCCTAGAAAAAATGTTTTTTTTAAGCACAATATAGCACAAGGAGAATTCACTCACTGTCCTTCCAGGTCCCTGGAAACAAGGACTTTGACAGTGAAAGAAACTGACACACTCTCCCTACCTACAGTTTTCTGTCCCTAGAAAAAATGTTTTTTTTAAGCACAATTTAGCACAAGGAGAATTACCTCACTGTCCTTCCAGGTCCCTGGAAACAAGGACTTTGACAGTGAAAGAAACTGACACACTCTCCCTACCTACAGTTTTCTGTCCCTAGAAAAAATGTTTTTTTTAAGCACAATTTAGCACAAGGAGAATTACCTCACTGTCCTTCCAGGTCCCTGGAAACAAGGACTTTGACAGTGAAAGAAACTGACACACTCTCCCTACCTACAGTTTTCTGTCCCTAGAAAAAATGTTTTTTTTAAGCACAATTTAGCACAAGGAGAATTACCTCACTGTCCTTCCAGGTCCCTGGAAACAAGGACTTTGACAGTGAAAGAAACTGACACACTCTCCCTACCTACAGTTTTCTGTCCCTAGAAAAAATGTTTTTTTTAAGCACAATTTAGCACAAGGAGAATTACCTCACTGTCCTTCCAGGTCCCTGGAAACAAGGACTTTGACAGTGAAAGAAACTGACACACTCTCCCTACCTACAGTTTTCTGTCCCTAGAAAAAATGTTTTTTTTAAGCACAATTTAGCACAAGGAGAATTACCTCACTGTCCTTCCAGGTCCCTGGAAACAAGGACTTTGGCAGTGAAAGAAACTGACACACTCTCCCTACCTACAGTTTTCTGTCCCTAGAAAAAATGTTTTTTTTAAGCACAATTTAGCACAAGGAGAATTACCTCACTGTCCTTCCAGGTCCCTGGAAACAAGGACTTTGACAGTGAAAGAAACTGACACACTCTCCCTACCTACAGTTTTCTGTCCCTAGAAAAAACGTTTTTTTTAAGCACAATATAGCACAAGGAGAATTCACTCACTGTCCTTCCAGGTCCCTGGAAACAAGGACTTTGACAGTGAAAGAAACTGACACACTCTCCCTACCTACAGTTTTCTGTCCCTAGAAAAAATGTTTTTTTTAAGCACAATTTAGCACAAGGAGAATTACCTCACTGTCCTTCCAGGTCCCTGGAAACAAGGACTTTGACAGTGAAAGAAACTGACACACTCTCCCTACCTACAGTTTTCTGTCCCTAGAAAAAAATGTTTTTTTTAAGCACAATATAGCACAAGGAGAATTCACTCACTGTCCTTCCAGGTCCCTGGAAACAAGGACTTTGACAGTGAAAGAAACTGACACACTGTCCCTACGTACAGTTTTCTGTCCCTAGAAAAAATGTTTTTTTTAAGCACAATATAGCACAAGCACAAAACACACTGACACTCTCCCTACCTATCCTTCTCTTTCCCTAAACTAAAGGAATCCAGGTTAAGCAAGAAAGAAATAAAAGTCACTGTCCCTGCCTATGCTGCTCTATCCCTGCTCCGGAACACACTACACTAGGCCGCCGTGCTGGCGGCCTTTTATAGTGTGGGGCGTGTACTAAACCCCCTCAGCAATAATTGGCCACAGGCATCCTGCCTGTGTCCAATCATTGCTCTCCTCGCTGCCGGCGCTGTGATTGGCCAAGCATGCGGGGTCACAGTGCATGCTTGGCCAATCACAGCGCCTGGATGACACTGCGATGGCGTAGTGCATTGTGGGCCGTTCGCGTCACTCGAATTTGGCGCGAACGGCCCAAATCGTTCGATCTTCGTCGAACGATCGAACAGCCGATGTTCGAGTCGAACGTATGTTCGACTCGAACACGAAGCTCATCCCTACTGACCACTAGTGAATTGAGACCAATCAATAGATGGAATGAACAACAATTAAACAATAATTGGTTAGTGATTAGAACCAACTAAATGCATGAATTTATCTTGAAAAATTAACCCCATGTGTATCCAAACTTTGAAGTACATCAAGTCCATGTATATATGTGAGCGTGAGTATGCATAAATCATACATATTTTAAGCAATAAAAAATGCTGTGAGAAAAACATGATGTATACAAATCTGTGAAAAAGTGGCCAGAACTACCAACAAGGGTGTAAGTATAGCCATATGACAGTAGTGTTAAGAAGCTGATATACTGAACTGTGGATATATATTTAAATAATAAATGTATGAATAATATCGATGAGGTGAACAGTGTAAAAATGTGAAAACCGTCCCACTATGGACTTATATAATATGAAGTAAAAACTAAAAACTAAATGTTGCATATAAATGAAAAATGATCGATCAATGTGTACGGTGCAGAGATGTTTAAAAAAGTAAAGGATTAAGTAATTATGCAAGGATCGTATAAAAATGATCCGATAACATAAAATTGTTGTGAGTGAATAGTGAATGGATGGGATTGTAATATTATGGTATGTCGATTGGCAATAAGCATGATACCAGTGTGTCAAGGTGTGTTGATGGTAAGTATTATCCTGATGCATGTGTGTATATGCACATAGATATGAACACATATACAGCAACATGCAAATGAATACATGCCTAATGTCACTGTCGTGGAGGTAGTTCTTCCAATAATTTATCCCTTGCTGAAAAAAGTGCTTTGAAAACTTTAGAAGCAGATAATAGCATTACTATTAGAAATGCAGATAAAGGGGGTACAGTGGTAGTTTTGGATTCTATAACATACAAAGATGAGGCTCTTCGCCAATTGTCAGATGATAATACATACCAACTACTTAGATCAGATCCTACTGTCCCCTTTACTAAAGAACTAACTGCACTTCTAAATAGAGCTGTACAGGTAGGAATTTTCTCAAATACAGAAAAAGATCTATTTATTCCCACCAATCACATCATGCCGGTGTTCCATCACTTACCAAAAGTACATAAAGGGTTACATCCACTCGTTGGCAGGCTGATAGTGGCAGGAATCGGTTCTCTCAACGAGCGATTGGGTGAATGGCTAGATGGTCAGTTACAACCACTAGTAGTGGAGCTTCCAGGATTTCTTAGGGACACAAAACAATTGCTTATTACATTCAATAGCTTCATGTGGGCTGATGGATATACCATATATACTCGAGTATAAGCCGACCCGAGTATAAGCCGAGGTACCTACTTTTACCACAAAAAAACTGATAAAAATTTATTGACTCGAGTATAAGCCGAGGGGAGGAAATGTGCCCATTGCCCAACCTTACTGTGCACATTGCCATCTCACTCTGCCACCTCACTGTGCACATTGCCACCTCACTGCCCATTGTCACCTCACTGTGCCCCCTTACTGTGCCCATTGCCACCTCACTGTGCACATTGCCACCTCACTGCCCATTGTCACCTCACTGTGCCCCCTTACTGTGCCCATTGCCATCTCACTGTGCCACCTCACTGCCCATTGTCACCTCACTGTGCCCCCTTACTGTGTCCATTGCAGCCTCCCTGTGCCCGAGTCAGTGTACCTGAAAATCTTTTAATTCCGCGGCCGGCGTCCATTGCTCAAATCTCGCGCTGTTCTCCCTGTTCCTTCCGTGATAGGCATTTCCAGCAAACACTGTGTTGAGTGTTTGCGCCTATCACGAAGGTCCTCTCATTCTCCGACTCCGTTTCCCGGCAGGCACTGTGTTCAGTGCTCCGCCAGTCACGGACGTCGGACAAGAGGACCTCCGTGATAGGCGCAAACACTCAACACAGTGTTTGCTGGAAACGCCTATCGCGGAAGGGACAGGGAGAACGGCGCGAGATTTGAACAATGGACGCCGGCCGCGGAATTTCACGATTTTCAGGTACTGACTCGAGTATAAGCCGAGGGGTATACTTTCAGGGCTGAAAAACTCGGCTTATACTCGAGTATATACGGTAGATGGGTTAGCTGTGATGTTACCAGTCTATATACAAGCATTCCACATCATTTAGGTTTACAAGCCGTCACCACTTTTTTGAAGGAATCAGGCAAATTGTCTTTAGCTTTACAGAAATTTATACTAGTCACTTGAATACCTTCTCACCCATAACTTTTTTATGTTTGACGGGAGCTACTATCTCCAGAGATGCGGGGCCTCTATGGGAGCAAAATTTTCTCCCTCCCTAGCCAACCTTTACATGGGCTGGTGGGTGAGGTCCTGCATCTTTGGACATAGTAGCCCCCGCCGTCTTGATACCATTTGTTATTGTCGCTACATCGACGATCTCCTATTCGGCACTTTAGACAGCTCTGTCTGCCTTGATACAGGGCTTTCCTATTTAACCACTTCAATACCAGGCACTTATACACCTTCCTGCCCAAGCCAATTTTCAGCTTTCAGCACTGTCCTAATTTGAATAACAATTGCGCAGTCATGCTACACTGTATCCAAACAATTTTTTTATCATTTTGTTCCCACAAATAGAGCTTTCTTTCGGTGGTATTTGATCGCCTCTGCGATTTTTTTTTTTTTGCACAACAAATAAAAAAAGAGCGAAAATTTTGAAAAAAACTAAGTTTTTCTTTGTTTCTGTAATTTTTTTTGGTAAATAAGTATGTTTTCTTCTTCAATGACGGACACTGATATGGCTGCACTGACGGGCACTGATAAGGCGGCACTGATGGGCACCGATGAGGTGGCACCAATGAGGTGGCACTGATGGGCACTAATGATGGGCACTGATAGGCGGCACTGATGGGCACTGATAGGCGGCACTGGTATGCGGCACTGATGGGCACTCATAGGCGGCACTGATGGGCACTCATAGGCGGCACTGATGGGTACTTATGGGTGGCACTAATAGGTGGCATGGAAGGGCACTGATAGGTGGGCACGGATGGGCACTGGTAGGTGGCACTGATGGACACTGGTGGATGCCACTGATGACACTGGTGGGTGGCATTGCTGGGCATCACAAAAAAAAATTGTGTCAAGATGGTGCCAGTCAGTGCCCATTTGTGGGCACTGATTGGCATAAGTTAAGGATATTATTATACATGTGGATGGCCATGGGGGACTTACCTGGCCATCCACATGTTAGGTGCTTCCCTGGTGGTCCTGGGCGGCATCCTGGTGGTCTAGTGTGGGCATCCGAGGGGGGGCTGTGCTGATAAACAATCAGCGCAAACCCCCCCTGTCAGGAGAGCCGTCGATCGGCTTTCCTCTACTCGCGTCTGTCAGACGTGAGTGAGGAAGAGCCGATCAATGGCTCTTCCTGCTTACATCATGATCAGCCGTGATTGGACATGGCTGATCACGTGGTAAAAAGCCTCCGCCGGAGGCTCTTTACCGAGATCAGTGTAGCGGTGGGTCAGACTTCTCCGCTGACGTGCAGCGCCGCCGCCAGGGCTTTACTGAAGCTAAAAAGAGACTCAGGATCAAACACCTCAAGTACTCCATGCTCTTCCCGGCGCGTCTAAGGGTGGAAAGAGATGGCCGGGTGTTCTTCTTTGAGGATCCGGAGGATGTCATTGCCTGGCTCGAGCGCCCGGACCACTCCAGACGTGCGGCTGAATAGCAGACTTCTACCCTGTGTCATCTCGACTAGATGCTTTCTGCACAAGAACCCTTCATGCAATCTCTGTGCCTTGATTGCTTGGTATGTCTGCATTCCCCTGTCTTCCTTTCTATAATTCCTTCCCTGGATAATCCTGTTTTCGATCCCCTGAGGGGCCCTGGTCTCCCCCCCCCCTGTTTTGAATCTTTCCCCCCTGTGTCCTCTGACTGGCGGATTGGACTTATTGTCCGATGCTCTGCAATCCCTGTACTTTTGTTCCCTCTCTTTATTATTGTTGGGGACTTGAATATGGAGCACCCACGGTCCTACGCCTTGACTGTTCTTTGCAGCGATTCGTCGCCCCCCCGGCAACCATGATAAACTATGTGTCGGTCTGATCCCGGACCGACTTCACCCTCGGGCAGCCCACTTCCGGTTCCTGGTGTGGCTGTGGTTAGCCATCTGTTTTTGGCTGGTGAATCTCCCGGATCTGTGACTTCTCAAACACTTTCATCATCCAGTGACACATGCGGCTGCTATGAAACTTCTCTGGTTGCTACTTCAGGTTTTGTTTTGGGTCATGCCCGCATCAGTTGGGGTGGATGCAGGGTGGGGTGGGGGGTGGGTTTAGTTTATTTGTTCTTTCTTGAAGGCAATACGTATATATTTTTGAGATCTTTATTTTTTATTTGATGCAACACCTTGATAACTTACATATTCAATGTATTCCATTATGCACACAGCTTGACAGGTTTGATGTATTGTTCGATCTATACTTGAGGTGGGTGAGCTGGACCGACCTTGGTGTATCACTTCTCCCCCCAATTTGTCAGATGGCTACACTAAAGCTCAAAAAGTTCTCAAAAAACAAAAAGCTGATATAATTGTGCTAGTTGAAACGCATGTCGAAGGCCGGCTTCAGATGGCGCTTAAGCGTCCTTGGATAGGGTGGGCATACCATTCAACCCACTCTACCCAAGCTCGAAACTGTGATAGGTAGTGAGGAGTGAAATCAAAAATTTGCGCCCTTAGAAATCCTGAAGGCGGTGCTTGGATTTCGGGGTCCCGTACGCGGCTAGGCTCCTAAAAATTCCCACACATGTGGTATCCCCATACTCAGGAGAAGCAGCAAAATGTATTTTGGGGTGCAATTCCACATATAACCATGGCATGTGTGAGCAATATATCATTTAGTGACAACTATTCGTATTTTTTTATTTATTTTTTGTCATTATTCAATCACTTGGGACAAAAAAAAAATATTCAATGGGCTCAACATGCCTCTCAGCAATTTCCTTGGGGTGTCTACTTTCCAAAATGGGGTCATTTTGGGGGGTTTTGTACTGCCATGCCATTTTAGCACCTCAAGAAATGAGATAGGCAGTCATAAATTAAAAGCTGTGTAAATTCCAGAAAATGTACCCTAGTTTGTAGACACTATAACTTTTGCGCAAACCAATAAATATACGCTTATTGACATTTTTTTACTAAAGACATGTGGCTGAAAACATTTTGGCCTAAATGTAGGACTAAAATTTTGTTTATTCGATTTTTCTTATAACACAAAGTAGAAAATATCATTTTTTTTCAAAATTTTCAGTCTTTTTCCCTTTATATCGCAAAAAAACATTGCATGTCCGCACAATTTCCATTTAAAGCAACGCAGTGCCAAATTGTGAAATCACCTCTGGTCATTATGGTCCGTATTGGTCCGGTCCTTAAGTGGTTAATTGTTGTTCATTCCACCTATTGATTGGTCTCAATTCACTAGTGGTCAGTGTTGATCACATGTTTTTTTAAATTATACTATATATTAGAAGTGTTTTTTATACATGCTAGCTATGAGTAAGCACTAGATTGTAGTGCGAAACGCATCGGCTGTTTGTCCCCAATCTTGCTGTGATTTGTAGTGCTTTTTATCCGTTTACAAATAAAGGCAACCGTCAAGTTTTTTTGGTGTGCGGCTGTCCATATTATCTTTCCACTATTTGCTTTGTGCATTGCCAGCACCCACGGTTTCCTGAGAGAACATTGATTGCTGCAGCATATTCACCTGGAGCGGTAACTCCCTTTCTACATTAATGCTATATTGGTACATAGGGGAGATGGAATTTAGAAAAAAAAAAGGTAAACAAAGTTGAACTTAGCCTTTAAGTCAGGTTAAGTGTTCCCCTTTCATGTAGAGTATTTTGCTCTTATGGAGACCTGTCTAGGTCTTGAGCATCAGGTTCATTTTTTATGCCCTCCCTCTGGGGTCATGTAGGTAGGGGACTCAGCCTTCTCTGATAGTGAACTCAGCCTTAGATTTGGCATTGGTCCTTCAGGTGGCTTCTGGGCTGCAGGCAGTCCCCAGTTCTCTTCATGGGCCTGGTAGTGGCTGTTGCCATGTTGCTCATTCTTGGACATCCCAGTAGTATTTGATTTCCTGTGTCCCTCATGGACAAGAAAGAAAATAAGATTTTTGTACTTCATTGCAGGACACAGGTCCCCCCCTACTGTATGTTTATGTTCATACACTTGATATTGCTTGCTACAAACTGAAGCATGCAGGGTAGAGGAGAGGATATCCTGGGGCTGGCATATATTTCTTGGTTTGCCAGTGTATAATCTTTTTGTAGGTAGTTGTTGACAGCATCTGAATTCCTGTATCCCTTAATGAACTTCAAAAAATAACTTTACGGTGGGTACAAAAAAAACAATTATTCAGCTAATAGACATTTCACTTGGTACTGTATGCTTTCAGGGATGTATGCTCGGAATTTAGGTATTTTGCCTTTTGGGCATATGTCCCTGTACGCGTAGGGTCAAAATGCAATTAGCACTTGGTACAGTTTAGCACTGTTCAGCCGCAGGTTAATTCAGTCTGCCATGGACTTTGACAGGCTACAAGCAGTGGAGGTGGACATGCTTAACATGAAAAAGGCCTTATTCATGAAAGTAATCGGTAAGGAGTCTCTCCTGCTGAGAAACTGAAGGTGTAAACATGTCTGGTATGCCTCAGGACAGGAAGAAACTTAATTTACTTTCAGTGCAATGTGTCCCTTGTGCTTCTGTCTTCGAGTTCAGTAGAAAACATCCTCCTCCAATGCCCTCAATACCCCTGTCACCATAGTCTTCCAGTGTGGCAGAGGATAATGGAACTGAGGGAGCTGTGACAGGCACTCATCAAGAACCATGTCCTTTCTGCCCAGCTTCCCCATTCATAGAAGCAGCACTACAGCTTTTAAGACCATAACATTATCTATGAATGTACTATGAATGTGAACCTTTCAATGATCCACTCTTCCTCCATTCATAGATTACATTTCATAGCTGTAGTAGATCTTCTATGAATGGATGAGCTGGGTGGAAAGGGCAGGCATAGTCAGAAAGGGGGTGGGGGGCATCAGAGGAAAAAGTTTCTAACCCCAAAGCCCGCAGCACAAGGGGCACATCAAACGCAAAGCAAGTACTGCCCCTGTGCTGAACACAGCAAAATTTACCATATCTAAATGTAGGTTCAATGTGAAAAAAATCATTACATCAATTTGTGAATGGATCTGGAAGGGTGGCTTTTTTTTCAACACCTTATGTTGCATGTCGTAAGTGTAGCACCCTGGGGTTTAGTCAGGGAGCTCCTTACCAAATTCCTTGTCAGGAGTAGCTACTGTAGATAGTTGTTAGAAAACCATTGAATTCTCCCTAAGTTTGGCATTGTTGTACTTTTTCTCTTCTGCCACTAGGTGGCCGGGCACTTGGTGGCATTAGATATGAGAAGGACATTTCAACGTCAAGTTATGGGTATATGAGATATCTCAGCCAATGGGCCTGGGTTTTCTTGAATCCCTTAGCCTGCTGGGATAACCTACATATTCAGGTGAGGGCAGGTGATCTATGTTCTGTGCCACCCAGACCGCTGTCTGGGTGGACGTGTGTCGTAAGCCCCGGGCTGCTAGGCTTGACATTGGGCCTATTCTGGGGCCATCTGGCTGCCAGGCTGTGTGAGGGCCTATTCAGAATAAACAGGGCAGCACAGGGCTGGTACTGTGGCTTGCAGTCCAACCAGAAGCGACAGTTCTGCTGGCCGGAGAACCTGTCAGTGGCTGGAGGTAGAAGGGAAGCTGTCGCCACAAAGGGACCAACCACCTTTACCAGGGACCACAGTGAGTAACTAAAGCAAGTACCGGAACCATATTCTCAACGAAAGGGCACAATGGAGAATCGAGAAACTTCAGGCGGTGATCAAGTCAGGGACCCAACTAGCGGAGGAGACGCTTGCAGAGCAGCCTTGTGTGTCAAGCCAGGGACCGAGCCGGTTAGCAGGGGTGAAGCTTGAGAAGTATCTGAAGTGCCAAGCTAGGGACCCAGCAGAGAAGCAGGGGTGACGCTTGAGGGGATACCACCGCAAACCTTGGAGGAGCTCAAGGGATTCAGAGTCAGCGAATCAGTAGGTCTAGTGAGAGGCCGGGAGCTCAGTATTGGAGAACTACAAGGAGCAATAGTAGTGAAGCTGAAAGAACTGTTACGTTTGAGTTAGGAACTGTTAAAGGACTGTTACCATAGATAACGGCATTCCTGCAAGTGCAGATGTGGCTTCTTGCTAGGACCTTTTTCCTGCACTGCTGTCCTTCTATTGAAGTCTCAGAGTTTGTCAATTGAATCTATAACTACTTAAGGGTGTCCTGGCCCTAACCCTCTTTCCCTTGCAAAAATATGAAATGCATGCATTGCGCACGCGCAAACTTTCGTTTGATTGACAGAATACGGAGCTTTTTATTCCTTGCAAGGAGTTTTTAACCAGCATTTTAATATCTCAGGACTTGTTACTTTGAAGTTCTGTATCGCATACTTTGTGAAAATAAACCCCTTTTTTATGGATGAACGCTACACTATGGAAAGTTTTTCTTTCTCTTTTGGATTTTATCCTACTTACTGAGGAACATCCACTCTGATCTGCAAAGAGTGTGTCTACTCCCAGTTCTGGCCAGGTGTTCAATCAACGTCTCTGGAGACTCTCCCATTGTGGATGAAGCATTCCTGCAGAATCATCCTGCCTTCCATGGAGTAAAACATCACTCTACTGAGCCTGTTTTGACCCCCCTGAGAAGGGCGGTCGCAGGCTGTCTGGTAAGCCTTCATTCTTCACCTTGGTGGCGGGATCTTTACTAAGTGTTGGAGCATTTTGCCTATGATTTTTATCGGATACCTGCACTCTGTAGAACTCTTATCATCTTCAAATAGAGGAGAAGATTTCATATATTTTTCACTGACACAAATGAACTTTAAATTGTTTATTTGTAGTATTCACTCATGTTTTTGATACTTTTTCTTATATTATATATTTTTTTCACTGTATAGCCATACACAGTTTTGCTCATCCAGCGCTACACCTTTTTGTATATTTATATTGTTGTACCTTATATCAGGTTTTTTTTGGTGTTTAGCAGCAGGTTTTCCTTTAGGGATTTATTCATTTATTGCACTTTAATAATTTGCACCTAGCGCAAATTTTTCTTTTATAAAAATATAAAAAGGACTGTTAAAAGAAATATAACCTCTTTTGCATCCAAGAAGTGTCTGGCGCCCAGTGACTTTCACCATCTTTGCACCCACTATGCCTCACAACCCACTACATATTGAAGGATGTCAGCGTTCTGTGGTCTCAAAGGTTCTCATTAGACTGGAAGAGGTAAAAGACTTTGCTACACAAGTAATTTTATTTAACTGACATGTAAATAAGGTTATAATGGCTGCACGTGGATTATTTTAACATTCGGTGCATAATTATCTTGTGTTTCTTTAACAGACTGCTGCGTATCAGTTTGGCCAGTTGTTATAACAGAGCTAAAAGAGGAAGATGTGTAGCATACTCTTTTCTTTAGTTTCTTTCCATCTTTGTAGAATCCGACATCTAATCCAACCAACTTCCTTCTCCTGGCAAATATTATACGGTTTTTCAAACATTTCATCCACAGAAGTTTTGTGAGGCCTTGTCTGAACTGCAAAATAAAAAAATATCCTCATCAGTTTTTTCAAACATGATCTGAAAATCTGAAAAAAAACAAAAAAACAACCGGACAGGTTCTATATATAAAGTTCACTTTCCAACAACTGGTAGGCAGATCACTGAATGATTAGCTCCACCTAATAAACACCTTCGCTCTAATCTTCTTTATTATTTTTTACCACCAGAAAAAGAACCTTTTTAGAGAATACTAAAGAATAGATGCACTTTAGGACAAAGTGCACTTATCCTTTTTGGCCCTTTCCCCTGACCTTACCTAATGCACCCCCTGCTCCACAGATGCTAAGTTACCTCGATCCAACAGCTGTGGCCTTCAGAATTTGTTTACATCCGATCCAGCACTGCAAGTCACACTCTCCTGAGCATCACAGCCCCAAACATTTCTATAGGGGCTGTCTCCCTTCATCTCTGGGCTCTGGACACAGCTCTATAGAAGTCTATGAGTTTGTAATTCGCAGGCGCAGTCAAGTGAGTGAGACTTGCGACCACTGGATGTAAACGAACACTGGAGGCCAAAACTGTTGTAAAAAGGTAAGTATGCACCTGTTGAGGAGGATGGTGAGTTGGGTTAGGTCAGGGGAAAGGGGCAACAAAAGATAAGTGCACTTTTTGTTAAAGTGGTTGTAAGGCCCCTTTCACACTGAGGCGTATTTCAGGCGTTTTTGCGCTAAAAATAGCGCATATATAACGCCTGAAATACTCCTGCCCCAGCATTCTTAGTGTGAAAGCCCTGAGCTGGCAGGAGACAAAAAAATCTCCTGCAAGCCGCATCTTTGGAGCGGTGAAGGAGCGGTGTGTATACCGCTCCTTCCCATTGAAATCAATGGGAGACCACGGTAATACCGCCCGCAAACTGCGGCTGTAGCCGCGGTTTGCGGGCGGTATTAACCCTTTTTCGGCCGCTAGCGAGGGTTAAAACCGCACCGCTAGCGGCCGAATATCGCGGTAAACACGACGGTATAGGGCGCTGAAAATCGCGCCGCTATACCGTCACCGCATATGCCCGCCCCAGTGTGAAAGGGGCCTAAAGGCAGAAGGTTTTTTATCTCAGTGCATTCTATGCATTAGGATAAAAAGCCTTCTGTGTGCAGCAGCCCCCCTCAGCACCCCTAATACTTACCTGAGCCCCATCTAGATCCAGCGATGTTGCATCAAGTGTCTCAGCTGCCCGGGACTCCTCTTTTTATTGGCTGAGACAGCAGCGTGGTGCCATTGGCTCTCAACAGGAGGGAGGGGTCAGGAGCACCAAAGAGGGACCCAGGAAGAGAAGGATCGGGGCTGCTCTGTGCAAAACCATTTCACTGAGCAGGTAAGTATAACATGTTTGTTATTTTTAACTAAAAAAAAAAAAAAAAAAAAAGAGACTTTACAATCACTTAAAAATGAACGTATCCTTTAGGGCTCATTCACACTAGCCCGTAAGGTAAAACACAGCACTTTACTAAGCAGGCTAGTGTCTGTGAGGTCTGGCCATGCAGACCGACAGCATGCTCTGATGTAAAAGACAATTCTTTGTACAAAACACACCAATATGAATCTGGTTAAGCTTAACTGTTTCATTTAATTCAGGGCAAAAATTATTGATTTAAAACAAAAAATACTGCATTTGGCAACTAGAAAGAAAATCTCCTATAATACTTAGCATCAACTAGTGGCCAATTCTTGTAATTTCTATTTAACCTCTTGGTGCCGAGCACACACAAATATGCGGCCTCTCAGCAGGTGGGCCTTGGTGCATGGTGGTAGAATATTTGCATTCGATAGTGCAAACACAGCTGTGCTCTGCGCACTCCCAGCACAGTTACAGGCGGCTAACAGAAAACTCTTGATCGCAAGCAGCAACTTTCCGATCATGTGACCGCCATGCCAATCACCAAAGCCAAAGACCATAAGCTTAACCTCCTGGCATTGTAAACCCCATAAAGGACCAGCAGGCGCCGGCTCCAAGGGGTTAAAATCAGTGATTTACACTGCACAGAATATAGCCTATTTACAATTGTTTTTTAATTGTCACTTTAATTGGGTGAATGGCTAGGCAAATACTTTATAAATCAACCTCTTAACGCTTTTGTATGCAATTTATGTAAATTAGTTTTAATTGGAGAGGAAGAGCGTGTTCTCTCTTTATAAAATTCATAACTACCATATAAAATCCATAATCCACTACTAGCGATGTCACTACTGTGCTATTCACTGTTCTGCTTGCTGGAGAGAAAACTGCAGTGCAAGGATCTTGCTGCTTTTCCATCATTCATTCTTTGAATCTGTGATTTCTGAACCTCTCCTCCTGCTTGATAAATATTCCACCACCAGTCATCAGGAATATCATTACATTTCTTCCTTTACTAAATTATCCTTTCTTCTAGTCATAAAAACCCCTCATTTTAAGCACTTTCAGCAGATAATTTAGTCACTTACTGGATAAGCAGCTGTCTTTTATGCTTCTCCCTCCAATTCTGTACTCCCATCCAGTAGTGTATTTAGGTTTTGTGCTGCCCTAGGCCTGACTAAACTTGTGCAACCCCTAATTCAAATATGACCCACCTCTTTCTGTCAAGGCCACACCAATTGCTGTTTAAGACCCGCCCTGAAATTTTCGAGTGGGGACACTAGTTCTGGGGGTCGGCGGGGGGGGGGGGGGGGTAGATTTCCTTAATTTGCATAGATTTCCTTTTACTTCCTGTTTGGCTATGGGGCAGGAAGTGAAGGGAAATCTCTGCAATGGGACAGGGATGGTAAAAAATAAACCGACAGGGACTGTAACCCTCCCTTACTCTATCCAAAATGAAAAAAAAAAAAGTGTTGCCTATAGTTCTACTTTAACCACTTAAGCCCCGGACCATTTCGGGCCATTAGGACCAGGCCTGTTTTTGGGATTCGGCACTGCGCTGCTTTAACTGTAAATTGTGCGGACATGCAATGTTGTACCCAAATGAAATTTGCGTCCTTTTCTTCCCACAAATAGAGCTTTCTTTTAATGGTATTTGATTGCCTCTGCGATTTTTATTTTTTGCGATATAAACAGAAAAAGACCGAAAATTTGGAAAAAAAATGATATTTTCTACTTTTTGTTATAAGAAAAATCGAATAAACTCAATTTTAGTCATACATTTAGGCCAAAATGTATTCAGCCACATGTCTTTAGTAAAAAAAATGTGAATAAGCGTATATTTATTGGTTTGCGCAAAAGTTATAGCGTTTACAAACTAGGGTACATTTTCTGAAATTTACACAGCTTTAAATTTATGACTGCCTATCTCATTTCTTGAGGTGCTAAAATGGCAGGGCAGTACAAAACCCCCCCAAATGACCCCATTTTGGAAAGTAGACACCCGAAGGAAATTGCTGAGAGGCATGTTGAGCCCATTGAATATTTTTTTTTTTTGTCTCAAGTGATTGAATAATGACAAAAAAAAAAAAAAAATTACAAAAAGTTGTCACTAAATGATATATTGCTCACACATGCCATGGTTATATGTGGAATTGCACCCCAAAATACATTCTGCTGCTTCTCCTGAGTACGGGGATACCACATGTGTGGGACTTTTTAGGAGCCTAGCCACGTACGGGACCCCGGAAACCAAGCACCGCCTTCAGGATTTCTAAGGGCGCAAATTTTTGATTTCACTCCTCACTACCTATCACAGTTTCGAAGGCCATAAAATGCCAAAATAGCACAAAACCCCCCCAAATGACCCCATTTTGGAAAGTAGACACCCCAAGCTATTTGCTAAGAGGCATGTTGAGTCCATGGAATATTTTATATTTTGCCACAGGTTGCGGGAATATGACAAACTTTTTTTTTTTTTGCACAAAGTTGTCACTAAATGATATATTGCTCACACATGCCATGGGCATATGTGAAATTACACCCCAAAATACATTCTGCTGCTTCTCCTGAGTACGGGGATACCACATGTGTGGGACTTTTTGGGAGCCTAGCCGCGTACGGGACCCCAAAAACCAAGCACCGCCTTCAAGGTTTCTAAGGGCATAAATTTTTGATTTCGCTCCTCACTACCTATCACAGTTTTGAAGGCCATAAAATGCCAAGATGGCACAAAACCCCCCCAAATGACCCCATTTTGGAAAGTAGACACCCCAAGCTATTTGCTGAGAGGCATGTTGAGCCCATTGAATATTTTTTTTTTTTTGTCCCAAATGATTGAATAATGACAAAAAGAAAAAAAAAAAATGTACAAAAAGTTGTCACTAAATGATATATTGCTCACACATGCCATGGTTATATGTGAAATTACACCCCAAAATACATTCTGCTGCTTCTCCTGAGTACGGGGATACCACATGTGTGGGACTTTTTGGGAGCCTAGCCGCGTACGGGACCCCAAAAACCAAGCACCGCCTTCAAGGTTTCTAAGGGCATAAATTTTTGATTTCACTCCTCACTACCTATCACAGTTTTGAAGGCCATAAAATGTCAAAATAGCCCAAAACCCCCACAAATGACCCCATTTTGGAAAGTAGACACCCCAAGCTATTTGCTGAGAGGCATGGTGAGTATTTTACAGCTCTCATTTGTTTTTGAAAATTAAGAAAGAAATTTTTTTTTCTTTTTTTTTTTCTTTTTTTACATTTTCAAAACTTTGTGACAAAAAGCGAGATCTGCAAAATACTCAACATACCTCTCAGCAAATAGCTTGGGGTGTCTACTTTCCAAAATGGGGTCATTTGGGGGGGTTTTGTGCCATCTGGGCATTCCATGGCCTCCGAAACTGTGATAGGCAGTGAGGAGTGAAATCAAAAATTTACACCCATAGAAATCCTGAAGGCGGTGCTTGGTTTTTGGGGTCCCGTACGCGACTAGGCTCCCAAAAAGTCCCACACATGTGGTATCCCCGTACTCAGGAGAAGCAACAGAATGTATTTTGGGGTGTAATTCCACATATGCCCATGGCATGTTTGAGCAATATATAATTTAGTGACAACTTTTTGTACATTTTTTTTTTTTTTTGGTCATTATTCAATCACTTGGGACAAAAAAAAAAATATTCAATGGGCTCAACATGCCTCTCAGCAAATAGCTTGAGGTGTCTACTTTACAAAATGGGGTCATTTGGGGGGGGTTTTGAACTGTCCTGGCATTTTATGCACAACATTAGGAAGCTTATGTCACACATCATCCACTCTTCTAACCACTTGAAGACAAAGCCCTTTCTGACACTTTTTGTTTACATGAAAAAAAAAAAATTTTTGCAAGAAAATTATGTTGAACCCCCAAACATTATATATTTTTTTAAAGCAAAGGCCCTACAGATTAAAATAGTGGGTGTTGCATTTTTTTTTCCACACAGTATTTGCGCAGCGATTTTTCAAACACATTTTTTGGGGGAAAAACACACTTTTTTTATTTTTAATGCACTAAAAAACACTATATTGCCCAAATGTTTGATGAAATAAAAAAGATGATCATAGGCCAAGTACATGGATACCAAACACGACATGCTTTAAAATTGCGCACAAACGCGCAGCGGCGACAAACTACATTCATTTTTAAAAGCATTTAAAAGCCTTTACAGGTTACCACGTTAGATTTACAGAGGAGGTCTACTGCTAAAATGACTGCCCTCGATCTGACCTTCGCGGTGATACCTCACATGCATGATGCAATTGCTGTTTACATATGACGCTAGACCGACGCTTGCGTTCGCCTTTGCGCAAGAGCAGGGGGGGACAGCGGTGCTTTTTTTTTTTTTTTTTTTTTTTTTTTTTTTATTTGGCTTTTTTATTTTATTTTTAAACTGTGCCTTCCATATTTTATTTTTTTACCATTTTTATCGTTATCTCAGGGAATGTAAATATCCCCTATGATAGCAATAAGTAGTGACAGGTACTCTTTTTTTGAAAAAAATTGGGGGGTTAGACCCTAGATCTTTCCTCTGCCCTCAAAGCATCTGACCACACCAAGATCGGTGTGATAAAATGCTTTCCCAATTTCCCAATGGCGCTTTTTATATCCGGGGGGGGGACATTCCCTCCCACTGCTTGTAAAAGCAGTCTAGAGGCTAATTATCTGCTAGAATTGCTTTTACATGAAAGCCGGCTGCTGGCTGAAAAGAATGATACCAAGATGATACCTAAACCCGCAGGCATCATTCTGGTATAAACATTCAAAGTCCAGCAACATACCAGTACGTTGCTGGTCCTTGTTGGACATGTATTGTAATCTTTTTTTTCATACAGCCTATTGGCTGAACGAAAAAAAGAGATTGATTGGTGGGTATGCCCACCATTAGAATACCTCCCTTCATCCACCCACTTCTAATGATGGGCATATATGCCGAAGCATGGGGGCATCCTCCCGCAAAAAAGTTATGCCGCGTACACACGGTCAAGCCTTCATCGGAATTTCGACCGTATGTACGCGGCATAAAAGGTTATGCCGCGTACACACGGTCGGACTTTTCCACGGGCAAGCCTCCGTTGGAATTTCGACCGTATATACGCGGCATTAGGAGCAAAATCGCTCCTCCGCCCCTGCTGCCCCCATGCTTCGGCATATATGCTCTTTTTTTTAACTGTGGTGGTGAAATCACCTCCTACAGCGTTGGAGTCACGGCTGTCAAGATAAATAGATCCGCGCTGCAACTGAATGGCGTACCTGCTAAGCAAATGGTGGTTAACATTAAAACAAAGTAACATTACAGTACAACAGTAAGACCTTACCATGCCATACCTGCAAAGCAAATACCAAAACAAAACCTAGTAAAAAATAAAAAAATGTTTTAACGCAACCTGTGCCTAAAATATATATATGCCGAAGCATGGGGGCATCCTCCCGCAAAAAAGTTATGCCGCGTACACACGGTCGGAATTTTCCACGGGCAGGCCTCCGTCGGAATTTCGACCGTATGTACGCGGCATTAGGAGCAAAATCGCTCCTCCGCCCCTGCTGCCCCCATGCTTCGGCATATATGCTCTTTTTTTTAACTGTGGTGTCACGGCTTTATGTATCGTGGGAGCAAACGCTGTTGCTGTCAAGATAAATAATTCCGCGCTGCAGTTGAATGGCGCACCTGAAAACAAAAAATTACATACCTGAAAAGCAAGCATGATAAAACATTGCAGAATAGAATACAGTAAAAAAGAGCAGAACAATAGAGAGAAAATAGAGAGAGAGAGAGAGAGAACAATAAAACGACAACTATTTTTGGTTTTTTTATTTTATATTTTTTTGTGTTTTTGTTTTTTACGTTTTTTTTTTTTTCTTTTTTACACTTTTTTTGTAACTTTACAACTGTAATGGTTCGGGTCTCTCAAAATGTAATGGCATCTTGGGAGACCCTGTGTAAGTGTGTCCTTGTCTGTGAAATGCTGTACCCTACGCTAAAACTTCACTTTTGAGTGGTAGCGTTCAAAACATTCACCTTGGACTGGTTGATATTGATGGTTGCTATGGACTGGTTGCTATGGACGGTTGCTATGGACAGTTGCTATGGACGGTTGCTACGGATTGGTTGTTATGGACGGTTGCTATGGATTGGTTGCCATGGACAGTTGCTATGGACTGGATGCTATGGATAGTTGCTATGGATGGTTGCTATGGACAGTTGCTATGGACGGTTGCTATGGACTGGTTGCAATGGATGGTTGCTATGGACAGTTGCTATAGACTGGTTGCTATGGATGGTTGCTATGGACGGCTGCTATGGACTGGTTGCTATGGACGTTTGCTATGGACTGGTTGATATGGATCAGGCCTGTCTCTGCGAACGCTGCAGTTATGTGTGTTGTGTTTGGTAAGTGACAGTGATCGATCGATACTGCACTTGGGTGGGCTGGGCTGGGCTGGGCTGGGCGGAGGGGCTAAACGCAGGCGCTAGCAGGTATCTGGGCTGATCCCGCTAACACTGCGTTTTTGGGAACCCTAAACCGCTGGGGATGCTAGTATAGATCTGATCAGATACTATACCACTAAGGGGGGTGTATGCTTTGCGCGTGGGTGTTAGCGTTACTGGCACTAACCTAACACTGCCTGGGGCGACGCAGACCCTCTCTGGCGCTAAAACCTAATTGATCTCACCCGCCGGGCGATCAGGGGGGTTAAACCTTTATTGGGTTATATACGGCGGGTGCCCTGATGCTATAAAAAGCAAACTAATCAACCAGCGTCACCCGTAACCTTTATATGGTGATCACTGGTGAAAGGGTTAACTAGGGGCAATCAGGGGGTTAAAACCTTTATTAGGTTAAATATGGGGGTACCTGACACTATATAAAAACCTGACGGGTAACCTAAATAACTAAATAACTTACTGGCTAACCAGTGACACCAGTGACGCTTATACGGCGATCACTGGTGAAAGGGTTAACTCTAGGGGCAATCAGGGGGTTAAAATAATATATGGGGGTACCTGACACTAATAAAAACCTGCGGCGAACCTAAAAAAAAAAAACTAATAATCTAAAACACCAGCGACACAAATACAGCGATCGGAAAAACAATTGCTTAGTGACGCTGAAGTTAGGGGGTGAAAGGGTTACCTGGGGGGTGATCAAGGGGTTAAACCTTTATTAGGGGGGGTTAGGGGGCTACCCTGGACCTAAAGGGGCCTAATCCTAACTGCCCTGCAACTTTTTACAATCACAGATGACACTAAATGCAGTGATCAGTAAAATAAATGATCACTGCAATCAGTGACACTGTGATTGGGGGCTTTGGGGTGACCTGGGGGGTGATCTGGGGGTGACTGGGGGGTGATTTGTGTGCCTATGTGTACCTACGTGTCAGTGGACTGTTGGTGCACTAACCTGCTTCTTCTCTGCTCGGCGCCGGGAATGAAAAGACCGCGGCGAGGGAGATGACATCACTTCCTCCAGCCTTGTTTACATCACATGGCGGAGGAAGCATTTTCATTGGTCGGGAGCGATCGCGAGGGGGGGGGGGCGGAATCGAGCGGCCGCCCCCTCATGCCTGATCGCTCCCGAACACTTAACGGCCGCTCACTGCAGTGAAGGGGGGTCCGGATGGACCCCCCAACTGCACAAAGGCGATCACGTAGATCTACGTGATTCTGCCTGTCCGTGCCATTCTGCCGACGTAAATCGGCGGTGGGCGGTCGTTAAGTGGTTAAGCAAAAATTTCTGATAATTTTATGGAGAGGACTAAGAAGATATAACAATGCCAATGGTGCAGCAGAAACATATAGCACAGTGAAGAAGGTTTGTGGTCCAGGATGATAGGACAGTCAAAATTAGAAGCAGCGCCCCCCCCCCCCACAGTTGGGGAATGCCGGCCGCCTGCATACCTGAAGCAGTGCGGCCGCTTTATGGGGGCGCCAGACTAATTTGCCTCTCAGCCCAGTCCGCCCCATAAGACTGGCGCTACACTAAAAGTGCAGTGCAAGCCGGCGGGGACTCTTTCCATGCTGCCCCCCTGCAAAGTGCTGCCCTAGGCCTGGGCCTTATTGGCCTAAGCCAGGATAGAGCATTGCTCCCATCTCCAACTTAATAGACTGAAGCCTCGTACACGCGGCCGGTTTTCTCGGCAAGAAAGCTGCTGGGAGAGTGTATGGTTTCTTAGCAACAAAACTGCCGGGAATCCCGACGAGAAAAATAGAGAACCTGCTCTCTATTTTCTTTTTCGTACATCACGGGACACAGAGCGACTTAGTCATTACTAATGGGTTATATAGATTACCTTCAGGTGCTGGCACTGGCCACTTCCAAACCAGAAGTACCCTCCCCTATATAAGCCCCTCCCATCCGGGAGCACCTCAGTTTTTTGCCAGTGTCTAAGGTGTTGGCCAAGAAGTAACATGTGTTTTCACTGGGCTTGCGTACAGGTTCTTTTGGGCCTTAGTAAGCTGTTCCGGATCCCACCAAAAAAGCTTCATAGCTAAACGGTCGGTACCCGGGCCTTGCAGCAAAAGAGCAAGGTTTTGCCTGTAATGCCTCTCTTAGGAGGGCTGGACCCTGGGATCCAGAGCTCTGGTCATACCCACGACCAAGATGTTGTCTGTGCAGGGTGCTATACAGGTCCAGGGGAGTGGAATCCTTGGGAACCCGGTCCCTGAAGGTTTAATTACAATGCCTGCCGTGATAGGTGAAGTTTGGGCTTCTGTGGACCAAACAAAGTCCTGCGGCGGGGATCAGGTAAGTGGGGGCCCCCAGGAACTTGGTTCTATTGGGGGACCCCCAAGCCTAATTTGTCTTTCTGTCTGTTACCTAACGGTATTCCCGCTAATATCTGTGTATGCCTGTAACTACTGAAAATGTAAAATTTTAATAGTAGTCAAGAAAAAAATAAAAAAATAAAAAAAAAGGACCGCGGTACCTGTGTTAAACCACTAGAGGCCGCTGTGGTCCATTTTTCTTGTCATGTGGATCTTTGGTTTTCTCAAGTCAAAAGATCCAGGCAGTTGGTAAGTTTCTCTGTGGGAATCCACTTCCTCTGCCCTGTTGCTGCGCTCATCCACCGCACAGGCCCTCCGGCAAAAAGGGCCCTGGCTCCTAGTCCCTGTTTGATTTTCGAAAAGGGCGCCAATGGTGCACGGGCACGCGTGCGGGCGCGTGCACGCGCCTCCTATGAAAAAAAAGGGGCGGGGCGGGTGGATGACGCTCGATGCGCGCCACGGCGCTTCTGCGCATATGCAGGCGTCCCAGCTTGTATAAAGACACAGTACAAGTGTCAGCTGGATGCAAACAGAGCTAGCAACAAACAGTGGCACACAGAGGCGGTTGATGCAGGCATCCCCATAGAAAGGCACTTTAGTGGACACCAGCTGGTATATAGCAGCAACTATGTTAGACTATTACCAGCAAAATTGGTGTATGACGACGGGAATACCTCAGCTTTGTGCTTATAGGATATGTCGTCCAGACGCTCTGGAAATAGATCTTCCAAGAAGCGAAAGGGGTCTCCGTCGGGCTCTGAGGATTTTGGGCATACTGTACTGCGCCAATCTCCCCTGAAATTTCAGAGGTCAGTAGCCGTAGGAACCCCGCAGGAGTACCTGGTACTGCGGCTGTCCCCAGTCCACCTGCTCCTGTATATATAACAGAGGAGGTTTTATCCTCAAACTCTGGGAGGATTGGAAGAGAGATTAACAGCATTGATCGCTGCTTCCCTGTCACAGGAAAAGCGCGTCCGATCTCCGTCTCCTCCTGCAGAGTGCCTGTTAGTGGAGGAACAGTCCCAGAGATCGACCTACCTGAAGGGGATCAGGTGAGGTTGATAAAGTTATAGAGGAATCAACAGTGGAAGAACCTTTCTCAGCATCTCAGGCTGAAAGATTATGGGTTCAGTCTCTGACTAACATGGTCCGAGCAGCATTTAAATGCCTCTGGCGGAACCATCAACCACTACTGTCTCCTCGCTGGGGTCGCTGAAAGCTCTCCAGACTGTCTGTTCCTTCCCAATCCACCCTTTATTGGAAGGGTTTATTTACCAGGATTGGGAGCATCCTGTAAAATATTTACTCCCCCCAAGAGATTTCCGGTGATCTATCCCATGGAGGATAAGTTCATAAAAAAATGGAGGGGCCCTACAGGGGGCACAGCCATCTCTTGTGTAAATAAATCACTGACATGTCCAGTAGATAATGTTCCAATGTTCAAAGACCCAATAGTTAAAAAATTGGAGTCTTTACTAAAATCTGCTTTCTCTACAGCAAGCATGGTGACACAACCTGCAGTAGCAGCGATTGGAGTCTGCCAAGCAATGAAAGATCAGTTGAAACAAGTCTTAAGGGACTTACCAGATCAGCAGGCTCTTGCCCTAGCTGACCTACCTAGAGCCTTGTGTTGCGGTGGACGCCATAAAGGATACAATCCAACAGGCATCCCGCTTTACGCTGTCTGTAGACATATGCGTAGGCTTCTATGGCTCAAAAAACTGGTCTGCTGAAGCTCCCTGTAAGAAATTGCTGATTAGCTTCCCATTTCATGGAGAACGCTTATCTGGAGATGATCTGGACAAATATATCCAGAAAACTTCTGCCGGTAAAAGTACACTCTTGCCGGTTAAGAACAAGGGTAGAAGTCCTTCTTTTAAGAGGCCTACTTCTCCAGTCCCTGGCACATCGGCTGTGAAACAGTTCCGACGGCCTCCGCGGTCAAATCCAGGGGGCAGAAATCAGGGACAATCACAGGGTAAAAGAAACCCTGGGTCAAGAGAGGTAAAAAACCTCCCCCCAAGTCATGAAGGGTTGCCCCCACTCAATCGGGTGAGGGGGAAGACTTCAGTTGTTCACAGAGACCTGGCGGGACACCATCAGAGATGGGTGATCTCCGCAGTAAGTCTGGGATACAGGCTGGAGTTAAAAGACATTCCTCCTGCCCATTTTATAAGGTCAAACGTGCCAAGCGATCCCCAGAAGAGAGGATCCCTCCTTCTGGCACTAGAACAACTATTGCTCCAAGGTGTAATCATGAAGGTTCCCCTGGAAGAAAACGGGTTCGGGTTTTACTCGAACCTTGTCACAGTCCCCAAACCAAATGGGGACATGAGGCCCATATTAAATATAAAAGGGCTAAACAAGTTCCTACATATCAGGACTTTTTCGGATGGAGTCGATCCGATCGGTGGCCACCGCCCTACAAGGGCAGGAATGGTTAGCCTCGATCGACATAAGGGATGCTTATTTGCATATTTCCATCTGTCCGGCCCACCAGAAATTTCTACGCTTTGCAGTAGAAGGGCGCCATTTTCAGTTCAGAGCCTTACCTTTCGGTCTGGCCACAGCACCACGAGTGTTCACAAAAATCCTGGCCCTACGATTGGCCAAACTAGGAACACAAGGTGTAACGATAATGGCATATCTAGACGACTTGTTGCTGATAGACCACTCAGTGAAAAAAAATAGAAGTGGTCGTTCACAAGATAATCAAGTATCTGGAATCTCACGGTTGCATTATCAACCGAGACAAGTCAGCCCTAAAACCAGTCAAAAGCCTGGAATACTTGGGGGCTAAGACTGGATTCAAATCAGAGAAAGATTTTCTTACCTCCAGAGAAGGTGTCCTCTTTGAAAGATTTGACCCACTTAGTGGGTACAAAAAAGAAAAACCATCCATACGCCTGTGTATAAGGCTGCTGGGAAAAATGGTGGCTTCATTCGAAGCAGTACCCTACGGTCAATTCCATTCAAGGAACTTGCAGAGGGCCATACTGTCAGCCTGGAACAAAAAAGTTCAGGCTTTAGACTTACCAATGTCCCCTTCCGTTCGCAAGAGCCTCCATTGGTGGTTGGTACCAGAATCTGGAAAAAGGGAAACCCTTTAGTCCGGTTTCTTGGAAGGTGGTCACTACAGATGCCAGCCTCATAGGCTGGGGGGGGCAGTACTGGAGCAATGGTCTCTCCAGGGCAAGTGGTCAGAAGCAGAGAAGGCCCTGCCCACCAATCTCTTAGAGATACGAGCAGCCCGGTATGCCCTAGTAGCATGGACATCCAAACTCCAAGGGTCACCTGTCAGAATTCAATCAGACAATGCCACAGCAGTGGCATATATCAATCACCAGGGTGGCACCAGGAGTCGTGCAGCCCTGAGGGAAGCGAATTGCATCCTGGAATGGGCAGAAAGGTATGTCACAGCCATATCCGCGGTTTTCATCCCAGGAGTGGAAAATTGGAGAGCGGACTTTTTAAGTCGCCAGCAATTATGCCCGGGGAATGGTCTCTTCACCCCGAGGTTTTACAGGCAATATGCCAGCGGTGGGGAACACCGGATGTAGATCTGCTAGCATCCAGATTCAACGCAAAGGTGGACAGATTTGTGTCTCGCACAAAGGATCCCCTAGCTTGCGGTTCGGATGCCCTAGTGTTCCCTTGGGATCAGTTCAAGCTGATATAGGCATTCCCACCGCGATTAATCCGCAGAATCAGGGTAGAAAAGAAACCAGTGATTCTGGTGGCTCCAGCGTGGCCCCGAAGGGCATGGTACGCGGAGATTGTAAAAATGTCAGTGGAAAGTCCTTGGACCCTCCCACATCATCCGGACCTGCTTTCGCAAGGACCGATATACTACCCTTCCTTACCAGCCCTAGGTTTGACGGCCTGGCTATTGAAGCCCACATTCTAAAAAAGAGAGGTCTCTCTAATCCTGTGGTATCTACCATGATCAATGCCAGGAAGCCGGTATCCAGGCAGATCTATTATAGGATCTAGAAGGCGTACATCACGTGGTGTGAGGCCAGGAAATGGCATCCACGTAAGTACGTAATAGGTAGGATTCTGGACTTCCTACAGTGGGCTGTACATAGGAAGCTTGCCTTGAGTACTATCAAGGGTCAGACGGCCTTGTCAATATTTTTTTCAAAGGCCCTTGGCTTTGCATTCATTAGTCAAAGCTTTCATACAAGGAGTGATGCGTATTAGCCCTCCGGTTAGTATTCCCATATGTCCAGGGGACTTAAACCTGGTTCTGTCGGTTCTACAGAAACAACCATTTGAACCATTGCGGCACATTTCCTTGGTTCTTTTCACCAGGAAATTGATTTTCTTAGTAGCCATTTGTTCGGCTAAAAGAGTATCGGAATTAGCCGCCTTGTCCTGTAAGGAGCCATATCTGGTTATCCATAAGGACAGAGTAGTGTTACGTCCTCATCCAGCCTTCTTCCTAAGGTGGTATCGAGGTTCCATTTGAACCAAGATGTGGTTCTTCCTTCCTTTTTCCCCAAACCTAGCTCGGTAGAGGAAAAGTTATTGCATTCTTTGGATGTAGTAAGAGCAGTTAAAGCTTATCTTAAAGCCACTGCTCAGATTCGCAGAACGGATACTTTGTTTGTTCTGCCGGAAGGCCCCAGAAAGGGTCAGGCAGCATCAAAAATCTACTTTAGCCAAGTGGATTCGACAGGTCATAATGCAAGCCTATGGCTTGAAAAGGAGACCGCCTCCGTTCAAAGTTAGGGCGCACTCCACAAGAGCAGTTGGAACTTCATGGGCAGTGCATCACCAAGCCTCCCTGGCTCAAGTCCATAAGGCCACAACATGGTCCTTAGTACACACGTTTACTAGGTTCTACCAGGTAGACGTCAGAAGTCAGGAGGATGTCGCCTTTGGGCGCAGTGTGTTGCAGGCCGCAAAAGAGCCTCATGCCTGATGGCGCCCAGCTTATGTATAGTGTATCCCTCCCCTCATTGGGCATTGCTTTGGGACGTCCCATTAGTAATGACTAAGTCGCTCTGTGTCCCGTGATGTACGAAAAAGAAAAAGGGATTTTTATAACAGCTTACCTGTAAAATCCTTTTCTTGGAGTACATCACGGGACACAGAGCTCCCACCCCTCTTTTTGGGACACTTATTGCTTTGCTACAAAACTGAGGTGCTCCCGGATGGGAGGGGCTTATATAGGGGAGGGTACTTCCGGTTTGGAAGTGGCCAGTGCCAGCACCTGAAGGTAATCTATATAACCCATTAGTAATGACTAAGTCGCTCTGTGTCCCGTGATGTACTCCAAGAAAAGGATTTTACAGGTAAGCTGTTATAAAAATCCCTTTATCTCGTCAAGATTCTCGGCAGAGTGTTTCCTGCCGAGAAAACCGTGCGTGTGTATGCTTACCTGTCCCAGGTAAGCCCGCGCATGCTCGATGAGACTTCGACGCATGCGCGGTAGCTTACAAGGGTAGTGTAGAATGTAGCAAGATGGCGGTGATGGCATCGAATGTGACGAGCACATGCTCATCGTAGTCGAGGACGTCACCACGTTCTTGCCATTCAAAAGAACGGCGGTTCTTTTAAATGGCCGTGTGTAAACACGGCGAGTAAGGAAAGCTTTCCAGGAATCCTGTTAGGAAAACCAACGTTTTTTTTCTGACGGGATTCCCGGCCGTTTGTACGAGGCTTCAATCTAGACTGCACTATCCACTTTTAACTCTTTCCCGTGAAGACCGAACGTTTCAGGGAAGCAGCACTGAGAGCTGAAACCAGCAGCAATAAATGTTGTAAATTGCAAGTGCTGGGGTAAGAATTTTACCAACTAGTTTACTTGGGAATGTTTATTTATTGTGCTCAATGTGTTAAGCTTTAAAACACAAGGCATAATACTACATTAGGAGCTCTGGGGACATAGACACATTGTTGTGAAAATCCAAGGAGGTACTGCCCTGCAGAGCCCTGCACTTTCCTGCACAGCTCTTGGGACATAGCAGTACTGCCCTAAAGAGCCCTGGGGGATAGTGATTTTGCTCTAAAGAGCTCTGGGTCGATCGAAATACTGTCACTGAAAAGCATTGGCGTGATAAAGACACTGTTCTGAAGAGCCTTTGGGACATAGAGACTAGGGATGAGCTTCGTGTTCGAGTTGAACATACGTTCGACTCGAACATCGGCTGTTCGATCGTTCGATGAAGATCGAACGATTTGGGCCGTTCGCGCCAAATTCGAGTGACGCGAACGGCCCACAATGCACTACGCCATTGCAGTGTCATCCAGGCGCTGTGATTGGCCAAGCATGCACTGTGACCCCGCATGCTTGGCCAATCACAGCGCCGGCAGCGAGGAGAGCAATGATTGGCCACAGGCAGGATGCCTGTGGCCAATTATTGCTGAGGGGGTTTAGTACACGCCCCACACTATAAAAGGCCGCCAGCGCTGCGGCCTTGTGTAGTGTGTTCCGGAGCAGGGAAAGAGAAGCATAGGCAGGGACAGTGTCTTTTTTTTTCCTTTACTAATCCTGGATTCCTTGTGTTTAGGGACAAATAAGGATAGGTAGGGAGAGTGTCAGTGACAGTGTGTTATTCTGTGCTAAACCTTGTTTGTAGGGACAGAGAGGTACAGTGAGGGAAAGTGTCAGTGTGCTATTCTGTGCTAATCCTTGTTTGTAGGGACAGAGAGGTACAGTGAGGGAAAGTGTCAGTGTGCTATTCTGTGCTAAATCTTGTTTGTAGGGAGGGACAGAGTAGGACAGTGAGGGAAAGTGTCAGTGTGCTATTCTGTTCTAAACCAATTTTGCTGTTCCATATTTCAAATCCTTGAGTTTAGGGACAGAGAAGGACACTCGTGGAAATTATCAGTGTGCTATTCTGTGCTAAATCTTGTTTGTAGGGAGGGACAGAGTAGGACAGTGAGGGAAAGTGTCAGTGTGCTATTCAGTTCTAAACCAATTTTGCTGTTCCATATTTCAAATCCTTGAGTTTAGGGACAGAGAAGGACACTCGTGGAAATTATCAGTGTGCTATTCTGTGCTAAATCTTGTTTGTAGGGAGGGACAGAGTAGGACAGTGAGGGAAAGTGTCAGTGTGCTATTCTGTTCTAAACCAATTTTGCTGTTCCATATTTCAAATCCTTGAGTTTAGGGACAGAGAAGGACACTTGTGGAAATTATCAGTGTGCTATTCTGTGCTAAATCTTGTTTGTAGGGAGGGACAGAGTAGGACAGTGAGGGAAAGTGTCAGTGTGCTATTCTGTTCTAAACCAATTTTGCTGTTCCATATTTCAAATCCTTGAGTTTAGGGACAGAGAAGGACACTCGTGGAAATTATCAGTGTGCTATTCTGTGCTAAATCTTGTTTGTAGGGAGGGACAGAGTAGGACAGTGAGGGAAAGTGTCAGTGTGCTATTCTGTTCTAAACCAATTTTGCTGAACCATATTTTCAATCCTTGAGTTTAGGGACAGAGAGGTACAGTGAGTGAAACTGACAGTGTGCTATTCTGTTCTAAACCAATTTTGCTGAACCATATTTTCAATCCTTGAGTTTAGGGACAGAGAGGTACAGTGAGTGAAACTGACAGTGTGCTATTCTGTTCTAAACCAATTTTGCTGTTCCATATTTTCAATCCTTGAGTTTAGGTACAGAGAAGGACACTCGTGGAAATTATCAGTGTGCTATTCTGTGCTAAATCTTGTTTGTAGGGAGGGACAGAGTAGGACAGTGAGGGAAAGTGTCAGTGTGCTATTCTGTTCTAAACCAATTTTGCTGTTCCATATTTTCAATCCTTGTGTTTAGGGACAGAGAAGGATAGGCAGGGGACAGTGTCAGTGTCATTGTTGCTAAGCCTCCTGCACAGTATACACCTGAAGGTAGCCCTTATTGCTCTTTTTCCCATCTCCCTGCAGGCCATCCATTAAAATGTCTGGAAGGCAAACAAGGAGAGGCAGACAGTCAGGAGGCAAAAAAAGAGGGCAAGCAGGCTCTGTGTCTGGGGGCAACAGTGCTGGTCGTGGACGCGGTGCATTGTCATCAGCACATGGCCATGGGACACGCTTGTCCTTCTTTTCGGCAGCTGGACATGTTGAGAAACATCATGCCGAAGACTTGGTAGAGTGGATGACCAAGCCCACCTCATCCTCCTCATCCTCTCTCACCCAGGCTCAGGGTACTGGCAAAGCAGCTGCCAAAGCGTCCTCTTCTCTGGTATCATTATCTTCATTAGTCAATCCTTCCCTAGACCCACCATGTCCTCCTCCTGAGGAGACCCCCGAACTGTTTGAGCACAGTGTTGGGTACATGCTCCAGAAGGATGCCCAGTGTTTGGAAGGATCTGATGATGATACCCAGCTAGAGGAAGGCAACAGCGTGAGAGCAGAGAGAGGGGATGCTCAAGAAGGACACCAATCTGGCAGTCATGCTCCAGCAGCTGCAGCATACTGCCAGATTGGCTCCAGTGATGAGGAGGGAGGGGATGATGAGGTCACTGACTCCACGTGGGTGCCTAATAGGAGAGAGGAGGAGGAGGAGGAGGATGAGGAGGAGGCACATCTCCAACGAGGCAGGATGCCCTTGAGTGGACAGCGTATGGGCAGCACACCGACGGGATCACACCGCAGAGCTCCGCCTGTGCAGGGCGCTGCCTCTGCCCGTCATTCAAAAAGTTCTTTGGTGTGGGCCTTTTTTGAGGCGAGTGCATCAGATCGCACAGCTGCTGTTTGCAACATATGTCTCAAGCGTATATCGCGTGGCCAAAACATCAGCCGCTTGGGCACCACATGCTTGATCAGACATATGTTGACCTGCCATGCAGCTCGTTGGCAAGCCTACCTTAAAGACCGACACCAAAGAACAAAGCTGACCTCTTCTTGCACCGCATCAGCTGGGATCTCCAACCCCACTATACCTTCACTCCTCTCTGAAACCTGCTCTGAGAGGAATGAAGGTGTAGAATTAGGTGTGTCACAGCCAAGTACTTGCGGGCACTCTGCTAGCAGTACACCAACGTCCGATTCTATCAGGCAAATTTCCCTGCCCCAGCTGCTGGACCGTCGAAAGAAGTTCACTCCCAGCCATCCACATGCCCAGCGGTTGAATGCTAGCTTGGCTAAATTGCTAGCGCTTCAACTGCTGCCTTTTCAGTTGGTAGACTCGGCCCCCTTCCGTGAGTTTGTGCAATGTGCGGTTCCTCAGTGGCAGGTTCCCAAACGCCACTTTTTCGCACGGAAGGCGATTCCGGCTCTCTACAGGCATGTGGAAGGCAATGTCTTGGCCTCACTGGACAGGGCGGTCAGCGGTAAGGTGCATATTACCGCTGACTCATGGTCCAGCAGGCATGGACAGGGACGTTACCTTTCTTTCACGGCCCATTGGGTCACTCTTTTGGCAGCTGGGAATGATGCAGGACAAGGTGCAGTAGTGTTGGAGGTTGTTCCACCGCCACGCCTCCAAAATGCTACTACTGGTTGTGACACACCTCTCTCCTCCACCCCCTCCTCTTCTTCTTCCTCCATGGCCTCTTCCTGTGGTTTGTCCTCGGAACCAGCGGTGCTCCGTAGGCGTTCAAGGGGCTACGCAAGTACGCAGGCAAAAAGATGCCATGCCGTGCTTGCGCTGGTGTGTTTGGGGGACAGGAGCCACACTGGGGCAGAGGTCCTGTCTGCTCTGCAGGGTCAGGCCGAGAGGTGGTTGACGCCACGCCAGCTTAAGCCAGGAATGGTGGTTTGTGACAATGGCACCAACCTCCTCTCCGCCCTCCGACAGGGACAACTGACCCATGTGCCCTGTATGGCTCACGTCCTTAACCTGGTGGTGCAGCGGTTCTTGGGCAGGTACCTGGGCTTACAGGATGTCCTGAGGCAGGCCAGGAAAGTCTGTGTGCATTTCCGCAGATCTTATAATGCCAGTGCTCGCCTGGCTGAGCTGCAAAAGGAGTTGAACCTGCCCAAGAACCGCCTTATATGTGACATGCCCACCAGGTGGAACTCAACGTTGGCCATGCTGCAGCGGCTGCACACGCAGCAGAGGGCCATCAATGAGTACCTGTGCGACTACGGCACCAGGACAGGGTCAGGGGAGCTTGGGTTTTTTTCACCACGCCAGTGGGGCATGATCAGGGATGCATGCACTGTCCTGGCACCATTTGAGGAGGCCACGAGGATGGTGAGCAGTGACAGTGCATGCATCAGTGACACTGTACCTCTTGTCCACCTGTTGGAGCACACGCTGCGTGGAATAATGGACAGGGCACTTGAGGCAGAACAGAGGCAGGAAGAGGAGGACTTCCTTGCCTCTCAAGGCCCCCTTTACCCAGACAGTGTTCCTTCTGTCCCACCCATCGCACAGGAAGAGGAGGAGGAGGAGGAGGATTGTGTCAGCATGGAGGTGGAGGCTGGCACTCAGCATCATCAGCAGCAGTCTTTTAGGGATGATTTACAGTCCCAAGAAACCAGTGGACTTGTACGTGGCTGGGAGGAGGTGGCTGCGGATCATGTCGTCCTTAGTGACCCAGAGGACTCCGGCCTGAATGCCTCAGCTAACCTACGCTGCATGGCCTCCCTGATCCTGCAAAGTCTGCGGAAGGATCCTCGTATTCTTCGGATCAAGGAGAGGGACCATTACTGGCTGGCCACTCTCCTTGATCCACGGTACAAGGGTAAGGTTGCGGACCTTATCGTACCGTCGCAGAGGGAGCAGAGGATGAGACAACTCCGGGAGGCCTTGCAGAAAGGTCTGTGCAACGCGTTCCCAGAGACTGGGAGGTTACAAACTCCTGGTCCTGGACAACGAGTTGCTGAGGCTTCGGGCAGTCAAAGAAGGAGCGGTGGGGAAGGTGGCCATCTGACCGATGCGTTCAGACAATTCTTTAGTCCGCAGCCCCAAAGTATGATCGGTTCCAGCAACCATCGCCAGCGTCTGATATACATGGTCCAGGAATACCTAGGGGCAAGGTCAGATTTGGACACCTTCCCCACCGAAAATCCTCTGGCTTACTGGGTCTTGAGGATGGATCACTGGCCAGAGCTTGCACAGTATGCAATTGAGCTACTGGCCTGTCCTGCATCCAGCGTTCTTTCAGAACGCACATTCAGTGCTGCTGGAGTATTTGTCACGGATCACAGGGTGCGCCTGTCCACCGACTCGGTTGATCGACTGACTTTCATCAAGATGAACCAGTCTTGGATCACCACCAGCTACCACACACCAGATGCTGATATAACAGACTAATTGATTTTAAAATGTCACATCCCTTCAAGACTGATGCTGATGCTGAGTGCCTGTGCTGTTATGTTGACTGGCTATCCTCCTCCTCCTCCTCAATGATACGATTAATGATGATAGCTTGGAAGATCATTTTGGTTTATGGGTGACGCCACCAGTGGCTAAGGCCCAATTTTTCAGCCCCTGTTTAACAGGGGCGTGTAATTAAAATTTTTGATGCAATACTTTGCAACAGGCCTCATTGCTGTGCTCAAAATACAGTATCTGTGAGGGGTTGCAGTGTTGTGCCACCAGTGCCTAAGGCCCATTTTTTCAGCCCCTGTTCAACAGGGGCATGCAATTATAATTATTGATCTAATAATTCACAGCAGGGCCCATTGCTACGCCCACCAAGAGTAACTGTCAGGCCTTACAGTGTTGTGGCACCAGCACCACCATCACCACCACCACCACCACCAAAGGCCCAATTTTTCAGCCCCTGTTCAACAGGGGCATGCAATTATAATTATTGATCTAATAATTCACGGCAGGGCCCATTGCTGCGCCCACCAAGAGTAACTGTCAGGCCTTACAGTGTTGTGGCACCAGCACCACCATCACCACCACCACCACCACCAAAGGCCCAATTTTTCAGCCCCTGTTCAACAGGGGCATGCAATTATAATTATTGATCTAATAATTCACAGCAGGGCCCATTGCTGCGCCCACCAAGAGTAACTGTCAGGCCTTACAGTGTTGTGGCACCAGCACCACCATCACCACCACCACCAAAGGCCCAATTTTTCAGCCCCTGTTCAACAGGGGCATGCAATTATAATTATTGATCTAATAATTCACAGCAGGGCCCATTGCTGCGCCCACCAAGAGTAACTGTCAGGCCTTACAGTGTTGTGGCACCAGCACCACCATCACCACCACCACCACCACCAAAGGCCCAATTTTTCAGCCCCTGTTCAACAGGGGCATGCAATTATAATTATTGATCTAATAATTCACAGCAGGGCCCATTGCTGCGCCCACCAAGAGTAACTGTCAGGCCTTACAGTGTTGTGGCACCAGCACCACCATCAAAGGCCCAATTTTTGTAATATGTTATTACAATTCCTGATATAATAGTTGACAGCAGGGCGTTCCAGCACCCACCAAGAATAACTGTGAGTGCTTTCAGTGTTGTGCCACCACCAACACCTAAGGGGCCAATTTCTGCAGAGTATATACGGCAGGTCCCTACTTTCAAACATCCAACTTACAAACTACTACTACTTGCAAACGGAAGAAGACAACAGGAAGTGAGAGGAAATCTACCCCTTGGAAGGAAAATTCTCTCCTGTAAGAATTAATATGGGAGAAAGGTGTCTCCTCTCTACTGATGCTTTATCACCAATCCTTGTTTCAATAAAAACACCACATTTCAAAAACAGTTGTCATTGGGACGCAAAGTGAGGTGAAATGTTCTGAACAGGGGCACAGACAGCAAAAAAAATGTGACAGGGGTGATAACCGTTCCCTATGTTTTACAAAAAGCTAAAAAAAAGGAATTTGGCATGGAGCTCCACTTAAACAATGCAGCTGTTAAAAATTACAAACAGATTCTACATAAGAACAAACCTACAGTCCCTGTCTTGTATGCACCGCCTGTATACGGCTGTTCAGAGTATATAGGTCCTTTTTTATTTTGTGTGCGGGGTTCCCCTTAATATCCATACAAGACCCAAAGGGGCTGGAAATGGGCTGGGGTAGGGGGGGGGGGGGGGGGTGGAGGGGTAGCTATGCCATATTTCCTAAAGATTTTCATCCGGGACCAGACATTGCATTAAAGCCGCAAGCAGTTTTAAATGGCTTTTTTTCCTTTAGAAATGTTATTTTGTGCAGGGACAGTTCTAAACACGGTAAACACGTGGCACTTCACAGGCATAATTTAGACACCCCCAAGGTACAATATTTAAAGGAATATTTGACTTTTTTTTTTTTCACTTTATGCATCATTAAAATGACTGCTCCCGGAAAACGTCCGTTTTTAAAACTTCTTTTTGCATTGATACATGTCCCCTGGTGCAGAACCCAGGTTCCCAAACTCTGTTTCGGACAATAATATGGATAATAGTCGTTATAATTAGCACTTTAGAATCCGAACGTTCGCATCCATTGTATTTAATAGGGTTCTAATGTTCGTGCGAACTTTCGGTCCGTTCGCGGGTTCTGGTGCGAACCGAACCCGGGGGTGTTCGGCTCATCACTAATAGAGACATTGGCCGGAAAAACGCTGGGGGGCCCGAGATACTTGTCTAAAAAGTCCACTAGAGATCAAGACACTGCTCTGGGGAGATCAAGACATGGTTTTGAAGAGCCCAAAAAAGATTGAGGCAGCATCTTGAAGAGCCCTGAGAAGATACAAAAACTGCTTTTTGGAGCACTAGGAAGACAGAGACATCTTTTCCCACCCAAGCCCCCAAACAGCTACCAGTGCTGCTATAGCTGTGGTTAGCTCTTGGGTACAAGGTCTTTCCTCATTTGGTACAAATTAAAGTATTTTTTTTAAGTTAGTGATCAGTTACAGAGATCTTATTGTTAAAATCCTGGAGAAATACAAGATGCTTGGAAATGTTGAACTCACACGCATCTGCCAAACAAGTGAATTATCTTGATAAGGTAAACCAGACCTTTTCCCATAACAAAGCAACGGGTTTACTTTAATAATTTCAATGGCCAGAATAAATGTATTTATTTTGCCCAATTAAATAAACACCCAAGAGCCTGACGCCTGTAAAATCTTTAGACACTTTTACAAGCGTCAGGCATTTTTTCTGTAAAAACGCTGCTGGTTTTTAGGAGAGTTAAAAAAAAATCCGGTGCATGAGGCCAAAACTAGCAAACCTGGACAATGCTTAGCAAACTTTGTAGTGTACTTTCTGACATTTCAATAGGTTGTATGCAGTGGTAATAGTTACAAAGTTTGATACAAGAAGATATGTAAAAGTAAAAATAAATAAAAATGTTGCTTACCTTTTTGCTTGTTAGTATATAGATGATTGCATTTGTTGCAGCTCCTGTTTTGACCAGAAAGCAGGGCACAATGGCTGTTGCTGGGGTAATCATGTCACCATGGCCACTCATTGCCAGAAAAGAGAGCACTGTGTAAGGCATCCAGCAAAGAAGAAAGGCTGAAATCATCAGAAGACACATTATAGCCACTTTTACTTCATAGTGCAAAAGTCTGTGTACCTGACTTGTTTCAACACTTTGTAACTTTCGAAGCTAAAAGATAAAAAAAAAAAAAAAATAGACACATTTGATTGCAGTTGTACAGTATTTCAATCAGTTTACTGCAGCTACTACAAGACATTCTTCCAATCTGTAAGATAAAACGACCACTATAACCCTTATTTTGATGAAGCCCCACTGCAAGGGATGATTGCTTGTTTATTTTGGGGGAGAGTAAAAGCACATTTACTTACCTGATTCCTTCTCCCCCAGCAGAAAGTGCTCCTCCATGCTCCGGTGGTGGACTGTCCCTCTGCATCTCCACATCCAAGGCAAGGCTACAGACCCAGCATAATTTTTGATGATGTCAGGACCTTAGAGCGCTGGAGTATGGGGAAGATGACACTGCAGGGACTGATCTAGCAGCAAAGTGGAGTAGAGGATCGGTTAAATAAATCTTCTTGGACCCCTAGACCTAAACGAGCAGATAACTCTTGCAGTGTGGGCATGGCCCCATTGCAAAGAAGTGCTTTTAAGTTTCCTGGAGCTATGCTTTAAAGCTTAATTCCAGACAGATGAAAAACCACCAATTTATACCATTATCAACTAGTGTACATGAATCTGATGTGGTATTAGCTTCTTTCAAACAGAGCTTAGATTGGGTGAGGGAGTGGCAGCCAATGACTTGGGTTGCAGTGTTCATACTCTTGCATGGAACATGCCAATAGGGTGACAGGTCTCACGACCCGCTTCCTGATTGGCCAGGAGGAGAATCAGTGTTACAATAGCAAATAATAATTCGCTATTGTCACACAACTGGGTAGGCTTCTGTGCCCGAGCCAACCCTTTTTTGAAGCCTAGTAGAGCCTCTGGCTCTAATCACGTTCTTAAAAAACAACAACTCCCCCCCCATTGGAATCCATGCGTCCGGCACCCTGCATGTAGATCAGGGGGCCGGATGCATTAATGGGGGGCGGATCCCGTGCACCCCTAATGGAGGGGGCCGCCACTGCTCTTAATACAAGAAAGGATTTTGTTTGCTTTGGAAACCACAGCTTGGCATTGCATGCTATTATTAAGCTTATGATCAACCAGAACACCTAGATCCTTCTCTGCAATTGATTCCTCCAATTGTATTCCCCCCCTAATATGTATGATGCATGCATCTTCTTAGCCCCCAACTGCATAAATTTACATTCATCAACATTAAACCTCATTTGCCACATAGTTGCCCAATTAAACAGCGCATTGAGGTCGGCTTGTAATCTGGAGACATCTTGTAAGGACGTTATTCCACTGCATAGCTTGGTGTTATCTGCAAAGCCTGAAATGGTACTTTTAATCCCAGACTCTATATAATTTATAAATGTATTAAAGGGTAAGGGTTCCAACTCCCAACACTGTACCTTGGGGTACACCACTGATAACCTTAGACCATTCAGAGTAAAAATCATTTACCACTACTCTCTGAATACGACCTTTTAGCCAGTTTTCTATCCATTTACAAACTGATTTTTTCAGACCTGTAGACTTAAACTTACACATTAGCCGTATGTGGGGAACTATGTAAATTGCCTGGCTGCCTCCATCTTTAAAGTTTTCTGATTCACTGAGCCAGAACAGGTATGTAGTCACTGAAATCAATGTGATGCCAGAACTCCAGATTAACATCAGTACTAGGCAACAAGCCTTTATGAGGAGAAACGGCAAGATACATATTCATGTCAGTTCTTCTGTAAGGTTCTCCTCTATCCACAAAGAAATGCTGGAGTTGTATCAGAGTGACCGTCGGGTTCTTGGTCACCTCCCTGACTAAGGCCTTTCTCCCCCCATCGCTCAGTTTGGCCGGACGTCCCGGTCTAGGAAGAGTCCTGGTGGTTCCAAACTTCTTCCATTTATGGATGATGGAGGCCACTGTGCTCATTGGGAATTTTAATGCTGCAGACATTTTTCTGTACCCTTCCCCAGATCTGTGCCTCGATACAATCCTGTCTCTGAGGTCTCCACAGACAATTCCTTGGACTTGATGGCTTGGTTTGTGCTCTGACGTGTGAACTGTGGGATCTTATGTAGCACCCTGTAGCTTAGGCAGGGAGCTCCTCACAAATTTACTTGCCAGGAGTAGTTATCCTGATTGAGAGAGATCCATTGATTTCTCCCTAAGTTAGACCTTGTTGCACTTTTCTCATCTACCACTAGGTGGCCGGGTACTTGGTGTTACTAGAGAAGGGCAACCCAAGGTCAGGTTATGGGTATATGGGGTGTCTCAGCCAATGGTTTCTTGAGTCCCTTGGCCTGCTGGGAGCACCAATATATTTGAGTGGAGTGAGGTGATCTGTGTTCCATGCCACCTGGACGGCTGTCTGGGTAGACGTGTATCGTACACCCCGCGCTGCTGGGCCAGAGATTGGGCCTATCCAGCAGCATCTGGCTTCCAGGCTGTGTGAGGGCCTATCCAGAAGTAAGAGGGCAGCGCAGGGTTGGGATTGCGGCTTGCAGTCCAACCAAAAGTGATGGTTCTGCCGGCCAGAGAACCTGTCGTGGTCAGAGGTAGAAGTGGAGCTGACGCCACTAAGGGACCAATCACCTTTACCAGGGACCACAGTAAGTAACTGAAGCACGTACTGGAGCAGTATTCTCACCGAACGGGCACGGTGGAGAATCGGGAAACTTCAGGTAGTGATCAAGCCAGGGACCAAGCTGGTCAGCAGGGGTGAAGCTTGAGAAGAATCTGGAGTGCCAAGCTAGAGACTCAGTCAGTGGCGGCTGGTGAAGTTTTAGGATCGGGGGGCGCCAGACCCCACCCTTCTGTTTTGACCACTCCCATTTCTCATAAGCCACACCCCTTATAGAATCAACCCACTCCGTCCCCTGTGTTTCACTTGCTTCCACCCATATAGTGTCAGGAGTATACAGCTCAGCATCACAGATCAGAGTATATAGGTCAGCATTGCAGATATGGTATATAGATCAGCAGCATCACATAAAGGGTATATAGATCAGCAGCATCACATATACTGCTCTCGCAGCACACTGTCAGCATCCACACACTGGTGGAGGACACGATAACAGCATTCCTCTCCCCCCGGATCGCAGCACACTGGCTCGGGGCTTACAGGACAAACTGACAGCAATTCTTCCCCCCCAGTGGGGATCGAGGCACACTGATAACACCCCCCACCTTGGGGCTCACAGGACACACTGACAGCAATTCCCCCCCCCCCAGCGGGGATCGAGACACACTCTGATAACATCCCTGCACACTATCTGCAGAACAAGGCTGGCTCCTGGCACATTCTCCCCTTTCTGAATCCTGAAAGAAAGAAAGCCAGCAGCGCTGCAGGGGTTAAACACCAGGAAGAAGGCAGAACATTCGGCTCTCCTCTCCTGCAGGTGCCCGGCCCCCCTTCTGGACTAACGAGCAGGGCAGCCATGAAAAATGTTGGGGCCCCTTACACAGCTTTAGGCCTGGCCTGCCCCCCCTTCCCCCCAGCTTGACCGCCAACATTCCCCAGGGCCAGCTTACTGGCCAGCCCTCCCACAGAATCTGCCCACTGGCCATCCCACCGAATGAAATGAACACACTGCCCTACACGTGACATGTTAAAAATACAACCAAGCTTGGTCACACCTGTAAGTGTGAACTGAGCCTGTGAGTAAACACAAAATAACAAACCTCCATAAACAGAAATTATTCATGAAATAATCAGTGTTCATACAATAGTGTTACCATGCAAATAGCTGTGAAAACTGTGCTATGCTCTGTTTATTGAGGATTGTTATTCCATACAAATATAATGTTTAGTTTAACACAGGGTGAAATGGAATGGTCATAAATTACGGTCACATTATCTGGATATACACAGAGTGATTGGGGGATGCTTATGCAGTGATGTGTGCTTGATTGGGGGATGTGTACCAGCTATGGGGAGACTGCAGACTTCCCCCCTTCCCCCACCCCACGCACACACTCCTCTGCTCTTTTGACACTACTTGTCGGTATCTCATGTCCTGCAAACAAATCCAACCTATATCCCGACATGAAAGGCCACCTGCTTATCTGCACAAACTTTCCTCAGACAGCAGCTCAGCTCACCTCCCTCTCTGCAGCGTCAGACTCAGCATGCTATGCTCCGGCTCTGGCTTCTGACAGTGGGGCACTGGAGATCGGGGTGGGGGGAAGGGGGGAGGATCTGAGTGCTAGAGGGCACAGAGCGAGTGTGCAGGAGATTTTAAGGATACTCAGATCTTCTAAATACATACACATGCCAGGCAGTGTATGTGTTTAGATGTAATGACGCTGCTGCTGACCAAGCCCAGGAGTGAGCTGTAGTGGGGACAGTACTGTTGACAAGCTGGGGCCCCTTACATGTGTACATCTGTCACCCCCTGATGGCGGCCCTGCTAACAAAACTCAGAAAACACCACACCCTCCTTCTCTGCGGGAGGTCCGGCACTTACCGGGCTGTGGTGTCCTCTCCTGTGTGTCTCATCTCCTTCAGTGGGCAGCAGGGGCGGTGGAGGAGTCCGCTCCTCATGCTTTCTCCGCTTGGGCGCTTTGGTACACTGAAAACCGGAGGTGACGTAACTCTAGTGTCAATCAAAGCACCCGGCCGTAGTAATACATACTACGGCGCGGGCGGATGCTGATCGGCGCGATCGAATGCGCCACAAGGCAGGTTTAAAGCCTGCAAATGAAGCGCCTCGTCTGCAATCTCTTGATTGCATAGACGCGGTGCTTCCCACAGTCCACTGCGTCCGGCGCCCGACAACAGAAAACTTAAGGACCTTTTTTCAAAAATAAATAAATCTTAAAGGGACAGTTTTAAAAAAAATATATATATATTTTTTTGGTGACTGCCTGGGAGGGGGGGGGGGCGGCGCCTGTGCCACCCATGCTTCCTTGCTGAGTCCAGGCCGCCACTGGACTCAGCAAGGAAGCGTGGGTGACGCTTGAGGGAGATACCACCGCACAGATTAGAGGAGCTGAAGGGATTCAGATTCAGTGAATCAGAGGGTCCAGTGAGAGACAGGGAGCTCAGTGTTGAAGAACTACAAGAAGCAGTTGTAGTGAAGCTGAAAGAACTGTTAGGTTTGAGCTAGGAACTGTTAAAGACTGTTGCTATAGGAGACAGCATTTTTGCATGTGCAGATGTGGTGCCTTGCTGTGGCCTTTCCCTGCACGGCTGTCCTCCTATTGAAGTCTCGGAGTCTGGCAATTTAATCTACAACTACTTAAGGGTGTCCTGGCCCTAACCCTCTTTCCCCCAAAAATATAAAAAAGGACTGTTAAAAGAAATAAAACCTCTTTTACATCCAAGAAGTGTCTGGCGCCCAGTAACTTTCACCATCTTTGCACACACTATGCCTCACAACCCACTACATATTGAACGATGTCAGCTATCTTTGGCCTTAGAGGTTCTCATTAGACTGGAAGAGGCTAAAGACTTTGCTACACATATAAAAACAGGTGTGTGCCTTTCCAAATCATGTCCAATAAACTGAACTTACCACAGGTGGACTCCAATCAAGTTATAGAAACATTCCAAGGATGAACAGTGGTAATAGGATGCACCTGAGCTAAATTTTGAGTCTCATGGCAAAGGCTGTGAATACTTATGTACATGTGATTTTTTCAGTTGTTTATTTTCAATAAACTTTGCAAAGATTTCAAATAAACTTTTTCACATTGTCATTATGGGGTATTGTTTATAGAATTTTGAGGAAAATAATGAATTTAACCCATTTTGGAATAAGGCCGTAACATAAAAAAATATGGAAAAAGTGAAGCGCTGTGAATACTTTCCGGATGCACTGTACTACAAAAAATGATGATCCTTACACAGTTCAATACAAGACATAAAAATGAAAGTGTGGCAGAACATTGGCTGTGAGCAAACAAAGCATATACATTCACAAGTGTCTATTTAAAGTGAACACTGGAATAAGGGTCTAGTTAAAATGAAAAAATTATATACATTTTTGGAATCACATATTTTACATCTAAAATAGCTACTTAAAGTGGAGTTCCACCCAAAAATGGAACTTCCACTTTTTGGATTCCTTCCCCCTCCGGTGTCACATTTGGAACCTTTCAGGGGGAGGGGGGAACAGATACCTGTCTAATACAGGTATTTGCTCCCACTTCCTGACATAGATCACTGCGGTGATCGCGGTGACCTACGTCATGTCCGGCGCCTACACTGTCCTCCCCCGATGTCTTCTGGGAAACACACAGGTCTCAAAAGATAGTGGGAACCAGTGAGGACGCGCAGCGTGACTCGCGCATGCGCAGTAGGGAACCGGGAAGTGAAGCCGCAAGGCTTCATTTCCTGATTCCCTCACCGAGGATGGCGGCGGGGCAGCCAAGAGCCGAGCAATTGATCGGCTTCGGCTGCTGACATCGCGGGCACCCTGGACAGGTAAATGTCCATTTATTAAAAGTCAGCAGCTGCAGTATTTGTAGCTGCTGGCTTTTAATATTTTTTTTTTAGGTGGACCTCCGCTTTATTAAAAGTCTTTATTTTTAATGACTGTATTTTTTGAATGAATTATTGTTGCAACACCACATCAATTGCCTTCCTTTTCAATTGTAACATATGCAAATAATGACCCTATAGTAGCATTGTAACCCATAGGTTCAGTCTTCAGATGCTTCCATCATACACATCCATACACAATGCATTTGTTTTGTGATTGTGCAAATGTTGTTAAGATCCTATGATAACTCATGCCCGTGTATGGGTACCTTAGATGTATTTAGCCAGTAGCCCATTTTGTCCTTGTAGAAATGTAACAAGCTCTGGCAGAACTCAAACAGCCCCATGCTTTCACACATGCATTTTTTTGGTTACAACTTTGTGTATAAATATTGTAGGCATTACTCACCATTCTGATTGAGTATAAGATGTAGCCATAGCAGTAAATCATGATGCTCACTGGGGCAACAAAACAAGCTAGAAAGGAGAGGAGAATGAAAGAGGACTGGCTCGTCTCTGTTGATACCCGGTCCAAAGAGCAATCTAGTCCATGGGGTTCTAGAATATATCTGTTCCATTCCATTAACGGTGCTGTACTCCAGACCATGGAACACAGCCAGATAGAAGTAATAGCTTTCCATGACCATGGGAAATCAACAACTTTGTCAAATACCACTCGAACATATCGTTCGTATGCCACAACAGTAAGTGTAAAGACTGACACGCAACCTGTGAAAGAAAAAGTGAAATGTGAGCTTCTGACAACTATGGACAGAAGTTAGAGCTGAACTGACCAATATACTCAATGTACATTTTCTAAGATCAGTTTTTTAGCAAGTGAGTCTTATTCTTTGCATTAACCACTTAAGCCCCGGACCATTTGGTAGCTAGAGGACCAGAGGTGAATTCAGAATTTTGCACTGCGCTGCTTTAACTGTAAATTGTGCGGACATGCAATGTTGTACCCAAACAAAATTTGCGTCCTTTTCTTCCCACAAATACAGCTTTCTTTTAATGGTATTTGATTGCCTCTGCGATTTTTATTTTTTGCGATATAAACGGAAAAAGACCGAAAATTTTGAAAAAAAATGATATTTTCTACTTTTTGTTATAAGAAAAATCGAATAAACTCAATTTTAGTCATACATTTAGGCCAAAATGTATTCAGCCACATGTCTTTAGTAAAAAAAACGTCAATAAGTGTATATTTATCGGTTTGCGCAAAAGTTATAGCGTTTACAAACTAGGGTACATTTTCTGGAATTTACACAGCTTTAAATTTATGACTGCCAATCTCATTTCTTGAGGTGCTAAAATGGCAGGGCAGTACAAAACCCCCCCAAATGACCCCATTTTGGAAAGTAGACACCCCAAGGAAATTGCTGAGAGGCATGTTGAGCCCATTGAATATTTTTTTTTTTGTCCCAAGTGATTGAATAATGACAAAAAAAAAAAAAAAAATTACAAAAAGTTGTCACTAAATGATATATTGCTCACACATGCCATGGTTATATGTGGAATTGCACCCCAAAATACATTTTGCTGCTTTTCCTGAGTACGGGGATACCACATGTGTGGGACTTTTTAGGAGCCTAGCCGCGTACGGGACCCCGAAAACCAATCACCGCCTTCAGGATTTCTAGGCACAAATTTTTGATTTCACTCCTCACTACCTATCACAGTTTCGAAGGCCATAAAATGCCAAAATAGCACAAAACCCCCCCAAATGACCCCATTTTGGAAAGTAGACACCCCAAGCTGTTTGCTGAGAGGCATGGTGAGTATTTTACAGCTCTCATTTGTTTTTGAAAATGAAAGAATTTTTTTTTTTTCTTTTTTTTTTTTTCAATTTTCAAAACTTTGTGACAAAAAGCGAGATCTGCAAAATACTCACAATACCTCTCAGCAAATATCTTGGGGTGTCTACTTTCCAAAATGGGGTCATTTGGGGGGGGGGGGGGGGGTTTGTGCCATCTGGGCATTCCATGGCCTCCGAAACTGTGATAGGCAGTGAGAAGTGAAATCAAAAATTTACACCCTTAGAAAGCCTGAAGGCGGTGATTGGTTTTTGGGGTCCCGTACGCGGCTAGGCTCCCAAAAAGTCTCACACATGTGGTATCCCCGTACTCAGGAGAAGCAACAGAATGTATTTTGGGGTGTAATTCCACATATGCCCATGGCATGTTTGAGCAATATATCATTTAGTGACAACTAGTGATGAGCCGAACACCCCCGGGTTCGGTTCGCACCAGAACCCGCGAACGGACCGAAAGTTCGAACGAACATTAGAACCCTATTAAATACAATGGATGCGAACGTTCGAATTCTAAAGTGCTAATTATAACAACTATTATGCATGTTATTGTCCTAAAAAGGGTTTGGGAACCCGGGTTCTGCACCAGGGGACATGTATCAATGCAAAAAGAAGTTTTAAAAACGGTCGTTTTTCGGGAGCAGTCATTTTAATGATGCATAAAGTGAAAAAAAAAAAGTCAAATATTCCTTTAAATATCGTACCTGGGGGGTGTCTAAAGTATGCCTGTGAAGTGCCACGTGTTTCCCGTGTTTAGAACTGTCCCTGCACAAAATGACACTTCTAAAGGAAAAAAAAGCCATTTAAAACTGCTTGCGGCTTTAATGTAATGTCTGGTCCCGGTAATATGGATGAAATTCTTTAAGAAAAATGGCATAGCTACCCCATGACCCCCCCCCTACCCCAGCCCATTACCAGCCCCTTTGGGTCTTGTATGGATATTAAGGGGAACCCCGCACATAAAATAAAAAAGGCCCTATATACTCTGAACAGCCCTATACAGGCGGTGCATACAAGACAGGGACTGTAGGTTTGTTCTTATGTAGAGTCTGTTTGTAATTTTGAACAGGTACATTGTTGAAGTGTAGCTCCAGACCAAAAATCTATTTTTAAACTTTTTGGAAAACATAGGTAAGGGTTATCACCCCTGTAACATTTGTTTTGCTGTCTGTGCCCCTGTTCAGAACATTTCACCTCACTTTCCGTCCCAATGACAACTGTTTTTGAAATGTGGTGTTTTTCTTGAAACAAGGATTGCTGATAAAGCATCAGTACAGAGGAGACACCTTTCTCCCATATTTATTCTTACAGGAGAGAATTTTCCTTCCTAGTGGTAGATTTCCTCTCACTTCCTGTTGTCTTCTTGCGTTTGCAAGTAGGAGTCGTTTGTAAGTTGGATGTTTGAAAGTAGGGACCTGCCGTATATACTCTGCAGAAATAGGCCCCTTAGTTGTTGGTGTTGGCACAACACTGTAAGCACTCACAGTTACTCTTGGTTGGTGCTGGAACGCCCTGCTGTCAACTATTATATCAGGAATTTTAATTACATATAATTGTTGAACAGTGGTAGTAAAAATTGGGCCTTTGATGGTGGTGCTGGTGCCACAACACTGTAAGCCCTGACAGTTACTCTTGGTGGGTGCAGCAATGGGCCCTGCTGTGAATTATTAGATCAAGAATTGTAATTACATGCCCCTGTTGAACAGGGGCTGAAAAATTGGGCCTTAGGCACTGGTGGCACAACACTGCAACCCCTCACAGCAACTGTACTTGGAGCACAGCAATGAGCCCTGTTGCAAAGTATTGCTTCAAAAATTGTAATGACACGCCCCTGTTAAACAGGGGCTGAAAAATTGGGCCTTAGGCACTGGTGGCACAACACTGCAACTCCTCACAGATACTGTACTTGGAGCACACCAATGAGCCCTGTTGCAAAGTATTGCTTCAAAAATTGTAATGACACGCCCCTGTTAAACAGGGGCTGAAAAATTGGGCCTTAGGCACTGGTGGCACAACACTGCAACTCCTCACAGATACTGTACTTGGAGCACAGCAATGAGCCCTGTTGCAAAGTATTGCTTCAAAAATTGTAATTACACGCCCCTGTTAAACAGGGGCTGAAAAATTGGGCGTTAGGCACTGGTGGCACAACACTGCAACTCCTCACAGATACTGTACTTGGAGCACAGCAATGAGCCCTGTTGCAAAGTATTGCTTCAAAAATTGTAATTACACGCCCCTGTTAAACAGGGGCTGAAAAATTGGGCGTTAGGCACTGGTGGCGGCACCCATAAACAAAAATGATCTTACAAGCTATCATCATCAATCGTATCATTGAGGACTCGGAGGAGGAGGATAGCCAGTCAACATAACAGCACAGGCACTCAGCATCAGCATCAGTCTTGAAGGGATGTGACATGTTAAAATCAATTAGTCTGTTATATCAGCATCAGGTGTGTGGTAGCTGGTGGTGATCCAAGACTGGTTCATCTTGATGAAAGTCAGTCGATCAACCGAGTCGGTGGACAGGCGCACCCTGTGATCCGTGACAAATCCTCCAGCAGCACTGAATGTGCGTTCCGAAAGAACGCTGGATGCAGGACAGGCCAGTAGCTCAATTGCATACTGTGCAAGCTCTGGCCAGTGATCCATCCTCAAGACCCAGTAAGCCAGAGGATTTTCGGTGGGGAAGGTGTCCAAGTCTGACCTTGCCCCTAGATATTCCTGCACCATGTTTATCAGACGCTGGCGATGGTTGCTGGAACCGATCATACTTTGGGGCTGCGGACTAAAGAATTGTCTGAACGCATCGGTCAGACGGCCACCTTCCCCACCGCTCCTTCTTTGACTGGCCGAAGCCTCAGCAACTCGTTGTCCAGGACCAGGAGTTTGCAACCTCCCAGTCTCTGGGAACGCGTTGCACAGACCTTTCTGCAAGGCCTCCCGGAGTTGTCTCATCCTCTGCTCCCTCTGCGACGGTAACATAAGGTCCGCAACCTTACCCTTGTACCGTGGATCAAGGAGAGTGGCCAGCCAGTAATGGTCCCTCTCCTTGATCCAAAGAATACGAGGATCCTTCCGCAGACTTTGCAGGATCAGGGAGGCCATGCAGCGTAGGTTTGCTGAGGCATTCGCTCCGGAGTCCTCTGGGTCACTAAGGACGACATGATCCGCAGCCACCTCCTCCCAGCCACGTACAAGTCCACTGGTTTCTTGGGACTGTAAATCATCCCTAAAAGACTGCTGCTGATGATGCTGAGTGCCAGCCTCCACCTCCATGCTGACACAATCCTCCTCCTCCTCCTCCTCCTCCTCCTCCTCTTCCTGTGCGATGGGTGGGACAGAAGGAACACTGTCTGGGTAAAGGGGGCCTTGAGAGGCAAGGAAGTCCTCCTCTTCCTGCCTCTGTTCTGCCTCAAGTGCCCTGTCCATTATTCCACGCAGCGTGTGCTCCAACAGGTGGACAAGAGGTACAGTGTCACTGATGCATGCACTGTCACTGCTCACCATCCTCGTGGCCTCCTCAAATGGTGCCAGGACAGTGCATGCATCCCTGATCATGCCCCACTGGCGTGGAGAAAAAAAACCAAGCTCCCCTGACCCTGTCCTGGTGCCGTAGTCGCACAGGTACTCATTGATGGCCCTCTGCTGCGTGTGCAGCCGCTGCAGCATGGCCAACGTTGAGTTCCACCTGGTGGGCATGTCACATATAAGGCGGTTCTTGGGCAGGTTCAACTCCTTTTGCAGCTCAGCCAGGCGAGCACTGGCATTATAAGATCTGCGGAAATGCACACAGACTTTCCTGGCCTGCCTCAGGACATCCTGTAAGCCCGGGTACCTGCCCAAGAACCGCTGCACCACCAGGTTAAGGACGTGAGCCACACAGGGCACATGGGTCAGTTGTCCCTGTCGGAGGGCGGAGAGGAGGTTGGTGCCATTGTCGCAAACCACCATTCCTGGCTTAAGCTGGCGTGGCGTCAACCACCTCTCGGCCTGGCCCTGCAGAGCAGACAGGACCTCTGCCCCAGTGTGGCTTCTGTCCCCCAAACACACCAGCGCAAGCACGGCATGGCATCTTTTTGCCTGCGTACTTGCGTAGCCCCGTGAACGGCTACGGAGCACCGCTGGTTCATAGGACAAACCACAGGAAGAGGCCATGGAGGAAGAAGAAGAGGAGGGGGTGGAGGAGAGAGGTGTGTCACAACCAGTAGTAGCATTTTGGAGGCGTGGCGGTGGGACAACCTCCAACACTACTGCACCTTGTCCTGAATCCTTCCCAGCTGCCAAAAGAGTGACCCAATGGGCCGTGAAAGAAAGGTAACGTCCCTGTCCATGCCTGCTGGACCATGAGTCAGCGGTAATATGCACCTTACCGCTGACCGCCCTGTCCAGCGAGGCCAAGACATTGCCTTCCACATGCCGGTAGAGAGCCGGAATAGCCTTCCGTGAGAAAAAGTGGCGTTTGGGAACCTGCCACTGAGGAACTGCACATTGCACAAACTCACGGAAGGGGGCCGAGTCTACCAACTGAAAAGGCAGCAGTTGAAGCGCTAGCAATTTAGCCAAGCTAGCATTCAACCGCTGGGCATGTGGATGGCTGGGAGTGAACTTCTTTCGACGGTCCAGCAGCTGGGGCAGGGAAATTTGCCTGCTAGAATCGGACGTCGGTGTACTGCTAGCAGAGTGGGCGCAAGTACTTGGCTGTGACACACCTAATTCTACACCTTCATTCCTCTCAGTGCATGTTTCAGAGAGGACTGAAGTTATAGTGGGGTTGGAGATCCCAGCTGATGCGGTGCAAGGAGAGGTCCGCTTTGTTCTTTGGTGTGGGTCTTTGAGGTAGGCTTGCCAACGAGCTGCATGGCAGGTCAACATATGTCTGGTCAGGCATGTGGTACCCAAGCGGCTGATGTTTTGGCCACGCGATATACGCTTGAGACATATGTTGCAAACAGCAGCTGTGCGATCTGATGCACTAGCCTCAAAAAAGGCCCACACCAAAGAACTTTTTGAATGACGGGCAGAGGCAGCGCCCTGCACAGGCGGAGCTCTGCGGTGTGATTCCGTCGGTGTACTGCCCTTACGCTGGCCACCAAAGGGCATCCTGCCTCGTTGGAGATGTGCCTCCTCCTCATCCTCCTCCTCCTCCTCTCTCCTATTAGGCACCCACGTGGAGTCAGTGACCTCATCATCCCCTCCCTCCTCATCACTGGAGCCAATCTGGCAGTATGCTGCAGCTGCTGGAACATGACTGCCAGATTGGTGTCCTTCTTGAGCATCCCCTCTGTCTGCTCTCACGCTACTGCCTTCCTCTAGCTGGGTTTCATCATCAGACCCTTCGAAACGCTGGGCATCCTCCTGGAGCATGTACCCAACACTGTGCTGAAACAGTTCGGGGGACTCCTCAGGAGGAGGACATGGTGGGTCTAGGGAAGGAGTGACTGATGATTTGTCTGACATTGATACCAGGGAAGACGACGCTTTGGCAGCTGCTTTTCCAGTACCCTGAGCCTGGGTGAGAGAGGATGAGGAGGAGGAGGAGGGCTTGGTCATCCACTCTACCAAGTCTTCGGCATGATGTGGCTCAACATGTCCAGCTGCCGAAAAGAAGGACAAGCGTGTCCCATGGCCATGTGCTGATGACAATGCACCGCGTCCACGACCAGCACTGTTGCCCCCAGACACAGAGCCTGCTTGCCCTCTTTTATTGCCTCCTGACTGTCTGCCTCTCCTTGTTTGCCTTCCAGACATTCTAATAGATGGCCTGCAGGGAGATGGGAAAAAAGCAATAAGGGCTACCTTCAGGTGTCCTTCTCTGTCCCTTGAAACAAGGACTTGCAGAGTGAAATAAACTGACACTCTCCCTACCTACAGTTTTCTGTCCCTAGAATAAATGTTTTTTTTAATCACAATATAGCACAAGGACAATTCAGTCACTGTCCTTCCAGGTCCCTGGAAACAAGGACTTGCAGAGTGAAATAAACTGACACTCTCCCTACCTACAGTTTTCTGTCCCTAGAATAAATGTTTTTTTTAATCACAATATAGCACAAGGACAATTCAGTCACTGTCCTTCCAGGTCCCTGGAAACAAGGACTTGCAGAGTGAAATAAACTGACACTCTCCCTACCTACAGTTTTCTGTCCCTAGAATAAATGTTTTTTTTAAGCACAATATAGCACAAGGACAATTCACTCACTGTCCTTACAGGTCCCTGGAAACAAGGACTTGCAGAGTGAAAGAAAAAAAACACTCTCCCTACCTACAGTTTTCTGTCCCTAGAAAAAATGTTTTTTTTAATCACAATATAACACAAGGACAATTCACTCACTGTCCTTCCAGGTCCCTGGAAACAAGGACTTGCAGAGTGAAATAAACTGACACTCTCCCTACCTACAGTTTTCTGTCCCTAGAATAAATGTTTTTTTTAAGCACAATATAGCACAAGGACAATTCACTCACTGTCCTTACAGGTCCCTGGAAACAAGGACTTGCAGAGTGAAAGAAAAAAAACACTCTCCCTACCTACAGTTTTCTGTCCCTAGAAAAAATGTTTTTTTTAATCACAATATAACACAAGGACAATTCACTCACTGTCCTTCCAGGTCCCTGGAAACAAGGACTTGCAGAGTGAAATAAACTGACACTCTCCCTACCTACAGTTTTCTGTCCCTAGAATAAATGTTTTTTTTAATCACAATATAGCACAAGGACAATTCAGTCACTGTCCTTCCAGGTCCCTGGAAACAAGGACTTGCAGAGTGAAATAAACTGACACTCTCCCTACCTACAGTTTTCTGTCCCTAGAATAAATGTTTTTTTTAATCACAATATAGCACAAGGACAATTCAGTCACTGTCCTTCCAGGTCCCTGGAAACAAGGACTTGCAGAGTGAAATAAACTGACACTCTCCCTACCTACAGTTTTCTGTCCCTAGAATAAATGTTTTTTTTAAGCACAATATAGCACAAGGACAATTCACTCACTGTCCTTCCAGGTCCCTGGAAACAAGGACTTGCAGAGTGAAAGAAACTGACACTCTCCCTACCTACAGTTTTCTGTCCCTAGAATAAATGTTTTTTTAAGCACAATATAGCACAAGGACAATTCACTCACTGTCCTTCCAGGTCCCTGGAAACAAGGACTTGCAGAGTGAAAGAAACTGACACTGTCCCTACCTACAGTTTTCTGTCCCTAGAATAAATGTTTTTTTTAAGCACACTATAGCACAAGCACAAAACACACTGACACTCTCCCTACCTATCCTTCTCTTTCCCTAAACTAAAGGAATCCAGGTTAAGCAAGAAAGAAATAACAGTCACTGTCCCTGCCTATGCTGCTCTATCCCTGCTCCGGAACACACTACACTAGGCCGCCGTGCTGGCGGCCTTTTATAGTGTGGGGCGTGTACTAAACACCCTCAGCAATAATTGGCCACAGGCATCCTGCCTGTGGCCAATCATTGCTCTCCTCGCTGCCGGCGCTGTGATTGGCCAAGCATGCGGGGTCACAGTGCATGCTTGGCCAATCACAGCGCCTGGATGACACTGCGATGGCGTAGTGCATTGTGGGCCGTTCGCGTCACTCGAATTTGGCGCGAACGGCCCAAATCGTTCGATCTTCGTCGAACGATCGAACAGCCGATGTTCGAGTCGAACGTATGTTCGACTCGAACACGAAGCTCATCCCTAGTGACAACTTTGTGCAAAAAAAAAAATTGTCTTTTTTTCCGCAACTTGTGTCAACATATAAAATATTCCATGGACTCGACATGCCTCTCAGTATATAGCTTGGGGTGTCTACTTTCCAAAATGGGGTCATTTGGGGGGGGGGTTTGAACTGTTCTGGCATTTTATACACAACATTAGGAAGCTTACATCCACTCTTCTAACCACTTGAAGACAAAGCCCTTTCTGACACTTTTTGTTTACATGAAAACATATTTTTTTTTGCAGGAAAATTATGTTGAACCCCCAAACATTATATATATTTTTAAAGCAAAGGCCCTACAGAATAAAATGGTGGGTGTTGCATTTTTTTTTCTACACAGTATTTGCGCAGCGATTTTTCAAACGCATTTTTTGGGGAAAAAATACACTTTTTTTAATTTTAATGCACTAAAACACACTATATTGCCCAAATGTTTGATGAAATAAAAAAGATGATCTTAGGCCGAGTACATAGATACCAAACACGACATGCTTTAAAATTTCGCACAAACGCGCATTGGCGACAAACTACATACATTTTTAAAAGCCTTTAAAAGCCTTTACAGGTTACCCCGTTAGATTTACAGAGGAGGTCTACTGCTAAAATTACTGCCCTCGATCTGACCTTCGCGGTGATACCTCACATGCATGGTGCAATTGCTGTTTACATATGACGCCAGACCGACGCTTGCGTTCGCCATTGGGCAAGAGCAGGGCAGGACAGGGGTGCTTTTTTTTTTTTTTTTTATTATTAATTTTGCTTTTTTATTTTATTTTTAAATTGTTCCTTCCATGTTTTTTTTTTTATCATTTTTATTGTTATCTCAGGGAATGTAAATATCCCCTATGATAGTAATAGGTAGTGACAGGTACTCTTTTTTTGAAAAAACTGGGGTCTAGACCCTAGATCTTTCCTCTGCCCTCAAAGCATCTGACCACACCAAGATCGGTGTGATAAAATGCTTTCCCAATTTCCCAATGGCGCTTTTTATATCCGGGGGGGGGGGACATTCCCTCCCACTGCTTGTAAAAGCAGTCCAGAGGCTAATTAGCCACTAGGGTTGCTTTTACATTAAAGCCGGCTGCTGGCTGAAAAGAATGATACCAAGATGAAACCTAAACCCGCAGGCATCAATCTGGTATAACCATTCAAAGTCCAGCAACATACCAGTACGTTGCTGGTCCTTGTTGGACATGTATTGTAATCTTTTTTTTTCATGCAGCCAGGTGGCTGAACGAAAAAAGAGATTGATCGGTGGGTATGCCCACCATTAGAATACCGCCCTTCATCCACCCACTTCTAATGATGGGCATACATGCACCATTTATATATGCCGAAGCATGGGGGCATCCTCCCGCAAAAAAGTTATGCCGCACACACATGGTCGGACTTTTCCACGGGCAAGCCTCCGTCGGAATTTCGACCGTATGTACGCGGCATTAGGAGCAAAATCGCTCCTCCGCCCCTGCTGCCCCAATGCTTCGGCATATTTGCTTCTTTTTTTTTTTAACTGTGGTGGTGAAATCACCTCCTACAGCACTGGAGTCGCAGGGATCAGGCCTGTCTCTGCGAACGCTGCAGTTATGTGTGTTGTGTTTTGTAAGTGACAGTGATCGATCGATACTGCACTTCGGTGGCCTGGGCTGGACGGAGGGGCAAAACGCAGGTGCTAGCAGGTATCTGGGCTGATCCCGCTAACACTGCGTTTTTGGGAACCCTAAACTGCTGGGAACGCTAGTATAGATCTGATCAGATCAGATATTGATCTGTTCAGATACTATACCACTGAGGGGGGTGTATGCTTCACGCGTGGGTGTTAGCGTTACTGGCACTAACCTGACGCTGCCTGGGGTGTGACGCAGACCCTCTCTGACGCTAAAACCTAATTGATATCACCCGCCGGGCAATCAGGGGGTTAAACCTTTATTGGGTTATATACGGCGGGTGCCCTGACACTATAAAAAGCAAACTAACTAACCAGCGTCACCCGTAACACTTATATGATGATTACTGGTGAAAGGGTTAACTAGGGGCAATTAGGGGGTTAAAACCTTTATTAGATAATATATGGGGGTACCTGACGCTATAAAAACCTGCGGCGAACCTAAAAAAAATTACTGGCTACCGATCTGCATCACCGACGCTAAGACATCGATCAGAAAAATGATCGCTTAGCGACAGTGGTGATAGGGGGTGAAAGGGTTACCTGGGGGGCGATCAAGGGGGTTAAACCTTTATTAGATAATTTATGGGGGGTACCCGATGCTATAAAAACCTGCGGCGAACCTAAAAAAATTACTGGGTACCGATCTGCATCACCGACGCCAAGACAGCGATCAGAAAAACAATTGCTTAGTGACAGTGGTGATAGGGGGTGAAAGGGTTACCTGGGGGGCGATCAAGGGGGTTAAACCTTTATTAGATAATTTATGGGGGTACCCGACGCTATAAAAACCTGCGGCGAACCTAAAAAAAAAATACTGGCTACCGATCAGCATCACCGACGCTAAGACATCGATCAGAAAAACGATCGCTTAGTGACAGTGGTGATAGGGGGTGAAAGGGTTACCTGGGGGGCGATCAAGGGGGTTAAACCTTTATTAGATAATTTATGGGGGTACCCGACGCTATAAAAACCTGCGGCGAACCTAAAAAAATTACTAGGTACCGATCTGCATCACCGACGCCAAGACAGCGATCAGAAAAAACAATTGCTTAGTGACAGTGGTGATAGGGGGTGAAAGGGTTACCTGGGGGGCGATCAAGGGGGTTAAACCTTTATTAGATAATTTATGGGGGTACCCGACGCTATAAAAACCTGCGGCGAACCTAAAAAAAAATACTGGCTACCGATCAGCATCACCGACGCTAAGACATCGATCAGAAAAACGATCGCTTAGTGACAGTGGTGATAGGGGGTGAAAGGGTTACCTGGGGGGCGATCAAGGGGGTTAAACCTTTATTAGATAATTTATGGGGGTACCCGACGCTATAAAAACCTGCGGCGAACCTAAAAAAAAATACTGGGTACCGATCTGCATCACCGACGCCAAGACAGCGATCAGAAAAATGATCGCCAAGCGACGGCGGTGCTAGGGGGTGAAAGGGTTATCTGGGGGGTGATCAAGGGGTTAAACCTTTATTGGGGGGGGTTAGGGGGCTACACTGGACCTAAAACTAAATGTAGTGACACCTTTACAGTCACAAATGTCACTGATTGCAGTGATCAGTAAATAAATGGTCACTGCAATCAGTGACACTGTGACTGGGGGCTGGGGGGTGATCTGGGGGGGCTGGGGGGTGATCTGGGGGGGCCTGGGGGGGCGATTTATGTGCCTATGTGTGCTGGTGTTAGTGTAGTGTTAGTGCACTGACCTGTGTGTCTTCTCTTGTACGACGCTCGGTATATGTGAGCGCCGCACAGGAGATGACATCACTTCCTCCTGCTTTCTCTATCTGTGTAAACAGTACACAGACAGAGGGGGCATTTCTATTCGCCGGGAGCGATCGCGGGGGGGTGGTCGGAATCGAACGGCCGCCCCCCCATCTCGGAACGCTCCCAGACGAATTCCGACCGCTCACTGTACAGAAGGGGGGTCCGATCGGACCCCCCAACTGTACAAAGGCAATCACGTACACTCTACGTGATTGTGCCTGTCGGTGCCATTGTGCCGACGTATATATACAGTGAGCGGTCGTTAAGTGGTTAAGTGTGTTCATGGCAAGGTCTGAATGGAGTTTGTTTTCCCCCATGTTTGGATGACCATGCTCTAGGTCCCTGGTGGCCACATGAAGCCCTTTGATTCTTGTTGTGTGGCCCTTGGGTTCTGACAGTCTGTAGTGGGAACATTGGTTTTTAAAGGGGTCTCCCATTTTTTTATTATTTAAATTTTTGTCTCATCTAACCACATCACTTTCTCCCAATCATTCTCTGAATCGAATTTGAGCTTATTGGCAATAACTCGACTCACCATGTTTGAAGGAAGAAAAATGCTGACTATGACCCTAAGAACACCCCTACAGTCAAGCACAGAGGTGGAAACATTATGTTTTAGGGCTGTTTCTCTGCTAAAGGTACAGACCGACTTTGCCGCATTGAGGGGCCAATGGACGGGGCCATGTAATGTAAAATATTGGATGAGAACCTTCTTCCCTCCAACACTGAAGATGGGTCATGGATGGGTCTTCCAGCATGACCATGACCCAAAACATACCACCAAGCCAAAAAATAAGTGGCTCAAGAAGAAGCACATTAAGGTCATGGAGTGGCCTAGCCAGTCTCCAGGCCTTAATCCTATAAAAAAATGTATGGAGGGAGCTGAAACTTTGAGTTATATAGTGCTGTGCACCCACGCTTAGGAAAAATAATAAAGTAAGTGTAAGTGATAAGAGCTGCAGCCCCCCTATTTGGACCCTCACTTCCAAAGAGAGAGGGTCCTAGCAAGAACCAGAATATTAGATATGGGGTGTGGCGCTGCTCACTAGTCCTAAAGGGACCAGTAATGTGAAAACACGTGAAATAAAATAAATAAAGTATCACCCCAGTTGTAGTTATTTCCAGCACCCCAACTGGGGTGATACTTTATTTATTTTATTTCACGTGTTTTCACATTACTGTTCCCTTTAGGACTAGTGAGCAGCGCCACACCCCATATCTAATATTCTGAAACTTTGAGTTGCCAAGTGACAGCCAAGAAACCTTAAGGATTTAGAGAAGATCTGCAAAGAGGAGTGAACCAAAATCCCTCCGGAGATGTGTTCAAACCTGGTCACCAACGTCTTACCTCTGTGCTTGCCAACAAGCAGTAGCGGCCCGTCCATTAGGGGCGCACAGGCACTTCCCCCCCTATCCATGCATCTGGCCCCTCCCTAATCTACATGCAGGGCGCCGGACGCATGGATTCCATGTTTTTTTTTTAAGCATGTGATTAGAGCCAGAGGCTATATTAGGCTTCAAAAAATGGTGAGCTCGGGCGTAGAGCACTGTGCTCCAAGCCCATCTAGTTGTGCGACAATAGCAAATGAATATTAGCTATTGTCACACTGATCTTCCTCCCGGCCAATCGGGAAGCGGGTTCTGAGACCCGTCACCCGAGTGGCTGAAAGGACAGGCAATCCTATTGAACGCCTAGGAGGAGGAGGGAGGAGATGCACAGCGAAAGCTGCTTTGATCCAGAGGAGGAGGAGGAGGAGGAGATTTGCCCCCCACCCCAAAGAAAAAAAAACACACCAGCCGCCACTGCCAACAAGGGTTTCAACACCAAGTACTAACTCATGTTTTGCTTGGGGATCAAATAATTATTTTACTCACTGAACTGCAACTCCATTTATAACATTTGCATCATGATTTTTTGTTGATTTTTATCATTTAAAATACACCTATGATAAAAATTATAGACCCTTCATTTCTTTGTAAGTGGGCAAACTTACACAATCTGCAGGGATCAAGTAATTATTTTCCCCACTGCAGGCATTACATACAACCACTAAATGAAATAATTTGTAAACCCTTACCTTGTAAAACAAACCATTCAGTTTAGAATAGAAATGAAAGACAAAACATGTGTGTGCAGATATAAAAGACATTAATAAATCCTTTTTTTCATCTTTTTATAAGTGATCACATACCCTCTGTTCTCAGCTGCATAAGCACTAGGGGAGGAAAAACAGAAGCACACTGATTTCCCAGTTAATGGCTGTGCAGAGGGGGTATGTCAGCAGAAGTCTGATCATTGGAGGAGAGCAGGCTGAGTACCAGCAAAGCCAGAAAACTAACCACGCTGTGTTTTCATGCCTGGTATGGCCAGTTTTTTAATAGGAAAGCAGAGGGACTGTCAGGAACACCAGGTATTTCACACAAAGCAAGCAATACAAAGAACAGGATACTTTCTCATACAAGTACATGCTACAGCAGGCAAATATCAGGAATAAGAAATATTGGGTTTGCATATTCTTTCATATACAGTACTACACCATGTGATACTTGTGAGATTACAGTAAAAAAGGATCTTACTCACCCAATAGATTTTCACACAATCCAACAAAAACACATCCCTCTTTATCCCAGATCCACTGCTGGCTTACACATGATGCAAAAATAAAACTGACCCCAAAAAGTGAGAACACAAAGTCACTGAAGCTGAGATTCACCAAGAGAAGATTTGTTGGAGTCCTTAATGTTTTGAATCTGCAATACAGAATCAGCACTAGTGAATTAGTACACAACCCCAAAACTCCGATTGAAGCCACCGACAGAGCCAAAAAATCATAGGTGTCTTGGCTAAAAAGCTTTTCATTGTCATTGTCAACTTGTGAGTACACCTTACTGGCATGCCTGATTACATGGAACATGGCTTTAGTTAGCTGTACATCAACTGGATTATAAAGCAGTGACAGCCCCTGGTTAATGTATTCTTCTTTTTAGTAAATCCATATTAAGATGTGTCCAGCTTTGCGTGAATTAAGAGGATTGGTCCATAGTATTAATGAATTAAAATCAGTTAGACTATACTGTAATAGGAAAAAATAATTAGTACCAAACTACCTTGTAAACAAGACTGGGTTTATTTATTTTTTTCAAATTACATTAATTTTTTTAATTTTTTATTGCATTTTAGTGTAAATATGAGATCTGAGGTCATATTTAAGAGGTCCTGTCATGCTTTTTTTTGGATGTTTACATTCCTTGTAATAGGAATAAAAGTGACAATTTTTTTTTTTAACCACTTAAGGACCACCTCACGCCGATATACATTGGCAGAATGGCACGGCTGGGCTTCTTAAAGAGGACGTACCTGTACGTGGATGTGCCCAGCCGTGCCATTCTGCCAATGTATATCGGCGTGAGGTGGTCCTTAAGTGGTTAAAAAAAAAATTCTCACTTTTATTCCACCGCCGCCGCACTCGCGACCCGGTCCTGAGCTCCGTGACCGCGTCCGCGGGACCTGATCGCTGCCGGTGTCCCCTGATCGGGTCACAGAGCTGAAGAATGGGGAGAGGTAAGTGTAAACAAACCTCTCCCCGTGCTTCCTAGTGTGATGTCACTGATTGTCTGTTCCCTGTCATAGGGAACGACGATCAATGACGTCACACGCCAAGCCACGCCCCCACACAGTAGTAATCACTCCCTAGGAAACACTTAACCCCTTCAGCGCCCCCTACAGGTTAACCCCTTCACTGCCAGTGTCATTTTCACAGTAATCAGTGTATTTTTATAGCACTGTTCGCTGTAAAAATGACAATGGTCCCAAAATGGTGTCAAAAGTGTCCGATGTGTCTGCCATAATGTCGCAGTCACGATAAAAATCATTGATCACCGCTAATACTAGTAAAAAAAAAATATTAATAAAAATGCCAAAAAACTATCCCCTATTTTGTAGACGCTATAACTTTTGCACAAACCAATCAATAAACGCTTTTTTTTTTACCAAAAATATGTAGAATACATATCGGCCTAAACTGAGGAAAAATGTTTTTTTTTATATATTTTTGGGGGATATTTATTATAGCAAAAAGTAAAAAATATTGCATTTTTTTCAAAATTGTCGCTCTATTTTTGTTTATAGCGCAAAAAATAAAAACCGCAGAGGTGATCAAATACCACCAAAAGAAAGCTCTATTTGTGGGAAAAAAAGGACGCCAATTTTGTTTGGAAGCCACGTCGCACAACCGCGCAATTGTCAGTTAAAGCGACGCAGTGCTGAATCTCAAAAAGGGGCTGCAAAATGGTCCGGGGCTTAAGTGGTTAAAACAGTGTAAAAATAAAAGGTAAAATAAATAAGAAAAAAAAACGCACCCCGTCCCGCCGAGCTCGCATGCAGAAGCGAACACATACGCGAGCAGCGCCCGCATATGAAAACGGTGTTCAAACCACACATGTGAGGCATCTCCGCGATCGTTAGAGGGAGAGCAATAGTTCTAGCCCTAGACCTCCTCTGTAACTCAAAACATGCAACCTGTAGAATTTTTTAAACATGGAGATTGTTAAGGGTAACATTTTGTCGCCATTCCACGAGCGGGCGCAATTTTGAAGCGTGACATGTTGGGTATCAATTTACTAGTGTATTTTTTCCCAAAAAAGTGCGCTTGTAAGACTGATGCGCAAATACGGTGTGACAGAAACTATTGCAACGACTGGCATTTTATTCTCTAGGGTGTTAGAAAAAATATATATAATGTTTATAAAAAAATATATAAAAGCGGCAGCGCCTTACCGTCGCTTTTAACCCTTTTTTTAAAAATTGAAATAAAAAAAAAAGTGTATTTTTCTCCCAAAAACTGCTTGTGAAAAAACACTGCGCAAATACCGCGTGGCAGGTGGTGTGTCCTATGCCTACATACTTTTGTTAATAGGTGTCCCTCATTCCCATCTCTGAATGTTGGGAGGTATGCCCCAATTACCAATGTATAACTAGCCTAACTCCTCCTGCTGGGTCTGCCAATATCTGAATTAATATTGTGCCATGTTCTCATCTCCTGTATATAGCGCCTACCCTGATTTTCCAGGAGCCTAATGGTGACTACCAGAGGTAGGGAGGGCTGACATATTTCCTCAGGGTGCAGGTTACTAGGCAGATTTCGGATCTTTAGCAGGCTTTTCTCAACAGAAATTTGAACACCCAGATAGGCCTTGGATAGGCCTAGCAGACAGGAGACCACCTGGATAGGCCTCAGACTTCAGGAGCTGCTCCACACACATCCAACCAGGCCGCAGCCCTGGGCGGGAAGACTAAGATCCCCTGAATTCTTTCTCATTAAATATCTTCTCCTAGCAATTCTAGCAACGAATCTGATTGGCTGAGAAAAGTATGTTTATCCATAACTTGAATGTACTGTAGCTTATGATACTAATGTAAAAAACAACAGTGCCACCTACTGACAAAAGGGAGTAGCCACAACTGGAACAGGAATAGGGAGGAAACCATTTGACAATTAAACACTACAAGTTAGCCAGGCTGCCTACCACCCAGCATAAATAAATTTACCTGTAGGATTCTAGGATTCTAGGACAATGGTGCTACATTATCACTCTGCCAAGGAGCCTACATCCTCGGAATCTGCAAAAAAAAAAAAAAAAAAAATATGCTCTCAAGTCTGAGCATACCTCCCAACATTTTGAGATGGGAATGAGGGACACGTACTAACAAACATATAGGCATAGGGCACGCCCCCTGTCACACCCCCTTAAAGGAGAATAAACCAAAAAATAGGTTAATTAAATCCACAAGGACTTTTTTTACCACTACAATTCCTTTATATGTGTAGCGGGGTCTTCAAAGTTAGTGGGATACACCTGGGGGTAGAGAGACCCAGGTGTGTAATTATGTCAGGGTTCAGACCCCTTTTATTTTTATTCGTGGAGGATTGGGTGGTGTAATATTCTCTTTGACCAGTGGGTGTCAGTATACCTACTGGCTCGAGGTAGATTCACTGCCAGAGGGCTACCCTTCTTGGTCCCTTCCTGGAGATGGTGCGGCCGGGGTGGGGAACCCGCCGTGGTGTCGATGGGGGGGGATATAAAAGGGGGAGACGCCCTCGCCACGAGGCTGTCCGGAGGGAGGAGGTCGTGTCTTCACGCACCCAGGCACCTTAGGCCTGGGTGCGGGCGGTTCAAGGTTCCGGCCTAGGCGCCCAAGGCCTGGCCGGAACGAAGATGGAGTCCATCCCGGGCACCTTCAGCCTGGGGTGAGGTACTATTAAGGAGGCCTGGGACCCGGTGACTCCGGCTGGGTTCCGCGAGGGTGAAGTTGCTCCAGGGCGCCCCTTGCGAGGGGACCCGCATCTGAGGTGAGGAGGCTGGGGAGGTCACCCATCCGAAGACCCGGTGCAGTGTCAACCCGGTGACGGATGGGCCTTCGGTAACTCCCTCGGAGGATATCTTCCCCTGATATGGGCTACAGCGCAGCGGAGGAGCTTTCATCAAGATTCCTGCAATCCCTGGTCATAGCACAGGGAGTGTAGGGACTAAGAACCTGTACAGTGCCTCGACCTGCTTCCCCATCGTATCATGCCGTTGCATTTGACTGTATGTGGAGATACGCAATAAACCTGAGTTTGGACTTTGATGGGTGTATGGACTCTGTTGATGGGAACAAAGGGAGATTCAGACACGGAAGGACTGACCCTCATAACCAGCGCACATTTGGCCCGAGGAAAAAAAGATTAATACTGGCCTTCACCTCACCCACAGCCATGGGGAGGACATGGGCCGTGGCGCACCTCACTCTGTCGCTCGACATACCCCTAGCTAAAGAGGTTGGGGTGAGGCTGCTACACGTGGGGGCTCGTCAGTCCGGGATGAAATGTGTGTTGACCGTGAGGTTTGGAGCGGCTGTGTTTGGACTTTGCTGCCCGGAGGAGGTCCGAGCAGGTCGGCCATGTGATTGGCCAAAGTGCATCCCTGTGCTCGAAGTCGTGGAAATTTCCCTGAAAAACCGGGAGAGGCCCATGCAGAAAGAGCGGGAAGAGGGAGGAGTCCAGCCGTGTGACGAACTACATGTGGGGACTTCTGCTGCACTGCGCCACGAGGCACCCCATGACTGCGCAATTCGTGGGAGGAGACTGAAGGAAGCCCGCGAAAACGTGCAAGTCGTGGGAGGAGTCTGGCCACGTGTGGAGAGACACGTGGAGACTCCGGCGCGAGGTCAGCGCGTGATGGAGCAGCAAGTGGTCGGAGCGAACTCAGGCTCCCCGTGGATGCCGGTACCTTATCCTTTCAAGATGACTGCATTTGCTGCACCCATTACAGACACGGGGATAAGGCTCAGGCCCCGAGGACAGTTGGCTCTGTATTCATGCAGAGACACGGAGGCCCTCGGTGTGATCTGTCCCAGATGCTCGGGACTGGTGGTCCAACTAAAGCCATTCGGGCGATGCAAAGCATGCAAGGAGTTTCTTTTTGAGGTTGAACCACACACGGAAAGGCCCCGGGCCCTACGCCTCAACTGCATCACAGGAACCGCCACTCCGGAGGGAGAGATCAAAGCCTTTGCGGAGTTTCCCGTGCGCGCTGACCAGGGCGAAGTGACTGCCCAACCAGAGACTGAGAGAGAAAAATCCGAGGACACTGCTTCGGTCACTACAGACTCCCTGCTGCCACCCCCGAAGAGGAAGATAGGCCTGGTGCAGGCATCCTATGGTCGTGGTCGAGCTTCACCCTGCCGCTTGCCTGGCCTGGATGGCGCCGGTAGAGAAGAAAGTCCCGGACATCCCAGTTCTTCAGAAGGTCCAGGTGAGCCAGGGGCTGGGACTGTGGTGTTGGTTGGAGGTGTCGGGGGTCCACAGTCGGTGGAGCCCGCAAGGGAGGGTAGCCTTCCGTCTACTAGAGACTACCTTCCCGCGGAGATGTATGACACCTCCGACTTAGAGTCATTGTCAGACTGTGGGGATGACGGAGAGATAGACAAACTGTTTCACCGGAAAGGGCTGGGACAGACGCCCACTACCTGTGCTGAGTAAACCGCAGGATTCCCCCATGTCCATAGAAGACAGTACGCTCCGGGCGAAGGCCCCGGAGTTCTCGAGGAAATCTAGTCCTCCGACCAACTTCCCGCATTCAACTACATCACCCGCTCTGATGTTGGGGATGCAGCGTGCTTCGTTGCGGGCACCAAAGACAAAGAAACCCGAGATGGTGAAGGTACCTCGGCACCCGGAGGCCATCGTACAGCCAGGGGAAGGTGAGCGAGATGTGATGCCACCTCTAGCCAGGTTGCAGAGACTTTTCTCCCAGAGAGTCGCCCGTGAATATGGGTGGGAGTACCCCTACTTGCCTCGGGACTTATTGTATGAAGTCGAGGTCCTGCGACCAAGGTGGTATGATGAGTTTGTATGGGAAAAACTTAAAGTACCCCATGCCAGGCGATACCTGTCATGTTCGCCTCCTGTGTCTAAAAAGTTCAAGGACTGCAGAGCTGAATGGAGACTTGGGCGCCATATTCATGCCGATAAGGTGCTCATCTGTCGGAAGGAAGGAGAGGATGTCGAGTATTCGGTGGAAGTGTTTGACGGGCACCTGAAGCCCCTGTTTCTGCCGGATCCTAGGTTCTATTTATAGGAGAAGTGAGCTCCTATCTTGTTGCTGTTGAAACTTTCTGGAAGAGACATTCCCAGACGCCTAGAACTGTGCCCTACTTTTGTTTTGATTTGGGCTTTTCTTTTACTCACTGGAGATTTGGGAGCTGTTGTTTCTTTTCTCCCTTTTCTTCATGTGCCAAAGGCAGAGACTTTTGGGGTAGAGTTAGAGTAGGAGAGCAGGAAGAATGAAGATCTCACCAAGTGTCATTACCGCGGCGCTGTCACCAGGTGGCAGTGTTGTGCAACGAATGTTTGAAAATGTTACACATGCATTACGTACTTATTGGAGTGAGTGGATCTCTCGGCTGACGGATCCACTCATGCCAAGTTAACACAGAGTGTTAGGATGTTTTTTTTTTTGTTGTTTGTTTCCCTTCTGCAGGAGATTCGTCGGTCAAGACTACTGAGTATGGGGTGGTTCTTAGACAGTGACGGGAGGGATTATATATGTGTACATGACAGATGTTTTATACAAAAGTTTTAATGTTCTAGGTTTTCCTGTCTGTTGAGCAGGTCTTGGCACATACAGTATCCAAAATTTGAGGGATAGCCTCTGGGGCCCACTTCATGTCACCACTCCTTGGGAGACATGGGTGTGCACCTGACGCTGGGGACCAGCGTCAAATCACCAGGGGGAGTGTGTAGCGGGGTCTTCAAAGTTAGTGGGATACACCTGGGGGTAGAGAGACCCAGGTGTGTAATTATGTCAGGGTTCAGACCCCTTTTATTTTTATTCGTGGAGGATTGGGTGGTGTAATATTCTCTTTGACCAGTGGGTGTCAGTATACCTACTGGCTCGAGGTAGATTCACTGCCAGAGGGCTACCCTTCTTGGTCCCTTCCTGGAGATGGTGCGGCCGGGGCGGGGAACCCGCCGTGGTGTCGATGGGGGGGATATAAAAGGGGGAGACGCCCTCGCCACGAGGCTGTCCGGAGGGAGGAGGTCGTGTCTTCACGCACCCAGGCACCTTAGGCCTGGGTGCGGGCGGTTCAAGGTTCCGGCCTAGGCGCCCAAGGCCTGGCCGGAACGAAGATGGAGTCCATCTCGGGCACCTTCAGCCTGGGGTGAGGTACTATTAAGGAGGCCTGGGACCCGGTGACTCCGGCTAGGTTCCGCGAGGGTGAAGTTGCTCCAGGGCGCCCCTTGCGAGGGGACCCGCATCTGAGGTGAGGAGGCTGGGGAGGTCACCCATCCGAAGACCCGGTGCAGTGTCAACCCGGTGACGGATGGGCCTTCGGTAACTCCCTCGGAGGACATCTTCCCCTGATATGGGCTACAGCGCAGCGGAGGAGCTTTCATCAAGATTCCTGCAATCCCTGGTCATAGCACAAGGAGTGTAGGGACTAAGAACCTGTACAGTGCCTCGACCTGCTTCCCCATCGTATCATGCCGTTGCATTTGACTGTATGTGGAGATACGCAATAAACCTGAGTTTGGACTTTGATGGGTGTATGGACTCTGTTGATGGGAACAAAGGGAGATTCAGACACGGAAGGACTGACCCTCATAACCAGCGCACATTTGGCCCGAGGAAAAAAAGATTAATACTGGCCTTCACCTCACCCACAGCCATGGGGAGGACATGGGCCGTGGCGCACCTCACTCTGTCGCTCGACATACCCCTAGCTAAAGAGGTCGGGGTGAGGCCGCTACATATAGGCTTTTAAAATGTACAAGTGTACCAATATAGAAATTGGATGAAAGGTTTAGCACCGGGAAACACTTTTTGAAAGATAAAAAGTGCATTTTATATAACTATATAGATCAGATCAAATGAGGGAGAAAGAGGGACAGAGGGACATTGCTTCGAATCAGGGACAGTTGGGAGCTATGCCTGAGAGTGGATGTCCTGGCAAAAGGTGTATGGGTAGGGGTAACAGGAAAGGATAAATTTTGAGTTACAAATACGTGTGGCATTCCACACGAAAACAGATCAAAAATGCAATAAAACAATGACATTACATAATGACATTACATCCTAACTGTCTATCTATGTCAGTGGTTTTCAACCTTACTAGTGCCACTAGTGCCGTGACCCCTTGATAAAATTTCCCAATTTGTGGGGACCCCTAACAGTAAAATTATTTTCGTAGCGTGGGTTGTCAGCACCCAAGTCAAGACAAGCCTCCCTAACCCACGGACATTTAGCGCTGCCTGAGTCCCTTCCACTTGTACAGTATTAAAACCCCTTATGAGACATTTTAGTATGTACTACTCTTTCTCTTTGTTCTCCTTTCTTTCCCTTTTATCTCGTGCTATCCTAATTTCTTGTTTTTTTTCCCCCAATCCCTCTCTCTAGCCGTCTTTTTTGTTCTCTTATTCTTTCTCTCCATTTTCTTTGTTCCACCCCCTCTTTTTCTCTCCCTTCCATGTATTCTCTATTTTTATTCTTTCTCTTACTCCTTGGTGGGGGGGGGGGGGGAATTGGATCAGTGGCAATGCTGGGGGGAGTTCTGATCAGCCAAATTAGGTGTTTCTTGATCAAGGTCATCTGCTAATCTGAGAACTGTAGTGGGGACTTATAATGGCAAATACAGTATAATCACAGGTAGTGTTACTCACTGTGTCTCCGACTTTGTGGTGTCTCGTAGCAGTGACACCTATGCCGAAATCAGGAGATAGGGTCTCCTCCAGCCCCTCCCACGTCACATTCCTCACCAGTCAGCTGACCTCTAATCTCTGCCCCCCAGCCATGCCGTGAACTGAATGGGGGGCTGCGGGCTTCAGGAACAGCCCTGCTGGGTGGCTGCGAAAAGACTGGGAGAGCAGCACAGGCTTCAGGAACAGCCCAGGATTTGGTGACCCCTGGCAAATCGTCATTCGACCCCTGAGGGGGTCCCGACCCCCAGGTTGAGAACCACTGATCTACGTGATATACTATACGATAAGTAATAAAAAATTGTATTATCAAACCAATTAAGGGCACTGTCTCACCTCAGCCGAAGGAAGACGGAAAACACATATAAACAGTTGACTATTCAATGTTAATAGAAAATTTGCATTACTGTACAATATTAGAGTACTGTCTCTCACTAGAAATTGACTATTCAATACCAATAGAAAATAAACATTACTATACAAAATTAGAGATATTGTCTCTCCTTAGCCAAGGAAGACGCAATGGATATATATATATATATATATTTTACAACACACTATACTATATAGTATTATCTATCCTGAAGCAAACATTTATGTATACGTTTGAAAATGTTGTCTGTCCTCAGCTGAAGAAGACAAGTATTATCACTATACATTACACTTAAGAAACACATATCTATATATACCTATTTATAACATTGTCTACTCTCAGCCCTACCTGTAGCCCTATTCTAGGACAAGGGTGCTCAAAGCATGCATGCACCTGACCTGTATGCTTTGGCCAGTCACAGCGCGATGTACTGTGAGAGCCATGATTGGCCAAAGGCAGGGTGCCTTTGGCCAATCATGGCTCAAGTCCACGCCCCACACTTTATAAGGCTGCTTACACGGCAGCCGTGTGTAGTGTGTATTAGTGGAGATTAGGCAGGTAGTTAATGTATCGTGCGTTCAGTCAGTTTAGTGTAGTCAGTGCAGTGTATATAATACAGTGCAGTGCAGTGTCTATAACACAGTGTAGTGCAGCACTATAATACAGTGTAGTGCAGTGTGTATAACACAGTGTTGTGGTGCTACTGAAGTGTTGGTGCGTACAACACTTCTGTGTCAACACTGATTCCATTTTTTTTCATTGTAGCCCCCTTTTCCTAAAGAAATGGGGCTATAATGTAAATTTAGTTTTTGGCTGAGCTGTAAACAGTTCAGATTGATTGTATATATATTTTTTGGTTTCTGTCTTGAACTTGGCTTGTTGTGCATTTCTCACTGTTGCCAGTAGGTGTCACTGGTACCACAGGCCAGCATGAGAATTACAACACAGTTACTCTGTAATGAATATTATTTTTCCAGAAACAGCCCAGTAGGAGGTTCTCTGCCGCTGTACATGCTGGGAGAAGGTATTTATGGGACAGACGCCATGTGCTCTAGTCAGTCCAAACCTCGGGGCCCTTCTGGCCTAAGGCTGTGTTGCTGCAAGCTCTGCAAGTAGACCCAGAAGCCTGTCTGAGGCCTACTAATCCTGAGGTGGTCCTAGGCTGTCTTGCCTGTGTGGAAGAAGCCAAGCCAAGCTGAGGAGATCCAGGGGAGGACCCTTGCTGGAGAGAACCAGGATGAAGGCTGGTCTCTCAGGAGGGCCTGGTGACTCGTCTGGAGGACGCACCTAAGCTAATCTACCCTCACATTACTGCTGGATGGCTTAAAGGTTCTGGTACTGTAAAGCTGTTCTACAATTATAATTCAAGGTAACTAACTACTGGCTGCTAAGTCCTGTGAGAGAGGCTTGTCCGGGAGTTCTGCTGGCTGCTAAGTCCGGTGAGAGAGGCTTGTCCGGGAGTTCTGCTGGCTGCTAAGTCCTGTGAGAGAGGCTTATCCAGAATCCATACTGGTTGCTAGGTCTGTGTCAGAGATCTATCCAGGTATTCAAGATCTTCTAAAGAAAGCTGTTTTTGTCCTTTGGATTCAAGGAGTCCGTCAGTGATGTGCTAAAGGCAGGGCTTTTTTTCTCAAACAATAGGTACTGGAACTCAACCATGAACCCCCCCAAAACCTCTCCCCCACAAGCACACCTCACAAACAGTAGAAGGGTCTTAAAGGGGGCATTAAATACCAGTATTGCATTACATACAGAGTGCAGAGTTCAGGAGGGATGCACACAAAGTGCAGAGCTGTCACTTGTAAACACAGAAACCGGACTTCTGTCTTTACAAGTGATTGTGGTGAGCAGGCACCAAAGGGTCTGAGCCAGAGATGGTGGAACTGAGTTCCACCAAGTTCCACCTGAAAAAAAGCCCTGGCTAAAAGGTATCTGAAACCTCCCTTAACCCTCTATCCTACTGCTATTTCCAAGTTCTTCATTAAAGTGACTGGCGCCCGCATTTGTTCTAACTTCCCATTATAGCCATGGACTCAGCCTGGGGTAAATGTAAGCTCGCTCCCTGTCTCTGGAGGTACATCTTTGCTCCAAGTATACCCAGGGGGGCGCTACATCATTAATATTTTTTTTTTTTGCAGTATCAGGTTTTGTTGCTGCATTATTAGTACTCCCCCTTCTGTGTCAGCACAGCAGTGTTATACTTTTTTTTTTGGCGGCGCAGCAGCACTAAGAATATTTAGGGCATAATTGTTGTCCCCCCTTCTGCATCGCAGGTGTTACTCTTTCTGTGTCAGCAATAGTCCCCCCCCCTTTTTTTTAGCAGCAAAAACAAATTTCTCCATAATTGCTGTTCCTTCCTCTGAGACGCAGGTGTTCTTATTTCTGCGTCACCACTGTTTTTTTTTTTTTTTTGGCCTTTCTTAATTTTTTTTACATTTATTTTACTTTAGTTTATTTAAAAAAAAAATATATATATATATATATAATAAAACGGTTTATAGTGCTCCAAGCACAAAAGTATTGCACCCAAGCACCATATTTCCATCCCACACTCTATAATAAACCGTTATAAAAATCCCCAAAAGAATCCTCATCATAGTTGTGCTTGTCTGTCATTAGAGGGGATCAATGTGCTTTTACATCACAGCTCTGTAGATATTTTGTTATTTAAAACAATATTTATCCATCCATCATTGGAACTCAGTATAGGAAGATACAGTCTGGATGGTCTTATCTCTTATGACAGCAGGTGTGGATGGGGAAGGAGTTTGGGGTGTGAGGGATTGAGAGGTTATTTTTGGACAAATATGAGCTATAAACATTAGGATATAATTGGGCACAAGGAAAAACAATATTTTTCAAAAAGAGCAGCAATTACCATTTCTTTAAATAATTCTAAAAAAAAAAAAAAAAATGTGTTTTAACATAACACATTTTTAAAAGAATACATAATTTAATACTGACGCTGTTCAGTTTTCAACACAATAGAAAAGTTATGTACACATAACTGTATTTTATGTGGCCTTTTCTAAATTTTCTATGTAATTAGGATGCCATCTAGTGGTTACTTTCATGTCCTACACGTCAAAAGTAACATTTGGTTTAAAATAATGAGAAACTTAATATGAAACATGCCTATTTTGGTTGATTTTTTTTTAAAAGATAAATATTTTGCAAATTTTGCTTGCAACATCATTTTGTAATATTTACAGGTTAAAGTGCCTTGGTTTCTAGGCTCTAGGCAGGTGTAATGTAGAGGTTCCAAGGGTTACAATTTATACCTAGGAGTTGAATTAACAGCAGTTCACATGCTAACTAATTTGCAGTAATTGGACAGCTAAGATGGACATGTAACCTTTCATTGATTCATTCACTTAACATCATGATGTTCATCTTCTAAAATCTGTTCAAATACTGTATTGACTTTCCAAATACCAATGCAAGATCATTAAAGTATTCAGAGTATTTCTAAAGCAACTTTTAAAGTTCTGGTTAGAGTAGGGCATGCTTAAAAACCAATGTCCATTTTTTTTTGTTTATTTTGAAAATCTCTCACCCATGGCAAGCAGAAAGGGTGAATCCCCCTGTTGGGGACACAGGAAATCATAAACACCTTACATGGTCTTTACCCTTACCTACTCTATCCAAAACTAAAAAAGAACAAAAACAAAAAACGTTATTACATGATAATTGCTATTGTCAGATTTCTATTAGCATCATTTGTGTGAAAACCAGAGGCTTTGTTTGAAGCTCGTGGGCCCTGATTCAGAAGTTGACCTGCCCCCCCCCCCACTACCACCTGCCACTTTCACTGCGTGCCAATGTTTTTTTGTTATGCGCCATGATACTCCAAGTGGCTAAAAGAGTTGTTTCAGAGATTATTTACATATTGAGAGGGTAATTCAAAATATTTTAAAGGTGTCATGATGAAGCCCTGTTGGATGGGACGAAACATGTCAGGTGGCGTGACCCGAAGAGCGGCATTGACTGAGGCTTTTACATGTATACATCCATACTAGGACTAGCTTAGGTGAGTGGCAGTTTCTTGCTTGAAATGTGAGCCTGACTAGGATTATAATGGCCACGGGCAGAAATGCTAGGGTAGTGTTTTTCAAAGTAGTTATAAAGGAAAAAAACGCGCTAGGTGTGTAGTGAAAAAAAGTGTGTTAAATAAGTAAAGTAATGAAAAAAATCTGTGATACCGGGTAGCTGCTGTCGGGACTCGGGCTGGCCGTTGCTCACTAGGAGATCAACTTACTGGTTATCCATTGGACACCTGTCCCCCGCATCCATGGAAGAGTATACACACTGATGTGTATGGATTGCCTCTCGGATGTCTGCTTGTGATCACGGGCTCAACGCTTACAGCTGACCGCATGTGGAAGGAACATCCTATGATCCAGTGAGGACATCACTCTGCTAAGCCTTGTTTGACCCCCTTGAATAAGGGTGGTCGCAGGCTTTTTGGTAAGCCTTTATTTTTACCTGAGGTGGCAGGCTGCACAAGATCTGATCGATTTCACATACAGTATGTCTCTACAGTGCTGTTTCTTCACCGGACACTCACACTTGAACTGTTTACATATACTAAGAACGTCTTGTTATTTGGACTTTGCACGATCTCTTCATTTTTGTATTTTTGCACACTTTATTATCCAGCGCTACACTTGTTTGTATATATTAGTGTTTTTCAACGTGATAAATCATGGTGAAGTCATGGATGGATTAATGTGTTTACTTTAAATATTAAAAAGTTAATTAAATAGTGTTTTCAGTTTGTGGAGCTCAGATGACATGTAGTTACGCTTTAAAAAAGAACTTCAATAAAACCAGCAACTATTGGGACAATGAACACCTGGAGGACTATGTAATGCACAGCATAATGTATAGAGTGCAGGGGTCAGGAGTAAGTAACATACAAAACATGTAGAGTGCAGCAGTTAGAATGAACCCTGTGTTCACATTGGAGTCCCCCCTTATATCAAAGTCACAAGCATTTCCCTATACATCAGGGTTCCAATAGTCCCTCCTTACATTAGAGATCATAGCATTCCCCCTTACATCAGAGTTCACAGAGTCCCCCCTTACATCAGAGTCCATAGCATCCCCCCTTACATCAGAGTCTCCCCCTTACATCAGAGGCCCCCCCTTACATCAGAGTCTGCAGGGTTACCCTTTACAGTGCAAGGGGGATCTCTGTGGACCCTGATGTAATAGGAGAACTCTGTGGTCCCTGGTGTAATAGGAGAACTCTGGGGTCCCTGATGTAATAGGAGAACTCTGTGGTCCCTGATATAATAGGAGAACTCTGTGGTCCCTGATGTAAAAGGAGAACTCTGTGGTCCCTGATGTAAAAGGAGAACTCTGTTGTCCCTGATGTAAAAGGAGAACTCTGTGGTCCCTGATGTAAAAGGAGAACTCTGTGGACCCTGATGTAAAAGGAGAACTCTGTGGACCCTGATGTAAAAGGAGAACTCTGTGGACCCTGATGTAAAAGGAGAACTCTGTGGACCCTGATGTAAAAGGAGAACTCTGTGGTCCCTAAAGTTAGGGGGATCTGGAATAAAAGGAAACTCTGATGTAGGTGGTCTCTGAACACCAGAGCCTCCCCCCTCTTACACAACAATTCCAGTTCCCCCTTACATTTAGGTCTGCATCATTCTCCCTTACATCACAGTCTACAGTGTTCCCTTTTTATATCAGGATCCACAAGAGTTCTCCATTGCACTGTAAATGGGAATTCTGCAAACTCTGATGTTGTAATGGGGAATGCTGAGGACTCTGATTTAAAGCAGTAGTAAAGGCATTTCAAACAAAAAACAAAAACAAGCCCTGCAAGTTAAAGGCATAATGTGCTAGTATGCACTGCATACCAGCACTTTATGAAAGTCTTACCTTAGAACTAAGCCCTCCAGCGGCACGCTGTCAACGCTGCAGACGCTTCCATCTTCACTCGGTCTTCCTTCCCGGTTTGGGGACTCTGGCCGTCTGACTGGATGAGCCGCGATGACATGCACGAGAGTCTTTGCAGTGGCACACAGCTCACAGTGACATCACCCGCTGCTGCTAAATCAGTGCAAGTTTAGGAGATATTAAATACTTGGAGCCCGGGCCATTGACAAATGACGGCCACAAGGTGGCTCTTCAGGTCCGGGAGGCCGTCTATTGACGGCCTCGGCTCCTCCGGCCACTAGGGGGCGCGCGAGCGCCACTGCGTCACTGAGGTGCCGATGCGCATCCGCCAGCTACCCGCGGTAGGCCGTTACACAGCCAAGGACGTGGATCTCTGTGTGTAAACACAGAGATCCACGTCCTGTCATGGAGAGGAGACACAGATCAGTCACCTCCCCCAGTCAGTCCCCTCCCCCCACAGTAAGAATCACTCCTAGGAAACAAATTTAACCCCTTCCTCGCCCCCTAGTGGTTAACCCCTTCCCTGCCAGTCACATTTATACAGTAATCAGTGCATATTTTGTTTACAAAGTTTTATTTGGAAGTTCAAATGTACAGGTACACAAGGTGTTTATAAAGGTCATCAATAATAAAAAAAAAAACAGAGTTTTTGTATGAAGATATTGGTTATATAAATAGTAATACAATACAAAGGTATAGTTCATGGGTATATGTCACTAATATATAGAAGAGGCAATATAGGTCAAGATTACAAGAATTTGTGAAAGAGTGTAAGTGAAACCTCAGGGTCTAAATTATTGAGTTATGTTGTATGCCAATATGACCATTTCCTTTCATATACATGGAAGGTATCATGAAGAGTGTGATAGATCCTCTCCGAGAGTTTCATCATCTCCATCCTAGCCAGTACCTGCGACCAAGGGAGATCATTGGATCTCCAATTAGAGGCAATCATCCATTGGATGGAGCTGCATAAAGTATGAAAAAGTCTCATGCAAGGAATGGGAACATTAGGTACATTAGCATATAAAAGGCAAAACAGTGTGGGGAGATTGAGGGATAGAAGGTGTGAAGCTTGGACGGGGTGAGATACCATCTAGAGAATATTTTAATGGGAGTCTCTCTGGAAGAGATAGCTTTGTTACTCTTACGGAGATTATCCGACATGCCATGCCATTCATCCACTGTGAGGGTGTTGTCTATGTGCAATTCCCAATGGAGCATTTGACCGGACTTGTCAGGTGAATGAAAAGTATTGAGATGGTTATATAGGCGGGATATAATGCCCTTATCTCTAGATGAAGATATGCAAATCTGTTCAAAGACTGTTCCAGGGGGTTGGGTGGAGAGAGAGTAATATTCTGCGTAGAAGGCTTTGATTTGGTTATAGTGTTGAAATTCGGATGGGGGAATACCATATTTATCTTGCAAAGCAGTGAATGAGGAGAACTCCCATTTAGATTGCAGAGATTTAAGTGTAGTAAGATTGTTATTGATCCAATAGGTAAAAGAGTGGCAATCTCCATAAGCATGAGTAAATCTCGGGTCACCTAGGAAGGTAGCCGGGGGGGGGGGGTGCGTGAAGATAATTCAAAAGTGTGTTGGGCTTTAAGCCACAATTGGTAGAAGTGTGCAACAATTACGTTGTATTTGGAGAGTTTGCTGTATGAGGTTGTTCTGGACCAAAGGATCCCCTGTAAATACCAAGGGGAAATTGAGAATGCTTCAAACTTTTTCCATGGGATACATTGTATGGGCGTGAATCATTGTGCTAATTGAGAAAGTCTGGCAGCAAGAAAATATTGCCACAGGATAGGGAGTCCCATCCCACCCATAGTTTGAGGTCTGTGCATGTGTGCATAGCTACATCTAGGTTTCCTGTTTGACCATATAAATTTATTGATTTCCCTTTGGAGAGAAGCAAGTTTAGTTTTAGGGATGTTAATGGGGAGGGAACGGAAGTAATATAGCAATTTGGGGAGAATTGTCATTTTAATGGCACAAATTCTGCCGAGGAATGAGATATGGAAGGTTGACCAGGTCTTGAGGAGTGTAGATATGTTATTGAATAGAGGGATATAGTTGGTTTTGAATAGTAGGCTGTGTGAGAGGGTGATAGAGACACCAAGATATTTAAACGATTGAGAGCACCATATGAATGGGACATTTTTCATCAACGAGGTCTTTGAGTGTTCAGAGAGATTGATGGGTAGAGCGGAGCATTTATTCATGTTCATTTTTAAACCCGATATGTCATGAAATGATTTCAATTCCTTAAGAAGGGAGGGAATAGATATATGAGGTTCGGTAAGGAACATTATTGCATCATCTGCGTAAAGGCTAATTTTACTTCACCCTTGATAACTCCCTTTATATCAGGGCTGTTTCTAATTTTGTGGGCCAGGGGTTCCATTGCTAGTGTGAACAGGAGTGGGGACAGAGGGCAACCCTGCCTAGTACCCCTACTAAGAGGAAATAATTCTGAGTTATGTCCTGGAATCTTTATACGGGTCTGGGGGGAATGATATAGTGCATTAAAGCCATAGAGGAACTTATCAGAGATGCCAAATTTGGGTAAGATATGATTAAGCTTAGACCAGGATACGCTGTCAAAAGCTTTGTGGATATCCAGGCTGAGAAGGCAAAGTTCTTTGGAGTGTATGTTGGCATCTTGTATGATGTTGGTTACCAACCTGATATTGTCCGTTATTTGGCGTCCAGGAATGAATCCTGTTTGATCTATGTGCACTAAACTAGTGATAACTGCTGCAAACCTATCCACAAGAAGTCTCCCAAAGATTTTTAAGTCATTGTTGAGGACTGAAATAGGGCGGAAATTTTGTGGGAGAGAATGGTCTTTGAGCAGCTTAGGGATTAAAGATAAGTTCGCCAAGAGCATTTCCCTTGGGAATTGATGTCCATCTAGCACATATCTGAAGAGTTTAGATAAGTTGGGGGCTAAAAGAGATGCAAATTTTTTATAATATGCGGAGGAGAACCCATCCGGGCCTGGGGCTGTAGAGGTCTTAAGGGATTTAATTATATTAATTATTTCTAAATCTGTGCATGGTGCGCTGAGAGATTCTATCTGTTGGGCGTTGAGGGAGGGTAATGGGATATCATCTAGCCAAATTTTAGAGATCTGATTAGGTTGGGATTGAGGGCCTGAAAGTAGGTCTTTGTAAAAGGAGGAAAGATATTCAACACCTCTTGTGGATGAGTAACCATGTTCCCTGCGTTGTCTCTAAGTTTATAAACATGAGGTGGATTATTGGCTTGGTTGAGATTTCTGGCGAACATAGCGGAGGAGGAGTTGCTATGGAGAAAGAATTTAGCCTTAGAGAATCTGAGGGATTTCTCAGTGTTAGCTGATAAAATTTGGTCTAAGGCAAGGCATTTGGATTTGATTTGATCTGTAAGAGCCTGGGAGGGGGCTTGTTGTAGTTTGTTGTATAAGTTATCAAGGTCTTTAGTGAGACATCTAATGTCTGAGAGCCTTTCTTTATTTCTTTTGGCAGCGAGACTGATTAATTGACCACGTAAGACTGCTTTATGAGCTACCCAGATAGAGGAGGGAGGCGTTTCATCATTAATGTTCTCAGTGAAATAATTCTCTATATGTGTGGAGACAGATTGTGCAATTGTAGGATCAGATAGTAAGGAGTCATTTAGACGCCAGTTGAAGGGGGATGGTTTAAGACCAATATAGGCGGTTTCAAGAAAGGTAATATCATGATCCGACCATGGACAGGGGTGAATAATAGCTTTAGAAGAGTTTGCTAACAGGATAGGGGTGCAGTAAATATAGTCTAATCTGGCATATACATTATGGGGATGTGAGTAGTGAGTGTATGCTTTGATGCCGACACTGTGAGCCCTCCATGAGTCAATAAGTTGAAAATTAATGAGAGAGCGGTTCAGGGACTTTGGAAATGCCTTGGATGAGGGTGCGACTCTACTCCTGTCCAGGGCCGGATGTGAGGTTAGATTAAAATCCCCGCCCAAAATGTTGTGGGGGGAGGTATAGCGGTCTAGAGTCTCAAAAAAGTTGATAAAAAAAGAGGACTGTGATTTATTGGGAGCGTATACTGATGCTATTGTTACGGCCCTATTGTTAATTGTGCCTTTTAAGATAATGTAACGACTATAAGTATCCCTGAATATGCTATGAATATCAAATATAATCGAGTTGCGTATAAAGATTGCAACTCCTCTGGTCTTATTGTTGTATGTTGTATAGTATACTTGGTTGTATGCCTTATCAAAGTATTTAGGGTGACTGGATGAGCAAAAGTGGGATTCCTGGATGAGTATGATGTCAGCCCCTATTCTTTTATAATGCTGAAAAGCCTTTTTACGTTTGTGGGGGGAATTGAAACCCTGCACATTGTGCGATATTATTTTAATACCCATTGAAGGGGTCAAGAGTGTAAACCTTTATGACTTCGTGATGGAGAATTAACAGGCTAGAATTATATGTATAGAATAAGTTCTGGATAGTGTTAGTGACTGAGTCTAATACTTAAGCCCCATACACACTATCAGTTTTCTTGCAGGTTTTTCTCTTCAGGTTTACCAAAACCATCCAATATGAGGTCAAACCTTAAGAGTTTCAATTCGTATGCAATCAGGCAGGCCCTTGCACTACATGGTTTTGGTAAACCTGAAGAGAAAAACCTGCAAGAAAACTGATAGTGTGTATGGGGCTTAAGATTGTAGTTGTGATCGGAGGTATTGTAAGAAAGGGGAGTGATATACAAGCAAAGTAATGGGCATTATACCTTATGTAATTACCGAAGTGGTCTAGAGTTGTGAAACCTATGTCAAAAATCTTTTTTTGTACGTAGTTAACAGGACTTCCTTTTTTTAAAGTGAAAACACTATAAGCCTTATGGGCTAAAATTTCAAAAATGAGAAACATAAACAAAATTGAAAAGGGGACAAGATAAAACCTGTCAAGAAAACTTGAATAAGCATCAAAAGGACAAATAAGTCCAATTCCTGCAATCCTGGAAGGGCACCACATCTCTGAAAGTGAGAGCTGTGTATCCATCCTGGAGAGCAGGACAGGGGGACAAACTAACAACGACGGATGTAGCAGGCATCCTAGAAAAACTTGAGATATGTGCAACTACCAATAGGGGTAGAGAGGCATTGCTGTCAAGTAGAAAGTTTGTTATGTAAGGGAGACAAATAAAATAATCAACAGTGAGGAGAAACATTTCTGAGGTGGTTGAAATGAAAATAAAATGACAATACTCAGGCGTTCTGCGGAATTCCCACCTCAGTCTATGAGATAGAACTTCAGGTAGCCTATGAAAAAGGAGGTAAGTAATTTAGAGTTAACTTTTCATGTCAAGAAAGTTCATTCTACTAGGTGAGTCAAGCAGAATGATAATAGCAAAAAAATAAAAAATAAATATTTCTGAGGAATATGAAACGGTATTGCTCAGGCATCCTGCAGTCTCCTCAATCAGTAGAACCTCTGGCAGTATGTGATAAAGGAAGCAGTTGATTTAAAGTCATACCTCCAGGCTTTCTGGAAAACGATATATGTTTGATGAGATTATTTTGAAAACTTTGATTCTCTCATTTCATACTCTAGGTATATGAAATTCACTGAACCCTGGAGTAGAAGCGTTGATCAGAAATTCTAGTCATGAGATGATTGTCTCCAGCGTCTTTGATCTCTTTGGTCTTTTTGGTTGCGGCGCGAAGATGGTGTTGACCATATTGGGGAAGATCTGGGGGTTAATGGCGGGCAGTTAGGAGGTTCCGGGTCTAGCAAGCCCAATTTCACCAACAGTTCTTTTCCTTCGATTACATTATAAACCGTATATGTAGATCCATTATGTGGAACGGTGAGCTTGAAAGGAAATCCCCATCTGTATCTTATCCTTGCTGATTGTAAAACATTAGTGACTTCCTTCATCCTGCGTCTCCTGTCTAATGTGGCTGGGGAGATGTCAGGGTATATTTGGAGTCTCTTACCATCCAAATCTATGTTAGGAGAGTTCCCAGCCGCCCGCATGATGTCTTCTTTAACCAGGAAATCCTTCATACACATGATGATATCCCTAGGCGGTTTATCAGGTGTGGGTTTAGGGCGGAGGGCCCTATGAATTCTGTCACAGGTGAAAGCTGACATTGGTTTATCAGGAAGGAGATTATGGAAGATTTTTGATATAGTTGGCATAAGATCGGTGACCGATTCCAGTACACCGCGCACTCTGATGTTCTGTCTGCGATTTCTATAATCAAGGTCTTCCACTTGTGCCTGCATAAACGCAAAGCTATCCGCCAAAGTTTCATAATCGTTTCTTAAATCATTATGGGCCAGTGAAAGTTCGTCATGCTTTGCTTCTAATAGATCAGTTCTATTTCCTATGCATGCAATCTCCTGAGATAGGGCGGTAGTGGATTTATGTACTTTACTTTCTATTTTGTCCACCAATTTGTCAAACATGGAAGTTAGACTTGCATCTAAGTCAGCTTTAGAGAGGGGTATAGTGTACTCACAGTTCGGTTCAGAAGGGGGGTGATCCTGTAAGTTCTTCCCCGAGGCCACGTGTGTGCTGGCGCCGGTGCCAACTTGAGACATCTTGTGCTGCTTGGATTCAGCGTCCTGGAGAAAGTTTGTTAGGTTGTGGATGGGTCGGCGAGAACGCCTGTTCTTTCCCGCTGGCATGCACGGACTGTTCCCACAGGGGTTCCGAATGTTTGTGCTGATGATCAAGCGATATAGCCGTGGGTATCTGGCCTGCTTTGTCCGGGTATAACGAAGCTCTGATCACTCACGTCCTACTCGCATCGCGTCGCGCATGCCTATCAGTGTATATTTATAGCACTGTTCACTGAATAAATGTGAATGGTCCCAAAAATTTGTCAAAAGTGTCCGATGTGTCCGCCGCAATATCGCAGTCCTCACATGCAATGTCTGTGTGGTGTGATACGAGCCATACATTTTGTATGAATCAAATCACATCTGCACAAATTTGTGCGAGACCCTTTTTTTTCCCTGCACCTAAATTGCATTGCATGGGTGTTCGCACCCACGCGATGCGATTCTGGCAATAGCCCTGCGTTTTGCAAACTGTTTTGGGATGTCGTTAATCTAACATTGACACTCGCTGCAGATCGCATGGATGTTGCGTGATTGCTATGCAGTGCATTGCGTGGAAACGCAGTGAATTCACTGCGTTTCCCGCATCACATCAGTGTAAACCAGGGCTTACAGGCACAGTAAAATTGTCTGATTTTTACAAATTGTCTGCCCCCCTCCTGGTAATGACACATGCCCCCCCCCACCCCAGTTGCAACATATTCAATTCCTCCCCTCATCAAGTTAATAACAGAGGTGTTCCCCCCTCCTGGTAAGCCACATGCACCCCCTTAGTAATGGCAAATGTCCACCACCTCTAGGTAATGATAGGTGTCCTCCTGGTAATCACACATGCCCCCTGATGTTAATGCTAGACCCCCACCCCCTCTTTTAGTGCTTCTCTAATTGACACAAAAGCATCTTAGCCCCTGGAGCCCTTTGGGGCCCCTCAGGAGGTGTTAGGGGATTTTTTTTACCAACATTTCTGTAAGTGTTGTGGGGGGTTGTGTGTCTGTTCTCAGCTGTCAGTGAGTACTAGGCTTGTGCACAACGGAAAAATTCGTTCCGTTTCGGTTCGTTTCTTTCCGGTCCTGTTGATTCGTAATCATTCGTAATTTTGCTAGACGGGATTTTTCGTGTTCGGACTCATTCGTATTTTTGCAAGCGACATTTTTCGTTGAATTTTTTGTTGCTTTATAATTCGTACTTTCGGTAGAGTACGTTGTTTTTCGTTGATTCTGGACACAACTCCTACTTTCGTAACTTTTTTTGGGTTCGTTGATTCGTAATTTTCTGTGTCTCTCTCACGACGACGCTGCCTATTATGCCTAATGTGCTTCGAATGGATTTGTACTTTTCGAAATACATAGCGGTTATTTGTAACGATTCGAAATCTCGTATTTTACTTTCGTTTTTTACATGCGGCTATAGCCTCCGCCCCTGTACACCATTTTGAGAGGGTTCAGCACGGTGAGGGAGAAGCAGAGAGCAGAGCAGAGTGTTATTGTGCTTCGAATGGATTAGAAATCTCGTATTTTACTTTCGTTTTTTACATGCGGCTATAGCCTCCGCCCCTGTACACCATTTTGAGAGGGAGTTCAGCACGGTGAAGGAGAAGCAGAGAGCAGAGCAGAGTGAGTGTTATTGTGTTTCCAATGGATTTGTACATTCGTAAGTTTTTTCATAACGAATTATGCCGAAGACATTCGGGCATTCGCTATTTTGCGGTATAATTTATTTCGGATTCGGTTTTATTCGTAATTGCTTTGTTCGGAAATTCGAATGCTTCCGAATGTCCGAAAGTTGCTAAATTCGGACGAATTTCGATTCGTTACGAAACGAATTGCACAAGCCTAGTGAGTACACTGAGTGACATGAGTGAGCAGAGCAGTGTCATACCTCAGCTACAGCTCCTGTCCCAGCTATCAGGCACTGCTCTTTCCCTCCTCCTCCTCGCACACACAGACACGGGTCTTTGTGACAGGGAGGCAGCTCACTGTCCCCACAATTTATCAGCAGCATACAGCAGCACAGAGCCACACTGACCTTTCCGGGGCTCCACGGCACTCAGTCCACCACTCCTTACAGGAAACAGTACAATTTCTCCCCAGCCGATGAGAGCGGAGAAGGGGTGTGGTCTGGGGGAAGGCAATCTAGAAGCTCTGGACTGGATTGCAGAGCTCGGCTGGAACCCTGGGAGACACAGGGCGGGTCGGACCTGGATTCTATTTCCAGGATTTTGTGATTGTAAAATACAGCATGTAAGATAGCTCAAGGAGCTGCGGGCCCCCTGGAGCTGAACGCAGGATCGCACCTGCGACTCTCGCACCCTTGCACGCTACGCGCCTGGTGAAAACCCTCAATTATTACAAACACAATATTCTCAATGCACACACTTCTGAAAATGGCTGTACAGTGCCTTGCAAAAGTATTCACCACCCTTGGCTTTTTACCTATTTTGTTATATTACAGCCTTTAGTTCAATGTTTTTTTTTTAACTGAATTATATGTGATGGATCAGAACACAATAGTCTAAGTTGGTGAAGTAAAATTGGAAAAATATATACAGGTCCTTCTCAAAAAATTAGCATATTGTGATAAAGTTCATTATTTTCTGTAATGTACTGATAAACATTAGACTTTCATATATTTTAGATTCATTACTCACAACTGAAGTAGTTCAAGCCTTTTCTTGTTTTAATATTGATGATTTTGGCATACAGCTCATGAAAACTCAAAAATCCTATCTCAAAAAATTAGCATATTTCATCCGACCAATAAAAGAAAAGTGTTTTTAATACAAAAAAAGTCAACCTTCAAATAATTATGTTCAGTTATGCACTCAATACTTGGTCGGGAATCCTTTTGCAGAAATGACTGCTTCAATGCGGCGTGGCATGGAGGCAACCAGCCTGTGGCACTGCTGAGGTGTTATGGAGGCCCAGGATGCTTCGATAGCGGCCTTAAGCTCATCCAGAGTGTTGGGTCTTGCGTCTCTCAACTTTCTCTTTCCAATATCCCACAGATTCTCTATGGGGTTCAGGTCAGGAGAGTTGGCAGGCCAATTGAGCACAGTAATACCATGGTCAGTAAACCATTTACCAGTGGTTTTGGCACTGTGAGCAGGTGCCAGGTCGTGCTGAAAAATGAAATCTTCATCTCCATAAAGCTTTTTAGCAGATGGAAGAATGAAGTGCTCCAAAATCTCCTGATAGCTAGCTGCATTGACCCTGCCCTTGATAAAACACAGTGGACCAACCCCAGCAGCTGACATGGCACCCCAGACCATCACTGACTGTGGGTACTTGACACTGGACTTCAGGCATTTTGGCATTTCCCTCTCCCCAGTCTTCCTCCAGACTCCTTGATTTCCGAATGACATGCAAAATTTGCTTTCATCCGAAAAAAGTCCAGTCCGGTGCTGCTTCTCTGTAGCCCAGGTCAGGCGCTTCTGCCGCTGTTTCTGGTTCAAAAGTGGCTTGACCTGGGGAATGCGGCACCTGTAGCCCATTTCCTGCACACGCCTGTTCACGGTGGCTCTGGATGTTTCTACTCCAGACTCAGTCCACTGCTTCCGTAGGTCCTCCAAGGTCTAGAATCGGTCCTTCTCCACAATCTTCTTCAGGGTCCGGTCACCTCTTCTCGTTGTGCAGCGTTTTCTGCCACACTTTTTCCTTCCCACAGACTTCCCACTGAGGTGCCTTGATACAGCACTCTGGGAACAGCCTATTCGTTCAGAAATTTCTTTCTGTGTCTTACCCTCTTGCTTGAGGGTGTCAATGATGGCCTTCTGGACAGCAGTCAGGTCGGCAGTCTTACCCATGATTGCGGTTTTGAGTAATGAACCAGGCTGGGAGTTTTTAAAAGCCTCAGGAATCTTTTGCAGGTGTTTAGAGTTAATTAGTTGATTCAGATGATTAGGTTAATAGCTCGTTTAGAGAACCTTTTCATGATATGCTAATTTTTTGAGATAGGATTTTTGGGTTTTCATGAGCTGTATGCCAAAATCATCAATATTAAAACAAGAAAAGGCTTGAACTACTTCAGTTGTGTGTAATGAATCTAAAATATATGAAAGTCTAATGTTTATCAGTACATTACAGAAAATAATGAACTTTATCACAATATGCTAATTTTTTGAGAAGGACCTGTACATAAAACTCATAGGCCTGCGCCCAGGCACACCCTAATCACCCCATGTGCATTAGTGTTATCGCTCTGTGTAGCAGCAGGAACATGGGAAAGAATACTCTTACCGTCTCTGCCATAATAGAAGTGTTTATGCTCTTCCCTTTCACTGTGCTGGCAGGGAGAACAATGTGCCGGGGTCATATATATATGTAGACACATACACATGCATGTGTGTTTGAGCTTAAGGGTGCACACCCTAATGCAATAGGCTGCGCACACCTATGATAAAACTATTTTTCAGAAATAAAAGACTGATATTTGGCATGTGCGTATGTATTCACCCCCTTTGTTATGAAGCCCATAAAAATCTCTGGTGCAACCAATTGCCTTCAGAAGTCACATAATTAGTGAAATGATGTCCACCTGTGTGCAATCTAAGTGTCACATGATCTGTCATAATATATACACACCTTTTTGAAAGGCCCCAGAGGCTGCAACACCTAAGCAAGAGGCACCACTAACCAAACACTGCCACGAAGACCAAGGAACTCTCCAAACAAGTAAGGGACAATGTTGTTAAGTACAAGTCAGGGTTAGGTTATAAAAAAATATCCAAATCTTTGATGATCCCTAGGAGCACCATCAAATCTATCATAACCAAATGGAAAGAACATGGCACAACAGCAAACCTGCCAAGAAACGTCCGCACACCAAAACTCACGGACCGGCCAAGGAGGACATTAATCAGAGAGGCAGAACAGAGACCTGACAAAGCCCAGACCTTAGTCCAATAGAAAATCTGTGGTCAGACTTAAAGATTGCTGTTCACAAGCACAAACCATCCAACTTGAAGGAGCTGGAGCAGTTTTGCAAGGAGGAAAGGGCAAAAATCCCAGTGGTAAGATGTGGCAAGCTCATAGAGACTTATCCAAAGCGACTTGAAGCTGTGATAGCTGCAAAAGGTGGCTCTACAAAGTATTGACTTTAGGGGGGTGAATAGTTATGCACATTCACTTTTTCTGTTACCGTATTTTTCCGTGTATAAGACGCTACTTTTTGCTAAAATAATTCGACGGAAAATCAAGCAGCGTCTTATACACGGTCAGTCAGCCTTGGAGAGAGACGCGCGGGTGCGTAGCGGGTCATAGTTCGTCGAACGGCCGTCTAACGGCTTCCTCCAATCACGAGCTTTGTGTTAGTGACGTCAGCTGGAGTTGGAGGAGGAAGTGGAGAGTGTGGATAGTGTGCAGATGCGATCCTATTGGACGTGGAGAGTGCGCAGATCAGGGACCGGAGCATATTGAGATGTCACAGAATAATAAAAGTACCGGTAAGCGATTGTCTTATTCTGCAAATTTCAAACTGAATGTTTTCAGCTATGCGAAAGAGCATGGAAATAGAGCTGCAGAGAGACAGTTTGGACCTTCCCCCACTGAGAGTATGATCAGACAGTGGAGAAAACAGGAAGAACAACTCCTTAAGATGCCAAAAAAGAAGAAGGCCCTAAGAGGAAAACCAGCAAAATGGCCAAATTTGGAGCAGAGGCTTAAGACTTGGATTTTGGAGCAGCGCCAGAGTGGCTTATGTGTGTCAACCAAGCTTATTCAATGTCAGGCAAGAATGTTTGCAAGCGAAATGAACATTGTTGATTTTACAGGAAAGGCAAAATGGTGCTTCAATTTCATGAGGAGAGAAGGGTTGGCCATGAGAACACGAACAAAGTTAGCTCAGAAAATGCCACCAGTTTATGAGGATAAAATCCAACAGTTTCACTCCTATGTCATACAACTTAGGAAAAAATATGATTTTGAACCAAGTCAGATTGCAAACATGGATGAGGTCCCTCTCAATTTTGATGTGCCTTCCAACAGAACTGTTGATGTGAAAGGAATAAAAACAGTGGCTAACAAAACAAGTGGCCATGAAAAGACACACTATACTGCTGTGCTTGCATGCTGTGCAGATGGTACTAAACTGCCTCCTATGCTTATTTTTAAGAGGAAAACCTTTCCTAAAGAGACCATACCACCTGGCATTATTGTGCAAGTTCAAGAGAAGGGATGGATGAATGAAGACATTATGGCCATTTGGTTTGCAAAGGTTTGGTCCAGAAGACCTGGAGGGCTCTTAAAGAAGCCAGCTCTGCTTGTCTATGATCAATTCCGAGCACATTTAACAGAAAAGACTAAAAGGGTTGCATCGGATTTGCGAACATACCTAGCAGTTATTCCTGGTGGCCTTACAGGGCAGCTACAGCCACTAGATGTTTCAATAAATAAGCCATTTAAGGTCCTGATGAGAGAAGAATGGAGTAGATGGATGCAAAAAGCAGGTGATAACTTGACACCGGCAGGAAGAGTGAAAAAACCAACCATTACTGAGGTCTGCAATTGGGTCCTAAACTCATGGCATGGCGTCAAACAAGAGGTGATTGTGAAGTCCTTCAAGAAATGTGGAATCAGCAATGCCATGGACGGAACTGAGGATGATCTCACATATATAAACAGTGATTCCGAAGACAGCAGTGATGCAAAAGAAGTTGAAGAAATTCTGTCTGGAACTAGTGATGAAGAAGAGAACATTGATGCAACAGAGGCTGAATAAAGTGATATTCTGCATAATATACTGGTATGTAAACATTACTAAATAAAAATGTGTTCTGTTTTACCTATGTTTAAAACATTGATTTCTTGATTTTGGGTAGGAAAAGTGGGGGGCGTCTTATACATGGGGGCATCTTATACACGGAAAAATACGGTATTTTGTCCTATTTGTTGTTTGCTTCACAATAAATAAAAAAATCTTCAAAGTTGTGGTCATGTTCTGTAAATTAAATGATGCAAATTCTCAAACAATCCATGTTAATTCCAGGTTGTGAGGCAACAAAACACGAAAAATGGCAAGGGGGTGAATACTTTTGCAAGGCACTGTAAATGTGAATTGGGTGCTGCAGCGACCGTCGAAATCCAAAGCAAAAAGTATGTTGTCAGCGCACCAGGGATCTCCAGAATGGGCCCAAAGCTTTTTCCAGGGATCACATCATAATTACAAAAGCAACGTTTTGGAGCCACGCAGGACTCGTTCATCAGGCAAGAAACAATCCTGGGTCCTGCGTGGCTCTGAAACTTTTCTTTATAATTTTGATGTGATCCCTGAATAAAGCTTTGAACCCATTCTGGAGATCCCTGGTGTGCTGGTGACCTTTAACTATAGAGCAAAGTATCAGGAATCTCCAGCAAAGTGACAGGTACAGTAAGACAGTGTTTCTCAACCTTTTTTTGGTCAAGGCACCTTTTTAAATTCTGCACAATCTCAAGGCACCGCCTCCTAAAATGTAAAAACAAATCAAATAGTTTTACATAACGCAGCAGCATCTACACACGTAGGACACACAATGTTAGAGGTGGTTTATTCTCACAAAGCATATACTGTATATTTTTGCACACTGGCACTGACTAGTATTTCCATCCCTCACTCCACTAATGTGACCCAAGTCCTGACAGAGATGGGCAGAATAGGGGCAAACAAGGACATCCACAGGCACCCAATGTCATCCATATCAATCTATGATGTCATTGGTTGTTAGGATGCTGTCAGCTGGCCTGAGTGATTCCGTAGATTGGAATGCTACACACTAAAAATCCTATGGCATATTTGAGCCAGCTTGTTGACAATTTTAGGGCAATATAATTTTTTTAGCCATTTTGCCAAGGCACCCCTAAAGAACACAGAAGGCACCCTGGTTGAAAAAGGCTGCAGTAAGAGATGTTCAAATAAGTAATGCAAGTTTCAAGGGATCTGCTTAAAGTGTATGTAAAGCCAAAAACTTTTGTTTAGATTTGGATAGAGTGCAGAAGGATTAGAACCCCCTACCAGGTTTTTACTGCTATACAGGGTTCTGTTAGATTTACCTTCCTGTACTGTCGACAACATTTTACCAGACAGGAAGTGAGAAGAACTCTTCAACAGCAACACAGAGAAAAATAGAATGTTACTGCTAGAACCTCTGTCATCTTTTTATTTCTAATATTGAACATCCTGTCTCACACACGGTTGCCCGCAATCAGTATAGAAATGTGCATGGCCAACGGTGGCACTGTTAGGGTTGCCACCTTTTCTTCAAGTCAAACCCGAAAACTTTAGCGGCACACAGCAATTAATTTTTTTATACATATTGTAACGAAAACGTCCCACACTCCGCTTGAGTGCTTTCGTCATATACCACTTCCTCCCAGTCTGGAACTAGATATCAGATATTCCAACCACTGACAACTACAAACAAGATGATACTTGCTGAACATGAACTGTTTTATTTGAGATGACACACAAATATATACAGCAGGCTTACAATCCAACTGTAACCAGAAACCTAATTAACATGGGCTAGTTTACTAAATCATTTACCCAGATTAGGTGACTCAAAGATATGACCATTTAGGGTAGACTTCACGTCTCCTAGCTCACTGGCTATACAATACACATTATCATACATATCAACACAGAACTCCTTCATACAATAGCAGGGTTAATTAGCACAGACAACAATGGGTGAAAGAGTCTAAGAAGTTATACTAGACTCATTTACATTATACCAGACAACAAACAGACAGGTGGCTGGGGTTGATGACATTAGCATCTAACAGTATGTGTCCCAACATTATGAATCAGTCACTATTTCTAATATGGCATATACAGGGTTATCAGATGCTGTGTGTATTGGGGGGATATGGACCTGAATCCAAAGTAACACCACCTCAAGGGTCCCCAGGCATACAGCTCACAAAGAGTACCGTTCCCCCAAATGCCAGGGCCCATGATCGGTAGGCAAGAGGCTAGCATTCAGTCCCCTCCAAAAGCCCCTGTCTCGGCTAGGTCTGTCACATTTCTCCCCCATCAAAGGTTGACTTACAAGGTCCCAGACCTCCACCTGGTCTGGACATGCATTAGTCGGGCAAAGTGAATTCACATAGTCAGTCCACATGATCTCCAATCTTGGCTGCAAGGAATAGTTGACACCAGTAGGTGTGGGGCAGAGGTAATTTACTCTCTGCCAGCGCTTCAGCTGGGTGGTTTTTAACATTCCGGGGCTCGGTCTGCTGCTGGGCAGAGGGGCTGATCACCCCAGCTTCCTGAAGCTGTAAAGACACTGTAGGTGCTAGGCAGAGTTCAGTCTATGAATTGTTTCTGCCAACCCCAAAGTTGGGGATTCCCATGCTTTGGCTATCGTTTGTTTTGCTGCAGTTAGAAGTGAAATAAAAAGATTAAATTAAAAAATGTTAAGCATTCCGGTTTTAGATTAAGTAGTGTCGTAAACGGGTCTAGTGACAAATATAGAAAAAAAGGTGCTTGTGCGCTTACCACTCAGTAAAAATAGAAACACTAAAGTGCAAATATTGCTGAACAAATTAAATATTAAGGCCCCTTTCACACTGGGGCGTTTTTCATGCGGTTTAGCGCTAATAATAGCGCTGTTATACCGCATGAAAAAATCCTGCCCTGTGCCTTCAATGTGAAAGCCCGAAGGCTTTCACACTGAAGCGGTGCGCTAGCAGGACCGCTCCAAAAGTCCTGCTAGCCGCTTCTTTACAGCGGTAAAGGAGCGGTGTGTTCACCGCTCCTTTACCGCGGTCTCCCATTGAAATCAATGGGACAGCGCGGTAATACCGCCCGCAAACCGCAGCAATAGCCGCGGTTTGCGGGCGGTATTAACCCTTTTTCGGCCACTAGCGGGGATTAAATTAACCCCCCTAGCGACCGCATACCGCGGTAAGAACGACAGTATAGCAGCGCTGAAAATCGCGCTGCTATACCGCCAACGCTCCTGCCCGCCCCAGTGTGAAAGGGGTCTAAGAGACAACTAGCAGCTAACTTCTATAATGTGACCAACATACAATAAAATAGTTTATATAGTGAAGCAGCGCTAAATGTCAATAGAAAGTGCTAATATTAAAAGTGCTATTAATAAAGTCTAACTTCTCATAAATTAAATAAATGGGGTGACAAAATCAACAATAATAAAATTAAATTAAAACGTCCAAACAGTGACTATGTAAATAAAGTGCTAAATAGCCAAAATGGCAGTCCAAATAGCAACAGCTAATTGCAGGGAGAGAAGCAAGGATGGGTGTGGGAATACACCTTGTCTCATCAGAAACACACTGGATCAGATGAACAAATGATGCATAAATAATCCTCCCCCATAGACACCAGCCTCTCACCTCTCTGGTGGACCCCACGGGGTCAGTAATAACCACAAAGATCTCCACTGCTCACAATGAGAACTTCCAGTCCTTTTGCGTGACCCGAAACCACTGTAGGGATCTCCACAGCTTACCAGTGTTCTTCCTTAAAGCGAATCTTCCTGATGGACCCCACAAGGTCAATAATGGCCACAAAGATCTCCACTGCTCACAATGAGAACTTCCAGTCCTCTCTGGTGGACCCCACGGGGTCAGTAATAACCACAAAGATCTCCACTGCTCACAATGAGAACTTCCAGTCCTTTTGCATGACCCGAAACCACTGTAGGGATCTCCACAGCTTACCAGTGTTCTTCCTTAAAGCGAATCTTCCTGATGGACCCCACGAGGTCAATAATGGCCACAAAGATCTCCACTGCTCACAATGAGAACTTCCAGTCCTTTTGAGTGACCCGGAACCACTGTAAGAATCTCCACAGCTTACCAATGTTCTTCCTTAAAACGAATCTTACTCCATAATATTCAGAAAAAAACAAAAAGGGACTCCATAGTGAAGCATGTAAAGGAAAGCCCCAAGAAAAGGCGTTTATTCAAATAAAAACAGCTAAAAAACACGTTAAAAACCAAGGGGTAAAAAACGCCAAACAAAATGTTCATAAAATACTAACTTCCGGTTTACGGCCGCAAACCGGAAGTGGACGTCACTTAGGCTCCTCCTCCCGACGCGTTGCATCACTACACACGTGACTTCATCAAGGGCATAGGGGCCAAGTGACTAATAGGAGCTTATATACACTTCTGATCATCATATGCAAATTAATACCAAGCAATGGATTCTGGGAGATCAGTCAGGTCATTCTTGGTCTCCATGATCTTGACAACTACTGCCCAGAACAAGGTATAAATACAAACTAGATAAAAGAGTAAATAGATAAAAAGATATACATTAAAGTTGCTAACGTCAAAACATTAAAACTAAATATTGCACAAACATTAAAAAAAAAAAATATATATAAATAAAAAACATAGAAAAAATTTAAATGAAAATTAAAAAAAAAAAAAAAAAAAAAAAAATTGATGTAACTACTAAAATACACATCTAATAATTGGAAATAAAGCAATTAAGATCAAACTCAATATTTAAACCTAGAGGGGTAAGCGACTGTAACTCAAAAATCCAACGAGACTCAGCTTGACTGAGAGTGATGACCTTGTTACTTCCTCTCCAATGGGGTCTATACTTTTCAATACCCCAAAAGGAAAGGGACCTGGGATCTTTCCCATGAACTTCAGCAAAGTGCCTAGATACACTATGCTTGGGAAAGCCAGATTTAATATTTTGAACATGTTCCCTCAACCGTTTCCAGAGGGGCCTTTTCGTTCTGCCCACATACTGGAGTTTGCATGAGCACTCCAGTACGTAGACAGCCCCTTCAGTCCTACAGGAAATAAACTCTTTGATAACATAATTTTTTCCTGTGGAGGTGGCTACAAAATCATCTTTTTTGGACTTCTTAAACTTAGTATGCCTACACGCATAACAATACTTGCACGGGTAGAAGCCCTTTCCTTCAAAAAAGGAAAAAGGCTTCTTAGTTGGAGGATCCAAAACATTCTTGGCTAGTATATTGCGAAGGGTAGGAGCCCTTCTATAAATGAATTTAGGAAATGGAGGTAATAATTGAGACAAGTGGCGGTCTGCTTTTAAGACATTCCAATGTTTCCGGATGATGGATTCTAATTTTTTGAACTGCATATTGTAATCGAGGATCAATGGAACCTCTACATAGTTGACCTTTTCTTTTTCTCTGTCTCTAAGGAGAGTAATTCGTTCCAAGCTACCTACTTCGTCGATCTTCTTTTGGAGGAACCCCTGATCATATCCTTTATCACGAAAACGGTCCCCAATGAATTCGGCTTGCTGTCTAAACTCAGACTCAATAGTGCAATTCCTTCTCAACCTCACTAGCTGTCCCTTAGGAATATTCATTACCCAAGGTGCATGTTTTGACGTTAGCAACTTTAATGTTTATCTTTTTATCTATTTATTATTTTATCTAGTTTGTATTTATACCTTGTTCTGGGCAGTAGTTGTCAAGGTCATGGAGACCAAGAATGACCTGACTGATCTCCCAGAATCCATTGCTTGGTATTAATTTGCATATGATGATCAGAAGTGTATATAAGCTCCTATTAGTCACTTGGCCCCTATGCCCTTGATGAAGTCACGTGTGTAGTGACGCAACGCGTCGGGAGGAGGAGCCTAAGTGACGTCCACTTCCGGTTTGCGGCCGTAAACCGGAAGTTAGTATTTTATGAACATTTTGTTTGGCGTTTTTTACCCCTTGGTTTTTAACATGTTTTTTAGCTGTTTTTATTTGAATAAACACCTTTTCTTGGGGCTTTCCTTTACATGCTTCACTATGGAGTCCCTTTTTGTTTTTTTCTGAATATTATGGAGTAAGATTCGTTTTAAGGAAGAACATTGGTAAGCTGTGGAGATTCTTACAGTGGTTCCGGGTCACTCAAAAGGACTGGAAGTTCTCATTGTGAGCAGTGGAGATCTTTGTGCCCATTATTGACCTCGTGGGGTCCATCAGGAGGATTCGCTTTAAGGAAGAACACTGGTAAGCTGTGGAGATCCCTACAGTGGTTTCGGGTCACGCAAAAGGACTGGAAGTTCTCATTGTGAGCAGTGGAGATCTTTGTGGTTATTACTGACCCCGTGGGGTCCACCAGAGAGGACTGGAAGTTCTCATTGTGAGCAGTGGAGATCTTTGTGGCCATTATTGACCTCGTGGGGTCCATCAGGAAGATTCGCTTTAAGGAAGAACACTGGTAAGCTGTGGAGATCACTACAGTGGTTTCGGGTCACGCAAAAGGACTGGAAGTTCTCATTGTGAGCAGTGGAGATCTTTGTGGTTATTACTGACCCCGTGGGGTCCACCAGAGAGGACAGGAAGTTCTCATTGTGAGCAGTGGAGATCTTTGTGGCCATTATTGACCTCGTGGGGTCCATCAGGAAGATTCGCTTTAAGGAAGAACACTGGTAAGCTGTGGAGATCACTACAGTGGTTTCGGGTCACGCAAAAGGACTGGAAGTTCTCATTGTGAGCAGTGGAGATCTTTGTGGTTATTACTGACCCCGTGGGGTCCACCAGAGAGGTGAGAGGCTGGTGTCTATGGGGGAGGATTATTTATGCATCATTTGTTCATCTGATCCAGTGTGTTTCTGATGAGACAAGGTGTTTTCCCACACCCATCCTTGCTTCTCTCTCTGCAATTAGCTGTTGCTATTTGGACTGCCATTTTGGCTATTTAGCACTTTATTTACATAGTCACTGTTTGGACGTTTTAATTTAATTTTATTATTGTTGATTTTGTCACCCCATTTATTTAATTTATGAGAAGTTAGACTTTATTAATAGCACTTTTAATATTAGCACTTTCTATTGACATTTAGCGCTGCTTCACTATATAAACTATTTTATTGTAAACGGGTCTAGTTGTTTCTGTTGTCGGAACATTTTAGAGGCCATTGCAAAGATTTCGTCCACCATACATGCAAGTGAGTGCCCAAATCTGAACAGCCCCTAAAGCAAAGAGCTGAATGTGTAGGCGCAAACTTGGCCACTCTAGCAGGTACAAGGGACCACCGCGTCAGGACCTTGTAATTTATTTCCATCGCCGTGACATTGGGCGAGGATGATTTTATGGTTGACCAAATCTTAGTCCAATCAGCATTATCTAGGGTACGCCCCAGGTCCTCCTCCCATTTCCGAACATAGGTTGGTTTGTCATAATTGGGGTCTATAAGTAGTTGGGTGTAGAGGGTTGATATCATTCCTCTGGCTAGTGGATCTTTTTTACAAATTTTTTCAAAATTAGATAATTGGGTCAGTGGTGTTGCAACTTGTAAAAGTGGAGAAAATAAATTTTTAATTTGGAGATATCTAAACTGTTCTGTTTCTGGTAAGTCGTGTTTCTCTCTGAGTGTAGAAAAAGGTACAACGTTTTTTGAAGTGACCAAGTCATGTAACGTCAGTATTCCTGTTTTTGTCCAAGCTTTAAAAGTGTTTGGAAAAATCCATGCCGGATAAAAAGCTGGATTTTTGAGGAAAGATAAGAGGGGATTGTGTTCCGATTGTAATTGGTGTTTACGTTTAAATTTATCCCAAAGGGATAAAAAGTGTTTTGTGATAGGGTTACTCAATTCACGTCGATCTCTTGGCCGAAGCCATAGTATGTTGGAGATCAATAAAGGGTCACTTTCTGAGGCCTCTACCGATACCCTTAAGGGAGATTCCTGTGTTGCGTGGTACTTTGGAAGACTAGCTAAGTGAGCAGCATTGTAATAGGTTGCTAATTTGGCATAGCCTAGTCCACCTTGTTATTTAGGGAGATGTAGTGTGCGAATCGGTATGCGTGGTTTGGAGGTACCCCATATAAAGGTAGATGTTCTTTTTTGGCTCAATCTTAAATAATATGAAGGGATTGGGATTGGCAGGACTCTAAACATATATAATAGTTTGGGTAGGATAGTCATTTTAGAAGCATTGATCTTCCCTATCCAGGACAGCGGGAGATGGGACCATTGTTTTAGTAAATTTGTAATCTATTTTAATAGAGGGGGGTAATTGGCTGAAAATAAATCTGTTATGGCGGCTGTCAGGTTTACTCCTAAGTATGGTAGTGATTTCTCTGCTCAAGAAAAGGGGAGTGCTATTTTTGTTGGGATTCATTCTGCTTCTGTAAGTGAAATATTAAGCACTACACATTTCTTGGGATTGATGACCAAGCCAGAGAATACATGCAGATTTTATGCGGATAACCTCCAATCTCAATGCCGGTAATTGTGGGATTGGTTCTAATATATTGGGCTAATGGTTCTAATACTAGGGCAAATAGGAGGGGAGATAATGGGCATCCCAGTCGTGTACCTCGCTTAATGTTGAAGGAATCCGATTTATATCCAGCATATTTTATGTATGCTTTTGGATTGTTATAGAGTGCTTCACTCCATTTTATAAAATGAGGACCAAAACCCCATTTTTGTAAAGAATAATACATATAAGGCCAGGATACCGTGTCAAAAGCTCTCTTTATATTGAGGGATAAAAAGCATGAGGGAATACGTCGCTTCCTGGCAATATGCGCAAGAAGCATTGCTCTGCGGACATTGTCACCCGCTTGCCTGTTTGGCATAAAGCCTACCTGGTCTCTATGTATAAGTTTATTTATGATACCATTAAGGCGTTTAGCCATAATTGTTGCCAACAGCTTGATATCCAGATTCAAGAGACAGATGGGACGGTAGTTTGTACATGAGGTGTCATCGGTGTGTGGTTTTGGAATCATGCAGACAATTGCCAATAATGATTCTTGTGTAAAGGAGTGTCCATTTAATAATGTATTGAATGCCCCAGCTAACATGGGGGAAAGGGTTTCTGTAAATGTTCTATAATATAATGCTGAATATCCATCTGGGCCTGGTCACTTGTTTATTTTTAAATCTTTGATGGAAAAAGCTACTTCTTCAGTCGTTATAGGTTCCTCCATTAGATTTCTTTGGGTTTGCGATAATTCTGGTAAGGTGATATGAGAAAAGAAAGATTCCGCTTCTGAGAGGTTGAATTCATTGGTTGATTCATATAAAGAAGCAAGGTGTGAGTGGAATTTGCAAACTATTTTGGTGGGGTTGCTAGTATATATATCTTTTGCTAATTTTAAACGGATTGGCTTGAACTTTTTGTTTAATGAGTTTAGAGCCCGTGCCATGTATGTACCTGGTTTGTTGCTTTTTGTGTAGAAATTGTATCTAGAGCGTTTGTAAGATTTCATCCTCGCCGGAACAGCGCAGCGGCACATGCACAGCAGGTCCCCTCCCCCTGTTTACACATAAACAGAGAGGAGGGTGAGGCGGATTCACTCTCGGCTGTGCCTGTGTGTGTGTCTGTGTGACATCCGGGATCGCACAGACAGGCAGCCCGCGGCCGTGAGAGGAGAGGAGTCTGCCTGTCTGTGCGATCCCAGATGTCACCCCCCCCCCGCACACCCCCTCCCCCTTGCCACTGTAGCTGTCTCACCTCTCCGTGCCTGTCAGTGTGCCGCTTCGGCGCTGCCACCGCGGCGGCTGGTGTAGTAAAATCACGGAGGGGGGTGCCGGTCTGACATCCCCCAGTGTGCTGTACCCGGGGGTGGCCCGCCCCCCTCGCCCCCCTCGCCCCCCCCTTAGTACGCCTCTGACTGTACCATCATGTCCAGTGATTAATTATATTAAAGATTTTTATATGTGTAGCACACGGACCTTTTTCCTGCCTTTGGCTCACTTATTGGTCAAGGCACACCGCGCTATATGCCCGTACACTCCTGTTTTAAGAGGTTGAGCGGTGTTAACAATTTTTGGGTCCTGCAGCAAGTTATCCCCTTCAACTGGTTCTTGTCTCCTAGAGTGTAGGGACAAGTCTCTATTTCTCCCCAGGAAGGCCAATGTCCACACCACTTTAACTCCAACGCTGAGTTTATTTTATAAGCAAGGTTCAAGTTCAGCAGACAGGAAAGGTGGATGAGGGAAAGGACAATAAGGTTTTGGGAGATAGGTCCAGGCACAAACTGGTACAATAGTCGCTACTTGATCCCAAGTAGGTTTAGCTCACCTGGATAGTCCCCTGTAAGAGTGGATCCTAGCAGCCGGAGTGATGCTCGAACGTTCACTTTAGGTTTCCGAGATACGATCGAGAGATCCTCTGCCACAGAATCTTTAAGTCCTAAGCTTCTCAGCATTTGCAACACAAGGACAGGTGCCAGCGATAGCACGTTGCAAGGCCTGTGACGGATCTTTGAATCCCTCCAGAAGTTAACCAGGCCTCTCTTTCACCGTGAACTCTCACCGGTCCATCAGAAAGGTCCTCCCCCGGTCTCCTCTTTTTAGAGCGGGTCCACCCTTTCCCGGGCACCCTGGGATTCCTCTTCTGGAGATAGGCTGCAGCTAAAGGTGCTGGGCCTACTAGTGCAGTTGCAGCCCCAGGCTAAAGGTGCCTGAGATTGATACAAGCGCGCAACCTTGGCCTGAAGGGCCGGGCGGCGCGAACCGCTCACTCCCCAGCGCTACAGTCTCTTCTCAAGATGGCGTCTGCCCCTTATGTATCCCCTCCCAGCATGCACAGCAGGCCAACCACGCCCACCGCACCACTGCCGAGAGAGGACACCCTAAGGCATAGCAATGTCACCCACGGTTCAACCCTGACCTGATATGGCAGTGCCACCTACAGGCCACAGGGAACTGTACATCAGATTACATCACATAGGCAGAAGCGAATACCAATAATCAAAGTGGTCTGAGCCTGGCTACTAGCTCAGACCAACCCCCTAAATTTAAGTACATAGCACCCCTGAAAAGTAAAGGGGCGCTACATATGAATTTTTTTATGTAAATCCTTTGTGATTACTCTATTCAGTATATATGATTGAATATTGATATATTTTTACATCATGGACCACTGATTTGGTGCTGTGACTTTACATTTAATTAATTTCTCGGTCAAGAACCCATTATTTACCCTCTGACACGCCTCATTCAAAGTCCCACCTCTATTTCTATCCTTCTTGCTACACAATTAGGGATGAAGGCATGTCATTGTATACTTAGGCTGGGACAGGTCACACCCCCTTGAATCACTAAAATATGGGTGGAAGACACCCGCTTTAGTGGCCTGACCAACCCAATAAGCTCATTTATAATTCGCCAACTTCCATACATACACCATCTCCCTGACTACAGTCAGAAAAATGTAATATTATTTATATTGGTCAGTTTACCACTGGCTAATGTATACCATATAATCCAATTAAATCTATTATGACTACTATTACTATCTTGAATTCCATTGCCTACAGAGATCTACGTGATTCCCTGAAAGCACCCCCCTATCCACCTCCGAGATATTTTCAAATATGGGTGGTGTGGCTGGCTTTCCTTGGTCTCAGTCACCGGGGTTGTGACACGCTCAGTTCCCTTCCCCCGCCCATCTTCGGATGGGGGCGGGCTTTGACCTCAGCTCATCGGCATCATGACTACACATTTCGCACGCGGCACCAATTGACGCTATGCTGTGGGAGTCTGTGTCTCTTCCATCATTCACGTCGCAGCTATAGGTAGATGGGCACCCACGTGACCGTTGTATCATGAAGGGGAGGTCTTTTCCCCTCCTATACTGCTACACTGACGTCTCTACATGACGTTGACGTGAACACGCCCCAAACCTTGGGTATTTCAGTGGCGGCCATTGCCGTTTCACTTCACACGCTTTCACCATTGGGAGATGATCAGCCTGCGCCATACACACACATATCTTTGGTAATTTACCCATACTTATTTCCATGCACTTTCCTTTTGGTTTTTATTTGCTACATAACCCTATGGCACATATAATTCGATTTTTGTTTATATATCCCTGGTACATGTCTTCTCGTGGGTTAATACAACACATATGTACATTTACACATACCTATCCCCTGGTCAAATCTATGACATACAACACTCATCACTACCTTTTTACACTTCTCTTCCCTATCTACACTTAATCATTTTGACTTCCTTCCCCTAGAACCGGGTGCACATTTCAGCATGTCTGCCCACCCCCATGTGTTGGTATGTTGGGGTGTTCCGACAATATTGGCTACTGCTTCCCAAGGTCCGAAATTCATCTTTTTGGGGGATGTTCTCTGCCTCAATCCGGGTGAGACTATATAACCCAGACCACCGACAAATCCCACTATAGGATTTGTGACCAACCTGTGGGTTTTTTGTGAGTATTATTAAAACTGGCTGTTTCTCTTTACTTACCTTTTACCTGCATAGAGGGCACTATACACTAACAGACGGTTTAATATTTCATTTTTTAGTATATATGTGCATCTGACTCCTGATGATTGGTTGAAAGCCAATAAACGTGTCGAGTTACCAACTTATGGATGCTAAAAAACTTTTCAAACAAATTTTCATCAGTCATTTTTTATGTATTGACCATTGTATCAACTGTACCAATTATGTTTATCCTTTGATTTATTCTGTATTGACTGTACCATCATGTCCAGTGATTAATTATATTAAATATTTTTATATGAATTTTATTATGTAAATCCTTTGTGATTACGCTATTCAGTATATATGATTGAATATTGATATATTTTTACATCATGGACCACTGATTTGGTGCTGTGACTTTACATTTAATTAATTTCTCGGTCAAGAACCAGTTATTTACCCTCTGACACGCCTCATTCAATGTCCCACCTCTATTTCTATCCTTCTTGCTACATTTAGATTCAAGTCCTTTCAGGCCCTCAGCCAAGCACATGCTAAGGCCTATCAACAGATCTTCAATACACTGGCTGTCTTCCAGGGGGAGAAGCCCCAAGAGAATAACACTGCTGATCAGGCCTCTGTTTTGCTTGCGTCTATCTATCAAGGTTACTTTGCGGTATAAACAAGGAGTCTGAAACCTCTGCAGTGTGTAAATTTGCTTTTACTGAACAGAAATGCTGTACATATGTAGCGACCTCACCCCTCTCACCCCTTCTCATTCTCGGCTTGTCTTTCTTTGTCTAGGGGTGTTAGTGCTGGGGGGAGGGATGAGATACACCACGGCCCATGTCCTCCATAGTGAAAAGGTGAGGGCCAGAAAGATCGGGCTTTGTGTAGATGTCCTAGAGTCAAGTCCTGTACTTCGTCCCTGACTCCTTTGCTCCTAGTAACCAGAGTTCCACACAGTGAATAGGTCCAACACAGTTTTATTCTTTTTAGCGAATAAACACACAGCATGGTTAAGTTGGATTCTTTTGCAACAACTTAGTCTTAATGGGAATAGGTCGAGGCACAATCCTTTCCCTTCTCTTGCCAACCACTGTGGTATCACCAGTGGCGAATAGTCACTGCCACTGACTATGTGAAATAGAACGTGAATTACCTTCGCTAGCACGGCCCCTGTCAGGGGAAGGATATCCGTCCAAGGAAGATACCGGAGGCCTCTCTGTCACCAGCAATGCTGCGCCGGACTCTCCAGAGAAGTTCTGCACACCAGACCTCACAAACTCAGACACGGGCACCCAAGGAGTTAGGGCCCCCTCGGATTCCTCCACCCTCGCGGAACTCAGTCGAAGGTACTGAGCCCCAGGCATCCACCATAGTACCTCACCCAGGCTAAAGGTGCCTGAGATGGACTCCATCTCCGCTCTGGCCAGGTCAAAGGCATCTGGGCCCGGAACACCGGGACGCCAGCAACCAAGCTGAAGGTGCCTGGGTGCGGCCACGTCCTCCGACTCTGCACTCTGAACCCCGTGGTAAGGGCGTTTGCCCCTTTTATCTCCTCTCCCTTCACGCCACAGCGGGTTCCCCGCCCCGCTGTACCAGCTCCAGGGGAGGACAAAAAGGCACAGTCTTACGGTGTGAGTTCACCTCCGGCCCCTGGCAACAACGCCACCTATAGGTCCAGGGAACTTCACACCACCAGAGTCCTCCAAGAACCATAAAAGGGCCTCAGATCCTTTAGCAATCAGTGCATCTGGGCTACACTACCACCCAGATGCTTCCCCTAAATTCAAATACCCGCTACACATATATAACTGTTACAATATTAGGAATACAGTATAAGTCTGACAGATATTGGTAGCAAGATGCCTAGCAAATAAGCAGAAACTATGGTCTATACACAGTAAAAGTATTCTTGGAAGTTACTTAACTCCGGTTACTGCGTGTTCGTGATCTATTTTGACAACAAGGCTTCTGGAGATCAGGCACCTTCTTGTTGGCTGGTCCTCTTCTGGTCTTAAAGCATGATGAGTGGCTTCTGGTCTTACAGACTTTGGTTCTAATGCATGATGAAGTCTCTCCCAGCTTATGCCTGGCAACTTTTATATAGCTCAGGTTGTTTTACATAACAACCGACCATCATAAGGACATCTTTGTAATTCTTTCAGTTTGAGAGACCCTCTCTTACCTGTTTACTGTAGCTATAGAGACAATAGCCTGTTCAAACTGTCAATTGAATACAACAATGGCATCTACATTCCCATTGTATCCAACAGCATTTGTTTGAGAAGTTATGTGCCTGTGAAACCAGAACCCTGTTCCAGTCTTATAATAAAAATTCATATTTTATATCAAACGCAACACAGCCTATCAAACATTTATCGTTTCCCCAGCCACTTTCTAGGCACCCCTCTCCCAGGGATTGGCTAAGGTCAGATAAATATTTATCACCCAGTGGCTGACCCTCCTACTCTGTTTGGAATCTCCTTCCAAAGGCAGACAGGAGGAATCAACCACCAAGCTTAGAGAAACCTGGCAAGACCTGGAAAATATATTGTTACTCCACTGAGTATTGCATTGCTAAAAACTAAATCTAGCCTGACTAGGGTAGGTTGCTACATATAGTATTATAGTTGCTTGTTAGATGTGTCGTAGAATAAAAAATGAAAGGTAGGTGATCACAGTTGGGTCTTTCCATAGCCAAAAGACTGGACAATATAGACAATCAATAACAAGTTTTTGTTGTGGTTGGGAAAAGCTGCAGGACAAATATTCTGACATATGATTAACAGAGTTGTACTGCAGCATTGTAACTTAACTGCAATTTATATCCTCCTTTCAACTTTAAGTGTATGTATAGCAAAAACTTTTTTTTTAAAACACAAATGAAATTACTATATTGCTGTGGCAAATCCAATGATTTTAAACTATGAGCAAAATTATTATTGTTGAAAAAATACATATGGAAGATATAGTTTGCTGTGTATACTGTACCATTTTTTTGTCATTTAAGTTTTTTATTTTTCATCAGAAAAAAATCATTACAGAATCATAAATATTAAAGATGATTACAATTGACTCAACAAAAATCTCAGGTATTATTACCATAGAAACTTAGACAAATTATTATCGTAAAAACCAATACTGACAATGTTTAAACAAAAAGTAATAATATCTAGCCTCATCTTGGTCAAGTATATAATCAAGTAATCTTATAAACTGATAATAACTTATATTAAGAAAATCTAGTTCCCACAAAAATAAACCGAAAATACTGTACCATTTTAATATTAAGGACAAAGCATATGTAAATTAGAGCCTAAGGTGAACAGTTTCAATGTGTCAAGCTTTTGTGTTTCAGGTTAGTTGAAGGTGCAATATGACAGATGCATCTGTCAGTATTTTAAAGTGACTCCTTAGTGGGAATGTTACAGCTGCCTCCTTAGGCCTCCTCCCTACATGTTCTTGTTTGATGATATGATTGAAAAAGTCTTCACAGCAGTGATCTGGCCTGGATGCCTGTTTGAGGGTCAGGGTAAAAGGACCTTCTGTTGCTGGTTCTTAAGTTGATTTACATGTTGTATCATTTGGGATGACCTCTTGGAAAGGACATGCTGGCTGTACCTTGATTCCAGCAGAGAGAGAGGTCTCTTCAGTGTACCTGCAAAGGGAGCAGATGTTTTCATGGGACTGAGCCAAAGCTTTCAGCCCATGTAAGGTCACATATTCACAAAGGTTATGTAGGGCAATAAAAACCTAACAATGCATTTTGTGCAGCAGTTATTACAACATGTCGTTATGTCCCACTTGAATATAGTAAAATTTCTATTTCATTTTCTTGCTTTTTCTTGGGTTTAACATGCAGCACTGTGGATTTAATTTTAAAGAATTAATACATTTAAATATGTGGTACTTAATACTTTACTGAAAAAAAGAGGAGGAACCCATAGAATAAGCGGTTTTCTATATCTACATGGGAATGTGAAAGGTATAGAAGTTGCATTAGGGTCCATTCACACTATGTACAGTGTCTGGTGTTTTTCTGCACTTAGTTAATGTTAGTCACTGCAAGGGCTCCTAGAAAACATTTATTTCGATGTGCCCTGTTCACACTGCATCACTGCCTTCGGGTGGTTTGCAATGCATTGCACTATGTGCAGTTACTGGTGTTTTTATGTGCTTGAACAACGCCAGTCATTGAAAAGGCACATAGAAAGGATTTTTTTTATTTTTTTTATTCTTTATTTTAACTTTTTTCTTTTACAAAGATAATCACATTACAACTTTTCATGTAAAACATCTTATTCAACAATTCTGATTATTTTACTCTTATTCTCTTTTTATTTTACATATACCTTGATATACCTTGATCACTCTTTACCAAAACAAAAAGCTTTTCAGTTCTCCAACCACTGATTTCTCCTTTTTCACATTGAACATTATTTTATTTTGATTCATTCTTATGCTATATCTTTGTTGCATTATCATCAACCTGGCCCCCACCCTGGTTGTCCCCCTTCCCCAGAGAAAGAAATAAACCTGACAATACAGGTTTAATCATAGAACAGTAAGAGAAAAAAAAAAAGACAAAAAAAAAGAAGGAAATAGTTCCCCCCTCTCCCCACTCTCCTCCCCTCACTCCCCCCTTTCCCTATATGTAACATAGGGAGCCCAGATTTGTTAGTACTTGTCCTCCTGCTCTTTCATGCTGATGGTAAGATTTTCCATTTGTTGAACTTCTGTTATTTTAGCCATCCATTGTGTTCTAGTTGGAGGGACATTGCTTTTCCAAAGAACTGGAATACATGCTTTCGCTGTTGTTAGCAAATGTCTCAGCAATTAATTTTTATACTTTTCTGTCGAAATAGGGATGTCGAACAGCAGGAAGGCAGCAGGGTTATCTCCAAGAGACACATCCATTATTTCTTTCACTGTTTCTGAGACCATTTTCCAAAAATCTTTTATTCCCTTGCATTCCCAAAAAATGTGCATCATAGTGCCAACGGCTCCTTGGCATCGCCAGCAAAGGCTGGATACCTGTGGATATATTCGGTTCAATACTTCTGGGGTTCTATACCACCTGCTCAAGATCCTTTAACTCCCTTCTTAATATCTGGTTGCTATTGAGGCCTTGTGTGTAAACCTAAATATATTATTTTTCTGTGATTCAGAAAAAATTACCCCCAGATCCCTTTCCCAGGCCTGTATAAAGCCCAAGTTCTGTGGGGCTTTCAATTCAGTCACCATGGCATACAGCATAGATATTGCGTGTCTCACTGATTCTCCCTTTAGACATATCTTTTCAAACTTAGATGGTATAGCTTTTTCTCTCGTTTGCATAGAGATTGATCTGAGAAAAGCATTTAGCTGCATTCTCCTAAGTGGATCCAATATTTCTGAAAACTCACGGTCTATCTCTTCTCTAGACATCACTTGGTTATCTACCGTAAAGTGTATAAGTCTACTTTTGCCCTGTCGTTTTAAATTCATAAAACTTTTATCTTTTAGACCTGGTTCAAACGCCGGGTTACCCACAATTGCAATCATCGGGCTCAGGAGGGTCGATATTTTAACACCCACCGTTGGATGTTGCTTCACTGCTTGCGGTATGGCCATGCTCGTAAGCCAGATTAATCCCTCCAAGGGTGTCTCTGATATTGCTTGTTCCATGTGTACCCATGGTTTGTCTTTTTGAGATGAGCACCAGTCCAGTACTCTTGTTAAGTGTATTGCCTCACAGTAGCCCTCCGGGGCTGGGAATCCCACCCCTCCTTTTTCTTTTGGTAGAGTCAGAATGTCTCTACCGATTCTGGCAGATTTTCCAGCCCATTTAAACCTCGCAAATCTTGTTTTCAAATCTCTCAGGTATCCCAAAGGGATCTTGATAGGTAGGGTCTGTAGTAGATATAGAAATCTCGGCATTGCATTCATTTTTATAATGTTAATTCTGCCGAACCATATAAACACTTCTTTATCCCATTTCTGTAGGTCTAATTTAATCTGTCGCGCCAAGGGGGCAAAATTAAGTTCAAATATCCTATTTAGTCTATTTGATATTTTTGTCCCCATATATCCTATATGGGAGTCGGTCCATCTAAACGCAAAGAAGGTGTATAACTGCTGCTGCAATGCTGTACTCATCTCCACACCCATTGCTTCTGATTTATTATAATTAACCTTAAAGTTGGACAGTCTCCCGTACTTGCCTATCTCAGAAAGCAATATCGGGAGGGATAGCGCTGAGAGAGTTATGAAAAACAAAAGGTCATTCGCAAATGCAGCCACCTTATGTTCCTTTCCCTTTAGCACAATACCCCTGATGTCTGGCTTGGCCCTTATTGTTCTTAAAAATGGTTCCAGTGTCAGGATAAAGATAATAGGTGATAGTGGACAACCCTGCCGTGTTCCATTTCTTATGGAGAAAAGCTCTGAGAGTACCTCATTTATCCTGACTCTGGCTTTTGGAAAGGAATATAGACTCATGACTAGGGATAAGCCGAACACCCCCCCGGTTCGGTTCACACCAGAACCTGCGAACGGACCGAAAGTTTGCGCGAACTTTAGAACACTATATATAGTCTATGGGACTCGAACGTTCAAAATCAAAAGTGCTAATTGTGAAGGCTAATATGTAAGTTATTGTCCTAAAAAGGGTTCGGGGACCCGGGTCCTGCCCCAGGGGACATGTATCAATGCAAAAAAAAGTTTTATGATGTTTTTTCGGGAGCAGTGATTTTAATGATGCTTAAAGTGAAAAAAAAGTGAAATATTCCTTTAAATATCGTACCTGGGGGGTGTCTGTAGTATGCCTGTGAATTGGCATGTGTTTCCCGTGTTTAGAACTGTCCCTGCACAAAATTAAATTTCTAAAGGAAAAAAAGTCATTTAAAACTGCTTGCGGCTTTAATGTAATGTCTGGTCCTGAAAATATGGATGGAAATCATTGAGAAAAATGTCATTGGTACCCCCCCCCCCCGGCCCATTACCAGCCCCTTTGGGTCTTGTATGTATATTAAGGGGAACCCCGCACCCAAATTAAAAAAAGAAAAGGCGTGGGGCCCCCAGGCCCTATATACTCTGAACAGCAGTATACAGGCGGTGCAAACAAGACAGGGACTGTAGGTTTGTTCTTATGTAGAATCTGTTTGTAATTTGGAACAGGTACATTTTTAAAGTGTACCTCCAGCCAAAAAATCTATTTTTAAGCTTTTTGGAAAACATAGGGAAGGGTTATCACCCCTGTAACATTTGTTTTGCTGTCTGTGCACCTCTTCAGAACATTTCACCTCACTTTCCGTCCCAATGACAAATGTTTTTTGAAAATTAGTTTTTTTTATTGAAACAAGGATTGGTGATAAAGCATCATTGGAGAGGAGACACATTTTTCCCATATTAACTCTTACAGGAGAGAATTTCCCTTCCTAGGGGTAGATTTCCTCTCACTTCCTGTTGTCTCCTTCCGTTTGCAAGTAGGAGTCGTTTGTAAGTTGGATGTTTGAAATTAGGGGCCTGCCGTATAAACTCTGCAGAAATTTGTCCCTTAGGTGTTGGTGTTGCCACAACACTGTAAGTCCTCACAGTTACTCTTGGTGGGCGCATGAATGGGCCCAGCTGTGAAATATTAGATCAAGAATTGTAATTACATGCTCCTGTTGAACAGGGGCAGAAAAATTGGGCCTTTGGTGGTGGTGGTGTTGCCACAACACTGTAAGCCCTCACAGTTACTCTTGGTGGGCGCAGGAATGGGCCCTGCTGTGAATTATTAGATCAAGAATTTTAATTACATGCCCCTGTTGAACAGGGGCATAAAAATTGGGCCTTAGGCACTGGTGCCACAACACTGCAACCCCTCATGCCGCGTACACACGACCGTTTTTAATGTCATTGAAAAAAACAAAGTTTTTCTCGACGTGATTCTTCTCAAGCCTGCCTTGCCTACACACTATCATGAAAAAAAAATGCTCGAGCAAAGCGCAAAATGTACGACGGCACTATAAAGGTGAAGTTCCATTCTGATGGCGCCACCCTTTGGGCTGCTTTTGCTGATCCTTGTGTTAGTAAAGTTTGATGAGAGACGATTCACACTTTTCAGCCTCATGCTCTTCAGTCCGTTACAACGTGACGAATGTGCTATCTCCATTACGAACGCTAGTTTTACCAGAACGAGCGCTCCCGTCTCATCACTTGCTTCTGAGAATGCGCGTTTTTTTCACGTCGTTAAAGCCTACACACGGCCGTTTTTTATGACGAGAAGAACGACGACGTGAAAAACGACGAGAAAAATTAGAGCATGTTCCAAATTTTTAATGGCCATTTTTCACGTCGTAAAAAATGCTCTGGAGCCCACACACGATCGTTTTTAATGACCAAATTAAAAAAAGAAATTTTTCTTGTCATGAAAAACGGTTGTGTGTACGTGGCATTACAGATAGTCTAGTTGGAGTGCAGGAATGAGCCCTGCTGCAAAGTATTGCATCAAAAATTGTAATTATACACCCCTGTTTAACATGGGCTGAAAATTTGGGCCTTAGGCACTGGTGCTGGTGCCACAAAACTGCAACCCCTCACAGATACTCTAGTTGGAGCGCAGGAATGAGCCCTGCTGCAAAGTATTGCATTAAAAATTTTAGTTACACGCCCCTGTTAAACAGGGGCTGAAAAATTGGGCCTTAGCCACTGGTGGCGGTGCCCAGAAACAAAAAAGTTCTTACATGCTATCAGCATGATCATTGAGGAGGAAGAGGATAGTCACTCAGCATAACAGGCTAGTCACTCTGCATCAGCATAGGCAGTCTTGAAGGCATCTGACATTTCAAAGAAAATTATTCTGTTACATCAGCATCAGGTGTGTCAGGGAAATTCCCCGTCTGTTGTCACCAATCTGCGCTCAGTGCGCATGCGCGGCAAAACGGCGCATCGGCGCATGCGCGTGCGTGGCGGGACGGCGCTTCGGCGTGCTCGGGTGCGCGCACCGGCGCAATGACGAATGCGCATGCGCAATAGCTCGCCAATGGGACTACAGGCGGGCCTATTTAAACAGACGCAGTAACACTATCTGGTTGCTGGTTTGTCAGCTTTACTGTGTTTCCTTGTGCCTGAAAGAAGTTAAAGTTCTCCTGCTGTGACCCGGACCGGATTTGACTACGCTTCTGCTTCTCCTGAACCTGACCCCTTGGCTTGCTAAACGGACTTCTACCTCTCTCCTTGTGCTTGACCCTCGGCCTGTGACCCGGATCTGCTGCCTGTCTCCAGCCCTCTACCTTCTGCCTGTACCCTGGACTTCTTGCCTAACCTGACTATTCTGGTGCTTCCTGCTAAACTCCTAAACGGACTTGTGCCTTGCTACTGGTTGCTGTTTGACCCTGTCTACCCTTGGTGTTTGACTCCTGGCCTGTTCTTCAGACTCATCCCTGCTAGATTCTTCAGCAAGACGCCTCTACCTGCTGGTGGCCAGTGCTCAAGACACCTCTACCTGCTGGTGGCCAGTGCTCCCTCGTGCTGTCCTCTCCCTGTCTCACCTCCAGGGGGCGGAGTGCGCTTGGGTGCAAGGGTGAACCACTCTCGGCATCTCGGCCTCGGTAAGTACATAGCCTGATAGTACAAACCAGCCAGATGTCTGAGGCCGACAGAGTGCGTTCCCCATTTGACAGCCTCTGCCAGCAGGTCTCCACCCTAACGGACACTGTCCAAAGACTCCAAGAGGGATATACTCAGATTGATGGCCGTCTTCAACAGCTCACCGGTCTCCTAGGGCCAGGCCCCACAGCTGCCACCTCTGCCAACACCGCCACCAACTCCCAAGTCCCTACGAGTTCTACAGTAGTGATGGCCACCCCTGAACCCAGGGTCCCTATTCCGGAACGTTTTTCGGGTGTCCGCAAAAAATACCGGGCCTTTAAAAACGCCTGCTCCCTCTACCTTGCCCTCCAACCAAGGACCTTCTCTTCGGAAGCAGTAAAAGTGGGGTTTATCATCTCTCTCTTAACGGAAGACCCTCAAGCCTGGGCCCATGGCCTGATGGAGCAACAGAGCCCCATATTGGACTCAGTAGAGACATTTTTTGAACATATGGCTCAATTATACGATGATCCCCAGCGATCAGCCACGGCCGAGTCCGTCCTCCATAACCTAACTCAGGGGAGAAGACCGGTGGAAGACTATACGTCGGAATTTAGGAAATGGTCCGCCGACACCAAATGGAATGAGGCAGCCCTCAGATACCAATACCGCCAGGGACTATCTGAGACTCTCAAGGACGAGCTGGCCAGGATCGAAACCCCCACTACCTTGGAGAACCTGATCCAATCCACCATACAACTCGATAGGCGTCTGCGTGAACGACGGGCGGAGCGATTTCAATCTCCTCGTCCCAACTGGCCTCCATCCAGGACTGTACCTCACTACCCACCAACCTCTGCGCCTGCAGTCACACCTCTTCCTGAGCCAGAACCCATGCAGCTCGGGTTGGTTCGGGCTCCCCTGACTCCTGAGGAAAAACAGCGAAGGCGCCAGGCCAATCTGTGCCTATATTGCGGGGGTGCCGGCCACTTCCTCCTCAACTGCCCCGTAAGACCTAGTAAGTCTATCTCTAAAGACACTTTAAACTATCAACTCTTTGACAACCCTCAGTCTTATGTCATTCTCTTTGTGTCTCTACAGCTGCCGGAAGGGGCAATCCGCCTCCCGGCAATTATTGATTCTGGAGCCTGCAGCTGCTTCCTGGACTCTGCCTTAGCCTCAAGATTCCATGTCCCCACTCAACCTAAGGACCACTGCCTTCAGATCCACCTGGCGGATGGGTCCTTGCCCCGTTCAGGGCTGATCACGCAGGAAACCAAACCTATCCTTGCCATCTCTGACTCGGGTCATCAAGAACTTCTCCGGTTAGACCTCATACCTTCCCCGATGTTCCCCATCATCCTGGGTCTTCCCTGGCTACAGGCACACGAGCCCCTCATAAATTGGGTGAAGAAAGAGGTTAGCTTCACCTCCTCCTATTGTTCCCAGAACTGTCTTGCCTCTGCCTCTACGGTCTGCGCTTCCATGATTGCCAAGCCGGACAACCTACAGCATGTTCCTTCAGTCTATCTAGAATTCCGGGACGTGTCCGATAAGCAGCAAGCCGACCATCTACCACCTCATCGGCCCTATGATTGCCCTATCGATCTCTTGCCGGGCTCTAAAATTCCGTTCGGACGTATCTTTCCGTTGTCCGAAACCGAGTTGAAAGCCCTCAAGGCTTATATTGATGAAAACCTCCAGAAAAGATTTATTCGCCCTTCCTTCTCTCCAGCCGGTGCAGGAATCTTCTTTGTGGAAAAGAAAGACGGGTCCTTAAGACCCTGTATCGATTACCGGGACCTAAACAAGATAACCATTAAGAACAGGTACCCACTACCCCTTATTCCGGAGCTATTTCAGCGCTTCCGATCTGCTCGGGTCTTTTCCAAACTGGATCTACGGGGGGCCTACAATCTTATCAGAATCAGGGTCGGAGACGAGTGGAAAACCGCCTTCAGATCTCGTTTCGGACACTTTGAGTATTCGGTCATGCCGTTCGGTCTTTGTAATGCTCCAGCCACCTTCCAACACCTAGTCAACGACATTTTCAGACAGCACCTTGATGACTTCTTAGTAGTGTACCTGGACGATATCCTCATCTTTTCCACCAACATCGAACTCCACCGGGCTCATGTCACGAAGGTCCTCACCATCCTTCGGAAGCACAAACTCTACCTCAAAGCTGAGAAATGCGAGTTCGAAAAGACCACCGTACAGTTCCTCGGCTTTATCATTTCCATCGATGGGGTCGCGATGGACCCGCAGAAGGTGAAGGCCATTCAGGACTGGCCAGCTCCAACCGACAAGAAGGGGGTACAGCGGTTTATAGGCTTCGCCAACTTCTATAGGAGATTCATCGTGGGCTTTTCCTCCATTGTGGCCCCAATAACCCAACTTACCCGGCAAAATAACCGTTTTCACTGGTCTCCAGAAGCTCAAGAGGCCTTCTCTCGCCTCAAGGACGTCTTCACTTCAGCACCAGTACTTCAGCACCCGGATCCTCTACTGCCGTTCACCCTGGAAGTGGACGCCTCTGAGACAGCCATCGGAGCCATCCTCTCTCAAAGACGAGGCCCCAAGGCTCTCCTGTATCCAGTAGCCTTTGCCTCTAAAAAGTTGACTCCCCCGGAGCAAAACTATGATGTAGGGGACCGGGAATTACTGGCCATAAAATTCGCACTGGAGGAATGGCGATACCTTCTGGAGGGGGCAGTACACCCCATTATGATCTTCACAGATCATAAAAATCTAGAGTACTTAAGAACAGCTCAACGTCTACGCCCCAGGCAGGCCCGTTGGGCCCTTTTCTTCACCCGGTTCAACTTTCACATTTCCTATAGACCCGGCTCCAAGAATGGGAAGGCGGATGCGCTATCCAGGATGTTTCCGGAAACCCCTCAGTCGGCCCAACCGGGCACCATTCTGTCAGCTCAGAACTTTCTGTTGATTCCCCGGGCTGATCTACTCACCTCTATTAAAATCGCTTCCGGGCTCTGCTCTGATCCGGTCACTACCTCCCTGGAGAAGCGGGACGGCCTATTCTGGTCCCAGGACAAGATTTTCGTCCCTCTGGAAACAAGACCGCTGGTCTTGAGGACCTTCCACGATCTCAAACTGGCAGGTCACTTCGGAGCACGTAAATCGTCGGAACTTGTCTCCCGCTCCTTCTGGTGGCCAGGCTGGAGGCAAGATTGTAAGTCTTATGTCGCTTCCTGCACTCAGTGTCAGCGTAACAAGGGGTCAAACACCAAGAGTTGGGGCCTGCTCAAACCCTTACCCATTCCTGAGCGCCCTTGGGCGGACGTGTCCATGGACTTTATCATGGACTTGCCTTCCTCCGGAGGGTTTACCACGATTCTGGTCGTTGTGGACCGCCTCTCAAAAATGGCTCACTTTTTACCGATGATTGGGACACCTTCAGCCATGGATACTGCTCAAATCTTTTTTAAGGAGATAACCAGGCTTCATGGAATACCAAAGAGTATCACCTCCGACAGAGGGGTCCAGTTCACTTCAAAATTCTGGAAGGAACTCTGCAAGTCACTAGAAGTCAAAACCTGCCTCTCGTCAGCGTACCACCCCCAAAGCAATGGCCAGACAGAAAGAACCAATCAGACCCTGGAGCAATACCTCCGTTGTTTCTGCTCTGCTTCCCAGGATGACTGGGCATCTCTACTTCCTTACGCAGAGTTTGCCTATAACAATTCAATGCATTCTGCTACCAATCAAACCCCCTTTTGGGCCAATTACGGTTTTCATCCCTCCTTTCTCCCTGAAAACATCCCCGAGAGCCCTGTTCCCGCGGTCCAGGACCGAGTGGCTTCTGTCCAGGCGAATTTCCAAAGACTCCAGGAGATGATGCGGAATGCCCAAGGATCCTACAAGAAATTGTATGACCGGGGAAGGAAGGAAAACCCGGCGTTCAGAGTCGGGGAAAAAGTTTGGCTTTCCGCCGCCAACCTCAGATTGCCTATTCCCTCTCGAAAGCTCGGCCCTAGATTTATCGGGCCCTTCAAGATCAAACGAGCTATTAATCCTGTGGCTTTTGAACTAGCATTACCTGATTCCTATAGGATTCACCCAGTGTTCCACTCATCTTTATTAAAACCCGTCATACCCAACGCCTTTCCTGGAAGAGATGAACCTCGTCCACCACCAGTTGAAGTAGATGGGGAAAAGGAATTTGAGATGGAATCCATCCTGGGCTGTAGGAAAAAAGGCAGACAGTTACAATACTTGGTTAAATGGAAGGGGTACCCCCCGGAAGACAACTCCTGGGAACCATCCAGGAACTTGCATGCTCCTCGCCTAATACGAGCCTTTCACCAAGAACATCCGGAATTAATGGCCAGTCTGGGCGTCCGGAGTCCGCCCCTCGGGGGGGGGGCACTGTCAGGGAAATTCCCCGTCTGTTGTCACCAATCTGCGCTCAGTGCGCATGCGCGGCAAAACGGCACATCGGCGCATGCGCGTGCGTGGCGGGACGGCGCTTCGGCGTGCTCGGGTGCGCGCACCGGCGCAACGACGAATGCGCGTACGCAATAGCTCGCCAATGGGACTACAGGCGGGCCTATTTAAACAGACGCAGTAACACTATCTGGTTGCTGGTTTGTCAGCTTTACTGTGTTTCCTTGTGCCTGAAAGAAGTTAAAGTTCTCCTGCTGTGACCCGGACCGGATTTGACTACGCTTCTGTTTCTCCTGAACCTGACCCCTTGGCTTGCTAAACGGACTTCTACCTCTCTCCTTGTGCTTGACCCTCGGCCTGTGACCCGGATCTGCTGCCTGTCTCCAGCCCTCTACCTTCTGCCTGTACCCTGGACTTCTTGCCTAACCTGACTATTCTGGTGCTTCCTGCTAAACTCCTAAACTGACTTGTGCCTTGCTACTGGTTGCTGTTTGACCCTGTCTACCCTTGGTGTTTGACTCCTGGCCTGTACTTCAGACTCATCCCTGCTAGATTCTTCAGCAAGACGCCTCTACCTGCTGGTGGCCAGTGCTCAAGACACCTCTACCTGCTGGTGGCCAGTGCTCCCTCGTGCTGTCCTCTCCCTGTCTCACCTCCAGGGGGCGGAGTGCGCTTGGGTGCAAGGGTGAACCACTCTCGGCATCTCGGCCTCGGTAAGTACGTAGCCTGATAAGGTGCTTGGTAGCTGGTGGTGATCCAAGATTGATTCATTTTTATGAAAGTCAGTCGATCGACCGAGTCGGTGGACAGGCGCACCTGTGATGGGTTACAAAGCCTCCAGCAGCACTAAATGTGCGTTCCAAAAGAATGCTGGATGCAGGACAGGCGAGTAGCTCAATTGCATACTGTGCAAGCTCTGGCCAGTGATCCATCCTCAAGACCCAGTAACCCTGAGGATTTTCGGTGGGAAAGGTGTCCAAGTCTGATCTTGCCCCTAGGGATTCCTGCACCATGTAAACCAGACGCTGGCGATGGTTGCTGGAATCGATCATACCTTGGGGCTGCGGATGTGAGCCAAGGAGGGCACATGGGTCAGTTGTCCCTGTCGGAGGGCAGAGAGGAGGTTGGTGCCATTGTCGCAAACCACCTTTCCTGGCTTAAGCTGGCATGGCGTCAACCACCTCTGTGCCTGCCCCTGCAGAGCTGACAGAATCTCTGCCCCAGTGTGGCTCCTGTCCCCCAAGCACACCAGCTCAAGCACCACATGGAGTCTTTTTGCCTGCGTACTTGCGTAGCCCCTTGAACGCCTATGGAGCACCGCTAGTTCCGAGGACAAAGCACAGGAAGAGGCCATGGAGGAAGAAGAAGAGGAGGGGGTGGAGGAGAGAGGTGTGTCAGAATCACCAGTAGTAGCATTTTGGAGGCGTGGTGGTGGAACAACCTCCAACACTACTGCACCTTGTCCTGCATCCTTCCCAGCTGCCAGCAGAGTCACCCAATGCGCCGTGAAAGATAGATAACGTCCCTGTCCATGCCTGCTGGACCATGAGTCAGCGGTAATATGCACCTTACCGCTGACTGCCTTGTTCAGCGAGGCCAAGACATTGCCTTCCACATGCCGGTATAGAGCCGGAATCACCTTCTGTGAGAAAAAGTGGCGTTTGGAAACCTGCCAGTGAGGAACCGCACATTCCACAAACTCACGAAAAGGCAGCAGTTGAAGTGCTAGCAATTTAGCCAAGCTAGCATTTAACCACTGGGCACGTGGATGGCTGGGAGCAAACTTCTTTCAGCGGTGCAGCAGCTGGGGCAGGGAAATTTGCCTGGTCCAATCGGACGTCGGTGTACCGATAGCAGATTGCCCGCAAGTACTTGGCTGTGACACACCTAATTCTACACCTTCATTCCTCTCAGTGCAGGTTTCAGAGAGGACTGAAGGTATAGTGGGGTTGGAGATCCCAGCTGATGAGGAGCAAGGAGAGGTCCGCTTTGTTCTTTGGTGTGGGTCTTTTTTGTATCCTTGCAAACGGACTGCATGGCAGGTCGACATATGTCTGGTCAAGCACGTGGTGCCCAAGCGGCTCATGTTTTGGCCACGCGAGATATGCTTCAGACATATGTTGCAAATAGCAACGGTGCGCACGTCTCAAAAAAGGCCCACACCAAAGAACTTTTGGAATAACGCGCAGAGACAGCAGCGCCCTGCACATGCGGAACACTGCGGTGTGATGCAGTTGGTTGGCTGCCCTTAAGCTGGCCCCTGGAGGGCATCCTGCCTCGTTGGAGGTGTGCCTCCTCCTCCTTTCTCCCATCAGGCACCCACGTGGAGTCAGTGACCTCATCATCCCCTCCCTCCTCATCACTGGAGCAAATCTGGTAGTATGCTGCAGCTGGGGGAACATGACTGCCAGATTGCTGTCCTTGTTGGGCACCCCCTCTCTCTGGGCTCACGTTACTGCCTTCCTCTAGCTTGGTACCATCATCTGAGCCTTCAAAACGGTGGGCATCCTCCTGGAGCAGGTACCCAACACTGTGGTCAAACAGTTCGGAGGACTCCTCAGGAAGACATGGTGGGGCTAGGGAAAGAGTGACTGATGCCATTGAGCCGAGGGAAGAGGCCGCGTTGGCAGCTGCTTTGCCAGACAAAGTACCCTGAGCCTGGGTGAGAGAGGATGAGGAGGATGAGGATGGCTTGGTCATCCACTTTACCAAGTCTTCGGCATGTTGCGGCTCAACATGGCCACCTGCCAAAAAAAAGGACAAGCGCGTCCCACGGCCACGTGCTGAGGATGCACCGTGTCCACAACCTGCACTGTTGCCTCTAGACACAGAGCCTACTTGCCCTCTTTTATTGGCTCGTGACTGTCTGCCTCTCCTTGTTTGCCTTCCAGACATACTAATTGCCTGCAGTGAGATGTAGCTGCACAAAGGTGGGATGTATATATATATATATATATCTATACTGATTATACTGCAGCTAGCAGAATCAACTGTCTGCTGTGGTATTAGTATGAGAACACCACCAATTGTCTTCAGTTAGTTTTAGGTGCACACTATGCAGAGGACACAGTACACGAACTGAAAATACAGCAGCTTCCTGCCTGTGGTATTGGTATGAGAACACCACCAATTGTATTCAGGCACCTTAAGGTGCACGCTGTGCAAAGGACACAGTACACTAAGTGAAAATAAAGCAGCTCCCTGCCTGTGGTATTGGTATGAGAACACCACCAATTGTATTCAGGTACCTTTAGGTGCACGCTGTGCAAAGGACACAGTACACTAAGTGAAAATAAAGCAGCTCCCTGCCTGTGGTATTGGTATGAGAACACCACCAATTGTATTCAGGAACTTTTAGGTGCACGCTGTGCAAAGGACACAGTACACTAAGGCTGGGTTCACGCTTGTGCAGTGTGAATTCCAGCTCTCTTATCTCTGCAAAAAGATAAGAGAGCTATTCAGCAGATCATCTCAGTTTTAGCTGCGAATTTGGTGACTAGGGAGAGAGGAGGGGGAGGGGGGAAGTGTAATGAAGTGAAGGAGAGAAATCCTGATGAGAACTAAACAGATCTGCGAATCAGATGCGTGCCCATAGAAGATAATGGACCTGAATTCGCACCTGAGACGCACCGCAATGCCTAGAAAACGCACACTTTTTTTGGCAATGCGCAGTGCGAATGCATCGCACATATGTGAACCAGCCTCATTGAAATCAATGTATTTTAAAATGTTATGCGAATTGGATGCGGTGTAAGCCGCAACCAATTCGCATAGGCCGAACCCGGCCTTAGTGAAAATAAAGCAGCTCCCTGCCTGTGGTATTGGTATGAGAACACCACCAATTGTATTCAGGTACCTTTAGGTGAACGCTGTGCAAAGGACACTGTACACTAAGTGAAAATAAAGCAGATCACTGCCTGTGGTATTGGTATGAGAATACCACAAATTGTATTCAGGTACCTTTAGGTGCACGCTGTGCAAAGGACACAGTACACTAAATGAAATCAATGCAGCTCCCTGCCTATGATTTTAGTATGAGAACACCACTAATTGTATTCAGGTACCTTTAGGTGAACGCTGTGCAAAGGACAGAAGTTTACTAAATGAAATTAATGCAGCTCCCTGCCTGTGGTATTGGTATGAGAACATCACCAATTGTATTCAGGTACACGCTGTGCAAAGGACACAGTACACTAAGTGAAACACTGCAGCTAGCACAATCACCTGCCTGCCTGTCACAGTATAGAGAATAACAGGAACGGATCTAGCTAAACTGAATACAGTGTATAAATATATATACAACACCTAGGATGCATATATATCCTATACACACTGTAACTGCAGCTAACTGACTCACCTGCCTGCTCTATCTAACTCAAAATAAATGACACTGTCTCTCTCTCTGTCTTTAACCTCTCTTTAACCACCACAACACACTACACAAGGCCGCCACGGAGTCGGCCTTATATAGTGTGGGGCGTGTACTAAACCCCCTGAGACATAATTGGCCAAAGCCACCCTGGCTTTTGCCAATTATGGCTCTCCGTTTTTTGTGCGCTGTGATTGGCCAAAGCATGCGGGTCATAGTGCATGCTTGGCCAATCATCAGCCAGCAATGCACTGCGATGCCGCAGTGAATTATGGGCCGTGATGCGCCACTCGAATTTGGCATGAACGGCCCATAATATTCAAAATTCGGTGAACGGCCAAACAGGCGATGTTCGAGTTGAACATGGGTTTGACTCGAACTCGAAGCTCATCCCTACTCATGACCCAGTTCTGCATCCCCCTCCTCAGCCCTATATGTTGCATCGTCACCCTCAGGAATGACCAGTCTACTCTATCAAATGCTTTTTCTGCATTTGTAGATATTAACACTAAAGGTTTTTGATGATGTTGGGCATAGTGTATGGCGCTTATGACCCTTTGCGTATTTTCCCTGCCTTCCCTCTCTGGCGTAAACCCTATCTGATCCGGATGTATTAAGGTGGATATGTAAGGTAGTAGTCTAGTTGAAAGTATTTTCGTGAGAATCTTTAAATCCACGTTTAACAGAGAAATTGGACAATAGCTCGAGCATTGGGCCGGGTCTTTCCCCGCCTTCGGTATTACTGCTATGTGAACCATCAGAGTTTCTACTGCCAGTGTTTGTCCTTCTCGTACCGAATTGAAAGCCTCCACAAATCCTGGTGCCAATTTTTCAGCAAAAGTTTTATACTATAACAAAGTACAGTAAACCAATCCGGGCCAGGGGCCTCGCCTGGCTTTAGTGTTTTAAGGGCATCTAGGAATTCCTCAATAGTAATTGGGCCATCAATGTCTTCTGCTTCTTTGTCCGTCAGTCTAGGCATTTCCGAGGCCACTATGTATTCCTTAACCACCTCTTCATTGCATACCTTAGGAGGCTGGTCCTGGGCCCCCAGCTGATATAGGCTTACATAGTAGTCTTGGAACGCCTTTGCAATCTCCTGAGACAAATTCACCAATACATCTCCCTGCTTTTTAAATATGTCCAATGTAATTTCGTGTCCTCGTCTCTCTAAGTGCATTAGCTAACATCCTGCTCGGTTTGTTTCCATATTCATAGAAAGCTTGTCTACACCGGGTCATTGATGCTTTAGCTTTATCTGTTAACAAACAGTTCAATTCCTCGCGCAGGCGGGCTAATTCCTCCTCACTTTGACATGCTTGAGATTTCTTATGCAGCATCTCTAGCCTCCGAATCTCCCTGAGCAAGAATTCTAGTTGAGCCCGTTGACGTTTCCTGCGTGTCCCTACTGATATAAGTATGCCTCTGATGTAACATTTATGTGTTTCCCATATGCATGTTGGGGACACTTCCCCTGGTTTATTTATTGAGAAAAACGTTTCTAATTCCTGTGCTATCTGTGTCTCGCATTCTGGCTCTTTCAAAAGGGTTTCATTGATCCTCCACTGCCACTCTCGGATAGCAGATTCCCCCCCATTCTACAGCACAGTTAGATGGTGCGTGGTCCGATATCGTGAATGATCCTACGGAGGTCTCCGTTATGCACTGCAGAGCACTTTGAGATACAAAGATATAGTCTATCCTGGAGTACGTTTTATGTTTAGCAGAAAAAAAGTGTAATCTCTGTCTTGCACATGGAAAGTTCTCCAGCTATCTCTTACTTGCAGTTCCTGAAGCAGTCTTTTTGCTTTTCGCAGTTTAACGTACGACAAATGAGAGGTTCCCTTTGAGACATCTAGAGTTGGGTCTAATGCCATATTTAAGTCTGTTCCCATCAACAAGATCCCCTCCTTATTTTGATGTACTAAATTCGTGTACGTCTCCAATGCTGATACTTGACCCTCATTGGGCAGGTATAGATTCACCAAGGTGACCTTTTGATCATATATTGAGCCCATTACAATCAGTAACCGTCCCTCCTCATCTGTAATTATCTTTGTTTCTTTCCATGGTATCTGACTTGATAAAATGATTGATACCCCCTTTGCGTTTGATGTCTGTGATGCACTATGATACACATTGGGATACCTATGGTTTCCTAGTTTTGGCATTTTATTTTTTTTAAAGTGTGTCTCTTGGAGAAATATGATATGGGATTGGAGTCTCCCCAGTTCCATAAACAGTTTACTACGTTTTTTCGGCGAATTTAGGCCCTTCACGTTATAGGATGTCAAAATTATTTTAGTCATCTTAGCACCAGGATCTCTGCCCTTCTTTTTTCAGAACTATCAAATCTATTTCCTCAGAGATTCAGAGACCTGTCGCTTAAGGATCCCCCGTGAGGGCTTGAGAGGTTTCGCACCAACAGATAATGTGGATCTTTACGTGTGGAGGATGAAAAAAAAAGAAGGAAAAACGCCTCCAACTTCCCTCCCTTTGGAGGAGAGGCGTATCAAGTGAGGGGGGGGGGGGGGGGGTTATACGCAAATGGAGAGTAGCGGCCTCTATCTCATTGCACCCTCAAACCTCCCTCGTTTCCCCTTTTTCCCTCAAAGCCACCCCCTACCACCTTACTGGTAAATTTTGCCCATATATACCTTAACAGCTTTTCATTCCTCCTCTACCCCATCTCTCCCCTTCATATCATTTGTTGGCAAGGAGAACGCAGGATTAACTCTCTTACAATACATACATTTGATTCTTAATGACATATTTATAGTGTTCAAATATTTTCAATATTCCAAAAAAATAAAAAAATAACATATCATAACATAAAGAGTCCTTCAATATTACATTTCGTACGCATCCTTCTCATTCTAGGCGCATACTTATAATACATTATATTCCCTGCCCTCCACCGACTCTTCTCCTGCCTAATTAAAGGATACCCTCCCGGTCCCTTCTCTTTTCTCTCCTGACTATTTCTACCAAGTTTCTCAGGGGGTACATCCTTAAGGAGGGGGATATAGCTGGGTACCTGAACCTTTCTCCTTTAATAAACCTAACTGGGAGTGGGCGCAGTTCCCCAAGCAGCATTCCCCTATTTTCCCCCCTTATTTATTATATTTCCCCACTCAACCCTCCCCCCACCCTTCCTGTGTACTATGTAATACCCATTTATTCACTACGTGATATACAAAACCTTGATAGTCCTCCCTTAGTGACTCCTCCACTTTATGGCTAATTAACCCCTCACCCCATTATTGCATATGTAAGTGTACTACAGTGTTATATGGGGTAGTATCCAGCTACCCTACTGTGTGTAAAGGAAAAAAAAAAAAAAGAAAAAAAGCAGTAATCAATCCAAGTGCTGGAAGCCCATAGTAACATACGTGGCTCATTTCTTGTATACCAATATGTTGCCCTCTCCTCCCCCCCTCATCCCACCCCCTCCTCCCACTACTACTTATTGCTGCAAGGTTAACTCCTGTACTCTGATTCCTCCTATACCCCACCCCTTCCCCCATCCAGTCTGCTACTACCCTATTTCTATTCCCCCCTCCCGCTCCTACCCTCTTTTCAATCAACTTTTATTAAAGGGGTTGTAAAGGTTTGTTTTTTATTTTCTAAATAGGTTCCCTTAAGCTAGTGAATTGTTGGTTCACTTACCTTTTCCTTAGATTTCCCTTCTAAATATTTTTTTTTTTGTTTTCTTTGTCTGAATTTCTCACTTCCTGTTCCTCCTCAGTAAGCTGTTCAGTAAGCTGTTCTGGGTGACTCAACACCACTCGGATGATGGTGTGAAGTTTAGTGAGGAGAAACAGGAAGTGAGAAATTCAGACAAAGAAAAAAAAACATTTAGAAGGCAAATCAAAGGAAAAGGTAAGTGAACCAACAATGCACTAGCTTAAAGGAACCTATTTAGAAAATAAAAAACGAACCTTTACAACCCCTTTAACTTCTATTAATTGAGTCATGTAGCATGCTTTCTCATATGTATTGATAATGCCAAGCCTCAAACCCTCATGTGGTGGGGTGTAGGGAATACAAAAACAAGTACCTCAAAAATAAAGAAGGCCGGGGTTAAAAAAAAAAGAAGGAAAACAAAAACCAGAAAACTGCTAAACCTCGCCTCCCAGATACATATACTTATATTCTGTCTTCTTTTTAAAATACAAAGATATAAAGCCCCCCTTCTTGTAACTCTCAGATTAGAACAGTTACATACCAAATACCAAACTGCTCCCCTATAGCAGTATACAAAAAAAATATATATATATATCAGTAAACTTTTCTTCCTGCGTTACTTATTCGCCCCAAATGATATAGGGCATCCCTTTGGGCTTTCTCCTTATCTTCTATACTCCTAAGTTAGGGTTGTTGTGAGGTGTGGGGTATATTCCATCTGTTCTGGTAGTCCTAGCCAGTTTGGGACCTCGAAAGGCTCTCCTCCCAAAATTTTAAAAAGTTCAGGAAGCTGGTCTGAGTCCCGCAGATTAAAGCTCCGTCCCCCCTTTTTCACAAGTACAGCCAGTGGATGACCCCATCTGTATGTGCCCCCATTAACTAATATATAATCCAAGATCGGTTTCAGCATGCGTCTCCTGTTTTTTGTTTGTCTGCACTAGTGATGAGCCGAACACCCCCGGGTTCGGTTCGCACCAGAACCCGCGAACGGACCGAACGTTCGTACGAACATTAGAACCCTATTAAATACAATGGATGCGAACGTTCGAATTCTAAAGTGCTAATTATAACAACTATTATGCATGTTATTGTCCTAAAAAGGGTTTGGGAACCCGGGTTCTGCACCAGGGGACATGTATCAATGCAAAAAGAAGTTTTAAAAACGGTCGTTTTTCGGGAGCAGTCATTTTAATGATGCATAAAATGAAAAAAAAAAAGTCAAATATTCCTTTAAATATCGTACCTGGGGGGTGTCTAAAGTATGCCTGTGAAGTGCCACGTGTTTCCCGTGTTTAGAACTGTCCCTGCACAAAATGACACTTCTAAAGGAAAAAAAAGCCATTTAAAACTGCTTGCGGCTTTAATGTAATGTCTGGTCCCGGTAATATGGATGAAAATCTTTAAGAAAAATGGCATAGCTACCCCATCACCCCCCCCCCCCCCTACCCCAGCCCATTACCAGCCCCTTTGGGTCTTGTATGGATATTAAGGGGAACACCGCAAACAAAATAAAAAAGGCCCTATATACTCTGAACAGCCGTATACAGGCGGTGCATACAAGACAGGGACTGTAGGTTTGTTCTTATGTAGAATCTGTTTGTAATTTTGAACAGGTACATTGTTTAAGTGTAGCTCCAGCCCAAAAATCTATTTTTAAACTTTTTGGAAAACATAGGTAAGGGTTATCACCCCTGTAACATTTGTTTTGCTGTCTGTGCCCCTGTTCAGAACATTTCACCTCACTTTCCGTCCCAATGACAACTGTTTTTGAAATGTGGTGTTTTTCTTGAAACAAGGATTGGTGATAAAGCATCAGTACAGAGGAGACACCTTTCTCCCATATTAATTCTTACAGGAGAGAATTTTCCTTCCTAGGGGTAGATTTCCTCTCACTTCCTGTTGTCTTCTTGCGTTTGCAAGTAGGAGTCGTTTGTAAGTTGGATGTTTGAAAGTAGGGACCTGCCGTATATACTCTGCAGAAATAGGCCCCTTAGTTGTTGGTGTTGGCACAACACTGTAAGCACTCACAGTTACTCTTGGTTGGTGCTGGAACGCCCTGCTGTCAACTATTATATCAGGAATTGTAATTACATATAATTGTTGAACAGTGGTAGTAAAAATTGGGCCTTTGATGGTGGTGCTGGTGCCACAACACTGTAAGCCCTGACAGTTACTCTTGGTGGGTGCAGCAATGGGCCCTGCTGTGAATTATTAGATCAAGAATTGTAATTGCATGCCCCTGTTGAACAGGGGCTGAAAAATTGGGCCTTTCGTGGTGGTGGTGGTGGTGGTGGTGTTGCCACAACACTGTAAGCCCTCAGAGTTACTCTTGGTGGGTGCAGGAATGGGCCCTGCTGTGAATTATTAGATCAAGAATTGTAATTACATGCCCCTTTTGAACAGGGGCTGAAAAATTGGGCCTTTTGTGGTGGTGGTGGTGGTGGTGGTGTTGCCACAACACTGTAAGCCCTCAGAGTTACTCTTGGTGGGTGCAGGAATGGGCCCTGCTGTGAATTATTAGATCAAGAATTGTAATTACATGCCCCTTTTGAACAGGGGCTGAAAAATTGGGCCTTTCGTGGTGGTGGTGGTGGTGGCGTTGCCACAACACTGTAAGCCCTCAGAGTTACTCTTGGTGGGTGCAGCAATGGGCCCTGCTGTGAATTATTAGATCAAGAATTTTAATTACATGCCCCTGTTGAACAGGGGCTGAAAAATTGGGCCTTAGGCACTGGTGGCACAACACTGCAACCCCTCACAGATACTGTACTTGGAGCACAGCAATGAGCCCTGTTGCAAAGTATTGCTTCAAAAATTGTAATTACACGCCCCTGTTAAACAGGGGCTGAAAAATTGGGCGTTAGGCACTGGTGGCGGCACCCATAAACAAAAATGATCTTCCAAGCTATCATCATCAATCGTATCATTGAGGAGTCGGAGGAGGAGGATAGCCAGTCAACATAACAGCACAGGCACTCAGCATCAGCATCAGTCTTGAAGGGATGTGACATGTTAAAATCAATTAGTCTGTTATATCAGCATCAGGTGTGTGGTAGCTGGTGGTGATCCAAGACTGGTTCATCTTGATGAAAGTCAGTCGATCAACCGAGTCGGTGGACAGGCGCACCCTGTGATCCGTGACAAATCCTCCAGCAGCACTGAATGTGCGTTCCGAAAGAACGCTGGATGCAGGACAGGCCAGTAGCTCAATTGCATACTGTGCAAGCTCTGGCCAGTGATCCATCCTCAAGACCCAGTAAGCCAGAGGATTTTCGGTGGGGAAGGTGTCCAAGTCTGACCTTGCCCCTAGATATTCCTGCACCATGTTTATCAGACGCTGGCGATGGTTGCTGGAACCGATCATACTTTGGGGCTGCGGACTAAAGAATTGTCTGAACGCATCGGTCAGACGGCCACCTTCCCCACCGCTCCTTCTTTGACTGGCCGAAGCCTCAGCAACTCGTTGTCCAGGACCAGGAGTTTGTAACCTCCCAGTCTCTGGGAACGCGTTGCACAGACCTTTCTGCAAGGCCTCCCGGAGTTGTCTCATCCTCTGCTCCCTCTGCGACGGTAACATAAGGTCCGCAACCTTACCCTTGTACCGTGGATCAAGGAGAGTGGCCAGCCAGTAATGGTCCCTCTCCTTGATCCGAAGAATACGAGGATCCTTCCGCAGACTTTGCAGGATCAGGGAGGCCATGCAGCATAGGTTAGCTGAGGCATTCGGTCCGGAGTCCTCTGGGTCACTAAGGACGACATGATCCGCAGCCACCTCCTCCCAGCCACGTACAAGTCCACTGGTTTCTTGGGACTGTAAATCATCCCTAAAAGACTGCTGCTGATGATGCTGAGTGCCAGGCTCCACCTCCATGCTGACACAATCCTCCTCCTCCTCCTCCTCCTCGTCCTCTTCCTGTGCGATGGGTGGGACAGAAGGAACACTGTCTGGGTAAAGGGGGCCTTGAGAGGCAAGGAAGTCCTCCTCTTCCTGCCTCTGTTCTGCCTCAAGTGCCCTGTCCATTATTCCACGCAGCGTGTGCTCCAACAGGTGGACAAGAGGTACAGTGTCACTGATGCATGCACTGTCACTGCTCACCATCCTCGTGGCCTCCTCAAATGGGGCCAGGACAGTGCATGCATCCCTGATCATGCCCCACTGGCGTGGAGAAAAAAAACCAAGCTCCCCTGACCCTGTCCTGGTGCCGTAGTCGCACAGGTACTCATTGATGGCCCTCTGCTGCGTGTGCAGCCGCTGCAGCATGGCCAACGTTGAGTTCCACCTGGTGGGCATGTCACATATAAGGCGGTTCTTGGGCAGGTTCAACTCCTTTTGCAGCTCAGCCAGGCGAGCACTGGCATTATAAGATCTGCGGAAATGCACACAGACTTTCCTGGCCTGCCTCAGGACATCCTGCAAGCCCGGGTACCTGCCCAAGAACCGCTGCACCACCAGGTTAAGGACGTGAGCCACACAGGGCACATGGGTCAGTTGTCCCTGTCGGAGGGCGGAGAGGAGGTTGGTGCCATTGTCGCAAACCACCATTCCTGGCTTAAGCTGGCGTGGTGTCAACCACCTCTCGGCCTGGCCCTGCAGAGCAGACAGGACCTCTGCCCCAGTGTGGCTTCTGTCCCCCAAACACACCAGCGCAAGCACGGCATGGCATATTTTTGCCTGCGTACTTGCGTAGCCCCTTGAACGCCTACGGAGCACCGCTGGTTCCGAGGACAAACCACAGGAAGAGGCCATGGAGGAAGAAGAAGAGGAGGGGGTGGAGGAGAGAGGTGTGTCACAACCAGTAGTAGCATTTTGGAGGCGTGGCGGTGGAACAACCTCCAACACTACTGCACCTTGTCCTGCATCCTTCCCAGCTGCCAAAAGAGTGACCCAATGGGCCGTGAAAGAAAGGTCACGTCCCTGTCCATGCCTGCTGGACCATGAGTCAGCGGTAATATGCACCTTACCGCTGACCGCCCTGTCCAGCGAGGCCAAGACATTGCTTCCACATGCCGGTAGAGAGCCGGAATAGCCTTCCGTGAGAAAAAGTGGCGTTTGGGAACCTGCCACTGAGGAACCGCACATTGCACAAACTCACGGAAGGGGGCCGAGTCTACCAACTGAAAAGGCAGCAGTTGAAGCGCTAGCAATTTAGCCAAGCTAGCATTCAACCGCTGGGCATGTGGATGGCTGGGAGTGAACTTCTTTCGACGGTCCAGCAGCTGGGGCAGGGAAATTTGCCTGCTAGAATCGGACGTCGGTGTACTGCTAGCAGAGTGGCCGCAAGTACTTGGCTGTGACACACCTAATTCTACACCTTCATTCCTCTCAGTGCATGTTTCAGAGAGGACTGAAGTTATAGTGGGGTTGGAGATCCCAGCTGATGCGGTGCAAGGAGAGGTCCACTTTGTTCTTTGGTGTGGGTCTTTGAGGTAGGCTTGCCAACGAGCTGCATGGCAGGTCAACATATGTCTGGTCAGGCATGTGGTACCCAAGCGGCTGATGTTTTGGCCACGCGATATACGCTTGAGACATATGTTGCAAACAGCAGCTGTGCGATCTGATGCACTAGCCTCAAAAAAGGCCCACACCAAAGAACTTTTTGAATGACGGGCAGAGGCAGCGCCCTGCACAGGCGGAGCTCTGCGGTGTGATTCCCTCGGTGTACTGCCCTTACGCTGGCCACCAAAGGGCATCCTGCCTCGTTGGAGATGTGCCTCCTCCTCATCCTCCTCCTCCTCCTCTCTCCTATTAGGCACCCACGTGGAGTCAGTGACCTCATCATCCCCTCCCTCCTCATCACTGGAGCCAATCTGGCAGTATGCTGCAGCTGCTGGAACATGACTGCCAGATTGGTGTCCTTCTTGAGCATCCCCTCTGTCTGCTCTCACGCTACTGCCTTCCTGTAGCTGGGTTTCATCATCAGACCCTTCGAAACGCTGGGCATCCTCCTGGAGCATGTACCCAACACTGTGCTCAAACAGTTCGGGGGACTCCTCAGGAGGAGGACATGGTGGGTCTAGGGAAGGAGTGACTGATGATGAGTCTGACATTGATACCAGGGAAGAGGACGCTTTGGCAGCTGCTTTGCCAGTACCCTGAGCCTGGGTGAGAGAGGATGAGGAGGAGGGCTTGGTCATCCACTCTACCAAGTCTTCGGCATGATGTGGCTCAACATGTCCAGCTGCCGAAAAGAAGGACAAGCGTGTCCCATGGCCATGTGCTGATGACAATGCACCGCGTCCACGACCAGCACTGTTGCCCCCAGACACAGAGCCTGCTTGCCCTCTTTTATTGCCTCCTGACTGTCTGCCTCTCCTTGTTTGCCTTCCAGACATTCTAATGGATGGCCTGCAGGGAGATGGGAAAAAAGCAATAAGGGCTACCTTCAGGTGTCCTTCTCTGTCCCTTTACTTAAGGATTTCTAAATATGGTTGAGGATGATTGCTTTCGCACAGAATAGCACAATGACAATTTCCCTGATTGTCCAAAAAACAAGGATTTCAAAGATGGTTGATGAGGAATGCTTTAGCACAGTATAGCACAAGGAGAATTTCCCTCACTGTCCTTCCCTGTCCCTACAAACAAGGATTAGCACAGTAAAACACACTGACACTCTCCCTACCTATAGTTTTCTGTCCCTATAAAAAATGTTTTTTTAAAGATGGTTGATGATGAATGCTTTAGCACAGTATAGCACAAGGAGAATTTCCCTCACTGTCCTTCCCTGTCCCTACAAACAAGGATTAGCACAGTAAAACACACTGACACTTTCCCTACCTATAGTTTTCTGTCCCTATAATTTTTTTTTTTAAAGATGGTTGATGATGAATGCTTTAGCACAGTATAGCACAAGGAGAATTTCCCTCACTGTCCTTCCCTGTCCCTACAAACAAGGATTAGCACAGTAAAACACACTGACACTCTCCCTACCTATAGTTTTCTGTCCCTATAAAAAATGTTTTTTTAAAGATGGTTGATGAGGAATGCTTTAGCACAGTATAGCACAAGGAGAATTTCCCTCACTGTCCTTCCCTGTCCCTACAAACAAGGATTAGCACAGTAAAACACACCGACACTCTCCCTACCTATAGTTTTCTGTCCCTATAAAAAATGTTTTTTTAAAGATGGTTGATGATGAATGCTTTAGCACAGTATAGCACAAGGAGAATTTCCCTCACTGTCCTTCCCTGTCCCTACAAACAAGGATTAGCACAGTAAAACACACTGACACTCTCCCTACCTATAGTTTTCTGTCCCTATAAAAAATGTTTTTTTAAAGATGGTTGATGATGAATGCTTTAGCACAGTATAGCACAAGGAGAATTTCCCTCACTGTCCTTCCCTGTCCCTACAAACAAGGATTAGCACAGTAAAACACACTGACACTCTCCCTACCTATAGTTTTCTGTCCCTATAAAAAATGTTTTTTTAAAGATGGTTGATGATGAATGCTTTAGCACAGTATAGCACAAGGAGAATTTCCCTCACTGTCCTTCCCTGTCCCTACAAACAAGGATTAGCACAGTAAAACACACTGACACTCTCCCTACCTATAGTTTTCTGTTCCTATAAAAAATGTTTTTTTAAAGATGGTTGATGATGAATGCTTTAGCACAGTATAGCACAAGGAGAATTTCCCTCACTGTCCTTCCCTGTCCCTACAAACAAGGATTAGCACAGTAAAACACACTGACACTCTCCCTACCTATAGTTTTCTGTCCCTATAAAAAATGTTTTTTTAAAGATGGTTGATGATGAATGCTTTAGCACAGTATAGCACAAGGAGAATTTCCCTCACTGTCCTTCCCTGTCCCTACAAACAAGGATTAGCACAGTAAAACACACTGACACTCTCCCTACCTATAGTTTTCTGTCCCTATAAAAAATGTTTTTTTAAAGATGGTTGATGAGGAATGCTTTAGCACAGGATAGCACAAGGAGAATTTCCCTCACTGTCCTTCCCTGTCCCTACAAACAAGGATTAGCACAGTAAAACACACTGACACTCTCCCTACCTATAGTTTTCTGTCCCTATAAAAAATGTTTTTTTAAAGATGGTTGATGATGAATGCTTTAGCACAGTATAGCACAAGGAGAATTTCCCTCACTGTCCTTCCCTGTCCCTACAAACAAGGATTAGCACAGTAAAACACACTGACACTCTCCCTACCTATAGTTTTCTGTCCCTATAAAAAATGTTTTTTTAAAGATGGTTGATGATGAATGCTTTAGCACAGTATAGCACAAGGAGAATTTCCCTCACTGTCCTTCCCTGTCCCTACAAACAAGGATTAGCACAGTAAAACACACTGACACTCTCCCTACCTATAGTTTTCTGTCCCTATAAAAAATGTTTTTTTAAAGATGGTTGATGATGAATGCTTTAGCACAGTATAGCACAAGGAGAATTTCCCTCACTGTCCTTCCCTGTCCCTACAAACAAGGTTTAGCACAGTAAAACACACTGACACTCTCCCTACCTATAGTTTTCTGTCCCTATAAAAAATGTTTTTTTAAAGATGGTTGATGATGAATGCTTTAGCACAGTATAGCACAATGAGAATTTCCCTCACTGTCCTTCCCTGTCCCTACAAACAAGGATTAGCACAGTAAAACACACTGACACTCTCCCTACCTATAGTTTTCTGTCCCTATAAAAAATGTTTTTTTAAAGATGGTTGATGATCAATGCTTTAGCACAGTATAGCACAAGGAGAATTTCCCTCACTGTCCTTCCCTGTCCCTACAAACAAGACACTCTCCCTGACACTCTCCCTACCTATAGTTTTCTGTCCCTATAAAAAATGTTTTTTTAAAGATGGTTGATGAGGAATGCTTTAGCACAGTATAGCACAAGGAGAATTTCCCTCACTGTCCTTCCCTGTCCCTACAAACAAGGATTAGCACAGTAAAACACACTGACACTCTCCCTACCTATAGTTTTCTGTCCCTATAAAAAATGTTTTTTTAAAGATGGTTGATGATGAATGCTTTAGCACAGTATAGCACAAGGAGAATTTCCCTCACTGTCCTTCCCTGTCCCTACAAACAAGGATTAGCACAGTAAAACACACTGACACTCTCCCTACCTATAGTTTTCTGTCCCTATAAAAAATGTTTTTTTAAAGATGGTTGATGATGAATGCTTTAGCACAGTATAGCACAAGGAGAATTTCCCTCACTGTCCTTCCCTGTCCCTACAAACAAGGATTAGCACAGTAAAACACACTGACACTCTCCCTACCTATAGTTTTCTGTCCCTATAAAAAATGTTTTTTTAAAGATGGTTGATGATGAATGCTTTAGCACAGTATAGCACAAGGAGAATTTCCCTCACTGTCCTTCCCTGTCCCTACAAACAAGGATTAGCACAGTAAAACACACTGACACTCTCCCTACCTATAGTTTTCTGTCCCTATAAAAAATGTTTTTTTAAAGATGGTTGATGAGGAATGCTTTAGCACAGTATAGCACAAGGAGAATTTCCCTCACTGTCCTTCCCTGTCCCTACAAACAAGGATTAGCACAGTAAAACACACTGACACTCTCCCTACCTATAGTTTTCTGTCCCTATAAAAAATGTTTTTTTAAAGATGGTTGATGATGAATGCTTTAGCACAGTATAGCACAAGGAGAATTTCCCTCACTGTCCTTCCCTGTCCCTACAAACAAGGATTAGCACAGTAAAACACACTGACACTCTCCCTACCTATAGTTTTCTGTCCCTATAAAAAATGTTTTTTTAAAGATGGTTGATGATGAATGCTTTAGCACAGTATAGCACAAGGAGAATTTCCCTCACTGTCCTTCCCTGTCCCTACAAACAAGGATTAGCACAGTAAAACACACTGACACTCTCCCTACCTATAGTTTTCTGTCCCTATAAAAAATGTTTTTTTAAAGATGGTTGATGAGGAATGCTTTAGCACAGTATAGCACAAGGAGAATTTCCCTCACTGTCCTTCCCTGTCCCTACAAACAAGGATTAGCACAGTAAAACACACTGACACTCTCCCTACCTATAGTTTTCTGTCCCTATAAAAAATGTTTTTTTAAAGATGGTTGATGATGAATGCTTTAGCACAGTATAGCTCAAGGAGAATTTCCCTCACTGTCCTTCCCTGTCCCTACAAACAAGGATTAGCACAGTAAAACACACTGACACTCTCCCTACCTATAGTTTTCTGTCCCTATAAAAAATGTTTTTTTAAAGATGGTTGATGAGGAATGCTTTAGCACAGTATAGCACAAGGAGAATTTCCCTCACTGTCCTTCCTTGTCCCTACAAACAAGGATTAGCACAGTAAAACACACTGACACTCTCCCTACCTATAGTTTTCTGTCCCTATAAAAAATGTTTTTTTAAAGATGATTGATGATGAATGCTTTAGCACAGTATAGCACAAGGAGAATTTACCTCACTGTCCTTCCCTGTCCCTACAAACAAGGATTAGCACAGTAAAACACACTGACACTCTCCCTACCTATAGTTTTCTGTCTCTATAAAAAATGTTTTTTTAAAGATGGTTGATGATGAATGCTTTAGCACAGTATAGCACAAGGAGAATTTCCCTCACTGTCCTTCCCTGTCCCTACAAACAAGGATTAGCACAGTAAAACACACTGACACTCTCCCTACCTATAGTTTTCTGTCCCTATAAAAAATGTTTTTTTAAAGATGGTTGATGATGAATGCTTTAGCACAGTATAGCACAAGGAGAATTTCCCTCACTGTCCTTCCCTGTCCCTACAAACAAGGATTAGCACAGTAAAACACACTGACACTCTCCCTACCTATAGTTTTCTGTCCCTATAAAAAATGTTTTTTTAAAGATGGTTGATGAGGAATGCTTTAGCACAGTATAGCACAAGGAGAATTTCCCTCACTGTCCTTCCCTGTCCCTACAAACAAGGATTAGCACAGTAAAACACACTGACACTCTCCCTACCTATCCTTCTCTTTCCCTAAACTAAAGGAATCCAGGTTAAGCAAGAAAAAAAAATGTCACTGTCCCTGCCTATGCTTCTCTTTCCCTGCTCCGGAACACACTACACTAGGCCGCCGTGCTGGCGGCCTTTTATAGTGTGGGGCGTGTACTAAACACCCTCAGCAATAATTGGCCACAGGCATCCTGCCTGTGGCCAATCATTGCTCTCCTCGCTGCCGGCGCTGTGATTGGCCAAGCATGCGGGGTCACAGTGCATGCTTGGCCAATCACAGCGCCTGGATGACACTGCGATGGCGTAGTGCATTGTGGGCCGCGAATTAGGCGCGAACGGCCCAAATCGTTCTTTGTTCGGCGAACGATCGAACAGCCGATGTTCGAGTCGAACGTATGTTCGACTCGAACACCGAGCTCATCCCTAGTCTGCACAAATCCGGAAAAATTTGTATCCGCCCCCCCTCATAGTCCAGGGTTTCCTCCTGCCACGCCGCTCTGAGAATGTCCTCTTTAATCCGATAAAAGTGTATCCTGCATAATACATTGCGCGGGTTACTCTGGGTACGGGTTATTGTGGTCAATGGACCCACTCCAACCTGCTGCTCATGCTGAGGTGAGGAGATCGCCGACGCCAATGCAGACACTTCCGGCAGCACTTCCCGGATCAGGGCACCACGGTATCTTCCCTCACTCCGCTGTGAGTCCTGCCTCCCAGACATATATCGGGTGGGGTACGTATAATCCGGTATATGCAGTGTTCCTGAGCTCATCCCGCTCTTCCCCCACCTTAGCATGGACGGCGTCGGCTGTATTAGCGGCTCCCCCTATGCTCTCTGTCGGGGGTTTTCAGGGATTTTCGGCTATTTCTGACAGTCTCCTGGAGGGTGCATGTACTACCGCTTCGCTCTCAGCTGAAGCCTGCTCACTCCATCAAGCTGCTGCCACTCCCCCCGGAAAAAGGAAGTCCCGTGGGAGGAAGGCTTCATTTTTAATGTGCCCTGTATACACTGCAACACTGCCTTCAAGTAGGTTGCAGTTCATTGCGGATGTGCTACATTTTTCCAAAATGCACTCAAACTCACCTGAGGTCAAGGTCCACTTCACTGCAGTGCATAAGGATAAATGACATACTGTATCACTTTGACACTTCAATAAAGTTCAAGAGAAAAAGAGGTCACAGGGCCTTGTAACTTGGAAGAATGCAAGGCATTACCCCCCTTCGCCAGCACAAAATGGACACTGATCTATATGATAAAACAGATTGTTTAGGCATATGGGCTAGTGTGTACAAGCCCATACACTTTTAGTTTTTGCTGCCCTGTTACCAATTTGCTATAATGTTACATCCAGTCTTCTTAGAATGCTATGGATACAGGCAACTGTAAGTACATGAGCTGCACCTTTTATAAAGAACTAAAATAATACATAGCGTTGGTATGTTTCCACTAACAACATTCAAAATACATACTTAAAAAAACAAAAAAATACATATTAGATATTTGATTTGGCTGTTTATTCTATTGTTTTACATTGGCTGCTATTTGTAGCAAAAGTAGCCTTTAAAGCAATGGTTGTCATTATTCCTTGGAATAAATGAATACATTTCATTATGATACACATAACAAGCATTCATTCAGTGTCAAACTGGGGGGGAATGAGAAGGAAGTACTGTGATTACTCCTGGAATACAGTTGGCAGAGCAACCAAGTGGACTCCTGTTCATCCAACATATACATGTAACACCCTCCTAGGTAGGTGCTAGGATGAATGTGTAGCGATACCCCCGTGAGGGCTGCTAATAGACTCTATACCCCACTGGTTACCTCGACTCTGCAAATTCTCTCTTACCTCTGACACCTTGGGTTTCATCCTGCAATGTTGCGTTAGTAATGAGAAACTCACACAGAATCACTGAACCACTCAGATATGTTTACTGAGATAAAATGAACATAAAGAATGGCATGAGTAAAACACAGTTTGAGTTTAACAAAAAATACCTCATAACTGATATACAAAAAATGCTTAACATAAATCCACTACAAGACCTATGTGAACAGGTAGACAGAGAAACAAATATCCAACACCTGTAACACATATATTGGATATTTTCCCTCTGAAGCCTCAACACACAGACCAGCAAACAGTGATAGACATATGCATATATTAACCACAGTGTAAATTGGACAATATCCTACAGATTGGCTCCCCCTAGGTTTGTAGTTCACTGACTTAGCAATAAAATGCAAAGTAGTAGTGCATAGCAAAGAGAAAATGATAAGTGTTACTTCAATTCCGGATATCTTCAGCTAGCCTTTTGTTCATACTGCAGTATAATTTGTAATCCAAAGTAGAGAAAAGAAAGAGAACAAAGATGAACTAATTGGTGCTTTGTCTGAAGAAGTATTGTCACATGTACAGGTACGTTCCTCTTTGACTGTATTAAGAAGTTGATTACAGTAGTGACTTTAGAGCACAGTGGGGAAGAATAGGACCTAAGCGCCTGCTGTGTGAGGTCTGTGAAAAAGTAGATTCACATCCGTGAAACTACAAGTATCACCGTTTCTGACAAATTCCATTCCTCCATTGCCTGCATGGCCTGATCCATCCAGCTGTCAAATAGGGATGAGCTTCGTGTTCGAGTCGAACCCATGTTCGACTCGAACATCGTCTGTTCAGCTGATCGCCGAATTGCGAACATTATGGGCCGTTCGCGCAAAATTCGGGTGGCGCGTCACGGCCCATAATTCACTGTGGCATCGCAGTGCATTGCTGGCTGATGATTGGCCAAGCATGCACTATGAACCGCATGCTTGGCCAATCACAGCGCGCAAAAAACAGAGCCAGGGTGGCTTTGGCCAATTATTGCTCAGGGGGTTTAGTACACGTCCCACACTATATAAGGCCGCCGGCTTGGCGGCCTTGTGTAGTGTGTTGGAGTTGTTAAAAGAGAGAGATTACAGAGAGAGACAGTGTCATTTATATTGAATTAGATAGAGCAGGCAGGCGAGCCAGTTAGCTGCAGTTACAGTGTGGAGAGGATATATATGCATCCTAGGTGTTGTATATATATTTATACACTGTATTCAGTTTAGCTAGATCCGTTCCTGTTATTCTCTATACTGTGACAGGCAGGCAGGTGATTGTGCTAGCTGCAGTCAGTCTTTCACTTAGTGTACTGTGGGCTTTGCATAGCGTTCACCTAAAACTTACCTGAATACAGTTAGTGACTATTATAGTGGTGTTCTCATAATAAAACCACAGGCAGAGAGCTGCAAGTATTAGTGTACTGTGTCCTCTGCACAGTTTTCACCTAAAACTAAGGCCTCGTACACACGGCCGAGATTCTCGTTGAAAAAAACATGTCGTTTTTTTAGACGAGATTCTTGGACAAGAAACTTGTCCCGGCCGAGTGTACACACGCTCGTTTCAAAGAACCCGCGGTTCTTTGAAAGGAGTGTACGCGGTGACGTCATCGACTACGTCGAGCATGCGCTCGTCACATTCGATGCCGTCGCCGCCATCTTGGTCTACCCTACGTATGCCTAGGAAGCTACCGCGCATGCATCAAATTCATTTCGAACATGCGCGGGCTTCCGGGAGGACAGGTAAGTGTACACACACTCACTTTTCTCGTCGAGAAACATGCCGAGGAGAATCTCGACGAGAAAATAGAGAGCAGGTTCTCTATTTTCTCGTCAAGGTTTCTTGTCGGTTTTCTCGACGAGAAACCCGATAGCAGTGTACACACGACCGATTTACTCGGCAAGACCTCTCTGCCAGCAAGTTTCTTGCTGGTTCTTGCCGAGAAAATCGGTCGTGTGTACGAGGCCTTACTCAAAACAATTGCTGCTTTTCCCATACTAATACCACAGCAGGCAGTTGATTCTGATAGCTGCATGCATTATAATCAGTACAGATATATATATATATATATATATATATATACCGTATTTATCGGCGTATAACACGCGCCGGCGTATAACACGCACCCCAAGTTTAGGAGGGAAATTCAAGGAAAAAAAACGTACATTTAAATGCAGCCATGTCCATCATTGCAGCCTTGCCCAGTGTCCATCTGCAGCCTTGCCCAGTTTCCATCTGCAGCCTTGCCCAGTGTCCATCTGCAGCCTTGCCCAGTGTCCATCATTGCAGCCTTGCCCAGTGTCCATCTGCAGCCTTGCCCAGTGCCTTTGCAGCCTTGCCCAGTGCCTTTGCAGCCTTGCCAGTCTCGGCGATTTTTAAAATTGGCGCCGATTTCTGTGTGGAGAGGAGCGAGCGGGGCCGAGTGTACTTCGGCTAGACTCGGCTCCTCTTTCAGTCCCGCCCACCTCCACTGACTGCGCCGCTGACATACAGAAAGCCGAGTGTACTTCGACAAGACTCGGCTCTGCTCACAGTCAGGGGCGGGACTGCGAGAGGAGCCGAGACTAGCCGAAGTACACTCGGCTTTCTGTATGTCAGCGGCGCAGTCAGAGATGGGTGGGACTGCGAGAGGAGCCGAGTAAAGCCGAGTGTACTTCGGCTTCGTGTATCTCGGCTCCTCTCGCTCGTTTCAGCGAGGGGATCGGCGGAGGATCGGCGTATAACACGCACCCACGATTTTCCCCTAATTTTAAGGGGGAAAAAGTGCGTGTTATACGCCGATAAATACGGTATATATATATATATATATATATATATATATATATATACATCCCACCTTTGTGCAGCTACAACTCACTGCCGGCCATTAGTATGTCTGGAAGGCAAACAAGGAGAGGCAGACAGTCACAAGGCAATAAAAGAGGGTAAGCAGGCTCTGTGTCTAGAGGCAACAGTGCTGGTCGTGGACTTAGTGCATCCTCATCAGCACATGGCCGTGGGACACACTTGTCCTTCTTTTCGGCAGCTGGCCATGTTGAGCCGCAACATGCCCAAGACTTGGTAGAGTGGATGACCAAGCTGTCCTCCTCCTCCTCATCCTCTCTCACCCAGGCTCAGGGTACTTTGTCTGGCAAAGCAGCTGCCAAAGCGGCCTCTTCCCTCGGCTCAATGGCATCAGTCACTCCTTCCCTAGCCCCACCATGTCCTCCTGAGGAGTCCCCCGAACTGTTTGACCACAGTTTTGGGTACATGCTCCAGGAGGATGCCCAGCGTTTTGAAGGCTCTGATGATGGATCCCAGCTGGAGGAAGGCAGTAATGTGAGCTCAGAGAGAGGGGGTAGTAACGTGAGCCCAGAGAGAGGGGGTGCCCAACAAGGACAGCTATCTGGCAGTCATGTTCCCCCAGCAGCAGCATACTGCCAGATTTGCTCCAGTGATAAGGAGGGAGGGGATGATGAGGTCACTGACTCCACGTGGGTGCCTGATAGGAGAGAGGAGGAGGCACATCTCCAACGAGGCAGGATGCCCTCCAGGGGCCAGCTTAAGGGCAGCACACCGACTGCATCACACCACAGAGCTCTGCATGTGCAGGGCGCTGCTGTCTCTGCGCGTTATTCCAAAAGTTCTTTGGTGTGGGCCTTTTTTCAGACGTGTGCAGCATATCGCACCGTTGCCATTTGCAACATATATCTAAAGCGCATCTCGCATGGCCAAAACATCAGCCGCTTGGGCAGCACGTGCTTGACCAGACATATGTCGACCTGCCATGCAGTCCGCTGGCAAGCGTACCTAAAAGACCCACACCAAAGAACAAAGCGGACCTTTCCTTGCTCCTCATCAGCTGGGATCTCCAACCCCACTATACCTTCAGTCCTCTCTGAAACCTGCACTGAGAGGAATGAAGGTGTAGAATTAGGTGTGCGCAGCCAAGCTTTTGCGGGCAAACTGCTATCGGTACACCAACGTCCAATTGTACCAGGCAAATTTCCCTGCCACAGCTGCTGCACCGCCGAAAGAAGTTCGCTCTCAGCCATCCACATGCCCAGCGGTTGAATGCTAGCTTGGCTAAATTGCTAGCACTTCAAGTGCTGCCTTTTCAGTTGGTAGACTCTGCTCCCTTCTGTGAGTTTGTGGAATGTGAGGTTCCTCAGTGGCAGGTTCCCAAACGCCACTTTTTCTCACGGAAGGCGATTCCGGCTCTCTACCGGCATGTGGAAGGCAATGTCTTGGCCTCGCTGGACAGGGCGGTCAGCGGTAAGGTGCATATTACAGCTGAGTCATGGTCCAGCAGGCATGGACAGGGACATTACCTATCTTTCACGGTGCATTGGGTGACTCTGCTGGCAGCTGGGAAGGATGCAGGACAAGGTGCATTAGTGTTGGAGGTTGTTCCGCCACCACGCCTCCAAAATGTTACTACTGGTGATTCTGACACACCTTTCTCCTCCACCCCCTCCTCTTCTTCTTCCCCCATGGCCTCTACCTATGCTTTGTCCTCAGAACCAGTGGTGCTCCGTAGGCGTTCAAGGGGCTACCCAAGTACGCAGGCAAAAAGATGCCATGCGGTGCTGGAGCTGGTGTGCTTGGGGGACAGGAGCCACACTGGGGCAGAGATTCTGTCAGCTCTGCAGGGGCAGGCTCAGAGGTGGTTGATGCCACGCCAGCTTAAGCCAGGAAAGGTGGTTTGCGACAATGGCACCAACCTCCTCTCTGCCCTCCGACAGGGACAACTGACCCATGTGCCCTGTTTGGCTCGCATCCTTAACTTGGTGGTGCAGCGGTTCTTGGGCAGGTACCAGGCTTACAGGGGGTCCTGAAGCAGGCCAGGAAACTCTGTGGGCATTTCCGCCGGTCATATAATGCCAGTGCTCGGCTGGCTGAGCTGCAAAAGGATTACAACCTGCCCAAGAACCGCCTAATCTGTGACATGCCCACCAGGTGGAACTCTACGTTGGCCATGCTGCAGCAGCTGCACACGCAGCAGAGGGCGATCAATGAGTATCTGTTGCAATATGGCACCAGGACAGTGTCAGCGGAGCTTGGATTTTTTTCCCCACGCCAGTGGGCCATGATCAGGGATGCATGCACTGTCCTGCCACCATTTAAGAAAGCCACGAGGATGGTGAGCAGTGACAGTGCATGCATCAGTGACACTGTCCCTCTTGTCCACATGTTGGAGCACACGTTGGGTGGAATAATGGACAGGGCACTTGAGGCAGAACAGAGGGAGGAAGAGGAGGACTTCCTTACCTCTCAAGGCCCCCTTTATCCAGACAGTGTTCCTGCTGGCCCGGCTATCACACAGGAAGAGGAGGAGGAGGACGAGGAGGAGGAGGAGGATTGTGTCAGCATGGAGTTAGAACCTGGCACTCAGCATAGGTTAGCTGAGGCATTCGGTCCGGAGTCCTCTGGGTCACTAAGGACGACATGATCCGCAGCCACCTCCTCCCAGCCACGTACAAGTCCACAGGTTTCTTGGGACTGTAAATCATCCCTAAAAGACTGCTGCTGTTGATGCTGAGTGCCAGGTTCTACCTCCATGCTGACACAATCCTCCTCCTCCTCCTCGTCCTCTTCCTGTGCGATGGGTGGGACAGAAGGAACACTGTCTGGGTAAAGGGGGCTTTGAGAGGCAAGGAAGTCCTCCTCTTCCTGCCTCTGTTCTGCCTCAAGTTCCCTGTCCATTATTCCACGCAGCGTATGCTCCAACAGGTGGACAAGAGGTACAGTGTCACTGATGCATGCACTGTCACTGCTCACCATCCTCGTGGCCTCCTCAAATGGTGCCAGGACAGTGCATGCATCCCTGACCATGCCCCACTAGCGTGGTGAAAAAAACCCGAGCTCCCCTGACCCTGTCCTAGTGCCGTAGTCGCACAGGTACTCATTGATGGCCCTCTGCTGCATGTGCAGCCGCTGCAGCATAGCCAACATTGAGTTCCACCTGGTGGGCATGTCACATATAAGGCGGTTCTTGGGCAGGTTCAACTCCTTTTGCAGCTCAGCCAGCCGAGCACTGGCATTATATGATCTGCGGAAATGCACACAGACTTTCCTGGCCTGCCTCAGGACATCCTGTAAGCCCGGGTACCTGCCCAAGAACCGCTGCACCACCAGGTTAAGGACGTGAGCCACACATGGCACATGGGTCAGTTGTCCCTGTCGGAGGGCGGAGAGGAGGTTGGTGCCATTGTCGCAAACCACCATTCCTGGCTTAAGCTGGCGTGGCGTCAACCACCTCTCGGCCTGGCCCTACAGAGCTGACAGGACCTCTGCCCCAGTGTGGCTCCTGTCCCCCAAACACACCAGCGCAAGCACAGCATGGCATCTTTTTGCCTGCGTACTTGCGTAGCCCCTTGAACACCTACGGAGCACCGCTGGTTCCGAGGACAAAGCACAGGAAGAGGCCATGGAGGAAGAAGAAGAGGAGGGGGTGGAGGAGAGAGGTGTGTCACAACCAGTAGTAGCATTTTGGAGGCGTGGCGGTGGAAAAACCTCCAACACTACTGCACCTTGTTCTGCATCTTTCCCAGCTGCCAAAAGAGTGACCCAATGGGCCGTGAAAGAAAGGTAACGTCCCTGTCCATGCCTGCTGGACCATGAGTCAGCGATAATATGCACCTTACCACTGACCGCCCTGTCCAGCGAGGCATGGACATTGCCTTCCACATGCCGGTAGAGAGCCGGAATCGCCTTCCGTGGAAGGGGGCCGAGTCTACCAACTGAAAAGGCAGCAGTTGAAGCGCTAGCAATTTAGCCAAGCTAGCATTCAACCGCTGGGCATGTGGATGGCTGGGAGTGAACTTCTTTCAATGGTCCAGCAGCTGGGGCAGGGAAATTTGCCTGCTACAATCAGACATCGGTGTACTGCTAGCAGAGTGCCCGCAAGTACTTGGCTGTGACACACCTAATTCTACACCTTCATTCCTCTCAGTGCAGGTTTCAGAGAGGACTGAAGGTATAGTGGGGTTGGAGATCCCAGCTGATGAGGAGCAAGGAAAGGTCCGCTTTGTTCTTTGGTGTGGGTCTTTAAGGTACGCTTGCCAACGAGCTGCATGGCAGGTCAACATATGTCTGGTCAAGCATGTGGTGCCCTAATGGCTGATGTTTTGGCCACACGAGATACGCTTGAGAAATATGTTGCAAATAGCAGCGGTGCGATCTGATGCACTCGACTCAAAAAAGGCCCACACCAAAGAACTTTTGGAATAACGGGCAGAGGCAGTGCCCTGCACAGGCGGAGCTCTGCGGTGTGATTCAGTCGGTGTGCTGCCCTTATGCTGGCCCCCGGAGGGCATCCTGCCTCATTGGAGATGTGCCTCCTCCTCATCCTCCTCCTCCTCCTCTCTCCTATCAGGCACCCACGTGGAGTCAGTGACCTCATCATCCCCTCCCTCTTGATCACTGGAGAAAACCTGGCAGTATGCTGTGCTGCTGGAACATGACTGCCAGATTGCTGTCCTTCTTAAGCATCCCCTCTCTCTGCGCTCACGCTACTGCCTTCCTCTAACTGTGTATCATCATCAGACCCTTCAAAACCCTGAGCATCCTCCTGGATCATGTACCCAACACTGTGCTCAAACAGTTCGGGGGACTCCTCAGGAGGACATGGTGGGTCTAGGGAAGGAGTGACTGATGACATTGATACAAGGGAAGAGGACGCGTTGGCAGCTGCTTTGCCAGTACCCTGAGCCTGGGTGAGAGAGGATGAGGAGGGCTTGGTCATCCACTCTACCAAGTCTTCGGCATGATGCGGCTCAACACGTCCAGCTGCCGAAAATAAGGACAAGCATGTCCCATGGCCACGTGCTGATGACAATGCACCGCGTCCACGACCAGCACTGTTGCCCCTCAGACACAGAGCCTGCTTGCCCTCTTTTATTGTCTTGTGACTGTCTGCCTCTCCTTGTTGGCCTTCCAGACATTCTAATGGCCTGCAGGGAGATGGGAAAACCAGCAATAAGGGGTAGCTTCAGGTGTATACTGTGTAGGAGGCACACTACGCCCACTGTAAGTGCTGCAGATGCCTGTTAGTGTAACACAAAAGAAAAAAACCACGAGCAATAAGGGGTAGCTTCAGGTGTATACTGTGCAGGAGGCACACTACGCCCACTGTAAGTGCTGCAGATGCCTGTTAGTGTTGCACAACAGGAAAACACAGCAATAAGGGGTAGCTTCAGGTGTATACTGTGCAGGAGGCACACTACGCCCACTGTAAGTGCTGCAGATGCCTGTTAGTGTAACACAAAAGAAAAAAACCACGAGCAATAAGGGGTAGCTTCAGGTGTATACTGTGCAGGAGGCACACTACGCCCACTGTAAGTGCTGCAGATGCCTGCCTGTGTTACAAAACAGGAAAACACAGCAATAAGGGGTAGCTTCAGGTTTATACTGTGCAGGAGGCACACTAGGCCCACTGTAAGTGCTGCAGATGCCTGCCTGTGTTACACAACAGGAAAACACAGCAATAAGGGGTAGCTTCAGGTGTGTACTGTGCAGGAGTCACACTACGCTCACTGTAAGTGCTGCAGATGCCTGCCTGTGTTACACAACAGGAAAACACAACAATAAGGGGTAGTTTCAGGTGTATACTGTGCAGGAGGCACACTACACCCACTGTAAGTGCTGCAGATCCCTGCCTGTGTTATACAACAGGAAAACACAGCAATAAGGGGTAGCTTCAGGTGTATACTGTGCAGGAGGCACACTACGCCCACTGTAAGTGCTGCAGATGCCTGTTAGTGTAACACAAAAGAAAAAAAACCACGAGCAATAAGGGGTAGCTTCAGGTGTATACTGTGCAGGAGGCACTCTACACCCACTGTAACTGCTGCAGATGCCTGCCTGTGTTACACAACAGGAAAACACAGCAATAAGGGGTAGCTTCAGGTGTATACTGTGCAGGAGGTTTGTCCGATGAAAAAAATCCATCGGACTGTTTTCATCGGTAAAACCAATCGTGTTTACACACGGCTTTACAGTGTTGTGGCAACACCACCACCACCACCACCACCAAAAGCCCAAAATTTCTGCCCCTGTTCAACAGGGGCATGTAATTACAATTCTTGATCTAATAATTCACAGCAGGGCCCATTCCTGTGCCCACCAAGTGTAACTGTGAGGGCTTACAGTGTTGTGGCAACACCACCACCACCACCACCACCAAAGGCCCAATTTTTCTGCCCCTGTTGAACAGGGGCATGCAATTACGATTATTGATCTAATAATTTACAGCAGGGCCCATTCCTGCGCCCACCAAGAGTAACTGTGAGGACTTAAAGTGTTGTGGCACCAGCACCACCACCAAAGGCCCAATTTTTCCTACCACTGTTCAACAATGGCATGTAATTACAATTCTTGACATAATATTTCACAGCAGGGCCCGTTTCAGCGCCCACCAAGAGTAACTGTGAGGGGTTACAGTGTTGTGGCAACACCAACACCTAAGGGCCAAATTTCTGCAGAGTATATACAGCAGGCCCCTACTTTCAAACATCCAACTTACAAACGATTCCTACTCGCAAACGGAAGGCGACAACAGGAAGTGAAAGGAAATCTACCCCTAGGAAGGGAAATTCTCTCCAGTAAGAGTTAATATGGGAAAAAGGTGTCTCCTCTCCACTGATACTTTATCACCAATCCTTGTTTCAATAAAAACCCCAAATTTTCAAAAAACCTTTGTCATTGGGACGGAAAGTGATTTGAAATGTTCTGAACAGGTGCACAGACAGCAAAACAAATGTTATAGGGCTGATAACTAGGCTTGTGCAATTCGTTTCGTAACGAATCGAAATTCGTCCGAATTTAGCAACTTTCGGACATTCGGAAGCATTCGAATTTCCGAACAAAGCAATTACGAATAAAACCGAATCCGAAATAAATTATACCGCAAAATAGCGAATGCCCGAATGTCTTCGGCATAATTCGTTATGAAAAAACTTATGAATGTACAAATCCATTGGAAACACAATAACACTCACTCTGCTCTGCTCTCTGCTTCTCCTTCACCGTGCTGAACTCCCTCTCAAAATGGTGTACAGGGGCGGAGGCTATAGCCACATGTAAAAAACGAAAGTAAAATACGAGATTTCTAATCCATTCGAAGCACAATAACACTCTGCTCTGCTCTCTGCTTCTCCCTCACCGTGCTGAACCCTCTCAAAATGGTGTACAGGGGCGGAGGCTATAGCCGCATGTAAAAAACGAAAGTAAAATACGAGATTTCGAATCGTTACAAATAACCGCTATGTATTTCGAAAAGTACAAATCCATTCGAAGCACATTAGGCATAATAGGCAGCGTCGTCGTGAGAGAGACACAGAAAATTACGAATCAACGAACCCAAAAAAAGTTACGAAAGTAGGAGTTGTGTCCAGAATCAACGAAAAACAACGTACTCTACCGAAAGTACGAATTATAAAGCAACAAAAAATTCAACGAAAAATGTCGCTTGCAAAAATACGAATGAGTCCGAACACGAAAAATCCCGTCTAGCAAAATTACGAATGATTACGAATCAACAGGACCGGAAAGAAACGAACCGAAACGGAACGAATTTTTCCGTTGTGCACAAGCCTACTGATAACCCTTCCCTATGTTTTCCAAAAAGCTTAAAAAATTATTTTTTGGCTGGAGCTACCCTTAAAAAATGTACCTGTTCCAAATTACAAACAGATTCTACTTAAGAACAAACCTACAGTCCCTGTCTTGTTTGCACAGCCTGTATACTGCTGTTAAGAGTATATAGGGCCTTTTTTTAATTTGGGTGCGGGGTTCCCCTTAATATCCATACAAGACCCAAAGGGGCTGGTAGTGGGCTGGGGTTGGGGGGGTAGGGGGGTACCCATGCAATTTTTCTCAATGATTTTCATCCATATTGCCGGGACCAGACATTACATTAAAGCTGCAAGCAGTTTTAAATGACTTTTTTTCCTTTAGAAATGCTATGGAGATGGATATACTCTATACGGGATGAGTAGTTCCTTTAGTATAAACTGTGAAGCCTCGTACACACGACCGATTTTCTCGTCCAAAACCGTCAAGAAAAGTGCCGCGAGAGCTTTTTTGTCGAGAAAAACGTTCGTGTGTATGGTTTTACGACGAGAAAATTGCCGAGAATCTCGACGAGAAAATAGAGAACCTGCTCTCTATTTTCTCATCAGGATTCCAGATTTCCTCGTCGTGTTTCTCGTCGGCCTGTTTTGTGACGAGAAAATGGTTCGTGTGTATGCTTTTACGACTCTTCCAAAAGCGCGCATGCTCACAAGCAACTATGAGACGGGAGCGCATCTTCTGGTAAAACAAGCCTTCGTAATGGAGAGAGCACATTCGTCACGCTCCAAATTATTGCATTGTTTAAATGTTCTGCATTGAAATCTTTGTTAGAATGTTACATTAATCAAAACGAGTGACATTCTTTTGCTGCTGATATTCACACCGAGTTATGACTATTTTTTTTAACCTTTTTCATGCTGCTCTTAAGAAGATTTATGTGTATTATATCGTGCAAGTTTTTCGGAATAATTTAAATTGTTATATTTTTCAAAATGATGTTAATTATAATTTCGCAATGTTTTGATAGTGATCTCCCATTTAATTTTGGAATCTATATTAGTTACATTTTCCACCATCTTTTTTTGAAAATCAGATTTAGTTATTCTTTTGGGGGGTTGTTATCTGTCCCTTTTTTTGTCAGTCAAATGTATCTGCTTACTCCAAAGCTAGATTTTTAATTTTTACAAATACACATAGTCAAGTATGAACTTAAACAAAAATCACATTTATTCATGTTTCAAAATAAAATAAAGAGAAGGCAGCGCTGGAGAACCTGCTGCCATTTGTGCATCCCAGGGACCCCAGAGCACACAGCAACCCTGTGTGGACCCTAAAATTGGGAGCTTGAGAAGGCCAACATTTCTGAACACAATCTGATGCTGGCCTCCCAGAGGTCAGGAACAGCAGCAGGTGATATATATGTCCCAAGTGTGTGGTACTACAACAGGCTGCCTTCTGTCCGACCACAATGAAGCAAGGCCATCACTTCCTCTTCTTCCTGGCAACCTTCCCTGCAACCTTCCCTGAAGCCTTCCCTGCAGCCTTCCTTCTTCGTTTGGCTGGAGGCTGGGCCACTGGAGGGGTACTCCTGTCAGGAGGAGGAGGAGGAGATGTAGCAGAAGGGGGTGGGGCAGAAGAAGAAGGTGGAGGTGTAGCAGAAGGGGGTGGGGCAGAAGAAGAAGGTGGAGGTGTAGCAGAAGGGGGTGGGGCAGAAGAAGAAGGTGGAGGTGTAGCAGAAGGGGGTGGGGCAGAAGAAGAAGGTGGAGGTGTAGCAGAAGGGGGTGGGGCAGAAGAAGAAGGTGGAGGTGTAGCAGAAGGGGGTGGGGCAGAAGAAGAAGGGGGAGGTGGAGGTTGAGGTTGGGTCAGTTGTGCCACCTCACATATGGCGGTATTGGGGGTAATTTTCTCCATCACCCCCTTGTTGAGCAAGGTGATGAGCAGGGGCTCGCATAGGAGGCGTTGCTCCATGCTCATCACCTTGAACTTAGCCTCCACTAGGCCGGCAATGGCCTCTTCAGGGGATGTGGGCTCCTGGAGGGTGGCATGGGCCTCACGAATAAGGGCCATTGCTGCCTCACTCGTGCTCCTGTCCCTCCTGCCTCTTTTGGGAAGCCGGATGGGAGGCACCTGGGATCTGGTGCTTCTCCTTTGCCCTGCCACCTCCTGTCTGCCACTGGGTCCTGCCACCTCCTGTCTGCCACTGGGCCCTGCCACCTCCTGGCTGCCACTGGGCCCTGCCACCTCCTGCCTGCCACTGGGCCCTGCCACCTCCTGCCTGCCACTGGGCCCTTCCTCCTCCTGCCTGACAGTTTCCAGACCCTCCTCCTGGCTGATTTCATCCTGTGTATGAAAAAGGGACATAGTTTAATATGTTGGTTTAATCTTTGCATCAAACTTTGTAATCCTGATTGAAGCAATTAGAATGTAAATCCATAAATCCTTGCTTTAAATTTACCACTACATCAGATTGACTATTTAGCACCCAATTAAGTGCAGACTAATGTCTACAGATCTTGATTTCACTTGTGGAATCCAAAATATTTTATGTTTGTCATCTTGACATATTTGTCAAACATTAAGTTTATCCCAATACATTTTCAGTTAATACTATACCTGGCTCCAGATGGCCAAATCAGGATCATCCAGGATGGCTGCCTCCTCTTGCTCCAGAGAAGGCTCAGGTTGGCTGCAGGGAAGTCTGGGGGGAAGAGTGGAGAGTGATGGCCTTGTCTCAATGTGGTCATCCAGGAAGGACATCCTGTTGTAGTACCACAAAATCGGGACATAAACATCACCTGCTGCTGCTCCTGACCTCTGAGAAGCCAGCACCTTAGAGCGTACAGTCCTGTAGGTACCTCTCAAGCTGCCAATTTTAGTGTCCACTTGTTTTGCTGTGGCTGTGGGCACCTTGGTATGCACAAATGGGAGCAGCTTCTCCAGCGCTGCTTTTCTCACCCCTCTTTTTTTATGGATGGGGTTTTTCGTCTCCCACAGAGCGGGCAGCTCCCTTACCCGGTCAATAAATTCCGCCAGGAAATCCTTGTCGCTTATAAAGACATTCATATTGTATCTGCAAGTTAAATAAATTATATATAACTACTGTGAGGCAAACAGTCTAACCTCCTTAACATCCTAGTCACCATATATATCCTCCAACATTCTCAAGACAGTATAGGCCAACAATTTGTACAAGTCACAAAATCACATACCTTCGTTCGCACGTCCGGCACTTGAACTCCTCTCTCCGCACACCGAACGTACTATAGTCACATGTGTGTTTGCTATATACACACCACGCATGCGTCAAATTTCGAACACGTCGCTCCGCACATGTCGCCCGCCCATGACGTTCTAACTAACATCTTTTCCCCGCCCCTTCTCTTTCGGCGCGCAGACAGATATGGCGGAGTTACAGCAGGTGTCTGATAATTCCGCAACTAACGAGGAGGAGACAAGCCCGGAGACCGAGGAAACGTCACGATCAAGGAGGAGATTCAAGGCATCGAATATGTCTTTGGCGGAGATGGTGGACATCTTGCTCAAGTCTGATTATGACGCAAAGCATGGGCCGTATAGCAAACCAAATAGAAGGAAGGCCAAAATCCTCACTAAAGTTGTGAAGAGTCTGAAGACGAATTTCGGGGTGAAACGCTCAAATGAGCAGCTCAGAAAGAGGTGGTCAGACCTCAAACTGAGGAAGCCAGAGCAGTTGAGGAGCATAAAGAGAATGCTAGCAAAAAGTAAGTAAAATGTAGACTTTTCTGCTATTAATCTTTTTCTAAACTTACATGTTGCTCTTTATTTTGGTTTCTCATATTGGACTCCCTTCCAAAATGTAATATTTTGAACTTGGTTGGGCACAGTAATCGTTCGTTACGTTACAGACACTTCGTTCGGCCACTATCCGCGGTTTTGGCTTATTTTATAGCCACAAAAGTAATTAGACATCTGCCATTTTTGGTCAAATATTGTGGCAAAATTTTTAGGCTAGATGATGTGTTTGTAAAGAGAATGAAATGCAAACTTTTATCAGTGTAAAGGAGACGACACTCAGCAGCTGCTTCCACATCTGTACTTTGGAGCACTATAGTGTGGGCCACCAGACCCGCCTTTTTTGGATGTCCCACACAGGTGCATCAGTGAATTTTTGTGGTGCCTCCATGTCAAATAAATTACATCCAACGGTGAATACTAAACATATTCTTGGTCATAAATAATGCATTCTTCTTTAAATTCCGCCCAAACACACACTTGTACCACACTTCCAAGCAATTTAGCCTGTTTTTATTTTAACATTGAGATTTACAGTGTGATAAATAGACCTTTTGTTTGATTCTCATAGGGGAGAGAAGACTGGGAGGAGAACACTCCAGGGAGCACATGCACCCCACAACTTCCAAGCAACCCCAAACTCCCAAAGACCCACAACCGAAAGATGTGCAGGAAGTTGAGGTGGAGGAAGGAGAAGTGCAGGAAGGAGAGGTGGATGACGTTGTGGATCTGGTCACCACAACAGGTCAGTATCTGTCACCACAGCTTCAGGTAAGAGATGTAGGCCTGCAGAGTTATAATACCTTTTGTTTTTTGTTTTTAGGGGATATAAATGTTGTGAAGGATAGTACACGGTTCTCTGCTGACAGTGCCCTCCGCCTCATCCAGCAAGTGATGGAATGTAGCACGGAACTGGACCTAATTAAACAAAGAATCCATGTGATGGAACAAACATTTAAAGACATTCTCGATGTTTTGGGGAGAATTCAATAAGCCATCCAAACACATTTGTTTTTACATGTTTGTTATTGCACATTTTAGAATATTTTTGACAATCAAACCAGCCAAAAATTGAATCTGCACACAGTGTGTCAACATGTGCTATCTGCCATCAGGGGATATCCATGTACATCTTTTGGGGGTGCAACCCCTTCCTCGTATCTAAAGTCGGTGAACTGAGGAAGGGGTTGCACCCCCAAAACACGTCCATTGATCACCCCTGATGGCAGATAGCACATGTTGACAATAGGGATCAGGATTGTAAACTTCCTAGATGAAAAAAATCCCAAATGTGTGCATATTAAATTTTTGGCTGGGCAAGGGGTGGCAGGACCCCATATTAGGACAGGCACATAGAGACATAGTTTGTGTAAGTGAATGTCTCAGATTGCTCAGAGGTATCCAATGTTGTAATTTTTGGAATGCAACTGTTATTTTTGTATTTTCATAAGCAAAAAATTGCCGGTTTGTGGCCAGGCCAACCCAAAAAAACAGAAAAAACTAAAAATGGTGTGAATGTGCACAGAGTAAAATATTTGACCACAAACAACGTGTAGCTTCTTTTTATAATACCCTCTAAGCTGAAAGTGAAATGGTTGTTAGTTACTAAAGTAAAATACACTTGGCACTACAAATGCACTAAGACAAACTAGGAGACAGGAAAGAACAAATAATTAAAGGTTTAAACAAGCTTTTTATTTGGATTCTTAGACATAGGCTGGCATAGGAATTGCCCCCCTACCCGTGAAATACTCCATGTATTTGTCCCGAACCTCACAGGCATTTTGGGAGGGCAAGCCAGGACGGGCAGATTCCAGGCCCGGCAGGGGATTTGCAGGGGAAAGTCCAGCCTCTGGCAAAACTGAGGCCATATAGGAATTTGATTTTTGGCTCAGAAAGTTGTGTAGCACACAGCAGCATAATACGACATAGTTTATTTTGTAGTCCGCCAAGTGTATTGAAGTCATAAAAAGGCGGAACCGGCTGGCCATTATGCCAAAGGCATTTTCGACAACTCTTCGGCCCCTGGCCAGCCGGTAATTGAACACCCTCTTGTCTGGGGTCAGGGTCCTCTGAGGAAATGGCCTCATAAGATGCCGTCCGAGTCCGAAGGCTTCATCAGCCAAAAAAACAAAGGGGAGTCCTTCAATATTCCCTGCATCCGGTGGCAATGCAAGGTCGTCACTCTGGAGACGGAGGGCAAACTCCGTCTGGATGAAGGATCCCCCATCGGACATCCGGCCATTCTTCCCTACATCAACATAGAGGAATTCATACCGTGCTGACACCACCACCATCAGCACAATGCTATGAAACCCCTTGTAGTTGTAGTAGTAGGACCCAGAACGGGGTGGCGGCACGATGCGGATGTGCTTCCCGTCTATAGCACCACCGCAGTTGGGGAAGTCCCACCGCGTGGCCAACTCCGATGCCACAGTCTGCCATTCCTGTGGCGTGGAAGGAAGCTGTGGAGTGAAACAAGATGAAATAATATTAGAATACAAAAATCATACATTACAAGGAAAATCTCCAAAAAAACATTAGAGGCCAACATCAATCAAATTCTACGTTTATTAAGGTGTTTAAAATAAGTATAATGGAAGGCTCATTTATCATATTCATCACCCCCTCTGATGGGCCATTACTAAATTATTTTGGGGGGGGGGGAGATGTGTTTGGCCACAGGATAGCATTGCAGTGGCGGTGCGTCCAGAGTGGGCGCTGGAGCACTGCCCCCTCTCTCCTGTGCCCATCACTCAGAACAATACATAGGTTCATGCGTTGCATTAACCTATGTATTGTCTATGCCGCCCACTATTCAGGTGGATGGTCTCTTGTAAAGCGACCGACATATGAATAATTGCGGCATTTAGGGGGTTCAAATTGCATAGCAGAAACAGGTAGTAAAATAGTCTTGCACATTACAACCTGAGGGATGTAATTGGCTTCCTAAAAGTAAAACAGGGGGGGGGGCATTCCTTGGGGAAACACTGGCAGGCTGCTCTGCCAATCATGTTCACCAATTCTGTTTAATGGTAACATGATTGGCTGATGCAACATCAAGGGAAGGAGAACACATCAAGGACAGAAGAAGGATGGCGCTGACCACAAGAAGGTAAGTGCAGGGCTGGGGGGAAACTGGCTGCATTAGAGGGGACTAAATGGCTGCATTGGAGGGAACAAAATGGCTGCATTAGAGGGGACAACTGGGGGCGTTTAATAGGCACCTGAGCAAAAAAGGAGGAAGTTTAGTTCATAAATTGGGGTGGGACCCCCAAACATTTGGAGCAACAGGCGCCCCTGCTGGAAAAGTTAGTGAAGGGAAATATTTATGGAGGAGAAAAAAGGGTCAATCTAAAGCTTCCAGCATGCATGGGGACAAAGGGGACATTCTCAGCATATTACAATCATGGTAATTAGGGAAGGATAAAAGAAATACAATACATTAGCATACATGTAATACATAAAATGTGATGTTAAGGGAGAAAACTTACCCTAATATAGTCCTCCTGCAGGACTTGTATAATGGCAGAACAGGTGTCTGGGATTATGAGGTCCAGAGCCTGGGGGGAGATGCCTGTCGTGAACTTCAAGTCCTGAAGACTTCTCCCTGTCGCCAGGTAACGCAACGTGGCGATGAGCCTCTGCTCAGCACTGATGGCTTCCCGCATAACGGTGTCCTTCCTGGTAATATAGGGGGACACCAAAGCCAACAGTTCCTGAAAAACGGGGTCAGACATCCGCAGAAAATTCCTGTAGTCCTCAGGATTATTCTCGACGATCTCCCGCAGCAGAGGCATATGGCAGAATTGGTCCTGCTGGAGCAACCAATTCTTGGTCCATGAACTCCTCCTCACACCATTCATGGACTGGTCTTGGTCCAAAACAAGCAGACCAACACCAAGCGCACGCACAGCACGAACTCGACGACGAGAACGTCCAGGCGACATGGCTAAGAAACGGTCGTCTTATCAGAACGTACAGAACAGAACGCACTTTAGAACAGCAAGGCCTATGAATAACGAACTGAAAAACAGAAACGAACAGGCAAGAACGCACTGTAAAACAGATACGACCTGCCTAGACGCCCTGAAAGTCAAGATACGAACCCACAAGCACAAACTGAACCGCAGAAAACGATCTGAAAAGTACGAAGACTGAAAAGCGCGAATCGTCTCTTCCCAAACTTTTACTTCACACGCGGTAACACGAGATCAGCAAAAGCAGCCCAAGGGGTGGCGCCAAGAAAAAAGATCTTCCCCTTTATAGTGCCGTCGTACGTGCTGGACGTGACCGCGGAGAACAACGAGGAAATTGGAAATTGTCAGTGTGTACGCATGGAAAGCTTGACGAGAAAATCGACAAGCTTAACAAGAATCTCGTCGAAAAAAACGACGTGTTTTTTACGACGAGAAAATCGGTCGTGTGTACGAGGCCTGACTGACATTTTTTCTCGGTTCATTTAATCAAAGGGGTATATAATGAGACTGTATATGTGTGTTGTGTTTATATGGTTTAAATTCCATTGTATTGTTATTTAAATGTTATGTAATGTGAAAAAGTTTAATAAAAAGATTTATAAAAAAAAGAAATGTCATTTTGTGCAGGGAAAGTTCTAAACACGGGAAACACGTGCCACTTCACAGGAATACTTTAGACACCCCCGAGGTACGATATTTAAAGGAATATTTCACTTTTTTTTTCACTTTAAGCATCATTAAAATCATTGCTCCCGAAAAAACTTCCGTTTTTAAAACGTTTTTTTGCATTGATACATGTCCCCTGGGGCAGGACCCGGGTCCCCAAACCCTTTTTAGGACAATAACTTGCATATTAGCCGTTATAATTAGCCCTTTTGATTTTGAACGTTCGAGTCTATTGTATTTAATAGGGTTCTAAAGTTTGTGCAAACTTTCGGTCCGTTCGCAGGTTCTGGTGCAAACCAAACCGGGGGGTGTTCGGCTCATCCCTACTGTCAAACTCTTTTTCCCCTTCGGGTCTGGGGACACGACCTGAAATGATATGTAGTCTCCTATACCCTTGATTAGCAAAGTCAAAATGTACGTTAAGGGATTATTATCAGTCTTGACAATGAACTCAGCCCCATATAGATTGTCCTTTAACTTATCCACCACCGTCCACTTGAGGGCCAGAAATTCCATCTTAGGAACGGGGTAATTCCTCTCAGATGGTGTAAGGCTTTGACTCACATAGGCCACTGGTCTTAGTCTTAGTCCTCCATTCTGTTCTTGACATAGAACTCCTCCTAACCCTTCTCTACTGGCATCCACATGAAGTTCATAGGGCAGGCTAGGGTCAGCATAAGCTAGGACCGGGGCTTCCGTAAGACTCTTCTTCAGCTGCCAAAATGCTCTTTCACTCTGAGGGGTCCAGTGCCCTTGGACTGACTCTCCCTACTTGCGAGCTCCCCCCCTCTTAGTTTTGACTCCATCTTCTCCCTCTCCCGTGGCCACTTGCAATAGCTCATTGAGAGGCTGAGCAATCTTGACAGAGTTAGCCACGAACCATTGACAGTAGGATCAGAATCCCAGGAAAGATCTTAGCTCAGTTACAGTCCTTGGCCTAGCCCAGGTGGTAACAGCCTCCAACTTCTGTGGATCTGTAGCGACCCCTCCGGCAGAGACAACATGACCCAAATAGGTGACCAAGGTTCTATAAAACTGGCATTTTTACAACAACAGCTTCAATCCTTCATGGAGACGGGAGAATACCTTTTCTAGCCGAGTTTCATGCTCTTCCAGCATTCTACCGAACACAATGATGTCATCCAAATACACCAGCACCTCCACAAGATTCATGTCCCCTACTGTTCTTTCCATTAGCCGTGAAAGGGCACGGGGGCCCCTGACAAACCTTGAGGCATCTGGCTGAATTAGTAGAATCCCAAAGGGCAAATGAATGCCTCCCCTCCTTTCCATTCTGGAGCTCTGTTTCTCATCAGGGTTGTCAGTTTGCTCACTCACTGAGACCCCCTGAAGTTTCCCACCTGCTGATCTTTGAATAATTTCTGTAATATCTTCACCAATTCTGCCAACTTCCTTCCTTCTGTGGACACTGAGCTTTGAAGTGTCCTGGGTCGCCACATTTGTAGCACTTCTGGATGCCTGTCCGCTCAGCCTGTGCTTTTGCCTGAGCCTCCATAACATGCAACAAAGCTTGCTTTACCTGCTCTTGAACTTGAACTCCATTCTGTGGTAATTTGACAGGAGTAACTTTTGGTGTGGATTGCACAACAGGGATCTTGGAGCACTCCCCCCACTTAGATTCTTCATCAAATTCCACCACACTGGCATCCACTTGGGCTGATTGTGCTTCCACCTTCTCACCCTTCTGGGCAGTGGCAGCTGGTGCTCAAATTTTTTTTGGGGGGGGGCGCAAACAAACTGAAAAAAAAAAGAAATCATCAATTGCCGCCACTGTGCCCATTAAACGCAGCCACTGTGCCCAAACACCACCAGTTTGCCCCCTCAAATGCAGCCAGTTTCCCCCCAAATACAGCCAGTTTGTCCCCAAATGCAGACAGTTTCCCCCAAAATGCAGCCAGTTTCCCCCCAAATGCAGCCAGTTTCCCCCCAAATGCAGCCAGTTTGTCCCCAAATGCAGTCAGTTTCCCCCCAAATACAGCCAGTTTTCCCCCAAATGCAGCCAGTTTGTCCCCAAATGCAGCCAGTTTGTCCCCAAATGCAGCCAGTTTGTCCCCAAATACAGCCAGTTTGTCCCCAAATGCAGCCAGTTTCCCCCCAGCCCTTACCTTCCTCGGGTCAGCGCCGTCCTTCTTCCGTCCTCAATGTCTTCTCCCGCCCTCAACGTCGCTTCAGCCAATCAGGTTACCGGTAACCAGACCCGGTGAACCTGATTGGCTGAAACGCCTGTCAGTGTTAACCAGGGAACGCACCCCCGTGCGTCCTCTGGTTAACTATTTGGAAGCCGATTACAGCCCTCAGGCTGTAATCGGGAAGCCTATCAGAGCCAGCACTTCCAAAAACCAACCAATCGCTGTTATTCAGATGGCCGGCGCTCAACAGGGGGCAATGCATGAACCTATGTATTGTTGTTGTGAGTGACGGCACAGGACGGGCACAGGAGCGAGAGGGGGCGGCACTCCTGCGCCCACTATGGACGCACCGCCACTGCTTCTGGGGTGTCTTCACAGCGAGCCGAGCTTCCTGATCCTTTTCATCCAGGAGGGCTTCCTCTTCTCTCACCAGCCCCATCAGCTCTGGGTAGGAAGGGGCCTCCCGTGTGCCGTTCAATAGTAACCGGAGCACAATTGGATGGTTTTTACCCTTCCGTAATCTGCATATAGAGCCTCTATATAATCCATAGCCTCACAATCCGTTTTTCCCCTTTTTAGGCTTCGGACGACATCCGCTGCTGGACTGCGGAGACTTTCACTGATTCACCGTCTCTTCACCGTTTCTGACACATTCCATTCCTCCATTGCCTGCATGGCCTGATCCATCCAGCTGTCAAACTCTTCTTCCCCTTCGGGTCTGGGGACACGACCTGAAAAGATCTGTAGTCTCCTATACTCTTAATTAGCAGAGATGGCATGATTTTTTATCAGGCTCTCGACTAAATGACTCATGTCCACATAGAAAGAGGCAGGGGGCATTCCTGCCATCGGGCTTCCCACAGATGGGCCGGTTGCGACTGGACTGCCTGCAACTGGGCCATTTGCAACAGGACTTCCTGGTAGCGACAGAAGGGAATCCTCATCCTCTTCCCCGGTAGTGATGAGCCGAACACCCCCGGGTTCGGTTCGCACCAGAACCCGCGAACGGACCGAAAGTTCGAACGAACATTAGAACCCTATTAAATACAATGGATGCGAACGTTCGAATTCTAAAGTGCTAATTATAACAACTATTATGCATGTTATTGTCATAAATAGGGTTTGGGAACCCGGGTTCTGCACCAGGGGACATGTATCAATGCAAAAAGAAGTTTTAAAAACGGTCGTTTTTCGGGAGCAGTCATTTTAATGATGCATAAAGTGAAAAAAAAAAAGTCAAATATTCCTTTAAATATCGTACCTGGGGGGTGTCTAAAGTATGCCTGTGAAGTGCCACGTGTTTCCCGTGTTTAGAACTGTCCCTGCACAAAATGACACTTCTAAAGGAAAAAAAAGCCATTTAAAACTGCTTGCGGCTTTAATGTAATGTCTGGTCCCGGTAATATGGATGAAATTCTTTAAGAAAAATGGCATAGCTACCCCATGACCCCCCCCCCCCCTACCCCAGCCCATTACCAGCCCCTTTGGGTCTTGTATGGATATTAAGGGGAACCCCGCACATAAAATAAAAAAGGCCCTATATACTCTGAACAGCCGTATACAGGCGGTGCATACAAGACAGGGACTGTAGGTTTGTTCTTATGTAGAATCTGTTTGTAATTTTGAACAGGTACATTGTTGAAGTGTAGCTCCAGCCCAAAAATCTATTTTTAAACTTTTTGGGAAACATAGGTAAGGGTTATCACCCCTGTAACATTTGTTTTGCTGTCTGTGCCCCTGTTCAGAACATTTCACCTCACTTTCCGTCCCAATGACAACTGTTTTTGAAATGTGGTGTTTTTCTTGAAACAAGGATTGCTGATAAAGCATCAGTACAGATGAGACCCCTTTCTCCCATATTTATTCTTACAGGAGAGAATTTTCCTTTCTAGGGGTAGATTTCCTCTCACTTCCGGTTGTCTTCTTTCGTTTGCAAGTAGGAGTCGTTTGTAAGTTGGATGTTTGAAAGTAGGGACCTGCCGTATATACTCTGCAGAAATAGGCCCCTTAGTTGTTGGTGTTGGCACAACACTGTAAGCACTCAGTTACTCTTGGTTGGTGCTGGAACGCCCTGCTGTCAACTATTATATCAGGAATTTTAATTACATATAATTGTTGAACAGTGGTAGTAAAAATTGGGGCTTTGATGGTGGTGCTGGTGCCACAACACTGTAAGCCCTGACAGTTACTCTTGGTGGGTGCAGCAATGGGCCCTGCTGTGAATTATTAGATCAAGAATTGTAATTACATGCCCCTTTTGAACAGGGGCTGAAAAATTGGGCCTTTCGTGGTGGTGGTGGTGGTGGCGTTGCCACAAGACTGTAAGCCCTCAGAGTTACTCTTGGTGGGTGCAGCAATGGACCCTGCTGTGAATTATTAGATCAAGAATTGTAATTGCATGCCCCTGTTGAACAGGGGCTGAAAAATTGGGCCTTAGGCACTGGTGGCACAACACTACAACCCCTCACAGATACTGTACTTGGAGCACAGCAATGAGCCCTGTTGCAAAGTATTGCTTCAAAAATTGTAATGACACGCCCCTGTTAAACAGGGGCTGAAAAATTGGGCCTTAGGCACTGGTGCCACAACACTCCAACCCCTCACAGATACTGTACTTGGAGCACAGCAATGAGCCCTATGGCAAATTATTGCTAAAAAATTGTAATTACACGCCCCTGTAAAACAGGGGCTGAAAAATTGGGCCTTAGCCACTGGTGGCGGCACCCATAAACAAAAATGATCTTCCAAGCTATCATCATCAATCGTATCATTGAGGACTCGGAGGAGGAGGATAGCCAGTCAACATAACAGCACAGGCACTCAGCATCAGCATCAGTCTTGAAGGGATGTGACATGTTAAAATCAATTAGTCTGTTATATCAGCATCAGGTGTGTGGTAGCTGGTGGTGATCCAAGACTGGTTCATCTTGATGAAAGTCAGTCGATCAACCGAGTCGGTGGACAGGCGCACCCTGTGATCCGTGACAAATCCTCCAGCAGCACTGAATGTGCGTTCCGAAAGAACGCTGGATGCAGGACAGGCCAGTAGCTCAATTGCATACTGTGCAAGCTCTGGCCAGTGATCCATCCTCAAGACCCAGTAAGCCAGAGGATTTTCGGTGGGGAAGGTGTCCAAGTCTGACCTTGCCCCTAGATATTCCTGCACCATGTTTATCAGACGCTGGCGATGGTTGCTGGAACTGATCATACTTTGGGGCTGCGGACTAAAGAATTGTCTGAACGCATCGGTCAGACGGCCACCTTCCCCACCGCTCCTTCTTTGACTGGCCGAAGCCTCAGCAACTCGTTGTCCAGGACCAGGAGTTTGTAACCTCCCAGTCTCTGGGAACGCGTTGCACAGACCTTTCTGCAAGGCCTCCCGGAGTTGTCTCATCCTCTGCTCCCTCTGCGACGGTAACATAAGGTCCGCAACCTTACCCTTGTACCGTGGATCAAGGAGAGTGGCCAGCCAGTAATGGTCCCTCTCCTTGATCCGAAGAATACGAGGATCCTTCCGCAGACTTTGCAGGATCAGGGAGGCCATGCAGCGTAGGTTTGCTGAGGCATTCGCTCCGGAGTCCTCTGGGTCACTAAGGACGACATGATCCGCAGCCACCTCCTCCCAGCCACGTACAAGTCCACTGGTTTCTTGGGACTGTAAATCATCCCTAAAAGAGTGATGCTGATGATGCTGAGTGCCAGCCTCCACCTCCATGCTGACACAATCCTCCTCCTCCTCCTCCTCCTCCTCCTCCTCCTCTTCCTGTGCGATGGGTGGGACAGAAGGAACACTGTCTGGGTAAAGGGGGCCTTGAGAGGCAAGGAAGTCCTCCTCTTCCTGCCTCTGTTCTGCCTCAAGTGCCCTGTCCATTATTCCACGCAGCGTGTGCTCCAACAGGTGGACAAGAGGTACAGTGTCACTGATGCATGCACTGTCACTGCTCACCATCCTCGTGGCCTCCTCAAATGGTGCCAGGACAGTGCATGCATCCCTGATCATGCCCCACTGGCGTGGAGAAAAAAAACCAAGCTCCCCTGACCCTGTCCTGGTGCCGTAGTCGCACAGGTACTCATTGATGGCCCTCTGCTGCATGTGCAGCCGCTGCAGCATGGCCAACGTTGAGTTCCACCTGGTGGGCATGTCACATATAAGGCGGTTCTTGGGCAGGTTCAACTCCTTTTGCAGCTCAGCCAGGCGAGCACTGGCATTATAAGATCTGCGGAAATGCACACAGACTTTCCTGGCCTGCCTCAGGACATCCTGTAAGCCCGGGTACCTGCCCAAGAACCGCTGCACCACCAGGTTAAGGACGTGAGCCACACAGGGCACATGGGTCAGTTGTCCCTGTCGGAGGGCGGAGAGGAGGTTGGTGCCATTGTCGCAAACCACCATTCCTGGCTTAAGCTGGCGTGGCGTCAACCACCTCTCGGCCTGGCCCTGCAGAGCAGACAGGACCTCTGCCCCAGTGTGGCTTCTGTCCCCCAAACACACCAGCGCAAGCACGGCATGGCATCTTTTTGCCTGCGTACTTGCGTAGCCCCGTGAACGGCTACGGAGCACCGCTGGTTCATAGGACAAACCACAGGAAGAGGCCATGGAGGAAGAAGAAGAGGAGGGGGTGGAGGAGAGAGGTGTGTCACAACCAGTAGTAGCATTTTGGAGGCGTGGCGGTGGGACAACCTCCAACACTACTGCACCTTGTCCTGCATCCTTCCCAGCTGCCAAAAGAGTGACCCAATGGGCCGTGAAAGAAAGGTAACGTCCCTGTCCATGCCTGCTGGACCATGAGTCAGCGGTAATATGCACCTTACCGCTGACCGCCCTGTCCAGCGAGGCCAAGACATTGCCTTCCACATGCCGGTAGAGAGCCGGAATAGCCTTCCGTGAGAAAAAGTGGCGTTTGGGAACCTGCCACTGAGGAACCGCACATTGCACAAACTCACGGAAGGGGGCCGAGTCTACCAACTGAAAAGGCAGCAGTTGAAGCGCTAGCAATTTAGCCAAGCTAGCATTCAACCGCTGGGCATGTGGATGGCTGGGAGTGAACTTCTTTCGACGGTCCAGCAGCTGGGGCAGGGAAATTTGCCTGCTAGAATCGGACGTCGGTGTACTGCTAGCAGAGTGGCCGCAAGTACTTGGCTGTGACACACCTAATTCTACACCTTCATTCCTCTCAGTGCATGTTTCAGAGAGGACTGAAGTTATAGTGGGGTTGGAGATCCCAGCTGATGCGGTGCAAGGAGAGGTCCGCTTTGTTCTTTGGTGTGGGTCTTTGAGGTAGGCTTGCCAACGAGCTGCATGGCAGGTCAACATATGTCTGGTCAGGCATGTGGTACCCAAGCGGCTGATGTTTTGGCCACGCGATATACGCTTGAGACATATGTTGCAAACAGCAGCTGTGCGATCTGATGCACTAGCCTCAAAAAAGGCCCACACCAAAGAACTTTTTGAATGACGGGCAGAGGCAGCGCCCTGCACAGGCGGAGCTCTGCGGTGTGATTCCGTCGGTGTACTGCCCTTACGCTGGCCACCAAAGGGCATCCTGCCTCGTTGGAGATGTGCCTCCTCCTCATCCTCCTCCTCCTCCTCTCTCCTATTAGGCACCCACGTGGAGTCAGTGACCTCATCATCACCTCCCTCCTCATCACTGGAGGCAATCTGGCAGTATGCTGCAGCTGCTGGAACATGACTGCCAGATTGGTGTCCTTCTTGAGCATCCCCTCTGTCTGCTCTCACGCTACTGCCTTCCTCTAGCTGGGTTTCATCATCAGACCCTTCAAAACGCTGGGCATCCTCCTGGAGCATGTACCCAACACTGTGCTGAAACAGTTCGGGGGACTCCTCAGGAGGAGGACATGGTGGGTCTAGGGAAGGAGTGACTGATGATGAGTCTGACATTGATACCAGGGAAGAGGACGCTTTGGCAGCTGCTTTTCCAGTACCCTGAGCCTGGGTGAGAGAGGATGAGGAGGAGGAGGAGGGCTTGGTCATCCACTCTACCAAGTCTTCGGCATGATGTGGCTCAACATGTCCAGCTGCCGAAAAGAAGGACAAGCGTGTCCCATGGCCATGTGCTGATGACAATGCACCGCGTCCACGACCAGCACTGTTGCCCCCAGACACAGAGCCTGCTTGCCCTCTTTTATTGCCTCCTGACTGTCTGCCTCTCCTTGTTTGCCTTCCAGACATTCTAATAGATGGCCTGCAGGGAGATGGGAAAAAAGCAATAAGGGCTACCTTCAGGTGTCCTTCTCTGTCCCTTGAAACAAGGACTTTGACAGTGAAAGAAACTGACACACTCTCCCTACCTACAGTTTTCTGTCCCTAGAAAAAATGTTTTTTTTAAGCACAATTTAGCACAAGGAGAATTCACTCACTGTCCTTCCAGGTCCCTGGAAACAAGGACTTTGACAGTGAAAGAAACTGACACACTCTCCCTACCTACAGTTTTCTGTCCCTAGAAAAAATGTTTTTTTTAAGCACAATTTAGCACAAGGAGAATTCACTCACTGTCCTTCCAGGTCCCTGGAAACAAGGACTTTGACAGTGAAAGAAACTGACACACTCTCCCTACCTACAGTTTTCTGTCCCTAGAAAAAATGTTTTTTTTAAGCACAATTTAGCACAAGGAGAATTCACTCACTGTCCTTCCAGGTCCCTGGAAACAAGGACTTTGACAGTGAAAGAAACTGACACACTCTCCCTACCTACAGTTTTCTGTCCCTAGAAAAAATGTTTTTTTTAAGCACAATTTAGCACAAGGAGAATTCACTCACTGTCCTTCCAGGTCCCTGGAAACAAGGACTTTGACAGTGAAAGAAACTGACACACTCTCCCTACCTACAGTTTTCTGTCCCTAGAAAAAATGTTTTTTTTAAGCACAATTTAGCACAAGGAGAATTCACTCACTGTCCTTCCAGGTCCCTGGAAACAAGGACTTTGACAGTGAAAGAAACTGACACACTCTCCCTACCTACAGTTTTCTGTCCCTAGAAAAAATGTTTTTTTTAAGCACAATTTAGCACAAGGAGAATTCACTCACTGTCCTTCCAGGTCCCTGGAAACAAGGACTTTGACAGTGAAAGAAACTGACACACTCTCCCTACCTACAGTTTTCTGTCCCTAGAAAAAATGTTTTTTTTAAGCACAATTTAGCACAAGGAGAATTCACTCACTGTCCTTCCAGGTCCCTGGAAACAAGGACTTTGACAGTGAAAGAAACTGACACACTCTCCCTACCTACAGTTTTCTGTCCCTAGAAAAAATGTTTTTTTTAAGCACAATTTAGCACAAGGAGAATTCACTCACTGTCCTTCCAGGTCCCTGGAAACAAGGACTTTGACAGTGAAAGAAACTGACACACTCTCCCTACCTACAGTTTTCTGTCCCTAGAAAAAATGTTTTTTAAGCACAATTTAGCACAAGGAGAATTCACTCACTGTCCTTCCAGGTCCCTGGAAACAAGGACTTTGACAGTGAAAGAAACTGACACACTCTCCCTACCTACAGTTTTCTGTCCCTAGAAAAAATGTTTTTTTTAAGCACAATTTAGCACAAGGAGAATTCACTCACTGTCCTTCCAGGTCCCTGGAAACAAGGACTTTGACAGTGAAAGAAACTGACACACTCTCCCTACCTACAGTTTTCTGTCCCTAGAAAAAATGTTTTTTTAAGCACAATTTAGCACAAGGAGAATTCACTCACTGTCCTTCCAGGTCCCTGGAAACAAGGACTTTGACAGTGAAAGAAACTGACACACTCTCCCTACCTACAGTTTTCTGTCCCTAGAAAAAATGTTTTTTTTAAGCACAAATTAGCACAAGGAGAATTCACTCACTGTCCTTCCAGGTCCCTGGAAACAAGGACTTTGACAGTGAAAGAAACTGACACACTCTCCCTACCTACAGTTTTCTGTCCCTAGAAAAAATGTTTTTTTTAAGCACAATTTAGCACAAGGAGAATTCACTCACTGTCCTTCCAGGTCCCTGGAAACAAGGACTTTGACAGTGAAAGAAACTGACACACTCTCCCTACCTACAGTTTTCTGTCCCTAGAAAAAATGTTTTTTTTAAGCACAATTTAGCACAAGGAGAATTCACTCACTGTCCTTCCAGGTCCCTGGAAACAAGGACTTTGACAGTGAAAGAAACTGACACACTCTCCCTACCTACAGTTTTCTGTCCCTAGAAAAAATGTTTTTTTTAAGCACAATTTAGCACAAGGAGAATTCACTCACTGTCCTTCCAGGTCCCTGGAAACAAGGACTTTGACAGTGAAAGAAACTGACACACTCTCCCTACCTACAGTTTTCTGTCCCTAGAAAAAATGTTTTTTTTAAGCACAATTTAGCACAAGGAGAATTCACTCACTGTCCTTCCAGGTCCCTGGAAACAAGGACTTTGACAGTGAAAGAAACTGACACACTCTCCCTACCTACAGTTTTCTGTCCCTAGAAAAAATGTTTTTTTTAAGCACAATTTAGCACAAGGAGAATTCACTCACTGTCCTTCCAGGTCCCTGGAAACAAGGACTTTGACAGTGAAAGAAACTGACACACTCTACCTACCTACAGTTTTCTGTCCCTAGAAAAAATGTTTTTTTTAAGCACAATTTAGCACAAGGAGAATTCACTCACTGTCCTTCCAGGTCCCTGGAAACAAGGACTTTGACAGTGAAAGAAACTGACACACTCTCCCTACCTACAGTTTTCTGTCCCTAGAAAAAATGTTTTTTTTAAACACAATTTAGCACAAGGAGAATTCACTCACTGTCCTTCCAGGTCCCTGGAAACAAGGACTTTGACAGTGAAAGAAACTGACACACTCTCCCTACCTACAGTTTTCTGTCCCTAGAAAAAATGTTTTTTTTAAGCACAATTTAGCACAAGGAGAATTCACTCACTGTCCTTCCAGGTCCCTGGAAACAAGGACTTTGACAGTGAAAGAAACTGACACACTCTCCCTACCTACAGTTTTCTGTCCCTAGAAAAAATGTTTTTTTTAAGCACAATTTAGCACAAGGAGAATTCACTCACTGTCCTTCCAGGTCCCTGGAAACAAGGACTTTGACAGTGAAAGAAACTGACACACTCTCCCTACCTACAGTTTTCTGTCCCTAGAAAAAATGTTTTTTTAAGCACAATTTAGCACAAGGAGAATTCACTCACTGTCCTTCCAGGTCCCTGGAAACAAGGACTTTGACAGTGAAAGAAACTGACACACTCTCCCTACCTACAGTTTTCTGTCCCTAGAAAAAATGTTTTTTTAAGCACAATTTAGCACAAGGAGAATTCACTCACTGTCCTTCCAGGTCCCTGGAAACAAGGACTTTGACAGTGAAAGAAACTGACACACTCTCCCTACCTACAGTTTTCTGTCCCTAGAAAAAATGTTTTTTTTTAAGCACAAATTAGCACAAGGAGAATTCACTCACTGTCCTTCCAGGTCCCTGGAAACAAGGACTTTGACAGTGAAAGAAACTGACACACTCTCCCTACCTACAGTTTTCTGTCCCTAGAAAAAATGTTTTTTTAAGCACAATTTAGCACAAGGAGAATTCACTCACTGTCCTTCCAGGTCCCTGGAAACAAGGACTTTGACAGTGAAAGAAACTGACACACTCTCCCTACCTACAGTTTTCTGTCCCTAGAAAAAATGTTTTTTTTAAGCACAATTTAGCACAAGGAGAATTCACTCACTGTCCTTCCAGGTCCCTGGAAACAAGGACTTTGACAGTGAAAGAAACTGACACACTCTCCCTACCTACAGTTTTCTGTCCCTAGAAAAAATGTTTTTTTTAAGCACAATTTAGCACAAGGAGAATTCACTCACTGTCCTTCCAGGTCCCTGGAAACAAGGACTTTGACAGTGAAAGAAACTGACACACTCTCCCTACCTACAGTTTTCTGTCCCTAGAAAAAATGTTTTTTTTAAGCACAATTTAGCACAAGGAGAATTCACTCACTGTCCTTCCAGGTCCCTGGAAACAAGGACTTTGACAGTGAAAGAAACTGACACACTCTCCCTACCTACAGTTTTCTGTCCCTAGAAAAAAAATTTTTTTTAAGCACAATTTAGCACAAGGAGAATTCACTCACTGTCCTTCCAGGTCCCTGGAAACAAGGACTTTGACAGTGAAAGAAACTGACACACTCTCCCTACCTACAGTTTTCTGTCCCTAGAAAAAATGTTTTTTTTAAGCACAATTTAGCACAAGGAGAATTCACTCACTGTCCTTCCAGGTCCCTGGAAACAAGGACTTTGACAGTGAAAGAAACTGACACACTCTCCCTACCTACAGTTTTCTGTCCCTAGAAAAAATGTTTTTTTTAAGCACAATTTAGCACAAGGAGAATTCACTCACTGTCCTTCCAGGTCCCTGGAAACAAGGACTTTGACAGTGAAAGAAACTGACACACTCTCCCTACCTACAGTTTTCTGTCCCTAGAAAAAATGTTTTTTTTAAGCACAATTTAGCACAAGGAGAATTCACTCACTGTCCTTCCAGGTCCCTGGAAACAAGGACTTTGACAGTGAAAGAAACTGACACACTCTCCCTACCTACAGTTTTCTGTCCCTAGAAAAAATGTTTTTTTTAAGCACAATTTAGCACAAGGAGAATTCACTCACTGTCCTTCCAGGTCCCTGGAAACAAGGACTTTGACAGTGAAAGAAACTGACACACTCTCCCTGCCTACAGTTTTCTGTCCCTAGAAAAAATGTTTTTTTAAGCACAATTTAGCACAAGGAGAATTCACTCACTGTCCTTCCAGGTCCCTGGAAACAAGGACTTTGACAGTGAAAGAAACTGACACACTCTCCCTACCTACAGTTTTCTGTCCCTAGAAAAAATGTTTTTTTTTAAGCACAAATTAGCACAAGGAGAATTCACTCACTGTCCTTCCAGGTCCCTGGAAACAAGGACTTTGACAGTGAAAGAAACTGACACACTCTCCCTACCTACAGTTTTCTGTCCCTAGAAAAAATGTTTTTTTTAAGCACAATTTAGCACAAGGAGAATTCACTCACTGTCCTTCCAGGTCCCTGGAAACAAGGACTTTGACAGTGAAAGAAACTGACACACTCTCCCTACCTACAGTTTTCTGTCCCTAGAAAAAAATGTTTTTTTTAAGCACAATTTAGCACAAGGAGAATTCACTCACTGTCCTTCCAGGTCCCTGGAAACAAGGACTTTGACAGTGAAAGAAACTGACACACTCTCCCTACCTACAGTTTTCTGTCCCTAGAAAAAATGTTTTTTTTAAGCACAATTTAGCACAAGGAGAATTCACTCACTGTCCTTCCAGGTCCCTGGAAACAAGGACTTTGACAGTGAAAGAAACTGACACACTCTCCCTACCTACAGTTTTCTGTCCCTAGAAAAAATGTTTTTTTTAAGCACAATTTAGCACAAGGAGAATTCACTCACTGTCCTTCCAGGTCCCTGGAAACAAGGACTTTGACAGTGAAAGAAACTGACACACTCTCCCTACCTACAGTTTTCTGTCCCTAGAAAAAATGTTTTTTTTAAGCACAATTTAGCACAAGGAGAATTCACTCACTGTCCTTCCAGGTCCCTGGAAACAAGGACTTTGACAGTGAAAGAAACTGACACACTCTCCCTACCTACAGTTTTCTGTCCCTAGAAAAAATGTTTTTTTTAAGCACAATTTAGCACAAGGAGAATTCACTCACTGTCCTTCCAGGTCCCTGGAAACAAGGACTTTGACAGTGAAAGAAACTGACACACTCTCCCTACCTACAGTTTTCTGTCCCTAGAAAAAATGTTTTTTTTAAGCACAATTTAGCACAAGGAGAATTCACTCACTGTCCTTCCAGGTCCCTGGAAACAAGGACTTTGACAGTGAAAGAAACTGACACACTCTCCCTACCTACAGTTTTCTGTCCCTAGAAAAAATGTTTTTTTTAAGCACAATTTAGCACAAGGAGAATTCACTCACTGTCCTTCCAGGTCCCTGGAAACAAGGACTTTGACAGTGAAAGAAACTGACACACTCTCCCTACCTACAGTTTTCTGTCCCTAGAAAAAATGTTTTTTTTAAGCACAATTTAGCACAAGGAGAATTCACTCACTGTCCTTCCAGGTCCCTGGAAACAAGGACTTTGACAGTGAAAGAAACTGACACACTCTCCCTACCTACAGTTTTCTGTCCCTAGAAAAAATGTTTTTTTTAAGCACAATTTAGCACAAGGAGAATTCACTCACTGTCCTTCCAGGTCCCTGGAAACAAGGACTTTGACAGTGAAAGAAACTGACACACTCTCCCTACCTACAGTTTTCTGTCCCTAGAAAAAATGTTTTTTTTAAGCACAATTTAGCACAAGGAGAATTCACTCACTGTCCTTCCAGGTCCCTGGAAACAAGGACTTTGACAGTGAAAGAAACTGACACACTCTCCCTACCTACAGTTTTCTGTCCCTAGAAAAAATGTTTTTTTAAGCACAATTTAGCACAAGGAGAATTCACTCACTGTCCTTCCAGGTCCCTGGAAACAAGGACTTTGGCAGTGAAAGAAACTGACACACTCTCCCTACCTACAGTTTTCTGTCCCTAGAAAAAATGTTTTTTTTAAGCACAATTTAGCACAAGGAGAATTCACTCACTGTCCTTCCAGGTCCCTGGAAACAAGGACTTTGACAGTGAAAGAAACTGACACACTCTCCCTACCTACAGTTTTCTGTCCCTAGAAAAAATGTTTTTTTTAAGCACAATATAGCACAAGCACAAAACACACTGACACTCTCCCTACCTATCCTTTTCTTTCCCTAAACTAAAGGAATCCAGGTTAAGCAAGAAAGAAATAAAAGTCACTGTCCCTGCCTATGCTGCTCTATCCCTGCTCCGGAACACACTACACTAGGCCGCCGTGCTGGCGGCCTTTTATAGTGTGGGGCGTGTACTAAACACCCTCAGCAATAATTGGCCACAGGCATCCTGCCTGTGGCCAATCATTGCTCTCCTCGCTGCCGGCGCTGTGATTGGCCAAGCATGCGGGGTCACAGTGCATGCTTGGCCAATCACAGCGCCTGGATGACACTGCGATGGCGTAGTGCATTGTGGGCCGTTCGCGTCACTCGAATTTGGCGCGAACGGCCCAAATCGTTCGATCTTCGTCGAACGATCGAACAGCCGATGTTCGAGTCGAACGTATGTTCGACTCGAACACGAAGCTCATCCCTATTCCCCGGCAACTGCACTGGGATCACTTGACCATCCAGGCCTTCTGCTAGGCTCACAATGCTCTTTTGAAACTCCACCGAAATACTCTCCTTCCATTCCAACAGGACATATGTGCAGTCTTCCTCAAATTCATGTTTCAGGTCCAAGAGGTAGGACCCTTGTTCTAGGGCGGCCTTCCTCATCAACTGCCGCACCTCCCTGTCAAACCACTGGACTCCTGGTAGCCTGAAAACTGGGGTTCGCTCCAACCGACTTCCATACTCCCGACTCCACTCAGCGGCAGTGGCTGGGTCCATGTTTTCTTCCACCCTGGACACGTCAACTGATCTGCTCGGGTGTCCCAGATGGGGTATCTTGGTGGGACCTCCAAATGTAGCTGTATCCCCATGAGGGCTGCTAATAGACTCTATACCCCACTGGTTACCTCCACTCTGCAAATCCTCTCTTACCTCTGACACCTCGGGTTCCATCCTGCAATGTTGCGTTAGTAATGAGAAACTCACACAGAATCACTGAACCACTCAGATATGTTTACTGAGATAAAATGAACATAAAGAATGGCATGAGTAAAACACAATTTGAGTTTAACAGAAAATACCTCATTACTGATATACAAAAAATGCTTAACATAAATCCACTACAAGACCTATGTGAACAGGTAGACAGAGAAACAAATATCCAACACCTGTAACACATATATTGGATATCTTCCCTCTGAAGCCTCAACACACAGACCAGCAAACAGTGATAGACATATGCATATATTAACCACAATGTAAATTGGACAATATCCTACAGATTGGCTCCCCCTAGGTTTGTAGTTCACTGACTTAGCAATAAAATGCAAAGTAGTAGTGCATAGCAAAGAGAAAATGATAAGTGTTACTTCAATTCCGGATATCTTCAGCTAGCCTTTTGTTCATACTGCAGTATAATTTGTAATCCAAAGTAGAGAAAAGAAAGAGAACAAAGATGAACTAATTGGTGCTTTGTCTGAAGAAGTATTATCACATGTGTGTTCCTCTTTAACTGTATTAAGAAGTTGATTACAGTAGTGACTTTAGAGCACAGTGGGAAAGAATAGGCCCCAAGCGCCTGCTGTGTGAGGTCTGTGAAGAAGTAGATTCACATCCGTGGAACTACAAGTATGACCAGCCAGTCTGTAAAAGAACTACTCAGCAATACTGTTATCACTATCACAATGGGCTGTGTCCGCTCACCACTATGGACATCAGATGGATGGAGGGTTCCAGCTGGAATTCCCTGGTGTCTCTGTCCTGTGGAAATGGCGCTGCCACGCCACGCTGCAACTCTCTGTGAACTGAAATGCAGGTGTACCCAGATTATCTGGAACGCAGGCCGGTCCGCTTCGCTGGAATAGCGATGCTGTCCTCTGAGGTCCCTCTGAGGCTGGCGATCCAGCTCTCCGCTGTGTAGGCCGCAGACTCTCACTCCCTGTCACCCAGAACTCCTGCTGGCAGGGTCAGAATGGTGTCCAGAGAGAGCGACAATAGGCCAGTCCCTTTTATTTCCTCTCTCAGCAGGCTGTTCTGTGCGCACAGCATTCTGTGTCCTGTGGTCCAGATTGGCCGGGCCAACATTATCACTTCCTCATCCTGGACTACATGTTCCATGATGCATTGCTCTGGTCATTCTCACAGGAGGAAAAAAACACACATAGAGTCCAGCATGCACTAGAGGGAGCCAAACTCATACATGAAAACAACAAACGGTCCCTTAATGATAACCACAGTAGAAAACCTTGGCTACAAATATATGATACAGGAGTTGGTCAGAGACTGCGGTCATGATACAGGAGATGGTCAGAGAATGCGGACATGGTACAGGAGATGGTCAGAGACTGCAAACATACTACAGGAGATGGTCAGAGACTGCGGACAAGATACAAGAGATAGTCAGACTGCGGACATGATACAAGAGATCAAAGCAGCCTCACCAGTGCCCATCAAATGCAGCCTCACTGTGCCCATTTGCAACCTCACTGTGTCCATCTAAGAAGCCTCACTGTGCCCATATTAGCAGCCTTACTGTGCACATCTGCAGCCTTGTCAGTGCCCATTAATGCAGCATCACTGTGCCCATCTAAGCAGCACCACTGTGCCCATCTAAGCAGCCTCACTGTGCCCATTTTCAGACTCAATGTGCCCATCTAAGCAGCCTCACTGAGCCCATCTGCAGCCTCACTGTGCCCATCTAAGCAGCACCACGGTGCCCATTTGCGGCCTCACTGTGCCTGTTTTCAGCCTCACTGTGCCCATCTAAGCAGCCTCACTGTGCCAATCTAAACAGCATCACTGTGCTCATCTAAGCAACATCACTGTTCCTCACTGTGCCCTTTTTCAGCCTCACTGTGCCCATCTAAGCAGCCTCACTGAGCCCATTTGCGAAGCCTCACTGTGCCCATCTAAGCAGCCTCACTGTGCCCATCTAAGCAGCCTCACTGTGCCCTTCTAAGCAGCCTCACTCTAGCCATTTGCAGCTTCACTGTGCCCATCTAAGCAGCCTCACTGTGCCCATCTGCAGCCTCACTGTGCTCATCTAAGCAGCCTCACTGTGCCCATCTAAGCAGCCTCACTATGCCCATTTGCAGTCTGACTGTGCCCATATGCAGCCTCATTAGTGCCCATCAATGCAGCCTCACTGTGCCCATCTAAGCAGCATCACTGTGCCCAAGAGTAGGTAAAGGAATGGTATTTAAATATGCAGAAAGCTCTTGTGTAGTGTACTGAGCTTGGGCTTGGCCCCATTCACACATACGGACCATTCATCCGTTTTTCATCCATCCGTTGATGGATAAAAAACGGACATCAATGCATTCCTATGGAAAAATGGATGAACAATGGATGATCATTCCGTCAACATCCGTTTTTTTAACGGATGAAAGCCCTATTTTTCATCCGTTAAAAAAAAACGGATCGGACAAAAAACTAATGTAAACAGACAAACGGTCTGTTGTTGCATCCGTTTTTTCAATGGTTGTTAGGAGCAACCAGTCACTGTGGGGATGTGGTGGGAAGAGGCAGGAGAACAGTATAGCAGTACACATAGTAATGGGGCAGTCTGTACAGACAGGCTTCTTCACTTGCTGATGCTGACTGTCATTTTCTGGTTTTAAATGTAATAGCCGACTTTTTTCCCTTACATTTTGGATTTTGGAGCTGTCATTTGGGGGGGGGGGGGGTGCAAGGAGAGGGGCAGGACAAAGCAGTGGGGGAACCTTGCGCCATTTTTCTTTTCACTTTTTATTGGCAGCAATGTTTTTTTTTTATTCAGCTGTCAGCGAGGAAGTCCATTGAAAGCTGATTACTCATCAGTTGTTAAGGACGCTGCGGCCAGCTTCCTGGCCCATCTTAACAACCAGCTATTCACTGTGCCCTGATTGGGCAAAGCTTTGTCCAATCAGGGCTTAGAATGCCATGCGCTGCACGCAGTGCATTGCAGGGCATTTGGCGGGGCAAACACCCTGCAAATTCAGGTGATTGCCAAACGGGCATACAGGCGATGTTCGGGCTAGACTTTTGCTCGGCCCGAACCATTCGCCCAACTCTACTTATCTTTAATTGAAGCAGTTTGGCTAAGAGGGGGCAGAGCCCCCCTACCCCAAAGCACCCCTCCCAAGTTGCGGGCATGTGGCCTGGTATGGTTCAGGAAGGGAGTGCTCGTTCACTCCCCTTCTTTCCTGGCCTGCCGGGCTGCATGCTTAGATAAGGGTCTGGTATGGATCTTAGGGGGGACCCCAAGTCATTTGTTTTTTCATTTTGGAGTGGGGTTCCCCTTAGAACCCTTGTTTTTTTTGGAATTTTCTATTGCCGGCATTGTTTTGTTTACATTTGAGCTGTCAGCAGGGAAGTCCAATGACAGCTGATTAATCATCGGTTGTTAAGGATGCGGTGGCAGGTTTCCCAGCTCGCTGCTTAACAGCCAGCTATTCTTCACACAGAATTAGAATCTGTTGATTATTTTTCGACCAATCCGAATTCAAATCTTTTTCGAAAATTTGGAATTTGTTAGAAAAAGAATAAACAAAACAAAATTTTATGAATTTGTTACTATTTCATTCAGAGATTCGGATACACCCGAATCCTTGAATAACCGAAAATTTGTCAGAATTTGTATTCGGACTGGAATGAATTGCTCATGTCTAGCAGGAAACATTGGATGGATTTACAGGAGCTTGAGCTTAAGTTTTGTAGGGTTAAAACCATAGATTAGTAATTGATTCTGATCCATTGATTTTATATATAGATCTGTAAGTAATTGGCCTAACATGCATCACAATTGTTTCCAAAAATGACCCCTCACTCGTTACACACAAGGATAAAATAACTTTGTGAGTGAGCCTTATATTATATGTTCATTGAATCACAGCATCAACATAGCATCACCAGACTAAGCAATGTCTGTTGAATGCCACATTGGCATCATTAGACAGTTTTGCTAATCTGGCCATAAATTAACCAGTGTACGGCAAGACAACATTGATACCATGGCTGTTACTTGTGTCTATGCACAAAATGGGTTTGATTCGCCAAGGGTTTGGTGAATCCTGTTTAACATTTGGCAAACCCAAACTTAGTGGTGAATACCATTGAAGTTTATAGGAAGCAATTTTTGTTAGTACGTTCTGGCCATTTTTAGGGATAATAGGCAAACTACTGTAAAAAAAAAAAGGAATTGAAAACATAGATCTCCAAGTCTTTCTGTGTAGCCTCAGCTGCACTGCAGATGAATGAACAGGAAACACTCTGTACAAAGGATCCTTTTCATTTATAAACGAAAGCATAGCAAACACAGTTTACTATGCTTCGGTTATGATTGAACACAGTGAGTGATTGGTACCAATCACTCACTGTGTGAATGCTCTCCATTATTAAACAATTCCCATGGGTGCCCGCAGCAGGCAGTAGGAGGGAGAGGAGGGGAAGCCAACATTGCTGTGGGTGAAAGGGGCACATAAGGGGCGTGGGCAGAAGAGAGAAGGAGATCATGAACATGAGGGGGTGATCAGTGCATTGGGGGTGGGAATGCACTTACTGTAACCGATCGACCCCTTGTAGTTCCCCTACTGCAGCAGCTGAAAGCTGGCGGGAAAGACAGGAGGGGAAGCCAACAGCACTGAGGGGGGTGGCCCAAAAGGGGGCCCAGACAGCAGGGGGAATTGGATTGTGGACAGTGCCCACCAAATGCAGCCTTATCAGTGCCCATCAAATGCAGCCTACCAGTGCCCACCAAATACAACCATTTAGTGCCCACTAAATGCAGATTATCAGTGCCCACCAAATGCAGCCTACCAGTGCCCACCAAATGGAACCTACCAGTGCCCACCAAATGCAGCCTGCCAGTGCATTGTCCATCAAATGCAGGCTACCAGTGCCCACCAATTGCAGCCTACCATTTCCCACCAAATGCAGCGTACCAGTGCCCACCAAATGCAGCGTACCAGTGCCCACCAAATGCAGCCTTATCAGTGCCCATTAAATGCAGCCTTATCAGTGCCCACCAAATGCAGCTTTTCAGTGCCCAGCAAATGCAGCCTCATCAGTGCCCACAAATGCAGCCTATCAGTGCCCATTAAATGCAGCCTACCAGTGCCCACCAATTGCAGCCTACCAGTGCCCACCAAATGCAGCTTTATCAGTGCCCATCAAATGCAGCTTATCAGTGCCTATCAAATGCAGCTTATCAGTGCCCACCAAATTCAGCCTACCAGTGCCCACCAAATGCAGCCTACCTGTGCCCACCAAATGCAGCCTTATCAGTGCCCACCAAATGCAGCTTATCAGTGCCCATCAAATGCAACTTATAAGTGCCCATCAAATGCAACTTATAAGTGCCCACCAAATCCAGCTTATCAGTGCCCACCAAATGCAGCTTACCAGTGCCCACAAATTTCAGCCTTCCAGTGCCCACCAATTGCAGCCTGCCAATGCCCACCAATTGCAGCCTACCAGTGCCCACCAATTGCAGCCTGCCAGTGCCCACAAATTGCAGCCTACCAGTGTCCACCAATTGCAGCCTACCAGTGCCCACCAATTGCAGCCTGCCAGTGCCCACCAAATGCAGCCTTACCAGTGCCCACCAAATGCAGACTGCCTGTGCCCACCAAATGCAGCCTGCCAGTCCCCACCAAATGCTGCCTGCCAGTGCCCACCAAATGCAGCCTACCAGTGCCCGTAGATCTAGCGACAATCGCCTACTGTCACGGAACTTGGATTTGAATCTCCGGGCGGCCACTGTAACAAAGTCTCGCCTCCTAGACTGGCTCGTGGCTCCTATGATACATGTCACACCGATTTAATTTCACAGCATTGGATCAGTGTTCTGTCTATCTCACAGGATCAGCCCTGGCTAGGCTACCATACATTTGCGCAAGAGTGTTTTTGTCATCAACATAGACTGGGGCCTGCCAGAAGACTGGAGGAGGGCCAGTCCAGCCCATCATATATTTATCCATACATTTTTTAAAGTGGTTGTAAACCTCCAAAAATGAAAAAAAGCAAATCCTTCTATAGTGTGTACTTGCCTTGATCTAAAGCACAGTGTGATTTCTGTCTACTTTGTCATTCCCTTTCTATCTGCATGTATCACTTCTGACAGTCTATGCCAACACAAAGCAATACTGGAAGAGGACCCAGCATACAGCAAGTGACTGACAGCATCAGCCATGCATGTTTCCCTGTGCGTTTTTCCCTATGAGACTGTTTAGAGGTGGGAGTGTGTCCATTCCCTCCACTCGGTTCTCAGATTACATTCAGTTCCCTGCATTATGCTGTGCTGGGTGTGATGTAAGATCCCCACCACCTGCTTCCTGAAGCTCTGAAATGCTGCGTAAAATGTGTGCTTTTGGAGGCTTTAAAGGAGAGAGAGGCTGCAGATAAACAGGTACAACTTATGTAGAAGGATTTGTTTCATCTCTGTGCATCACGTGAGGCTAGTCACTTTGTTGGGTATGTGTAAGGATTTACAACCACTTTAATTTTCTTTTTAAATATTCCAATTTGATTTGTTAAAAAAAAAAAAAATATTCCAATTTGTAACTTGCTCTTTAAGAATAATATTCTAAAGCGAAAATGTTAGCGATTTCAGTGTCCTTGCAGTTCTGTCGTGTAGATTGGTTTTGAAAAGTCCTTGTTTGCTTTGGCGTTGTGCTCTCAAGCTACTATAACATTCTGGCCACAGCAAATGACTTTACCTACGGGAAATGTGAAATGTCTTGTATCTGTAAACATCTCAAAGAACATTTTGGCCTTGCCTTACTTTTTGCCATTAGAATCTTTGAAAATTTAGCCTTAATTTATGAGATACGTTACACAGGACAGAAAGTACAATCATATTTTAAAGCTGGAATGTTTGAGGCTTGGCTCTATATAGCTGTCCCAAGAGGTATCAGACCCAGTGGCCTTTTTTGAAGTGAACGAAAAATTTAGAAGAGTGTGAACTGAAACTTGACTGCCTAAGCTGAGCACAGTGATAAATGTGATTTCCTAAAAATGTCTTATTTTATTATTACTTCAAGCTAGTCATACATGACTATATTGAGAATTTAGAAAAAGCATAGTTTTATTATCATCCAAATTAGACTTTATTGCAGCCAAAATGAGAGATTCTATAAAATTGTAAGTCCACTAATATAGTTATTTAAATATTTTGTAATTTTTTAGCCTGTAGAGACCACTGCTGAGATGGTATTTGTTATGTCTATCTAATATTTTGCTGAACTGACAGATCAAAAAAAAAAGGCTGCTGTTGGCAACTGATGGCAGCTGTTCTAAGTGAGAAATATTATCCACCATGATAATAAAGGTTATCAAAATTAATAAGAACGGGCACAGTATTTTTTTTTAAATAAATGTACTACCTCCCATCAGGTTTCCAAGTCTCAGGTAAAATAATTTATTATACTTCTTTTAAACAAAGTACTCACCTCCCCTTGGCTTTTTACCTATTTTGTTACATTACAGCCTTTAGTTCAATATTTTTTTAATCTGAATTATATGTGATGGATCAAAACACAATAGTCTAAGTTGGTGAAGTAAAATTAGAAAAATATATACAAAAATATTTTTTTCAGAAATAAAAAAATTATAATTGGCATGTGCCAATTATGAAGCCAATAAAAACTACCTTCAGAAGTCACATAATTAGTGAAATGATGTCCACCTGTGTGCAATCTAAGTGTCACGTGATCTTTCATTACATATGCACACTTTTTTGAAAGGCCCCAGAGGCTGCAACACCTAAGCAAGAGGCACCACTAACCAAACACTGCCATGAAGACCAAGGAACTCTCCAAACAGGTAAGGGACAATGTTGTTGAGAAGTACAAGTCAGGGGTAGGTTATAAAAAAATATCCAAATCTTTGACGATCCCTAGGATCAAATCTATCATAGCCAAATGAAAAGAACATGGCACAACAGCAAACCTGCCAAGCGACGGCCGCACACTGAAACTCATGGACCGGGCAAGCAGGGCATTAATCAGAGAGGCAGCACAGAGACCTATTGTAACCCTGTGCAGAGTTTCACAGCAGAGACTAGAGTATCTGTACATAGGACTACAATAAGCCGTACACTCCATAGAGTTGGGCTTAATGGCAGAGTAGCCAGAAGAAAGCCATTGCTTTCAGCAAAAAACAAAATGGCACATTTTGAGTTTGCGAAAAGGCATGTGGGAGACCCCCAAAATGTATGGAGAAAGGTGCTCTGGTCTGATGAGACTAAAATTAAACTTTTTGGCCATCAAAGAAAACGCTATGGCTGGCGCAAACCCAATACATCACATCACCCAAAGAACACCATCCCCACAGTGAAACATGGTGGTGGCAGCATCATGCTGTGGAGATGTTTTTCAGCTGTCGGTACTGGGAAACTGGTCAGCGTTGAGGGAAAGATGGATGGGGCTAAATACAGGGATATTCTTGAGCAAAACCTGTACCACTCTGTGTGTGATTTGAGGCTAGGACGGAGGTTCACCTTCCAGCAGGACAATGACCCCAAACACACTGCTAAATCAACACTTGAGTGGTTTAAGGGGAAACATGTAAATGTGTTGGAATGGCCTAGTCAAAGCCCAGACCTCAATCCAATAGAAAATCTGTGGTCAGACTTAAAGATTGCTGTTCACAAGCACAAACCATCCAACTTGAAGGAGCTGGAGCAGTTTTGCAAGGAGGAATGTGAACAAATCCCAGTGGTAAGATGTGGCAAGCTCATAGAGACTTATGCAAAGCGACTTGGAGCTGTGATAGCCGCAAAAGGTGACTCTACAAAGTATTGACTTTAGAGGGATGAATAGTTATGCACATTGACTTTTTCTGTTATTTTGTCCTATTTGTTGTTTGCTTCACAATAAAAAAATCTTCAAAGTTGTGGGCATGTTCTGTAAATTAAATGATGCAAATCCTCAAACAATCCATGTTAATTCCAGGTTGTGAGGCAACAAAACACGAAAAATGCCAAGGGGGGTGAATACTTTTGCAAGGCACTGTATTTTTACTTTCCCCAGATTTTGGGATACAGCTGGATGTGTTGGGGGAAAATCCTGTACCAGCAACCCCAGGTTCCTGTTCCAAAGTGTTGGCTCTTACCATTGACAACAGGGAATCAGTTTTGCCTGCAGGAGGTGTTGGAGAGTCCAAAAAGTCTGCAATGTTGCCCTGTGACCATGTGTGGGCATTAGCCTGTGAGAGCACAGCAGAGAAGGTACTACACCCTCAATTGAAGTTTTCAACACCTGCCAACAGGAATGGTAAGACTGTTCCAGTTACATGTGTGAGAAAGACTATGTAAAGAGTTTGTGTGTAGCACTCTCTAGTGTGCTAGAAGAACAGTACATGTTTTGTAAGAGTAGCTACATTTCCAGGCTTGGCCGGCAGCAAAGCCTGGGTGTGTTTTGATCTGGGCTGGGAGTGACTTAGGGTAGTGCTGGGTAACTCACAGGTAGCATCACCAGGACCTCCCACTTCTTTGCAGAATGTTCTGGTGTTTTCTGGAAAGAGAGGTGGAGAGGGGAGGTGGAGCTACCTAGGGTGTTCTGAGGAGCCCTGACCAATCCCTAATCTGGATGGCAGGGGGCAGGCCTCCATAAATACCCAGGGTCAGCCCAGCTGGGGAACAGTTGATCGGGTGGAAGATGGAGATGGAGTATTAGGCTGTCGGGGCCTTTGCAGGAGCTCCCTAGTCTCAAGGGAGGGAGACCTTGGGCCTGGGAATGGGTGCAGATGGGATCCTCTTACAACCCACAGAGGTGTCCTGACCAGGAGGCACATGAGGAGCAGGAGAGGACAGCGGGAGAACACTATCGGGCAAGTCTTCAGGAGTTCTACAGAGGCAGCCAAGAGGGCTGGTGAGTGTACACACAGTCGAGAGGACTGGGAGGCACGCATGAGAGGACTGAGATGCAGCAGTCTGGGGTGGGTGCAGAGCCAGTCTGGAGGATTGTGGTGGCACGGGCAGTGGAAAGGGGCAGCTGCAGCCAGGAGGGCTGGCAGTGCCTGAAGAGGTGGTACAGGGAGCAGTAGCCATAGGGACAGCTAGCACTGGAACTTTCTATATTTTTGCTACACCATAGGGGCCCGTGGTCCCTGCCTGCAAAGGACATCTGCTTTGGGCCTGGCTGAGCCAGTGTCAGGCCTACAGTGCTAGCTGGTCCGGGAAGTGCAAGTAAGTGATGTGCTTGATGAGTGAGGAGTGATAGTCTGCAAGCAAGGAAGTGCAGGAGGAGAAGAGGAGATTGTATATACCGTGGTGTATATAGTTGGTCCCAATATTGACTGTCAATTATCTGGGCATCTCATAAATTCCCTATCCCTCTCCAAGTTAAACTCCCCTCAATAAAATACAAAAAAAAACAAGTGCAAGGACTGCTTTCATGTCTCTGAATGCTTGAAATTGTGTGCTGGGCAGGATGACAGACAGACCACTACACTCAGCACCCCCTAGGGTGGTACCGTTACATGTGTTTAATGCCGGTGAAGTGGTGGCGAAATCCTGTGAGGAGACGCGCTACTAAGAGAGAAAGGGAGTATAGTGGCGCTTGGAGAGAGACAGATGGTGGGGAGCAGAACTACTGTATAAGTGAAGGTGATTATATGGCGCTCCTGATGAGTCCAGTGGTTAGGGGTGGCTTGGTCCCTGGAAAAATTCAGTTTGAGCATGAATGGTATAGGAACAAGTTCAATGGGTTAAAAACATATATAGCGCTCTGGAGGTGCAGCCAGCTGTGGAAGAGGAAGCAGCTCTGTAGAGATAGAATGGGGACAACCGCGGCGCTCATCTGAGTTCAGTAAGTAGGAACAATTGAATGATAAATTTAATAGGCTAAAAAGTGAAATAAACTCACAGGGTAAGAGTTAAAAGCAGGCTGGTCACAAATGGGGCCTTTCTGTGTAGTCCTGATCCAGATAGCCGGCGCTGCTGCTGTATCACTAGCTGCAAGGGTTTCCAAGGCTCCGAGTCAAGCTGGCAGTCGTCTCCCTGTCGGCTGTGATGTCACTGGATGTGGGAGGGCCCCGTGTCCCACATCCAATCTGTTGAGACTACGGGAGGTGTTTGATGCTGCAGATCTTCCCCCCCGGTGCATGAAGCTCCAACTGACTGGTTCCTGCCTCCCCTTCCGCTCGAGCCTCCGGTGTACACTGACTCTGAGAGGCTGATAGTTCTGGTGCTGGAAGTCCAGGAGACACAGCAACCCCATCCAGTACAACGGACTGTACTGATATGTCTGAGGATACAGCCTTGGGCCCAGGTGAGGGGCAAGTGAAGAGAATATGTGTAACACCTTGCCACCTGCAGCCCCTGAGGCACTACCTGAAGACAAACCTTTGCCAAGTGACTTGGCTGGGAGCCAAGAGAATCTGTGGCAAGACTTGAAAATTTCTGTTCACAGACGCTCTTCATCCAATCTGTCAGAGCTTGAGCTATTAGGCAAACATTTCACTCTCTAGATGTGCAAAGCTGGTAGAGACATCTCCAAAAAGCTGTAATCTGCAGCAAAACGTACTGACTCAGGGGGCTGAACTCAAATGCACGCCACACTTTTCAGTTATTTATTTGTAAAAAAAATTGAAAACCTTTTATCATTTTCCTTCCACTTCATAATTATGTGCCACTATGTGTTCTATCACATAAAAGCCCAATAAAATACATTTACGTTTTTGGTTGTAACATGACAAAATGTGGAAAATTTCAAGGGGGATGAATACTTTTTCAAGGCACTGTATGTGTTTACTTCTCCTTTAAAGTGGACCTGAACCAAGAAGATTTCCTATCTTATAGAGGTGTAGCGCTACCCCCAGTTAAGAGAGCCGCTGGTTTGATTTCGGGTCCTGAGTACAGCTCCGCCAACCCCCGGCAATCTACTCAACCCACTCATGGCACAGTTAGTCTAGGGGATGTTATCTATCACAATCTATACCTGATTGTATACACACCCCAACTATATGAGAGGTATGCACTATGTGCAATGATAGCACACTGATAGCGAGTGATAAAGTATAACTGTTTTACTTTAGTTTAAAAGGCATAGGTTAGAACATCACACATAACTTGCTTACAGAGCCCTGCAGCAAATGATATAGCATACAATAATAGCACAGCGCGGTCATACACGACGCGCAGCTATTATTATCTATACGCCCTGTGGCGCACCAAACAATACCCTACCCCTGGTCAGGCCTGACATGGATTTAACTTAGTCCTTAGGATAACACTTTCTTCGCATGCAACTTGAATGGTGGTGCACGTATAGAAAAAAACACTTGTAATCCACAGGGTAGGCAATAACAAAAAAAAGAGAACAGTTCACTGGAGACCACTCAACTCAGTTCAGCTACTAGTCTCCAGTGGAACAGCAAATAAAGGCTGGTGGGCCAAGGCAGTCTCTAGGCCTAACAACAGTACAGCCTATAGGATTTGAGCAGGTGCTCGCTCACCGCTCCAGATGTGATCCCAGTCCGGGACTTCCACCAGAACTGTATCTCCCCGCACAGTGCCTGCAACGATCGGGTCTCCGATCCAACTAAAGTCAGCAGCTCGAAGTCATCAGATGCCACCCAGGCTCGCAGTGGAGTGGAAGGCTCTTTGAATTAAAGGTGCGCCAGGCCCCAGGCTTCAGGCCCTGCACTCCCGCAGATCCGCACAGGAAGAACCGGTTGAATGCCGCGCGATGTCCAAAGAGGCCGAGCTTAGCCTCGCCTCCTCCTTTTATATCCCTCTCACAAGTCTCTTCGGTGGCAACAATGCACCCTGGGTGTCAAACGGGACTCTGGGAAATTCAGTCCATAGTGGAGTCTTAAAGGAGACCCCGCTACAACTCCCCCCACTTGAACTCTTTGGTCCCCAAAGATAACTCTTAACATACACTACGTACAATTCTAGACAACATTATGGATGCAGCATGCACACGAATGGCAGTATTCCTCCACTTCAGCTCTCATGCAGGGCCAATAGAACCGACTCCTAACAAGTTGGAAGGTTCTTTCAGCCCCTAGGTGTCCGTGATTGTCATGCAGGGCGACCAGGACAGTCTCTCGATGTTTCTCGGGAAGAAACAGTTGCCACTTATCTTCCAAGTCATCAGAGGGGCCCCTTCGGTAGACTACCCCCTGATGCACCTGTAACCTGTCCCACTCCTTCCTCAACAGGCGAGCTTCCTTTGAAGGATGGCACAGGAGTCTACTTGGATCCTGATTCTCCAGGGCCTCCAGGACCAATCTCCCCATGGGGTCTTCCAATTGGTCACATCTCAACTCCTTCTTTGACAGTTTTGGCAGATTATCTTCTTCCAACTGGGTTACTCCACAGTATTGCTTGGGAACTCCTACCATGGTAACCCCTATCTCTTCTGCCCTTGAGCCTCCTCTGGCTTGAAATTCAGCCCCTTGACAAAGGGCCCGTACCCCGTCAGGTGCCACTTGGGTCCAGTCTTCTGTATCACCAGTGGGGGCATGAGATCTTCTAGACAGGGCGTCTGCGTCTCGATTCCCAGCCCCCGGCCTGTACTTCAGGCTGAAATTGAACCCAGACAGTGCAGCCAACCACCTATGTCCTGTGGCATCCAGCTTTGCTGTGGTGAAGAGATAAGTAAGGGGGTTGTTGTCGGTCTTCACCGTGAACTCGGCCCCATACAAGTAGTCCTTGAGTTTATCAACCACCGCCCACTTAAGGGCCAGGAACTCTAACTTATGAGTGGGGTAGTTTCTTTCAGAGGGGGTCAGGCTCCTGCTCACGTAAGCAACGGGTCGCAGCTGTCCTTCATGCTCCTGATAGAGCACTCCTCCCAGACCATCATGACTGGCATCTACGTGGAGTTCGTAAGGTCTCTTTGGGTCTGCGTAAGCCAAGACGGGAGCAGTGGTTAGGCTTTTCTTCAACATCTGGAAGGCTTCTTCACACTTCTGGGTCCACTGGTCTTTGACTGACTCTCCCGGCTTCCTGGGGCCTGAGTCGTCCTCTTCCCCCTCTGTCTTTAGGAGTTCATTCAGTGGCCTGGCAATTTGGGCAAACCCCTCCACGAACCTTCTATAATAGGAACAGAACCCCAAGAAGGATCTGAGTTCTGTTACCGTGGTAGGCCGTGGCCAAGGAAGTAACTGCCTCCAACTTCTCGGAGTCTGTGGCCACCCCTTCTTCAGACACTATGTGTCCCAGATAGTTAACGGAAGATTGGTAGAATCGACACTTCTCGGGCGAAAGCTTAAGTCCCTCCTCACTGACTCTTCTCAAGACCTTCTCCAGCCTCTCTTCATGTTCTTCCAAGGTCCTCCCAAATACAATGACATCGTCTAAGTACACAAGGACCTCGATAAGGTTCATGACTCCAACAGTCTTTTCCATGAGACGTTGGAAGGTGGCTGGGGCTCCTGACAGTCCCTGGGGCATTCGGTCGAATTCAAAGAATCCCACTGGGGTTATGAAGGCTGTCTTTTCCTTGTCCTGCGGATGCATAGGGATCTGATAGTATCCACTCTTGAGGTCCATAACGCTGAACCACTTGGCTCCAGACAAGCTCTGCAGGGCATCCTCTATCCTCGGAGTGGTGTACTGGTCAGGGATGGTTCTCCTGTTGAGGGTCCTGTAGTCGATACACAACCTCAACGATCCATTCTTCTTTCTGACTACTACTATCGGAGAGGCATAGGGACTCCTAGACTCCCGGATCACACCGGTCCGCTTGAGTTCTCCAAGTTGTTCCCTCAGATCTTCCAGGTCTGCTAGTGGGACTCGTCTGACCCTCTCCCTGAAGGGCTTGTCTTCTTGGAGGCGAATATGGTGGGTGGCACTCCTCGCACACCCTACATCGAACTCATCTTGGGAGAAGATCTTCTTCCACCTGGCCAACTGGGCCTTTGCTCTCTCCTTCCAAGCCCTGGGCAGATTCGGGTTCTCCATGGAGAGCTTCTCCCAAACATTCCCTTCTTCACTCGTCTTCTCCACTTCTGACAAGGCAACCGGGGCAGCAGGGCTCACCTGGCCCAGTAACATTCTGTCTGGGATCTCCATGGGACCATCCGTAGTGTTCCTGACACTCACAGGGACCTTATAATGGGCCTTCTTAAGAGCCCTCAGCGGGACCACTTTTGGGATTACTTCTAAACCCGAGTGTTCTTCCCTTGGGTCGGGCTCCAACATGACAAAGGGTCCAGGTTGCTCCCAAGTAAGCTTCACAGTGGCTCTGAGACAGGTTACTTCGCTGGGCTGCAGCACTACCCCCTTCTTCTCAAGTCTCCAGACCTTCCCCACTCCCTCTTCCGGGGCCTTCTGCTCCAAGACTAACCGCTGGTAAGCTGTCTTCAAGATGGGGTGGATCTTGGTGGCTGCGGGGTCCTTCCATCGTGCAAGAGGGGTCAGGAGCCTGTGTTTGTCCCTATTATTAAGGAACTCTTGTTGGTTCCAGGCGGTTCCAGGAGGCGGAGGGCACACAACTGCCAGAGTGTCAAACACTTCGGCCTTCCCGGCCACAGATGGGTCGAAGGTCAGTTTTATGGGCAGGTAGCCATCATAAGGGAAGCTCTGGGTCCCGATTCCCCATATTTCTAGTTCTTCTATCTTCTTGATGGGTAGGTGGCCTAAGTGTATGTCATAAAAGTCCCGGTACAACAGGGTCACCTGTGCCCCAGTATCCAAGATGGCTCTTGTGTAGACTCCCTTCACTTGAATGGGCACAATGGGGGATGGGCCCACCAGCTTCTCTGGATATGGCTTCAAAGGGGTGCCCTTTTGATCTTTGCATGCTCCCTTTAGACTTCCCTTCTTCAAATTCCCATTGGACTTGAGTCTTTCTTGGGCTCAGTATGCATTGATTTTCTTCCCCTTAATGGGTGTACAGACCTGCTGAGGGACACTATGCTCTTTTTCTGGGGTGTATTCCCGCTGTGGAAAACTGTGCTTCTTCTGAGGAGTTTTTTCCTCTCTTTTCTTGGGCTTCTCATTCAGTTTGGAGCTCACTGAAGATGAGTTGACTCCTTCACCGGGGCCCTCTGGAGTTTCCCGTCGGCTTGCGGTTATCTGTTTTCTTTTTCTTTGGACTGGAACATACAGCTGCAATATGGCCAATTCCTCCACAGTTAAAATAGATCACATCCCCCCCCAATCTTGTAGGGGGGTGGGCACTGAAGCGTCCGAGAACAACTCCTTCTTCACTTCTTTTTCTGGAACCCTTGAGTCTTTTGCCATCAGAGAGGTCAGCATCTCTAACACCTGAGACATCTGTGATTTCAAAGTGTCTACTTCTGAGTCTCTTTCTTTTGTCATCACTGAGTTGACTATCACTGGTGCAGAAGAGGTATGTGCCTTGATCACTTGTTGATCCATCTGTAGTGACTCCTCATCCCTGATGATTTTTATCAGATCAGAGTAAGTTAGTGACATTCCCCCTCCCAAGGTTTTCAGGTGAAGCCAGACTGGATCCGAGCGCAACGCCCCCTTTAACACCTGCTTCATTCTTGCCGCATCTGTGTCTTGGGGCAACATCCCTTTTTTTAACACGATTTTGCAAAGCATCTTGTTCAGTCTTCTTACATACTCTGAAAGCTTCTCATTCGGCTGTTGGAAAGTATGTTCGAATTGGTATACTAGCTCCGTCACCTTTTCTAGCTGACCGAACTCCTCTTGTAACATGGCTAAACAGTCCTGAGCCGTGCAATCAGCATTTCCAAACCGGAAGCTTTTCACCGCTTCTGCACTATGTGCAATGATAACACACTGATAGCGAGTGATAAAGTATAACTGTTTTACTTTAGTTTAAAAGGCATAGGTTAGAACATCACACATAACTTGCTTACAGAGCCCTGCAGCAAATGATATAGCATACAATAATAGCACAGCGCGGTCATACACCACGCGCAGCTATTATTATCTATACGCCCTGTGGCGCACCAAACAATACCCTACCCCTGGTCAGGCCTGACACGGATTTAACTTAGTCCTTAAGATAACACTTTCTTCGCATGCAACTTGAATGGTGGTGCACGTATAGAAAAAAACACTTGTAATCCACAGGGTAGGCAAAAGAGAACAGTTCACTGGAGACCACTCAACTCAGTTCCGCTACTAGTCTCCAGTGGAACAGCAAATAAAGGCCGGTGGGCCAAGGCAGTCTCTAGGCCTAACAACAGTACAGCCTATAGGATTTGAGCAGGTGCTCGCTCACCGCTCCGGACGCGATCCCAGTCCGGGACTTCCACCAGAACTGTATCTCCCCGCACAGCGCCTGCAACGATCGGGTCTCCGATCCAACTAAAGTCAGCAGCTCGAAATCATCAGATGCCACCCAGGCTTGCAGTGGAGTGGAAGGCTCTTTGGAAGGTGTGCCAGGCCCCAGGCTTCAGGCCCTGCACTCCCGCAGATCCGCACAGGAAGAACCGGTTGAATGCCGCGCGATGTCCAAAGAAGCCGAGCTTAGCCTCGCCTCCTCCTTTTATATCCCTCCCACAAGTCTCTGCGGTGGCAACAATGCACCCTGGGTGCCAAACGGGACTATGGGAAATGCAGTCCATAGTGCAGTCTTAAAGGAGACCCCGCTACAGAGGAAAACTAGAATGTTTATTTGTGACAGTGATAACATGAAAATGTGACATTTTGTCTTGAATACTTTTAGAAAAATTGTGCATTTCCTGTGACTTGGCACTCAAAACCTTTGCCTTGAACCTCTTAGCTGCATATACATTGGATATAGAAAAGAATCCCCCCCTTTAAAATATTCACATTTTGTTGCTTTGCTGCCCGAAATGAAGTAACACAGTTTTTGTTTTATCCAGCTGTATTTACGTGGTGCAACTTATAACATCCAGGTGAAAGATATAACACCGACGTGTCAGAAAAAAAATCAAAACAGAACCACTGAGTTGGAAAAAGGACCACCCCCCCTCCTAAAAATTACTTGTAAACTCAATAAACTGTAGCTAATCACCTTTTCAATGGCGCCAAAAGCCATTTGACTTTCAACTGTAATCAGCTGTGGTCATTTTGATTAGCTCAGCATGAAAACATCTTTCATGGAGCATTTCAGCAAACAATCCACTATGGGTGGCAGGGCAGTGTTAAAAGATCTCTGGGATAACGTTTTGGACAGGCAGAAGTCAGAAGATGGTTACAAAAAAAATTAAATGCTTTATCAATGCCTAGAAGCATAGTGAAGTCTTTAATTAATAATTGGAAGGTATTTGGTACAATACAGACCCTCCCTGGATCAGGACGTCACTCCAAAATGGATGAAAGAGCCAAGAGGAAGCTGGTCAGAGAGGCTACCAAGAGGCTTAAGGCAACTCTAAAGCAGTTGCAGGAATGTATGAGAAAGAGTGGTCATTGTGTGTATGTGATAACAATATCACAAATTCTTCACAAATGTGGCTTGTATGGGGGGGGGGGGGGTTGCAAGAAAAAAGCTACTCCTCAAAAAGTGCTGCATGCATTCATGACTGAGCTTTGCCAAAAAGCACCTTGAAGATTCAACATGGAAAAGGTGTTATGGTCAGATGAGGCTAAAATTTAATAATTTGGCCTAAACACCAAACATTATGTCTGGCAGAAATCCAATACAGATCACCATCCAAATAATACAATTCCTACAGTAAAGCATGGAGGTGCTAATATGCAAGAAAAAGCCACTCTTCAAAAAGTGCCACATGCATTTTATGACTGAGCTTTGCCAAAAAGCACCTTGAAGATTCTGAGTCCACATGGAAAAAGGTGTTATGGTCAGACGAGGCTAAAATTGAATTATTTGGCCTCAACACCAAACGTTATGTCTGACGGAAATCCAATACAGCTCAGCATCCAAATAACACTATTCCTACAGTAAAGCATGAAGGTGGTAATATCATGTTATGGGGGTGTTTCTCTGCAGCAGGGCCTGGAGAACTTGTCAGGAAAGAAGGAGAAATGGATGGGGCAAAATACTGTCAAATTCTTGAGGAAAATCTGCTGCCCTCTGCCAGAAATATGTCAATGGGAAGAAGGTTTACCTTCCAACAAGACAATGACCCAAAGCACACAGAAAAAATGACCACATAGTGGTTGAAGGAGAAAAAGGTGAATGTCCTTGCATGGCCTAGTCAGAACCTAGACCTAAACCCCATTGAAAATCTGTGGAATGACTTGAAGACTGTAGTCTACAAACGGTCACCATCAAATGTAACTGAACTTGAGCAGTTCTGCAAAAAAGAGTGGGCAAAAGTCTAGATGTTCAAAGTTAGAAGAGACATATCACAACAGACTAAAGGCTGTAATTAAAGCAAAGGGTGGTTCAACATAATACTGACACAAGAGAGTGATCCTTTTTCCAACTCAATGATTCTGTTTTTTTATTTTTTTTTCTGAAACGTTGGTGTTATATCTTTCATTTGAATGTTATAAGTATCACTGAGTAAATACAGCTGGATAAAACAAAAACTGCGTCTGTCTCCATTTCAGGCTGCAAAGTAACAAAATGTGTTTTTTTAAAGGGGGGTGATTCTTTTCTATAACCTCTGTACAGTGGCGGCTGGTGATTTTTTTTTTGGTGGGGTGGATATGGGGCGGCAAACAGTATGTCACCCCCCCCCCCCGGTCGGTCCGTAGCACTTACCCCATCAACGTCGGCTTCCCCTGCTCGGCGGCCTCCTGTTCTCCTGCTCTCCACAGGTCTCATCACGGTGACGATGGCTTCCTTTTCCTCCCTCCTCCTCGGCGGCAAATCGGGAGTCTTCTCTTTTTGTCCAATCGGAAAACGGGTCTCATACCCACTTCTGATTGGCCGGATTGAAGATCAGTGTTTCAACAGTGAATAATAATTCGCTGTTGTAACACACCTGGGTGGGCTTTGGTCACATTCTTTGCAACCCTAGCCCACCCTATTCTGAAGCCTTTTAGAGCCCCTGGCTCCAATCAGGTGCTTAATAAAAACCCTGACCACTGTAATTAATGTGCCTGGTGCCCTGAAAGGGGCCGGACGCATAAATAGGGGGTGGCCGCGCCGGCCGTGGATTGATTTAAGCTATGCATGAATCTATCCATTGCATATAGGGGGTGGCCTGGAGAGATTCACCCCCTTTGCCCTGCCCATGTACATCCCACCTTTTTAATGAAGCACCCATGAAATGCAGCCCACCAGCGCCCATCAAATGCAGCTTCACCAAGGCCCATCAATGCGGCCTCACCAGTGCCCATCAAATGCAGCCTCACCAGAGCCCATCAATGCAGCCTACCAGTGACCACCAATGAATGTTTGCTTGCTTCCATTCATTCGGGAGTCGGGACACAGACACAGTCCTCCGCCACTGTGGCGCCTTTGACACTATGTGCGAACGGAGCGGCGGCTGCCTGCTGATGCTGAGACTTAGTTGCTTGCTGCAGAGAGAAGAGAGTATGAACACCAGTGGCTGGGTGTCCTAGGCAACAGGGTGCTCTAGGCGGCTACCTAGTTTGCCTAGTGGTAGCACCGGCCCTGCCTCTGTATCTGTAGTGGGAGATCATCTAAGGCTACTCTCATGAGATTCATAGTAAAATTTGGTGATTTCACTATTGTGTTACTCACCTTTTTCTTGCTGGAGAGAAAACCGTAAATGAGAATCTGCAGACAAACATCTCTCTTATTTCACTTTATTTATTCTGTAGATCTGTGCTTCTGCACCTGTCCTTTTGCCACTTGATTATGCTACTTGGTTATTCTTCCATCAGTGCTCTGACCACCATTCATTGGGGAGGCAGCTTTAACATGAGGAAGCAAAACCCTGCCTCTAACTAAATGGGCACCTCAACACACAGACACAGTATGGTAAAAGGCATGGTTGGTCAATAATATTGAAAACATTAGTTGCAGAGACACCATAGGCAATACTGGTAGCTAGTCCTTTGTTCTCTGCCAGCCTTTTTTAACACAGCTTTCACAGTTCAGCTACACTTGGTAAACTGGTATTGCGGTATAATCGTAAAAAATAATTATATATATATATATTTATAAGGGACTGTAAGAGGTTAAAGCAGTAGAAAAGTCCGCTTTGTAATTCTTACCTTAAGGTAAACTTATAATAAAGCTTGCCTGTAGGTAAAATGAATATCTCCTAAACATTTACTGTTTAGGAGTAATTCGCTCTTTTGGCAGCCGGTGACGTCAGCGGCACAAGCTCTCTGAAGGAAGGGCATACCTGTGCCGTTCCTTTAGAGTGCTTTGCTGCACCTGTGACTCCCGCATGCATGCATGCCATTCAAGCTGCCATAGCCAGTGAACCCGCAATAAAGACGGGGTAAAGATGGAAACCCTTTTAGCAGTGACAGTGTGCCGCTGGGGGGCTTTGCTTTAAGGTAAGTATTTCATAATGTGCTAGTAAACGATGCATAGAGGATTTTTTTTTTTTTTTTTAATGCTGCGGTTTACTACCACTTTAAGGCCTCTCTATATAGGAACATGGAAAGGCTTGAGATTATAGGGGTTTTTCATTTATCCTGGGAATCTTTGGGCATAAATTCTGCCATGCAGGTATGCACTGGGGCCAATAGGAAAGCTCTTTTTATTGCACACATAAATTTTTTCAACATGTTAAAACTGGCAGTGAAATGGGTGCTATTTTTGGGAACAAAGTCTTAAATACACGTGACTTTTAATATGCAACAGGCAAGTCACAAAGATTGCAATGGTTCTTGGTGATGCAAAGGGAGGTTCAGCATTCTTTAGATGCTTCACTGCCTTTTAGTCTGGCATGCTTTATGGTCTGCCAAAATGATCTGAAATAAATTCAGATTTTATTAAATATCTTGTAGCCTGGTAAAATTCAGAATGCATTATTTTGTAATTAAAAAGTATTTATGGTTCTTGATTAAGTACAGTAAACAAAAATGAAATTTCTCTCTGTGCAACATGTCACAAAAATGTGAGCTTCTTCTTTGCCAAGATATGATATTAAACTATATGGTGCTGATCAGGCAGTCGTTTTCACCAGATGCCAAAACACTGTACATAAAAATAATGAATGTCCAGGACACCAAATCAGTTGCAGATGTTACGTATTTATTATACCTTCTTTTTATTTAGCCAGACTGTTTAACAAAAAAAATGAGATCTTGAACATAGCCCCAGCATCAAAGTGTTGGATAGTAGAGTTGTCTGCAATGGTCATTCCTTGCTTTTCATTTGACAATTATTGAAGCATTAGTGAACATTTACAAGGGCTGCTAGCCCCGTGTTACCCATATGGCTAATCTCTAGAGAGTTTGTGTGTGTGTGTGTGTTTTTTTTCAACATTCGGTAGAATTGTACAATGATCATAAGCCTGCTCGCACAAAACCATAGGGCAATGCAGTGTAAAACTCATTTTTTTGCTTTATTTTGGGGGATTTTATGCACCACTTTGTTTTCCCCTTTATTGCCCTGGAAACCTAGACTGCCAATATGTTATCTCTGAAAAATGCCTCATTTATTTAAAGAATATAAAAATCCAACATTTCATAGTACTGACTGATATGAGCCTGCTGTCTTATGTACTCGTATCAAAAAGTATCCTGTTCTCTTTGTATTGCTTTCTTTGCGTGAAATTCCTTGCGTTCCTGCCAGTACCACTGCTTGCCTATTAAAAACTTACCACACTAGGCATGAGAGTGCAGTATGGTCAGTTTTATGGCTGTGTTGGGACTCAGTCTGATCTCCTCCAATGATCAGAGCCCCCCCCCCTCACCGCACAGTCAGGGTTGGTGGAGACGGGTCCTCATTGCCATCAGGACCTCAAGTATCAAAATTGAATTCTTTGACATATTGTAGGTCCTTAGGTCTGGGTGAAGATATTTTCTTGTTCTAATCTTAGCAAATAACACTGTCTATGTTTGTTTTGTTCAGTACACTGGCGTAACCCCTTATAAACTAGGGGAGGTCTACCTATTTCCTGCTCATATATTTGTTTCACCTTCCTGTTAAAGTGTCCCTGCAGAGCTGTGTTTAAGGCTACTTTCACACTGAGGCGTTGGCGGCGTTGGCGGAAAAGCGCCGCTATTTTTAACGTAGTGCGCTATTCGGCACTTTTAACCCCCGCTAGCGGCCAGAAAAAGCGCTCCTACAGCGCCTCAAAAATGCGGCTAGCAGGACTTTTTTTACCATCCTGCCAGCGCACCGTTCCAGTGTGAAAGCCCTCGGGAAAAAAACAAAACAAAAAAAATAAAAACAAATGCAGCCACCACATTTAAGAATTGATAAGATGCATTATATTACATTTTTATTTTTGGGTTGGATACCACTATAAATGATGCTTGTATTTCATTTTAAATATTGCACAACTTTGTTTCTGTGCTTCCCTGGACTTAAAATCCTCTGTATATTCTCTGCTTTCATTCTATTCATTATGAAGCTTTTTTCCTGTTTTGTGTATGTCAGCACCTGGGAACAATCCACTAAAACAAGAGACGACAGCAAACAGATTTCGGTGTATTGTCTATTTAAAAGTATTTTACTAGTAAAGGCACCATGATTAAAATGTGCTAAGCTTAGTTATACTTAAGATGACATTGTGAAAGGTAAACTAGAAATGTGCTTTGATGATCAGATTTTCACCTACAACCAGGCAACAGAGTTTATTACTTCAGACTTTTTTTTAGTGTCTGACCAGTAACATTTTATTGGATTTATAGAAAAGGGACATTGGTGTGTTGAGATTTTTATCATTATAGGAGGCTGAGCATGAGTCAGTGGAAGAGATGAGTAAACAGGTCCTTTGGACTGGAAATCAGATAAGATTGGGCTGATTGTGCATAGCAGATAACCATGCATTTCAGCCAATCTGTCTATTATGGTCTGCTGTTTTTTTTTCTTTTAACATTTTTAGTAAAACCAAAATAAAATAAAAAAAGCATGAACAAAAATACTGCTACTTCTACGGGTAATTATTTAACCATGTGAGGATTTTCAGGTTGTGGCATATGCCTAAAAACATAAAGTGGTAGTAAACTCAGATTGAACCCCCATTCACATTGACTGCGGCTTTGAAATCGTGTGACTTCACCAGAAATCGCATACCGTAATTTCTCATTCAATAGATTTTTATTTACCAAATCAAGTACAGATAGTACATACAAACAGCATGACGGAGGGCTATATCTTATGCAAAAAATTCATTTTTTAAATATAACCTGTACTCGGCAACAAGTTCTCCTAAGGTGTTTCAGAAAATAACTGTGGGTAGGGAAACGGAAGTTACAGGTTAATCCCTGGTTAGGAAAAAAGAAAGGCATGAAAATGAACCAAAGAGTCAGACGGTCTGGGAAGTCCTACCCATCCCGGATACCCTAATTGGGATCATACTGTGCCCCGGACAGCCCCCCCCCCCAGCCCACCCCTTTCACAGAAAACTATCAGCCAGGTTTTGGGAAATTCTAATGTAGGCGTCAATGAGTCTCTAGCTTGGAAACACATAGTGAGATCGGCATATAGAGTTGCCGAAACAACTTCATATCGAATAATTATGCAAAACCCTCCTAATGTCACATCAGACAACCTAAGGTAATAAAAAAAAAAAGGGAAAGGGGGGAAAAATAAATAAAAATACATAAAAAAGGGAGAGAGAAAGAGAAAAAGGAAGAAAGAGAAGATAGATTGAAAGAAATCATGTGCCTAAATTGATTTCGAGGAAATGGGGTGATCAGGGTGGATCCCGACAATCAGGGAAATACCACGGTAAGCAGCCCAAGGTTCCCACACAGATTCAAATTTATGAACTGTATTTGATAAAATACTAGCCAACTTCTCTTGCGCCATAATCCAAGAGATCTTATTTTGTACCGCCAAAATGGAAACCCTGGGCTGTTTCCAAGCCCTAGTAATGGTAAGTTTTGCCCCGAGGAGCATAAAGCGGATTAGCTGCTAATTGAGTTTGGAGATGCTAGGAATAGAGGCATTGAGGAGGGCGACAGATGCGGACCTTGGAATCGAACACTTAGTGACCTTGAATATGAGGTTAAATATTCTCTTCCAAACTGACCTGATCCTAGGACATTCCCACCAGACATGCACCATCAAACCCAAGAGTTGGCAGCCTCTAAAGCAATTGGGATCCAATGCAGGGTAGATGGTCGCAAGCCTGGCTGGAGTCATATACCACCTCATAAGAACTTTCAAGTTTGCTTCCATAAGGGAAGTGTTTAAAATACCCCGAAATGAATCAGAGCAAGCCTTTTGCCAGATGTTCAGATCCCAGTTTAGCTAGAGGTCGCCCTCCCATGCTGTCATGTATGAGGTTTTCTCAGTTGGACTAGTAAGTGACGAGTATATGATAGAAATACCTCCCCTTTGTCCCATGGCCAGTCTACACCAGAGCTCATAATCTGTAAATTTGGAAGGGAGAGGCTTCTCCATCCAAATATCATCTAAGAATTGTGAAATCTGTCCAAATCTAGTTTTTTCAGAATCCGGGAGATCTAAATTATTTAAGCAGTGGGTCATGGTGATAGGGCCCTGAGTTGTAAAGTACTGTCCTATCCGGTAAAGACCCTTGTTCATCCACCAACTGAAGGCCGTATAATCCATTCCAGGGGGAAAGTCTGGGTTACTAAATATGTGTGCAAGGGGTTGTGCCTTAGAAACTAATGCAGGAAAATAACGGAGTCTGTCCCAAAGGGTGTAGGATTGTGAGAGGGATGGGGAAAGAATGGGTGGTCTCTGTTTTTGGGGGCACCAGAGCAAATAGTCTAAGGAGAATTGGGGGACAGCCTGTCCTTCTATTAGGACCCTGTCCGGTTTTTCCGTATTCGAGTAAACTGCAGAGAATTGTGCTAATCTGGCGAAGAATAAAGAGTATTCTGGGGGATTCTGTAACCAGATTTGCCCCCATACAAATTTGAAAATTTTGCTTTGCAAAGACTGTATCTGGTCCTTTCTGATAGGTATGGGGAGGGAGCGAAATAGGTATAGAATTCTAGGGAGTAAGGTCATTTTTATTGAGTTAATCCTGCCCAGCCAGGAGAGTTCATATTTGGCCCAATTATTCATATCTAATGCAAGTTTATGGAATAGGGGTGGGTAATTGCTTGCGTAGAGGGATTCTGTTTGCGTTGTTAGGGAAATCCCTAGATATTTTATAGAAGAAGGGCTCCATTCGAACTTAAAAGACTGTTGGAGGAGGGATACTGTGGAGGACGGAAGGGATACATTTAGTGCTTGTGATTTGGCGAAATTAACCTGAAGCCCAGAGATATTAGAGAAGTCAGAAATAACTTTGTAGAGGCTTGGGAGGAACGTAATGGGAGAAGTAAGAAAAAGGAGTAAATCATCTGTGAATAGTCCACATTTGTGAGTCTGGTCCCCACAGGATACCCCCTTAATGTCAGGATTTTGTCGAATGGCTATAGCCAGGGTTTCAATTGCTATGGCAAAAATAATAGGGGACAGTGGGCATCCCTGTCTTGTACCCCTGGCAATATCTATCGGGGAGGAATAATGCCCCTGCATACGGATTTGGGCCTTTGGTTGGGAATATAGAGCTCTCATCACTCCAATGAAACGTGGACCAAAGCTTCATCGTTCTAGCAGGGAGAGAAGATACTGCCACGACACAGAGTTGAAGGCCTTCTGCAGATCAAGTGCCAGGAGAAAACCCTGTTGTTTCTGACCTCCATCCCAGTTGGACTGTAAGATGGGGATAATGTCAATCGCCCTTCTCACTTGATCTGGGCTTTGTCTTCCTGGTATAAATCCTACCTGGTCCTTGTGGATATAATTATTAATGAAAGAGGAGAGGCGGTTAGCAATAATTTTAGTAAGTATTTTTAAAATCGCATCATTTCAAAGGTGCATCTCAGTGCGAATTGGAAGATATCTGTGCTGCTTCATGCACAGACATCTATTGAAATCACACCTGAAATTGCCAAAAGTAGTGCATGTACTACTTTTTTAAATTGACGCGGCACCGCAAAGTCGACGTTGCACCGATTTGACCACTGTCATCAATAGGATGCGAAAAGTTGCTCCAATGTAAACAAGGGCTTAAGATTTGTACTTACAGGTGTAGCGGGGGTACCAAATTTAGGGACTGCTATGCCAAATTTAAGGATGATTCGAGTGGTAGTTGGCTTGAATCTTTTCGATTTGCTGGGCTCTGCCTTGCTGTTGTTTTGCCTGGTGTGCAGTTCCCCTTGGAAGTGTGGGTGGCGCTGTCACCTATACTCGGGGTTGAAACACAGGTAATAGGGCAGTAATTTGGTGTCCTCTCTCGGCAGCCATACGGTGGGTGTGGTTGACCTGCTGGGTATGCTGGGAGAGGATACATAAGGGGCAGACGCCGCCTGGGAGGGGTCTTCTGTTCGTTCCTGGTTCCAGAGTCCGAGTCCTGGTGGGTGGTGTGTGGCCCTCCAGGCCATGGGGCCACATGCACTTCAGTCCCAGGCACCTTTAGTCCTGAGACTGCAACTTCAGCCCTGGGCCCAGCACCTTTAGCTGGAGCCCATTTCGGGAGGAGGAATCCCAGGGTGCCTCCTTGCGAGGGGACCCATTTCTAGAAGAGGAGGCTGGGGGAGGACCGTTCCGAAGGACTGGTGAGAGATCACAGTGAAGGAAGGGGCCCAGTAACCCTCTGGAGGGATGTCATCCATCCGGAAAAAGGGAATTTAAACAACAGGACCAGTAGGAGGTTTGGGACACTATAGATCCTGTGGCAGAGGATCTTCTGAACGCATCTATTAGGGAATCTAATAGACTGTTCGAGTTACACGCCGGCTGCTAGTGCCTTCGGGTGACTATCCGGGTGAGCTATACCCACTCGGGATCAAGTGGCGAAGAAACAAGAGTGCCTGAACTGATCTGTCTTCCTAACACCTTTCTCTTCTCCTCATTTGTGGATGTTCGTGCACAAAGAAATAAACTCTATGTTGGAGTTGATGCTGGTGTGGACCTTGGAGTTACTTGGGGCATAGAGACTTTTGTCCTTACATTCTAGGGACAGAAACCAACACTGAGGGGAGTCACTGCAAAGACTCATAAATGAAACTAAGTGTGCTTAACCTCTCCAGTGAACGAGCCAAAGAGTGGAGAAAGAGGGTGGCGTGGTTGCTACACAGGTAAGCTTGTAGTAGGTCTTACCTGTAGGTACCATAAATATCGACTAAACTTGCGCCGTTAAGGAGATATTCACATTAGCTATAGAATGACATCACGTACACTAAGGCTGGTTTCTCACTGGGACGGGCAGGCGTTGATGGTAAAACACTGCTAGTTTTAGCTGCGCTTTACCGTTGTTTTAGTGGTGCTATTCGGCCATTAGCAGCCGAATAAAGGGTTAATGCGCCCGTGTAGTGCCGTTTGCCGAAGCGCTTTGCAGGCACTTTGGCAGCAGTGCCCATTAATTTCAATGGACAGGAGCGGTGGAGGAGCGGTGTACACCGCTCCTTCACCGCTCCAAAGATGCTGCTTGTAGGACTTTGTTTAACGTCCTGCCAGCGTAGCGCCCCAGTGTGAAAGCACTCAGGCTTTCACACTGGGACTGCAGGAGAGGCGTTTTTTAGGCGCTTTATAGGTGATATTTTGAGCCCAAAAGCACCTAAAAAACACCTCAGTGTGAAAGGGGTCTAAGTGTGATATCAGTGCAGAGTTACAGTGATCACAATGATGACACCTGTGTGCATGCATGGGAGTCATGTCATGAGTGTTTGCTGCAAGCACTGTTCAATGTTCACTCACAGTCAATATTCATTATAGAAAAAATTACTTGTGTGTGCACTTACAGGTTTTATCCCTCCCAAAGCCTTTTGAAAGCGAAAGGTGAATCAGCAGCCTGATAGCTCATCTATCTGCCACTCTGATTTCTCCTCATATCGGCATGTTCATTATTGGCACATAAGCAATGCAGCACAAGTGATTTGCTCCTTTTGCTGCTTCTCCCTCTGTCAGTCTGATCTCTGCTGCACAGGGAATTGCAAGAGCCTGACTATAAGTCAAATGCAGTCACTTACTCTCACTTCTAGCATTAAACAATAAGTTTAATAATGTATTAATGAATACAGAGCTGAATTCATTTTTGTCTTTGCTATCTGCCAGGAGTTATACTTTGAACTCTATGTAGCGGGCCCCTACCTAGGGGGATCGCTGTGCTTAAATTTAGGGGTGACCTGAGCGGTAGTTGGCTCGGGTCTTCTAATTGTTTGGACTCTGCCTTGCTGCTGTGTCACCTGGCGTGCAGTTCCCCTTTAGGTGTATGGGTGGTGCTGTCACTTATACCCGGGGTTGAACCACAGGTGATGGAGTGGCTATTGGATGTCCTCTCTCGGCTGCCGTACGGTGGGTGGTTCCAGCCTGCTGTGCATGCCGGGAGAGGGTATATAAGGGGCAGATGCCATTGTTCAGGAGTACTACCCAGGGACCTTAACCCGGAGGAGTGTGCCCCTCTAAAGGGGGGGGGGATTGCGCCCAACTTTGACTAGGGAGTCTCGGGCACCTTCGGCCCGAGGCTGTGGAGTTCTGGGTGGGCCCAGTACCTTCAACTGGGTCTGCAACCAGAAAGGAGACCCAGGGGGCCCAGGTGGGGGCGACCGCTCTGGCTGAGAGGAGACCAGGGGAGGATCGGTCCCATAGAGGAGACGAGTAATACAAGACTGCTGTCTCGGGAGAGGCCTGGTGACCTGTCGGAGGGAAGGATTCCTTTCTTCGCAGACTGCCCTTGCGGAGTGTCGTTACTTAAGGAGGGATCTCCTTGACTTTGTCCTTGGAGGGGACTAAGTCACTGTTCGAGCTTCATGCTGGCTGCTAGTACCATTGAGTGACTATCCGGATGAGCTGTACCCACTCGGGACTGAATGGCGACAAAGCCAAGAGTGTGCCTGAATCCATCCTATTCTGCTAACCCCTTTCCTCTCTTCAACTTTCTGGTTACTGAAGCAAAAAGAGAAAATAAACTCTTGTTGGAGTTGAAGTGTTATGTGGACATTGACCTTCTTTGAGAAAGGTAAAGACTTGCCTCTATAGTCTAGAGGGGAGAACCAGTGAAAGGAAGCAACTCACTGCGGGACCCAAATACATAACACCGCCCGACCTCTAACCCAGAGGACGCGGGCATGTGGCATGGTGTGTCTGATCCCCCTAAAAGGAAGGTAAGAGGGGGAAAAAGATCTGTGTGCTACATCTATATAGGTGGAGATTTACTAAAACTGGAGCACTGTACATGATAGCCAATCAGCTTCTAACTTCAGCTTCTTCAATTAACCACTTAACGACCGCTCACTGTATATATACGTCGGCAGAATGGCACGGTCAGGCACAATCACGTACCTGTACGTGCCTGCCTTCGTATAGTTGGGGGGTCCCATCGGACCCCCCTTCTATACAGTGAGCGGTGGTTATCTGTTCAAGAGCGATCCGTGATGAGTGGACGGCCATTAGTTTCCGGCCACCCCCTCGCGATCGCTCCCGGCGAATGAGAATCTTCCTCTGCCTGTGTAATGTAAACACAGGCAGAGGAAGTGATGTCATCTCTCCATGCGGCGGTCTTTTCGATCCGGCGCGAGGAGAGAAGACATCTCACAGTAAGTGCACCAACACTACACTGACACCAGTACATGTAGGCACACTTACACCCCCCAGATCACCCCCCAGATCACCCCCAGTACCCCCAGTCACAGTGCACTGTTTGCAGTGGTCATTTTTTTACTGATCACTGCAATCAGTGTCATTTGTGACAGTAAAAAGTTGCAGGGCAGTTAGGTTTAGGCCCCTTTAGGTCCAGGGTAGCCCCCTAACCCCCCCTAATAAAGGTTTAACCCTTTGATCGCCCCCCAGGTAACCCTTTCACCCCCTAACGCCAGCGTCACTAAGCAATCGTTTTTCCGATCGCTGTTTTAGTGCCGGTGGTGCCCTAGATAGCCAGTTATTTATTTTTAGGTTCGCCGCAGGTTTTTATAGCGTCAGGTACCCCATATATTATTTTAACCCCCTGATTGCCCCTAGAGTTAACCCTTTCACCAGTGATCACCGTATAAGTGTCACTGGTGACACTGGTTAGCCAGTTAGTTATTTAGGTTACCCGTCAGGTTTTTATATAGCGTCAGGTACCCCCATATATAACCTAATAAAGGTTTTAACCCCCTGATTGCCCCTAGTTAACCCTTTCACCAGTGATCACCATATAAGTGTTACGGGTGACGCTGGTTGGTTAGTTTGCTTTTTATAGCATCAGGGCACCCGCCGTATATACCCAATAAAGGTTTAACCCCCTGATCGCCCGGCGGCTGATATCAATTTGGTTTTAGCACCAGAGAGGGTCTGCGTCGCCCCAGGCAGCGTTAGGTTAGTGCCAGTAATGCTAACACCCAGGCGCAAAGCATACACCTCCCTTAGTGGTATAGTATCTGAACAGATCAATATCTGATCTGATCAGATCTATACTAGCGTCCCCAGCGGTTTAGGGTTCCCAAAAACGCAGTGTTAGCGGGATCAGCCCAGATACCTGCTAGCACCTTCGTTTAGCCCCTCCGCCCAGCCCAGCCCAGCCCACCCAAGTGCAGTATCGATCGATCACTGTAACTTACCAAACACAACACACATAACTGCAACGTTCGCAGAGACAGTCCTGATCCCTGCGATCGCTAACAGTTTTTTTTGAAGCGTTTGATACATTTGCTGACAGTCAGGTGCTTTTTTACCTGTGAATCTTACTAGTGTACCCCTAAATTTAGAGCCCAAAATGGCAAATCGAAGGTACACTAGTAAAGAGGCCTACGAGATTCTGAGCATGACAGATAGTGAAGAGGAGGTCACGCATCTGTCAGATTTAGGCTCAGAATATCTTCCCGTAGAAGACAGTGAAGTCAGCGGCTCCATATCAGATAGCTCTGACGACGAAGATGAGGTCCCTGCTAAGGTCAGGCGTACCCGATCCCGATCTTCTGAGGTTGTTGAGAAGCAAGAACTGCAGGGCTCTCGTATCATGGAGCAGAGTAGTACTAGCGCCGCTATTCCTTCTGGTGAATTGGCAAGCACCAGCGGCCTAGTACAGCCTGGGCGTACATCCAGCACTGCAGTATCACGTGGTGACGTGGCGAGTCCCATAAGTGCAGTTTAAGCTGGCGAGATGGCAAGCACAAGTAGTGTCCCGCTGCCACCAAGAAGAAGACAAAGGCAGGCCTGTCGTGCCAATAGTGCCCTTCCTGCAGAATTTGCCTATCCTGATTGGGTCCCCACCACTTCTGCAGAACCCATACTTCCCCCATTCACTGCCCAACCCGGTATTCAGGTGGAAACAGCTGATTTTATGCCAATTGATTTTTATTCACTGTTTTTCACGGAAGATCTCTATAGATCTATTGTGGACCAGAGTAATTTATATGCTGGTCAATTCATCGCCGCTAATCCCCAGTTGCCTTCCATTGCCAAAGATTGGAAACCAATTACGGTTTCCGAATTTAAGACCTTTCTGGGCCTTTCCCTCAACATGGGCACACATAAATTCCCGTCATTGCGTGCTTATTGGTCCACGCACCCAATTGACCACATGCCCGTGTTCTCTGCCTCCATGCCCAGGAAACGATACGAGCAGATCTTGCGGTTCATGCATTTCAACGACAATGAACTTTGTCGTCCACGTGGGGACCCTGAATACGACCGGCTCTACAAAATTCGGCCCCTCATAAACAACTTCAACGAACGTTTTGCAGCCTTGTTTATTCCCAATCAAGTTGTCTGCGTTGATGAGTCCCTGATTAAATTTTCTGTCCGCTTTTCTTTCAAGCAGTACCTTCCCAGCAAGCGTGCCAGATACGGGGTCAAGCTCTATAAGTTCTGTGACAGGGCAACAGGCTATGTTTGGAGCTTTACGGTTTATGAGGGAAAAGATAGTCAGGTTGAGCTGGTCAACTGCCCAGATTACATAGGGAGCGCTGGCAAGGTAGTGTGGAACTTGGTGTCACCCTTATTCGGAAAGGGGTACCACTTGTATGTGGACAATTATTACACGAGCGTGCCAGTGTTTAGTCACTTGTTTGATCATCAGATTGGAGCATGTGGCACCGTGCGACCTAATTGCCGGGGCTTTCCCCAGAGGCTTGTAGATTCCCGTCTTAGGCTAGGGGAGAGAGCCTGCTTGAAGTGTAATAACTTGCTCGCTGTGAAGTGGAGGGATACTAAGAATGTTTTCCTTATTACCTCCCTTCATGCAGACACGACAGTCCAAATTCGTACGGCGACTGGTGTTGTGGAGAAACCCCTCTGTGTCCACGAATATAACCAAAATATGGGAGGGGTGGACCTCAACGACCAGTTATTGGCGCCGTATCTAATTGACCGTAAGGCGAGACGCTGGTACAAAAAAGTGTCTCTATCCTTATTTCAATTGGCTTTGCTGAACGCTCATGTGTTATACAGAGTTTCAGGCGGGACGTTATCGCTCCTAAAATTCCAGGATGAGATAGTCACAGAACACCTGTATCCAGGCGGTTCTGCACCTCACCATCCCCAACCAAATGCAGTAAGCCGGCTGCATGAGAGGCATTATCCGTATGTCCTCGAGAGTACCCCTACCCAACTAGCCCTCCAAAAAAGATGTTGTGTCTGTAGCAAGCGTGGATTTAGGCGGGACACCCGTTATTTTTGTCCACGCTGTCCTGACAATCCTGGTCTTTGCATTGGTAAATGTTTTGAACGCTTCCACTCAAAAGTGAAGTTTTAGCGTAGGGTACAGCATTGCACAGAACAGGACACACTTACACAGGGTCTCCCAAGATGCCATCGCATTTTGAGAGACCCAAACCATTACAGTTGTTAAAGTTACAAAAAAAAGTGTAAAAAAGAAAAAAAAAACGTAAAAACAAAAAACACAAAAAAATATAAAATAAAATAAACAAAAATTGTTGTAGTTTTATTGTTCTCTCTCTCTCTCTCTCTCTCTCTCTCTCTCTCTCTCTCTCTTTTCTCTCTATTGTTCGGCTCTTTTTTACTGTATTCTATTCTGCAATGTTTTATCATGCTTGCTTTTCAGGTATGTAATTTTTTGTTTTCAGGTGCGCCATTCAGCTGCAGCACGAAATTATTTATCTTGACAGCAATAGCGTTTGCTCCCACGATACATAAAGTTGTGACTCCAGTGCTGTAGGAGGTAATTTCACCACCACAGTTAAAAAAAACAGCATATATGCCGAAGCATGGGGGCAGCAGGGGCGGAGGAGCGATTTTGCTCCTAATGCCACGTACATACGGTCGAAATTCCGACGGAGGCTTGCCCGTGAAAAAGTCTGACCGTGTGTACGCGGCATAACCTTTTATGCCGTGTACATACGGTCGAAATTCCGACGGAGGCTTGCCCGTGGAAAAGTCAGACCGTGTGTACGTGGCATAACTTTTTTGCGGGAGGATGCCCCCATGCTTCGGCATATATAAATGGCGCATGTATGCCCATCATTAGAAGTGGGTGGATGAAGGGAGGTATTCTAATGGTGGGCATACAGACCGATCAATCTCTTTTTTTCATTCAGCCAACAGGCTGCATGAAAAAAAAGATTACAATATATGTCCAACAAGGACCAGCAACATACTGGTATGTTGCTGGACTTTGAATGTTTATACCAGAATGATGCCTGTGGGTTTAGGTATCATTCTTTTCAGCCAGCGGCCGGCTTTCATGTAAAAGCAATCCTAGCAGATAATTAGCCTCTAGACTGCTTTTACAAGCAGTGGGAGGGAATTCCCCCCCCCCCCGGATATAAACAGCGCCATTGGGAAATTGGGAAAGCATTTTATCACACCGATCTTGGTGTGGTCAGATGCTTTGAGGGCAGAGGAAAGATCTAGGGTCTAACCCCCCAATTTTTTTCAAAAAAAGAGTACCTGTCACTACCTATTGCTATCATAGGGGATATTTACATTCCCTGAGATAACAATAAAAATGGTAAAAAAATAAAAACATGAACATGTGGGAAGAAGAGTACCGCATATACTCGAGTATAAGCCGATCCGAATATAAGCCGAGGCACCTAATTTTACCACAAAAACTGGGAAAACTTATTGACTCGAGTATAAGCCTAGGGTGTGCCTCACTTTGCCTCACTGTGTCCATGCCTCACTGTGTCCATGACTAGACTGACGTTTAACATAGGAGTCTATAGAAGGGGTGCCCGGCTTTGAAAAATCGGTGCTCCCTGGCTGTAGGTCCCCCGGACAAGAAACTTTGCAAACTTGTAGAGGAAGCGTGAGGCTATATGTGTGCCAAGTTTGGGGTCCAGAGGACCTACGACCGGCCGGTACCGGGTCCCCAAAGTCACCAGAGAAATTACCGTTTAACATGGGAGTCTATGGAAGGGGTGCCCGGTTTTGAAAAATCGGTGCTCCCCGCCAGTAAGTCCTCCGGACAAGAAACTTTGCACACTTGTAGAGGAAGAGTGGATATATATGTGTGCCAAGCTTGGGGTCCAGGGGACCTACAGACGGCCAGTACCGGCTCCCCAGAATCCGGGAGATCAGGCGCAAAAAGGTGACTCGAGTATAAGCCGAGGGGGGCATTTCCAGCACAAAAAATTGTGCTTAAAAACTCGGCTTATACTCGAGTATATACGGTATATTTACAAGAGGAAAATCCCCCAAATTAAGATGTACCGAAGGTATATAGATGACCTAATTATATTGTGGGATGGCCCAGTAGAAACATTCCAACAGTTTCTCCATGAATTGGATATGAACAGGTATGGACTCACCTTCACAGGTAAATGTGACCCGCAAACAATTGAATACTTGGATCTGGAGATCTTCAAACAAGGTGAATTTTTACACACCAAAACCTTCTTCAAGGTCACAGACCGTAATGGGTATATCCCTATCTCAAGCTGCCATCATCCTGAGTGGAAAGGAAACATCCCCAAAGGGCAACTGCTGAGATTGCGTAGAAACTGCAACTCAGTAGAGGATTTCCACGCACAAGCAGATTTAATCATTAATACATTTCAGGAGAAGGGCTATACAATAGACCATTTGAAGAAGCTAAAGGATGAGATCTCCAAGACGGATAGACATTGCCTGTTGAATAAACAAAATAAAAAGGAAAATAAAATGGAAATGGCATTCATTACAGGGTTCAACAACCAATACAGGGAATTTGAACATATAGTGAAAAAATATTGGCCTATCCTTAAAGAAGACCGAGTCCTCTCTACAATACTGCCGAACAAACCAGCCTTTGTGTATAGGAAAGCACCATCCCTGTGCAATCATATTGTGCACAATGCCATCAACCCCCCAAAAGCAGTCAATATATTCCCAGGGCTTAAAGGGTTCTATAAATGTCAGAGATGTTTGGCATGTAGGGTGAGCAAAAGGCAACCACGTAGAAGGGAAACATTCAAATCAAGAACTGACCATAGGGAATACACTATTCGTGAACTAATTACATGTAACAGTACTCATGTAACCTATGTCATAGAGTGCCCGTGCCACCTACAATATATAGGCCGCACCACTCGCCCATTACATGTACGAATTAGGGAACATATTAACAATATCAGAAAAGGGTTCCCTAAACACAATCTGTCACGACATTTTGACGAATTCCATCATCGAGACCCTACTGGGCTTATCTTTTATGGAATTGATATTATCAAAGATAACTGGAGGGGAGGTAACAAAACCACCTTAGTCTCCCAGAATGAAACTAGCTGGATATACCGGCTAGGGTCCCTGGTTCCCAAAGGGTTAAACGTAGATATTGACCTAAATTGCTTTATAGCTAATCCCTGACCTATATATATAGAATTAACTAACATATATCCTCATTTATGCACGCCCTAGATGTATTGGGCATTCAGCACACACATATTCCATGGATACATTTGAATATAGGGTTGAAACCCCCCCCTTTTCTTGGGGATTTTAGTATTGGTGTGGGCATATGATACCACATTTGGGGGTGGAAATCTTTCTCCCCCCAATCCTGGTATCACTTTAGCCCTTAGTTCCTATGTAGGTATTTATCTAGCCCTATTTATCATGGTCCCTTGATGGGGGACATGCTGGGCCTTAGGGATTTTTATAGGATACCTCATATTTTCATTGCTAGCATGCTCCTCAAGGGGCTTATTTTTCACCCTATCCTCAACATAAATATTTTTACCCTAGCCTGTACTTAATAACCTTCACCAATCTTCTTAGGTGAGGGTGGTATGCACTTTTTATATATATTTTTATACTTTTTATTTTTATATATGTGCAATATTGCCACCTTCTTTTATGAAGATGGACCGGCTAATGGTTTTGTTAAAATTTCTTTATACAGTTTTTTATATTATTCATTTATTATGACTACGGTGCATATACAGTATGGATTAACCCAATTTAGTCATATGTGGGTTCCTCTATGTAGAAGCCTAGTTCCATATTATCTTTACATATAGATGAATTGTTTTTGTTATACACAACTAGGGATGAGCTTCGTGTTCGAGTCGAACATACGTTCGACTCGAACATTGGCTGTTCGATCGTTCGACGAAGATCGAACGATTTGGGCCGTTCGCGCCAAATTCGAGTGACGCGAACGGCCCACAATGCACTACGCCATCGCAGTGTCATCCAGGCGCTGTGATTGGCCAAGCATGCACTGTGACCCCGCATGCTTGGCCAATCACAGCGCCGGCAGCGAGGAGAGCAATGATTGGCCACAGGCAGGATGCCTGTGGCCAATTATTGCTGAGGGTGTTTAGTACACGCCCCACACTATAAAAGGCCGCCAGCACGGCGGCCTAGTGTAGTGTGTTCCGGAGCAGGGATAGAGTAGCATAGGCAGGGACAGTGACTGTTATTTCTTTCTTGCTTAACCTGGATTCCTTTAGTTTAGGGAAAGAGAAGGATAGGTAGGGAGAGTGTCAGTGTGTTTTGTGCTTCTGCTATAGTGTGCTTAAAAAAAAACATTTATTCTAGGGACAGAAAACTCTAGGTAGGGACAGTGTCAGTTTCTTTCACTCTGCAAGTCCTTGTTTCCAGGGACCTGGAAGGACAGTGAGTGAATTGTCCTTTTGCTATATTGTGATTAAAAAAAACATTTATTCTAGGGACAGAAAACTCTAGGTAGGGACAGTGTCAGTTTCTTTCACTCTGCAAGTCCTTGTTTCCAGGGACCTGGAAGGACAGTGAGTGAATTGTCCTTTTGCTATATTGTGATTAAAAAAAACATTTATTCTAGGGACAGAAAACTCTAGGTAGGGACAGTGTCAGTTTCTTTCACTCTGCAAGTCCTTGTTTCCAGGGACCTGGAAGGACAGTGAGTGAATTGTCCTTTTGCTATATTGTGATTAAAAAAAACATTTATTCTAGGGACAGAAAACTCTAGGTAGGGACAGTGTCAGTTTCTTTCACTCTGCAAGTCCTTGTTTCCAGGGACCTGGAAGGACAGTGAGTGAATTGTCCTTTTGCTATATTGTGATTAAAAAAAACATTTTTTTCTAGGGACAGAAAACTGTAGGTAGGGAGAGTATTTTTTTTCTTTCACTCTGCAAGTCCTTGTTTCCAGGGACCTGTAAGGACAGTGAGTTAATTGTCCTTGTGCTATATTGTGCTGAAAAAAACATTTATTCCAGGGACAGAAAACTCTAGGTAGGGACAGTGTCAGTTTCTTTCACTCTGCAAGTCCTTGTTTCCAGGGACCTGGAAGGACAGTGAGTGAATTGTCCTTTTGCTATATTGTGATTAAAAAAAACATTTTTTTCTAGGGACAGAAAACTGTAGGTAGGGAGAGTGTTTTTTTTCTTTCACTCTGCAAGTCCTTGTTTCCAGGGACCTGTAAGGACAGTGAGTTAATTTTCCTTGTGCTATATTGTGATTAAAAAAAACATTTATTCTAGGGACAGAAAACTCTAGGTAGGGACAGTGTCAGTTTCTTTCACTCTGCAAGTCCTTGTTTCCAGGGACCTGGAAGGACAGTGAGTGAATTGTCCTTTTGCTATATTGTGATTAAAAAAAACATTTATTCTAGGGACAGAAAACTCTAGGTAGGGACAGTGTCAGTTTCTTTCACTCTGCAAGTCCTTGTTTCCAGGGACCTGGAAGGACAGTGAGTGAATTGTCCTTTTGCTATATTGTGATTAAAAAAAACATTTATTCTAGGGACAGAAAACTCTAGGTAGGGACAGTGTCAGTTTCTTTCACTCTGCAAGTCCTTGTTTCCAGGGACCTGGAAGGACAGTGAGTGAATTGTCCTTTTGCTATATTGTGATTAAAAAAAACATTTATTCTAGGGACAGAAAACTCTAGGTAGGGACAGTGTCAGTTTCTTTCACTCTGCAAGTCCTTGTTTCCAGGGACCTGGAAGGACAGTGAGTGAATTGTCCTTTTGCTATATTGTGATTAAAAAAAACATTTATTCTAGGGACAGAAAACTCTAGGTAGGGACAGTGTCAGTTTCTTTCACTCTGCAAGTCCTTGTTTCCAGGGACCTGGAAGGACAGTGAGTGAATTGTCCTTTTGCTATATTGTGATTAAAAAAAACATTTTTTTCTAGGGACAGAAAACTGTAGGTAGGGAGAGTATTTTTTTTCTTTCACTCTGCAAGTCCTTGTTTCCAGGGACCTGTAAGGACAGTGAGTTAATTGTCCTTGTGCTATATTGTGCTGAAAAAAACATTTATTCCAGGGACAGAAAACTCTAGGTAGGGACAGTGTCAGTTTCTTTCACTCTGCAAGTCCTTGTTTCCAGGGACCTGGAAGGACAGTGAGTGAATTGTCCTTTTGCTATATTGTGATTAAAAAAAACATTTTTTTCTAGGGACAGAAAACTGTAGGTAGGGAGAGTGTTTTTTTTCTTTCACTCTGCAAGTCCTTGTTTCCAGGGACCTGTAAGGACAGTGAGTTAATTTTCCTTGTGCTATATTGTGATTAAAAAAAACATTTATTCTAGGGACAGAAAACTCTAGGTAGGGACAGTGTCAGTTTCTTTCACTCTGCAAGTCCTTGTTTCCAGGGACCTGGAAGGACAGTGAGTGAATTGTCCTTTTGCTATATTGTGATTAAAAAAAACATTTATTCTAGGGACAGAAAACTCTAGGTAGGGACAGTGTCAGTTTCTTTCACTCTGCAAGTCCTTGTTTCCAGGGACCTGGAAGGACAGTGAGTGAATTGTCCTTTTGCTATATTGTGATTAAAAAAAACATTTATTCTAGGGACAGAAAACTCTAGGTAGGGACAGTGTCAGTTTCTTTCACTCTGCAAGTCCTTGTTTCCAGGGACCTGGAAGGACAGTGAGTGAATTGTCCTTTTGCTATATTGTGATTAAAAAAAACATTTTTTTCTAGGGACAGAAAACTGTAGGTAGGGAGAGTATTTTTTTTCTTTCACTCTGCAAGTCCTTGTTTCCAGGGACCTGTAAGGACAGTGAGTTAATTGTCCTTGTGCTATATTGTGCTGAAAAAAACATTTATTCCAGGGACAGAAAACTCTAGGTAGGGACAGTGTCAGTTTCTTTCACTCTGCAAGTCCTTGTTTCCAGGGACCTGGAAGGACAGTGAGTGAATTGTCCTTTTGCTATATTGTGATTAAAAAAAACATTTTTTTCTAGGGACAGAAAACTGTAGGTAGGGAGAGTATTTTTTTTCTTTCACTCTGCAAGTCCTTGTTTCCAGGGACCTGTAAGGACAGTGAGTTAATTGTCCTTGTGCTATATTGTGCTGAAAAAAACATTTATTCCAGGGACAGAAAACTCTAGGTAGGGACAGTGTCAGTTTCTTTCACTCTGCAAGTCCTTGTTTCCAGGGACCTGGAAGGACAGTGAGTGAATTGTCCTTTTGCTATATTGTGATTAAAAAAAACATTTTTTTCTAGGGACAGAAAACTGTAGGTAGGGAGAGTGTTTTTTTTCTTTCACTCTGCAAGTCCTTGTTTCCAGGGACCTGTAAGGACAGTGAGTTAATTTTCCTTGTGCTATATTGTGATTAAAAAAAACATTTATTCTAGGGACAGAAAACTCTAGGTAGGGACAGTGTCAGTTTCTTTCACTCTGCAAGTCCTTGTTTCCAGGGACCTGGAAGGACAGTGAGTGAATTGTCCTTTTGCTATATTGTGATTAAAAAAAACATTTATTCTAGGGACAGAAAACTCTAGGTAGGGACAGTGTCAGTTTCTTTCACTCTGCAAGTCCTTGTTTCCAGGGACCTGGAAGGACAGTGAGTGAATTGTCCTTTTGCTATATTGTGATTAAAAAAAACATTTTTTTCTAGGGACAGAAAACTGTAGGTAGGGAGAGTATTTTTTTTCTTTCACTCTGCAAGTCCTTGTTTCCAGGGACCTGTAAGGACAGTGAGTTAATTGTCCTTGTGCTATATTGTGCTGAAAAAAACATTTATTCCAGGGACAGAAAACTCTAGGTAGGGACAGTGTCAGTTTCTTTCACTCTGCAAGTCCTTGTTTCCAGGGACCTGGAAGGACAGTGAGTGAATTGTCCTTTTGCTATATTGTGATTAAAAAAAACATTTTTTTCTAGGGACAGAAAACTGTAGGTAGGGAGAGTATTTTTTTTCTTTCACTCTGCAAGTCCTTGTTTCCAGGGACCTGTAAGGACAGTGAGTTAATTGTCCTTGTGCTATATTGTGCTGAAAAAAACATTTATTCCAGGGACAGAAAACTCTAGGTAGGGACAGTGTCAGTTTCTTTCACTCTGCAAGTCCTTGTTTCCAGGGACCTGGAAGGACAGTGAGTGAATTGTCCTTTTGCTATATTGTGATTAAAAAAAACATTTTTTTCTAGGGACAGAAAACTGTAGGTAGGGAGAGTGTTTTTTTTCTTTCACTCTGCAAGTCCTTGTTTCCAGGGACCTGTAAGGACAGTGAGTTAATTTTCCTTGTGCTATATTGTGATTAAAAAAAACATTTATTCTAGGGACAGAAAACACTAGGTAGGGACAGTGTCAGTTTCTTTCACTCTGCAAGTCCTTGTTTCCAGGGACCTGGAAGGACAGTGAGTGAATTGTCCTTTTGCTATATTGTGATTAAAAAAAACATTTTTTTCTAGGGACAGAAAACTGTAGGTAGGGAGAGTATTTTTTTTCTTTCACTCTGCAAGTCCTTGTTTCCAGGGACCTGTAAGGACAGTGAGTTAATTGTCCTTGTGCTATATTGTGCTGAAAAAAACATTTATTCCAGGGACAGAAAACTCTAGGTAGGGACAGTGTCAGTTTCTTTCACTCTGCAAGTCCTTGTTTCCAGGGACCTGGAAGGACAGTGAGTGAATTGTCCTTTTGCTATATTGTGATTAAAAAAAACATTTTTTTCTAGGGACAGAAAACTGTAGGTAGGGAGAGTGTTTTTTTTCTTTCACTCTGCAAGTCCTTGTTTCCAGGGACCTGTAAGGACAGTGAGTTAATTTTCCTTGTGCTATATTGTGATTAAAAAAAACATTTATTCTAGGGACAGAAAACACTAGGTAGGGACAGTGTCAGTTTCTTTCACTCTGCAAGTCCTTGTTTCCAGGGACCTGGAAGGACAGTGAGTGAATTGTCCTTTTGCTATATTGTGATTAAAAAAAACATTTTTTTCTAGGGACAGAAAACTGTAGGTAGGGAGAGTATTTTTTTTCTTTCACTCTGCAAGTCCTTGTTTCCAGGGACCTGTAAGGACAGTGAGTTAATTGTCCTTGTGCTATATTGTGCTGAAAAAAACATTTATTCCAGGGACAGAAAACTCTAGGTAGGGACAGTGTCAGTTTCTTTCACTCTGCAAGTCCTTGTTTCCAGGGACCTGGAAGGACAGTGAGTGAATTGTCCTTTTGCTATATTGTGATTAAAAAAAACATTTTTTTCTAGGGACAGAAAACTGTAGGTAGGGAGAGTATTTTTTTTCTTTCACTCTGCAAGTCCTTGTTTCCAGGGACCTGTAAGGACAGTGAGTTAATTGTCCTTGTGCTATATTGTGCTGAAAAAAACATTTATTCCAGGGACAGAAAACTCTAGGTAGGGACAGTGTCAGTTTCTTTCACTCTGCAAGTCCTTGTTTCCAGGGACCTGGAAGGACAGTGAGTGAATTGTCCTTTTGCTATATTGTGATTAAAAAAAACATTTTTTTCTAGGGACAGAAAACTGTAGGTAGGGAGAGTGTTTTTTTTCTTTCACTCTGCAAGTCCTTGTTTCCAGGGACCTGTAAGGACAGTGAGTTAATTTTCCTTGTGCTATATTGTGATTAAAAAAAACATTTTTTCTAGGGACAGAAAACTGTAGGTAGGGAGAGTGTTTTTTTTCTTTCACTCTGCAAGTCCTTGTTTCCAGGGACAGAGAAGGACACCTGAAGGTAGCCCTTATTGCTTTTTTCCCATCTCCCTGCAGGCCATCTATTAGAATGTCTGGAAGGCAAACAAGGAGAGGCAGACAGTCAGGAGGCAATAAAAGAGGGCAAGCAGGCTCTGTGTCTGGGGGCAACAGTGCTGGTCGTGGACGCGGTGCATTGTCATCAGCACATGGCCATGGGACACGCTTGTCCTTCTTTTCGGCAGCTGGACATGTTGAGCCACATCATGCCGAAGACTTGGTAGAGTGGATGACCAAGCCCTCCTCCTCCTCCTCATCCTCTCTCACCCAGGCTCAGGGTACTGGAAAAGCAGCTGCCAAAGCGTCGTCTTCCCTGGTATCAATGTCAGACAAATCATCAGTCACTCCTTCCCTAGACCCACCATGTCCTCCTCCTGAGGAGTCCCCCGAACTGTTTCAGCACAGTGTTGGGTACATGCTCCAGGAGGATGCCCAGCGTTTCGAAGGGTCTGATGATGAAACCCAGCTAGAGGAAGGCAGTAGCGTGAGAGCAGACAGAGGGGATGCTCAAGAAGGACACCAATCTGGCAGTCATGTTCCAGCAGCTGCAGCATACTGCCAGATTGGCTCCAGTGATGAGGAGGGAGGGGATGATGAGGTCAATGACTCCACGTGGGTGCCTAATAGGAGAGAGGAGGAGGAGGAGGATGAGGAGGAGGCACATCTCCAACGAGGCAGGATGCCCTTTGGTGGCCAGCGTAAGGGCAGTACACCGACGGAATCACACCGCAGAGCTCCGCCTGTGCAGGGCGCTGCCTCTGCCCGTCATTCAAAAAGTTCTTTGGTGTGGGCCTTTTTTGAGGCTAGTGCATCAGATCGCACAGCTGCTGTTTGCAACATATGTCTCAAGCGTATATCGCGTGGCCAAAACATCAGCCGCTTGGGTACCACATGCCTGACCAGACATATGTTGACCTGCCATGCAGCTCGTTGGCAAGCCTACCTCAAAGACCCACACCAAAGAACAAAGCGGACCTCTCCTTGCACCGCATCAGCTGGGATCTCCAACCCCACTATAACTTCAGTCCTCTCTGAAACATGCACTGAGAGGAATGAAGGTGTAGAATTAGGTGTGTCACAGCCAAGTACTTGCGCCCACTCTGCTAGCAGTACACCGACGTCCGATTCTAGCAGGCAAATTTCCCTGCCCCAGCTGCTGGACCGTCGAAAGAAGTTCACTCCCAGCCATCCACATGCCCAGCGGTTGAATGCTAGCTTGGCTAAATTGCTAGCGCTTCAACTGCTGCCTTTTCAGTTGGTAGACTCGGCCCCCTTCCGTGAGTTTGTGCAATGTGCGGTTCCTCAGTGGCAGGTTCCCAAACGCCACTTTTTCTCACGGAAGGCTATTCCGGCTCTCTACCGGCATGTGGAAGGCAATGTCTTGGCCTCGCTGGACAGGGCGGTCAGCGGTAAGGTGCATATTACCGCTGACTCATGGTCCAGCAGGCATGGACAGGGACGTTACCTTTCTTTCACGGCCCATTGGGTCACTCTTTTGGCAGCTGGGAAGGATTCAGGACAAGGTGCAGTAGTGTTGGAGGTTGTCCCACCGCCACGCCTCCAAAATGCTACTACTGGTTGTGACACACCTCTCTCCTCCACCCCCTCCTCTTCTTCTTCCTCCATGGCCTCTTCCTGTGGTTTGTCCTATGAACCAGCGGTGCTCCGTAGCCGTTCACGGGGCTACGCAAGTACGCAGGCAAAAAGATGCCATGCCGTGCTTGCGCTGGTGTGTTTGGGGGACAGAAGCCACACTGGGGCAGAGGTCCTGTCTGCTCTGCAGGGCCAGGCCGAGAGGTGGTTGACGCCACGCCAGCTTAAGCCAGGAATGGTGGTTTGCGACAATGGCACCAACCTCCTCTCCGCCCTCCGACAGGGACAACTGACCCATGTGCCCTGTGTGGCTCACGTCCTTAACCTGGTGGTGCAGCGGTTCTTGGGCAGGTACCCGGGCTTACAGGATGTCCTGAGGCAGGCCAGGAAAGTCTGTGTGCATTTCCGCAGATCTTATAATGCCAGTGCTCGCCTGGCTGAGCTGCAAAAGGAGTTGAACCTGCCCAAGAACCGCCTTATATGTGACATGCCCACCAGGTGGAACTCAACGTTGGCCATGCTGCAGCGGCTGCACACGCAGCAGAGGGCCATCAATGAGTACCTGTGCGACTACGGCACCAGGACAGGGTCAGGGGAGCTTGGTTTTTTTTCTCCACGCCAGTGGGGCATGATCAGGGATGCATGCACTGTCCTGGCACCATTTGAGGAGGCCACGAGGATGGTGAGCAGTGACAGTGCATGCATCAGTGACACTGTACCTCTTGTCCACCTGTTGGAGCACACGCTGCGTGGAATAATGGACAGGGCACTTGAGGCAGAACAGAGGCAGGAAGAGGAGGACTTCCTTGCCTCTCAAGGCCCCCTTTACCCAGACAGTGTTCCTTCTGTCCCACCCATCGCACAGGAAGAGGAGGAGGAGGAGGAGGAGGAGGAGGATTGTGTCAGCATGGAGGTGGAGGCTGGCACTCAGCATCATCAGCAGCAGTCTTTTAGGGATGATTTACAGTCCCAAGAAACCAGTGGACTTGTACGTGGCTGGGAGGAGGTGGCTGCGGATCATGTCGTCCTTAGTGACCCAGAGGACTCCGGAGCGAATGCCTCAGCAAACCTACGCTGCATGGCCTCCCTGATCCTGCAAAGTCTGCGGAAGGATCCTCGTATTCTTCGGATCAAGGAGAGGGACCATTACTGGCTGGCCACTCTCCTTGATCCACGGTACAAGGGTAAGGTTGCGGACCTTATGTTACCGTCGCAGAGGGAGCAGAGGATGAGACAACTCCGGGAGGCCTTGCAGAAAGGTCTGTGCAACGCGTTCCCAGAGACTGGGAGGTTGCAAACTCCTGGTCCTGGACAACGAGTTGCTGAGGCTTCGGCCAGTCAAAGAAGGAGCGGTGGGGAAGGTGGCCGTCTGACCGATGCGTTCAGACAATTCTTTAGTCCGCAGCCCCAAAGTATGATTGGTTCCAGCAACCATCGCCAGCGTCTGATAAACATGGTGCAGGAATATCTAGGGGCAAGGTCAGACTTGGACACCTTCCCCACCGAAAATCCTCTGGCTTACTGGGTCTTGAGGATGGATCACTGGCCAGAGCTTGCACAGTATGCAATTGAGCTACTGGCCTGTCCTGCATCCAGCGTTCTTTCGGAACGCACATTCAGTGCTGCTGGAGGATTTGTCACGGATCACAGGGTGCGCCTGTCCACCGACTCGGTTGATCGACTGACTTTCATCAAGATGAACCAGTCTTGGATCACCACCAGCTACCACACACCTGATGCTGATATAACAGACTAATTGATTTTAAAATGTCACATCCCTTCAAGACTGATGCTGATGCTGAGTGCCTGTGCTGTTATGTTGACTGGCTATCCTCCTCCTCCGAGTCCTCAATGATACGATTGATGATGATAGCTTGGAAGATCATTTTTGTTTATGGGTGCCGCCACCAGTGCCTAACGCCCAATTTTTCAGCCCCAGTTTAACAGGGGCGTGTAATTACAATTTTTGAAGCAATACTTTGCAACAGGGCTCATTGCTGTGCTCCAAGTACAGTATCTGTGAGGAGTTGCAGTGTTGTGCCACCAGTGCCTAAGGCCCAATTTTTCAGCCCCTGTTTAACAGGGGCGTGTCATTACAATTTTTGAAGCAATACTTTGCAACAGGGCTCATTGCTGTGCTCCAAGTACAGTATCTGTGAGGGGTTGCAGTGTTGTGCCACCAGTGCCTAAGGCCCAATTTTTCAGCCCCTGTTCAACAGGGGCATGTAATTACAATTCTTGATCTAATAATTCACAGCAGGGCCCATTGCTGCACCCACCAAGAGTAACTGTCAGGGCTTACAGTGTTGTGGCACCAGCACCACCATCAAAGGCCCAATTTTTACTACCACTGTTCAACAATTATATGTAATTAAAATTCCTGATATAATAGTTGACAGCAGGGCGTTCCAGCACCAACCAAGAGTAACTGTGAGTGCTTACAGTGTTGTGCCAACACCAACAACTAAGGGGCCTATTTCTGCAGAGTATATACGGCAGGTCCCTACTTTCAAACATCCAACTTACAAACGACTCCTACTTGCAAACGCAAGAAGACAACAGGAAGTGAGAGGAAATCTACCACTAGGAAGGAAAATTCTCTCCTGTAAGAATAAATATGGGAGAAAGGTGTCTCCTCTGTACTGATGCTTTATCAGCAATCCTTGTTTCAAGAAAAACACCACATTTCAAAAACAGTTGTCATTGGGACGGAAAGTGAGGTGAAATGTTCTGAACAGGGGCACAGACAGCAAAACAAATGTTACAGGGGTGATAACCCTTACCTATGTTTTCCAAAAAGTTTAAAAATAGATTTTTGGGCTGGAGCTACACTTCAACAATGTACCTGTTCAAAATTACAAACAGATTCTACATAATAACAAACCTACAGTCCCTGTCTTGTATGCACCGCCTGTATACGGCTGTTCAGAGTATATAGGGCCTTTTTTATTTTATGTGCGGGGTTCCCCTTAATATCCATACAAGACCCAAAGGGGCTGGTAATGGGCTGGGGTAGGGGGGGGGGGGGGGTCATGGGGTAGCTATGCCATTTTTCTTAAAGAATTTCATCCATATTACCGGGACCAGACATTACATTAAAGCCGCAAGCAGTTTTAAATGGCTTTTTTTTCCTTTAGAAGTGTCATTTTGTGCAGGGACAGTTCTAAACACGGGAAACACGTGGCACTTCACAGGCATACTTTAGACACCCCCCAGGTACGATATTTAAAGGAATATTTGACTTTTTTTTTTTCACTTTATGCATCATTAAAATGACTGCTCCCGAAAAACGACCGTTTTTAAAACTTCTTTTTGCATTGATACATGTCCCCTGGTGCAGAACCCGGGTTCCCAAACCCTTTTTAGGACAATAACATGCATAATAGTTGTTATAATTAGCACTTTAGAATTCGAACGTTCGCATCCATTGTATTTAATAGGGTTCTAATGTTCGTTCGAACTTCCGGTCCGTTCGCGGGTTCTGGTGCGAACCGAACCCGGGGGTGTTCGGCTCATCACTATACACAACTGTACTTGTTATTCAGATGGCTAAGACTAGGGAGCTAACTGTAGTCAACCATCTCTCTGTCGTCCATTATGTTAGCCATAAGAGTATTGATCTGGCTTTACGAGCCCAGGTTAAATATATCCTAAGTTCATATTCAAATTTTTATCATTTAAACATATTTTAAAAGTTAGACTTTATAATTAGATATGCTCCCGACGCATCCTGTATAGAGAGCGGAGCCACAGATCCTTTTTTTAAAAATCGGGGACACCCAATTCACTCATTCCCTCCTCCTAAGTGGGCGGGCGTATTTACTTCCACTTGATTGGATGACCCGAGAGGATAGGGGGCTGGTTTGCTGTGGCTCACCTCTCTCATAAGCGTGATGAAGCGTAATCATGACACCGCCTCAGAAGACGTTCATTACGAAACGTGCGTAAGGCGGAATCACGCACATCACGCTGTTTCCCATCTGGGTACCTGAAGCTAGAAAGCAGTTGAGGCGCATGCTGCGATCACAGCATACGGTTACCGCGGTGCTGTGTCCCTTGTACTTTATCGTATAAGGCTATATGCTTTTGGAGGCCTAAGCACCATTGTTGTTTTTTATATATTTTATTTTAAATAAATCACCCAATTTTACCGCACTATGGGAGCTTATCATTTTTATTTCTGAAGATTCTGGACAACCTGCTGCTTGCCATTCATCACTTCCTGGAAAGTAAAGGAGCTGTGGAGATTGGAAATTGGAAACGTGCTGCAGCTATACATTTCACCTTGGCTGCAACTTGGCTGGGATATTGGCTGAACCAACACAGGATTGTGTCCCACATGCTGTCCACCCCTGCAGGGGTGCGAGGAGCTGGTGAGTGGGGACCCATGTGGGGGAGCACCTATGAAGCTCTTGGAAGTTTTGTCGGCACTGATTATTTTGGAAACTGAGTTCACTATTTAAACACCCACTTATATGGTTTTTGCACTTAGCAATTGGACTTTATGCACTGGCACACATATATACTGTTATATGTTTTGTGACAGCAGGAAGGTAAAGTCACCTGGTTGCATCCAGGGGGGTAGATATATTTCGCCCAGATTCAGGCTTTACGCCGACTTATACAACTAGGTGGAGAGTTGTATAAGCCCAGCTGAGGCTAGTGGGCTCATGGATGACTCATACCTCTAGGGAGAGTGTGGGGCGTCGTGCAGACAGGGAGTTGATGAGACCAGCTGAAGCTTGTCAGCTCATTTAGGCCTCTATAAGAACTCCCAGATTCATTAGGTGTTTGCTCATGCCTGGACCCAGACCTGTGTGGACTGTCTAGGGAGAGTGAACCCCTGTGCGGTGAGACAAAGCCTGTGTGGCTATTTGCTTGGACATTTAAAACCAGGGACTTAGGGACTAGGACAGCACTAGGCTGATCCCAGTTGTTAGTTAGGAAACCTGTATGTTTAGTCAGAGGTCAAGTTGACCAGGATTTATTTTGTTTATGTTTCTTTTGCTTTGCTGTGTTTTGTCACTGTAAATAGAAAATAAACCGCACCTTTTTGATTTTGAAAACCACAACCTCCGTTTGCTGGGCCTGTTTTTGTGTGGGGAGCCCATCTCGGGGGTCACACACACCCGCTGCCGAGCTAACCCCCTCACAGTTGGTGGAGAATGCGGGCAGTTTTTTTTAAGCCAGCATGGAGGAGATACTGAAGCAGCTGGCTCTAGCAAATGCCAATCAACAGCAGACAAATGCAGGTTTGCAAAAGAGCCTTGCAGCTCATCAACAGAGCCTTGCAGCTCAACAACAGAACTTCGCAGCCCAGCAGCAAGCTCATCAACAGAGCCTTGCAGCCCAGCAGCAAGCTCACCAACAGAGTCTGGAAGCTCAGCAACAAGCCCAGCAGCAATCTGAGGCCCGCTTCATAGACCTGTTACAGAAGCAAGAGCAGAGACTACAACAAATGGAAGCAGTAATGCAGCAACGTCCGCAGACCAGTGAGGAAAGCCGTCCCACTAATACCGCGTCCTTTGGGGTGAGTCGTTTATTGACAAAAATGACTGGAGAGGATGATCCAGAGGTATTTTTGACCACATTTGAAAGGACTGCTGAAAGAGAAAAGTGGCCTGAGGAGCAGTGGGCTGGACTGGTGGCTCCTCTGTTAACTGGTGAATCGCAGAAGGCTTACTATGACCTAGAGCCTGACCAAGCAAAAGACTATGTGATGCTAAAAGCTGAAATATTGGCAAGGCTGGGTGTCACCCAGGCTGTCCGGGCTCAGCGTGTGCATAACTGGACTTTCCAGCTTGGAAAACCCCCCAGGTCTCAAATGTATGATCTCATTCACCTGAGCAGAAAGTGGCTACAGCCAGAGACTTTGTCCGCACCAAAGATTGTGGAACGTGTTGTAATGGATCGGTTTTTGAGAGCTCTTCCTACTGCCATCCAAAAGTGGGTAAGCCATGGAGACCCAGAGACGGCCGATGGTCTTGTGGATCGTGTGGAGAAATACTTGGCTACAGAGAACCTGACGGCCTCTTCCAGAGACACTCGGACTTTCCACCCTAAGACCAGACCATCCCCAGGGGCGGATAAGAGGATTCCAAGGGGTGAGGGTGGAGAGAGTAAGAGGGTGGGAGCTCTACCCCAAGTTTGACGAGAACAGCCTGGGAAATCAGCGGCTCAAGAGGCGGCAAGAAGGATCGTTTGCTACCGCTGCCGGCAAGCGGGACATATTGCAGCCAATTGCCCGGTTGTGGAGGAACCCATGCAGTGTGACTTTCTGACGGGCAGACGTCAGTCGCTGTGTGCGACAGTCGCATGCACTGCCATTCGAGGAACTGAGAAACATTTATGCAAAATGTGTGTTAATGGTAGAAATGTTGTGGTATTGCTGGATTCAGGTAGCCTTGTGACCCTGATAAAGGCGGAGTTAGTTAAAACAGAGGTCTCTGGGAATAGCAAGGTAGCTGTTATTTGTGTGCATGGGGACACCCGAGAGTATCCAGTGACTACAGTGTGTTTCGAGACCCCCAAAGGTACCCTCTCTCATCCAGTGGGCTTAGTATCTCAGTTACCGCATGACGCCATTGTGGGAAGGGATTTTCCGAAGTTCTGGGAACTGTGGGATGATCCTGAGCCCCCCACTGGTGCCCCTATGTACCAGGAATGTGATAGCCAGAACTCCCCTGAGAGTGGTGAGGACTCTCCGGAATTTCCCTTATCAGTATTGGCAGGGGAGACTCAAGAAACTGGAGAGGAGCCCACCTCCTCAGACGAAAACCTACCGTCTGTGGAGTTTTCTGATCTTGAGGTTCACAGGGAAAACTTTGCCACAGAACAGTTGAAAGACCCCGCCCTAATAAAGGCACGGGAAAACGTAGTGAAAATAGATGGCGAGTTAGTGAACCCAGATAATACCTGCACTTACCCATACTTCAGCGTAGAGAAGGACCTACTGTATCGGGTGGCAAAAAGGGCAGAAGAAACCGTTGAGCAGCTTGTGGTGCCCAAACCTTACAGGAAGTTGGTGTTGGAGTTGGCCCATGGGCACATTCTTGGAGGTCATCTGGGGACAGAGAAAACCCGAGAGAGGGTATTACAGAGATTCTATTGGCCGGGGGTGATGAAGGACATAGAAAATTATTGTTCCTCCTGCCCTGTGTGTCAGAGGTCGGCCCCGATGCCACATTTCCGTAGCCCGCTGGTCCCTCTACCCATCATTGAGGTCCCGTTTGAGAGGATCGCCATGGATTTGGTAGGTCCTATAATCAAGTCCGCTAGGGGGCACCAGTACATATTAGTTATAATGGACTATGCCACCCGTTATCCAGAAGCGATCCCTCTCCGAAATACCTCGGCCAAAACCATAGCCAAAGAGCTATCTCTTGTGTTTAGCCGGGTGGGTATTTGTAAAGAACTGCTTACGGACCAAGGTACACCCTTTATGTCCCGGGTTATGAAGGAGCTGTGTAAATTGTTCAAAGTGACGCAATTACGTACATCTGTGTATCACTCCCAAACTGATGGGCTGGTTGAAAGATTCAACAAAACCCTAAAACAAATGTTGAAGAAAGTGGTGGATAGAGATGGAAAGGATTGGGACTGTCTACTTCCTTATCTGATGTTTGCTATTAGGGAGGTGCCCCAATCCTCTACGGGATTCTCCCCCTTTGAGTTACTGTATGGGAGACACCCAAGAGGGCTGTTGGATATTGCCAAGGAAACTTGGGAAAGTGAGAGTTCTCCCCACAGGAGTGTGATTGAGCATGTCGCCCTGATGCAAGACCGAATTGCACAGGTAATGCCCATCGTGAAGGAACATTTGGCCCAAGCGCAGTTAGCACAGCAGAGAGTGTACAACCGTGGAGCCAAGACCCGTACCTTTTCCCCGGGGGATAGGATACTGGTACTTGTCCCTACGGTTGAAAGTAAATTCCTTGCCAAATGGCAAGGCCCCTACGAGATAATAGAAAAAGTGAGCGAAGTGAATTACAAGGTCAGACAACCAGGAAGGCGAAAGCCCGAACAGATCTATCACGTTAATCTGTTGAAAGCCTGGAGGGATAGAGAGTCCCTAGTCGCAGACACTTGGTCACCAGCTCAAACTGGTTGCGTGATTCCTGAGGTTGGAATAGCAGCCACCTTGTCACAACCCCAACAACAGGAGGTTAAGGAGTTTGTGCTTCGCAACAAGGAGGTATTCTCTGAGCTGCCGGGACAAACATCTGGGGTAGAGCATGAGATCATTACCCCGCCCGGTGAAAGGGTGAAGTTAAAACCCTATCGGATCCCAGAGGCCCGACGGGAGGCAATACGGGAGGAAGTACAGAAAATGCTGAACTTAGGGGTGATAGAGGAGTCCCAAAGTGATTGGTCTAGTCCCATTGTGTTGGTGCCTAAACCGGATGGGAGCTGGCGATTTTCGTCAGTTGAACAAAGTTACAAAATTTGACACCTACCCCATGCCACGTATAGATGAGTTGATCGACCGGCTGGGAACAGCCCGATACATGACGACTCTTGACCTCACAAAAGGGTATTGGCAAATCCCCCTGGCCAAATTGGCCAAAGAGAAAACCGCATTTGTAACCCCAGACGGGGCGTTCCAATATAAAAGAATGCCGTTCGGGTTACAGAATGCGCCGGCCACATTCCAGCGGAAAATGGACCAGATGCTGAGGCCCCATCGGAAGTATGCTGCGGCTTACCTGGATGACGTAATTGTCCATAGCACAGATTGGGCCTCACATCTGCCAAAAGTGCAAGCAGTCCTGGACTCTGTTCGGGAAGCGGGGTTTACGGCTAACCCCAAGAAGTGTACCATTGGGCAGGAGGAGGCCAAATATCTTGGGTACACCATTGGGAGGGGAGTAATAAAACCCCAACTCAACAAAGTCGAGGCCATCCAGATTTGGCCACGTCCCAACAGCAAGAAGCAGGTACGAGCCTTTCTGGGAATCGCTGGGTATTATCGGCGATTCATTCCCCACTTTGCTTCTAAGGCTGTGCCCCTAACCAACCTAACGAAGGGGAAAGGGTCGGTCATGATTAAATGGACCCCCGAGGCTGAGGCAGCATTCCAATTCTTGAAACAAGCCTTATGTAGCCAGCCAGTGTTGTACTCACCCGACTTCTCTAAAGACTTTGTCGTACAAAGTGATGCGTCAGATGTGGGGTTAGGAGCAGTATTGTCCCAGGTCTGGAACGGGGAAGAGCACCCAGTCATTTACCTCAGCAGGAAGTTGAAGTCCCATGAGGTAAATTACGCCACCGTTGAAAAGGAGTGTTTAGCGGTGAAGTGGGCTCTAGATTCCCTTCGGTACTACCTGCTAGGTAGGCACTTTGACATGGTTACGGATCACGCTCCGTTAAAGTGGATGGCTCAAAACAAGGAAACAAATAGAAGAGTGAATAGGTGGTTCCTGGCCCTCCAGGAATTCAACTTCACAGTAAAGCATCGCCCTGGCGTTCAAATGGGGAATGTGGATGCTTTGTCTCGAGTACATGAATGCCTGATTGCTGGTGTTCCAACCCCGAGGTTAAAACAAGAGGGGGGGGGGTATGTGACAGCAGGAAGGTAAAGTCACCTGGTTGCATCCAGGGGGGTAGATATATTTCGCCCAGATTCAGGCTTTACGCCGACTTATACAACTAGGTGGAGAGTTGTATAAGCCCAGCTGAGGCTAGTGGGCTCATGGATGACTCATACCTCTAGGGAGAGTGTGGGGCGTCGTGCAGACAGGGAGTTGATGAGACCAGCTGAAGCTTGTCAGCTCATTTAGGCCTCTATAAGAACTCCCAGATTCATTAGGTGTTTGCTCATGCCTGGACCCAGACCTGTGTGGACTGTCTAGGGAGAGTGAACCCCTGTGCGGTGAGACAAAGCCTGTGTGGCTATTTGCTTGGACATTTAAAACCAGGGACTTAGGGACTAGGACAGCACTAGGCTGATCCCAGTTGTTAGTTAGGAAACCTGTATGTTTAGTCAGAGGTCAAGTTGACCAGGATTTATTTTGTTTATGTTTCTTTTGCTTTGCTGTGTTTTGTCACTGTAAATAGAAAATAAACCGCACCTTTTTGATTTTGAAAACCACAACCTCCGTTTGCTGGGCCTGTTTTTGTGTGGGGAGCCCATCTCGGGGGTCACACACACCCGCTGCCGAGCTAACCCCCTCACAGTTTTTATAGTATTTTTATTTACATAGGTATCACATGCAACATATTATTATAGTGGCATACCCGGCAAGGATGCCCATTGTCACCAATATTGTTTGCCCTAACCCTAGAGCCATTTTTATGTAACGTAAGGGCAAATATAGGAATATCGGGAGTAGAAATGAGTTCTAGAGAATATAAAGTATCAGCGTACCCTGATGACTTGTTATTCTTCCTGTCAAAACTAAAGGAATCAATATCTGCCCTGATAAAGGAAGTAAAAAGATATGGGAATTATCCAACTTTAAGATAAATATAGAGAAATCGATGATCTTGCCCAGTCACGTGCCATCAATCTTGACTAAGTTTCTATGGGAAACCTACCCCTTTATATGGAAGAAAGACTCATTATGTTATTTGGGAACGCATATAACAGCAGATAAAAAATTATTGTATGAACTCAATTATGGGACCCTGGGTGAAAAGATAATAGAGGACCTGCATAGATGGAGGGGACATACATTATCTTGGTTTGGGAGGATTAACACATTAAAAATGAATGTATTACCTAGATTGATATATATCTTAAACACTGTACCCATGGCATTACCCCAAATATTTTTTTTAAAAATCCGTAAAGCATTCACGTCCTTTGTTTGGAAGGACAGGAATGCCAGAATAGCATATGATATCCTGCGTAGAAATAGAAAGGAAGGAGGAATGGGACTCCCAGATATAAATCTTTATTATAAAGCAATGACACTAGTACGTATTACAAATTGGTGTCAAGACGCTCAGAACAAAGCATGGGTTTTGATGGAGGGAAATATGGCCGGTAGGAACCTGGCAGGAGCCCCATGGATACCCTTCAAGTTTAGGGGACTCTCAAAATGGACATCACCACTGACATTAAACACACTTGCAGTATGGGATAGAATGAATAAAAATGGCAAGTATGCACCCAGGACATCACCATTGGCCCCTCTAGGGGGCTACCCCTGGTTCCCCCCAGGGGAAGAAAGAGGAGCATTAGGTCCATGGGAGTCAGAGGGGAATACAGTGTGCTCACGGTATGCTCCTGGAGGTTATTTAATATCCCAATTAGAACTTATAGCAACACAAGGAGATATGGTAATGGCAGGATGGAGATACAAGCAGATGAGTAATTTCTTTAAAAAACTAGAACCCCAGATCAGCACACGGGACTCAATGACGACGTTTGAGGCGATATGTGCAGGGAAGATGGGAACCTGGCACATGTTGTCCCAGATGTACAAATTGGTCCTGAGTGAGAAAAAAAATATCATAATCCCATACTTTGTTCGAGAATGGGAGAAGGAACTGGGATTTATATTCACAGTAACACAAAAAAAAAAATTTATGGAAGCAACCTATTCATCTTCTATAAGTTCATCTATTCAAGAGATGTCATATAAATTCATGACTAGGTGGTACCAAACTCCGATGCGTCTGGCACAGATATATCCGACAGCGGACAGTCTCTGTTGGAGAGGATGTAAGGAGTAAGGTAAATTTTTGCATATTTGGTGGTCCTGCCCTAAAATAAGAATCTTCTGGGATAAGGTATTACCATGGATTAAGAAGCTATCAAGTATACCCATAGATTCCAATCCCTTGCATGTCCTGTTTCATGGAACTACGAGCACAATGAAATTATATAAAAAAAGTGTATTACCGCATCTATTAAATGCTGCAAAGAAACTAATACCTAAGTACTGGAAGCAGGTAACATGTCCCACTATGATAGAATGGAAAAAGGAAGTAGATATAATAAGGGAAGCAGAAAGGTGGGTGTATAAGATAAGAAATCAACAGGAGGAACATAGGGAAATATGGACAGGATGGGATTTATATGCCCCAGAAATAGAAATGGAAAAGGTTAAGAATATAACAACAGAAAAGATAAGTGGTATAGACAAGATATTACCCCATGACCCCCCCAAAGGAAACAAAATATGATGGTATATATACAGGATAGACTGCAACATTTTTAAAAGTATGTATTGGAGTTAAGTTGTGATGTATGTGGGGGGGGCCTTCCCCCTCCCCCGGCATCTTTGCCCCGTCCGCCTGAGTGGGGGGGGTGGTATCCGGGGGGGGGGGGGGGAGGGCGGGAGAGAGAGGGGGGGACAGGGAATTTAAGAGAGAGAAAGGGAAGGGAATTTTTTTTAATTTTTTAATTTTTTTTTTGAGAAGGGCAGAAGGGTCATTTTATATGAATAAGAAGTAATAATACACATATGATATATAATGATTGGTTTGATAATTTCTAGATAGCAAGTAGATAACAGACACACTAAATAAGGGTGGGGTTTTTTTTTTTTTTCTAAGGTCACATACACATTAATAATAAACTATGTCTTATAGTACAGAGAGCACTGTAATTGGATTGAGAGGTAGGATATACGATACTCACGTTGAATAGAGATGAGGGGGGTGGGGTGGGAGGGGGTTCTTCCCCCCCTTTTTTATTTTATTTTAAGGTCACATACACATTAATAATAAACTATGTCTTATAGTACAGAGAGCACTGTAATTGGATCGAGAGGTAGGATATACGACATTCACGTTGAATAGAGATGAGGGGGGTGGGGTGGGAGGGGGTTCTCCCCCCCCCTTTTTTATTTTATTTTAAGGTCACATACACATTAATAATAAACTATGTCTTATAGTACAGAGAGCACTGTAATTGGATCGAGAGGTAGGATATACGATATTCACATTGAATAGAGATGAGGGGGGTGGGGTGGGAGGGGGTTCTCCCCCCCCCCTTTTTTTTTTCTCTCGCTCGCCCTCTCTCGCTCGCCCTCTCTTTTCTTTCCCTTCTCTCGCATGACGGGGGGGTGGGGGTGGATGTCGGGGGGGGGGGGGGGGCTTTCCCATTTTCATACGGTTTATGAAAGAAATGAATGGTATGTATATATGTTTGTAATATATGTAAAAGAAAATGTTTAATAAAATTTGAATTATAAAAAAAAAAAAAATTATAGTGGCATACTATTGGAGCAATTGGTAGCACTATTGTTCATTTCATTATTTTATTTATGGATCTTATGTGACTTGGTACCTTACTGAACCACCTGTGGATCACATACACTAATTAGGGTGTTGCTATTTCATTAGCACTCTAAAGCACTAACTCTCACTCATAATATAGGCCATCCTTGGTCATTAGTAAGAGGGCTTTAAGTTTTATACACTTTTTGTTTAGCCACCTGAAGTAAGCCGGACCCACCCACCCAGGGGAGGTGTTTAACAAGTCCCTATCCCTTTTATTTCATTCTAAACCCCTGGATTACTCCTGAGGGGAGAGCAGCGCCACACCCCATAACTATTTACATACACTTTAGGATCCCTCTATAGGATCTCACCAGGGGGGCTGCAGCTCTACATAACACACTCTCTCCTAAGCGCAGGAATATTCATATTTCTTTACTAGCAGATAATTAGCCTCTAGACTTCTTTTACAAGCAGTGGGAGGGAATGTCCCCCCCCCCCCGGATACCCCCCCCCCGGATATAAACAGCGCCATTGGGAAATTGGGAAAGCATTTTATCACACCGATCTTGGTGTGGTCAGATGCTTTGAGGGCAGAGGAAAGATCTAGGGTCTAACTCCCCAATTTTTTTCAAAAAAAGAGTACCTGTCACTAACTATTGCTATCATAGGGGATATTTACATTCCCTGAGATAACAATAAAAATGGTAAAAAAAAAAAAAAATATGGAAGGAACAGTTTAAAAAAAAAAAAAAAGCAAAATAAATAAAAAAAAAAAAAAAAAAAGCACCCATGCCCCCCCCCCTGCTCTTGCGCAAAGGCGAACGCAAGCGTCGGTCTAGCGTCATATGTAAACAGCAATTGCACCATGCATGTGAGGTATCATCGCAAAGGTCAGATCGAGGGCAGTAATTTTAGCAGTAGACCTCCTCTGTAAATCTAATGTGGTAACCTGTAAAGGCTTTTAAAGGCTTTTAAAAATGTATGTAGTTTGTCGCCGCTGCGCGTTTGTGCGCAATTTTAAAGCATGTCGTGTTTGGTATCCATGTACTCGGCCTAAGATCATCTTTTTTATTTCATCAAACATTTGGGCAATATAGTGTGTTTTAGTGCATTAAAAATAAAAAAAGTGTGTTTTTTCCCCCAAAAATTTGTTTGAAAAATCGCTGCGCAAATACTGTGTGGAAAAAAAAATGCAACACCCACTATTTTAATCTGTAGGGCCTTTGCTTTAAAAAAATTTATAATGTTTGGGGGTTCAACGTAATTTTCTTGCAAAAAAAATAAAATTTTCATGTCAGAAAGGGCTTTGTCTTCAAGTGGTTAGAAGAGTGGATGATGTGTGACATAAGCTTCCTAATGTTGTGCATAAAATGCCAGGACAGTTCAAACCCCCCCCCAAATGACCCCATTTTGGAAAGTAGACACCCCAACCTATTTGCTGAGAGGCATGTTGAGCCCATTGAATATTTTTTTTTTTTTTGGTCCCAAGTGATTGAATAATGACAATGACAAAAATGTACAAAAAGTTGTCACTAAATGATATATTGCTCAAACATGCCATGGTTATGTGTGGAATTGCACCCCAAAATACATTCTGTTGCTTCTCCTGTGATAGGTAGTGAGGAGTGAAATCAAAAATTTACGCCCTTAGAAATCCTGAAGGCGGTGCTTGGTTTTTGGGGCCCGTACGCGGCTAGGCTCTCAAAAAGTCCCACACATGTGGTATCCCCGTACTCAGGAGAAGCAGCAAAATGTATTGTGGGGTGCAATTCCACATATAACCATGGCATGTTTGAGCAATATATCATTTAGTGACAACTTTTTGTACATTTTTTTTTCTTTTTGTCATTATTCAATCACTTGGGGCAAAAAAAAAATATTCAATGGGCTCAACATGCCTCTCAGCAAATAGCTTGGGGTGTCTACTTTCCAAAATGGGGTCATTTGGGGGGGGGGTTGTGCTATCTTGGCATTTCATGGCCTTCAAAACTGTGATAGGTAGTGAGGAGTAGTGATGAGCCGAACACCCCCGGGTTCGGTTCGCACCAGAACCCACAAACGGACCGAAAGTTCGCACGAACATTAGAACCCTATTAAATACAATGGATGCGAACGTTCAGATTCTAAAGTGCTAATTATAACGACTATTATCCATGTTATTGTCCTAAACAGAGTTTGGGAACCCGGGTTCTGCACCAGGGGACATGTATCAATGCAAAAAGAAGTTTTAAAAACTGACGTTTTCCGGGAGCAGTCATTTTAATGATGCATAAAGTGAAAAAAAAAGTCAAATATTCCTTTAAATATTGTACCTGGGGGGTGTCTAAAGTATGCCTGTGAAGTCCCACGTGTTTCCCGTGTTTAGAACTGTCCCTGCACAAAATAACATTTCTAAAGGAAAAAAAAGCCATTTAAAACTGCTTGCGGCTTTAATGTAATGTCTGGTCCCGGTAATATAGATGAAAATCTTTAAGAAAAATGGCATAGCTACCCCATCAACCCCCCCCCCCTACCCCAGCCCATTACCAGCCCCTTTGGGTCTTGTATGGATATTAAGGGGAACCCCGCACACAAAATAAAAAAGGCCCTATATACTCTGAACAGCCGTATACAGGCGGTGCATACAAGACAGGGACTGTAGGTTTGTTCTTATGTAGAATCTGTTTGTAATTTTGAACAGCTACATTGTTTAAGTGTAGCTCCAGCCCAAATACCTATTTTTAAGCTTTTTGGAAAACATAGGGAAGGGTTATCACCCCTGTACCATTTGTTTTGCTGTCTGTGCCCCTGTTCAGAACATTTCACCTCACTTTGCGTCCCAATGACAACTGTTTTTGAAATGTGGTGTTTTTATTGAAACAAGGATTGGTGATAAAGCATCAGTAGAGAGGAGACACCTTTCTCCCATATTAATTCTTACAGGAGAGAATTTTCCTTCCACGGGGTAGATTTCCTCTCACTTCCTGTTGTCTTCTTCCGTTTGCAAGTAGTAGTCGTTTGTAAGTTGGATGTTTGAAAGTAGGGACCTGCCGTATATACTCTGCAGAAATTGGCCCCTTAGGTGTTGGTGTTGGCACAACACTGTAAGCACTCACAGTTACTCTTGGTGGGTGCTGGAACGCCCTGCTGTCAACTATTATATCAGGAATTGTAATAACATATAATTGTTGAACAGTGGTAGTAAAAATTGGGCCTTTGATGGTGGTGCTGGTGCCACAACACTGTAAGGCCTGACAGTTACTCTTGGTGGGTGCAGCAATGGGCCCTGCTGTGAATTATTAGATCAATAATTATAATTGCATGCCCCTGTTGAACAGGGGCTGAAAAATTGGGCCTTTGGTGGTGGTGGTGATGGTGGTGGTGTTGACACAACACTGTAAGGCCTGACAGTTACTCTTGGTGGGCGCAGCAATGGGCCCTGCTGTGAATTATTAGATCAATAATTATAATTGCATGCCCCTGTTGAACAGGGGCTGAAAAATTGGGCCTTAGGCACTGGTGGCTCAACACTGCAACCCCTCACAGATACTGTACTTGGAGCACAGCAATGAGGCCTGTTGCAAAGTATTGCATCAAAAATTGTAATTACACGCCCCTGTTAAACAGGGGCTGAAAAATTGGGCCTTAGCCACTGGTGGCGGCACCCATAAACCAAAATGATCTTCCAAGCTATCATCATTAATCGGATCATTGAGGAGGAGGAGGAGGATAGCCAGTCAACATAACAGCACAGGCACTCAGCATCAGCATCAGTCTTGAAGGGATGTGACATTTTAAATTCAATTAGTCTGTTATATCAGCATCAGGTGTATGGTAGCTGGTGGTGATCCAAGACTGGTTCATCTTGATGAAAGTCAGTCGATCAACCGAGTCGGTGGACAGGCGCACCCTGTGATCCGTGACAAATCCTCCAGCAGCACTGAATGTGCGTTCTGAAAGAACGCTGGATGCAGGACAGGCCAGTAGCTCAATTGCATACTGTGCAAGCTCTGGCTAGTGATCCATCCTCAAGACCCAGTAAGCCAGAGGATTTTCGGTGGGGAAGGTGTCCAAGTCTGACCTTGCCCCTAGGTATTCCTGCACCATATATATCAGACGCTGGCGATGGTTGCTGGAACCGATCATACTTTGGGGCTGCGGACTAAAGAATTGTCTGAACGCATCGGTCAGACGGCCACCTTCCCCACCGCTCCTTCTTTGACTGCCCGAAGCCTCAGCAACTCGTTGTCCAGGACCAGGAGTTTGTAACCTCCCAGTCTCTGGGAACGCGTTGCACAGACCTTTCTGCAAGGCCTCCCGGAGTTGTCTCATCCTCTGCTCCCTCTGCGACGGTAAGATAAGGTCCGCAACCTTACCCTTGTACCGTGGATCAAGGAGAGTGGCCAGCCAGTAATGGTCCCTCTCCTTGATCCGAAGAAAACGAGGATCCTTCCGCAGACTTTGCAGGATCAGGGAGGCCATGCAGCGTAGGTTAGCTGAGGCATTCAGTCCGGAGTCCTCTGGGTCACTAAGGACGACATGATCCGCAGCCACCTCCTCCCAGCCACGTACAAGTCCACTGGTTTCTTGGGACTGTAAATCATCCCTAAAAGACTGCTGCTGATGATGCTGTGTGCCAGCCTCCACCTCCATGCTGACACAATCCTCCTCCTCCTCCTCCTCCTCTTCCTGTGCGATGGGTGGGACAGAAGGAACACTGTCTGGGTAAAGGGGGCCTTGAGAGACAAGGAAGTCCTCCTCTTCCTGCCTCTGTTCTGCCTCAAGTGCCCTGTCCATTATTCCACGCAGCGTGTGCTCCAACAGGTGGACAAGAGGTACAGTGTCACTGATGCATGCACTGTCACTGCTCACCATCCTCGTGGCCTCCTCAAATGGTGCCAGGACAGTGCATGCATCCCTGATCATGCCCCACTGGCGTGGTGAAAAAAACCCGAGCTCCCCTGACCCTGTCCTGGTGCCGTAGTCGCACAGGTACTCATTGATGGCCCTCTGCTGCGTGTGCAGCCGCTGCAGCATGGCCAACGTTGAGTTCCACCTGGTGGGCATGTCACATATAAGGCGGTTCTTGGGCAGGTTCAACTCCTTTTGCAGCTTAGCCAGGCGAGCACTGGCATTATAAGATCTGCGGAAATGCACACAGACTTTCCTGGCCTGCCTCAGGACATCCTGTAAGCCCGGGTACCTGCCCAAGAACCGCTGCACCACCAGGTTAAGGAAGTGAGCCACACAGGGCACATGGGTCAGTTGTCCCTGTTGGAGGGCGGAGAGGAGGTTGGTGCCATTGTCGCAAACCACCATTCCTGGCTTAAGCTGGCGTGGCGTCAACCACCTCTCGGCCTGCCCCTGCAGAGCAGACAGGACCTCTGCCCCAGTGTGGCTCCTGTCCCCCAAACACACCAGCGCAAGCACGGCATGGCATCTTTTTGCCTGTGTACTTGCGTAGCCCCTTGAACGCCTACGGAGCACCGCTGGTTCCGAGGACAAAGCACAGGAAGAGGCCATGGAGGAAGAAGAAGAGGAGGGGGTGGAGGAGAGAGGTGTGTCACAACCAGTAGTAGCATTTTGGAGGCGTGGAGGTAGAACAACCTCCAACACTACTGCACCTTGTCCTGCATCCTTCCCAGCTGCCAAAAGAGTGACCCAATGGGCCGTGAAAGAAAGGTAACGTCCCTGTCCATGCCTGCTGGACCATGAGTCAGCGGTAATATGCACCTTACCGCTGACCGCCCTGTCCAGCGAGGCCAAGACATTGCCTTCCACATGCCTGTAGAGAGCCGGAATCGCCTTCCGTGAGAAAAAGTGGCGTTTGGGAACCTGCCACTGAGGAACCGCACATTGCACAAACTCACGGAAGGGGGCCGAGTCTACCAACTGAAAAGGCAGCAGTTGAAGCGCTAGCAATTTAGCCAAGCTAGCATTCAACCGCTGGGCATGTGGATGGCTGGGAGTGAACTTCTTTCGACGGTCCAGCAGCTGGGGCAGGGAAATTTGCCTGCTAGAATCGGACGTCGGTGTACTGCTAGCAGAGTGGCCGCAAGTACTTGGCTGTGACACACCTAATTCTACACCTTCATTCCTCTCAGTGCAGGTTTCAGAGAGGACTGAAGGTATAGTGGGGTTGGAGATCCCAGCTGATGCGGTGCAAGGAGAGGCCCGCTTTGTTCTTTGGTGTGGGTCTTTAAGGTAGGCTTGCCAACGAGCTGCATGGCAGGTCAACATATGTCTGATCAAGCATGTGGTGCCCAAGCGGCTGATGTTTTGGCCACGCGATATACGCTTGAGACATATGTTGCAAACAGCAGCTGTGCGATCTGATGCACTCGCCTCAAAAAAGGCCCACACCAAAGAACTTTTTGAATGACGGGCAGAGGCAGTGCCCTGCACAGGCGGAGCTCTGCGGTGTGATTCCGTCGGTGTGCTGCCCATACGCTGGCCACCCAAGGGCATCCTGCCTCGTTGGAGATGTGCCTCCTCCTCATCCTCCTCCTCCTCCTCTCTCCTATTAGGCACCCACGTGGAGTCAGTGACCTCATCATCCCCTCCCTCCTCATCACTGGAGCCAATCTGGCAGTATGCTGCAGCTGCTGGAGCATGACTGCCAGATTGGTGTCCTTCTTGAGCATCCCCTCTCTCTGCTCTCACGCTACTGCCTTCCTCTATCTGGGTATCATCATCAGACCCTTCGAAACGCTGGGCATCCTCCTGGAGCATGTACCCAACACTGTGCTCAAACAGTTCGGGGGACTCCTCAGGAGGAGGACATGGTGGGTCTAGGGAAGGATTGACTAATGAAGATAATGATACCAGAGAAGAGGACGCTTTGGCAGCTGCTTTGCCAGTACCCTGAGCCTGGGTGAGAGAGGATGAGGAGGATGAGGTGGGCTTGGTCATCCACTCTACCAAGTCTTCGGCATGATGTGGCTCAACATGTCCAGCTGCCGAAAAGAAGGACAAGCGTGTCCCATGGCCATGTGCTGATGACAATGCACCGCGTCCACGACCAGCACTGTTGCCCCCAGACACAGAGCTTGCTTGCCCTCTTTTTTTGCCTCCTGACTGTCTGCCTCTCCTTGTTTGCCTTCCAGACATTTTAATGGATGGCCTGCAGGGAGATGGGAAAAACAGCAATAAGGGCTACCTTCAGGTGTATACTGTGCAGGAGGCTTAGCAACAATGACACTGACACTGTCCCCTGCCTATCCTTCTCTGTCCCTAAACACAAGGATTTCAAATATGGTTCAGCAAGATTGGTTTAGCACAGAATAGCACACTGATAGTTTCCCTCACTGTCCTTCTCTGTCCCTACAAACAAGATTTATCACAGAATAGCACACTGATAGTTTCCACGTGTGTCCTTCTCTGTCCCTAAACTCAAGGATTTCAAATATGGTTCAGCAAGATTGGTTTAGCACAGAATAGCACACTGACAGTTTCCCTCACTGTCCTTCTCTGTCCCTACAAACAAGGATTAGCACAGAATAGCACACTGATAGTTTCCACGAGGGTCCTTCTCTGTCCCTAAACTCAAGGATTTCAAATATGGTTCAGCAAGATTGGTTTAGAACAGAATAGCACACTGACACTTTCCCTCACTGTACCTCTCTGTCCCTAAACTCAAGGATTTCAAATATGGTTCAGCAAGATTGGTTTAGAACAGAATAGCACACTGACAGTTTCCCTCACTGTACCTCTCTGTACCTAAACTCAAGGATTTCAAATATGGTTCAGCAAGATTGGTTTAGAACAGAATAGCACACTGACAGTTTCCCTCACTGTCCTTCTCTGTCCCTACAAACAAGATTTAGCACAGAATAGCACACTGATAGTTTCCACGAGTGTCCTTCTCTGTCCCTAAACTTAAGGATTTCAAATATGGTTCAGCAAGATTGGTTTAGAACAGAATAGCACACTGACAGTTTCCCTCACTGTCCTTCTCTGTCCCTACAAACAAGATTTAGCACAGAATAGCACACTGATAGTTTCCACGAGTGTCCTTTTCTGTCCCTAAACTCAAGGATTTCAAATATGGTTCAGCAAGATTGGTTTAGAACAGAATAGCACACTGACACTTTCCCTCACTGTCCTTCTCTGTCCCTACAAACAAGGATTAGCACAGAATAGCACACTGATAGTTTCCACGAGTGTCCTTCTCTGTCCCTAAACTCAAGGATTTCAAATATGGTTCAGCAAGATTGGTTTAGAACAGAATAGCACACTGACACTTTCCCTCACTGTACCTCTCTGTCCCTAAACTCAAGGATTTCAAATATGGTTCAGCAAGATTGGTTTAGAACAGAATAGCACACTGACAGTTTCCCTCACTGTACCTCTCTGTCCCTAAACTCAAGGATTTCAAATATGGTTCAGCAAGATTGGTTTAGAACATAATAGCACACTGACAGTTTCCCTCACTGTCCTTCTCTGTCCCTACAAACAAGATTTAGCACAGAATAGCACACTGATAGTTTCCACGAGTGTCCTTCTCTGTCCCTAAACTCAAGGATTTCAAATATGGTTCAGCAAGATTGGTTTAGAACAGAATAGCACACTGACAGTTTCCCTCACTGGCCTTCTCTGTCCCTACAAACAAGGATTAGCACAGAATAGCACACTGATAGTTTCCACGAGTGTGCTTCTCTGTCCCTAAACTCAAGGATTTCAAATATGGTTCAGCAAGATTGGTTTAGAACAGAATAGCACACTGACAGTTTCCCTCACTGTCCTTCTCTGTCCCTACAAACAAGATTTAGCACAGAATAGCACACTGATAGTTTCCACGAGTGTCCTTCTCAGTCCCTAAACTCAAGGATTTCAAATATGGTTCAGCAAGATTGGTTTAGAACAGAATAGCACACTGACACTTTCCCTCACTGTACCTCTCTGTCCCTAAACTCAAGGATTTCAAATATGGTTCAGCAAGATTGGTTTAGAACAGAATAGCACACTGACAGTTTCCCTCACTGTCCTTCTCTGTCCCTACAAACAAGATTTAGCACAGAATAGCACACTGATAGTTTCCACGAGTGTCCTTCTCTGTCCCTAAACTCAAGGATTTCAAATATGGTTCAGCAAGATTGGTTTAGAACAGAATAGCACACTGACACTTTCCCTCACTGTACCTCTCTGTCCCTAAACTCAAGGATTTCAAATATGGTTCAGCAAGATTGGTTTAGAACAGAATAGCACACTGACACTTTCCCTCACTGTACCTCTCTGTCCCTAAACTCAAGGATTTCAAATATGGTTCAGCAAGATTGGTTTAGAACAGAATAGCACACTGACACTTTCCCTCACTGTCCTTCTCTGTCCCTACAAACAAGGTTTAGCACAGAATAACACACTGACACTCTCCCTATCTATCCTTATTTGTCCCTAAACACAAGGAATCCAGGATTAGTAAAGGAAAAAAAATGACACTGTCCCTGCCTATGCTTCTCTTTCCCTGCTCCGGAACACACTACACAAGGCCGTCGCGCTGGCGGCCTTTTATAGTGTGGGGCGTGTACTAAACCCCCTCAGCAATAATTGGCCACAGGCATCCTGCCTGTGGCCAATCATTGCTCTCCTCGCTGCCGGCGCTGTGATTGGCCAAGCATGCGGGGTCACAGTGCATGCTTGGCCAATCACAGCGCCTGGATGACACTGCGATGGCGTAGTGCATTGTGGGCCGTTCGCGTCACTCGAATTTGGCGCGAACGGCCCAAATCGTTCGTTCTTCGTCGAACGATCGAACAGCCGATGTTCGAGTCGAACGTATGTTCGACTCGAACACAAAGCTCATCCCTAGTGAGTAGTAAAATCAAAAATTTGCGCCCTTAGAAATCTTGAAGGAGGTGCTTGGATTTTGGGGCCCCGTACGCGGCTAGGCTCTCAAAAAGTCCCACACATGTGGTATCCCCGTACTCAGGAGAAGCAGCAAAATGTATTTTGGGGTGTAATTCCACATATAACTATGGCATGTTTGAGCACTATATCATTTAGTGACAACTTTTTGTACATTTTTTTTCTTTTTGTCATTATTCAATCATTTGGGACAAAAAAAATAAAAATATTCAATGGGCTCAACATGCCTCTCAGCAAATAGCTTGGGGTGTCTACTTTCCTTAATGGGGTCATTTGGGGGGATTTTGTGCCATTTTGGCAAAATGTATTTTGGGGTGCAATTCCACATATAACCATGGCATGTGTGACAACTTTTTGTAATTTTTTTTTGTCATTATTCAATCACTTGGGACAAAAAAAAAATATTCAATGGGCTCAACATGCCTCTCAGCAATTTCCTTGGGGTGTCTGCTTTCCAAAATGGGGTCATTTGTGGGGGGTATTGTACTGCCCTTCCATTTTAGCACCTCAAGAAATGAGATAGGCAGTCATAAATTAAAAGCTGTGTAAATTCCAGAAAATGCACCCTAGTTTGTAGACGCTATAACTTTTGCGCAAACCAATAAATATACGCTTATTGACATTTTTTTTACTAAAGACATGTGGCTGAATACATTTTGGCCTAAATGTATGACTAAAATTGAGTTTATTCGATTTTTCTTATAACAAAAAGTAGAAAATATCATTTTTTTTCAAAATTGTCAGTCTCTTTCCGTTTATATCGCAAAAAAAAATAATCGCAGAGGCAATCAAATACCATTAAAAGAAAGCTCTATTTGTGGGCTGAAAAGGACGCAAATTTCGTTTGGGTACAACATTGCATGGCCACACAATTTCCAGTTAAAGCAGCAAATTGTGAAATCACCTCTGGTCATTATGGTCCGTATTGGTCCAGGGCTTAAGTGGTTAAGCTTTGACAATAAAACCTGGAAGGTGATTGGTGTCTATGCAGAGCTGCACCAGATTTAGCATTCTCCAGTTTTAGTAAATCTCTCCCCATGGGTCTTATTTAACTACTTGCCTACCGCATTATAGAAAAATGACGGCTACAGTGCGGCTCGATAATTCTGGGAGGGCGTACATTGACGTCCTCCCAGAATCGCGCACCCCCCTGGGGTACGCGCAGGGGGGTATCCATGACCGCCGGGTCCAGAGACGTCATGTCCGGTTTCTCTCTCCCCTCTCCGTACAGTGTGAGCGGAGAGGGGAGAGATCGGGTGCAGCAGCGCTGTGGGCTGGATGTGTAGTGCCCACAGCGCTGCTCAGTGACAACTCCAGCCATCCATCCATCTGCATTAGCCATCCACGCTCAGCCATCCCGCCATCCACGCTCAGCCATCCCGTCATCCACGCTCAGCCATCCAGCCATCCATGCTCAGCCATCCCGCCATCCACGCTCAGCCATCCCGCCATCCACACTCATCCATCCCGCCATCCACACTCAGCCATCCTGCCATCCACACTCAGCCATCCCGCCATCCAGACTCAGCCATCCCGCCATCCACGCTCATCCATCCCGCCATCCACACTTAGCCATCCCTCCATCCATACTTATCCATCCCGCCATTCATACTCATCCATCCATACTCATCCAACCATGCTCAGCCATCCCGCTGTCATACTTATCCACCTATCCATGCTCAGCCATCCATACTCAGCAATACTCATCCATTCATCCATGCTCAGCCATCCCATCCACCCCCAGCCATACTCAGCCGTACCCAGCCATACTCAGCCGTACCCAGCCATACTCAGCCGTACCCAGCCATACTCAACCATACCGAGCCATACCCAGCCACGCTCAGCCATACTCAGCCATGCTGAGCCGTACCCAGCCATACTCAGCCATACCCAGCCATACCCAACCATACCCAGCCATATCCAGCCATACCCAGCCATACTCAGCCATACCCAGCTGTACTCAGCCGTACCCAGTGTTGTAATATTATATATAATAATATATATGTAATATTATGTAGGTGAATGCATTATATATTGTGTTATATGTATGGCACAATATATATGTGTTCGTTCCATACAGGCTTTCAAGATAACACATATCAAAGGGTGTTTGTTGATCAAAGGGGTTAGTGGCCAAACAAGGTTTATGCAAGCCTACCTAGGTGTGTGAGGTGGCCTGTTAACTTAATTGAACAGTTCAAAGGGGACATTGTTTAGATAGTAATTAGACTTGAGGGGGTATTCATTCATGGGAACATTTGGTTGACCTGGCAGAACACCCCCCCCCCCCGAGTGTCAGACCAGTATTTGAGACATTCAAGCTGGCATTCAGTCTCTCCAGTCTTGTCACTCTGCATGGATAGGAAAGCACAGGTCTAGAATATGATCTAGGAGATGTGGGACTCTGAAATATATATATACTCTCTGTGGATTGGGTCATCTGTGGACTATATTTGAGATCACTACATTGGTGCCGTTCAAGCGACCAGAAGCGCATTTTCAAGACTTAGTAACAGAAGTCGTGATGACAACAATCCTGTGAGGTGGACAGAAGTCTGATGGAGACCCAAGAGCTGTGCTGTGACTCTAATGTCTGGTTGTGACATAAGAGTCTGATATACAAGATTAAACAAGTTCGGAACCCCAGAATTGTTCTCTGGAGACTGGAAACAACAAAAAAGGACTGTGTAGTGTACCAGAAGACCTGAACTAGAAGCTGAAGGAGTAACTAATGCGGTGAGTAAAATATTTCCTTTTTTTAAATTATTAGTAATATAGCCAAAATGCTTACTCAGTGTGAAGCTAGTGTCAGTTCTGATAAAGTTAACAGATGGATATTAAAATGTATTAAGCGTCATGGCGGTCCTTATGAAATTCCAGAAAAAATAGGATTTTTATAACAGCTTACCTGTAAAATCCTTTTCTTGGAGTACATCACGGGACACAGAGCGGCATAGTCATTACTATGTGGGTTATATAGTTTACCTTCAGGTGCTGGCACTGGCAACTTCCAAGCCGGAAGTACCCTCCCCTTTATAAGCCCCTCCCATCCGGGAGCACCTCAGTTTTGTAGCAAAGCAATAAGTGTCCCCAAAAGAGGGGTGGGAGCTCTGTGTCCCGTGATGTACTCCAAGAAAAGGATTTTACAGGTAAGCTGTTATAAAAATCCTATTTTCTTTCTCTTACATCACGGGACACAGAGCGGCATAGTCATTACTATGTGGGACGTCCCAAAGCAATGCCCAATGAGGGGGGGATACACCATACATAAGCTGAGCGCTATCAGACATGAGGATCTTTTGCGGCCTGCAACACACTGCGCCCAAAGGCGACATCCTCCTGACTTCTAACGTCCACCTGGTAGAACCTAGTAAACGTATGTACTGAAGACCATGTTGCGGCCTTACAGATTTGAGCCAGGGAGGCCTGGTGATGCACTGCCCATGAAGTTCCAACTGCTCTCGTGGAGTGCGCCCTAACTTTGAACGGAGGCGGTCTCCTTCTCAAGCCATAGGCTTGCATAATGACCTGTCGAATCCACTTGGCTAAAGTAGCTTTTGACGCTGCCTGACCCTTTCTGGGGCTTTCCGGCAGAATAAACAAAGTATCCGTTCTGCGAATCTGAGCAGTGGCTTTTAGATAAGCTTTAACTGCTCTTACTACATCCAAAGAATGTAATAACTTTTCCTCTACCGAACTAGGTTTGGGGAAAAAGGAAGGAAGAACCACATCTTGGTTCAAATGAAACCTCGATACCACCTTAGGAAGAAAGACTGGATGAGGGCGTAACACTACTCTGTCCTTATGGATAACCAGATATGGCTCCCTACAGGACATAGCGGCTAATTCCGACACTCTTTTAGCCAAACAAATGGCTACTAGAAATATCGATTTCCTGGTGAGAAGAACCAAGGAAATGTGCTGTAATGGTTGAAATGGTTGTTTCTGTAGAACCGACAGAACCAGGTTTAAGTCCTATGGACATATGGGAATATTAACCGGAGGGCTAATACGCATCACTCCTTGAATAAAAGCTTTGACTAGTGAATGCAAAGCCAAGGGCCTTTGAAAAAATATTGACAAGGCTGAAATCTGACCCTTGATAGTACTCAAGGCAAGCTTCCTATCTACAGCCCACTGTAGGAAGTCCAGAATCCTACCTATTACGTACTTACGTGGATGCCATTTCCTGGCCTCACACCAAGCGATGTACGCCTTCCAGATTCTATAGTAGATCTGCCTGGATACCGGCTTCCTGGCATTGATCATGGTAGCTACCACAGGATTAGAGAGACCTCTCTTTTTTAGAATGTGGGCTTCAATAGCCAGGCCGTCAAACCTAGGGCTGGTAAGGAAGGGTGGTGTATCGGTCCTTGCGAAAGCAGGTCCGGACGATGTGGGAGGGTCCAAGGACTCCCCACAGACATTTTTACAATCTCCGCGTACCATGCTCTTCGGGGCCATGCTGGAGCCACCAGAATCACTGGTTTATTTTCTACCCTGATTCTGCGGAGTAATCGAGGTAACAATTGTGGCGGTGGAAATGCATATATCAGCTTGAACTGATCCCAAGGGAACACTAGGGCATCCGAGCTGCAAGCTAGGGGATCCCTTGTCCGAGAGACAAACCTGTCCACCTTTGCGTTGAATCTGGATGCTAGAAGATCTACATCCGGTGTTCCCCACCGCTGACATATTGTCCGGAAAACCTCGGGGGACCATTCCCCTGGGCATAATTGTTGGCGACTTAGAAAGTCCGCCTTCCAATTCTCCACTCCTGGAATGAATACCGCGGATATGGCTGGGACATATCTTTCTGCCCATTTCAGGATGCAATTTACTTCCCTCTGGGCTGCACGACTCCTGGTGCCACCCTGATGATTGATATATGCCACTGCCGTGGCATTGTCCGATTAAATTCTGACAGGGGACCCTTGGAGTTTGGATGTCCATGCTACTAGGGCATACCGGGCTGCTCGTATCTCTAAGAGATTGATGGGCAGGGCCTTTTCTGCATCCGACCATCTGCCCTGGAGAGACCATTGCTCCAGTACTGCTCCCCAGCCTATAAGGCTGGCATCTGTAGTGACCACCTTCCAAGAAATCGGACTGAAGGATTTCCCTTTTTCCAGATTCTGGGGAACCAACCACCAACGGAGGCTCTTGCGGACGGAAGGGGACATTGGTAAGTCTAGGGCCTGAACTTTTTTGTTCCAGGCTGACAGTATGGCCGTTTGCAAATTCCTTGAATGGAATTGACCGTAGGGTACTGCTTCGAATGATGCCACCATTTTTCCCATCAGCCTCATGCACAGGCGTATGGACGGCTGTCTTTTTGTACCCACTAAGTGGATCAAATCTCTCAAAGACGACACCTTTTCTTGAGGCAGAAAATTTTTCTCTGGTCTGAATCCAGCCTTAGCCCCAAGTATTACAGACTTTTGACTGGTTTTAGGGCTGACTTGTCTCGGTTGATAATCCAACCGTGAGATTCCAGATACTTGACTGTCTCGTGAACAACCACTTCTAGTTTTTCCACTGAGTGGTCTATCAGCAACAAGTCGTCTAGATATGCCATTATCGTTACACCTCGTGTTCTTAGATTGGCCAATAATGGGGCCAGAATTTTTGTGAACACTCGTGGTGCTGTGGCCAGACCGAAGGGTAAGGCTCTGAACTGAAAATGGCGCCCTTCTACTGCAAAGCGTAGAAATTTTTGGTGGACTGGAAAGATGGGAATGTGCAAATAAGCATCTTTGATGTCGATCGAGGCTAACCATTCCTCCCCTTGTAGGGCAGTGGCCACCGATCGGATCGACTCCATCCGGAAAGTCCTGATATGTAGGAATTTGTTTAGCCCTTTTAGATTTAATATGGGCCTCACGTCCCCGTTTGGCTTCGGGACTGTAAAGAGGTTTGACTAAAACCCAAACCCCTATTCAGGGGAACCTCCATAATTACTCCTTGGAGCAATAGTTGTTCTAGTGCCAACAGGAGGGATCCTCTCTTCCGGGGATCCCTTGGCACGTTTGACCTCATAAAATGGGAAAAAGGAGAGTCTTTTAACTCCAATCTCTTCCCAGACGTACTGCGGAGAGCACCCATCTGTCTCTGATCGTGTCCCGCCAGGTCTCTGCGAACAACTGGAGTCTTCCCCCCACCCGATTGAGTGGGGGCAACCCTTCATCAATTTGACTTGGGGGGAGGTTTTGTACCTCTCCTGACCCAGGATTTCTTGTTACCCTGCGATTGTCCCTGATTTTTTACCCCCGGGATTTGACCGAGGAGGCCGTCGGAACTGTTTCACAGCCGATGTCCCAGGGACTGGAGAAGCAGGCCTCTTAAAAGAGGGACCTCTAACTCTGTTTTTAACCGGCAGGAGTGTACTTTACCGCTGGAAATTTTCTGGATATATCTGTCCAGGTCTTCCCCGAATAAGTGTTCACCATGAAATGGGAAGCTAACCAGGAATTTTTTACAGGGAGCTTCAGCAGACCAGTTTTTGAGCCATAGAAGCCTGCGCATATGTACTACAGACAGCGTAAGGCGGGAGGCCTGGTGGATTGAATCCTTTATGGCGTCAACTGCAAATCATAAGGCTCTAGGTAGATCAGCTAGGGCAAGAGCCTGCTGATCTGGTAAGTCCCTTAAGACCTGTTTCAACTGATCCTTCCCTGCTTGGCAGACCCCAATAGCTGCCACTGCTGGTTGTGTCACCAAGCCTGCTGTAGAGAAAGCAGATTTTAATAAGGACTCCAATTTTTTATCTATTGAGTCCTTGAACATTTGGACATTATCTACTGGACATGTCAGTGATTTATTCACACAAGAGATGGCTGCGTCCCCTGTAGGGACCCTCCATTTTTTTGATGAACTTATCCTCCATGGGATAGACCACCAGAAATCTCTTGGGAGGAGTAAATATTTTATCAGGATGCTCCTAATCCTGGTAAATGAGCCCTTCCAGTAAAGGATGGATTGGAAAGGAACAAACAGTCTGGGGGGCTTTTAGCGACCCCAACGAGTAGACAGAAGTGGATGATGGCTCCGCAAGGGGCATTTTAATGCTGATCGGACCATGTTAGTCAGGGACTGAACCCATAATCTTTCAGCATGTGATGCTGAGAATGACTCTTCCACTGTTGATTCCTCTACAACAGAATCAACCTCATCCTGATCCCCTTCAGGTAGGTCGATCCCTGTATGGGACTGTTGCTCTGCTAACAGGCACTCTGAGGGAGGAGACGGAGATCGGGCGCGCTTTCCCTTTGACAGGGAAGCAGCGATCAATGTTGTCAATCTCTCTTCCAGTCCTCCCAGAGCTGAGGAAAAAACCTCCTCTGTTATATACACAGGAGCAGGTGAACTGAGGACAGCCACAGTACCAGGTACTCCTGAGGGTGCTCTACGGTCACTAACCTCTGATTTTTCAGGGGAGATTGGTGCAGCCGAAGCATGCCCAAGATCCTCAGAGCCCGATGGAGACCCCCTTTGCTTCCTGGGATTCTTAGTCCCGGAGACTTTAGACGGCATATTCCTAAGCCCAAAGCTGAGGTATTCCAGCCGAAATACACCACTTACTGACAATAGTCTAGCACAATTGCTGCTATATAAACAGTTGGTGTCTACTAATGTGCCTTTCTATGGGGATGCCTGCATCAACCGCCTGCTGTATGCCTTTCTAAATGTTGCCAGTTCTGTTTCTGGCTTCCATAACCAGCTGACAACACCTGATTGTGCTTTTTATCATGCTGGGACACCCGCACATGCGCAGAAGCGCTGCGGCGCGCACATAGCGTCATCCACCAAGCTCCGCCCTTTTTCCAGCTCACCTCTATAAATAGAGGCGCGTGCACGCACGCACGGGCACGTGCACCTTCGGTGCTCTTTTTGAAAAGGAACTAGGGACAGAAGCCAGGGCCCTGTTTGCCACAGGGCCGGGGGATGGACGAGCATTGCAACATGGCAGAGGAAACAGTTTCCCATCCAGAGAACTCACCATCTGCCTGGATTTTGACTTGGAAAGAAAAAATCCACATGACAAGAAAACAACGTTCCACAGCGGCCTCTAGTGGTTTAACACAGGTACCGCGGTTTAACCATTTTTTTTTTTTTTTCTTGACCACTCTTAAAATTATTACATTTTTTAGTAGTTACAGGCATGCACAGATATTTAGCGGGAATACCGTTAGGTAACAGGCAGAAAGACATATTAGGCTTGGGGTCCCCCAATAGAGCCAAGTTCCTGAGGGGCCCCCACTTACCTTTTCCCCGCCGCAGGACTCTGTTTGGTCCACAGAAGCCCAAACTTCACCTATCACGGCAGGCATTGTAATTAAACCTTCAGGGACCGGGTTCCCAAGGATTACACTCCCCTGGACCTGTATAGCACCCTGCACAGAAAACATCTTGGTCGTGGGTATGACCAGAGCTCTGGATCCCAGGGTCCAGCCCTTCTAAGAGAAGCATTACAGGCAAAACCTTGCTCTTCTCTGCAAGGCCCGGGTACCGACCGTTTAGCTATGAAGCTTTTTTGGTCGGATCCGGAATAGCTTACTGAGGCCCAAAAGAACCTGTACGCAAGCTCAGTGAAAAACACATGTTACTTCTTGGCCAACACCTTAGACACTGGCAAAAAAACTGAGGTGCTCCCGGATGGGAGGGGCTTATATAGGGGAGGGTACTTCCGGTTTGGAAGTTGCCAGTGCCAGCACCTGAAGGTAAACGATATAACCCACATAGTAATGACTATGCCGCTCTGTGTCCCGTGATGTACGAGAAAGAAATGTAAGCAGACATGGACTATAATGAAGGAATTTTTAGAGAAAAATGTTTTTGATAGGAAAATTTCAGAAAGTAAAAGAAAAGGTTGTATTTTGCAGGGCTTGTTATCTTGCTGTTTAACTATGGAAAGTTCTTTGAAGGACAAATTTGAGGAAATTGCGCAGTTACAGAGTGCAGTTGCAAATAGCAACAATGTTTGTCAGAGGTTACAAAACCAATCAGAAACTGAGACAGTAAATTTAAAATTGCATGCAGTTACCATTGGGGGAGCTTTGCTTGAGAAATCTAAACGTTGTGATGAATTATCAGAGGAGAATGAGAGATTAAAATTAAGAATTATGGAATTGGAGAAGAGATCTCAGGAATGCAGATATGCATCAAATCTTGGATTCAGCAATCTGCACCAAAATACAAACACAAACTTTCTATCAAATGAAACAGAACCTCATATTAAATCTGATAATTCATTGCCAGCCGCACCCACTGTGACCACCACAGTTTATAATAATACAGGTGAAGTTCAGCTTGTAATGGAGCATTTGAAACCAAAAGAACTAGATGCAATTCTTAAAGAAATAGGAATGGTTCCCTGCCATGATTTTAACAGATTTTTGAAGTGGTTTTGTGACTTGCAGAATGTCAGAGATATGTACAATCTCAACCCATCTGACTTAAGCCCCGTACACACGGTCGGACTTTTGCCCAACAAACTTCGTTTTAAGCAAGTTGGACCAACAATCCGACCGTGTGTACGCTCCATCGGACAAACTTTTTTTCGTTTGGTTTTGTTTTCTTCGGACAAAAGTTGGGTCTGCAAACGGACAAACTTTTGCCCAACAAAAGTCCGATGGAGCAAAGTCCTACCGTGTGTACAGAAAACCATAGGACTTTTGTCCGATGGACAAAACAACTAATGTTAAAATCAACCAACAATAGCAGAAGTTGACCGAAGGGTGGCGGTAAAGAGCAGAAAAGAGCAGAAAAACCATGTGATGTTGCAAAAAGTTTTGGGAAAGTTTGCAGAAAAGTCCTGTGGTGTGTATGCTATGGGTGTGCCCGGCCAACTCCGTTCAGACAAAAATCCACAGAAAACTCAGATGGAAGTCCGACCGTGTGTACGAGGCTTTAGAAAGAGTTTTGCAACATTCTATAGGAAATGGTCTTTGGATGAGAATTAAACAGATCTGTATTCAGCCTCTGAGGTCAAGGGACATATTACTGGAATTATTATGTGTTTTGTATGGTGTACGTTCTGATGTTGCTATTCATGGGAAGATCAAACAAATGCAAAGTGAATCGCCCTATGAATTGTCACACAGGATATCTACTATTATGGAATTATTGGTCGGTAATAATCTTGCATCTGAGTGTGGAGGCTTGATACATATGAGTATGTTTCTAGATGCTTTGCATGAAGATATCAAACAAAATATTTTATTAGTTACCCCAAATCCCCATGATTTAAAAGACGTATTGTTGAGGGCAGATCATTTATGGAGAAAGTCAAATGAGCAAGCTGTCAAAATTGATGTAGCCACATTGTTTAGGCAAAATAATAATAAGAAAAGGACCTGGATACCATTTTCTCAATTAAAACAGAAGTATGACCACCTGAAAATTGAGTATGACAAGATGAGAAAAGAGCGTGACACATTATTGGAACAGTTGTACAGGGTGTCATAAATGCAAATGTACATTCTCCAGATCTGTTTTTGAATACAAATGACGCTTCTCTAGCAGTGGGGGTGAATTAGCTTTAGACTGTAAACTGTAAATAGTACTTTGTCTTAACTTCAAAAAAAATACTAAGGACTTTGCTAATGAGTTTTTTTCTGAGAATTTTTGTCTTTCAGATCCCCGGAGGAACTCATTTGAATGTGAACAGAAGTGGGCTAGTGGGGGATAAATGCTGAATAAGACAATATATATGGAATCTATGGACACTCTCTCAATATTCATCAAGCAATGGACCTTTTTCTTGAACATTCAAATTTCTTTTTTTCCATTTTTTTTTTTTTCAATGGACTTCCCCAACGCCCTATTTTTTCATTTTCTCCCTTTCCCTGATATATTTTATGTTTTCATATTTTTTTATGTTTTATTTTGTGAACTTTATCTTAAAACCAGAGCGAAGCATTTAAACCTAAAATAATTTTATAACATCTGTACATATGACATAATGTATATTGATATCAATAGATTTAACATCTGAGGTGATGCTGCACAATGGCTTGGAAAAGCATAAATTATAGTACGTTGGGTGGTTTTCCTAAATTTATAAGAGGGGTAAGTGAAATTCATCACTCTAGTCATGATCTGAATTTTGTTGAATCAGCTGTTTATAATATGCTGAAGGATATGACATATATGGATGACAAAGACCTTTCTACCTTTCATGCTTGACGTAATTGTAGCCGTATTAGTGCAATTATGACAGAGAAAATTAAGTACTGTCCGTGATACTTTTTTTATTTGCACTAACATAGAATTTTTCAGGACAAGCTTTCGGGGTATGTCCCCTTCTTCAAGGTCCAAGCAGTACTGATTCACTGATTCACTGATTCACTTAGTATAATGGGTAAGGAAACCAATATCTAAATTTAGGCCATTCGTTTTTGTGTTAAAAATGATGAATGATGAATGATAATTCTTTTTAACACAAAAACGAATGGCCTAAATTTAGATATTGGTTTCCTTACCCATTATACTAAGGTTTTATGACCCCCTCTGTGACTAGCATCTCCCCCCTCAAGTCTATAGCTCTCCCTCTGTCTTATCTCACTAACTCTGTCTTGTCTCACTAACTCTGCTGCTATCTTTATTACCATTGATTTGTATGTGTTTTTTTTCCTTTCCCTCTGAGATTTTTTTCTTGTTTTGTTTCAACATTCTGCTAAAAAAATTGTGAATCAGTACTGCTTGGACCTTGAAGAAGGGGACATACCCCGAAAGCTTGTCCTGAAAAATTCTATGTTAGTGCAAATAAAAAAAGTATCACGGACAGTACTTAATTTTCTCTACCTTTCATGAAAAGATACTGACAAGAATTTCCACTGCCGCTTTGTCGGGATAGAAGATCTGATAGACACTGATGTCAAGCTGATTCTATTTGAACCATCGCGTGGGGGTATATACATATATATATATATATATATATATATATATATGTTGGTATACCATTCTGGTGGAATTATGGACTGAATAATACAAGTAACTGCTCTATTAAAGGAGGTGGCCTACAGCAAATTCAAATTGTGGCTGCCAATCAGCAAATTACTTGACAGGTACACAAAAGGTCATCATTGCTCAAATAGGGAATGGAAAGAAGCAGATGTTAATTGTGAAATGCTTGCAAGATGGACTACAGCTTTGTTGTCAGAGAATATTGAGGGTTCGATGTTAAAAGAACCCAGTGTCCTGATTGGTGGATTGATGATTGAAGGTGAAGCTCATGAATGTGCAAGGAAATAGTTTGCAGCACAGAGTTTTTACTGCCGTATCCAAACCTTTTTGACCTTGGAAGGGACTGCTGGTATATTGATGGTTCTTCTTACTATAAAGATGGAAGCAGAATTTCCGGATTTGCTGGTGGTTGTGTAAAAGCATCTTTAAAAATGAAAACTTTGAGCCTGGAGATGAGAGAATCCTGGACTTATGTGGATTTGAGCTCCCAAAGCATACCAAGCTTTACTTTCAGTGACATGGTGAGAGATGTGATGAAGTCAGAATGGACTGTGACATCAGCTAATTTTTGCGCAATATTCAAGATCGTGATGTGATTTACTCAAGAGCAAGCTTTGAAATAAGGTCTAACAGCTATACAGGCCACGGATGTTTACCGAATCCTTTTCCAGTCATGGTCTAAAGTTATATTATCTAATAACTGTTTCATGGGAATATTTTAGATGCTGGTGAAGAGAGATGTAACCAGTCTCAACTTCATATTTCATATGAGCCATTGTAAAGCATCCAGTACCTCAAATCATAATGATGTTTGTTGCTTGATTTATGGGTCAGTTCTAGTAGTTCGAACCGACCCAAGTGGGGGTATATGTTGTAATATTATATATAATAATATATATGTAATATTATATAGGTGAATGTATTATATATTGTGTTATATGTATGGCACAATATATATGTGTTCGTTCCATACAGGCATTCAAGATAACACATATCAAAGGGTGTTTGTTGATCAAAGGGGTTAGTGGCCAAACAAGGTTTATGCAAGCCTACCTAGGTGTGTGAGGTGGCCTGTTAACTTAATTGAACAGTTCAAAGGGGACATTGTTTAGATAGTAATTAGACTTGAGGGGGTATTCATTCATGGGAACATTTGGTTGACCTGGCAGAACACCCCCCCCCCCCCCCGAGTGTCAGACCAGTATTTGAGACATTCAAGCTGGCATTCAGTCTCTCCAGTCTTGTCACTCTGCATGGATAGGAAAGCACAGGTCTAGAATATGATCTAGGAGATGTGCGACTCTGAAATATATATATACTCTGATTGGATTCGTTGTCATCTGTGCAAGTATTGAACTTTGTTCTGTATTGGAAGTCAATAAAGTGCACTCTCTGGAGAACTTGGGCGATGTTGCGTAAACATAACTTATATCATCATTATAATACTTAAACATCAATTATCTACTGGAAACCACTATACTAGATCACTAGATCACTACACCCAGCCATACTCAGCCATACCCAGCCATGCTGAGCCATACCCAGCCGTGCTCAGCCATACCCAGCCGTACTCGACCTCTGTATGGGGCCAGGCTGTGGAAAAGTCTCCCACATGTGGTATCGCCATACTCAGGAGGAGTAGAAAAATCAATTTTGGGGTGTCATTTTTGGTATGTACAGAAATATTGTATAAATGGAGAACTTTGTGTTAAAAAAAAATGCGTTTTCATTCTCTTTCCACATTTTCCAAAAATTTGTAGAAAAAAATTACATGTTCAAAAGACTCATTATGCCTCATAGATTATACGTCATGGTGTTTTCTTTCCAAAATGGGGTCATTTTTGGGGCGTTTCCATTGTCCTGGTGCTCCAGGGCCTTCAAAAGTGTGAGAGGTAGTCAGGAAATTAGATGTGCAATTTAGGCTCCAGAACACCTGAAGGTGCTCCCTGCATGTTGGGCCTCTGTATGTGGCCACGCTGTGTAAAAGTCTCACATATGTGGTGTCACCATACTTGGGAGGAATAGCAGAATGTGTTTTGGGGTATGCATATGCTGTGTGAGAAAATAACCTGCTAATATGACAATTTTGTGAAAAAATAAAAATCTTGATATTGCAAAGAATTGTGGGAGAAAATTACAACTTCAAAAAACTCAGCATGCCTCTTTCTAATACCTTGGAATACCTTGGAATGTCTGTTTTCCAAAAAGGGGTAATTTGGGGGGTATTTGTACTTTCCTGGCATGTTAGGGTCTCAATAAATGGCAGTCAGTACTTCAGATGTGATCAATTTTCAGAGATTGGCACCATTGTGGACTCTATAACTTTCACAAAGACCAAATAATATACACCAATTTGGGTTAATTTTACCAAAGATATGTAGCAGTATAAATTTTGGCTAAAATGAATGAAGAAATTTTACTAAATTTTATAACAGAAACAAAGAAAAATTATTTTTTTTACAGAATTTTCAGTCTTTTTTCTTTTATAGCGCAAAAAAAAACAAAAAAACAACGGTGAATACCACCAAAAGAAAGCTCTATTTGTGGGAAAAAAAGGACAAAAATGTCATATGGGTACAGTGTTGCATGACTGAATAATTGTCATTCAAAATGTGAGAGCACTGAAAGCTGAAAATTGGTCTGGTTAGGAAGGGGGTTTAAGTGCCCAGTGGTCAAGTGGTTAATACTCTGTATCTGCTGCCACCATAACACTGAAAAATGGCACTTTAACCTGTAGCTCATAAAATGTATCAGCTAGCAGAAATATCTGCTTCTAATAAAGAAGATGACAAGACATGCAAACAATTGAAAGTCTCTTGAAAACATGAATGAGCCACCCAAACAAATGTTTTTTCAACCCAGTTATGGCTGTCTAAAGCTTTCAGTGGAATTATTAGGACACATGACTTTAAAGGCATTGTATGCTTTTAAATGTTTTCATTGTTTTAACTAGGTATTAGGCCTCATGCCCACGGACGTTTTTTAAAAATGAGCTGTAAAGCTAGGTCTGACGCCTGGAAAAAGTGGCGTTACCGCGTTTTGCATTAGCGTTTTGCGCATTTTTGTGTGTTTTTTTGCGTTAGCATTAAGTAGCGTTTTTTAAAGAAAAACACATCTCTCGGTTATATAACACTCCCAAATTTCCCACAATGCCACAGAAACCAAATAAAATATGTTACATGGCATGTGTCGTAATGCAAACCTATTAGTGGTGAGATGAATGGCAGTCTCAGGCTCCCGCCAAGCCACATAACCAGATGCTACAACAAAATTCTGGACAGCCACTCTGCCTCTAGTGGGAGCAGATTCCCAATCCATGAGAGTCGCAAAGAGCAAGTGTAGCACCCTGCTCCTGTTGACCAGGCGCTATTGTGTAAATTTAGTGGGTCATCTGAATTGTACATAGTTCAGAATGCAATGTTTATGGCTAAATTAGCCTCTGTTCCAGCTTTGGCTGTGTTGGGAGCGTTTCCCACTGTTGCCGGTAGATGTTGTTGTCACCACCGTCCAGTGTTGGAAATACAACAGGCTAGAGTGTATTGGGTGTCCCTTCCCCAGAAACAGCCCAGTGGGAGAGTTTACCGCTGTGCATTCTGGGAGAGGATACTTAAGGGGCAGACACAATTTTTTTGCTCTCTCTGACCTCATGGCCCGCCTGCCCTAAGGTATGTGACAACTCCTCTTCTGCCTCGGGCCCTGCTGGTCTGAGGCTACGTTGCTGTAAGTGGGCCCAGAAGTCTGTCTGGGGCCTACTGGTTCGGGGATGGTCCTGTGCTGTCTTGCCTGTGGGAAGAAGCCAAGCAATTGGAAGATCCAGGGGAGGACTCTTCTTGGAGAGGACCGAGCAAAAGGCTGGTATCTCAAAAAGAGCCTGGTGACTCCATTGGAGGATGCATCCTAACCAATCTACCTCACAGTACTGCCGGATGGCTTAAAGGACTTTGTTACTGTGTGGCTCTGTTCGCTCAAGCAATTACTGATTACCAAATCCTGTGGCAGAGGATTGTTCAACCGTTTACTATTATCATCAAGTCTGTGGCAGAGACTTTTGTCCGTGCATCATTCCGGCTGCTAGCCCGGTGAGAGAGGCCTATCCGGGTGAGCAAGATCCATTGATAGAAAGTGTACGTGTCTCCAGGATCTCAAGTTCCTCAGTGATCTGCACAAGGTATCTGAATTCCCCTAACCCTCCATCCCTCTACTGCTACAAGATATGTGTTTAATAAAAAGCACTGGAAAAAGACTAAGTGACTGGTGCATGCATCTGTGGGCACATTGCCCAATTTAGAGCCAAGCAAGTTTGATACGTTGATCTGTGGGGTAACGGCAGGACCAAAAATAACCAGCAGCTCCTACTAGGGTAGTGCTACACAAGCATACACTGCAAAATAATATAAAGCAGATTATTAACCACTTCAATACCATGCACTTATACACCTTCCTGCCCAAGCCAATTTTGAGCTTTCAGCGCTGTCGCAATTTGAATGACAATTGCGCGGTCATGCAACACTGTACCCAAACAATTTTTTTTATCATTTTGTTCCCACAAATAGAGCTTTCTTTCGGTGGTATTTGATCGCCTCTGCGATTTTTATTTTTTGCATAACAAATAAAAAAGAGCGAACATTTTGAAAAAAACTAAGTTTTTCTTTGTTTCTGTTAATTTTTTTTGTAAATAAGTATCTTTTCTACTTCAATGACGGGCACTGATAAGGCGGCACTAACGGGCACTGATAAGGTGACACTGATGGGCACCGATGAGGTGGCACCAATGAGGTGGCACCGATGAGGTGGCACTGATGATGGGCACTGATAGGCGGCACTGATGGGCACTGATAGGCAGCACTGATGGGCACTTATATGTGGCACTGGTATGCGGCACTGATGGGCACTCATAGGCGGCACTGATGGGCACTTATAGGCAGCACTGATGGATACTTATGGGTGGCACTGATAGGTGGCATGGACGGGCACTGATAGGTGGGCACTTATGGGCACAGATGGGCACGGATGGGCACTGATAGGTGGCACTGATGGACACTGGTAGGTGGCACTGATGACACTGGTGGCTGGCATTGCTGGGCATCATACATTTTGGCTGGGCCATGATGGTGCCAGTCAGTGCCCATTTGTGGGCACTGATTGGCATATGTTTTTTTATGTATTTGTGCATGTGGATGGCCATGGGGGACTTACCTGGCCATCCACATGCTTGGGGCTTCCCTGGTGGTCCAGTGTGGGTATCCAAGGGGGGGCTGCGCTGATAAACAATCAGCGCGAACCCCCCCTGTCAGGAGAGCCGCCGATTGGCTCTCCTCTACTCGCGTCTGTCAGACGCGAGTGAGGAAGAGCCGATCAACTGCTCTTCCTGTTTACATTGTGATCAGCCGTGATTGGACACGGCTGATCACGTGGTAAGAAGCCTCCGCCGGAGGCTCTTTACCGAGATCAGTGCAGCGGTGTGTCAGACTGACACACCGCTCCACCGATCGCCGCGATGCGCGCCCCCCACGGCTGTTATCCTGCAGGACGTCAATAGATGTCCAGTGTGGATAACAGAACCACTTCCCGGACGTCAATCTCCTATTGACTGGGCGGGAAGTGTTTAAAGGTGCACAAACATGGACTCTTCACAGCACTCTGCCTCTGTGGCTTATTCGGGGTAACGTGTAGCTGCAAAGCATAGTCTTTATTAGACTCTATAACAAAAACAGCTACCTGCAATTTTTCTCACAAATAGCATCTCTGAACCAGCGTAGCACAGCAATTGTGGAGGTGCTACTCCTGAAGAGAGGAAGAAAAGGCTCTCTTAGGCTACTTTCACACTGAGGCGCTGGATGCGCTATACCGTCATTTTTGCCGCGATTTGCGGGCTCTAGCGGGGGGATTTTAACCCCCGCTAGCGCTCGAAAATGGGTTAAAAACGCTTGCAATAACGCCTCTTTGCAGCGTTTTACGAGTGTTTTGGAGGCGCTACCCCATTGATTTCAATGGGCAGGGGCGCTATAGGAGCGGTATTTTTACCGCTCCTATTGCGCCTCAAAGATGCGGCTTGCAGGAGTTTTTGGACCCTCCTGCAAGTGCAACGCTCCAGTGTGAAAGCCCGAGGGCTTTCACATTGGATACAATTGAGCGGCTTTTTTGGGGCGCATTGCAGGCGCTATTTTTAGCGCAATAGCGCCTGCAAAGCTCCTCAGTGTGAAAGGGGCCTAATGTTTCAAGAAAACATCTTTTATCTTTTTTTTTTTTTTTTTACATTGTAGTATATTGCCTACAGCAAAAGATTTGCTAATATTCTTGGTGTGAAAACATAATGACAAAAGCTGGCAAAAGAGATAGGGCATTTTAAAACTGAGTACAAACTGAGAGTGCATTGCATTTTTATGGAGTGTAAATGGAAGAAATGAGCAAACAGAACATAAAAGGCTCGGGACATAAACTGGATTAGAGTGACTACTGGCAAATTGAGAGCAGTTTTCTTATTTATTTTTTTAGTTTGCTCACCTCTTGTTCTCATTATGTCAGAACTTTGGCATAAATAGCTCCTAACTACACATCTTCACACCACAAATTTCAATCACAATCTTATTTCAAATTAGGAACACTCTTTGGATAGCTGACCACTAATTGTGTATTTAAAGAGGGTCCATGTGATACTATTTTCCTTTGATTAGACTGCAATGATGGGTGTTTCATTTTCCATATAATTTATTAGACAACTGTCTGAATTTGATAAAATAAAACAAAATTGAAACCTGATGCTGTAATCTGCAGGCCCAAAATGACATTTTTCAGCTGTTTTCTTTGGGTTTGGTGAGAGAACAATGTATGTACAAGACTTAGTCCTTTTCCAAGTATAACAGCAAAACAAAGAGAATCGTGTGATCTTGTATTTGGCGCAGTCACGCTTTCTGCAACAGAGGGCTGTGTTACAAAATATGTCATGGGTCACCCAACTAAGAAAGGCCACAGAACAACAATATATTCCATCTAAAGAAAATTTGGTTATAAACTTGGAGAAGTTGGGTGGTCCCCTTTACTGGCAGGAGGTCTAGGCTGCCACAAGAGACAATCTTCCTAAATTATTGACTGCTGCAACCATAAGGAAAGAACAATACTCATAACACTATAGTATATGTACTGCTGAGCTTCAGAATCAACCCTTACATATCAGTAAAGCAAACATGGGGATTTAATTAATGATATAGTGCAAAGAGTTATCATGTGATGTGATCTAAACAAACCAATTAGAAAACAGTTGTTATGGATTGAATTTGGTCAGACAAACTCCTATGATTTTCTGTGCAACATTGCTATTCATAAAATTGTTTTCTCCGTAGCATACAATCAAACAATGTTTTAAAGTAAAATTTCAGATATGGCTTTTTTTTTTTAGCAGAGACAATTTTATTGAATTTACTCAAAAATAAGACTGCTGACCCATCTGGCATAGGATGAGTAAGTAGCAAGACAGTAATGACCTATCAATGTTTTTTTAAGACTTAGCATCTCACTACCCACCAAGAGTGTCTTCTGTAAAATGCATATATGGGGACTATAGTTCTTAAGGCATTTAAACACTAGGGAGCTCTTACCCATGTCATTAAGGCCTCTAATGTTCCAGGACAAAATCATGAGGGGAGCCATAGTTGTACCTGAGAAATATATAAGTGGAAACAAAGGAACTTCGTGGGACCTAAAAGGACCTGAAAGGATGAGAACAACTAGCATATCTTAAAAGCAGACCATGCAGTGCAACCTAACAGAGGCAAACTAAAATCAAAGTAACATCCTCCAGAAAGATAGAGTGCCACAATAGAAAAAACAAACACCGTGAACATCTAAAAAGTAACCCCCCCACAAAAAAAACAGTTAGAATCAGACGTAGTTCTGTGAGATGCAGCTAGAACGTATAATAAAAGAGGGACTATAGTTCACTCAGAAAACAATGAGGGTGCTGCCAATACTTCCAGAACCCATAGTGTGCTGACGAGAGACATAATCAAACGTATCCAAATAGAGCAGAAATTGATTACAATAAAAGTGCTCCCAACGGGGAATGAGCAAATGTAGCCAATATTGTCAGTGTAGAATGGTGTGCCAGAATGGAAAACATCAGGGAAAAATCTGACTATCCCAGGATTGCAAAACGGGCTCTTAGGTATCTCCCAGGAACCACCACAGGTGAAGAAAAGAACAGGGGAGCCATCTATAGACCCTGAGCGGTAACGCAGCACACAAACACTAACTTGCTGGGGAATAATAAAATTTCCAGTGCAGAAAATTTTTAACAGCCCCTGGGCATTGTGTCAAGCCAGGTAGAGGCCACCACTGGCATAGTGAAGGACTTGCCACCCTGTACCCACAGACGGGCCAGGAATAGCAAGCTGTACTTAATGCCTCTGTTACAGAGTCTTGATAGAGTAATCAGGGAAGATCATCAGCTTGGTGTTTTCATAGTTGAAGGACTCAATTCTCCTAGACTCCCTAAGGACCACTTCTCTGCTGTGGATATTCAAGAGATGAAAGAGCAGGGAGGGGAGCCTGGTGGGCCCCTTGTGGCCAGCATTCTGTGGGCCTATTCAACTGCAAAGAAGGAGGAAAATGGCGCCTGAGGGAGCAGGGAGCGAAGCACAGTGAAGGCCCCTGGGTCTTGCACCTTGGCACCTTCGGACACAATCCGCAGGTTGTGCCAATGTAAGTATCTATATGCCATACCGGTGAGATCACCATGGGAGAGGGAAATCACTGTAGTAGGCACCGCTACTAAAATGACTGCTGCTGTCTCCTGGGTCCTGTGTCAAGTAAAGGATTTTCTGACTAGAAGAGCGGCTGAAACCTAGGTGATGTCATGAATGATTTCCACATCATCAAATCAGAGAACATTTGCATTCATTGAGATCACTGTAGTAGCAGTGCCTACTTCAGAGATTTCCAGCTTCCATGGGAATGGCACATACATACTCACATTGGTCCAAGCTGAACCAATTTATCATTTACAGTGATAACTTTATTCTATATATTTTATTTGAGTCCATCCAAGATTTATTCTGTCTAGAGCCCAGATGAATGGGCAGGTGGTGTTGTTCCAAAATACATTGAGTATATGTACAGTAGGTGACTTGTTTAGCCAGGCCTTCTCGTCAAACATCAGTTCCTGACCTCACAAATGCACTACTGGAGGAATGGTCAAACATTCCCATAGACACACTCCTAAACCTTGTGGACAGCCTTCCCAGAAGAAGGGCAAACGCTATGCAATGCATTATAGTTCTTGCTTTTTTCCCAAAAATTCACCACAAACCTATGGTAGGTGCAAACATGAAGTTTATCCCCACTGGTCATATTTAAAAAACTAGAAAAAGGTATGCGAACAAAAGGTACGTGTCACCACACAGGCCCAATCCATTCTGGAGTTCAGATGTGGCCGCACTCCTAAAACTGATCTAATTTACCTTACATTAATGTGGTTATAAAGGAAGAAGGTATTATTTACCTTAATGCATTACGGTAAAAAGCCTTGTGTGTTTTTTTTATCTTAATGCATTAAGGTAAAAAACCTTCTGAGCGCAGTCCCCCCTCAGCCCCCCCCCCCCTCATACTTATCTGAGCCCGATGTCAATCTAGTGCTGTGCATGAGAGCAGCATCTCTGCTCTCTCTCCTAACTGGTTCAGAAACACCAGTGGAGCCATTGGCTTCTGCTGCTGTTAATCACAGCCAGCGAGGAGGGAGCGAGGGGTGGGGCCAAGCTTCACTGTGTGTGGCAATGGACACATGGAGCATAGCTTGGGACCGAACCTGCATGCATGCCCCAAAGTAAGCAGCTTGCTATGGGGGCACTCAGCATGGGGGAGGAGCCAGGAGCACCGGCAGGGGACCCAAGAAGAGGAGGATCGGGACTGCTCTTTGAAAAACGATTGCACAAAACAGGTAAATATGTCATGTTTGTTATTTTAAACAAACAAAAAAAAAAGTACCATTACAATCACTTTAAGTTTTTAGATTCTTTATAGACATATGTTTTTCTTTATACACAGTATTCCTCTACACAACAGCTGTTTTTTATAGGGATGTATTATATGGATATTTTATATGAGAACCTTTTATAGGACATTTAACCGTGATTACTGAGGCTAAAAATAGATATTACACTAGTATTTTGATTGCATATTTATTTTTTAATATATACATTCAAAGAAAGTGGTCAAGGAATCAAAAAAATTATTCTCTCTTATAAAGATTATTCACCAGCTTTTAAAAAGGTCCAGGTCCACATACTATCTAAACATTATTGGGGGATAAGAAACAGGTTTATTCTCACCCCTGAGATGATTGTCTCATCTGTTTGATCATTTACAGTGATAACTTTATTCTTCTATAGTCACACATTGAGCGGGGGCTCTGTACCTCTGTACCTCTGTGCTCTTTGATGCTTAGCTGTTGACAAAATGCATAAATCCTGCAACCTAACCCAAAATCTAAAATAATGCCTTTGGTCCTAATATACACTCTTTACTTAACCACTTGCCGACCGCCGGACACAGATGTACGTCGACACAATGGCATGGGCAGGCAAATGGGCGTACCTGTACGTCCCCTTAAATTTGCCGCCCAGCGGGCGTGTCCGCGCCGCCGGGGGCACGCGTGCGCCAGCTGCGTGCCTCGTGAGTGTGCTCACGGGGTCCCGTCAATTCGATGTTCCCAAGCGGCCCGCGATTGTGGTCGGCAAAGGCAGAACAGGGGGATGCCTTTGTAAACAAGGCATTCCCCTATTCTGCCTAGTGACATGTCACCGGTGACTGTTCCCCGTGATCCGGAACGCCCCTAACAGTAAGAATCACTCTCTAGTACTGACTTAACCCCTTCAGCGCCACTCAGTGTCATTTTTACTGTAATCAGTGCATTTTTATAGCACGGAACGCTGTAAAAATTACAATGGTCCCAAAAATGTGCAGATCGCAGCCATTACTAGTAAAAAAAAAATATTAATAAAAATGCCATAAAACTACCCCCTATTTTGTAGATGCTATAACCTTTGTGCAAACCAATCAAACGCTTATTGCGATTTTTTTTTACCAAAAATATGTAGAAGAATATATATCGGCCTAAACTGAGGAAAAAAAATATTTTTTAAATATATTTTTTGGGGATAATTATTATAGCAAAAAGTAAAAAATATAGAATTTTTTTCAAAATTGACGCTATATTTTTGTTTATAGCGCAAAAAATAAAAACCGCAGAGGTGATCAAATACCACCAAAAGAAAGCTCTATTTGTGGGAAAAAAAAGGACATCAATTTTGTTTGGGAGCCACGTCGCACAGCCGCGCAATTGTCAGTTACAGCGACGCAGTGCCGAATCGCAAAAAGTGGCCTGGTCTTTGGCCAGCGAAATGGTCTGGGGCTGAAGCGGTTAATTCATGTCCTAACACATCTCTATCTCTTAACATTTAATCTGACCCTAACACCTAACTTTTACCCCAACTAAACACTTAACCTAAACTAACCTTAACACTTAAACTCCCCCCTAACAATTAACTCCAGTTTTAGTCTCACTTTAAATGGTTTGTTTGGGCCAAGCTGGCCCAAACGAACAGTTTTCTTTACTAATTGATACGGCTGCTGTCAGTGCTGTATAAATTATATTTAACCTCAGCTTAATACAGTATACAGCACCATGTTCCCTGGCTACAGTATAGGGAATCCAGCCAAAGTGCTTCTCAGCCATTCACAGGAAGACTTGTATTTTTAGCAATGGATAGAAAAGCTTCCATTGATCGGCTGAATTAAGATTGTTACCTCATGCACCTGCCTCTCCACTGAGGCCAATCAGCAAAAGCCAATTCCAGTATTGTAGTAAGCATGCAGTGCTTACCAGTGGTGTATTTAGGTTATGTGTTGCCCTAGGCCTGACTGAACTCGTGCACCCCCTAATTTAAATATGACCCACCCCTCCCTGTTAAGGCCACACCCCTTCCTGTTTAAGACACACCCTACAATCTGTAAATCACACCCCCTCCTCCGCAGCACCATTCAGAAAACGCAGCGCACTTCGCACATGCAGTAGGGAACCGGACATAATGGCGACGGCAGCACCCGAGAGCCAATCCAAAAATAGTCTGGGGATGTCATTGCAGGAGCCCTGGACTTGTAAGTGTCCCAATATTGAAAGTCAGCAGCTACAGTATTTGTAGCTGCTGACTTTGGGCCCTTTCACATGGGCTGTCCGATCAGGTCCGCCTGTCACTTTTTCAGTCGGACCTGATCGGACGATTCATTCACTCCTATGGAGCGGTGGATGTCAGTGGTGACATGTCTGCTGACACCCGCTGCTATCCGATCTTGTCCACAAAATCCAGACGGATGGAGACCTGATTTACCATCCGTCTGGCAGATCAGGTGAAAATGGACAGGTGGTCTGTTCTCATCAGATCTCCCCATAGAGGAGAGCCGGGCTCTGACAGGTCCATCCCTGTGCACAGTGAGCAGAGACGAACCTGTCATCCGCCTGCTCAGCTGGGATTAACGAATCGATCCCCCACTGAGCAAAGCTGAGTCCATCAGGAGGACCGCCCGTGGGAAAGAGACCTTTTAATTTTATCATGGGGGGGGGGGGCGGTGGAACTCCTCTTTAATGAGTTTGCATGGAGCACTTTGCACATGCTGAAATCAATGCAAACTCAATAAACAGTCTACATTCAGTGAAAGTTCATGTACTGCAAAGTTTGCAGTACATGAACTTTCACTGAATGTGGACTGTTTAATGCGTTTGTAGCATGGATCACTTTGCAATATCATGATCTGTATATTCATTTCCATATTTAGCACTATGTGATTGACTGATTGGCACACGCATATTGCAATAGTAAGAAATTTATTGAAAAAAGTGTGAACGAAATGGGTCCCGCACACCCCAGAGCTTTAGGAAATAATAAGGATTAAAGGTATCAAATGATTAAGAATCAAAAAAACATCCAGTTTATTGGCACAGCTGCTAAAAATAATCAAATTTTGTACCTGCTGTCTTGAGGTGAGGGTTCCCGCCGTCGTCCTCCTCTCTCTCTCGCTCCTCCTCCTCTGGTTACAGAGAAACCCGTCCCCGCCCCGAGCTGGAAAGCAGGTGCCATGATGCCGCACGGAGGTGGGTAGGCGGAGTTACACTATGTTCACCGGCCGGGTATCTAGTAGTGACAGTCATTTATGGGGGCGGCAGTCGCCCCCCCCCTTCCAGCCAAGCGCCCATGCTGCCCATGATAGCACGGGATAGCACTCGGTCTCGGGAGGCTGTATCTGATCTGAGCGAAGGCGGCCGCAGGAAGCTATCAGCTATGTATGACTCATACATAGCTGATAGCTTCCCGCGGCCGCCTTCGCTCAGATATAGCCTCCCGAGACCGAGTGCTATCATGGATGGGTAAGTATGTATTATGGATGCTTCCCGCGGCCGCCCCCCGCTCATACAGTATGCTTCCCGCGGCCGCCCCCCGCTCATACAGTATGTGCGGGGGGCGAACGCGGGAAGCATCCATAATACATACTTACCCATCCATGATAGCACTCGGTCTCGGGAGGCTGTATCTGAGCGAAGGCGGCCGCAGGAAGCTATAGCTATGTATGTATGAGTGGGGGGCGGCCGTGGGAAGCATCCATAAATACTAGTACTACTCCATGATAGCACTTGGGGGGCTGTATCTCAGCGGGAAGCGTCAGTGCGAAGCTATGCAAGCGGGAGGCGGCCACGGGAAGATGGAAATGAGCGGGAGGATGGCTAGGGGGGGTTTTCGTGCGGGGGGCAGCTTTTTTTTGCCACCCCCCGCAAAGTGCCGCCCTAGGCCTTGTCAGCCTAGGCCAAGACACAGCACTGGTGCTTACATTCAGAAGGTTGTCAGAAGCTTGCTTCCTTAAGCAGACTGCTTGTGGCCAGTCACTTTGATTGGCTGAGAGGAATGCTGCACTCTTTCACCAGTGCACAAGTTCATGTCAGAACAGCATGTTGATTACATACAGAGAGGCTCCTTCTTCCCATTACCAGGTTCAAACAAAAGGTTTCTGGGATGCCCATAGACTGTCCCTTATCTATAGCAACCTGTCGCTAGGTCCCGCCTATCTCTCTCTCACAAGCAGGTTTCTGTCCCTAATGGTTTTCCCCACATTTCAGGGTTTTACCATATGGAAACAGCAGAGGTCCATTACTTCAGTGATATCCACTTGCTTCTGGATCCTGTACTGAACTGTCGACTTAATGCATTGAGAATGCAAGAAGTCAGTGGCTCAGCAAGGGCACCATTCAGAGAATGTTTTGCCAAATGAAAATAGGTCCTTCTCTAACTGAGGCCAAATGTAAAGGGGTCCTTCTCCCACTGACCATCAAGGTAAAGGTGCCCTTCTCCCACTCACACAAACTGTAAGAGGACCTTTCTGTCACTCACCACCATGTATACAGGCCTTGTTATGCTGACACCAAATGTAAAAGGATACTTTTCACACTAACAACCAATGTCAGGAAGTTCTTGTCCCTCTAATCAATGTGACCACCAATGTAAGGGGGTCATTCTCACACTGACCACCAATGTAAACAAGGCCTTCTCAAACTGACCACCATTGTAAGTAAGACCTTTTTTTTGCTGAACACCAATGTAACTAAGCTCTTTTCCCACTGACCACCAAGGTAAGGGACATTTACACTGACATCAAATGTAAAGGGGTATTGACACTGATCACCAATTAAAAAAGGGCATTTGCAAATGTTGAATAGACCAGGGAGAAACATACGTTGTAGAGCAAGGAAACAAAAAAAAAAACAGGACTTAACAAGCTGAGAAGTCTTCCATAGAAATGTTTCAAATATGGTACAAACAAAGATGTATGTTTATTAATTTCTCAATAAGCTTATGAAGCACCCACGCCACCCTCCTTCTCCACTCTTTGGCTCGTTCACTGGAGAGGAAGGCGCGTTGTCTCCACCATGCCCGTACCCCCTGGGTTACAGAGGTTAGGCACACTTAGTTTCCTTACGGGTCTTTGCAGTGACTCCCCTCAGTGTTGGTTTCTGTCCCTAGTGTGTAAGGACAAAAGTCTCTATGCCCGAAGTAACTCCAAGGTCCACACCAGTATATCACTCCAACGTAGAGCTTTATTTTCTTATGCATGAAAGGAGAAAGGTGTTAGGAAGACAGATGGAATTCAGGCACTCCTGGCTTCGTCGCAACTCGATCCCGAGTGGGTACAGCTCACCCGGATAGTCACCCAATGGCACTAGCAGCCGGTGTGTAGCTCGAACAGTCAATTCAGTTTCCTAATGGATGTGTCTAGGAGATTCTCTGCCACAGAATCTATAGTGTCCCAAACCTCCTGATGGTCCAGATGTTAGGCCCCCTGGTTTCCGGATTGGATGACATCCCTCCGGAGAGGTACTGGGCCCCTTCCTTAACTGTGATTCTCTCACCAGTCCTTCGGAACGGTCCTCCCCCAGCCTCCTCTTCCAGAAACGGGTACCCTCGAAAGGCGGCACCCTGGGATTCTTCCTCCCGAAGTGGGCTTCAGCTAAAGGTGCTGGGCCCAGGGCTGAAGTTGCAGTCCCAGGACTAAAGGTGCCTGGGACTGAGGCACACGTGGCCCCATGGCCTGGAGGGCCATGCACTCAAAACTGGACTCCACACAATACCTTCCCCCGGGTACAGGTCCCAGGGGTGGCAACTCAACTCCACTCCTATGGCGTTTGCCCCTTTTGTATCCCCTCCCGGCATGCACAGCAGGTCCACCACACCCACTGTACGACCGCTGAGAGGAGACACAAAATCGCTGCCCTATCACCTGTGGTTCAACCCCAAATATACACCCATACTTCTTAGGGGAGCTGCACACCAGGTGAAATAGCAACAAGACAGAGTCCAGCAATTGAAAGATTTGAGTCAGCTACCACTCAAATCACCCTTAAATTTGGCATAGCAGTCCCTAAATTTGGAACCCCTGCTACACTTAAATTAATTACAAGTTTTCCTAGTTCCAAACACCAGACTGAAGCCTCGTACACACGACCGATTTTCTCGTCCAAAACCGGCAAGAAAAGTGCCACGAGAGCTTTTTCCTCGAGAAAACCGTTCGTGTGTATGGTTTTACGACGATAAAATTGCCGTGAATCTCGACGAGAAAATAGAGAACCTGCTCTCTATTTTCTCGTCAGGATTCCAGATTTCCTCGTCGTGTTTCTCGTCGGCCTGTTTTGTGACGAGAAAATGGTTCGTGTGTATGCTTTTACGACTCTTCCAAAAGCGCGCATGCTCAGAAGCAAGTATGAGACGGGAGCGCATCTTCTGGTAAAACAAGCCTTCGTAATGGAGATAGCACATTCGTCACGCTCGAAATGATTGCATCGTTTAAATGTTGTGCATTGAAATCTTCTTTAGAATGTTACATTAATCCAAACGAATGAACTTCTTTTGCTGCTGATATTCACACAGAGTTATGACTATCTTTTTTTATCCTTTTTCATGCTGCTCTTAAGAAGATTTAGGTGTATTATATCGTGCAAGATCTTCTGAATATTTTAAATTTTTAAATTTGTCAAACTGATCTTAATTGTAATTTGGCAATGTTTTGATAGTGATCTCCCATTGAATATTTTAATATATTTCTTTTTCGTACATCACGGGACACAGAGCGACTTAGTCATTACTAATGGGTTATATAGATTACCTTCAGGTGTTGGCACTGGCCAATTCCAAACCGGAAGTACCCTCCCCTATATAAGCCCCTCCCATCCGGGAGCACCTCAGTTTTTTGCCAGTGTCTAAGGTGTTGGCCAAAGAGTAACATGTGTTTTCACTGGGCTTGCGTACAGGTTCTTTTGGGCCTTAGTAAGCTGTTCCGGATCCCACCAAAAAAGCTTCATAGCTAAACGGTCGGTGCCCGGGCCTTGCAGCAGAAGAGCAAGGTTTTGCCTGTAATGCCTCTCTTAGGAGGGCTGGACCCTGGGATCCAGAGCTCTGGTCATACCCACGACCAAGATGTTGTCTGTGCAGGGTGCTATACAGGTCCAGGGGAGTGGAATCCTTGGGAACCCGGTCCCTGAAGGTTTAATTACAATGCCTGCCGTGATAGGTGAAGTTTGGACTTCTGTGGACCAAACAAAGTCCTGCGGCGGGGATCAGGTAAGTGGGGGCCCCCAGGAACTTGGTTCTATTGGGGGAGCCCCAAGCCTAATTTGTCTTTCTGTCTGTTACCTAACGGTATTCCCGCTAATATCTGTGTATGCCTGTAACTACTGGAAATGTAAAATTTTATTAGTAGTCAAGAAAAAAAAAAAAAGGGGACCGCGGTACCTGTGTTAAACCACTAGAGGCCGCTGTAGTCCATTTTTCTTGTCATGTGGATCTTTGGTTTTCTCAAGTCAAAAGATCCAGGCAGTTGGTAAGTTTCTCTGTGGGAATCCACTTCCTCTGCCCTGTTGCTGCGCTCATCCACCGCACAGGCCCTCCGGCAAAAAGGGCCCTGGCTCCTAGTCCCTGTTTGATTTCGAAAAGGGCGCCAATGGCGCACGGGCGCGCGCGCGGGCGCGTGCACGCGCCTCCTATGAAAAAAAAGGGGCGGGGAGGGTGGATGACGCTCGATGTGCGCCGCGGCGCTTCTGCGCATGTGCAGGTGTCCCAGCATGGTTAAAAGACACAGTACAAGTGTCAGCTGGATGCAAACAGAGCTAGCAACAAACAGTGGCACACAGAGGCGGTTGATGCAGGCATCCCCATAGAAAGGCACTTTAGTGGACACCAGCTGGTATATAGCAGCAACTGTGTTAGACTATTACCAGCAAAAATTGGTGTATGACGACGGGAATACCTCAGCTTTGTGCTTAAAGGATATGTCGTCCAGACGCTCCGGAAATAGGTCTTCCAGGAAGCCAAAGGGGTCTCCATCGGGCTCTGAGGATATTGGGCATGCTTGTACTGCACCAATCTCCCCTGAGAATTCAGAGGTCAGTAGCCGTAGAAACCCCGCAGGAATGCCTGGTGCTGCGGCTGTCCCCAGTCCACCTGCTCCTGTATATATAACAGAGGAGGTTTTATCCTCAACTCTGGGAGGATTGGAAGAGAGATTAACAGCATTGATCGCTGCTTCCCTGTCACAGGAAAAGCGCGTCCGATCTCCGTCTCCTCCTTCAGAGTGCCCGTTAGTGGAGGAACAGCCCCACACAGAGATCGACCTACCTGAAGGGGATCAGGATGAGGTTGATTCAGTTATGGAGGAATCAACAGTGGAAGAACCTTTCTCAGCATCTCAGGCTGAAAGATTATGGGTTCAGTCTCTGACTAATATGGTCCGATCAGCATTTAAAATGCCTCTGGCGGAACCACCATCCACTACGGTTTCCTCGCTGGGGTCGCTAAAAGCTCCCCAGGCTGTCTGTTCCTTCCCAATCCACCCTTTATTAGAAGGGCTTATTTACCAGGATTGGGAGCATCCTGATAAAATATTTGCTCCCCCCAAGAGATTTCCGGTGATCTATCCCATGGAGGATAAGTTCATAAAAAAATGGAGGGTCCCTACAGTGGACGCAGCCATCTCTTCTGTTAACAAATCACTGACATGTCCAGTAGATAATGTTCCAATGTTCAAAGACCCAATAGATAAAAAATTGGAGTCTTTACTAAAATCTGCTTTCTCTACAGCAAGCATGGTGACACAACCTGCGGTAGCAGCGATTGGAGTCTGCCAAGCAGTGAAAGATCAGTTGAAACAAGTCTTAAGGGACTTACCAGATCAGCAGGCTCTTGCCCTAGCTGACCTGCCTAGAGCCTTGTGTTTTGCGGTGGACGCCATAAAGGATACAATCCAACAGGCCTCCCACTTTACGCTGTCTATAGTACATATGCGTAGGCTTCTGTGGCTCAAAAACTGGTCTGCTGAAGCTCCCTGTAAAAAACTGCTGGTTAGCTTCCCATTTCATGGAGAACGCTTATTTGGAGAAGATCTGGACAAATATATCCAGAAAATTTCTGCCGGTAAAAGTTCACTCTTACCGGTTAAGAACAAGGGTAGAAGTCCTTCTTTTAAGAGGCCTACTTCTCCAGTCCCTGGCACATCGGCTGTGAAACAGTTCCGACGGCCTCCGCGGTCAAATCCAGGGGGCAGAAATCAGGGACAATCACAGGGTAACAAGAAACCCTGGGTCAAGAGAGGTACAAAACCTCCCCCTAAGTCATGAAGGGTTGCCCCCACTCAGTCGGGTGAGGGGAAGACTTCAGTGGTTCACAGAGACCTGGCGGGACACCATCAGAGATGGGTGATCTCCGCAGTAAGTCTGGGATACAGGCTGGAGTTAAAAGACATTCCTCCTGCCCATTTTATAAGGTCAAACGTGCCAAGCGATCCCCAGAAGAGTGGATCCCTCCTTCTGGCACTAGAGCAACTATTGCCCCAAGGGTAATCATGAAGGTTCCCTTGAAAGAAAACGGGTTCGGGTTTTACTCGAACCTTGTCACAGTCCCCAAACCAAATGGGGACATGAGGCCCATATTAAATATAAAAGGGCTAAACAAGTTCCTACATATCAGGACTTTTTCGGATGGAGTCGATCCGATCGGTGGCCACCGCCCTACAAGGGCAGGAATGGTTAGCCTCGATCGACATAAGGGATGCTTATTTGCATATTCCCATCTGTCCGGCCCACCAGAAATTTCTACGCCTTGCAGTAGAAGGGCGCCATTTTCAGTTCAGAGCCTTACCTTTCGGTCTGGCCACGGCACCACGAGTGTTCACAAAAATTCTGGCCCTACGATTGGCCAAACTAGGAACACAAGGTGTAACGATAATGGCATATCTAGACGACTTGTTGCTGATAGACCACTCAGTGAAAAAAACTAGAAGTGGTCGTTCACAAGATAATCAAGTATCTGGAATCTCACGGTTGCATTATCAACCGAGACAAGTCAGCCCTAAAACCAGTCAAAAGCCTGGAATACTTGGGGGCTAAGACTGGATTCAAATCAGAGAAAGATTTTCTTACCTCCAGAGAAGGTGTCGTCTTTGAAAGATTTGACCCATTTAGTGGGTACAAAAAAGAAAAACCATCCATACGCCTGTGTATAAGGCTGCTGGGAAAAATGGTGGCTTCATTCGAAGCGGTACCCTACGGTCAATTCCATTCAAGGAACTTGCAGAGGGCCATACTGTCAGCCTGGAACAAAAAAGTTCAGGCTTTAGACTTACCAATGTCCCTGTCCCCTTCCGTTCGCAAGAGCCTCCATTGGTGGTTGGTGCCCCAGAATCTGGGAAGGGAAACCCTTCAGTCCGGTTTCTTGGAAGGTGGTCACTACAGTTGCCAGCCTCATAGGCTGGGGGGCAGTACTGGAGCAATGGTCTCTCCAGGGCAAGTGGTCAGAAGCAGAGAAGGCCCTGCCCACCAATCTCTTAGAGATACGAGCAGCCCGGTATGCCCTAGTAGCATGGACATCCAAACTCCAAGGGTCACCTGTCAGAATTCAATCAGACAATGCCACAGCAGTGGCATATATCAATCTCCAGGGTGGCACCAGGAGTCGTGCAGCCCAGAGGGAAGCGAATTGCATCCTGGAATGGGCAGAAAGGTATGTCACAGCCATATCCGCGGTTTTCATCCCAGGAGTGGAAAATTGGAGAGCGGACTTTTTAAGTCGCCAGCAATTATGCCCGGGGGAATGGTCTCTTCACCCCGAGGTTTTCCAGGCAATATGCCAGCGGTGGGGAACACCGGATGTAGATCTTCTAGCATCCAGATTCAACGCAAAGGTGGACAGATTTGTGTCTCGCACAAAGGATCCCCTAGCTTGCGGTTCGGATGCCCTAGTGTTCCCTTGGGATCAGTTCAAGCTGATATATGCATTCCCACCGCGATTATTCCACAGAATCAGGGTAGAAAAGAAACCAGTGATTCTGGTGGCTCCAGCATGGCCCCGAAGGGCATGGTACGCGGAGATTGTAAAAATGTCAGTGGGAAGTCCTTGGACCCTCCCACATCGTCCGGACCTGCTTTCGCAAGGACCGATATACTACCCTTCCTTACCAGCCCTAGGTTTGACGGCCTGGCTATAGAAGCCCACATTCTTAAAAAGAGAGGGCTCTCTAATCCTGTGGTATCTACCATGATCAATGCCTGGAAGCCGGTATCCAGGCAGATCTATTATAGGATCTAGAAGGCGTACATCACGTGGGGTGAGGCCAGGAAATGGCATCCACGTAAGTACGTAATAGGTAGGATTCTGGACTTCCTACAGTGGGCTGTACATAGGAAGCTTGCCTTGAGTACTATCAAGGGTCAGACGGCCTTGTCAATATTTTTTTCAAAGGCCCTTGGCTTTGCATTCATTAGTCAAAGCTTTCATACAAGGAGTGATGCGTATTAGCCCTCCGGTTAGTATTCCCATATGTCCATGGGACTTAAACCTGGTTCTGTCGGTTCTACAGAAACAACCATTTGAACCATTGCGGCACATTTTCTTGGTTCTTCTCACCAGGAAATTGATTTTCTTAGTAGCCATTTGTTCGGCTAAAAGAGTATCGGAATTAGCCGCCTTGTCCTGTAAGGAGCCATATCTGGTTATCCATAAGGACAGAGTAGTGTTACGTCCTCATCCAGCCTTCTTCCTAAGGTGGTATCGAGGTTCCATTTGAACCAAGATGTGGTTCTTCCTTCCTTTTTCCCCAAACCTAGTTCGGTAGAGGAAAAGTTATTGCATTCTTTGGATGTAGTAAGAGCAGTTAAAGCTTATCTTAAAGCCACTGCTCAGATTCGTAGAACGGATACTTTGTTTGTTCTGCCGGAAGGCCCCAGAAAGGGTCAGGCAGCATCAAAAATCTACTTTAGCCAAGTGGATTCGACAGGTCATAATACAAGCCTATGGCTTGAAAAGGAGACCGCCTCCGTTCAAAGTTAGGGCGCACTCCACAAGAGCAGTTGGAACTTCATGGGCAGTGCATCACCAAGCCTCCCTGGCTCAAGTCTGTAAGGCCACAACATGGTCCTTAGTACACACGTTTACTAGATTCTACCAGGTAGACGTCAGAAGTCAGGAGGATGTCGCCTTTGGGCGCAGTGTGTTGCAGGCCGCAAAAGAGCCTCATGCCTGATGGCGCCCAGCTTATGTATCCCTCCCCTCATTTGGCATTGCTTTGGGACGTCCCATTAGTAATGACTAAGTCGCTCTGTGTCCCGTGATGTACGAAAAAGAAAAAGGGATTTTTATAACAGCTTACCTGTAAAATCCTTTTCTTGGAGTACATCACGGGACACAGAGCTCCCACCCCTCTTTTTGGGACACTTATTGCTTGGCTACAAAACTGAGGATGGGAGGGGCTTATATAGGGGAGGGTACTTCCGGTTTGGAATTGGCCAGTGCCAACACCTGAAGGTAATCTATATAACCCATTAGTAATGACTAAGTCGCTCTGTGTCCCGTGATGTACTCCAAGAAAAGGATTTTACAGGTAAGCTGTTATAAAAATCCCTTTATTTGTTAAATTTTACACCCTATTTTTTTTAAATAAGATTGTTATTCTTTTTTTGGGTTTGGTATCTGTCCCTTTTTTTGGCTGTCAAATGTCTCTGCTTACTCCAAAGCTAAATTTTTAATTTTTTAAAAATACACATAGTCAAGTATGAACTTAAACAAAAATAACATTTATTCATGTTTGAAATAAAATAAAGAGAAGGCAGCGCTGGAGAACCTGCTGCCATTTGTGAATCCCAGGGACCCCAGAGCACACATCAACCCTGTGTGGACACTAAAATTGGGAGCTTGAGAGAAGGCCAACATTTCTGAGCACAATCTGATGCTGGCCTCCCAGAGGTCAGGAACAGCAGCAGGTGAGATATATGTCCCAAGTGTGTGGTACTACAACAGGCTGCCTTCTGTCCGAACACAATGAAGCAAGGCCATCACTTCCTCGTCTTCCTGGCAACCTTCCCTGCAACCTTTCCTGAAGCCTTCCCTGCAGCCTTCCTTCTTCGTTTGGCTGGAGGCTGGGCCACTTGAGGGGTACTCCTGTCAGGAGGAGGAGGAGGTGGAGGAGAAGGGGGTGGTGCAGAAGAAGAAGGTGGAGGTTGAGGAGAAGGGGGTGGGGCAGAAGAACAAGGTGGAGGTGGAGGAGAAGGGGGTGGGGCAGAAGAACAAGGTGGAGGTGGAGGAGAAGGGGGTGGCGCAGAAGAACAAGGTGGAGGTGGAGGAGAAGGGGGTGGCACAGAAGAACAAGGTGGAGGTTGAGGAGAAGGGGGTGGGGCAGAAGAAGAAGGTGGAGGTTGAGGAGAAGGGGGTGGGGCAGAAGAAGAAGGTGGAGGTTGAGGAGAAGGGGGTGGGGCAGAAGAAGAAGGTGGAGGTGGAGGAGGAGGTTGAGGTTGGGACAGTTGTACCACCTCACAAATAGCGGTATTGGGGGTAATTTTTTCCATTACCCCCTTGTTCAGCAAGGTGATGAGCAGGGGCTCGCATAGGAGGCGTTGCTCCATGCTCATCACCTTGAACTTTGCCTCCACTAGGCCGGCAATGGCCTCTTCAGGGGATGTGGGCTCCTTTAGGGTGGCATGGGCCTCTCGAATAAGGGTCATTGCTGCCTCACTGGTGGTCCTGTCCCTCCTGCTTCTTTTGGGAAGTCGGATGGGAGGCACCTGTGATCTGGTGCTTCTCCTTTGCCCTGCCACCTCCTGGCTGCCACTGGGCCCTGCCACCTCCTGGCTGCCACTGGGCCCTGCCACCTCCTGCCTGCCACTGGGCCCTGCCTCCTCCTGCCTGACAGTTTCCAGACCCTCCTCCTGGCTGATTTCATCCTGTGTATGAAAAAGGGACATAGTTTAATATGTTGGTTTAATCTTTGCATCCAAAATTCAGATCATGATTGAAGCAATTCGAATGTAAATCCAGAAATCATTTTGACCAATTTACAACTACATCAGATTGACTATTTAGCACCCAATTTAGGCCAGACTAATGTCTCGAGATCTTGATTTCACTTGTGGAACCCAAAATAGTTTATGTTTGTCATCTTGACATATTTGTCAAACATTAATTTTATCCCAATACATTTTCAATAAATACTATACCTGGTTCCAGATGGCCAAATCAGGTTCATCCAGGATGGCTGCCTCCTCTTGCTCCAGAGAAGGCTCAGGTTGGCTGCAGGGAAGTCTGGGGGGAAGAGTGGAGAGTGATGGCCTTGTCTCAATGTGGTCATCCAGAAAGGACATCCTGCTGTAGTACCACAAATTGGGGACATACACATCATCTGCTGCTGCTCCTGACCTCTGAGAAGCCAGGACCTTAGAGCGTTCATTCCTGTATGTGCCTCTCAAGCGCCCAATTTTAGTGTCCACCTGTTTTGCTGTGGCTGTGGGCACCTTGGTATGCACAAATGGGAGCAGGGTCTCCAGCGCTGCTTTTCTCACCCCTTTTTTTTTGTGTATGGGGTTTTTGGTCTCCCACAGAGCGGGCAGCTCCCTTACCCGGTCTATAAATTCCGCCAGGAATTCTTTGTCGCTAATAAAGACATTCATATTGTATCTGCAAGTAAAATAAATAATATATAACTAATGTGAGGCACACAGTCTAACCTCCTTAAAATCGTAGTCACCATATATATCCTACAACATTCTCCAGACAGTATAGGCCAGGGATATGCAATTAGCGGACCTCCAGCTGTTGCCAAACTACAAGTCCCATCATGCCTCTGCCTCTGGGTGTCATGCTTGATGCTGTCAGAGTATCGCTATGCCTCATGGGACTTGTAGTTTGGCAACAGCTGGAGGTCCGCTAATTTCATATCCCTGGTATAGGCCAACAATTAGTCAAAGTCACAAAATCACATACCTTCGTTCGCACGTCCGTCACTTGAACTCCTCTCTCCGCACAACGAACGTAGTATAGTCACATGTGTGTTTGCTATATATACACCACGCATGCGTCAAACTACGCACACGTCGCTCCGCACACGTCGCCCGCCCATGACGTTCTAACTAACATCTTTTCCCGGCCCCTTCTCTTTCGGCGCGCAGACAGATATGGCGGATTTACAGCAGGTGTCTGATAATTCCTCCAAAAACGAGGAGGAGACAAGCCCGGAGACCGAGGAAACGTCACGATCAAGGAGGAGATTCAAGGCATCTAATATGTCTTTTGCGGAGATGGCGGAGATGGTGGACATATTGCTCAAGTCTGATTATGACGCAAAGCATGGGCCGTATAGCAAACCTAATAGAAGGAAGGCCAAAATCCTGAAGAAAGTCGTGAAGAGTCTGAAGACGAATTTCGGGGTGAAACGCTCAAATGAGCAGCTCAGAAAGAGGTGGTCAGATCTCAAACTGAGGGAGCCAGAGCAGTTAAGGAGCATTAAGAGAATGCTAGCAAAAAGTAAGTAAAATGTACACTTTTCTGCTATTAAGGTTTTTCTCAAATTACATGTTGCTCCTTTTTGTTTATTTTCATATTGGACTCCCTTCCAAAATTTCCTAATTTCGAACTTGGTTTGGCACAGTAATCGTTCGTTACGTTACAGACACTTCGTTCGGCCACTATCCGCTGTTTTGGCTTATTTTACAGCCCCAAAAGAAAATAGACATCTGCCTGTTTTTTACAAATTGTTGTTCCTAAATTTTCGCCTAGATGATGTGTTTGTAAAGAGAATGAAATGCAAACTTTAATCAGTGTAAAGGAGAGGACACTCAGCAGCTGGTACCACATCTGTACTTTGGAGCACTATAGTGTGGGCCAACAGAACCGCCTTTTTTGGGTGTCCCACACAGGTGCATCAGTGAATTTTTGTGGTGCCTCCATGTCTAAAAATTTACATCCAAAAGGTGAATACTAAACATATTTTTGGTTCCAAATAATGCATTCATCTTTAAAATCCGCACAAACACACATTTGTACCCCACTTCCAAACAATTTAGTCTGTTTTAATTTTTCAGAGAGAATTTCAGTGTGATAAATAGACTTTTTGTTTGATTCTCATAGGGGAGAGAAGACTGGGAGGAGAACACTCCAGGGAGCACAGGAACCCCACAGCTTCACAACAACCCCAAACTCCCAAAGACCCACAACCGAAGGATGTTGAGGAAGTTGAAGTGGAGGAAGGAGAAGTGCAGGAAGGAGAGGTGGATGACGTTGTGGAACTGGTCACCACAACAGGTCAGTATCTGTCACCACAGCTTCAGGTAAGAGATGTAGGCCTGCAGAGTTATAATACCTTTTTATTTTGTTTTTAGGGGATGTAAATGTTGTGGTGAAGGATAGTACACGTTTCTCTGCTGACAGTGCCCTCTGAATAATACAGCAAGTGATGGAATGTAGCACGGAACTGGACAGAATAAAACAAATAATTCATGTGATGGATCAAACATTTAAAGACATTCTAGATGTATTGGGGAGAATCGAATAAGTCAACCAAACCCCCATTTTTGTTTCAGGAATGACTGTTCTTCAACCTTTTAAACTCTTTTTGACAATCAAACCAGCCAAAAATGTAATATGCACACAGTGTGTCAACATGTGCTATCTGCCATCAGGGGATATCCATGTACGTCTTTTGGGGGTGCAACCGCTTCCTCGTATCTAAAGTAGGTGAACTGAGGAAGGGGTTGCACCCCCAAAACACGTCCATTGATCACCCCTGATGGCAGATAGCACATGTTGACAATAGGGATCAGGAGTCTAAAATCCCTATTGGAAATTACTTTAAAATGTGTGCATATTCAATTTTTGGCTGGGCAAGGGGTGGCAAGACCCCATATTATGACGGGCACATAGAGACATAGTTTGTGTAAGTGAATGTCTCAGATTGCTCAGAGATATCCAAAGTTGTACTTTTTGGAATGCAACTGTTGTTTTTGTATTTTCCTAAGAAAAGAATTGGCGGTTTGTGGCCAGGACAAAAAAAAATTTTTAAAAAGTAAACATGTGTGTAAATGTGCACAGAGTAAAATGTTTGAACACAAACAACGTGTAGCTTCTTTTTTCGATACGCTCTAACCTTATTTGTGTTTTTTTTAAGGTTACATAGTGAAATGGTTGTTATTTACTAAAGGAAAATACACTTGGCACTACAAATGCACTAAGACAAACTAAGAGACAGGTGTGAGGGGGTTAGCTCGGCAGCGGGTGTGTGTGACCCCCGAGATGGGCTCCCCACACAAAAACAGGCCCAGCAAACGGAGGTTGTGGTTTTCAAAATCAAAAAGGTGCGGTTTATTTTCTATTTACAGTGACAAAACACAGCAAAGCAAAAGAAACATAAACAAAATAAATCCTGGTCAACTTGACCTCTGACTAAACATACAGGTTTCCTAACTAACAACTGGGATCAGCCTAGTGCTGTCCTAGTCCCTAAGTCCCTGGTTTTAAATGTCCAAGCAAATAGCCACACAGGCTTTGTCTCACCACACAGGGGTTCACTCTCCCTAGACAGTCCACACAGGTCTGGTTCCAGGCATGAGCTAACATCTAATGAAGCTGGGAGTTCTTATAGAGGCCTAAATGAGCTGACAAGGTTCAGCTGGTCTCCTCATCTCTGTCTGCACGACGCCCCACACTCTCCCTAGAGGTATGAGTCATCCATGAGCCCACTAGCCTTATACAACTCTCCACCTAGTTGTATAAGTCGGCGTAAAGCCTGAATCTGGGCGAAATATATCTACCCCCCTGGATGCAACCAGGTGACTTTACCTTCCTGCTGTCACATACCCCCCCCTCTTGTTTTAACCTCGGGGTTGGAACACCAGCAATCAGGCATTCATGTACTCGAGACAAAGCATCCACATTCCCCATTTGAACGCCAGGGCGATGCTTTACTGTGAAGTTGAATTCCTGGAGGGCCAGGAACCACCTATTCACTCTTCTATTTGTTTCCTTGTTTTGAGCCATCCACTTTAACGGAGCGTGATCCGTAACCATGTCAAAGTGCCTACCTAGCAGGTAGTACCGAAGGGAATCTAGAGCCCACTTCACCGCTAAACACTCCTTTTCAACGGTGGCGTAATTTACCTCATGGGACTTCAACTTCCTGCTGAGGTAAATGACTGGGTGCTCTTCCCCGTTCCAGACCTGGGACAATACTGCTCCTAACCCCACATCTGACGCATCACTTTGTACGACAAAGTCTTTAGAGAAGTCGGATGAGTACAACACTGGCTGGCTACATAAGGCTTGTTTCAAGAATTGGAATGCTGCCTCAGCCTCGGGGGTCCATTTAATCATGACCGACCCTTTCCCCTTCGTCAGGTTGGTTAGGGGCACAGCCTTAGAAGCAAAGTGGGGAATGAATCGCCGATAATACCCAGCGATTCCCAGAAAGGCTCGTACCTGCTTCTTGCTGTTGGGACGTGGCCAACTCTGGATGGCCTCGACTTTGTTGAGTTGGGGTTTTATTACTCCCCTCCCAATGGTGTACCCAAGATATTTGGCCTCCTCCTGCCCAATGGTACACTTCTTGGGGTTAGCCGTAAACCCCGCTTCCCGAACAGAGTCCAGGACTGCTTGCACTTTTGGCAGATGTGAGGCCCAATCTGTGCTATGGACAATTATGTCATCCAGGTAAGCCGCAGCATACTTCCGATGGGGCCTCAGCATCTGGTCCATTTTCCGCTGGAATGTGGCCGGCGCATTCTGTAACCCGAACGGCATTCTTTTATATTGGAACGCCCCGTCTGGGGTTACAAATGCGGTTTTCTCTTTGGCCGACTTGGCCAGGGGGATTTGCCAATACCCTTTTGTGAGGTCAAGAGTCGTCATGTATCGGGCTGTTCCCAGCCGGTCGATCAACTCATCTATACGTGGCATGGGGTAGGTGTCAAATTTTGTAACTTTGTTCAACTGACGAAAATCGTTACAAAATCGCCAGCTCCCATCCGGTTTAGGCACCAACACAATGGGACTAGACCAATCACTTTGGGACTCCTCTATCACCCCTAAGTTCAGCATTTTCTGTACTTCCTCCCGTATTGCCTCCCGTCGGGCCTCTGGGATCCGATAGGGTTTTAACTTCACCCTTTCACCGGGCGGGGTAATGATGTCATGCTCTACCCCAGATGTTTGTCCCGGCAGCTCAGAGAATACCTCCTTGTTGCGAAGCACAAACTCCTTAACCTCCTGTTGTTGGGGTTGTGACAAGGTGGCTGCTATTCCAACCTCAGGAATCACGCAACCAGTTTGAGCTGGTGACCAAGTGTCTGCGACTAGGGACTCTCTATCCCTCCAGGCTTTCAACAGATTAACGTGATAGATCTGTTCGGGCTTTCGCCTTCCTGGTTGTCTGACCTTGTAATTCACTTCGCTCACTTTTTCCATTATCTCGTAGGGGCCTTGCCATTTGGCAAGGAATTTACTTTCAACCGTAGGGACAAGTACCAGTATCCTATCCCCCGGGGAAAAGGTACGGGTCTTGGCTCCACGGTTGTACACTCTCTGCTGTGCTAACTGCGCTTGGGCCAAATGTTCCTTCACGATGGGCATTACCTGTGCAATTCGGTCTTGCATCAGGGCGACATGCTCAATCACACTCCTGTGGGGAGAACTCTCACTTTCCCAAGTTTCCTTGGCAATATCCAACAGCCCTCTTGGGTGTCTCCCATACAGTAACTCAAAGGGGGAGAATCCCGTAGAGGATTGGGGCACCTCCCTAATAGCAAACATCAGATAAGGAAGTAGACAGTCCCAATCCTTTCCATCTCTATCCACCACTTTCTTCAACATTTGTTTTAGGGTTTTGTTGAACCTTTCAACCAGCCCATCGGTTTGGGGGTGATACACAGATGTACGTAATTGCGTCACTTTGAACAATTTACACAGCTCCTTCATAACCCGGGACATAAAGGGTGTACCTTGGTCCGTAAGCAGTTCTTTACAAATACCCACCCGGCTAAACACAAGAGATAGCTCTTTGGCTATGGTTTTGGCCGAGGTATTTCGGAGAGGGATCGCTTCTGGATAACGGGTGGCATAGTCCATTATAACTAATATGTACTGGTGCCCCCTAGCGGACTTGATTATAGGACCTACCAAATCCATGGCGATCCTCTCAAACGGGACCTCAATGATGGGTAGAGGGACCAGCGGGCTACGGAAATGTGGCATCGGGGCTGACCTCTGACACACAGGGCAGGAGGAACAATAATTTTCTATGTCCTTCATCACCCCCGGCCAATAGAATCTCTGTAATACCCTCTCTCGGGTTTTCTCTGTCCCCAGATGACCTCCAAGAATGTGCCCATGGGCCAACTCCAACACCAACTTCCTGTAAGGTTTGGGCACCACAAGCTGCTCAACGGTTTCTTCTGCCCTTTTTGCCACCCGATACAGTAGGTCCTTCTCTACGCTGAAGTATGGGTAAGTGCAGGTATTATCTGGGTTCACTAACTCGCCATCTATTTTCACTACGTTTTCCCGTGCCTTTATTAGGGCGGGGTCTTTCAACTGTTCTGTGGCAAAGTTTTCCCTGTGAACCTCAAGATCAGAAAACTCCACAGACGGTAGGTTTTCGTCTGAGGAGGTGGGCTCCTCTCCAGTTTCTTGAGTCTCCCCTGCCAATACTGATAAGGGAAATTCCGGAGAGTCCTCACCACTCTCAGGGGAGTTCTGGCTATCACATTCCTGGTACATAGGGGCACCAGTGGGGGGCTCAGGATCATCCCACAGTTCCCAGAACTTCGGAAAATCCCTTCCCACAATGGCGTCATGCGGTAACTGAGATACTAAGCCCACTGGATGAGAGAGGGTACCTTTGGGGGTCTCGAAACACACTGTAGTCACTGGATACTCTCGGGTGTCCCCATGCACACAAATAACAGCTACCTTGCTATTCCCAGAGACCTCTGTTTTAACTAACTCAGCCTTTATCAGGGTCACAAGGCTACCTGAATCCAACAATACCACAACATTTCTACCATTAACACACATTTTGCATAAATGTTTCTCAGTTCCTCGAATGGCAGTGCATGCGACTGTCGCACACAGCGACTGACGTCTGCCCGTCAGAAAGTCACACTGCATGGGTTCCTCCACAACCGGGCAATTGGCTGCAATATGTCCCGCTTGCCGGCAGCGGTAGCAAACGATCCTTCTTGCGGCCTCTTGAGCCGCTGATTTCCCAGGCTGTTCTCGCCAAACTTGGGGTAGAGCTCCCACCCTCTCACTCTCTCCACCCTCACCCCTTGGAATCCTCTTATCCGCCCCTGGGGATGGTCTGGTCTTAGGGTGGAAAGTCCGAGTGTCTCTGGAAGAGGCCGTCAGGTTCTCTGTAGCCAAGTATTTCTCCACACGATCCACAAGACCATCGGCCGTCTCTGGGTCTCCATGGCTTACCCACTTTTGGATGGCAGTAGGAAGAGCTCTCAAAAACCGATCCATTACAACACGTTCCACAATCTTTGGTGCGGACAAAGTCTCTGGCTGTAGCCACTTTCTGCTCAGGTGAATGAGATCATACATTTGAGACCTGGGGGGTTTTCCAAGCTGGAAAGTCCAGTTATGCACACGCTGAGCCCGGACAGCCTGGGTGACACCCAGCCTTGCCAATATTTCAGCTTTTAGCATCACATAGTCTTTTGCTTGGTTAGGCTCTAGGTCATAGTAAGCTTTCTGCGATTCACCAGTTAACAGAGGAGCCACCAGTCCAGCCCACTGCTCCTCAGGCCACTTTTCTCTTTCAGCGGTCCTTTCAAATGTGGTCAAAAATACCTCTGGATCATCCTCTCCAGTCATTTTTGTCAATAAACGACTCACCCCAAAGGACGCGGTATTAGTGGGACGGCTTTCCTCACTGGTCTGCGGACGTTGCTGCATTACTGCTTCCATCTGTTGTTGTAGTCTCTGCTCTTGCTTCTGCAACAGGTCTATGAAGCGGGCCTCAGATTGCTGCTGGGCTTGTTGCTGAGCCTCCAGACTCTGTTGCAAAGTTGCGTTTGTCTGCTGCTGGGCTGCAAGGCTCTGTTGATGAGCTTGCTGCTGGGCTGCGAAGTTCTTTTGCAAACCTGCATTTGTTTGCTGTTGATTGGCATTTGCTAGAGCCAGCTGCTTCAGTATCTCCTCCATGCTGGCTTAAAAAAAAAACTACCTGCATTCTCCACCAACTGTGAGGGGGTTAGCTCGGCAGCGGGTGTGTGTGACCCCCGAGATGGGCTCCCCACACAAAAACAGGCCCAGCAAACGGAGGTTGTGGTTTTCAAAATCAAAAAGGTGCGGTTTATTTTCTATTTACAGTGACAAAACACAGCAAAGCAAAAGAAACATAAACAAAATAAATCCTGGTCAACTTGACCTCTGACTAAACATACAGGTTTCCTAACTAACAACTGGGATCAGCCTAGTGCTGTCCTAGTCCCTAAGTCCCTGGTTTTAAATGTCCAAGCAAATAGCCACACAGGCTTTGTCTCACCGCACAGGGGTTCACTCTCCCTAGACAGTCCACACAGGTCTGGTTCCAGGCATGAGCTAACATCTAATGAAGCTGGGAGTTCTTATAGAGGCCTAAATGAGCTGACAAGGTTCAGCTGGTCTCCTCATCTCTGTCTGCACGACGCCCCACACTCTCCCTAGAGGTATGAGTCATCCATGAGCCCACTAGCCTTATACAACTCTCCACCTAGTTGTATAAGTCGGCGTAAAGCCTGAATCTGGGCGAAATATATCTACCCCCCTGGATGCAACCAGGTGACTTTACCTTCCTGCTGTCACACAGGAAACAAACAAAAGTTAAAAGTTGAAATCAGAATTTTATTTAGCTCATTCTCCATGAATCTTTAGGCATAGCCTGGCATAGAAATTGCCCCCCTACCCGTGAAATATTGCATATATTTCTCCCGAACCTCACGGGCATTTTGAGGGGGCAAGCCAGGACGGGCAGATTCAAGGCCCGGCAGGGGATTTGCAGATGAAAGTCCAGCCTCAGGCAATACTGTGGCCATATAAGAAGTGGATTTTCTGCTGAGAAAGTTGTGTAGCACACAGCAGCATAAAACTACATAGTTTATTTTGTAGTCCGCCAAGTGGATGGAAGTCATAAAAATGCGAAACCGGCTGGCCATTATGCCGAAGGCATTTTCAACGACTCTTCGGCCCCTGGCCAGCCGGTAATTGAACACCCTCTTCTCTGGGGTCAGGGTCCTCTGAGGAAATGGCTTCATAAGATGCGGTCCGAGCCTGAAGGCTTCATCAGCCAAAAAAACAAAGGGGAGTCCTTCAACATTCCCTGCATCCGGTGGCAATGCAAGGTCGTCACTCTGGAGACGGAGGGCAAACTCCGTCTGGATGAAGGATCCCCCATCGGACATCCGGCCATTCTTCCCTACATCAACATAGAGGAATTCATACCGTGCTGACACCACCGCCATCAGCACAATGCTATGAAACCCCTTGTAGTTGAAGTAGTAGGACCCAGAACGGGGTGGCGGCACGTTGCGGACGTGCTTCCCGTCTATGGCACCACCGCAGTTGGGGAAGTCCCACCGCGTGGCAAACTCCGATGCCACAGTCTGCCATTCCTGTGGCGTGGAAGGAAGCTGGGGAGTCAAACAAGATGAAAAAAAATTAGAATTTAAAAATATTACATTACAAGGAGATTATAATAAAAAACATTAGAGGCCAACATCAATCAAATTCTCTGTTTATTAATCTGTTTTTAAGAAGTATAATGGAAGGCTCATGTTTCAGATTCATCACCCCCTCTGATGGTCCATTAAAAAAATATTTGGGGGGGGGTAGATGTGTTTGGCCACAGGATAGCATTGCAGTGGCGGTGCGTCCAGAGTGGGCGCTGGAACACTGCCCCCTCTCTCCTGTGCCCGTCACTCCGAACAATACATCGGTTCATGCCTTGCATTAACCTATGTATTGTCAATGCCGCCCACTATTCAGGTGGGTGGCCCCCTGTTAAGCGACCAACATATGAATAACTGCAGCATTTATGGGGTGAAAATTGCATATCAGATACAGGGAGGCAAATAGGCTTGCACATTACAGCCTGAGGGATGTAATTGGCTTCATAAAAGTTAAATAGGTGACGCAGGGGGGGGGGACATTCCTTGGGTAAACACTGACAGGCTGCTCTGCCAATCATGTTCACCAAGTCTGTTTAATGGTAACATGATTGGCTGATGCAACATCAAGGGCAGGAGAAGACATCAAGGACAGAAGAAGGATGGCGCTGACCACAAGAAGGTAAGTGAAGGGCTGGGGGGAACAAAATGGCTGCATTGGAGGGAACAAAATGGCTGCATTGGAGGGAACAAAATGGCTGCATTGGAGGGAACAAAATGGCTGCATTGGAGGGGGCAACTGGGGGCGTTTAATAGGCACAGTCGCAAAAAAGGAGGAAGTTTATTTCCTAAATTGGGGTTGGACCCCCAATCATTTGGAGCAACAGACGCCCCTGCTGGAAAGCTTAGTGAAGGGACATATGCATGGAGGAGAAAAAAGGGGCATTTAAAAACTTCCAGCATGCATGGGGACAAAGGGGACATTCTCAGCATATTGCAATCATGGTAATTAGGGAAGGATGAAAGAAATACAATACATTAGCATACATGGAATACATAAAATGTGATGTTGATGGAGAAAACTTACCCTAATATAGTCCTCCTGCAGGACTTGTATAATAGCAGAACAGGTGTCTGGGATTATGAGGCCCAGAGCCTGGGGGGAGATGCCTGTCGTGAACTTCAAGTCCTGAAGACTTCTCCCTGTTGCCAGATAACGTAACGTGGCGATGAGCCTCTGCTCAGCACTGATGGCTTCCCACATAACGGTGTCCTTCCTGGTAATATAGGGGGACACCAAAGCCAACAGTTCCTGAGAAACGGGGTCAGACATCTGCAGAAAATTCCTGTAGTCCTCAGGATTATTCTCGACGATCTCCCGCAGCAGAGGCATATAGCAGAATTGGTCCCGCTGGAGCAACCAATTCTTGGTCCATGAACTCCTCCTCACACCGTTCATGGACTGGTCTTGGTCCAAAACAAGCAGACCAACACCAAGCGCACGCACAGCACGAACTCGACGACGAGAACGTCCAGGCGACATGGCTAGGAAACGGTCGTCTTATCAGAACGTACAGAACAGAACGCACTTTAGAACAGCAAGGCCTATGAATAACGAACTGAAAATCAGAAACGAACGGGCAAGAACGCACTGTAAAACAGATACGACCTGCCTAGACGCCCTGAAAGTCAAGATACGAACCCACAAGCACAAACTGAACCTCAGAAAATGAACTGAAAAGCACGAAGACTGAAAAGCGCGAATCGTCTCTTCCCAAACTTTTACTTCACACGCGGTAACACGAGATCAGCAAAAAAGGGATTTTTATAACAGCTTACCTGTAAAATCCTTTTCTTGGAGTACATCACGGGACACAGAGCGACTTAGTCATTACTAATGGGTTATATAGTTTACCTTCAGGTGCTGGCACTGGCAACTTTCAAACCGGAAGTACCCTCCCCTATATAAGCCCCTCCCATCCGGGAGCACCTCAGTTTTGTAGCAAAGCAATAAGTGTCCCAAAAAGAGGGGTGGGAGCTCTGTGTCCCGTGATGTACTCCAAGAAAAGGATTTTACAGGTAAGCTGTTATAAAAATCCCTTTTTCTTTTTCGTACATCACGGGACACAGAGCGACTTAGTCATTACTAATGGGACGTCCCAAAGCAATGCCAAATGAGGGGAGGGACACATAACTGGGCGCCATCAGGCATGAGGATCTTTTGCGGCCTGCAACACACTGCGCCCAAAGGCGACATCCTCCTGACTTCTAACGTCTACCTGGTAGAATCTAGTAAACGTGTGTACCGAAGACCATGTTGCGGCCTTACATACTTGAGCCAGGGAGGCCTGGTGATGCACTGCCCATGAAGTTCCAACTGCTCTTGTGGAGTGCGCCCTAACTTTGAACGGAGGCGGTCTCTTTCTCAAGCCATAGGCTTGTATTATGACCTGTCGAATCCACTTGGCTAAAGTAGATTTTGATGCTGCCTGACCCTTTCTGGGGCCTTCCGGCAGAATAAACAAAGTATCCGTTCTGCGAATCTGAGCAGTGGCTTTTAGATAAGCTTTAACTGCTCTTACTACATCCAAAGAATGTAATAACTTTTCCTCTACCGAGCTAGGTTTGGGGAAAAAAGAAGGGAGAACCACATCTTGGTTCAAATGAAACCTCGATACCACCTTAGGAAGGAAGGCTGGATGAGGACGTAATACTACTCTGTCCTTATGGACAACCAGATATGGCTCCTTACAGGACAAGGCGGCTAATTCCGATACTCTTTTAGCCGAACAAATGGCTACTAAGAAAATCAATTTCCTGGTGAGAAGAACCAAGGAAATGTGTTGCAATGGTTCAAACGGTTGTTTCTGTAGAACCGACAGAACCAGGTTTAAGTCCCATGGACATATGGGAATACTAACCGGAGGGCTAATACGCATCACTCCTTGTATGAAAGCTTTGACTAGTGAATGCGAAGCCAAGAGCCTTTGAAAAAATATTGACAAGGCCGAAATCTGACCCTTGATAGTACTCAAGGCCAGCTTCCTATCTACAGCCCACTGTAGGAAGTCCAAAATCCTACCTATTACGTACTTACGTGGATGCCATTTCTTGGCCTCACACCATGTAATGTACGCCTTCCAGATCCTATAATAGATCTGCCTGGATACCGGCTTCCTGGCATTGATCATGGTAGATACCACAGGATTAGAGAACCCTCTCTTTTTTAGAATGTGGGCTTCAATAGCCAGGCCGTCAAACCTAGGGCTGGTAAGGAAGGGTAGTATATCGGTCCTTGCGAAAGCAGGTCCGGACGATGTGGGAGGGTCCAAGGACTTCCCACTGACATTTTTACAATCTCCGCGTACCATGCCCTTTGGGGCCACGCTGGAGCCACCAGAATCACTGGTTTCTTTTCTACCCTGATTCTGCGGATTAATCGCGGTGGGAATGCATATATCAGCTTGAACTGATCCCAAGGGAACACTAGGGCATCCGAACCGCAAGCTAGGGGATCCTTTGTGCGAGACACAAATCTGTCCACCTTTGCGTTGAATCTGGATGCTAGCAGATCTACATCCGGTGTTCCCCACCGCTGGCATATTGCCTGGAAAAACCTCGGGGTGAAGAGACCATTCCCCGGGCATAATTGCTGGCGACTTAAAAAGTCCGCTCTCCAATTTTCCACTCCTGGGATGAAAACCGCGGATATGGCTGTGACATACCTTTCTGCCCATTCCAGGATGCAATTCGCTTCCCTCTGGGCTGCACGACTCCTGGTGCCACCCTGGTGATTGATATATGCCACTGCTGTGGCATTGTCTGATTGAATTCTGACAGGTGACCCTTGGAGTTTGGATGTCCATGCTACTAGGGCATACCGGGCTGCTCGTATCTCTAAGAGATTGGTGGGCAGGGCCTTCTCTGCTTCTGACCACTTGCCCTGGAGAGACCATTGCTCCAGTACTGCCCCCCAGCCTATGAGGCTGGCATCTGTAGTGACCACCTTCCAAGAAACCGGACTGAAGGGTTTCCCTTTTTCCAGATTCTGGCACCAACCACCAATGGAGGCTCTTGCGAACGGAAGGGGACAGGGACATTGGTAAGTCTAAAGCCTGAACTTTTTTGTTCCAGGCTGACAGTATGGCCCTCTGCAAGTTCCTTGAATGGAATTGACCGTAGGGTACTGCTTCGAATGAAGCCACCATTTTTCCCAGCAGCCTTATACACAGGCGTATGGATGGTTTTTCTTTTTTGTACCCACTAAGTGGGTCAAATCTTTCAAAGACGACACCTTCTCTGGAGGTAAGAAAATCTTTCTCTGATTTGAATCCAGTCTTAGCCCCCAAGTATTCCAGGCTTTTGACTGGTTTTAGGGCTGACTTGTCTCGGTTGATAATGCAACCGTGAGATTCCAGATACTTGATTATCTTGTGAACGACCACTTCTAGTTTTTTTCACTGAGTGGTCTATCAGCAACAAGTCGTCTAGATATGCCATTATCGTTACACCTTGTGTTCCTAGTTTGGCCAATCGTAGGGCCAGAATTTTTGTGAACACTCGTGGTGCTGTGGCCAGACCGAAAGGTAAGGCTCTGAACTGAAAATGGCGCCCTTCTACTGCAAAGCGTAGACATTTCTGGTGGGCCGGACAGATGGGAATATGCAAATAAGCATCCCTTATGTCGAACGAGGCTAACCATTCCTGCCCTTGTAGGGCGGTGGCCACCGATCGGATCGACTCCATCCGAAAAAGTCCTGATATGTAGGAACTTGTTTAGCCCTTTTATATTTAATATGGGCCTCATGTCCCCATTTGGTTTGGGGACTGTGACAAGGTTCGAGTAAAACCCGAACCCGTTTTCTTCCAAGGGAACCTTCATGATTACCCTTGGGGCAATAGTTGCTCTAGTGCCAGAAGGAGGGATCCACTCTTCTGGGGATCGCTTGGCACGTTTGACCTTATAAAATGGGCAGGAGGAATGTCTTTTAACTCCAGCCTGTATCCCAGACTTACTGCGGAGATCACCCATCTCTGATGGTGTCCCGCCAGGTCTCTGTGAACAACTGAAGTCTTCCCCTCACCCGATTGAGTGGGGGCAACCCTTCATGACTTGGGGGGAGGTTTTGTACCTCTCTTGACCCAGGGTTTCTTGTTACCCTGTGATTGTCCCTGATTTCTGCCCCCTGGATTTGACCGCGGAGGCCGTCGGAACTGTTTCACAGCCGATGTGCCAGGGACTGGAGAAGTAGGCCTCTTAAAAGAAGGACTTCTACCCTTGTTCTTAACCGGCAAGAGTGTACTTTTACCGGCAGAAGTTTTCTGGATATATTTGTCCAGATCATCTCCAGATAAGCGTTCTCCATGAAATGGGAAGTTAATCAGCAATTTCTTACAGGGAGCTTCAGCAGACCAGTTTTTGAGCCATAGAAGCCTACGCATATGTCTACAGACAGCGTAAAGTGGGATGCCTGTTGGATTGTATCCTTTATGGCGTCCACCGCAACACAAGGCTCTAGGTAGGTCAGCTAGGGCAAGAGCCTGCTGATCTGGTAAGTCCCTTAAGACTTGTTTCAACTGATCTTTCATTGCTTGGCAGACTCCAATTGCTGCTACTGCAGGTTGTGTCACCATGCTTGCTGTAGAGAAAGCAGATTTTAGTAAAGACTCCAATTTTTTATCTATTGGGTCCTTGAACATTGGAACATTATCTACTGGACATGTCAGTGATTTATTTACACAAGAGATGGCTGTGTCCACTGTAGGGACCCTCCATTTTTTTTTTTTTATGAACTTATCCTCCATGGGATAGATCACTGGAAATCTCTTGGGGGGAGTAAATATTTTACAGGATGCTCCCAATCCTGGTAAATAAACCCTTCCAATAAAGGGTGGATTGGGAAGGAACAGACAGTCTGGGGAGCTTTCAGCGACCCCAGCGAGGAGACAGTAGTGGTTGATGTGAAAAAAAGGGGGGGACAGCGGGTATACTCAGTACCCAGGGATTTTTTGAAAACACGGTGCTTGATAGAGATAAACACAATTGTCAAAATCAATAAAAGATTACATTTTATTACATGAAGCATAAAAACAATACACAAAATTATTAACCATCCTTCAAGATATGTAGGTCAGTTTTCAAAAAGATGCAATTCACTGCTTGATTTCCACTCAACTAGTTTCGCTCCCAGCAGAGCTTCTTCAGGAGTGTAATAGAGTAATAGCAGGTTTAAACTGTGAATACAGGATGTACAACAATTAGCAACATAGAATGGTTAAAAGTATGTAAGACTTTAATGTTGAACATTTCAGAAAAATTGATAAATTGACGTGCCCAAAGCACGCTAATGGTTAAGTAGTTCATAAGGGTAGATCATTAACACAATAGATCCGTTCACACTGAAATGGTGATGGCCCATGCTGAGCATCATACAAACACATATGTATACACTCACCGACTTACATGTGTGGCTACAAACTGGAAGAACAAATGGCATTTCCACTGGTATTAGTTGACCGGTTTGCCCAATCCACTGAAACAACCCATAGGGTTAGCAACCACAAGGGTAAAGAAAATCTATTGAAGACTGGAAATAGAAAGCATACAAAAGGTATATAGTGAATAGATGTTAAATCTAGCAAATTCAACATAATTCATCCTGAAATGGATGGAAAGACAACCTCTTACCTTGAGAGGTTGTTAATATGGGTCACTAGATCCAAAGTCAGCAGTATGCCAATAGGGAGTTGTAAAAATCCTATATAGAGCACAAAGTGTCTATTTGTGCTAAGAACGACAAACCCTCGGGCTGAATGATTGGAAACACATAGTGAAAAAATAACTTCACTGGTTACATTGCACTCAAGATGGTTGGGTGGGATGGATGAGCTGGTCACCAGCTGTAAATAAAAAAATATAGCAGACAAAGTGATGAGCAACCTCGGCCACTGCGAGGAGAAAGTTATCAACACAGCGGACAAGCGATTGTCCATAACAGCAGCCTACCTGGGCAAGTTGAAAAGGGGTCAAAATCCGTCCGGCTGGAGCAGGTATATCTCCAAGCCCCAGGGCGGCGAAAGATCCTCGCAGACTGTCGGCGGACCGGAGCCGCATTTAAAATACCCCCATCGCGGCGGCGTCTGACGTCATCGCCGCGATGCGGACGTACATTGGTGGATCAATGATGACGCGCACCGCCGTCCAAGAGTTGGACTGGCGTGAGCGTCATTGAGACAGCAGCCAACGTGGCGTGTCACACACCAAGCGAGGTGTGTGTCAGTCAGCTGGACGCTGCTGAGGCCAGCCGCGCCATCTTGAATAAGGGAAAACAGAATATATAGATAATAGTAAATGAACCCAGCGTCATTGAGAGAGTGGGAACAAGAATATATATGGTGTAATGACATTAATAATCAAAATCTATATTGAAGCAGCGCAGGTGGAACTCACAGAATGACTGTCAACATTGATCATCAATTTGGGGCACCCCATTGAAAGCTCGACTGGCATCACGAGTATATCAAAGCAGGGGGCCCCCGGGCGTCCGTATGGTTGCCCGGGGTGAATCATGAATTGAGCCAGTCAGCAAATACCAGATGCAATATAGAGAAAATAAATTTGGTTTGAAATTTTTTTTTTATTATTATACAGGGACAGGGATTATACTATTTTCCAGGAAATTACTATTCCGAGTTCTTTATGACAAACCCGAAGATCAGTCTCAGACTACCACTCTGGCCAATCCTTTATGGCAGGAAATGAACATTGAGGACTTAAAGGCTCTTGAGGAACTCATGGAGCTATGGGAGGAGGGCAACGTTGACCTCACGGACCTTGATGAGGCACGGGCTCTAGAGGAACAGTGTATGTCAACGTTGCCCTCCCTTTCCCCCCAGGCCCCATCCTCCTCTAATCCTTTGGTAATAAAATCTGTTCAACGGGAATACAAACCCAAATCCAATTTATTCCCGTTACTACAGGGAAATCCTAATATTTGGGCTTTCACAAAACAGGTGACGTTGGAGATAAACCAGTCAAACTGGAAATCACAGGCCGATTCCAATCTTAGTGATTCTCAACGTGAGGCATTGCGATCTCTACAGCTCAACAAAGAGATTATCATCAAGCCCTCCGACAAGGGGGGCAACTTGGTGGTTATGAACTGTTGTGACTATGAGCAAATGGTCATGAACCTACTGACCAACAAAAGTTGGTACCGGAAAGTATCTAGTGCTCATTTGCATCTGGTTACTGAACGGTACAGACATTTGATCGGCAGTGCATATCATGATGGTTTAATCACCAAAAAAACTTGGGAATTTCTCAGTGTCACCAATCCTAGAACCCCCACTCTCTATGCATTACCTAAAGTTCACAAGAACTTGTCCTCTCCCCCGGGACGTCCTATTGTCTCGGGCAATGGTTCCCTGACAGAGACGGCTAGTCAACTGATCGATGACTTTCTCAGACCTCATGTTGAAGGGCTGGTATCGTATCTACAGGATACAACTGACCTTTTAAGAACCTTAGATGGCATTTCTGTGCCTGAGGGATCTTGGTTGGTGGCACTTGATGTTGAGGCCCTCTACAACTCCATACCACACCAACTTGGTGTGGAGGTTGTGGAGGGCTTCATCACCGAGGATAGGGGCATCTCTCGGGCCTATATCTCGTTCATTTTGAACCTTCTCGAATTCATTTTATCTAACAATATTTTTTTGTTTGGAGACTCCCACTACCTCCAGATACAGGGGGTGGCAATGGGGACCAAGTGTGCCCCCTCCTACGCGAACCTGTATCTGGGGGGGTGGGAGAGAAACCTCTTCTTTAGAGAGGATTTACAGAGCCATTTGGATTTTATCCCAATATGGCGACGATTCATTGACGATATTTTCTTTATTTGGACCGGCCCCAGAGATGCCCTTACCACTTTCCTTGATTCCTTAAAGATCAATAACTTTAATCTCAAATTCACTTTTGAAATTAGCCAAAGGGAGTTGACCTTTCTGGATCTCAAAATCAACATCAAAACTGATGGTACCATCAGCACCTCCCTTTATCGTAAATCTTCGGCTGGAAACTCCCTGCTACATGCAGGGAGTGCCCATCCCAAACCTCTGATCTCAAGTGTGCCCTATGGGCAATATTTGAGATTGCGGCGGAACTGTAGCAGTTCAAAGGACTTTGAACATGAGGCTAAACTATTGAGGGCCCGTTTTTTAGAACGAGGTTACAGCAACAAGTGCCTTAAAAAGGCTTATGCTAGAACCAAAAAACAAAATAGAAGTGCTCTTCTGCATGGTCCCAAGAAAATAAAATCTGACCCGGGTGTTAGGTTGATAACTACATTTTCAAACCAACACCAACAGGTGCGCCTCATCCTACAAAAATACTGGTACCTACTAACCAGCGATGATCAAATTTCTAAATTTATCAAACCGTATCCACAGATCACCTACAAGAGAGCGCGATCTCTACGAGACACTCTGGTCCATAGCCACTTTTCTTCATCGCCGTCTAATCCCATCCCGTTTAGGGGCACTAGGCCTTGTCATAAATGTAAATTCTGCAGATATTTACATTCCTCCTCCACGGTTACTCTTCCGGACGGACAAGTACACAGACCTATGTTTTCAGTCACGTGCCAATCCATTGGTATAGTATACTTAATGCAATGCCAATGTGATGCATTCTATGTCGGCAAGACCAAAAGGCCCTTCTTTCACCGTGTCAGAGACCATGTTTCTCTGATAAGGAAAAAGAAAATGGAAACCCCAATTAGCCGGCATGTAGGTCTGTTTCATCAATTTGATAGTGCAGTAATGCATTTTTCCGCCTTAGAACACATTCCCCCAGGGGAGAGAGGAGGGAATTTTGATAAAATTCTACTGCAGAAAGAGGCCAGATGGATCCATAGGTTATCAGCTCTTAGGCACCCTGGTTTAAACGATGCCTTTAGCTTTAAGCCGTTTTTATAGAGTTCTGCCGTGAATTACTATAGCATTGTTCGTCCAACATATACTCCATTATCTAATATTCATCAATATATTTTTTTAATTTTTTGCTATATTGTTATAAATTCAAATTGAGTCCAGTTATCATTTTTTCATTTCATTTCATTTTATCTTCAATCTTTTTTCATTTCTTCATCTCACTTAGATTCATCCCTTGCAACACTTTGCATTCCTCATATATTAACACATGTTTCCTAAGTTGGAAAGTTTAACTTACAATGTATTTTTCATGATTCATGTAATCCGTCATACTGTATGTTCATGTTCCATCCTGAGCTTCACCAGTTCCGCCCATTTGCTTTACTTCAGACCCTTGCTACAAATTGGGTTTACTCTTTGTGAAAAATTGGCATTCTAGTTATTATGTAATTTCGATTATTTATCTACTTGGGTGACATAATGTGTCCCTGTATAATAATAAAAAAAAAAATTTCAAACCAAATTTATTTTCTCTATATTGCATCTGGTATTTGCTGACTGGCTCAATTCATGATTCACCCCGGGCAACCATACGGACGCCCGGGGGCCCCCTGCTTTGATATACTCGTGATGCCAGTCGAGCTTTCAATGGGGTGCCCCAAATTGATGATCAATGTTGACAGTCATTCTGTGAGTTCCACCTGCGCTGCTTCAATATAGATTTTGATTATTAATGTCATTACACCATATATATTCTTGTTCCCACTCTCTCAATGACGCTGGGTTCATTTACTATTATCTATATATTCTGTTTTCCCTTATTCAAGATGGCGCGGCTGGCCTCAGCAGCGTCCAGCTGACTGACACACACCTCGCTTGGTGTGTGACACGCCACGTTGGCTGCTGTCTCAATGACGCTCACGCCAGTCCAACTCTTGGACGGCGGTGCGCGTCATCATTGATCCACCAATGTACGTCCGCATCGCGGCGATGACGTCAGACGCCGCCGCGATGGGGGTATTTTAAATGCGGCTCCGGTCCGCCGACAGTCTGCGAGGATCTTTCGCCGCCCTGGGGCTTGGAGATATACCTGCTCCAGCCGGACGGATTTTGACCCCTTTTCAACTTGCCCAGGTAGGCTGCTGTTATGGACAATCGCTTGTCCGCTGTGTTGATAACTTTCTCCTCGCAGTGGCCGAGGTTGCTCATCACTTTGTCTGCTATATTTTTTTATTTACAGCTGGTGACCAGCTCATCCATCCCACCCAACCATCTTGAGTGCAATGTAACCAGTGAAGTTATTTTTTCACTATGTGTTTCCAATCATTCAGCCTGAGGGTTTGTCGTTCTTAGCACAAATAGACACTTTGTGCTCTATATAGGATTTTTACAACTCCCTATTGGCATACTGCTGACTTTGGATCTAGTGACCCATACTAACAACCTCTCAAGGTAAGAGGTTGTCTTTCCATCCATTTCAGGATGAATTATGTTGAATTTGCTAGATTTAACATCTATTCACTATATACCTTTTGTATGCTTTCTATTTCCAGTCTTCAATAGATTTTCTTTACCCTTGTGGTTGCTAACCCTATGGGTTGTTTCAGTGGATTGGGCAAACCGGTCAACTAATACCAGTGGAAATGCCATTTGTTCTTCCAGTTTGTAGCCACACATGTAAGTCGGTGAGTGTATACATATGTGTTTGTATGATGCTCAGCATGGGCCATCACCATTTCAGTGTGAACGGATCTATTGTGTTAATGATCTACCCTTATGAACTACTTAACCATTAGCGTGCTTTGGGCACGTCAATTTATCAATTTTTCTGAAATGTTCAACATTAAAGTCTTACATACTTTTAACCATTCTATGTTGCTAATTGTTGTACATCCTGTATTCACAGTTTAAACCTGCTATTACTCTATTACACTCCTGAAGAAGCTCCGCTGGGAGCGAAACTAGTTGAGTGGAAATCAAGCAGTGAATTGCATCTTTTTGAAAACTGACCTACATATCTTGAAGGATGGTTAATAATTTTGTGTATTGTTTTTATGCTTCATGTAATAAAATTTAATCTTTTATTGATTTTGACAATTGTGTTTATCTCTATCAAGCACCGTGTTTTCAAAAAATCCCTGGGTACTGAGTATACCCGCTGTCCCCCCCTTTTTTTCATATTAAATTACAATGGGATGTGGTGCTTTTTGATTTGACCAAGAGTACCCCAATATATTAGTAGTGGTTGATGGTTCCGCCAGAGGCATTTAAAATGCTGCTCGGACCATGTTAGTCAGAGACTGAACCCATAATCTTTCAGCCTGAGATGCTGAGAAAGGTTCTTCCACTGTTGATTCCTCTATAACTTTATCAACCTCACCTGATCCCCTTCAGGTAGGTTGATCTCTGGGACTGTTCCTCCACTAACAGGCACTCTGCAGGAGGAGACGGAGATCGGACGCGCTTTTCCTGTGACAGGGAAGCAGCGATCAATGCTGTTAATCTCTCTTCCAATCCTCCCAGAGTTGAGGATAAAACCTCCTCTGTTATATATACAGGAGCAGGTGGACTGGGGACAGCCGCAGTACCAGGTACTCCTGCGGGGTTCCTACGGCTACTGACCTCTGAAATTTCAGGGGAGATTGGCGCAGTACAGCATGCCCAAAATCCTCAGAGCCCGACGGAGACCCCTTTCGCTTCTTGGAAGATCTATTTCCAGAGCGTCTGGACGACATATCCTATAAGCACAAAGCTGAGGTATTCCCGTCGTCATACACCAATTTTGCTGGTAATAGTCTAACACAGTTGCTGCTATATACCAGCTGGTGTCCACTAAAGTGCCTTTCTATGGGGATGCCTGCATCAACCGCCTCTGTGTGCCACTGTTTGTTGCTAGCTCTGTTTGCATCCAGCTGACACTTGTACTGTGTCTTTATACAAGCTGGGACGCCTGCACATGCGCAGAAGCGCCGTGGCGCGCATCGAGCGTCATCCACCCGCCCCGCCCCTTTTTTTTCATAGTAGCCGCGTGCACGCGCCCGCGCGCGCGCCCGTGCACCATTGGCGCCCTTTTCGAAAATCAAACAGGGACTAGGAGCCAGGGCCCTTTTTGCCGGAGGGCCTGTGCGGTGGATGAGCGCAGCAACAGGGCAGAGGAAGTGGATTCCCACAGAGAAACTTACCAACTGCCTGGATCTTTTGACTTGAGAAAACCAAAGATCCACATGACAAGAAAAATGGACCACAGCGGCCTCTAGTGGTTTAACACAGGTACCGCGGTCCCTTTTTTTTTTTTTTTTCTTGACTACTATTAAAATTTTACATTTTCAGTAGTTACAGGCATACACAGATATTAGCGGGAATACCGTTAGGTAACAGACAGAAAGACAAATTAGGCTTGGGGGTCCCCCAATAGAACCAAGTTCCTGGGGGCCCCCACTTACCTGTTCCCCGCCGCAGGACTCTGTTTGGTCCACAGAAGCCCAAACTTCACCTATCACGGCAGGCATTGTAATTAAACCTTCAGGGACCGGGTTCCCAAGGATTCCACTCCCCTGGACCTGTATAGCACCCTGCACAGACAACATCTTGGTCGTGGGTATGACCAGAGCTCTGGATCCCAGGGTCCAGCCCTCCTAAGAGAGGCATTACAGGCAAAACCTTGCTCTTCTGCTGCAAGGCCCGGGTACCGACCGTTTAGCTATGAAGCTTTTTTGGTGGGATCCGGAACAGCTTACTAAGGCCCAAAAGAACCTGTACGCAAGCCCAGTGAAAACACTCTTTGGCCAACACCTTAGACACTGGCAAAAAACTGAGGTGCTCCCGGATGGGAGGGGCTTATATAGGGGAGGGTACTTCCGGTTTGGAAGTTGCCAGTGCCAGCACCTGAAGGTAAACTATATAACCCATTAGTAATGACTAAGTCGCTCTGTGTCCCGTGATGTACGAAAAAGAAAGCAGCCCAAGGGGTGGCGCCAAGGAAATCGATCTTCCCCTTTATACTGCCGTCGTACGTGCTGGACGTGACCGCGCAGAACAACGACGAGATTTGGAATTGTCAGTGTGTACGCATGGAAAGCTTGACGAGAAACTCGTCAAGGTTAACAAGAATCTCGTCGAAAAAAACGACGAGATTGTTACGACGAGAAACTCGGTCGTGTGTACGAGGCTTTACCGTATTTAAGTCTGGCCCATTTCTGTTTATATACAGTAGCTTGCTCAGTTCTATATAGTATCACGTTAAATTTATCCTGCTACACTATTTGTGACTGAAACGTCTGAATTACTTCTGGATATATGGAAGATGTCTCTGTTTGTTTTTTGTTTATAAAGATAAGGGCATTTAGACTGACCATCATTATACTGGGAGTATGTAAATGGGTCACATGTGTATTGGTAGCATTTCCACTGATCTCAAATTTAGTGGGAGCATTTTAACTGACCAATGATGTAAAAGGGGCATTTACACTGACCACCAATGTATCAGGGCATTTACAATAATTACCAAAGTAACTAGGACATTTACACTAACTACCAATATAGCAAGCCACTATCAATAATAATAAATGCAATGGGGGCATTAACATTGTCTACTAGTGCAGTAGGGGTATTGAGACTGATTTATTTATTCAATCTAGTAGTTTTGAAATATTGCATGTGTTTGATATGAGAGAGAGAGAGAGCGAGAGAGAGAGAGAGAAAGAGAGAGAGAGAGAAAAAGAGAGAGAGAGAGAGAGAGAGAGAGAGAGAGAGAGAGTCCATCACATCACCATGAATTCAGGTTGATATTTGGGTCAACCATATTTTTTTTTTGGTGCTTTTTTAATTACTGTAATTATCTAGATTGAGGCAAGGGCTATTATTTAGTGTTTGTACTTAGTGATATCCTTATTACTTTTTACTTGTACTATATTAAGCTATTCTTTTAAATCTCCAGCAGTTCTAGGTCACATTTGACCATAATCAATAAAGAATTTTAATTCTGCCCCCAGCTACATCACTAGCCTAGTCTCAAAATACCATCCTAACCGCCCTCTTCATTCCTCCCAAGACCTCCTGCTCTCTAGCTCCCTCATCACCTCCTCCCATATCCACCTCCAGGACTTCTCCCGAGTCTCGCCCATCCTCTGGAATTCCCTACCCCTACCCCAATCTATCAGACTGTCTCCAAATTTATCCACTTTTAGGCAATCCCTGAAAACTTTCCTCTTCAGAGAAGCCTATCCTGCCTCCACCTAACAACTGCACTTCTATTTTCTCCATCAGCTCATCCCCCACAGCTATTACCCTTTTGTATCACTTGACCCTCCCTCCTAGATTGTAAGCTCTAACGAGTAGGGCTCTCTGTTTCCCCCCTGTATTGAATTGTATTGTAATTGTACTGTCTGCCCTAATGTTGTAAAGCGATGCACATACTGTCGGCGCTATATAAATCCTGTATAATAATAATAATTCTTAAAGCATACCTTTCATCAAAAATAAGAGTCTTCCATGTCCTTTCATCCCTCCCCCCTTCCAAAACGCTAACAGTTTGTATAGTTTATGAATGCTAAATACCTTTTTTGTAGTCTTATACAGTAGTTGCTACCTCTCTCTTCACATTTTCCTGCCTATCAGTTATGTACACATCCACTATCTGCAGTCTCCTAGAATATTCACATCACTCAAGAGACAATAGTTCCTCTTACATGGAATTCACATGATATTTCACTCCTGTAGCTATGAGAGAGAAAGAAGAAGATTATGCATATGCACGATTTCGCAATTTACCATCAGCGGGCCAGTTCCAAGAATCCAGAAATGAAAGTCAGCTCCCGATGATGGGAAAACAAAAATGGCAGCAGGGATACCTGCATTACGAGAATCGCAGCTGAGAAGAGGACAATGCTGGAAACTGTGGTCTTGGTAGTATGTTTATTCTTCATAATATATGTAGATATTTCTCAAAGCACTTCAGGATGCACAGATGGTGCAAGGTCTGCTTTATTATTATAGGCTACTACTCTTAAACAAAATACTTCAGTTGAATCAGGCCAAATATCTTCAAATGTCACATGTCTCGTGTTCTTGTGCCTACAGTTTAGTCAGTGTTCTTCAAGGCTTTACAGCTGACACAGGAAAAGTATAGAGAAAGGCACAGCCAGCACAAGAGTTGAATCAAAGCTGGGGGTCAAAACCAATGTTGGCGTCTAGGGTTCAGACCTTGACAGTAACCAGTTCCAGTGTCTTGCCTTTCTAACCAGAATACACAAACTCCAGAGATCCCAGTTAAAATTTGAACAGTAAGTATTAGATTCAAAGAAAAAATATGGAGGTTGCCATTGCTGATTTCCTTCTGAAAATACTATTTGCCTGTCAGTCTCTGGCTTCAAAAATTATTGAGCCAATATATACAGCATATTTGTTTTGTGATTCCACTTTCTTTACACTATACATTTCTTCACTGACATGACAAATCTAACCTTGAGGGCAGCTAGTGTTCCTTGTGTAATTTTGTCACACTCTTGCCTTGCATTTTATGTGTTTTTTGTCCTTTTCCTGTTATAATGTTTTCTTCCTCAGGGACCCACTAAGATAAAGTTGAAGCTGCAGGCTCTGTCATTGTCCTTGAGACGTTTAGACATACTTTGACAGATTACCAGAGTGAGCAAGAGAATATATCTAATTAGGTAACCCTTCTCTGTTCAGCTACAAACATTTCTCCTCTGACCCACTGTAATGCTCCTTCCATGCTTGTTACAAAGGTCACAAGTCTGAGAATTAAAGATTGACAGCTGTGCAGACTGAAAAACTCTTGTGGATTTTCCACTGGCAAGGCCTGGAGCAGAAAATTCTATGAATGTATGTACATGTTTACTTACTGTATATTGCAGTATTACAGTATTGCTCTTATTTTTTCAGTTTTACCTGCACGTAAATACTTGTAAATTTGTAGTTATAGGTTCATCATGTTTAGAAAATATTTAAAGGGGCGGAAGAATCTGTCTGAACAAACCTGCACAAATTTATTTATGTAAGGATTTATATAGTTGTGTTAAGGGTTGCCAAACTGCTTTCATCATTTAATAACAGGCCAAACATTCACAAAAAGTTAACACATAAATAAACCTAGCATCAAAATTTTTATATTTTGCCAGTTTTTAGATATGGTGGCTTCATTCGTTTTCTTTTTCAGGCTAAGAACATTTTCAGCAAGTACAGAAAATGCCCATTGAACCAGCCAGAAATGCAATGTTCCTGTCACTTTCTTTTAAATGCACTGGGAGCAAAAACAATATTATCTTTCTTTTGTAAGCTTCTAGTCCCACCAGCTCTCTAATGTAATGGAGATGAACAAAGGCAGGCATATTAGTAGGTCAATGTGACAAAAAAATCTCCTGCGCTCTCGGTGTATCGTCAAAACACGGGTAGTGTAATTCCGTCTAAAGGCAAAGTCTGAAGTCTTGCAGCCCTCCTCAGAACAATGGGTGTTCATATGGCTAGAGAAAACAAAGGAGAAAGGAGGGCGCACCAACCTAGTGCATTACCACTTAAACGTTTTATTTAAATTATAAAAAGTAGTAATCCTACTCACAATCAAAGCTTAAATGAAAGCTTATCGGAAAAATCAGCTGGAATTTTTCGGCACCTGCCGACTGGACTCAATGACAGAGAGGGTCTGACAATACCTCAAACCTTTGGATAGCTGACGCGTTTCTGGGGCGCACCCCTTTCCTCAGAGCCTAGATGGTCCATAATAGCTCTCCCCCACAAAGACCTCCATTATATGTGTGTGTGCACACATGCAGAGCCATCAGCTCAGGTGACCACAAATTAGCAAGTCCCGCCTCCCACTCCTAGATAGCCCCACCCTTATGGGTGGGGCTTCCACTAACCCCCTTCCTACACAAATAGAAGACACCCCAGCAACCACTCAAAGATGACCTGGGGGGGGGCTGGACCCTTTAGAAAAGATTAGCAGGAAAGAATGGGCATTATATCCCCACCTTCTAGAAACACTGGCTATTAATAAGCCATCATGTCCTCTAGTGAAGCAGGCCGCCAATACAGCCATGCGTGTCCTCCATAAGGATACCCTCCAAAAGAATGGCCTATTAGGATGTAATCACCTCATATACCGGGGGTGTGTGTAGAGGGAGGGGTATTGGTGTAGACCAATATCAACATATATAGTGTGGTAGAGGGCAGTAGGAACCGAAAAGATCTTACCCCAAGAAATGGAAGCAAAAACAGTTCCTCCTGGCGCGGCATAAGCGGTGGCTGTATTGTCACTGCAGACGTCCCTGCTAATCCGCTGGGACGCACGCTGTCTAACAACCAGGAAGTGCGGGTACCTCCTGCGTTCCAGCCCGCACTTCCGGTTCTTTCGAGACTTCCGGTTCTGCCGAGACGTCAGTTCCGCTCCCCTATACACAGCACGCCTCTAACCAACAGACCAGGAAGTGCGGGTGTGTTTGCATTCCACCCGCCACTTCCGGTCCGTCTAAAAGGCCTCCCAGCGCTATTTTTTAAAAACAATGGCCAATCTGGTAGTGTAACAAGCCAAATGGCGTCACTCCCTCTAGTGGCCAAATATAAAATTGGCACAAACCTATATAATGGAGCCAAATGCCAACCAGGGGCCACAAATCAGAGCTGGCTGATTTATCCTCAAAACATGGCCACACACACAATAATAAAGGCTGTAAGTGCACACAGTGGGTGGGACCCCCCAAGGGGGTATGGGACAAATAGTTACACAACAATACTAACCCAAATATTGGGAAATATTAATGATGATATAAAAGCCACCAATGGACTAAAAAACATACACGATAGGGTAACACTACACTACCGGTCCATACTCATAAATTACATAAAATTCATAAATACAAATATATATAAAAGGAATAAATTATAATACACAATTTCATATAAAATACGTAATTAAAATTATGGATTAAAATTATTAATGGTAATATTCAAAGAACCAGCAGCATTACTCCTAAGGAAAAGGTGTATACATGCACACACAATATACCTGTATACACACACAAGAGCAAGAACGGTAAATAGTATGCTAAACACGTATGTATCAGTAATTTATAATGTCCACCAACCCACTGTGTGACAGACCCACGAGATATTCTCCTATTTGGACTCACGTCCAAACCAATAAAGACAGGTGCCCTGGGTAATCTACCAGAGGCACACATCTCAATGGCCTTACTATTTGTACATTTAAAATTGAGGCCCGGAAACTCGTGGGTCTGTAGAGAGCCCAGTTCTCATCATATCCAAAACATACAGCAGTTAAGTATATTATATTGTTAAAAAAGCAACCCCCCGTTAAAACTCACAACAGGTACCCAAAAAAGATCTCCCTGACAATCACCTATGTGCAGCCCTATAGACCTAAAGAGCTACTCTCATCTACGAAACCTAGTTGCCCAGAGGTGGCCACATGGCAGTGCCATAAGCTACCCTATCAAGCACCACCTATAGCGACTAATGGGAGATATTTAGCCATGATGCAAAGGGAAAAGTCCATTTGCTCATGCCAGATGTGATGACAGTAGACCATCAGCAAGGGGCAGGGACCAAACCCCATCCCTAAACTGTCCACACTGGTCTAGCTGTGATCACACTATGTTATGCAGCTCTATTTCCTCGTTGAGGCCCTGCAGGGCCATAGTTTTCAGGGTGAAAATCCAGAAGGCCTCTCTTTTGCACAAAATCTGGTATTTTTTGCCATTATCCAAATTACTTGATATGGCTTCTATACCAAAGACCTTGAGACCATCTATGCTGCTATCATGGAATTCCTTAAAGTGTCTAGGCACTGAACATTTATCTTTCTCTGTCAAGATGTTACTCCTATGTTCATTCATCCTAGTCCTCATTGGTCGAGATGTACGACCAATATATAAGAGACCGCACGGGCAGAGTAAACCATAGATGACGTAGGGGGTGCCACAATTAATGAATTGTTTAATCTTGTGGCTCTTCCCATCTGCACCGGTCACATCTTTTTTCCTGTGACACATATGCACACAGTTTCCACAGTTGCCCCCTCCGCATCTATAGCTACCTTTTTGATCGAAGATAGTCGTCCAAATGCTATTAAGCCCTTTATCCTTATTTCTCTTCACCCTACTCGGGGCAATGATGCTCCTCAAGTCTTTTGGTCTCCTAAATACTAAGTTGGGATGGGGTGGGAGGCATGTCTTCAAAAGAGGGTCTGATTCCAAAATCTTCCAGTTTTTCTTGAAGATTTTGTGTATAGTAGGTACTTTATTGTTGTACCTGGTGCAGAACCTCACCTGTGATGGTTCATCTTCTGCATGCTTTGTGCTTTCAACACTTCCAGCATTACCTTCTCTGTACAACTGCAGGTATTTTTGAAAAGCCTCCTCTATATGCACTTCTCCATACCCCTTCTCCTTAAACTTATCTCTTAGGATAAGACTTTGCTCTTCATAGTCTTTCTTCAGGGTGCATGTCCGCCTGAGTCTACAGAACTGGCCAAAGGGGACATTCTTAATCCACCTTGGATGGTGATGACTGTGGGCATGCAAATAGGAATTGCCCGCACTTGGTTTAAAATGGGTTTTTGAATAGATTCTACCACTGTCATCTGACCTCAGTTCTAGATCTAGGAATATCAGAGATTTTTCGTCTACTACATGCGTGAAAGAGATCCCGAAAGGGTTTCCCGCACAATGCGACAGGAACCCATCCAGTTCTTCATCGGTGCCATTCCAGATGATAAGAACATCATCAATGTACCGTGAGTACAGGACTAGGTTCCTCCCAAAGGGGTTATTGGCCCAAATATATTTAAGTTCCCAATACCCCATAAACAAATTAGCATAGCTGGGAGCGAACCTAGCCCCCATCGCTGTGCCCCTCACCTGCCTGTAGAAACAGTCCAAAAATGAAAAATAATTATGAGTCAAAGTAAACTCTATGCAGTCATAAATGAACCGTGCCTGCTGTGGGCTAAACAGATGCGCCTCTGCCAGATAATACTCAATGGCTCGGAGACCAAACTCATGCTGGATGGACGTATATAGGGATGCTACATCAAGCGAAAGCCATCTATATCCCTTTTCCCATTTATATGCAGTTAGTATTTCCAATGCATGGCCTGAATCTTTGATGTATGATGGCAAACTTGTCACTAGGCCTTGCAGGAAGTAATCAATATAGCTCCCAAGGTTGCTGGTCAGGCTATCAATTCCTGCAATGATGGGTCTACCTGGCGGTCTTCTCATATCTTTGTGTACCTTCGGGATATGATAGAAGTGAGGGACCACCGGATGTTTCGAGTACAGGAACTGGTATTCACTTTTGCTCAAGACCTTACTTTGTAGTGCCCTGTCCAACAATTTTTTGAAAGCTTCATTGTAGCTCACAGTTGGATCCCATAGGAGCCTCTCATAGGTATTTACATCCCCAATTAGCCTAAAGGCTTCCTCTAGGTACTGGTCTTTGTCCTGTATGACCAGCCCTCCTCCTTTGTCTGCTTTCCTTATAATGATTTCTGAATTCTTCTTCAGACTATTTAGGGGAGTTTCGATCCCAACCTCATGGCCCTTTTTACATTTCTGGCTTTTATTCCCACACATTTTCCTAAATTCGCCCATCACGACCTCATAAAAGGTCGGTATAAAATTGCCTTTATTCCAATGTGGATAGAAGCTCGACTTTGGTCTAAAGTTCGTTTTTACTATCGCTTCTTCATGTGCCAGAGCAGGGGTCTCTTCTAGAGGTTCTGGCCCACCTTCTGCATACAACTCTTCCAAGATCTCCAACATATCCTTATCTAGAGACCTCTCCCCTAGAGTTGTAGTGGTTGTCTCTAGGTTTTCACTGTCTGTCCCATTAATTTCTTTAAACCTAAAGTGGCGCTTCACCGTAAGGTTGCGCACAAATTTATTCAAATCGATGAACAGTTCGAAAAGGTTAGGGGGGCTTTCTGGGGCATAATTAAGGCCCTTTCTCAACAGTTCTAGTTCTTTTTCTGTAAATATACATTTTGAGAGGTTGAAAATTTTGATAGTTGAATGGCTCTCTATCTCCTCTGTTCTCTTCTTATGTTTCCTCCCTCCCCTTTGCCCTCTTCTCATTGATTTCTTAGTCTCCTGGTGTTTGGGGGGGAGGGAGGTCTGGGTACTTGTGTTTTCTGCGCTGCAGGTTTCGTCCTTCCTGCAGCTCCTTCCCCAAAAAAAGAGTTGTCATCCTTTGATGTCTCCATTCTAATGCTATTATTATTCACAGAATTTGTTGGTAATTCTTGCAATGGAGCCTTCCTCCCTGTTACCTGGGTCTCATCAGTAGCACTATCCTGACTTTGGGGGTCATCTATTCTTTGTTCCTCTTTGTCACACAAAATATTTCTACTCCTCTCTACCGGTGCACCAATCTGCACCAGGAGAGGGGGGAAATCATCATGTACGTTGGATCTAAAAAATTCATTATATGGCTGATCACTAGTGCTCCTAGTTCTATTTTTGTTCTTATATTTGGGTTTATTTCTATACCAGGGTTTCTTTCTGTTCCCATGGTTCTTACTGCTTTTTTGGGGGTAACTATTAGTCATATGGCGACTCCTACTCCCCTTATCCACCTGTTGGTAGTGCTGACCAGTATAGCCTACATCACCCCCCATTTTCCCTTCTCTTTCCTCGTCTGGGAGTGGAGGATTTTTATCTTTCCTCCAATTAAACTCACATCCATTAGTGTAGTCCTGCCTATCTCTTTCAAATTTTCCCGACTTTCGAACTATCAAGTCTGTTTCAAACTCCATAGTTTGTTCATTAATTTTATTATCCCATACAGAAAAGACTTCTAGGTCTATATAAGCAGATAATTCCTCCTGTATATTAGTGATATCTAATTTGATATTCGCCAAATTCCTTTCCCTTTGTTTAATAATCATTACTAGCCAAGTTCTATTAAATGCCTGCATTTCTCTAACCCACTCCTGATTTATATCTTCATCGAGGAAATTGCACAGTTTATTTAGCCTAAGACCTCTTGGAATTCTATTGACCTCTATATACTTTTGTAGCAATACAATATCCCACCACTGAGTCATTTCATTCTCTAAAAGATGCTTGAGCTTGTAGAATGCTGATACCATCTTCTCCTCTCTATTAATAGGTGTGGTAACCGTAGTACTGGTGTCATGTTGTCCTTCCGATTGCTGTTCAAAATTGTCAATACTGCTCAGGAAGCCTTTTGCCAGTGATGCTCTCCTTAGCTGTCTCTCTTCTATTGACAGTACCATACTTGCTTATTTGTATTTAGCACTTTGATAACACTCTATACCCAGTTAGGCTTAACACCTGGCAGCTGGAGTCCCCAAATAGAAACAACAAAATGACAAAAAAATCTCCTGCGCTCTCGGTGTATCGTCAAAACACGGGTAGTGTAATTCAGTCTAAAGGCAAAGTCTGAAGTCTTGCAGCCCTCCTCAGAACAATGGGTGTTCATATGGCTAGAGAAAACAAAGGAGAAAGGAGGGCGCACCAACCTAGTGCATTACCACTTAAACGTTTTATTTAAATTATAAGCTTTGATTGTGAGTAGGATTACTACTTTTTATAATTTAAATAAAACGTTTAAGTGGTAATGCACTAGGTTGGTGCGCCCTCCTTTCTCCTTTGTTTTCTCTAGCCATATTAGTAGGTCAGCCTGGGTGGCAACCATGACTCCTTCCATAGATACATAGGAGGGACATGAGACGTGTAATTTGCATTTTCAATGGGTGAAAATAAACAAAAAAAGCCAGAAAAGGAAAATTAATGCAGCCACTGCATCTTGGTGTCATTAGAAGGTTTACATGTTCTCTGGGAAAATGGTTCAATGATATGGCTGACATTCTTCAGAATAAACCAACTACCTGCCTGCTACCCTGGTCCAGGTGGCTTCAATATTTTCTAGGTCACTGAGCCTGAAGACACATGCAGATCAAGAGATCAGATTTTACTCTGAATTTTTGGATCTACATTCTCATTCTGGGTCAATGTCTCAAAGTAATGAAGATAAAAGCAGCCTATCAACTAGTATTTTCTGAAGGAGGACAGCAATGTTACCCCATATAGTTCTTTCAGGGCATTTTTTTTCAATATTGCCACCTAATAGTCAACTATATACAGTATGCAATATTTCCATCTATGAGTTCTCTACAGAATGAAGAAATCTCTACAAATCTTGTTCATAATAATATATAATCATTAATTTATTACTAACACAGTTTTTGGGTGTGCCTGCATATGGCTAGTCCATCAGTGTGCAGTCAGGTTGCCAGAAAATGAAATTACAGTGGTAATTACAGTGGTAATGTCTCTCTAAGGCTGCTCATGCAGAGTCAGACATATAGAGAAGGATTACTGACTTGTTTTGGTGATATCTACTTCAATTAGTCCCATCATCATCCTTTCTATGTTGGTGGTCACTAGTACTACCTACTCACTAAATCACCCTTGAGGTAAAGGGATAGACAGGTGCAGGCAGATGCTAGGGACTTGAAAGGTGAAGTTTCAGATAATGCAATCTTCTAACACTGTGTGTGCAGGGCCACCAGATGAGAATCAGTACCAGAGCTGTAATGCACAGTCCACTAACTGAGCCAAAGAAGTTGCACACAAATGCTGGAATCTTGCAAATACACAGTTTTGCAGACTGACCATGAATATAGAGATCATTCCCATTGCTTGCTCTTTAGGGATTTTCTTTCAATGGCTCTTTGTGTGGTTCCCCTATTCCATTATTGTGAATTCATCTCTACTGGCTTTCTACTACTTTCTAATGTCTATCAATCAAATCAAACATTGCAATGTATTATTTCAGGGACAATGGCCACACATATTGTACAGTGGCTGGACAGTATGTAAGCATCTTGGTAAGGCCAAAATGTAACAGGGAGAGACAAGGCAGGTTTTTACCGGAACAAAAATTGTAGTTTTTTTTTTCAAAGACAACAGGCAACACATTTTACAGTTTCCAGCAAGTATGTAATCAGCTTCTTTAGGCCACAAGGTAAGAGGGAGAAATGAGGCAGTTGTATTTGTAAACAAACATTATAGTGTCTATGTTTTCAATAGATAATAGCCACAAAATAGCCAAATTGTACAATGGCTGGACAATATGTAAGCAGCTTGGTAAGGCCAGAGAATAACCACAAATGTTGTACAGTTGTGGGACAGTATGTAAGCAGCTTGGTTACTCCACAATGTAAGAAGGGGAGACATGGCATGTTTTATCCTGAAATAAACATTAGAGTGTATTATTTTAGTGACAATAGCCCAAAAAAATTGTACAATAAAATGTAAAATTGGCTTGACAGTATATAAGCAGCTTCATTAAGCTGCAATGTAAGTGGGGGCAATGAGGCAAGTTGTGTCTTGAAACAAACATTAGAGTCTATTTTTTCAGAGACACGATGGCCACAAATACCTGTATTGTACAATGGCTGTACAGTATGAAATAAGCATGGTTAGGTTGCAATGTAGGAGAAAGAGAAAAGGTAGGTTTTATCTTGAAATAAACAGACTAAATCCTTTCAGATACCATAGCCACTAGGGGTGTCGAAATTAATCGCTGCATCGCGATTCGGGTGTCCTGATGCAGCATCGATGCCGGGAAAATCGATGTCGGGTGACGTCATCCCGACTTGCCCCGCCCCTCCCGGGAGAGCACTCCGAGCCATTACACCCTATGCGGCCTTGGCTTTAGGGGGTTATACCGGGATAATGCCCGCAGCTGCAGGCATCATCCCGGTACCGTTTTTAGAGCGGGCGGTCGGCTCTCCAGTGATAACAACCGATGCAGCTTTTAGCCGCTCAGTTGTACATCCCCCCTCCTGCCGCCTTCCGTCGCTCTTACCGGGCCTCCCGTCCCACCGGGAGACCCGATCCGCCAGTCGCCACTTCTGGCGGCTAGAGACAGACTGGCACGAAGCGTCGGCTTCATTCCAGTCTGTATGTAATCACGGAAGCGACATCACAACATCACTTCCGGTTTACTCGGCTGCCAATGGCGCCAGTTTTAAAAAAAAATACAGTATTCAGAATCGCAGTTTTTGGCGATTTGAATACTTTGAAGTGCAAAGGAGGGATTCTGGGTCTTTTTAGATTTTAGACCCCCGATCCCTCCATAAAGAGTACCTGTCACCACCTATTACTGTCACAAGGGATGTTTAGATTCCTTGTGACAGCAATAAGAGTGATCAAACATTTTTTTTTTAAGAACACAATGTAAGAAAAAAAAAAAAAAGTTTATATATTTTTTAAAGCGCCCCCGTCCCCGCGAGCTCTCACAGCAAAGAAAATGCATACTCAAGTCGCGCCTGCATATGTAAACGGTGTTCAAATCATACATGTGAGGTATTGCTGCGATCATCAGAGCGAGAGAAATAATTCTAGCACTAGACCTCCTCTAACCTGGTAACCGTTAATTTTCTTTAAAGCGTCACCTATGGAGATTTTTAGGTACCGGAGTTTGTCGCCATTCCACGAGTGTGCGCAAAAAGACACTCACCTGTCCCACAATCCAGCGATGTGGCCACCCGAACCCTCCATTGTCTCCCCCACGTGCCCACGGCGCTGGTAATACTACTGTGGGCATCCGGCTGTGACAGCTTGCAGCTTCACAGCCGGGTGTGCATGTCTCACTGCGCTGTCCTGCCAGTGTTGCCAACCGTACGTAGATTTACGTACAGCCCGCGATTTAACCCCTTTTTCGGGCTGTACGTAAAAGTCCGTTTATGGGCACCGGCGCCCATAAAAAAGATGGCCGCGAGCCGGCCATACAACTGCGCATGCGCCGTTCTGAATGCGCCGGCCGAGCGCATTTGGAACTCGGCCGAGCGGCGGCGGCGCACACGCAGTAACGTGATGGCGCCGCTGGCGCCATTTTTGAAAAGGCCACAGTGGCTGGCGGCAGTGGTGGGACACCTGCAGTGAGTGCATGCCATGCACTCATCATAGGTGGTCTGTGGAGGACTCGGAGCACTGACAGGGCCCAGCCAGGAGTGAGGAGGACGGACTCAAGGTCAGTGAAACAGGGGGGGATACAAGGGGACAGCGTCATCAGTGTGCTGTATCCTCCTCTGGTTTCTGTGTCCCTTTCACCTCTTCACAGGTCAGGGCAGCACAGTGCTGCCCTGACCTGTGGAGTGGTGAAAGGGGCACAGGAGGAGGACACAGCACACTGATGATGTGCAGAAGTAATATGGTGGTGTCCGCAGCCTCTGTCCCCCTCCTGTAGTGTGTCCGCAGCCTCTGTCCCCTCCTGTAGTGTGTCCGCAGCCTCTGTCCCCCTCCTGTAGTATGTCCGCAGCCTCTGTCCCCCTCCTGTAGTATGTCCGCAGCCTCTGTCCCCCCCCTGTAGTGTGTCCGCAGCCTCTGTCCCCCTCCTGTAGTATGTCCGCAGCCTCTGTTTACCTCCTGTAGTATGTCCGCAGCCTCTGTCCCCCTCCTGTAGTATGTCCGCAGCCTCTGTCCACCTCCTGTAGTATGTCCGCAGCCTCTGTCCACCTCCTGTAGTATGTCCGCAGCCTCTGTCCACCTCCTGTAGTATGTCCGCAGCCTCTGTCCACCTCCTGTAGTATGTCCGCAGCCTCTGTCCACCTCCTGTAGTATGTCCGCAGCCTCTGTCCACCTCCTGTAGTATGTCCGCAGCCTCTGTCCACCTCCTGTAGTATGTCCGCAGCCTCTGTCCACCTCCTGTAGTATGTCCGCAGCCTCTGTCCACCTCCTGTAGTATGTCCGCAGCCTCTGTCCCCCTCCTGTAGTGTGTCCGCAGCCTCTGTCCCCCTCCTGTAGTATGTCCGCAGCCCCTGTCCACCTCCTGTAGTATGTCCGCAGCCTCTGTCCCCCTCCTGTAGTATGTCCGCAGCCTCTGTCCACCTCCTGTAGTATGTCCGCAGCCTCTGTCCACCTCCTGTAGTATGTCCGCAGCCTCTGTCCACCTCCTGTAGTATGTCCGCAGCCTCTGTCCACCTCCTGTAGTATGTCCGCAGCCTCTGTCCCCCTCCTGTAGTATGTCCGCAGCCTCTGTCCCCCTCCTGTAGTATGTCCGCAGCCTCTGTCCCTCTCCTGTAGTGTGTCCGCAGCCTCTGTCCCTCTCCTGTAGTGTGTCCGCAGCCTCTGTCCCTCTCCTGTAGTGTGTCCGCAGCCTCTGTCCACCTCCTGTAGTGTGTCCGCAGTCTCTGTCCCCCTCCTGTAGTATGTCCGCAGCCTCTGTCCCCCTCCTGTATCGTGTGTCCGCAGCCTCTGACCATCTCTTGTCATGTCTACAGTCTCTGAGGGGATCCTAGAAAGGAGTCAAGAGTGGGTGTGCCGCCAGGATGGGGGTTACGGCCCAGGAAGAAACAGACGTGTGGACTGGGAAGAGGAGATCAGAGCCACCAAGCTGGAGCCGTCTGACTGAGCCCCACACTGTGCACCCGAGAGGAGGTAAGTGACAGTGCCGCCAGGCCAGTCTGAGGGGGGGGTCACTGTCTGATGTAAGGAGGTGAATGAATACAATAATGTAAGGGGGCACTGATATAAAGGTTTCCCCCTTATATTAGTACCCCCCCTTTACCTTAGTGTATTCACTCTGTGGAAGGTGGTCTCTATTCACCAGAGCCCCTCCCCCCACATCAGAGTTCCCCCTTACATCATAATCTGCAGCGTTCCCCTTTACATAAGAGTTCCCTTGCACTGTAAGGGGGCATCCTGCAGACTCTGATGTAAGAGGGAACTCTGTGCTGGCTGGGTTATAGTATCCTGACCTTCATGTGAATTGAGAAATATGTTTTTTTAGTTTTGTTTAACTTAAACACATTGATATTAGCATCAGCTATGTGTTTTTAGTTCAAATATTGATATTTGCACTGTTTAGTACTAAAAACCGTAATTTTAGGTACTTTTTTCAGCGCCAGTAAAAAATGCGGCTCTGCCAGTAATCTTCATTATTTTTGCCAGTAAGAAATTGGTGCCGTACAGAAATTTTGGCATCCTTGCCAGTAAATTTCACTTCAGGGGGTTGGCAACACTGTGTCCTGCATAGCTGGGCAATCTTCTGGGACCTGGGATAAGTCCCAGAAGATTGCAGGGAGGAAGGGCCCCTAGGCAGCCCAAGCAGAAGTGGAGGCTCGTCAGTAATCGTGATGCATCGTGGAATCAAATCGAATCGAAACGTTGATCATATAATCGTAAATGAATCGAATCGTGAGACCAGTGAAGATGCGCACCTCTAATAGCCACCCATATTGTACAGTGGCTGGAAAGTTCTTTTAAGGTCTTATCGCCCTCTTATCGTGCATTCCGCTTCAAAAGTTGCCCAAACTTTGGTATTATAGCTCACATTTGGTGGACTTGCCCTCAGGTGCATCATGTATGAATCAATGTATGATCATGTATAATCAATACTGTACTCCAGGGCAGTGGCGGCTAGCGCTCAAAATTTTTGGGGGGGCGCAAACAAACTGAAAAAAAAAATCATCAATTGCTGCCACTGTGCCCATTAAACGCAGCCACTGTGCCCAAATGCCACCAGTTTGTCCCTCGAATGCAGCCAGTTTCCCCCCAAATGCAGCCAGTTTCCCCCCAAATGCAGCCAGTTTGTCCCCAAATGCAGCCAGTTTGTCCCCAAATACAGCCAGTTTGTCCCCAAATGCAACCAGTTTCCCCCCAAATGCAGCCAGTTTGTCCCCAGCCCTACACTTACCTTCCTCGGGTCAGCGCCGTCCTCCTCCACACTCCCTCATGTCTTCTTCCATCCTCGATGTCGCTTCAGCCAACCAGGTTACCGGTAACCAGACCCGGTGAACCTGATTGGCTGAGACGCGTGTCAGTGTTAACCAAGGAACGCACAGCCCGTGCGTCCCCTGGTTAACTATTTGGAAGCCGATTACAGCCCACAGGCTGTAATCGGGAAACCTATCAGAGCCGCTGGCTCTGATAGGCACTTCCAAAAACCAACCAGCCGCTGTTATTCAGAAGGCCAGCGAATGCATAAATGTACGTATTGTTGACGGTGCAGGGGAGAGAAGGGGCGGCGCTCCGGCGCCCACTATGGACGCACCGCCACTGATCCAGGGGCTGACAGGTGACTTTTGGCCCACGAGTACAAGTACAACCCAGAAGCCTATGGTGCAGCGATTCAGCCCCCCTTCCACTCTTCCTCTTCCCTGCATCCTCCCGACCCCATCCCAGACTAAAGTTCTGCTCCAGGTACTCTCTGCTCACTGGGAGGGCCGGGCTGGACAGCGCCTGCTGCACCAACTCCGGGTTCCTGCAGGGGGCACAGCGTGTTGCAGAGGGGGAGGCGGGGCAGATTGGTCAGGGCTGGCCAGGGGAGGAGAGCCTCTGGTGGGGCACAGTGCCTCTGCGCAGACATGGCATACATTATCCATGACTGGGGGGTGGCCTGCACTCTGTCCTTGTCCTCATCCCACACTCCATAGGATACCGGCTTGTTTATCTAAACAATGGGACCCAAACCTCTTTGTTATAAAAAATATATACTTCAAACGATCTCTCAATTAGATATGCAATGAAGGTGGCCAGCCCATCATGAACACTTAATTTCCCTGAAAATGTCATGTACATGCAAGTTTAAGTTTCTCGCTCAAAATAGTTTGTGCCAAGGATTTGCATTAAAGGGGGCTGATTTATGCAAAGTACAGAGCCACGCCATGCCAACCAACGAGGCACTGGCCTATAATGATCTACACAGACTAGATGGGAGGGGAGAGAAATCTCTGGTAGAGCAGTCACCAGAATGGGGCCTTAAGTGCAGTAGCATGGTAACTATGGAATATCTCCCTTGCACTTAGGCGCCTTTCACACGGACGGCTGTTTTGCCACAGTTAAAAGAATGTAAATGTTCTGTGAAATTCAAGGCTCCATGCACTGCGATTAGCTGCATTTGTACATTGCGATTACCTGCGTTTACGCGCGGTTACATGCGGCCGCGTTTAGCTGCGGTAGTCATTCCCATAGCAACCCTTTTTATACCTACTGATTATGATGTGCTTCCTGTTGTTCTTTGTTTTTCTCATGCTGCTATCCGCAGTTGACACAAAAGACTGCGATTACCTGCGGTTATGTGCATATAGCTGCGCTACATCGCACCTGGATGCATTCAATTCTATTTTTTCTATTCGCACCAAACCGCATGTAACAAAATCGCAGCTAAACGCTGTGTGTGAATGGGGCCATAGGAAAGCATTGTGTGCTTTTATAGCTGCGGTAGAAAACTAGAAAATCCGCAGCTAAAAGCACCATTCTATCCGTCCGTGTGAAAGAGCCCTTATATCTAAATGTTTGTCTTATGTCTTTTCCCTCTCATTGTTTGTATTTAGTAATTTGTTAGAGCTCTCTTTATAATATTTATTTTATATAACTAGATAGATTGGTTTTTGTTAGACTTTCATACTATTTACCAATACATTTCTGTTGTGTTAAAGCTTTCACTCATGGTCCAAGAACTCTCATTTACCAAATCATATCAGGAAAATATTAAATATTATAATATATAGATTTGGGTAACAGCATCATTGGATATACATGGAAATCCCTAACTCTAAATATTTTAAAGGTAAAAAGTAAAATCCAGGAAACTCTTATCAAGAAAAAACTGATGGCAATACTAAATGATACTCATAACAAATTCCTCTGGATATGGAAGCCATGGATCGAGTATTCCCAATCCCTGCAGCATACTACATGTCTACTCCAGAATGTAGAGACCCTACAATAGTCTCCAAACCTGGGTGTCAGCTTCCCTTTCCCCTGGTAGCATTCAAAAGTGGTGGTGGTGGGGGTAGGAACCTCTTACCCTCTTCCCCCTCAGCTCCCTCCAAACCCCTCTCTCTGTCCTAGCTTATTCTTCTTGACTGTATTTTTTCTGCAACACTCTCTTTTTATCTTTTCCTTTCAAGGTGTTTTTGGCCTGTCTCTCTTGCCCTCTCTTTCCTCCTCTCCTTTCTTTCTCTTCCTTTCTCAGGTCCATTCAAGGACTCTAAAAGCTATGATTATTTTACACTAGATTTTGAGTGTTACCCTCTTAACTTTTTATCATAGACAATAATACGCATGTGTCATTTTGTGACAATTGACAATATTTATGACACATGGGGTATTTTCCCCTTCTGCTCTCCTGTAGGCTACTGGAAACATACTGACTCAAGGGTGCTAGTAGTGTATTCATTACCCTATCTTAAAGCTTGGACTGTTGTCTTTGAGTTTATGGAACTTGTACTGCTATTCATCTAATCCTTAAATTTCCCCTGCATTATATTGTACCATAATCTTTGACTTTTGGCAAAGGAAAAGTTGTGTTTAAATCATTGGACCAAGTAAGTAAGTAGAAAATGTAATGCTATGTCTGGAATCCAAAGAAAGTATATGCCATTCTCCAATGTTCAGTATAAAATACATTGCCCAGACTTGAAACTGTAAATCATTTGCCAGCTCCATTGTCCAATATAACACATACTGCTCAGTCTGATATTGGCAAGGTAATTCGGTTTGTTTAATGCCTATGGGACTATCCTCATGATTAAAGCGGTATTAACCCCAAAACCAAAAATGTAATACAGGCATACCCCACTTACACAACGGGGTTTATGTATACTGTATACTGTATTGCAGCTTACCAGTTCTTAGTGGCTGCATTCGTTTTTTTTTTTTTGGGCTTTTCCCTCTGTTTTTATATGGTAATCTGGCCAGTAACACACCTCCTGTATTAGAGTGCCCCTACCGAATTATAAAAGCGGTAGAGAGATTACTCTACTATTTTTGGGGCCACAACCTGAGACAAATATAGAAAAAAGGGGAGTTTTCACTCGTTTTAAAAAAGGGTGGGACATTAAAGGCTTCAAAGAGTGAACAACATATCAAAATGTTAAAAAGTTATCATTTTATTCATAAACAAATTAATTTAGTACAGTACAGAAAAGAGATCAAAATGTTGAATCTATACATAAAAAGGACAGGATTGCTTGATACTTTTACATTACACATGCAGAGGCTACATAAGCAATATCCAACACGTTTTAGAGTTCTGAGGCTTCTTCCTCAGGGAAATATCTGCATGTATTGTTGATTTAGTCTAAAAAAGATAATAACAATATTTGTGTCATATTGCACCACACATATAGTTATATACATCACATACCATATGGCAGAACATATTTTTTGCAAAGAAATAGGCTCAAAGGTGTGCTACTAACATCATATCCCGTATCCCGGCAAGACCCGTGACATCATAGGGAACAAAAAAGAATGGGTGGAGGGTGGGTAAAAGCAATGACCAGGGCGGGTGCTGCTGGGCAGACACTGAGACCACCTGGCATCAAACAACAGAGGGAAATTATAGGAAAAGAGAATATAAGTATAAATCAGGATGAAAAAGTAAATAAAGTACATCCATATGTGTAGTCTTGCAATGAGAAGGCCACGTACCCGGTCTATTCATGTCTCTAGCTAACCACAAAGGGGATTTTTTTTTTTATGCAGCAATTGCAGATCCTCTTGCTTTGCATAGAAACTAAAAGTTCTACAGAGGAGTCTAAAGGTGTAGAGACAGGTAATGTGGTGGGTGTTTATAGAGATGAAAAAAAAAAAGGGCAAAGCCTGCATTAGAAAGGTAAAAAGTTGTTTAATTACCAGCCCAGGGAGTGTTATAAAGCTTACCTTCTCTTGTGGATGTTATCCTCAGCCTAACCTGTGTGGACTTATGAGACTGTGCTTACTGTGTCTGGCTTGCACATTTAAATAGTAAAAGATAATTGCTAAATCCTCCCCTGGTGAGTGGCACTCATTGATGCGTCAATTGGTCTCCTGAACCCCCAGGAGACGTCGGTGTGTGCGGGATGACGTTACACGTCGGGTGTCTGCCGCGCAGCCTGGCCGGCCAGGGCGTTACCAAGCAATGCTCAGGAGGAGGAAGTGGAAGCAAAACCATGGGGACACCCCCACAGTCTCCCACCACACTGAGCCAGCATAGGGAAGCTGACACAGAACCCAGCAAAGGAAACGCCAGGAGTGGTGCGGCCACCAAGCAAAAATTAAATAAAAATTAAAACAAAAAGGGGGAGAAGAGGGGAGCAGTAAACAAACTGCAACACACAATATGGATGCCACGGACCCCGCCACGGAGCAGAGACACAACAGAGAGCACCACTGTCAGTAGCCCATATAGGAGGGAGGAGCACAGGGACATATTGTCAGAAGAACCATGTATGGAAGAAAGGAAAAAACAAACTCTGAAGTGGGCATATGCTGGCACATGATTGCCAGCACATACAACATACAGTAGGTGCCATGAACCCTGCCGCAGAGCAGGAACACAACAAGAGCACCACTGTCAGAAGCCCATGATGGGGGATGGAATAAAGGGACATGATGTCAGAACCATGTATGGAAGAAAAGAACTCTGTAGGGGGCATTCGCAGGCACATCATTAATTTTCCATACCTCTTGAGGCAAAGCCTTCCAAGCATGGCTTGAAATTCATTGCCTCGTTTACGTCTACTCCAGATGAAGGCGCACATTGGCACCTTTGGACAGCAGCATTGTCAGTCTTGGGGGAGAGGTGTGTTACATATGCTAGCAGATTTAGATACACTAACAAATTACAGTAAAAGCAAACTTCAGCTCACACTGCAGTTAAGCAAGAAGTTGCAACAAACAGGTTTGTTCCTTTTGGGATAAAGGTTTTACATGAATACATAAAAATTTATCATTGTAAGCACCCCTGTCAGTGGTAAATGGTTTGTCTCAACTAGTCCCTAACTGCTATGTTAACAGGAGAGTTTGTTCTGTTGAATAACAACAGACTTACTGGCTGGATCACCTGGTAGTAAATGGTTATGGATATCTCCTGATTTTTTTTTATTATTATCAAAGGGAAACGGGCCCAAAATGGTAAAAAAAGACTTTATTTTTTTTCAATTTCACTGTATAACTCTTGTTACTATCATAACCTACCATCAAAGAACAACCCAAAATAAATTCTCCCGCTCCTGACAATCATGACGATACCACACATGTGTATGTCAGTTGTTGTTTATACCCGTAGTACAACCCAGTAGCAATTGTACGCATGTTTTTTTTGTCCCCTACCTAAAACACACTGACACTAACTGACACTGACGCTAATTTAAAAAATATATATACTGACCCTGACCTTGACCTTTGACCCTTACTTGAACCAAAGACTAATCCTGGCATTGACCTAGATCAAACCCTATTCTAGGTATTTTTCTTTAGTTTGTATTATTTATTCATTGTATCTTTCCTCTCCATTCACACACTTACAAGAAGATTGATGAAAGGAGCACATCATATGTAAATTAGGGCAAGTGATCCGGCATCCTGGTCATCTCACTTCCAGTTTGCGGTCCACGCTGTTTGTTGGTCCCCTCCCGCTGATGTCACTTCCGGGATTTGCGCTCCACGCTGTCCCTGACAGCGCAGTTGTTTCCCTAGTATCCTCAGAGCTGTGGCTTCCATCTGCTGGCCACTTTGGAAAGTTCTGCTGCCACACAAGTTACACCTTTGGATATGAATGAGACACACTGGGACCACCAGGATGCCGGATCACTTGCCCTAATTTACATATACTGAGCAAAATTTTAAACGCGACACTTTTGTGTTTGCCTCTATTGATCATGAGCCGAACGCAAAGATCTACGACTTTTTCTATGTACACAAAAGGCCTATTTCTCTCAAATATTGTTCACAAATCTGTCTAAGCCCACGTTCACACTGGGGCTGCGGGAGTGAAGCCTGCGAGTTCAGCTGAACTCGCACGATTTCACTCCCGCTGGCAGTCCCGATTTCAGCCACGATTTCAAAGACATCTGAAACAGATGTCAATGTAAATGGCGGCTGAAATCGCAAAAAGTAGTACAGAAACTACTTGTTGTAATCGGTGCAGCGCCGCAGATGCGGTGTCGCATCGATTAGGGCGGTACCATTGCCCGCAATTTTTCGGCAAATTTCGCCGATTTGACATGCGATTTGACATGTCAAAGCGCATGTCAAATCGCACCAGTGTGAACCAGGGCTAAATCTGAGTTAGTGAGCACTTCTCCTTTGCTGAAATAATCCATCCACCTCACAGGTGTGGCATATCAAGATGCTGATTAGACAGCATGATTATTTCACAGGTGTGCCTTAGGCTGGCCCAATAAAAGGCACTCTAAAATGTGCAGTTTTATCACACAGCACAATGCCACAGATGTCGCAAGTTTTGAGGGAGCGTGCAATTGGCATGCTGACTGCAGGGATTTCCACCAGAGCTGTTGCCCTTGAATTCTATGTTAATTTCTCTATCATAAGCCGTCTCCAAAGGCAATTCAGAGAATTTGGCAGTACATCCAACCGGCCTCACAACCGCAGACCACGTGTAACCACACCAGCCCAGGACCTCAACATCCAGCATCTTCACCTCCAAGATCATCTGAGACCACAGCCAGCTGGACAGGTGCTGCAACAATCAGTTTGCATAACCAAAGAATTACAGCTCAAACTGTCAGAAACCGTCTCAGGGAAGCTCATCTGCATGCTCGTCGTCCTCATCAGGGTCTCAATTTCACTGCAGTTCATCGTCGTATCCGACTTGAGTGGGAAAAAGCTCACATTCAATGGTGTCTGGCACTTTGGAGAGATGTTCTCTTCATGGATGAATCCTAGTTTTCACTATACAGGGCAGATGGCAGACAGCGTGTATGGCGTTGTGTGGGTGAGCGGTTTGCTGATGTCAACGCTGTGGATCGAGTGGCCCATGGTGGCGGTGGGGTTATGGTATGGGCAGGCGTATGCTATGGACAGCCAACACAGGTGCATTTTATTAAAAACCTATATGCTGAATACAATCCAACATTAGCAGTGCTCAAATTTAGATTGTATAAGGTCCATGTAATTGGATGTAAGAATCCATCTATATTATCACATATGTTAATTATATAAAATCACAAATAAAAGTTCGTCCATGTGTCCCATGCAATATATATCCTAATTGCTTGACCGTCACCACACTTCGTGAGATCTCACCCCTATGGTAGTGAACTCACCGGATAAACAATAGGTACTGTATGAGCCTGTTTGCTGCTCCATTCAGGGAGCAGCAAACCGGTCCTTCCATCTAGATGTCGCATGAATGAAGTGTGTCCTTCGTCGGTGGGGGTGGTAGGGGGACATGCCCCATGCACAGTGTTGGAGGGGGGGGGGGTGTGCTGGGAGATTCAGCCTCTTCTGCACCTCACTGATCGTGCTTTTTATTGATAGCATTTAGAATGCACAGAGATACCGTGACGAGATCCTGAGGCCCATTGTTGTGCCATTCATCCACGACCATCACCTCATGTTGCAGCATGATAATGCAGGGCGCCCATATTGTAAGGATCTGTACACAATTCCTGGAAACTGAAAACATCCCAGTTCTTGGATGGCCAGCATACTCTCTGAACATGTCACCCATTGAGCATGGTTGGGATGCTCAGAATCGGCGTATACGACAGTTGCTGTCAATATCCAGCAACTTCGCATAGCCATTAAAGAGAAATTGACCAACATTCCACAGCCCACAATTAACAACCTGATCAAATCTGTGCAAAGGAGATGTGCTGCACTGCGTGAGGCAAATGGTGGTCACACCAGATACTGACTGGTTTTCCGACCCCCCCAATACAGTAACACTGCACATTTTAGAGTGGCATTTTATTGTGGCCAGCCTAAGGCACACCTATGCAATAATCATGCTGTCTAATCAGCATCTTGATATACCACAATTGTGAAGTGGATGGAATATCTCAGCAAAGGAGAAGTGCTCACTAAGGCCCCTTTCACACTGGAGCGGGAGCGGCGTTGGCGGTAAAGTGCCGCTATTTTTAGCGGCGATTTACCGCCAATTTCGCTGCACTATTCGGCCCCCGCTAGCGGCTGAGAAAGGGTTAAAAACCGCAGAAAATCGCCTCTGCAGAGGTGCATTGCTGACGGTATAGCCCGTGATTGACTTCAATGGGCAGGAGCAGTGGAGGAGCGGTATACACAAAGCTCCTTCACCGCTCCAAAGATGCGACTAGCAGGACTTTTTTTCCCATCCTGCTAGTGCACTGCTCCGATGTGAAAGCCCTCAGGCTTTCACACTGGAGACACAGCAGCGACTGTTTAGGGTCGGTTTGCAGGCGCTTTTTTTAGCGCAATAGTGCCTGCAAACCGCTCCAGTGTGAAAGGGGTCACGTTTATAATTTTGCTCAGTGTATGATGTGCTCCTTTCATCATTTTTCTTGTAAGTGTTTTTAACCCTTTTGAGATATTAAAAGTTTTTATTTCTGCACTTAGAGGCGCCTTGTTTCTGTTTATCTCATTACCAGAGTCTGCTCTCCTCTTCAAGTGCTGCCTTAAGTGTATGGAGATTTCTTCCCATTCTACATAGACATAGGGGGTTATTTACTAAAGTGCACTTGAAATTGCACTGAAAGTGCACTTGGAAGTGCAGTCGCTGTAAATCTGAGGGGGACATACAAGGAAAAAAAAAAAAAAAAGCATTTTAGCTTGCACATGATTGGATAACAAAATCAGCAGAGCTTCCCTTCATTTCAGATCTACCCTTCAGATTTACAGCGACTGCACATCCAAGTGCACTTTAAGTGCAATTTAAAGTGCACTTTGCACTTGTAGTTTGCACTTGTAGTGCAAAGTGGATTTGCCTTTTGTAAATAACCCCCATAATCTGCTTAGTCCTGATACTCAGAGAGCCCTTATATACACTTTTTATCGGGAAGCTGTTTTAATTTAGGACATATTTCAAGTGAATATTTTAATTCTCTATGAAATGTACCCATGAGGTCTACACCTACCCAGAGCAATTGTACTTATCTCATGAGTATGAGTACCATTCTGGACACTTGTGATAACTTTTAGATAAGCTGTGCCCTTAACATTATTTGTACATGTCTCATTGATTATTACCCTCATATATTAGAGTGCAGGCTAATTTAGAGGAACACAAGAACTGCATAGTTAATGAATCTGTGTTTGTGAACTGCACGATAACCACTGCCTGGCACTCGCAGATTTAGGAATATTAGAAAATTGGGATTTGCTTTAACCATTTCAGATAACTTGATCAGGCTTCTAGAAAGTTAAACACAAATCAGTTTACACAGTTGTGGGTAATATTTAAAACTGAAATAGTTTAGTTATACATTTGACTATTTGGAATGGCTCACTGCATGTTTACAATCATAATTTCTCTTTTCAACGGGTTACTGATCAAGTCCAAAGGTTCTGAAATGTATTTCTCCAGACCAAACCGGCAGTAGTGGTAAATTATTCCAAAGTGAAGCCCTATTAAGGTTGCACATAAATGAAAACAAGCACTTATTATTACTGAAACATGCCTTACCTTACCTCCTATGACTTAATGTGTTTGAAAGAAAAAATAAAGTAAAACTGCTATTTTTATTGTAACAAAATATGCCAGAAACATCACCTCAGCATCTGCAGGGATTCTGCAAACATCTGAAAATTATTTGGATGTGGAAACAATGACATTTTTTCTAAACATCAGCAACTGCCAGGTATTTCCCATGGATAGGAGAGCAGGAGCGCAGTGTTAGTAGTTCAAAAAGCTTTCCTCTGTCCCAGGGTAGGAAGCTGCAGAGTAGCAAGGAACAAGTTCCCTGCAGAGACGAAGCCTTGGGATGGAAAAAGGTCATGTGCTTCAGAGCATGGTTGAAAATATACATCAGCAGGTCTTGGCTGATTAATGCTTACAGTGTTCATTATCCAGCAGTAGGGGGAAGTTGATGATGCGGGCAAGGAAAAAAAAAAAAAAACAAGAACAGAAGCATGACATATGTACATAGAAACATTAAAGGCAGGCAAAAACTCTAAAGACTCTTGGAAAAGTAAATAGAACAGAGCACAAAACTCTAGTGGCAAAATGGATCTTTATGAAATCACAAAAAAATAAAAAATGTAGCAAGACTAAAATAAACCTGTCATCGGGAATTAGAACATACTTTATTAGGCTATAGCAGGTGGTTAATGGCGCACATAGACACATTTAGCTGGAAATAAAAGTGACTACTTTTTCCTCCAGAATCCTCCAAATCCAAACACCCCATTTTCATATCTCAAATTCTTAGGAATGTGGAGCTATTTGACACTCCTTCTTTTCTTAACCTCCCTGGTGGTATGATTCTTTCTGGAATTATGTACCAAAAGCGGTACAATTATTTTGCATGAAAATTTGGTGTTATGTATTATAGGCCTGCGATTCTTAATAATTACTTACTTAAACCTGAGCAAACCAGAGTCTAGTAAACATCCCGGGTATGATAAATATGAAACACAAAATTATAAATTATAATATAATAAATAACTATAAATAATTATAAAAAATAGTAATCTAATTATAATAAAAATTATTCAATAATGTAATCAAATCAAAAACACTGAAATTTGCTCAGTTGCAGAATTGTCGCTGTCATTAGATTTAGTGTTTGATGACGAATTTCCCCACAAATCGCTATCGCTCAATTCTGCGAGTGATTCTAATTTATTATCGCTGCTTTCTAGTTGGTCTAAAACCACTTTTGACATAAAGGGACACTTTTTAGTTGCTATGGACAATCCCCAGTTTACAGGCAGAAAGAACGATTTTTATTATATAAAAGTGCATGCAGGACACTGGACAGACCACTAGGGACAAAGGGGGTGTGTAATTATTACATACAGTACTGTAATCAGTAAGATTACAGTATACTGTATGTATACTATGTGTTTACTTTTTTGAATTTGCCACCCAGTTCCGCTCCCTTGCGCCGCTGTGGCTGGCAGGGAACGGAACTAGGAAGTCAGATGGGGTCGAAAGTGCCGACACTCGCCGGAGATCTCGCTGGCGATCACAGCAGAGGACATCATCGCTGGATCGCCAGGAGAAGGTAGGGAAACTCCGCTGCGGGCTCTGCAATGTCTATCCCGAGCGTGACTCGGGGTTACCGATCCTAGCATAAAAAAACAACCCCGAGTCACGCTCGGGATTACCGCTAGGGAGGTTAAGGCATTGCAAATTACTTTTGAGCACATGAAAATTGACTACCTAGAAACAACCTGATTAACCTCCCTAGCGGTAATCCCGAGCGTGACTCGGGGTTGTTTTTTTATGCTAGGATCGGTAACCCCGAGTCACGCTCGGGGTAGACATTGCAGAGCTCGCAGCGGAGTTTCCCTACCTTCTCCTGGCGATCCAGCGATGATGTCCTCTGCTGTGATCGCCAGCGAGATCTCCGGCGAGTGTCGGCACTTTCGTCCCCATCTGACTTCCTAGTTCCGTTCCCTGCGAGCCGCAGCGTCGCAAGGGAGCGGAACTGGGCGCCAAATTCAAAAAGTGAAACACATAGTATACATACAGTATACTGTAATCTTACAGATTACAGTACTGTATGTAATAATTACACACCCCCTTGGTCCCTAGTGGTCTGCCCAGTGTCCTGCATGCACTTTTATATAATAAAAATCGTTCTTTCTGCCTGGAAAATGGAGATTGTCCATAGCAACCAAAAAGTGTCCCTTTATGTCAAAAGTGGTTTTAGACCAACTAGAAAGCAGCGATAATAAATTAGAATCACTCGCAGAATTGAGCGATAGCGATTTGTGGGGAAATTCGTCATCAAACACTAAATCTAATGACAGCGACAATTCTGCAACTGAGCAAATTTCAGTGTTTTTGATTTGATTACATTATTGAATAATTTTTATTATAATTAGATTACTATTTTTTATAATTATTTATAGTTATTTATTATATTATAATTTATAATTTTGTGTTTCATATTTATCATACCCGGGATGTCTACTAGACTCTGGTTTGCTTAGGTTTAAGTAAGTAATTACTAAGAATCGCAGGCCTATAATACATAACACCAAATTTTCATGCAAAATAATTGTACCGCTTTTGGTACATAATTCCAGAAAGAATCATACCGCCAGGGAGGTTAAGCTCTTTTGAAGAAGCACAAAGAAACGGGCAGTGTTGAGGACCGTAAACACAGTGGTCAGCCAAGGAAACTTAAAGCGGGATTCCACCCGCAATTTTTTTTTTAAAAGTCAGCAGCTACAAACACTGTAGCTGCTGACTTTTAATAAGGACACTTACCTGTCCTAGGCACCCACGATGATGCCCCCCCCATGTCGATCCCTCGATCATTGCAGGTCCCGCGCCGCCATCCTCACTAAGGGAAAGAGGCAATGAAGCCTTGTGGCTTCACTGCCCGTTTCCTACTGCGCATGCGCGAGTCTCGTGCCGATTTGTGAATGGGCGGCTGCGCTCTGGGATTACATACAGTTCCCAGAAGACAGCGTGCCCCATTCACCAGAAGACAACGTGAGGAGGATGCGGAAGAAGACCCACCGCGGATAAGGAAGAGGCAGATTAGGGTCTTCGCATTTGTTTGCAGCATTTTTGTGTAATTGTTTTTTTCAGGGTGGAACTCCACTTTAATGCAGCAGGAAAAAGACACATCATGCTTACTTCCATTTGACATCAGAAGATGTCCAGCAGTGCCATCAGAACAGAACTGGCGGAAACCAGTGGGACCCAGGTCAAATCTGTCCTGTTAGTTATCCTGACATTAAGTGCCAAATTGCTCAGCTCTGTTGTCTAATCATTTGGCTGATATCATTACGTAAGACCTCTACTTAACCTCCCCAGCGGTATGATTCTGTTTGGAATTATGTACCAAAAGCGGTGCAATTATTTTGCATGGAAATTTGGTGTTATGTATTGTAGGCCTGCAATTCTTAGTAATTACTTAAACCCGACCAAACAAGAGTCTAGTAGACATTACGGGTATGATAAAGTTTGAAAAAAAAATCATACATTATAATATAATAAATAACTATAAATAATTATAAAAAATAGTAAAGTGATTATAATAAAAATTATTCAATAATGTAATCAAATCAAAAACACTGAAATTTGCTCAGTTGCTGAATTGTCGCTGTCATTAGATTTAGTGTTTGATGACGAATTTCCCCACAAATCGCTATCGCTCAATTCTGCAAGTGATTCTTATTTATTATCGCTGTTTTCTAGCTGGTCTAAAACCACTTTTGACATAAAGGGACACTTTTTGGTTGCTATGGACAATCTCCAGTTTCCAGGCAGAAAGAACAGTTTTTATAATATAAAAGTGCACGCAGGACACTGGACAGACCACTAGGGACAAAGGGGGTGTGTAATTATTTGATACAGTACAGTAATCAGTAAGATTACAGTATACTGTATGTATTGCGTGTTTTTCACTTTTTGAATTTGGCGCCGAACTCTGCCCCCATGCGCCGCAACATCGCAGGGAACGGAGCTCGGCACCCGGCACGCACACACTGCAGGGAGACATTGCAGGATCCAGGGAACAAGGTAAGTAACTTCCCCTGGATACTGCGATGCAGCCCGAGTCTGGCTCGGGGTTACCGCTCTTAGCATTAAAAACTCACCCCGAGCCAGACTCGGGAATACCGCTAAGGGGGTTAAGAATGCTTAGGTAAAGTAATGCAATAGGTGGGTAAACATTACCTTGGTTGAATGTCTATAGGCATCTTAAGATGTGGTTACCAAGGTACTGAGAAACACATACCAATTCAAGTAAACATATCCCTTTCCCTATTATCAATTGTAGCGGGGGTCCTAAATTTAGGGATTGTTATACTAAATTTAGGGGTGATTCGAGTGGTAGTTTGGCTCGAATCTTTCAATTTACTGGACTCTGCCTTGCTGCTGTTTCACCTGGTGTGCAGTTCCCCTAGGAAGTATGGGTGGCGCTGTCACTTGTACTCAGGGTTGAACCACAGGTGATGGAGTAGCGATTGGGTGTCCTCTCTCGGCAGCCGTGCAGTGGGTGTGGTCTACCCGCTGTGCATGCTGGGAGAGGGTACAAAGGGGGCGGACGCCATTAGAGAGAGAGCAATTCCTGGGGCCCATGCCCGGAGTGAGAACCAACGGTCCGAGTTCAAGTGTATGGCCCTCCAGGCTATGGGGCCACATGCGCTTCAGTCCCAGGCACCTTTAGTCCTGGGACTGCAACTTCAGCCCTGGGCCCAGCACCCTTAGCTGGAGCCCACTTCGGGAGGAGGAATCCCAGGGTGCCGCCTTGCGAGGGGACCCGTTTCTAGAAGAGGAGGTTGGGGGAGGACCATTCCGAAGGACTGGTGAGAGGTCACAGCGAAGAAAGGGGCCCAGTAACTCTTCGGAGGGATGTCATCCATCCGAAAAGGGATCTAAACATGGGGACCATTAGGAGGTTCGGGACACTATAGATTCTGTGGCAGAGGATCTCCTGAACGCATCCATTAGGGAATCTGATAGACTGTTCAAGCTACATGCCGGCTGCTAGTGCCCTTGGGTGACTATCCAGTGAGCTATACCCACTTGTGATCGAGTGGCGAAGAAGCCAGGAGTGCCTGAATTGATCTGTCTTCCTAACACCTTTCTCTCTTCTCAACTTTGTGGATGTTCATGCATAAGGAAAAATAAACTCTACGTTGGAGTGGCTATTGGTGTGGACCTTGGAGTTAATTGGGGTATAGAGACTTTGTCCTTACATTCTAAGGACAGAAACCAGCTTTGAGGGGAACCTTGCTGCAAGACCCGTAAGTTAAAACAATTGTGCTTAACCTCTGCAAACCAGGGGGTACGGGCATGGTGGGCATGGTGTGCCTTTTTCTCATGTGAGCGAGCCAAGGACAGTGGAGAAAGAGGGCCGTGTCGCTACACAATTATAGTTTTTATCTCTGATAATGGACTTGCTATAACCCCATCTCCACAACGAGACCCTCTGTGTAAAGTATTCAAGGTGCCTTTGCTGTAGTGTTGCACAAAAGATGAACCTTGCTCCTCAGCTGTTTCCACTGTTCCAGTAGAACTGTTGCTGAAATATCACTGACATTAAAGGGTTTCACTCTGAATCAGATAAATATGCTTTGAACTGCTGTTTTTGAATCTGGAAATTCTTTGCCTGTCTTGAAAGCAAAAGTACTCACAAAACAGGTAATATAATTCAACTTCAAAAAATGACTATAGCCATTTTTGTAAATATGCCTTCTTTTTTTTTAAAGAATATATGATGTGGGCCTCAGACTATATCCTCTAGCCAAGCACCCTGTACCAGTATTCTCAAACATAACCAGGATAAAAAACAAAAGTCACTGAAAGGTAAAAGTTGCCCATTTTAAAGTTATTGTAAATGATCACCTTGTGAAACAACCCATTCAGTTTAAAATAAAAATGAAAGGCAAAACATTTCTGTGTAGATATAAAAACGATTATAAATACCTTTTTCCCCCTTTCTATTAAGTGATAAAATTCCCTCTGTTCTCAGCTGCATAAGAGCTGGGGGAGGAGAAACAGCAGCACACTGAGCTTCACAGTGAAAGGCAGTAAAGGGGAGGTGTGTCAGGACAAGTCTGACCATTGGAGGAGAGCAAGTTGAGTTCTCAGCATAGCTAGAGAACTGACCGCGATGTGTTCTCCTGCTTAAAGAGGAAGTAAACCCTAATGGGGTTTACTTCCTCTATATCTCCCTGCAAAGGCAAAGCATAATGGGCTACTATGCATCGCATAGTAGTCCATTATGTGACACTTACCTTCAGGAGAAGCCCGCAATGTCACCGTCTTCCACGCTAGCAGCGAGCATCCATTCTTCACCCCTCTTCTTCCGGGGGCCACGAACTCCGGCTCTGTGACTGGCCGGAGTCGCATGCGCTCGGGAGCCGCCTTTAGCGGCATGAACCCAGCTTGAAATGGCACAGCGTGCCCTTTCAAGACGGCGCATGCGCCGTTGAAGGCGACACTCTGGGAAATTGCAAATATCTCTGAGACCGTGTAGGTCTCAGAGATATTGCAAGCACCTACAGGTAAGCCTTAATCTAGGCTTACCTGTAGGTGTAAGTTCCCCTGAGGGTTTACAACCACTTTAATGTGGTAATTTTGTAATAGGAAAGCAGAGGAACTGGCTGGAACATCAGGAATTATACACAAAGGAAGCAATAAAAGAGAACAGGCTACTTTTTCATACAAGTACATGGTACAGCAGGCACATATCAGGAATAGGGATGAGCTCGGTGTTCGCCTGTACGGCGAAACCAGAACTTTGTGGGGCGTTTGCGCCAAATTCGTGTGACGTGAACGGCCCACAATACACTGCTCCATCGGAATGCATTGCCGGCGCTGTGATTGGCCAAGCATGCACTGTGACCCCGCATGCTTGGCCAATCACAGCGCCGGCAGCGAGGAGAGCCATAATTGGCCACAGGCAGGATGCCTGTGGCCAATTATAGCTATGGGGGGGGTTTAGTACACGCCCCACACTATAAAAGGCCGCCAGCGCAGCGGCCTTGTGTAGTGTGTTGGTGTGCAGGGACAGAGAAGGATAGGCAGGGACAGTGTCAGTGATATTCTTTCATTAACCTTGTGCAATTAGTGTGTTGGTATACAGGGACAGAGAAGAATAGGCAGGGACAGTGTCAGTGATATTCTTTCATTAACCTTGTGCATTTACAGTGTGTTGGTATACAGGGACAGAGAAGAATAGGCAGGGACAGTGTCAGTGATATTCTTTCATTAACCTTGTGCATTTACAGTGTGTTGGTATACAGGGACAGAGAAGGATAGGCAGGGGACAGTGTCAGTGATATTCTTTCATTAACCTTGTGCATTTACAGTGTGTTGGTATACAGGGACAGAGAAGGATAGGCAGGGGACAGTGTCAGTGTCATTTTTGCTAATCCTTCTGCACAGTATACACCTGAAGCTACCCCTTATTGCTGTGTTTTCCTGTTGTGTAACACAGGCAGACATCTACAGCAGTTACAGTGGGTGTAGTGTGCCTCCTGCGCAGTATACACCTGAAGCTACCCCTTATTGCTTGTGTTTTTTTCCTGTTGTATAACACAGGCAGACATCTGCTGCAGTTACAGTGGTTGTAGTGTGCCCCCTGCACAGCATACACCTGAAGCTACCCCTTATGGCTGTGTTTTACTGTTGTGTAACACAGGCAGGCATCTGCAGCAGTTACAGTGGGTGTAGTGTGCCCCCTGCACAGTATACACATAAAGCTACCCCTTATTGCTGTGTTTTCCTGTTGTGTAACACAGGCAGACATCTGCAGCAGTTACAGTGGGTGTAGTGTGCCTCCTGCACAGTATACAGCTGAAGCTACCCCTTATTGCTCGTGTTTTTTTTCTTTTGTGTTACACTAACAGACATCTGCAGCAGTTACAGTGGGTGTAGTGTGCCTCCTGCACAGTATACACCTGAAGCTACCCCTTATTGCTGTGTTTTCCTGTTGTGTAACACAGGCAGACATCTGCAGCAGTTACAGTGGGTGTAGTGTGCCTCCTGCACAGTATACACCTGAAGCTACCCCTTATTGCTCGTGTTTTTTTTCTTTTGTGTTACACTAACAGGCATCTGCAGCAGTTACAGTGGGCGTAGTGTGCCTCCTGCACAGTATACACCTGAAACTACCCCTTATTGCTGTGTTTTCCTGTTGTGTAACACAGGCAGACATCTGCAGCAGTTACAGTGGGTGTAGTATGCCTCCTGCACAATATACACCTGAAGCTACCCCTTATTGCTGTGTTTTTTTTCTTTTGTGTTACACTAACAGGCATCTTCAGCAGTTACAGTGGGTGTAGTGTGCCTCCTGCACAGTATACACCTGAAGCTACCCCTTATTGCTGTGTTTTCCTGTTGTGTAACACAGGCAGACATCTGCAGCAGTTACAGTGGGTGTAGTGTGCCTCCTGCACAGTATACACCTGAAGCTACCCCTTATTGTTCGTGTTTTTTTTCTTTTGTGTTACACTAACAGGCATCTTCAGCAGTTACAGTGGGTGTAGTGTGCCTCCTGCACAGTATACACCTGAAGCTACCCCTTATTGCTGTGTTTTCCTGTTGTGTAACACAGGCAGGCATCTGCAGCAGTTACAGTTGGTGTAGTGTGCCTCATGCACAGTATACACCTGAAGCTACCCCTTATTGCTCGTGTTTTTTTCTTTTGTGTTACACTAACAGGCATCTGCAGCAGTTACAGTGGTCGTAGTGTGCCTCTTGCACAGTATACACCTGAAGCTACCCCTTATTGCTGTGTTTTCCTGTTGTGTAACACAGGCAGGCATCTGCAGCAGTTACAGTGGGCGTAGTGTGCCTCCTGCACAGTATACACCTGAAGCTACCCCTTATTGCTGGTTTTCCCATCTCCCTGCAGGCCATTAGAATGTCTGGAAGGCCAACAAGGAGAGGCAGACAGTCACGAGCCAATAAAAGAGGGCAAGCAGGCTCTGTGTCTGGGGGCAACAGTGCTGGTCGTGGACGCGGTGCATTGTCATCAGCACATGGCCATGGGACAGGCTTGTCCTTATTTTCGGCAGCTGGACATGTTGAGCCGCATCATGTCGAAGACTTGGTAGAGTGGATGACCAAGCCCTCCTCATACTCCTCATCCTCTCTCACCCAGGCTCAGGGTACTGGCAAAGCAGCTGCCAACGCGTCCTTTTCCCTCGTATCAATGTCATCAGTCACTCCTTCCCTAGACCCACCATGTCCTCCTGAGGAGTCCCCCGAACTGTTTGAGCACAGTGTTGGGTACATGCTCCAGGAGGATGGTCAGCGTTTTAAAGGGTATGATGATGATGATACACAGCTAGAGGAAGGCAGTAGTGTGAGCGCAGAGAGAGGGGATGCTTAAGAAGGACAGCAATCTGGCAGTCATATGGGAGTAGTGCTGAGCTGATGTATATAGTGTACTGTGTTTCTGTGCTAAACCTCTATCCTTAAATCATATGACATCCTGGAATTAATTTTGAGGTAACTTACACATAAACATACAGAAAATTAATTGCATTAATAAATTACTAATTTACCAACAAAGGTGTGGTGATGGTAAAGTGCAAAAAAGTGCAAATATTCTGTGACACAGTAATAAATAAATCTAAAAGACAGATAAAATTAATATAATACAAAGTGCATGTGTCTGTGATGGTACTAAGCAGTACCTAGCTATTATAGTGCAAATGTGCATAAAATATGTTACTAAGCAGTAACAATAAAGTCCAAAGTGGATCCAATAAAAGTGGCTATCCTTCTTGAGAATGTAAAAGAAAGAAAGAAGGATTGGTAATGTCAATCGTGCATCAAGAAAAATATGGTCCAGGATTGGGAAGAGATCCCTTATTGACGTGCTGTGATTAGTGCTGGGTTGTGGGTGGTACAGGTAGTGCTTTTCAAACTGTGACTCCTTAAGTATATGGGTGGCCCCTTACCTCACTGCTGTGAGGTTACAGCATTTGTATATAATAGAGCCTTTTGTCCGACCTCCTCTTATTCAGATGGTCCTTTCACAGCCTTGGCTGGGGTCCTGCCTGGTTCTATGTAGGGCGTTGGGGGGAGGGGGACATTTGCACTATAATAGCTAGGTACTGCTTAGTACCATCACAGACACATGCACTTTGTATTATATTAATTTTATCTGTCTTTTAGATTTATTTATTACTGTGTCACAGAATATTTGCACTTTTTTGCACTTTACCATTAGTGATGAGCCGAACACCCCCGGGTTCGGTTTGCACCAGAACCCGCGAACGGACCAAAAGTTCGCACGAACTTTAGAACCCTATTAAATACAATGGATGCGAACGTTCGAAATCTAAAGTGCTAATTATAACGACTATTATGCATGTTATTGTCCTAAAAAGGGTTTGGGAACCCGGGTTCTGCCCCAGGGGACATGTATCGTACCTGGGGGGTGTCTAAAGTATGCCTGTGAAGTGCCATGTGTTTCCCGTGTTTAGAACTGTCCCTGCACAAAATAACATTTCTAAAGGAAAAAAATAGGATTTTTATAACAGCTTACCTGTAAAATCCTTTTCTTGGAGTACATCACGGGACACAGAGCGACATAGTCATTACTAATGGGTTATATAGTTACCGTCAGGTGCTGGCACTGGCAACTTCCAAAACCGGAAGTACCCTCCCCTATATAAGCCCCTCCCATCCGGGAGCACCTCAGTTTTGTAGCAAAGCAATAAGTGTCCCCAAAGAGGGGCGGGAGCTCTGTGTCCCGTGATGTACTCCAAGAAAAGGATTTTACAGGTAAGCTGTTATAAAAATCCTATTTTCTTTTTCGTACATCACGGGACACAGAGCGACATAGTCATTACTAATGGGATGTCCTAAAGCAATGCCAAATGAGGGGGGGGATACACCATATATAAGCTGAGCGCTATCAGACATGAGGATCTTTTGCGGCCTGCAACACACTGCGCCCAAAGGCGACATCCTCCTGACTTCTAACGTCCACCTGGTAGAACCTAGTAAACGTGTGTACTGAAGACCATGTTACGGCCTTACAGATTTGAGCCAGGGAGGCCTGGTGATGCACTGCCCATGAAGTTCCAACTGCTCTCGTGGAGTGCGCTCTAACTTCGAACGGAGGCGGTCTCCTTCTCAAGCCATAAGCTTGCATAATGACCTGTCGAATCCACTTGGCTAAAGTAGATTTTGACGCTGCCTGACCCTTTCTGGGGCCTTCCGGCAGTATAAACAAAGTATCCGTTCTGCGAATCTGAGCAGTGGCTTTTAGATAAGCTTTAACTGCTCTTACTACATCCAAAGAATGCAATAACTTTTCCTCTACCGAAGTAGGTTTGGGGAAAAAAGAAGGAAGAACCACATCTTGGTTCAAATGAAACCTCGATACCACCTTAGGAAGAAAGGCTGGATGAGGACGTAACACTACTCTGTCCTTATGGATAACCAGATATGGCTCCTTACAGGACATAGCTGCTAATTCCGATACTCTTTTAGCCGAACAAATGGCTACTAGAAAAATCAATTTCCTGGTGAGAAGCACCAAGGAAATATGCTGTAATGGTTCAAATGGTTGTTTCTGTAGAACCGACAGAACCAAGTTTAGATCCCATGGACATATGGGAATACTAACCGGAGGACTAATACGCATCACTCCTTGTATAAAGGCTTTGACTAGTGAATGCGAAGCCAAGGGCCTTTGAAAAAATATTGACAAGGCCGAAATCTGACCTTTGATAGTACTCAAGGCAAGCTTCCTATCTACAGCCCATTGTAGGAAGTCCAGAATTCTACCTATTACGTATTTACGTGGATGCCATTTCTTGGCTTCACACCAGGCGATGTACGCCTTCCAGATTCTATAGTAGATCTGCCTGGATACCGGTTTCCTGGCATTGATCATGGTAGACACCACAGCATTAGAGAGCCCTCTCTTTTTTAGAATGTGGGCTTCAATAGCCAGGCCGTCAAACCTAGGGCTGGTAAGGAAGGGTTGTATATCGGTCCCTGCGAAAGCAGGTCCGGACGATGTGGGAGGGTCCAAGGACTCCCCACAGACATTTTTACGATCTCCGCGTACCATGCTCTTCGGGGCCACGCTGGAGCCACCAGAATCACTGGTTTCTTTTCTACCCTGATTCTGCGGAGTAATCGAGGTAACAATTGTGGCGGTGGGAATGCATATATCAGCTTGAACTGATCCCAAGGGAACACTAGGGCATCCGAGCCGCACGCTAGGGGATCCCTTGTCCAAGAGACAAACCTGTCCACTTTCGTGTTGAACCTGGATGCTAGCAGATCTACATCCGGTGTTCCCCACCGCTGACATATTGTCCGGAAAACCTCGGGATGAAGGGACCATTCCCCTGGGCATAATTGTTGGCGACTTAGAAAGTCCGCCTTCCAATTCTCCACCCCTGGAATGAATACCGCAGATATGGCTGGGACATATCTTTCTGCCCATCTCAGGATGTAATTTACTTCCCTTTGGGCTGCACGACTCCTGGTGCCCCCCTGACGATTGATATATGCCACTGCTGTGGCATTGTCTGACTGAACTCTGACAGGGGACCCTTGGAGTTTGGATGTCCATGCTACTAGGGCATACCGGGCTGCTCGTATCTCTAAGAGATTGATGGGCAGGGCCTTTTCCGCATCCGACCATCTGCCCTGGAGAGACCATTGCTCCAGTACTGCTCCCCAGCCTAAAAGGCTGGCATCTGTAGTGACCACCTTCCAGGAAATCGGACTGAAGGATTTCCCTCTTTCCAGATTCCGGGGAACCAACCACCAACGGAGGCTTCTGCGAACGGAAGGGGACAAGGACATTGATACGTCCAGAGCCTGAACTTTTTTGTTCCAGGCTGACAGTATGGCCCTTTGCAACTTCCTTGAATGGAATTGACCGTAGGGTACTGCTTCGAATGATGCCACCATTTTTCCCAGCAGCCTCATGCACAGGCGTATGGATGGCTGTCTTTTTGAACCCACTAAGTGGATCAAATCTCTCAAAGACGACCCCTTTTCTTGAGGCAAGAAAATTTTTCTCTGGTCTGAATCCAGCCTTAGCCCCAAGTATTCCAGACTTTTGACTGGTTCTAGGGCTGACTTGTCTCGGTTGATAATCCAACCGTGATATTCCAGATACTTGATTGTCTCGTGAACAACCACTTCTAGTTTTTCCACTGAGTGGTCTATCAGCAACAAGTCGTCTAGATATGCCATTATCGTTACACCTCGTGTTCTTAGATTGGCCAATAATGGGGCCAGAATTTTTGTGAACACTCTTGGTGCTGTGGCCAGACCGAAGGGTAAGGCTCTGAACTGAAAATGGCGCCCTTCTATCGCAAAGCGTAGAAATTTTTGGTGGGCTGGAAAGATGGGGATGTGCAAATACGCATCTTTGATGTCGATCGAGGCTAACCATTCCTCCCCTTGTAGGGCAGTGGCTACCGATCGGATCGACTCCATCCGGAAAGTCCTGATATGCAGGAATTTGTTTAGCCCTTTTAGATTTAATATGGGCCTCACGTCCCCGTTTGGCTTCGGAACTGTAAAGAGGTTTGAGTAAAACCCGAACCCCCATTCTTCCAGGGGGACCTCTATAATTACTGCTTGAAGCAATAATTGTTCCAGTGCCAACAGGAGGGATCCTCTCTTCTGGGGATCCCTTGGCACGTTCGACCTTATAAAGCGGGAAGGAGGGGAGTTTTTTAACTCCAATTTGTATCCCAGATTTACTGCGGAGAGCACCCATCTGTCTCGGATCGTGTCCCGCCAGGTTTCTGTGAACAACTGAAGTCTTCCCCCCACCCGATTGGGTGGGGGCAACCCTTCATGCATTTGACTTTGGGGGAGGTTTTGTACCTCTCCTGCTCCAGGGCTTCTTGTTACCCTGCAACTGTCCCTGATTTTTACCTCCGGGATTTGACCGGGGAGGCCGTCGGAACTGTTTCACAGCCGATGTCCTAGGGACTGGAGAAGCCGGCCTCTTAAAAGAGGGACCTCTAACTCTATTTTTGACCGGCAAGAGTGTACTTTTACCGCTGGAAATTCTCTGGATATACTTGTCCAGGTCTTCCCCGAATAAACGCTCCCCATGAAATGGGAAGCTGACCAGCAATTTTTTACAGGGAGCTTCAGCAGACCAGTTTTTGAGCCATAGAAGCCTGCGCATATGTACTACAGACAGCGTAAGGCGGGAGGCCTGATGGATTGAATCCTTTATAGCGTCCACCGCAAAGCATAAGGCTCTAGGTAGATCAGCTAGAGCAAGCGCCTGCTGATCTGGCACGTCCCTTAAGACCTGTTTCAACTGATCCTTCACTGCTTGGCAGACCCCTATAGCTGCCACTGCTGGTTGTGTCACCAATCCTGCTGTAGAAAAAGCAGATTTCAATAAGGACTCCAATTTTTTATCTATTGGGTCCTTGAACATTTGGACATTTTCCACCGGACATGTCAGTGATTTATTCACACAAGAGATGGCTGCGTCCACTGTAGGGACCTTCCATTTTCTGACGAACTTATCCTCCATAGGATAGACCACCGGAAATCTCTTGGGGGGAGTAAATATTTTGTCAGGATGCTCCCAATCCTGGTAAATGAGCCCCTCCAATAAAGGATGGATCGGGAAAGAACAAACAGTCTGGGGTGCTTTTAGCGACCCCAACGAGGAGACAGAAGAGGAGGATGGCTCCGCAAGTGGCATTTTAAATGCTGATCGGACCATATTAGTCAGGGACTGAACCCATAACCTCTCAGCATGTGATGCTGAGAACGGCTCCTCCACTGTTGATTCCTCTACAACTGAATCAACCTCATCCTGATCCCCCTCAGGTAGGTCGACCTCTGTATGGGACTGTTGCTCTGTTAACAGGCACTCTGAGGGAGGAGACGGAGATCGAGCACTTTTCTCCTGTGACAGGGAAGCAGCAATTAGTGCTGACAATCTCTCTTCCAGCCCTCCCAGAGCTGAGGAAAAAACCTCCTCTGTTACATACACAGGAGCAGGTGAACTGGGGACAGCCACAGTACCAGGTACTCCTGGGGGTGCCCTACGGTCACTAACCTCTGATTCTTCAGGGGAGACTGGTGCAGCCAAAGCATGCCCAAGATCCTCAGAGCCCGATGGAGACCCCCTATTCCTCCTGGAATTTCTAGTCCCGGAGTTTTTAGACGGCATATTCCTAAGCCACAAAGCTGAGGTATTCCAGCCGAAAATACACCAGTTACTGATAATAGTCTAGCATAAATGCTGCTATAATAAACAGTTGGTGTCTACTAATGTGCCTTTCTAGGGGATGCCTGTATCAACCGCTTGCTGTATGCCTTTAAATGTTGTCAGCTCTGTCTCTGTACTTCATAGCCAGCTTACTGCAATAATGTGGCTTTTTAAAACCTGCTGGGACGCCCGCACATGCGCAGAAGCGCTGCGGCGCGCACAGAGCGTCATCCCCCAGGCCCCGCCCCTTTTTCCGGCCACCTCTATATATAGAGGCGCGTGCACGCGCACGCGCGCGGCCACGTGCGCCTCGGCGCTAATTTTCAAACATGGAAACCAGGGACAGGAGCCAGGGCCCCTTTTGCCGCAGGCCGGGGGATAGACGAACACTGCAACATGGCAGAGGAAACAGTTTCCTGTAGGAGAACTCACCAGCTGCCTGGACTTTGCTCTCTGAGAAGAAACTAGTCCATATGACAAGAAAAACATTCCACAGCGGCCTCTAGTGGACAAACACAGGTACCGCAGTTTAATATACTAAACATATATAAAAAAACATTCTTTTTTTTTTTTTTTTTCTTGACCACTATTAAAAATTATTACATTTTTTTTAGTAGTTACAGGCATGCACAGATATTAGCGGGAATACCATTAGGTAACAGACAGAAAGACAAATTAGGCTTGGGGGTCCCCCAATAGAACCAAGTTCCTGGGGGCCCCCACTTACCTGTTCCCCGCCGCAGGACTTTGTTTGGTCCACAAAAGCCCAAACTTCACCTATCACGGCAGGCATTGTAATCAAACCTTCAGGGACTGGGTTCCCAAGGATTCCACTCCCCTGGACCTGTATAGCACCCTGCACAGAAAACATCTTGGTCGTGGGTATGACCAGAGCTCTGGATCCCAGGGTCCAGCTCTCCTAAGAGAAGCATTACAGGCAGAACCTTGCTCTTCTCTGCAAGGCCCGGGTACCGACCGTTTAGCTATGAAGCTTTTTTGGTCGGATCCGGAATAGCTTACTGAGGCCCAAAAGAACCTGTACGCAAGCTCAGTGAAAAACACATGTTTCTTCTTGGCCAACACCTTAGACACTGGCAAAAAACTGAGGTGCTCCCGGATGGGAGGGGCTTATATAGGGGAGGGTACTTCCGGTTTTGGAAGTTGCCAGTGCCAGCACCTGACGGTAACTATATAACCCATTAGTAATGACTATGTCGCTCTGTGTCCCGTGATGTACGAAAAAGAAAAGCCATTTAAAACTGCTTGCGGCTTTAATGTAATGTCTGGTCCCGGTAATATGGATGAAAATCTTTAAGAAAAATGACATAGCTACCCCATCACACCCCCCTTACCCCAGCCCATTACCAGCCCCTTTGGGTCTTGTATGGATATTAAGGGGAACCCCGCACACAAAATAAAAAAGGCCCTATATACTCTGAACAGCCGTATACAGGCGGTGCATACAAGACAGGGACTGTAGGTTTGTTCTTATGTAGAATCTGTTTGTAATTTTGAACAGGTACATTGTTTAAGTGTAGCTCCAGGCAAAAGATCTATTTTTAAGCTTTTTGGAAAACATAGGGAAGGGTTATCACCCCTGTAACATTTGTTTTGCTGTCTGTGCAGTGTGCACCTGTTCAGAACAGTTCACCTCACTTTCCGTCCTAATGACAAATGTTTTTTGAAAATTTGGGGTTTTTATTGAAACAAGAATTGGTGATAAAGAATCAGTGGAGAGGAGACACTTTTTTTCCCATATTAACTCTTACAGGAGAGAATTTGCCTTCCTAGGGGTAGATTTCCTCTTACTTCCTGTTGTATCCTTCCGTTTGCAAGGAGGAGTCGTTTGTAAGTTGGATGTTTGAAAGTAGGGGCCTGCCGTATATACTCAGCTGAAATTTGCCCCTTACATGTTGGTGTTGCCACAACACTGTGAGCCCTCACAGTTACTCTTGGTGGGCGCATGAATGGGCCCTGCTGTGAATTATTAGATCAAGAATTGTAATTACATGCCCCTGTTGAACAGGGGCTGAAAAATTGGGCCTTTGGTGGTGGTGGTGGTGTTGACACAACACTGTAAGGCAGGGATATGCAATTAGCGGACCTCCAGCTGTTGCAAAACTACAAGCCCCATCATACCTCTGCCTCTGGGTGTCATGCTTGTGGCTGTCAGAGTTTTGCTATGCCTCATGGGAGTTGTAGTTGAGCAACAGCTGGAGGTCCGCTAATTGCATATCCCTGCTGTAAGGCCTCACAGTTAGTCTTGGTGGGCGCAGGAATGGGCCCTGCTGTGAATTATTAGATCAAGAATTGTAATTACATGCCCCTGTTAAACAGGGGCAGAAAAATTGAGCCTTAGGCACTGGTGCTACAACACTGCAACCCCTCACAGATACTGTACTTGGAGCACAGCAATGAGCCCTGTTGCAAAGTATTGCATCAAAAATTGTAATTACACGCCCCTGTTAAACAGGGGCTGAAAAATTGGGCCTTAGCCACTGGTGCTGGTGCCACGACACTGCAACCACTCCCAGATACTCTAGTTGGAGTGCAGGAATGAGCCCTGCTGCAAAGCATTGCATAAAAAATTGTAATAACACACCCCTGTTAAACAGGGGCTGAAAAATTGGGCCTTAGCCACTGGTGGCGGCACCCAGAAACAAAAATGTTCTTCCAAGCTATCATCGTCAATCGGATCATTGAAGAGGAGGAGGATAGTCAGTCAACATAACAGGACAAACTCTCAGCATCAGCATCAGTCTTGAAGGGATGTGACATTTGAAAATAAATTAGTCTGTTATATCAGCTTCAGGTGTTTGGTAGCTGGTGGTGATCCAAGACTGGTTCATCTTTATGAAGGTAAGTCGATCAACAGAGTCGGTGGACAGGCGCACCCTGTGATCCATGACAAATCCTCCAGCAGCACTGAATGTGCGTTCTGAAAGAACGCTGGATGCAGGACAGGCCAGTAGCTCAATTGCATACTGTGCAAGCTCTGGCCAGTGATCCATCCTCAAGACCCAGTAAGCCAGAGGATTTTCGGTGGGGAAGGTGTCCAAGTCTGACCTTGCCCCTAGGTATTCCTGCACCATGTATATCAGACGCTGGCGATGGTTGCTGGAACCGATCATACCTTGGGGCTGCGGACTAAAGAATTGTCTGAACGCTTCGGTCAGACGGCCACCTTCCCCACTGCTCCTTCTTTGACTGACCGAAGCATCAGCAACTCGTTGTCCAAGACCAGGAGTTTGTAACCTCCCAGTCTCTGGGAACGCATTGCACAGACCTTTCTGCAAGGCCTCCCGGAGTTGTCTCATCCTCTGCTCCCTCTGCGACGGTAAGATAAGGTCCGCAACCTTACCCTTGTACCGTGGATCAAGGAGAGTGGCCAGCCAGTAATGGTCCCTCTCCTTGATCCGAAGAATACGAGGATCCTTCCGCAGACTTTGCAGGATCAGGGAGGCCATGCAGCGTAGATTAGCTGAGGCATTCAGTCCGGAGTCCTCTGGGTCACTAAGGACGACATGATCCGCAGCCACCTCCTCCCAGCCACGTACAAGTCCACTGGTTTCTTGGGACTGTAAATCATCCCTAAAAGACTGCTGCTGATGATGCTGAGTGCCAGGCTCCACCTCCATGCTGACACAATCCTCCTCCTCCTCCTCCTCCTCTTCTTCCTATGCGATGGGTGGGACAGAAGGAACACTGTCTGGGTAAAGAGGGCCTTGAGAGGCAAGGAAGTCCTCCTCTTCCTGCCTCTGTTCTGCCTCAAGTGCCCTGTCCATTATTCCACGCAGCGTATGTTCCAACAGGTGGACAAGAGGTACAGTGTCACTGATGCATGCACTGTCACTGCTCACCATCCTCGTGGCCTCCTCAAATGGTGCCAGGACAGTGCATGCATCCCTGATCATTTCCCACTGGCGTGGTGAAAAAAACCCGAGCTCCCCTGACCCTGTCCTGGTGCCGTAGTCGCACAGGTACTCATTGATGGCCCTCTGCTGTGTGTGCAGCCGCTGCAGCATGGCCAACGTTGACTTCCACCTGGTGGGCATGTCACATATAAGGCGGTTCTTGGGCAGGTTCAACTCCTTTTGCAGCTCAACCAGGCGAGCACTGGCATTATAAGATCTGCGGAAATGCACACAGACTTTCCTGGCCTGCCTCAGGACATCCTGTAAGCCCGGGTACCTGCCCAAGAACCGCTGCACCACCAGGTTAAGGACGTGAGCCACACAGGGCACATGGGTCAGTTGTCCCTGTCGGAGAGCGGAGAGGAGGTTGGTGCCATTGTCACAAACTACCATTCCTGGCTTAAGCTGGCGTGGTGTCAACCACCTCTCGGCCTGCCCCTGCAGAGCAGAAAGAACCTCTGCCCCAGTGTGGCTCCTGTCCCCCAAACACACCAGCGCAAGCACGGCATGGCATCTTTTTGCCTGCGTACTTGCGTAGCCCCTTGAACGCCTACGGAGCACCGCTGGTTCCGAGGACAAAGCACAGGAAGAGGCTACGGAGGAAGAAGAAGAGGAGGGGGTGGAGGACAGAGGTGTGTCACAACCAGTAGTAGCATTTTGGAGGCGTGGCGGTGGAACAACCTCCAACACTACTGCACATTGTCCTGCATCCTTCCCAGCTGCCAAAAGAGTGACCCAATGGGCCGTGAAAGAAAGGTAACGTCCCTGTCCATGCCTGCTGGACCATGAGTCAGCGGTAATATGCACCTTACCGCTGACCGCCGTGTCCAGCGAGGCCAAGACATTGCCTTCCACATGCCGGTAGAGAGCCGGAATCGCCTTCCGTGAGAAAAAGTGGCGTTTGGGAACCTGCCACTGAGGAACCGCACATTGCACAAACTCACGGAAGGGGGCCGAGTCTACCAACTGAAAAGGCAGCAGTTGAAGCGCTAGCAATTTAGCCAAGCTAGCATTCAACCGCTGGGCATGTGGATGGCTGGGAGTGAACTTCTTTCAACGGTCCAGCAGCTGGGGTAGGGAAATTTGCCTGCTAGAATCGGACGTCGGTGTACTGCTAGCAGAGTGGCCGCAAGTACTTGGCTAAGACACACCTAATTCTACACCTTCATTCCTCTCAGTGCAGGTTTCAGAGAGGACTGAAGGTATAGTGGGGTTGGAGATCCCAGCTGATGCGGTGCAAGGAGAGGTCCGCTTTGTTCTTTGGTGTGGGTCTTTAAGGTAGGCTTGCCAGCGAGCTGCATGGCAGGTCAACATATGTCTGGTCAAGCATGTGGTGCCCAAGCGGCTGATGTTTTGGCCACGCGATATACGCTTGAGACATATGTTGCAAACAGCAGCTGTGCGATCTGATGCACTCGCCTCAAAAAAGGCCCACACCAAATAACTTTTTGAATAACGGGCAGAGGCAGCGCCCTGCACAGGCGGAGCTCTGCGGTGTGATTCCGTCGGTGTGCTGCCCTTACGCTGGCCACCCAAGGGCATCCTGCCTCGTTGGAGATGTGCCTCCTCCTCATCCTCCTCCTCTCTCCTATTAGGCACCCACGTGGAGTCAGTGACCTCATCATCCCCTCCCTCCTCATCACTGGAGCCAATCTGGCAGTATGCTGCAGCTGCTGGAACATGACTGCCAGATTGGTGTCCTTCTTGAGCATCTCCTCTCTCTGCTCTCACGCTACTGCCTTCCTCTAGCTGGGTATCATCATCAGACCCTTCGAAATGCTGGGCATCCTCCTGGAGCATGTACCCAACACTGCTCAAACAGTTCGGGGGACTCCTCAGGAGGAGGACATGGTGGGTCTAGGGAAGGAGTGACTGATGATGACATTGATACCAGGGAAGAGGACGCTTTGGCAGCTGCTTTGCCAGTACCCTGAGCCTGGGTGAGAGAGGATGAGGAGGATGAGGAGGGCTTGGTCATCCACTCTACCAAGTCTTCGGCATGATGTGGCTCAACATGTCCAGCTGCCGAAAAGAAGGACAAGCGTGTCCCATGGCCATGTGCTGATGACAATGCACCGCGTCCACGACCAGCACTGTTGCCCCCAGACACAGAGCCTGCTTGCCCTCTTTTATTGGCTCCTGACTGTCTGCCTCTCCTTGTTTGCCTTCCAGACATTCTAATGGCCTGCAGGGAGATGGGAAAACCAGCAATAAGGGCTAGCTTCAGGTGTATACTGTGCAGGAGGCTTAGCAACAATGACACTGACACTGTCCCCTGCCTATCCTTCTCTCTCCCTGCACACAAGGTTTAGCAAAGAATAGGACACTGACACTGTCGACTGCCTATCCTTGTCTGTCCCTACGCACAAGGTTTAGCAATATGGTTCAGCACACTAGGTTTATTAAAGAATATGACACTGACACTCTCGACTGCCTATCCTTGTCTGTCCCTACACACAAGGTTTAGCAATATGGTTCAGCGCACTAGGTTTAGCAAAGATTATGACACTGACACTCTCGACTGCCTATCCTTGTCTGTCCCTACACACAAGGTTTAGCAATATGGTTCAGCGCACTAGGTTTAGCAAAGATTATGACACTGACACTCTCGACTGCCTATCCTTGTCTGTCCCTACACACAAGGTTTAGCAATATGGTTCAGCACACAAGGTTTAGCAAAGAATATGACACTGACACTCTCCCTGCCTATCCTTGTCTGTCCCTACACACAAGGTTTAGCAATATGGTTCAGCACACAAGGTTTAGCAAAGAATATGAAACTGACACTCTCCCTGCCTATCCTTGTCTGTCCCTACACACAAGGTTTAGCAATATGGTTCAGCACACTAGGTTTAGCAAAGATTATGACACTGACACTCTCGACTGCCTATCCTTGTCTGTCCCTACACACAAGGTTTAGCAATATGGTTCAGCACACTAGGTTTAGCAAAGATTATGACACTGACACTCTCGACTGCCTATCCTTGTCTGTCCCTACACACAAGGTTTAGCAATATGGTTCAGCGCACTAGGTTTAGCAAAGATTATGACACTGACACTCTCGACTGCCTATCCTTGTCTGTCCCTACACACAAGGTTTAGCAATATGGTTCAGCACACTAGGTTTAGCAAAGATTATGACACTGACACTCTCGACTGCCTATCCTTGTCTGTCCCTACACACAAGGTTTAGCAATATGGTTCAGCACACAAGGTTTAGCAAAGAATATGACACTGACACTCTCGACTGCCTATCCTTGTCTGTCCCTACACACAAGGTTTAGCAATATGGTTCAGCACACAAGGTTTAGCAAAGAATATGAAACTGACACTCTCCCTGCCTATCCTTCTCTGTCCCTACAAACAAGGTTTAGCAAAGAATATGACACTGACACTCTCCCTACCTATCCTTGTCTGTCCCTACACACAAGGTTTAGCAATATGGTTCAGCACACAAGGTTTAGCAAAGAATATGACACTGACACTCTCCCTGCCTATCCTTGTCTGTCCCTACACACAAGGTTTAGCAATATGGTTCAGCACACAAGGTTTAGCAAAGAATATGAAACTGACACTCTCCCTGCCTATCCTTCTCTGTCCCTACAAACAAGGTTTAGCAAAGAATATGACACTGACACTCTCCCTACCTATCCTTCTCTGTCCCTACACACAAGGTTTAGCAAAGAAAAAATATGACACTGTCCCTGCCTATCCTTCTCTTTCCCTGCGCCGGAACACACTACACGAGGCCGCCGCGCTGGCGGCCTTTTATAGTGTGGGGCGTGTACTAAACCCCCTCAGCAATAATTGGCCACAGGCATCCTGCCTGTGGCCAATCATTGCTCTCCTCACTGCCGGCGCTGTGATTGGCCAAGCATGCAGGGTCACAGTGCATGCTTGGCCAATCACAGCGCCGGGATTACACTGCAATGGCGCAGTGTATTGTGGGCCATTTGCGTCACTCGAATTTGGCGCGAACGGCCCAAATCGTTCGTTGTTCGCCGAACGCACGAACAGCCGATGTTCGAGTCGAACCTATGTTCGACTCGAACACCGAGCTCATCCCTATTTACCATCACCACACCTTTGTTGGTAAATTAGTAATTTATTAATGCAATTAATTTTCTGTATGTTTATGTGTAAGTTACCTCAAAATTAATTCCAGGATGTCATATGAATAATTTAAGGATAGAGGTTTAGCACAGAAACACAGTACACTATATACATCAGCTCAGCACTACTCCCATATACCATATTCACTTTAAGGCACACAGAATTTACCTTTCAGTGCTTAGTAGCAGATGACCCTTATACCTTGATCTTTTTAGTAGCGCAGTATTATTTTCTATACACAATCTGGCAGTCATGTTCCAGCAGCTGCAGCATACTTCCAGGTTTGCTCCAATGATTAAGAGGGAGGGGATGATGAGGTCACTGACTCCACGTGGGTGCCTGATAGGAGAGAGGAGGAGGAGGCACATCTCCAACGAGGCAGGATGCCCTCCGGGGGCCAGAGTAAGGGCAGCACACCGACTGAATCACACCGCAGAGCTCCGCCTGTGCAGGGCGCTGCCTCTGCCCGTTATTCCAAAAGTTCTTTGGTGTGGGCCTTTTTTGAGTCGAGTGCATCAGATCGCACCGCTGCTATTTGCAACATATGTCTCAAGCGTATCTCGCGTGGCCAAAACATCAGCCGCTTGGGCACCACATGCTTGACCAGACATATGTTGACCTGCCATGCAGCTCGTTGGCAAGCGTACCTTAAAGACCCACACCAAAGAACAAAGCGGACCTCTCCTTGCTCCTCATCAGCTGGGATCTCCAACCCCACTATACCTTCAGTCCTCTCTGAAACCTGCACTGAAATAAATGAAGGTGTAGAATTAGGTGTGTCACAGCCAAGTACTTGCGGGCACTCTGCTAGCAGTACACCGACGTCCGATTGTAGCAGACAAATTTCCCTGCCCCAGCTGCTGGACAGTCGAAAGAAGTTCACTCCCAGCCATCCACATGCCCAGCGGTTGAATGCTAGCTTGGCTAAATTGCTAGCACTTCAACTGCTGCCTTTTCAGTTGGTAGACTTGGCCCCCTTCCGTGTGTTTGTACAATGTGCGGTTCCTCAGTGGCAGGTTCCCAAACGCCACTTTTTCTCACGGAAGGTGATTCCGGCTCTCTACCGGCATGTGGAAGGCAATGTCCATGCCTCGCTGAACAGGGCGGTCAGCGGTAAGGTGCATATTACCGCTGACTCATGGTCCAGCAGGCATGGACAGGGACGTTACCTTTCTTTCACGGCCCATTGGGTCACTCTTTTGGCAGCTGGGAAGGATGCAGGACAGGGTGCAGTAGTGTTGGAGGTTGTTCCGCGGCCACACATCCAAAATGCTACTACTAGTTGTGACACACCTCTCTCCTCCACCCCCTCCTCTTCTTCTTCCTCCATGGCCTCTTCCTGTGCTTTGTCCTCGGAACCAGCGGTGCTCCATGAGCGTTCAAGGGGCTACGCAAGTACTCAGGCAAAAAGATGCCATGCCGTGCTTGCGCTGGTGTGTTTGGGGGACAGGAGCCACACTGGGCAGGGGTTGTGTCAGCTCTGCAGGGGCAGACCAAGAGGTGGTTGATGCCACGCCAGCTTAAGCCAGGAATGGTGGTTTGCGACAATGGCACCAACCTCCTCTCCGCCCTCCGACAGGGACCACTGACCCTTGTGCCCTGTGTGGCTTCTTAACCTGGTGGTGCAGCGGTTCTTGGGCAGGTACCCGGGCTTACAGGATGTCCTGAAGGCAGTCCAGGAAAGTCTGTATGCATTTCCGCAGATCATATAATGCCAGTGCTCGGCTGGCTGAGCTGCAAAAGGAGTTGAACCTGCCCAAGAACCGCCTTATATGTGACATGCCCACCAGGTGGAACTCAAAGTTGGCCATGCTGCAGCGGCTGCACATGCAGCAGAGGGCCATCAATGAGTACCTGTGCGACTACGGCACCAGGACAGGGTCAGGGGAGCTCGGGTTTTTTCACCACTTCAGTGGGGCATGGTCAGGGATGCGTGCACTGTCCTGGCACCATTTGAGGAGGCCAAGAGGATGGTGAGCAGTGACAGTGCATGCATCAGTGACACTGTACCTCTTGTCCACCTGTTGGAGCATACGTTGCGTGGAATAATGGACAGGGCACTTGAGGCAGAACCGAGGCAGGAAGAGGAGGACTTCCTTGCCTCTCAAGGCCCCCTTTACCAAGACAGGGTTCCTTCTGTCCCACCCATCACACAGGAAGAGGACGAGGAGGAGGAGGAGGATTGTGTCAGCATGGAGGTAGAACCTGGCACTCAGCATCAACAGCAGCAGTCTTTTAGTGATGATTTACAGTCCCAAGAAACCCGTGGACTTGTACGTGGCTGGGAGGAGGTGGCTGCGGATCATGTCGTCCTTAGTGACCCAGAGGACTCCGGACCGAATGCCTCAGCTAACCTACGCTGCATGGCCTCCCTGATCCTGCAAAACCTCGTATTCTTCGGATCAAGGAGAGGGACCATTACTGGCTGGCCACTCTCCTTGATCCACGGTACAAGGGTAAGGTTGCGGACCTTATCTTGCCGTCGCTGAGGGAGCAGAGTATGAGACATCTCCGGGAGGCCTTGCAGAAAGGTCTGTGCAACGCAATCCCAGAGACTGAGAGGTTACAAACTCCTGGTCCTGGACAACGAGTTGCTGAGGCTTCGGTCAGTCAAAGAAGGAGCGGTGGGGAAGGTGGCCATCTGACCGATGCGTTCAGACAATTTTTTAGTACGCAGTCCCAAGGTATGATCGGTTCCAGCAACCATCGCCAGCGTCTGATTTACATGTCCAGGAATACCTAGGGGCAAGGTCAGACTTGGACACCTTTCCCACCGAAAATCCTCTGGCTTACCGGGTCTTGAGGATGGATCACTGGCCAGAGCTTGCACAGTATGCAATTGAGCTACTGGCCTGTCCTGCATCCAGCGTTCTTTTGGAACGCACATTCAGTGCTGCTGGTGGCTTTGTAACCGATCACAGGGTGCGCCTGTCCATGACTCGGTTGATCGACTGACCTTCATAAAGATGAACCAGTCTTGGATCACCACCAGCTACCAAGCACCTGAAGCTGATGTAACCGAATATTTTTTTTTTAAATGTCACATCCCTTCAAGACTGCCTATGCTGATGCTGAGTGACTGTCCTGGTATGTTGACTGACTATCCTCTTCCTCCACAATGATCCTGCCGATAGCTTGGAAGAACATTTGTGGTTCTGGGTGCCGCCACCAGTGGATAAGGCCCAATTTTTCAGCCCCTGTTTAACAGGGGCGTATAATTAAAATTTTTGATGCAATACTTTGCAACAGGGCTCATTGCTGCACTCCAAATACAGTATCTGTGATGGGTTGAAGTGTTGTGGCACCAGTGGCTAAGGCCTAATTTTTCTGCCCCTGTTTAATAGGGGCATGTAATTACAATTCTTGATCTAATACTTTGCAACAGGGCTCATTGCTGCGCTCCAAATACAATATCTGTGATGGGTTGAAGTGTTGTGGCACCAGCACCAGTGCCTAAGGCCCAATTTTTCTGCCCCTGTTCAATAGGGGCATGTAATAACAATTCTTGATCTAATATTTCACAGATAGGTCCATTCCTGCGCCCACCAAGAGTAACTGTGAGGACTTACAGTCTTGTGGCACCAGCACCACCGCCACCACCAAAGGCCCAATTTTTCAGCCCCTGTTCAACAGGGGCATGCAATTTCAATTCTTGATCTAATAATTCACAGCAGGGCCCATTCATGCGCCCACCAAGAGTAACTGTGAGGGCTTACAGTGTTGTGGCACCAGCACCACCACCAAAGGCCCAATTTTTCCTACCACTGTTCAACAATGGCATGTAATTACAATTCCTGATATAATAGTTCACAGCAGGGCATTCCAGCGCCCACCAAGGGTAACTGTGAGGGCTTACAGTGTTGTGGCAACACCAACACCTAAGGGGCAAATTTCTGCAGAGTATATACGGCAGGCCCCTACTTTCAAACATCCAACTTACAAATGACTCCTACTTGCAAACGGAAGGAGACAACAGGAAGTGAGAGGAAATCTACCCCATGGAAGGAAAATTCTCTCCTGTAAAAGTTAATATGGGAAAAAGGTGTCTCCTCTCTACTGATGCTTTATCACCAATCCTTGTTTCAATAAAAACCCCACTTTTCCAAAAACATTTGTCATTGGGACGGAAAGTGAGGTGAAATGTTCTGAACAGGTGCATAGACAGCAAAACAAATGTTACAGGGGTGATAACCCTTCCCTATGTTCTCCAAAAAGCTTAAAAATAGATTTTTTGGCTAGAGCTACACTTAAAAAATTTACCTGTTCCAAATTAGAAAAATTTTCTACTTAAGAACAAACCTACAGTCCCTGTCTTGTTTGCACCGCCTGTATACTGCTGTTCAGAGTATATAGGGCCTTTTTTTATTTTGGGTACGGGGTTCCCCTTAATATCAATACGAGACCCAAAGGGGCAGGTAATGGGCTGGGGGGGGGGGTGATGGGGTAGCCATGCCATTTTTCTCAATGATTTTCATCCATATTGCCGGGACCAGACATTACATTAAAGCCGCAAGCAGTTTTAAATGACCTTTTTTTTCCTTTAGAAATGTCATTTTGTGCAGGGACAGTTCTAAACACGGGAAACACGTGGCACTTCACAGGCATACTTTAGACACCCCCCAGGTAAGATATTTAAAGGAATATTTCACTTTTTTTTTCACTTTATGCATCATTAAAATGACTGCTCCCGAAAAAATGGCCGCTTTTAAAACTTCTTTTTGCATTAATACATGTCCCCTGGGGCAGAACCCGGGTCCCCAAACCCTTTTTAGGACAATGACTTGCATATTAGCCGTTATAATTAGCACTTTTGATTTCGAACGTTCGCATCCATTGTATTTAATAGGGTTCTAAAGTTTGCGCGAACTTTCGGTCCGTTCGCAAGTTCTGGTGCGAACTGAACCGGGGGGTGGTCGGCTCATCCCTAATCAGGAATATAAAATGTTGGGGGTCACAAACACTTTAACTAGTTCCACCACCTATATGCAAAAGCATTTTGCAAGTTTGGATGCAGTGAATCTATGTAAGATACTATATAGGCACCTCTATCAGAGTGGTAAATGAATATGCTGCAGTGTTCTAGGATAAAAAGAGCATCACATTAGCGCAAGTTGTTCATATGGTCACTCCTGGTCTATCTTCGCATGCTAACCATCACTGATCAGAGAAGGAAATTTGAAGTGTCACGGCTGCATTGTTCATCCTTCCTGATAGGATGCTGGTTATCCTGTACAGTTCAGATGTTCAAAACAGGCTAGTTTGAACTATTACTCAAGGTCTTGCACATTTCTTTTGCATCTGCTAGCAAAAAAAAATGTACATCACTGCCTCTATTGTTACCAATGATTGCGAGAGCCGTCTCTTTATTATTTTAACGCTGAAAAATGAGCAGTGGGACAGATTTTAATGAAGACAAATAAGGACTATTTTCATTTGGGAGATCCTTTATTACGGCATTCATGTGGTGTGAATTATCGAGTCAAGTAGCAACCAGCAACAACATGTGGAGATGTAGTTATTTTGCCACTACAAATTAGAGAGTTCTAGCTACAGGCTTAGCAGCTCAAAGCCATATGCATTTCTAAAACTTGCGGTCCCCCGTGTAAATCAGCCTTTTTTTTCCTTCCTTGCTGCCTTTTACCGTTATTGTCTCATGTTTTAAGAGTTAGGCTTCTGGCATTACAGAATCGTAACGGAATATGTTTATTTTTAAATCCGTACAAAATGAGATCCACATGGTTCCATATTTTGCCTAATATCTCTCAGCCACCTTTGGGCACACTATGGGGTGATCTCGAGGTCTCTCCTGTGGAGATGTATATAACATTCCCAGGGGTCAGGCACAGGATATTGAGTAGATGACTTCTAAGATGGCGCTATAATACCAGAAAAGAAAACAATCGCAGTTCTATTTTTTTTCACAGTGAAAAAAAATGTGATGTGAATTGAAAAGAGAAGCCTAGTTTACCTACAGATTTATCCTTTCCCTTTGTGATACTCTTAATAAGGAAAATGAAAAAAATTCTCATGATGCAGGATACAGGTTTTACTACCTTTCTAGTACAAGGGGTAAGCCGCTCGTGCAGAGCAGCAAATCTTCTGCCCACATTTAATGAGTGTATTAAAGGGACTTGAAAAATCATCTTGTTATCTTTCACACACAAACAAGAAGTAATATTGGTCTGTATGTGTTATTTTTTTATAGCTTTCGAGAAGCTATGTGGGCAGATAACAGTAACATTTCTGTCCCTGGTGTGTAAAGGCAGCTAAAGAAAGTCAGACAAGCTGGCCACCAAATAGTCTGCTCAATGAACAAACATTTCATTAACATGCATATTCAGCTTTTTCAAGTATGATATTAAAGAGACTGTAAACCTATTTTTTTTTTAAATAACAAACATGTCATACTTACCTGCTCTGTGCAAAGGTTTTGCACAGAGCAGCCCTGATCCTCCTCTTGTGGGTTCCCTGCTGCCACTCCTGGCTCCACCCTTCTGCCAAGTGCCCCCATGGCAAGCCACTTTCTATAGGGGCACTTGTGCAGGCTTGATCTTGAGAGGTGTGTGTCCATTGTCCCGCCCCCTGCTCTCTCCCCACAGGCTGCAATTGACAGCAGCAGGTGCCAATGGCTCCTGATGCTGCCTCCAAGTCGAGTGGGGGGAGAGAGAGAGAGCAGAGAAAGCAGCTGCACTCGGGCACAGCGCTAGATTGAGATTGGGCTAAGATAAGTATAAAGGGGCGGGGGGGGTCTGGGAGGGAGGGGGAGTTTTTTCTTACGTTAAAGTGGGTGTAAAAGTTCAGTTTTCTTTTTTTTAAAATAACAAACATGTCTTACTTACCTCCGCTGTGCAGTTGGTTTTGCACAGCGTGGCCCCGATACTCCTCTTCTGAGGTCCCTCAACGGCGCCCCTGGCTCCTCCTCTTCTCGAGTGCCTCGTCGGAGAAGCGCTCTCCTTCGTGGACACCCGTGTGGGCGCGCTCCCGTGTCCTGCTTCTGCGTCTATTCACACAGAAAGCAGGACTCGGCCCGCCTCCCGGCACCCACATCATTGGATTTGATTGACAGCAGCCGAAGCCAATGACTGTGCTACTATCAATCTATCCAATCAGGACACGAGACACCAGCCGGAGCCGGTGTGCTTGTTCCCATCATGGGAATTACGGGGCTCGGGTAAGTATAAGGGGGGCTCGGGGGCGCTGCTGCAGCACAGGAGGTTTTTCAAGGCAAGGGTTTACAACCCATTTAATGCAGAGAAACCTTTACATTTACAACCACTTTAATGGTCTTGAGAAGGCAGTCATGGGTGTGTAAAGCCAGGCATCCATTGCCCTTATCTGAGAGGAAATAATAGTTAAAACTGAAAAATACTTCTTGATTGATAACCATTTTCCCAAAAGCCGCCTCTGTGAATATTGTGAAGGTGATTGGTTTGGTTATACAAACTAACAAATTTGACCTGATCATATAGTGCTTTTGAATTAATGAAACAGAAGCATTCATGACCTAATTTAAAGTTAAACTCCAGGTGTGGATTTTATTGCATAATTTACATTGGTCCAACTTGGACCAATGTAACAGTGCATATGCCTTTTCCTGACAGCTCCATGTCAGCACAGCTGGGTGAGGCCCCACCCACCCCCTATGTAAACAGGACCTAACTATACATTTTTCACTCGCCTCAGCCTCAGCGTTCTTCTCTTTTCCTCCTACGTGCAGGACGTAGGTGTGCTCCTCTACCTGGCTGGTCTAAAGGGCTGGCCGTCCGTCCATACGTGTGGATTAAGCTGGACACAGTCCCTGGTGCCTCATCTAAATGACCCATAATCCAGGGAGCCCCGCTGCTGGTCCTCGGGTGGCTTTGTCATGGCTAACAGCCATGTCTGGGGTCCGCAAGGTCCATATAAAGTGGACAGCGGTCATGGCAGAGTGCTTCCCCATGCACGTGCACCCGCGCTGTGCCAGTGTCAACGGTCGGATGACGGAGGTTGGGTAAGCTAAAATGCTTTGTATCCAAATGTATGCTGCATTACTGTGTATTGTCGTGCCTTGCCCCCTGCAGCCACTATGCATAGCCTAACTCCTCCACTGGGGGTACTCTGAATAACAGGTACACAAAGTAATACTTTGTCTGTTTACACATAGCAACAATCTGTTGGTGGCTTCTCATGTTTGCTTCACTGTTGTGCCATTATGCCAAACCCCCTCCAAAGACCAGCATTTCCAGAGAAGGTAGAGGAGTCACCTGTGATGTCTACTGGAGCCAGCCATGGCTTGTTGAGATATGGGATATCCTTTTGTTTTTCTATGTGATCTTTGGATATCCTCAAACAAAAAAGAAAAAAAGAAGAGTATGGAGAAGCATGTTTATGATGTCTACAATTCCCTTTGTTTGTGTACACTGCAGAAGATGATTGTAATTTTGTTACAAATTCCTACCTTTTTGTTGCTGTTCTGAACAAACTTTTCATCATGTTCTGATTCCTTCCAGGACTAAAATTTAGCTAATTAGACTCCACCTGGTTGATCAGAGCTGTAGCTGGAAGCTTCTGTCTTCGTCTAGCTGTGGTTAACCCCTCAGGGTTTGTTACTAAGCAATCTATTTACTGCATTTAACCTTTTTTTCCTTGTCCAGGGTCGCACTGGGTTGCGGGAATGAGGCTGTGCAATTCAGTTTTTTCTGGTCAGTCTTGATTCCGGTCGCGATTTTCAGAGACATCTGTGCAAGTCTCTGTGCGGATGTCAAAATAGGTCGCGGCCCGAAATCGCAAAGATAGTACGAAACTGCCTTTTTGAAGTTGGTGCGGCGCCGCAGATGCAGCGTTGCACCGATTAGGGTGGTGTGTTTAGCGCCTATTTTACATGCGATTTGGCTGGTCGGGTTGCATGTCAAAAACGCACCAGTGTGATCCGGGGCTATGGGTCGGTTTGCTGAATAGTGCACAAACCCTGTGGAGAGGTTATCTATTAGTCTTTACCAATTCTCAGAGCGAACATGCTTCAGGCCCTTCAATAAGAAGACATGGATGAACATGACTGTGTGAATCTTGCTTTGATTAAGCATCCAGAGATGAGGATGATGATACCTGACAGGTTGTCTTATTTATTTAACAAGTAGCCAATACACTCAAAAGAGTTATTCCCACTTAACCTCGGAAGGGTTTAAAATTCTCTGGCAAGGAGCAGTCTCATAGCTTTACCAAGCAGACATCCCTCTTCAGGCTCCATAAGAGGAATACACGGATGGGCATGACAGTATGTATCCCACTGGCTCAAGCAGCCAGGGATAAAGGTGACACCTAAAAGGTTGTCAAATCCAAGAAACACATTGCCTATACACTCTAAAGGAGTGTTTTCTGCTCACCCTGTGAAAGGGTTATCTGCTCTGACAATGAGAAGCTGCCTATCCATACCAGGTGAAGCTGCCCATTTTCCGAATTTCTGTATGGGCATGACAGTATGTATCCCACTGACTCAAGCAGCCAGGGATAAGGGTGACACCTAAAAGGTTGTCACATCCAAGAAACATATTGCCTATACACACTAAAGGAGTGTTTTCTGCTCACCCTGTGAAAGGGTTATCTGCTCTGGCAGTAAGAAGCCGCCTAACCATACCAGGTGAAGCAGCCTATTTTCCAAACTTATGGATGGACATGACTGCATACATTCTGCTTTGTTCAAGCAACCAAGGATAAGGATGACGACACCTAACAGGTGTCGCATTCATTAAACATGTGGTCAATACACTCTAAAAGAGTGTTTTCCACTCACCCTGTGAAGTCTCCAAGCCTTCCCAGCAAACAATCCGCTTTAGATCCTTCCAAAGAGAAACCGACGAATATGACTGCAGGGATGTTGCCTAGGTCATGCAACCTAGGATAAAGATGACTATGACACCTAACCAGTTGTCACAATTAAGCAGATGGTCAAGACGCTCTAAAGGAATGACTAGATTCGTCTCGTGCGGGGACCGTCTGTTTGGCATTGTTCAGCCTTCTTTCAGGGCCTTCTCAGGCCAATCAATTCTCTCCTAAAGAGAAAGATGAGGACGACTTGTGTCCAGATTGGTAAGGTTGGTGAATAGCCTTTATATAGAAGTGAAGCGTCGGAAGTATTTTAAGTACGTCCAGAAGACAGCTGGATGTGGAATGGATCAAGTGCTTGTTCGTCAAGATTGGAGTATATCGTCACAGCAGGATGTCAAAGTTATGCCCTTCTGAACGAATAGAGGTCCAGGGGTTGGGATCACCCCTTTGGTCAGTATGTGTCCCTTGTGGGATTGGCCATATACATGACCTTACCATCAGAAGATGTGACCTTCAAGGACAAACGCTATCACTGCATTTTTTTTTCGTAGTCGCAGAAGGTCAAGCCTAAATTTAATAGTGGCCAGTTTGGCTTCCTGCCTCAAGTTGAAGGTCTACTGAATAAAAAAAAACGAAAACCCAAGAGTCAGTTTCCACGTTCACTCTCACGCCAGAGAGCTTAGCTTCTGCATTTTCTGGCTGGGAGTCCAGGAAAGACAAGGAAGCCAATGCATAAACCAAGAAGTCAGTGAAACTTACATGTCAGGATGCTTTCTGTTGTTTTGGGATTGTGCCACCCATACATGCCCTATGGGCACTATGTGGTTCCTCTGTGGACATAGGTACGGCTTTGGTGATTGACACGTGGTCCCCTAAGGCAAGCATTTTGGGCAATATTTGGAGATCTTTCATCCTTCACGTCTAAGATTGAGCCATAGAAATCGCCTTGCTTCAGCAGCTCAGACGACCTGGTGGTGCAGTCAGACACCAGCCAGTGTAGGGGAGCCCTACTTCAAGAACGATGAGCTCAGGGCCAATGGCCTTGTGTCAAGGATCCAAGACTCCATCCTGGAGTTGAGGGCAGCCTTTCCAGGCTCTTAGCCTTCAGTCACCTCATCCAGGGTAAGCCTGTCCTGGGAAAGTTGGACAGCACAACGACTGTGGCCTACATCTGGAAACAAGGCTCAGTATCTCACTTCTGAAGTTTTCTCTAATTCTAGAGTTCACCCAAGTCAATCCTCCCAACGATCTGCGACCTGTGTGCCTGGTAGAAGAATCTTCAGGCAAACTACTTGTCCAGGACAAGTCTGGACGACAATGGATGATCCAGGCTACTGCTAGTCTTCCGGGAACTAACAGAGCTTGGTGTTGCTTCTGTCAGAGGTAGACCGCTTACATTCCACTAAGTTGTTGAAGTTCCGTTCCAGGGCCCAGGATCCACAAGCTCTTGGAGGGGAGGTGCTGACTGCAGAATTGATTGCCAAGACAGCTTATGCTGCTCCCTCTGATTCTCAGCTTCCAGCTAAGGCTGGGGCAAGGGAAGGTGACAGTTCTGGTACCCGATACTCATCCTTATGAGTGTCAAGGAGTGACTCCCTCTGCCTGGTAGATCAAATATTCTCCAGTCCCATTCATCCGGCATCCGACAGGTTCAGGCTGATGGCCGGGATCTGGAGAGTGCTCTGTGAAGATTTGAATAATCTTACGAGACAAGAAAGGACAACGCTAAGCATACCTATAGTGGAACATGGCATATATGCCCAGTATATTCGCGGAACAAGTTTTTACGCTGGACTCTCCAGAAGCCTGCTCCGAATGTTTACAGATGAGTCTTGACTTAGTTCTATGTGCAAGCATGCTATAGGCATGCATTTTGGCTATCTCTGTCTTCACTGGCATACAGCGGGCTTTCAACACTTAATTATACAGTTTTTCAAGATGCAATTTGGTTGAAACCTCAAATTGTTTCCGGAATGAGATATCCCAATGCTGATGGATGTTATTTCATCAGATGCCTTCAATCACCCTGTGGTACCTCTCCCTGAAACTGATTTACTGGTGGCAATTACATCAGCATTGGTGTCCTTGGGGTTTAATGACCCTGCACTCGCGTACTTCACAGACAGGATGGGGCTCATGCCAATGCTCAAATTTGTGCCTGAACTGACCTTCAGAGTTCATATCACACAAGAGGTTTTCCTCCTACGTTCCCTTTGGGGAGTACTCAAGAAATTAGCCCATCGGATGTGGGCAAAGCTCTAAAATATTTAATCAAGGTGACTCCTGCCATCAGGAAGTCTGTGCATCTGTTTGCCATCTTCAGGTGGAACACATAATGATTTTACGGCTTCCAGCAAGATTATTGTCTCTTGGTTGGTAACCTCATCTCCTTGGCCTGCAGGTTGTAGGGCTGGCTGTGCCAGGAGAATCACGGCACTCTATCTGGAAGGGTCCGGACCTTGAGAGTGACAGCAGGCCGGGTGTCTCAAACTATCTGCAATGCAGCTATGTGGACACCAAAATATTCATATTCATGGCTTAATGACAATTGAGTTTGTCAGAGGCATCATGGCTTCTGTTACTGTTTTAGTCAGAATTGTGGATTGTGTAGCATTATCCCTCCCCTGTTTTAGCTATTTAATTCCCAGCTGTGCTGACATGGAGCCGTCAGGAAAACGGAAAATTGAATTTAAATACTTACCGTAATTTTCCTTTCCTGACGAGCTCCATGTCAGCACAATACCCGCCCAGTTAAGTAGTAATAGTTACGAAACGCTGAGGCTGAGGTGAGTGAAAAATTTATAGTTAAGTCCTGATTACGTAGGGGGTGGGCGGGGCCTTACCCAGCTGTGCTGACATAGAGCTCATCAGGAAAGGAAAATTACGTTAAGTATTTGAATTCAATTTTCCGTTTTGTATGGGGCCACTGTTGAAGTAGAGAATCATTATAGTAAACGCCATTACTTTAGTCATAGTGGTTGTCTTCCAGGTCCCGTGCTGGGCAGATGTTCTGCTGCATAGTAACCACAAGGTTCACTTGCTCGACCAGGGTACCATTTACAGAACACCTTTCTTTTTTCTCAGTGAATGCACTGAGTAAATGAAGTGGATATTGTGACATCCCCACCCTCCTTCTCCACCTCACATTGAGAAAAATGCAAGGCATTCTGTGTATGGCGTGTGTACTGAGTAAGAGACCCCTTATGATTACTATACAGCAAGGTAGCTGCTCAGGACCCAGAAGACAGTGGTGATCACTTTAGTAGCAGTGACTACTACAGTAATTCTCTGCTTCCACAGCAGTCCCACAGGTATGGCATATGCATAAAACTAATACCTGGAGTTCAGCAACAATCTAAATATTAACTCTTAAATGATAATTCTAGAGGCCTACTTATAAAAAAAATACATTAAAGTTCTTTATTTAGCTTCATTTACTTTGTCTAGGATGCCACTTGAGTCTGTAGATATAAGGTCAACTGAAGTCTGACAATTCCTGCCCTGTCAAATGGCTGACCTTACACACTGCTTGCTTGAAGGCTGAGAGACAGAACATGAGGTCATAGAGTTCACAGGGCAAGGTAAAGAGTTAGACACGGACAAAGTAATTAGGGAGGGATACAAAAATCTTTCATAAGTACATCTTCACAAAATGATGGCTTATATTCAAATTGCTGCATGAACCCAATCATAATTGATTCTTTGTAGCATGTAGTCATAGAGCGGTAAAGCAGTTCTAAGAGTAAACCAGATACTATCAGCATTGTCTTATTAGGTGGAATCGTGGGGGTGGGAGAAGGGTCCAAATACTGTACCACATTTCCTCTACCTCTAAGCCCCATATAATCTTTTATGGTTATACTCCACCACTCCTTGTACCTGTAATAATTTTATTCAGGGTGAACCATATGACAAATTAATCCAGTAAATAATGAATTTTAATGCATGCCATACCTCACTGGAAGCTAATTATATCTAAATCTGTGAAGTTAAGAGGAAATATTTTCCTGTCTTCCTTGTAAGTGCGGACTTTTAAATTACATCCACGTGAAGCAGCTGGAATAGCTCTAAACATCAGATAATGATTAAAGTAAAGGAAACTATAAGCCTGACTGGATTGTAAAGTCAGCATGTCTACAGCCTTGTGGTCAAGAGCAACATGTGTGAATTGATCTTGGCTCTCAGCATTCCTGTCTCATGCCAAATGGCTGATTACCATGCTTGGATTATCGCAGCCCAAGCAAAGGGGACATATTGGCGACAGGCTAAATTATTGCACGCTAAATATGTGGAATACACTTCTGCTGTGCAGTTTAGTAACAGCCTAATAAATATGCAGGTGACATTTGGTAACCTGGCCTTGGAATGTAACAAAGGCTTCATTATCTTAAGCCCCACTTTTTATGCAATTTCGATACCTGTCTCTGGCATACTGTAAGTTGCAGTTGATAAAAACCTTCTCTTTTCATGTTTGTAGCATCAGAGAGTTTAGGTCTGTTTACAAGAAGCTGGCAAAAGATATCTATGTTCTGACTTATCCAAGAATCGCTGGCAGTAAGTGACTATGAAGAGTTTGGGGTAGAAAAGTATGGGTTTAAAATGGAGTGATAATGAGATATTAATTGTGATGAAAGTGCTTGCTCTCTGTTATGAAATTTTTCGAGCATGATGGGAAACTTCTGCTGCAAATAGAAATTGTTGCCTTTGCTGCACAGATAGACCCCTTTCACACTGGGACATTTTCCAAGTGCTTTTGGGCTAAAAGTTGCACCTTTAATACCCCCGAAAAACGCCTCCCCTGCAGCCCCAGTGTGAGAGAGCCCAAGTGCTTTCACACTGGGGTGGTGCGCTTGCAGGATGTTAGAAAAAGTCCTGAAAGCAGTATCTTGGTTCAAGCGGTTTATACCTACCCCTGGCATTGAAATCAATGGGCACCACTGCCAAAGCACCTGCAAAGCGCGTCAGAAGCAGCGATTTTCCGGCCCTTTTAACCCTTTATTCGGCCGCTAGCGGGGGTTAAAAGCACCCCACTAGCGGATGTAAAGTGCCGATATACAAGGTGGTAGAGCGCCGCTAAAATTATTATATTTTTCTAAATAGGAAGGTCAGGCTTTATTATAGAAATAGGAAGAGATACCCCAGCTGCCACACACACCTCACCCGGCTCAAATGTTTAGCAGGTAAAAACAGCCTCGGCTCGATTCATCCAGGCCATATCTTCAACATGATAAGGCATTCAACTTGCTAGGAAGAATGAGCATAACAAAAGGAGTTGGGACTTTATACGAGGCACAGGGCATGTAGAGCCATGTACCTCCATCCCCGATACTTGGAAAAAAGGAGAACATGGGTGGGACTTTATATCTTCAACATGTTTCACCCCACCCCTGGGGCTTAATCATGAATCTCTGGATATGTTGTTGATTAAGCTCCGGGACTTTATCATGCTGGGGTGGGGTGAAACATGCCTGCTTATACCTGCTAACTTCTAAGGCCGGGCGAGGTGTGCAGCGGCCAAAATATCTCTTACTATTCCTGCAGTGTACTTTGTGTTTGGACAGACCTCTCCTCAGCCTGCACTCTCACTAGTTAGCGGCATCCAACTCATTGGACCTTGATAGCCTTCATTATAACGATGCTGTTACGTCTCAAGGGTCTATTTATAAATGTTTTCACACAAGATTTACAATACTTTCACCCCAAATTCATGCATTTTTCTAACAGGATTAAGTTTGAAAACTGATGAATCTTATGTGAAAACATTTATAAAAAGACCCCTTTGGTATTGTAATGAGAAAGCTGCAGTGTCTGAATACTTTTAGTATTGGTTGGACCTTAGATATTATTTCATCAAAATTAAAAGTATTAGCGGGGGATAACTGAAATTTGACATTTTTCTTGGTGCAAGCTTTTAGAAAAAATCATCTAGTCAATCACAGAAGAAAGAATTCATTAAGCATTCTGTACACCAACTGTATAGAGGACTTTTCCGGGTTAGTATTTGAAAGCCCTGCTCCAGGCACAATAAACATACTATGGGTCACCCATTTATACATTCTTTTGCTTCACACTCTACCCCCATCATTCAGGCTTTCTTCTACATTAGACAAATCTGCTGGGGAAAATATGTCTCCCACCAGTTCTGTTTTAGGTGCTGCAGGTCTCATAGACCTCAGAACTACAGTCATGTCTCTGCCTCCCTGTCCCCCTGGCCATTGATATAACAAAGTCTGGGGGCATGTGTATTGTTAATGGTCTGGAGGATAGGGGTGTGCAAACAAAACTTTAGAGCTGGGGTCTTTGGGACCTGCAACACAAACCTCTGAGGGGGCTGTAAGCATCGTTGGAGCTACACTTCCCTCTGTATGTTTATTGTACCCAGATTTGGCAACGCTGGAATTTTTGTAAATTTTAGACTATATAGTTCTTATGTGTTGCCAACTACAACGTTCATTTTACCATGTTTAAAAATATAAGGGATTTTAGTGATTGGGTTTAGATGACAGCCTGGTTATATTTCCTTGCTTTGTAGAAATAATAATCATAATGTGTATACTGACCTACAGTAACCAGTCATAACTTTCTGAAATGACCTGGCTGGATGAATTTAAAATCTGGTTGATGTGGGTTACTAAGCTGCACTCAGCCTTATTATACCTTTAATTACCTCTCTGAACCAGATAGAAGTTATCTTGAAAAAACTATAGGAACTTAATTTGCTTCATGAAAAATTTACTCTTCTGTGCCTCTTTTCTTTGTTCACACATATAATATGTTACAACCACTGCCATCAAAACTTAATTTTCAATATAGAAAACATACATAATTCATATGGAACAATAGTTGATATCAAGAAACAGACTCGGAACATCCCCCAGATTAACCTTCTTATCTATTAAATTATGCTGTAAACTGTTCTAGATTTTGATCATTTTTAACAATTCCTCCTACAGAAGGTATATATTATATTTATAACTGGGCATGCAGCCAAGAAACCAATCGTAATCTTTATTAACATTTCTTTTTCTTTCTTCTAAAGTTTGTCAAATGTTTCCTGCTTTCATGTCATGTTTAAGAAAACATAAAATGTAACCATTTGTCTAATCATCATTGTGGAAATAGGTAACATGATAATTTGCATTGCATTGGGTCATAAGTCTAAAAATCAGTTCTAACAGAGGCCACACGATTTTAAATTCTTTGCCCAAATAAAACCAAAAAAAGAAAACAATGCTTTTGTCCAGAAAAATACCTTTAAAGGGTAATTCCTCATCAAATTGGTTTCACCAATTGGGATGAGTACCTCACAACTACTCCCTCACAACTATTATTATCACCCTCTTGCTCCTGTGATCCCTAGTTCACATCTGCAATCTTTCTCTCTCCACTGGCATGTTGCACACCCTTCTAAACATTCACTGTCAACCAATACTTAACCACTTCAATACAGGGCACATTCCCCCCTTCCTGACCAGGACAATTTTCAGCTTTCAGCACTGTTGCACTTTGAATGACAATTGCACGGTCATTTTTATCATTTTATTCCCATAAATAAATAGAGCTTTCTTTTGGTGTTTTTTTTTTTTGCTAAACAAACTAAAAAATTCCGAAATTTGGGAATTTTTTTTTCTGTTTCTGTTATAAATTGTTGTTTTCCCCTTCACTGTCGGGCACTACTGAGGCTGCACTAATGGGCACTGATAAGGCGGCACTGATAATTTGGTACTGATGGGCACTGATGCAGAGGCACTAATATGCAGGATTGATGGGCACTGATCGGCGGCATTGATATGCAGCACTGATGGGCACCGAAAGGCATTACTGATGGGGCACTGATTGGCACATTTCTGGGCACTGATTGGCACTTTGGGCACTGACAGGCGTTACTGATGGGGCACAGACTGGAAGCTGATGGGCACTGATTGGCAGCTGATGGGCATCTGTCATGGAGGCTACACTGATAATCAATGTGCTGATTATCAGCGCAGACCCCCCTCTGACAGGGAGAGTCGCCGATCGGCTCTCCGTGTCAGCGCGAACTGAGGAAAGCCGTTTACCGGCAATTCCTGGTTCACACTGTGATTAGCTGTGATTGTTCACAGCTGATTAAGTTGTAAGGAGCCTCCGACAGAGGCTCCTTACCACGATCAGAGATGCGGTGTGTCAGAGTGACACACAGCACCACCGATCACTGCGTGGGCATACGCCGGTATGTTATCCTAAAATACATCATATGATGTCCAGTCAGGATAACAGAACCACCGCCCGGCCGTCATTTTGCTATAGGTTGGGCGGGAAGTGGTTAAAAAGCCCTCACTGGAGGACACCAGTTAAGACCCATCACCTTGCCCCTGTTTACCTCTAGACTTCTCAAATGATTTGTCTACAACTGACTGTGGCTACCTCATTGATAACAACCTTCTTGACCCCTTTTTGCCTGCAAAACTCAACTGGAACTGCCCTCCTGAAAATCACTAAAAACTAGACTTGTGCACAACGGAAAAATTCGTTCCGTTTCGGTTCGTTTCTTTCCGGTCCTGTTGATTTGTAATCATTCGTAATTTTGCTAGACGGGATTTTTCGTGTTCGGACTCATTCGTATTTTTGCAAGCGACATTTTTCGTTGAATTTTTTGTTGCTTTATAATTCGTACTTTCGGTAGAGTACGTTGTTTTTCGTTGATTCTGGACACAACTCCTACTTTCGTAACTTTTTTTGGGTTCGTACTTTCGGTAGAGTACGTTGTTTTTCGTTGATTCTGGACACAACTCCTACTTTCGTAACTTTTTTTGGGTTCGTTGATTCGTAATTTTCCGTGTCTCTCTCACAACGACGCTGCCTATTATGCCTAATGTGCTTCGAATGGATTTGTACTTTTCTAAATACATTGCGGTTATTTGTAACGATTCGAAATCTCGTATTTTACTTTCGTTTTTAACATGCGGCTATAGGCTCCGCCCCTGTACACCATTTTGAGAGGGTTCAGCACGGTGAGGGAGAAGCAGAGAGCAGAGCAGAGTGAGTGTTATTGTGCTTCGAATGGATTCGAAATCTCGTATTTTACTTTAGTTTTTTACATGCAGCTATAGCCTCCGCCCCTGTACACCATTTTGAGAGGGAGTTCAGCACGGTGTGGGAGAAGCAGAGAGCAGAGCAGAGTGAGTGTTATTGTGCTTCGTATGGATTCGTACATTCGTAACTTTTTCATAACGAATTATGCCGAAGACATTCGGGCATTCGCTATTTGCGGTATAATTTATTTCGGATTCGGTCTTATTCGTAATTGCTTTGTTCGGAAATTCGAATGCTTCCGAATGTCCGAAAGTTGCTAAATTCGGACGAATTTCAATTTGTTACGAAACGAATTGCACAAGCCTACTAAAAACTACGACCTACTCACTGGCAAAACCAATGGCAGTACTCAAACTCTTAGACCGTTCTGCCAACTTTCTCTAGGGCTCCCTAAAGGCTTTTTAATCAGACCACTTCTATTTTTCTTCTACACCCCCTACTCTGGGCCAGTGAAAAACCTCTCATGGCTTCTAATACTATCTCTATGCTGAAGACACCCAAATCTCTCTCTCTACTCTTCAGCTCAACCCTTTATCCCCCTCCCACCTTTTTCCATTGGGATCAATAGCACAACTATCAGTTACTATACTCATGCCATGGTGCTAGGTGTAACACTGGACTCTGACCTCTTTTTCAGGCCACAAATCCAATTAATGTCAAAATCATACACTCAGTTTACTAAGTATAAGCCCGGACTCTGACTCCATAGTATTTCCAAAGATGTCCCGTTCTTAACAAAGAACACAGCAAAGCTACTAATTAATTTCCTGGTTATCTCTTGCTTCCTTTCTCATTGGCCTGCCTTCACACAGGCTATCCCTCTTTAGTCAATCATGAATGACACAGCTAGACTCATCCATGTCACTGGCCGCCACCCCCCACCGACAATCTTTTAACTCTTTTTCCACTACTCTGCCCCCAGCTACATCACCAACCTCAACTCAAAATATCACCCAAACTGTCCTCTATGCAACTCTCAAATCATCCTCCTCTCTAGCTCCTTTGTTACCTCCTCTGATGTTCGCCTCCAGGATTTTTCCAGAGCCTCTCACATTCACTTGAACTCTTGAACTTCCTACCCAAACTTGTCCAGCTATCATCTTCTCTGTCCACCTGAAAATGCATCACTTTAGGGAAGCCTCAAAGCCTCCACATAATAACTGCATTTCTCTATATTTTCTCTATCTATTCATTCTTCACAGTTATTAACTTTTGTGTCACTTGCGCCTTACCCTTTAGAATATAAGCTTTTACAAGCAGGGCCTTCTTCTTCTTTTGGATTGAATTGTAACTGTGTCTTTCTTTGTAATGAGTTGCGTAAACTGTTGGCGGCATATAAATCCCTAATAATGAAGACGATAACAATAATAGTCAAAGAACACAATTTGATGGAATTGATGTGAATAAAGGATGTTTGCCTTTAATTCCAGCTGGCAGGTAGGTTGGTAGGAATTCTGTTTGCATGCATGATGAAAAGTAAAGGGCTCTAGGGACAGTAGAAGTGTCGGGGGAAACTGAGAGAGAGACTGTCAGCCCTATTCTCATATGAACCCCCCCTGGGGATGTAGATGAAGATCGGACATGTATGTATATAACTACTTTTGTATATATACTGTATATATATATTGTGACAGCAGGAAGGTAAAGTCACCTGGTTGCATCCAGGGGGGTAGATATATTTCGCCCAGATTCAGGCTTTACGCCGACTTATACAACTAGGTGGAGAGTTGTATAAGCCCAGCTGAGGCTAGTGGGCTCATGGATGACTCATACCTCTAGGGAGAGTGTGGGGCGTCGTGCAGACAGGGAGTTGATGAGACCAGCTGAAGCTTGTCAGCTCATTTAGGCCTCTATAAGAACTCCCAGATTCATTAGGTGTTAGCTCATGCCTGGAACCAGACCTGTGTGGACTGTCTAGGGAGAGTGAACCCCTGTGCGGTGAGACAAAGCCTGTGTGGCTATTTGCTTGGACATTTAAAACCAGGGACTTAGGGACTAGGACAGCACTAGGCTGATCCCAGTTGTTAGTTAGGAAACCTGTATGTTTAGTCAGAGGTCAAGTTGACCAGGATTTATTTTGTTTATGTTTCTTTTGCTTTGCTGTGTTTTGTCACTGTAAATAGAAAATAAACCGCACCTTTTTGATTTTGAAAACCACAACCTCCGTTTGCTGGGCCTGTTTTTGTGTGGGGAGCCCATCCCGGGGGTCACACACACCCGCAGCCGAGCTAACCCCCTCACAGTTGGTGGAGAATGCAGGCAGTTTTTTTTTAAGCCAGCATGGAGGAGATACTGAAGCAGCTGGCTCTAGCAAATGCCAATCAACAGCAGACAAATGCAGGTTTACAAAAGAGCCTTGCAGCTCATCAACAGAGCTTCGCAGCCCAGCAGCAAGCTCATCAACAGAGCCTTGCAGCTCAACAACAGAACTTCGCAACCCAGCAGCAAGCTCATCAACAGAGCCTTGCAGCCCAGCAGCAGACAAACGCAACTTTGCAACAGAGTCTGGAGGCTCAGCAACAAGCCCAGCAGCAATCTGAGGCCCGCTTCATAGACCTGTTGCAGAAGCAAGAGCAGAGACTACAACAACAGATGGAAGCAGTAATGCAGCAACGTCCGCAGACCAGTGAGGAAAGCCGTCCCACTAATACCGCGTCCTTTGGGGTGAGTCGTTTATTGACAAAAATGACTGGAGAGGATGATCCAGAGGTATTTTTGACCACATTTGAAAGGACCGCTGAAAGAGAAAAGTGGCCTGAGGAGCAGTGGGCTGGACTGGTGGCTCCTCTGTTAACTGGTGAATCGCAGAAAGCTTACTATGACCTAGAGCCTAACCAAGCAAAAGACTATGTGATGCTAAAAGCTGAAATATTGGCAAGGCTGGGTGTCACCCAGGCTGTCCGGGCTCAGCGTGTGCATAACTGGACTTTCCAGCTTGGAAAACCCCCCAGGTCTCAAATGTATGATCTCATTCACCTGAGCAGAAAGTGGCTACAGCCAGAGACTTTGTCCGCACCAAAGATTGTGGAACGTGTTGTAATGGATCGATTTTTGAGAGCTCTTCCTACTGCCATCCAAAAGTGGGTAAGCCATGGAGACCCAGAGACGGCCGATGGTCTTGTGGATCGTGTGGAGAAATACTTGGCTACAGAGAACCTGACGGCCTCTTCCAGAGACTCTCGGACTTTCCACCCTAAGACCAGACCATCCCCAGGGGCGGATAAGAGGATTCCAAGGGGTGGGGGTGGAGAGAGTGAGAGGGTGGGAGCTCTACCCCAAGTTTGGCGAGAACAGCCTGGGAAATCAGCGGCTCAAGAGGCGGCAAGAAGGATCGTTTGCTACCGCTGCCGGCAAGCGGGACATATTGCAGCCAATTGCCCGGTTGTGGAGGAACCCATGCAGTGTGACTTTCTGACGGGCAGACGTCAGTCGCTGTGTGCGACAGTCGCATGCACTGCCATTCGAGGAACTGAGAAACATTTATGCAAAATGTGTGTTAATGGTAGAAATGTTGTGGTATTGCTGGATTCAGGTAGCCTTGTGACCCTGATAAAGGCTGAGTTAGTTAAAACAGAGGTCTCTGGGAATAGCAAGGTAGCTGTTATTTGTGTGCATGGGGACACCCGAGAGTATCCAGTGACTACAGTGTGTTTCGAGACCCCCAAAGGTACCCTCTCTCATCCAGTGGGCTTAGTATCTCAGTTACCGCATGACGCCATTGTGGGAAGGGATTTTCCGAAGTTCTGGGAACTGTGGGATGATCCTGAGCCCCCCACTGGTGCCCCTATGTACCAGGAATGTGATAGCCAGAACTCCCCTGAGAGTGGTGAGGACTCTCCGGAATTTCCCTTATCAGTATTGGCAGGGGAGACTCAAGAAACTGGAGAGGAGCCCACCTCCTCAGACGAAAACCTACCGTCTGTGGAGTTTTCTGATCTTGAGGTTCACAGGGAAAACTTTGCCACAGAACAGTTGAGAGACCCCGCCCTAATAAAGGCATGGGAAAACGTAGTGAAAATAGATGGCGAGTTAGTGAACCCAGATAATACCTGCACTCACCCATACTTCAGCGTAGAGAAGGACCTACTGTATCGGGTGGCAAAAAGGGCAGAAGAAACCGTTGAGCAGCTTGTGGTGCCCAAACCTTACAGGAAGTTGGTGTTGGAGTTGGCCCATGGGCACATTCTTGGAGGTCATCTGGGGACAGAGAAAACCCGAGAGAGGGTATTACAGAGATTCTATTGGCCGGGGGTGATGAAGGACATAGAAAATTATTGTTCCTCCTGCCCTGTGTGTCAGAGGTTGGCCCCGATGCCACATTTCCGTAGCCCGCTGGTCCCTCTACCCATCATTGAGGTCCCGTTTGAGAGGATCGCCATGGATTTGGTAGGTCCTATAATCAAGTCCGCTAGGGGGCACCAGTACATATTAGTTATAATGGACTATGCCACCCGTTATCCAGAAGCGATCCCTCTCCGAAATACCTCGGCCAAAACCATAGCCAAAGAGCTATCTCTTGTGTTTAGCCGGGTGGGTATTTGTAAAGAACTGCTTACGGACCAAGGTACACCCTTTATGTCCCGGGTTATGAAGGAGCTGTGTAAATTGTTCAAAGTGACGCAATTACGTACATCTGTGTATCACCCCCAAACCGATGGGCTGGTTGAAAGATTCAACAAAACCCTAAAACAAATGTTGAAGAAAGTGGTGGATAGAGATGGAAAGGATTGGGACTGTCTACTTCCTTATCTGATGTTTGCTATTAGGGAGGTGCCCCAATCCTCTACGGGATTCTCCCCCTTTGAGTTACTGTATGGGAGACACCCAAGAGGGCTGTTGGATATTGCCAAGGAAACTTGGGAAAGTGAGAGTTCTCCCCACAGGAGTGTGATTGAGCATGTCACCCTGATGCAAGACCGAATTGCACAGGTAATGCCCATCGTGAAGGAACATTTGGCCCAAGCGCAGTTAGCACAGCAGAGAGTGTACAACCGTGGAGCCAAGACCCGTACCTTTTCCCCGGGGGATAGGATACTGGTACTTGTCCCTACGGTTGAAAGTAAATTCCTTGCCAAATGGCAAGGCCCCTATGAGATAATGGAAAAAGTGAGCGAAGTGAATTACAAGGTCAGACAACCAGGAAGGCGAAAGCCCGAACAGATCTATCACGTTAATCTGTTGAAAGCCTGGAGGGATAGAGAGTCCCTAGTCGCAGACACTTGGTCACCAGCTCAAACTGGTTGCGTGATTCCTGAGGTTGGAATAGCAGCCACCTTGTCACAACCCCAACAACAGGAGGTTAAGGAGTTTGTGCTTCGCAACAAGGAGGTATTCTCTGAGCTGCCGGGACAAACATCTGGGGTAGAGCATGACATCATTACCCCACCCGGTGAAAGGGTGAAGTTAAAACCCTATCGGATCCCAGAGGCCCGACGGGAGGCAATACGGGAGGAAGTACAGAAAATGCTGAACTTAGGGGTGATAGAGGAGTCCCAAAGTGATTGGTCTAGTCCCATTGTGTTGGTGCCTAAACCGGATGGGAGCTGGCGATTTTGTAACGATTTTCGTCAGTTGAACAAAGTTACAAAATTTGACACCTACCCCATGCCACGTATTGATGAGTTGATCGACCGGCTGGGAACAGCCCGATACATGACGACTCTTGACCTCACAAAAGGGTATTGGCAAATCCCCCTGGCCAAGTCGGCCAAAGAGAAAACCGCATTTGTAACCCCAGACGGGGCGTTCCAATATAAAAGAATGCCGTTCGGGTTACAGAATGCGCCGGCCACATTCCAGCGGAAAATGGACCAGATGCTGAGGCCCCATCGGAAGTATGCTGCGGCTTACCTGGATGACGTAATTGTCCATAGCACAGATTGGGCCTCACATCTGCCAAAAGTGCAAGCAGTCCTGGACTCTGTTCGGGAAGCGGGGTTTACGGCTAACCCCAAGAAGTGTACCATTGGGCAGGAGGAGGCCAAATATCTTGGGTACACCATTGGGAGGGGAGTAATAAAACCCCAACTCAACAAAATCGAGGCCATCCAGAGTTGGCCACGTCCCAACAGCAAGAAGCAGGTACGAGCCTTTCTGGGAATCGCTGGATATTATCGGCGATTCATTCCCCACTTTGCTTCTAAGGCTGTGCCCCTAACCAACCTGACGAAGGGGAAAGGGTCGGTCATGATTAAATGGACCCCCGAGGCTGAGGCAGCATTCCAATTCTTGAAACAAGCCTTATGTAGCCAGCCAGTGTTGTACTCACCCGACTTCTCTAAAGACTTTGTCGTACAAAGTGATGCGTCAGATGTGGGGTTAGGAGCAGTATTGTCCCAGGTCTGGAATGGGGAAGAGCACCCAGTCATTTACCTCAGCAGGAAGTTGAAGTCCCATGAGGTAAATTACGCCACCGTTGAAAAGGAGTGTTTAGCGGTGAAGTGGGCTCTAGATTCCCTTCGGTACTACCTGCTAGGTAGGCACTTTGACATGGTTACGGATCACGCTCCGTTAAAGTGGATGGCTCAAAACAAGGAAACAAATAGAAGAGTGAATAGGTGGTTCCTGGCCCTCCAGGAATTCAACTTCACAGTAAAGCATCGCCCTGGCGTTCAAATGGGGAATGTGGATGCTTTGTCTCGAGTACATGAATGCCTGATTGCTGGTGTTCCAACCCCGAGGTTAAAACAAGAGGGGGGGGTATGTGACAGCAGGAAGGTAAAGTCACCTGGTTGCATCCAGGGGGGTAGATATATTTCGCCCAGATTCAGGCTTTACGCCGACTTATACAACTAGGTGGAGAGTTGTATAAGCCCAGCTGAGGCTAGTGGGCTCATGGATGACTCATACCTCTAGGGAGAGTGTGGGGCGTCGTGCAGACAGGGAGTTGATGAGACCAGCTGAAGCTTGTCAGCTCATTTAGGCCTCTATAAGAACTCCCAGATTCATTAGGTGTTAGCTCATGCCTGGAACCAGACCTGTGTGGACTGTCTAGGGAGAGTGAACCCCTGTGCGGTGAGACAAAGCCTGTGTGGCTATTTGCTTGGACATTTAAAACCAGGGACTTAGGGACTAGGACAGCACTAGGCTGATCCCAGTTGTTAGTTAGGAAACCTGTATGTTTAGTCAGAGGTCAAGTTGACCAGGATTTATTTTGTTTATGTTTCTTTTGCTTTGCTGTGTTTTGTCACTGTAAATAGAAAATAAACCGCACCTTTTTGATTTTGAAAACCACAACCTCCGTTTGCTGGGCCTGTTTTTGTGTGGGGAGCCCATCCCGGGGGTCACACACACCCGCTGCCGAGCTAACCCCCTCACAATATATATATACTGTGTACTGTGTACATATACAGTATCTTACAAAAGTGAGTAAACCCTTCCCATATATTTTATTATATCTTTTCATGTGACAACACTGAAGAAATGACACTCCAATGTAAAGTAGTGAGTGTGCAACTTGTATAACAGTGTAAATTTGCTGCCCCTCAAAATAACTCAACACACAGCCATTAATGTGTAAACTGCTGGCAACAAAAGTGAGTACACCCCTAAGTGAAAATGTCCAAATTGGGCCCAATTAGCCATTTTCCCTCCCCGGGGTCGTGTTGCAAGGTCCCAGGTGTGAATGGAGAGCAGGTATGTTAAATTTGGTGTTATCGATCTCACTCTCTCATACTGGTCACTGAAAGTTTAACATGGCACCTCATGGCAAAGAACTCTCTGAGAAACTGAAAAAAAGAATTGTTGCTCTACATAAAGATGGCTTAGGCTATAAGAATATTGCCAAGACCCTGAAACTGAGCTGCAGCACGGTGGCCAAGACCATACAGAAGTTTAACAGGACAGGTTCCACTCAGAACAGGCCTCGTCATGGTCGACTAAATAAGTTGAGTGCATGTTCTCAGTGTCATATCCAGAGGTTGTCTTTGGGAAATACACATATGAGTGCTGCCAGCATTGCTGCAGAGGATGAAGGGGTGGGGGTCAGCCTGTCAGTGCTCAGACCTTGCACCGCACACTGCATCAAATTGGTCTGCATGGCTGTCGTCCCAGAATGAAACCTCTTCTAAAGATGATGCACGAGAAAGCCTGCAAACAGTTTGCTGAAGACAAGTAGACTAAGGACATGGATTACTGGAACCATGTTCTGTGGTCTGATGAGACCAAGATAAACGTATTTAGTTCAGATGGTTTCAAGCGTGTGTGGCGGCAACCAGGTGAGTAGTACAAAGACAAGTGTGTCAATACAGGCGGGGACATCAGGTACGCTGTGTGGCTGAAATCCTGCCTGTTTCTGTCCCCACTTGACATTTTCAACCATGCTTTCAATTGCCACCCTGGGGAACAGAGCACACTACTGTATATAGCATGTGATTTTTATTCTTCCAAAATAAAGGTGCAAGCTAAAGTTCCAATTGTCCCCTCCCCCTTTGCTCAGTGTCTGGACCAACTCTGACAAAAGAGCAGCCATCCTGAAATGAATATATAAATGTGAGCAATACTCTTACACTGCCTATATCCTGCTTTTTCACTACTTAAAGTGTTACTAAACCCAGGACCCTGCATTCACTATATCTGGTCTCCCACAGTAGACAGAACATGGAAAAAGGGCCGGACTGGGAATAAAAACCAGCCTTGGAAAAAATGTCATACCAGCCCCATAGCATTATTATACCAGCCCAACAGCATAACATCATTATTTTCTTGTTCACAAAAGGGAAAACCATATACCGTATTTTAAAGCACATTTTAAGACTGTATTATATATAGATAAGACAGATATGAAAGCACATAGGGCTAGGGATATATATATATATATATATATATATATATATATATATATATATGAACAGCAAATTCCAGTTAAAAGTGGTAAAAGTGGGGCAATCAAGAGGGACACCTGGGACTCTGGGAGTGTGGGGGTAACTCTGATGACCAGAGACGACCTTCCGCAGAAAGAATACACTAAGGTAAGCGGGGGTGGGGAACTGATATGAGGGGGAAACCTTTATATCAGTGCCCCCTTACATTGTGTTTGTATTGCATGGATATGCAATTAGCGGACCTCCAGCTGTTTCAATGTTTCAAAACTACAAGTCCCATCATGCCTCTGCCTCTGGGTGTCATGCTTGCTGCTGTCAGTCTTGCTATGCCTCATGGGTAGGGATGAGCTTCGAGTTCGAGTCGAACTCATGTTCGACTCGAACATTGCCTGTTCGCCCGTTCGCCGAACAGCGAACAAATAGGGGTGTTCGCGGCAAATTCGAAAAATCTATGGGAGAAATCTAAAGTGTTAATTATAAAGGCTTATATGCAAGTTATTGTCCTAAAAAGTGTTTGGGGACCGGGGTCCTGCCCCAGGGGACATGTATCAATGCAAAAAGAAGTTTTAAAAACGGCCGTTTTTTCGGGAGCAGTGATTTTAATAATGCTTAAAATGAAAAAATAAAAGTGAAATATTCCTTTAAATTTCGTACCTGGGGGGTGTGTATGATATGCATGTAAAGTGGCGCATGTTTCCCGTGCTTAGAACTGTCCCTGCAAAAAATGTCATTTTTGAAAGAAAAAAATGCATTTAAAACTCATTCGCGGCTATTAATGAATTGTCGGCTCCCGGCAATACATACAAAAGTCATTGATAAAAAAAAAAAAAAAAAGCGTGGGGGTTCCCCAGAATTCAATTACCAGGCCCTTCAGGTCTGGAATGGATATTAAGGGGAACCCCGCCGCAAATTTAAAAAAAATTGACGTGGGGTTCCCCCAAATATCCATTCCAGGCCCTTCAGATCTGGCATGGATTTTAAGGGGAACTCCACCCCAAATTTTAAAAAAAATGGCGTGGAGTCCCCCTAAAAATCCATACCAGACCCCTTATCCGAGCACGCAACCTGGCCGGCCGCAGGGGAAAAGGGGGGGACGAGAGAGCGCCCCCCCCTCCCTCCTGAACCGTACCAAGCCACATGCCCTCAACATGGGGAGGATGTCCCCATGTTGATGGGGACAAGGGCCTCATCCCCACAACCCTTGCCCGGTGGTTGTGGGGGTCTGCGGGCGGGGGGCTTATCGGAATCTGGAAGACCCCTTTAACAAAGAGGACCCCCAGATCCCGGCCCCCCCTATGTGAATTGGTAAGGGGTACATTGTACCCCTACCATTTCACGAAGAAAGCGTAAAAAAATGTTTAAAAAAACACACAAACACCTTGAAAAAGTCCTTTATTAAAAAAATAAATAAATAAACATTCCAGCGGTGAAATCCAGTGTCCCGCGGCGATCCCGATGTCCAGTGCTGTCCGTCATTGGTTGTGCCTGAGCGGACCTGATGGGGAACTCCCTCTCAGTATTTTAAATGTATAGACCCGCCCCTTCTAAAGTTCCCCATCAGGTCCGCTCAGCGGACCAGATGCGGAACATGAGAAGGGGCGGGTCTATACATGTATTACCAAAGTGAGAGCAGTTCCCCATCAGGTCCGCCCCCTCGGTATGTCGGACCCGCCTACGTCATTGGCTTGAGCGGGGAACTTCCTTCACTGTGTAATTTAAATTTACATAGTGAAGGAAGTTCCCCGCTCAAGCCAATGACGTAGGCGGGTCCGACATACCGAGGGGGCGGACCTGATGGAGAACTGCTCTCACTTTAGTAATACATGTATAGACCCGCCCCTTCTCATGTTCTGCAACTCGTCCGCTGAGCGGACCTGTTGGGGAACTTTAGAAGGGGCGGGTCTATACATTTAAAATACTGAGAGGGAGTTCCCCATCAGGTCCGCTCAGGCACAACCAATGACGGACAGCGCTGGACATCGGGATCGCCGCGGGACACTGGATTTCATCGCTGGAATGTTTATTTATTTATTTTTTTAATAAAGGACTTTTTCAAGGTGTTTGTGTGTTTTTTTAAACATTTTTTTACGCTTTCTTTGTGAAATGGTAGGGGTACAATGTACCCCTTACCAATTCACATAGGAGGGGGGCCGGGATCTGGGGGTCCCCTTTGTTAAAGGGGTCTTCCAGATTCCGATAAGCCCCCCGCCCGCAGACCCCCACAACCACCGGGCAAGGGTTGTGGGGATGAGGCCCTTGTCCCCATCAACATGGGGACATCCTCCCCATGTTGAGGGCATGTGGCCTGGTACGGTTCAGGAGGGAGGGGGGCCGCTCTCTCGTCCCCCCCCTTTTCCCCTGCGGCCGGCCAGGTTGCGTGCTCGGATAAGGGGTCTGGTATGGATTTTTAGGGGGACTCCACGCCATTTTTTTTTTAAATTTGGGGTGGAGTTCCCCTTAAAATCCATGCCAGATCTGAAGGGCCTGGAATGGATATTTGGGGGAACCCCACGTCAATTTTTTTTTAAATTTGCGGCGGGGTTCCCCTTAATATCCATTCCAGACCTGAAGGGCCTGGTAATTGAATTCTGGGGAACCCCCACGCTTTTTTTTTTTTTTTTATCAATGACTTTTGTATGTATTGCCGGGAGCCGACAATTCATTAATAGCCGCGAGTCAGTTTTAAATGCATTTTTTTCTTTCAAAAATGACATTTTTTGCAGGGACAGTTCTAAGCACGGGAAACATGCGCCACTTTACATGCATATCATACACACCCCCCAGGTACGAAATTTAAAGGAATATTTCACTTTTATTTTTTCATTTTAAGCATTATTAAAATCACTGCTCCCGAAAAAACAGCCGTTTTTAAAACTTCTTTTTGCATTGATACATGTCCCCTGGGGCAGGACCCAGGTCCCCAAACACTTTTTAGGACAATAACTTGCATATTAGCCTTTATAATTAACACTTTAGATTTCGAACGTTCGAGTACATTGTATTTAATAGGGTTCTAAAGTTTACACGAACATTTTGTCTGTTCACAGGTTCTGGTGCGAACCGAACAGGGGGGTGTTCGGCTCATCCCTGCTCATGGGACTTGTAGTTTGGCAACAGCTGGAGGTCCGCTATTTGCATATCCCTGTTGTATTGTATTCACTCCCCGCTTACATCAATGACCCCCCCCCCCCCAGATTGGCCTCCTCTCAGGTGCAACTTGCAGGGCTCAGTCAGTCGGCTCCAGCTTAGTGGCTCTGGTTTTCCTATAGTCTCCTCTCCACAGTGCACACAAGTCTGACTTCTCCCATGACCCCATCCCGGTGGCGCTCCCACTGTTGACTTCTCCCCAGACTCCCTCAGTGACTGCAGACATGATATAAGACAAGAGATGGTCAGAGGTTGCAGACATGATACAGGAGATGTCAGAGGCTGCGGGCATAGTACAGGAGATGGTCAGAGGCTGTGGGCATGGTACAGGAGATGGTCAGAGGCTGTGGGCATGGTACAGGAGATGTCAGAGTTTGTGGCATGGTACAGGAGATGTCAACATGTCAGAGGCTGCAGGCATGGTACAGGAGATGTCAGAGGCTATGGGCATGGTACAGAAGATGTCAAGACGTCAGAGGCTGCGGACATGGTACAGGAGATGTCAGAGGCTGTGGGCATGGTACAGGAGATGTCAGAGGCTGTGGGCTTGGTACAGGAGATGTCAGAGGCTGCGGGCATGGTACAGGAGATGTCAGAGGCTATGGGCATGGTACAGAAGATGTCAAGATGGCAGAGGCTGCGGGCATGGTACATGAGATATCTGAGGCTATGGGCATGGTACAGACGATGTCAAGATGTCAGAGGCTATGGGAATAATACAGGAGATGTCAGAGGCTGCGGGCATGGTACAGGAGATGTCAGAGGCTGCGGGCATGGTACAAGAGATGGTTAGAGACTGAGGATATGATACTAAAGATAGTAAGATATGTAGACATGATACAGGAGATGGTCAGAAACTGCAGACATGGTACAAGAGATCAATGCAGCCTCACCAGTGCCCATCAAATCAGCCTCTGTGCCAGTCCATGCAGCCTCACTGTGCCCATCATTTCAGCCTCACTGTGCCCATAATTGCAGCCTTACCATGCCCATCATTGCAGCCTGACCGTGCCCATCATTACAGCCTGACCGTGCCCATAATTGCAGCCTTACCATGCCCATCATTGCAGCCTTATTGTGCCCATCATTTCAGCCTTATGGTGCCCATCATTGCAGCCTTATCGTGCCCATAATTGCAGCCTCACTGTGCCCATAATTGCAGCCTGACCGTGCCCATAATTTCAGCTTGACCGTGCCCATAATTGCAGCCTCACCGTGCCCATCATTGCAGCCTGACCATGCCCATAATTGCAACCTGACAGTGCCCATAATTGCAGCCTGACCATGCCCATAATTGCAGCCTCACCATGCCCATCATTGCAGCCTCACCGTGCCCATAACTGCAGCCTTACAGTGCCCATAATCGCAGCCTCACCGTGCCCATAATTGTAGCCTGACCGTAGCCCATAATTGCAGCCTCACCGTGCCCATCATTGCAGCCTCATCGTGCCCATCATTGCAGCCTTACCGTGCCCATAATTGCAGCCTCACCGTGCCCATCATTGCAGCTTCACCGTGCCCATAATTGCAGCCTGACCATGCCCATAATTGCAGCCTGACCGTGCCCATAATTGCAGCCTCGCCTCGCCCATCATTGCAGCCTCACCGTGCCCATAATTGCAGTCTTACCGTGCCCATAACTGCAGCCTTACCGTGCCCATAATCGCAGCCTCAACATGCCCATAATTGCAGCCTTACCATGCCCACAACTTCAGCTTTACCGTGCCCATAATCGCAGCCTCACTGTGCCCATAATCTCAGCCTTACCATGCCCATAATTGCTGCCTTACTGTGCCCATAACCGCAGCCTTACCGTGCCCATAATCGCAGCCTCACTACCAGGGGCGTAACTAGAAATTACAGGGCCCCATAACAAAATGTTGTATGGGCCCCCCCCCTGCCAACAGTCCCCCCCCCCCACAAAAAAAATGAACTAATGCCATTGAACAACAGATTACCACACTCATGTTGCACAGTACCCAGGCAACAGTTTATATTCATTTTGAACAACAAAACAAAAATTTGCCAATAAAATCTACAGGTGACATTCAGTACATTATAGTGTAAGTAAAGTCAAAAAAGTTTTTTTCAAGCTTTGCACCCCCACAACTAACGCCCCAGGACTTGTGGGGAAGAGGCCCATGTCCCCATCTGCACCGGGACAAGGAGCTTTTCCAGGCACTGTGAAAAACAGATGACAGTCTCCCACTCCCTGCCTCCCTCCTGTCCAGACTCCAGAGCCTCCTCATGTGCCGTTGCCTGCCACCAGATGCCATCAGGTTTCCCCAGCGGAGTGCCTCTGTACATCTCAGGTGCCCCCAGCGGATTGCCTCCTTACATCTCAGGTGTCCCCAGCCAGTGGAGTGCTTCCTTACATCTCAGGTGTCCCCAGCGGAGTGCTTCCTTACATCTCAGGTGTCCCCAGCGGAGTGTTTCCTTACATCTCAGGTGTCACTGTCCCCAGCCAGCGGAGTGCTTCTTACATCTCAGGTGTCACTGTCCCCAGCCAGCGGGGTGCTTCCTTACATCTCAGGTGTCACTGTCCCCAGCCAGCGGAGTGCTTCCCTACATCTCAGGTGTCCCCAGCCAGTGGAGTGCTTCCTTACATCTCAGGTGTCACTGTCCCCAGCCAGCAGAGTGCTTCCTTACATCTCAGTTGTCCCCAGTGGAGTGCTTCCTTACATCTCAGGTGTCCCCAGCCATCGGAGTGCTTCCTTACATCTCAGGTGTCCCCAGCCATCGGAGTGCTTCCTTACATAGTTACATAGTTACATAGTTAGTCAGGTTGAAAAAAGACACAAGTCCATCCAGTTCAACCGTAAAAAAAAAATAAAAAAAATAAAAAAAAAATAAACATATATCGTACAATCCCATATACCCAATTCTATACCCACAGTTGATCCAGAGGAAGGCAAAAAAACCCAGAAGAGCATGATCCAATTTGCTACAGCAGGGGAAAAAATTCCTTCCTGATCCCCCGAGAGGCAATCGGATATTCCCTGGATCAACTTTACCTATAAATGTCAGTACCCAGTTATATTATGTACATTTAAGAAAGAATCCAGGCCCTTCTTAAAGCAATCTACTGAGCTGGCCAGAACCACCTCTGCAGGGAGTCTATTCCACATTTTCACAGCTCTTACTGTGAAAAAACCTTTCCGTATTTGGAGGTGAAATCTCTTTTCCTCTAGACGCAAAGAGTGCCCCCTTGTCCTTTGTGTTGACCGTAAAGTGAATAACTGAACACCAAGTTCACTATATGGACCCCTTATGTATTTGTACATGTTGATCATATCCCCCCTTAATCTCCTCTTCTCAAGAGAGAATAAATTCAGTTCCTCTAATCTCTCCTCATAGCTGAGCTCCTCCATGCCTCTTATCAGTTTGGTTGCCCTTCTCTGCACTTTCTCCAGTTCCCCAATATCCTTTTTGAGAACTGGGGCCCAAAACTGAGCTGCATATTCCAGATGAGGTCTTACTAATGATTTGAACAGGGGCAAAATGATATCTCTCTCTCTGGAGACCATACCTCTCTTAATACAAGAAAGGACCTTGCTCGCTTTGGAAACCGCAGCTTGGCATTGCATGCCATTATTGAGCTTATGATCTACCAAAACCCCCAGATCCTTCTCCACTACGGATCCCCCCAGTTGTACTCCCCCTAGTATGTATGATGCATTCATATTATTAGCCCCCAAGTGCATAACTTTACATTTATCAACATTAAACCTCATCTGCCACATAGTCACCCAATTAGACAGAGCATTGAGGTCGGCTTGTAAATTGGCGACATCCTGTAAGGACGTTATTCCACTGCATAGCTTGGTGTCATCTGCAAAGACAGAAATGTTACTTTTGATCTCAGACCCAATATCATTTATAAACATATTAAAAAGTAAGGGTCCCAGCACTGAACCTTGGGGTACACCACTGATAACCTTGGACCATTCAGAGTAAGAATCATTAACCACTACTCTCTGAATTCTGTCTTTTAGCCAGTTTTCTATCCATTTACAAACTGATATTTCCAATCCTGTAGACTTTACCTTACACATGAGCCGTGTGTGGGGAACTGTATCGAACGCTTTTGCAAAATCCAAGTATACCACGTCCACTGCCACCCCTCTGTCCAAGGTCTTACTTACCTCTTCATAAAAAGAAATCAGGTTTGTTTGACAACTTCTGTCTTTCATGAATCCATGCTGTCTGTTGCTTAAATAGTTTTTTTCCAGCAAGAACTCATCTATGTGGTCTTTTATTAATCTCTCCAGTATTTTCCCAACTATAGAAGTTAAACTAACAGGTCTATAGTTACTTGGTAAACACTTAATTCCCTTTTTAAATATAGGCACCACATTTGCCCTGCGCCAATCCAGTGGTACTATTCCTGTCATTAATGAGTCCCTAAAAATTAAATACAATGGCTTTGAAATTACAGAGCTCAATTCTTTTAGGATCCGTGGGTGTATGCCATCTGGTCCAGGTGCTTTATCCACCTTTATTCCATCTAAATATTTCTGGACCATATCACTTTTGAGCCATTGTGGATTTGGGGCTGTGTCACTACCACCCCCATTTTGGACATGAGCTCCCCCATGCTCCTTTGTATACACAGAACTGAAGAAAGTATTTAATAAATTAGCCTTCTCTTTGTCCCCAGTCACCCACTCTAGATTATTTTGTAAAGGGCCTACATGCTCAGACTTGACCTTTTTACTATTAATATATTTGAAGAATTTTTTGGGGTTTGTCCTACTATCTTTTGCAATCTGTCGTTCATTTTGAATTTTTGCATCCTTGATTTCCTTTTTACATATCCTGTTATATTCTTTGTAACATTTAAATGACACTAGTGTTCCCTCATTTTTATATTTTTTAAAAGCTCTTTTCTTATAGTTTATAGCTTTTTTAACTTTGGCAGTGAGCCACATAGGTTTTATTTTTAGCCTTTTAAACTTATTGCCCATGGGAATATACTTTGCAGTGAGTTCACAAACAGTCTTTTTGAAGAATTCCCATTTCTGTTCTGTGCCCATTGATGCCAATATTCCTTCCCAGTCTAAGTCCTGGAGAGCAGCACTCATCCTTGGAAAATTTGCTCTCTTGAAATTAAGTGTTTTTATCTTTCCTGTATGTGATTTTTGCTTACAACTAACATCAAATGAAATCATGTTATGGTCACTGCTACCCAGGTGTTCCTTTATCTGAACATTAGTAATACGCTCTGCATGGTTTGAGATTACCAGGTCCAACAGAGCATCATTCCTAGTTGGGGCCTCAATAAACTGGACCATAAAATTGTCCTGCAATAGGTTTATAAATTTTTGCCCTTTAACTGTCCCAGCAGTTCCATTACTCCAGTCAATTTCTGGGTAGTTAAAATCCCCCATTATTATCACCGTCCCAGCCCTTGCAGCCCTTTCCATCTGTGCAAGGAGCTGAGTCTCTAACTCCTCATTAACATTGGGTGGTCTATAACAAACTCCAATGATTAGCTTTGAACTACGCACATCTGTATGCAGTTCCACCCATAATGCTTCAGACTCATCACACTCTCCATCCACCAGGTCCTCTTTCACACTCGCTTTGAGATCACTTCTCACATAGAGACAGACCCCTCCACCCTTCCTTTTTACCCTGTCTTTCCGAAAGAGTGCATAGCCAGGAATATTAATAGCCCAGTCATGTGAGGAATGAAGCCAAGTTTCAGCAATACCGATTACATCATAGCTCTCCTCATGCACCAGAGCTTCCAACTCACCTATTTTGCTTGGCAGACTTCTGGCGTTGGTGAACAGACACTTTAATGCATTAATATTATTTGACCGGTCACATACTATCCTCTTGGGTGTTCCCAGATTGCAACTAGGACTTGCTACTATACTTACCCTGGGTTTATGTTCTTTGGTTACCCTACCACTAATGCCCCTAATACTACCCTTTAGAATATGTTCCCCGCTGACTCTCACTATCTCTGGACCCTCCCCCCTGTCACCTAGTTTAAAAACCCCTCTAACTTTTTGGCCATCCTTATTCCCAGCTGATCTGCACCCTCCTCATTTAGGTGCAGTCCGTCCCTTCTATAGTACTGGTTATCGACTGAGAAGTCGGCCCAGTCCTCCAGGAACCCAAACCCCTCCTTACTACACCAGCTCTTCAGCCACTTGTTCACTTCCCTAATCTCCCTCTGCCTTTCTGGTGTGGCTCGATGTACTGGTAGTATTCCCGAGAATACTACCTTGGAGGTCCTTTTCCTCAATTTAGCTCCTAAGTCCCTAAAATCGTTCTTTAGGACACTCCATCTGCCTCTGACTTTGTCATTGGTGCCAACGTGCACCATGACAGCTGGGTCTTCCCCAGCCCCTCCCAGTAATCTGTCCACCAGATCCGTGATGTGCCGAACCCGAGCGCCCGGTAGACAACATACAGTTCGGCGCTTCAGGTCTTTGTTACAGATTGCCCTCTCTGTCCTTCTAAGAATTGAGTCCCCTACCACCAGAATCTGTCTTTCCTTTCCCTTCGCTTCCCCCCCACTCTCACTGGAGGAGTTCTTCCCCTGGCAGCTAGGAGAGTCCCTCAGCTCCAGCAGTGCTGGTCCCGGACTGGTTTCACCAATGTCACTCAATGGAGCATACTTATTGGGATGCTCCAGCCCTGGATCGGCCTCCCTGGCACTTCGCCCTCTACCCTTCCTGACTGTCACCCATCTACTATTTTCTAGTGCCTGCACCTCTTTGACTCTCAGGTGTCACTGTCCCCAGCCAGCGGAGTGCTTCCTTACATCTCATGTGTCACTGTCCCCCGCCAGTGGAGTGCTTCCTTACATCTCAGGCGTCCCCCCTCCCCAATTGAGCCCTTCTATATCCCAGCAGCGGTGTCTCCACCGCCATTATTGAAGGCCGGGGGGAACAAAATAGAGGCGGGGCCGGCCGGCTACAATAGAAATTGAGCTGCGGCACCGCCCACCCCTTTCCACCACAGGTCACAGATGACAGACAGACCGGGGGCAGGGGGTGGGCGGCGCCGCAGCTCTATTTCTATTGTAGCCACTCGGCAGGCTCCCTTCTCGTTTCTAATTCGTCTGGTCTTCTGGAAAATGGAGGCCGGCGGAGACATTATCTCCACCGGCTGCGGACCTCTTACGGTGGCGGCAGGCGGCAAAAAATTGTGAAAAAAGGTATCTATTGGCAACTATGACCGGGCCCCTCTCAGCTGCGGGCCCCATATCGCCTGCGTGGGTCGCTATGGTGGTAGTTCCGCCACTGCTTACTACAGTCAGTGCCTGTGCCTGGAATGGATTGCACACAGCGGGCATCTCCCGCTGTGTGTCTCGAGGCTCAGTGTGAAAAGTTTGGCTGCGCTGTGAGAAAAGTCCCGTCCTCCTCTTAGATCAGCTTGTGTGATAGATGCAGTGTTCTGTCTATCACACGAGCCAATTTAGATGGAGGGCGGGACTTTTCTCACAGCGTGGCCAAACTTTCACACTGAGCTCAGAGACACACAGCGGGAGATGCCTGCTGTGTGTGACATGTAGAGGAGCGGCCCCAGGGCAGGCGGCCTACCTGGTAATGTCCCGATATCACGGTAGGCCAGTCTGGCCCTGCATGGAAATGCTAATTATTTTAGTAAATATAAACTACCTTTTCTCATCAGCAGTGTATAGCAGTCTTGTGACTTCTATCAGTGTCTGGTTAAAGTTTTCATTCTCTCCTAATTGTCCTATGAGACTGAAAGACCCCTGACCTTCTGTTTGGACAGTGCTGATTGGCCCTGTGCTGATCACATGCACTCTCCCAAGAAAAAAAAAACTCTCTAGCAATACACACCAAACTGAGCATGAGCAGCTTGTCCCCTAGCCTTTGTTCTATCAGCACGTGGGTAGCGACAGTAAAAGAAGGGGAGGATCAGAGAAGACAGTATCAAGCAGCCTTTTTACACAATGTGCAGGATTAACACCTTAGGGTCCACAGTGAGTATAACAAGCATGCTTTACTGCATATACAGACTGATTTTACTGTTGTGGGTTTAGTAACACTTTAGAAGCTGCCTGCAGTCACTGTCATGTGTTCCCACATAGGTGTGAACCTAGAATAAAAGTGTATATACAGTAAGTTCTACAGTGTACCTCTAAAATAATGTGCAAAATCAATATGTAAACAATACACATTTAACTGGGTGTAGCTATATTAAACCATATCACTAGGCTATATGTAGATATCAAAACATTTCCTTGTGATGTGTACACATAAATACAGCACAATAAAATAAATGAAAATCTTCACATATAAAATAAATATAAAAATATAATAATCAGGTAACTGATTACTCAACGGGCATCATAAAGTTTCATGCTCCGACGAGAAAATCCACAAATCTTCCAGTGCTCCAACTAAATTAATAATTCACATGTGCTTCACCTCCAGTGTGTGCAGCCTCCCACCTTCTGTTGTGGACCTATGAAAGCATATAGGTCTCAATATGCCTTTGACTGTACAGGGTTAACAAACTTCCAGCTCTCCTTTACATTGTTTAGATCTCTTATACTAATCAGGGTAAATTCATGATTAGACCACTTGCTCAGACCAGAACCATTGATGCAATGTTCAAAAGAAGAAAATAACTCCCATTGTGAAGTGATTCTCATTAAAAGTACTTAATTAAAAGGTGTACATTGCACTTACATTTGCTGGTATGTAACACAGCCCTCAAAATAATGTTCAGTGTATGCAGGACACTGCTCTGGTGCTGTTTACGCATCTTCCCGAATGTGACGTCACCTGGCTCTGCCCTTTGCGGATTGTTATCAAACACATGACTTCATCAGGGAAACATCCCGATGAAATTGAATTAGGACAATGAACTCCACTCTGGTAGAGCACAAATATTCAATAGCCATTTATAATAAAGTGCTTGTAATGTGTGTATATATATATATATATATATATATATATATATATATATACAGTATATATATATTTATTTTTTTCTAAAATAACAAACATGTTATGCTTATCTGCTCTGTGCTGTAGAATTGCACTGAGTGGACCCAATCCTCTTCTTCTGGGGTCGCTCGATGGTGCTCCTGGCTCCTCCTCTTCACGGTGCCTCCAAAGGAATCATCTTCCTATCATGGCATACCTACAGGCTCAATCCTGAGCCATGCTGCCTGCATCTATAGACACAGACAGTTCGACTCAGCCCCACCCCCTGCTCCCTCATCACAGAATTTGATTGAAAGCAGCAGTAGCCAATGGCACATGCTGCCTTAGAAAAGCCTGTGAGAGTGAAGAGAACTGCTACAGATGGGCACGGCGCTGGATCAAGTGAAGACTTGGGTAAATGTAAAATGGGGTGAGGGGATGATACTAATACCTAAACATGTTTTACCTTAATGCAGGGAATACATTAAAAGAGAAGTATGTGGTTTTTTTTTTCCCCCCATCATGCTTACCTAGGTGGATGCAGTATTGGTCGATGTTGCATCTGTCCCCTGGTGCCTCTACACTGAGAACCGAGCGATCGAACATCGCTGATGGCTTGGTTCTCACAGCTCCCTGAGCAGAGAGCTGCTGACTGTCAATCAGCATCTCTAAGCTCTGCTTCCTCCTCGCTCAAAGGAGCGTTGAGCTGTGTAGGGGCATGGAGCTGCTGTCTCAGGCTCTCAGAGGCTCGCTGAGAGCCTGAGATGGGTGTCAGTCCAGGCAACTGGCGGATCCAGACTTTTTTGTCGGTAGACGCGGTGCCTGGACTGATTACTGTAACGTCAGCGGAGTGCGGACTTCAGCCCGCTCTCTGCTGAAAACGGGTCACAGGGGTGCAAAACGAATTGCACTCCTGTGACCGGTAGGAGAAGCCCAGCCAAACAAGCTTAGGCTGGACTTCTCCTTTAAGGTGAAAATGTTTAGGCTTTAGAACCACTTTAAATGAAAAGTGTACTGAGAGAAGAATATAGAGAATGCTATTTCTAAAACCCATCCTTAAAACGCTAGTTGTCTGGATGCTCTAATAGTTTGAAACATTCTGAGGCATTAACCTGCAACTAGTACGCACATCAAAAGTTAGACTTCCTTTTCACTTTCTAATACGCGTGCTTTCTCCAGGTTAGTGCTTTATAGAAAGTCTCAATGTCAGAGATTTCATAATATTAATATTTCTTTAATGCAAAATTGCTTTCTTTTTCTTGTTGCAAATCAAAAAGAGATTTTACTAGATTTCTGGAACAGAACATAAACACAATGAATGCTAAGTAAAATCGTTATGAAGGGAGATCACTGCACTTTGAAGGAGAATGTTGTCCAAATCTCAGACCTCAACTAAGTTAATGAAAAAAGGAACAATTCTTCAGTGACCACCTACTTTTATTAAATACAGCGACTTCTTATCCATATCACAGTATCATTAAAAGGTGCCGATATTCATCTTATTTCAAAAGGAATTTGTGTTTGAATAATTCAACGCCATTAATTATTGCTTGCCTACGTGTCGGTTTGATGCTGCTTCTGTGGACACATAAATGTGACTGAAGCCTGTACAAAGTCTCCAAGCTCCACTTTCCATACAGGACATGCTAATGCTACCAGCCAGTTTTAGCCACAGGGACCTAATTAAAGGGAAATAAATTAATCTTACTGATGAGGTAATTCAAAGGACGTAGTCATTTACACTAATAAACCAACTCTTTAACTTAGCATAAAGCAGAAACAAGATGCAGCGACTCAATGAACATCAACTTGGGGAATAAAATATATATAAAGTCTGGGGAGATTATAACCGTCAAAATGAAGTTTGTGTATTTGTGAAGTTCTGTAAAAAATTAAACATGTGTTAACTCTTCATGTACTATATGACCAATCTTCAACTCTCACTTCAGTGATGGTTCCATAACATTGTAAGTCTGACCTAAAAACCATGACTTTGTCAAATTTCACTGCAATTAAAAGGGGACTTGGGGAATGTTTATTAAGCTTGCACTGCACTTTACTTTAATGTACTGGTTAGTAGTGACAGTAATAAGTAAAGCTGGTGGGCTCCATGGTGGTTAGTTAAAGCCAGCCTTTCCTTTCTGATGTTTACAGAAACCAATTTGACAAATATGAACTTCTTAGCTTTTATATAACTCAATAGTGCATAAATAATGATAAAAAAACTCTGTTCCAGCCTTTCCCCAGAACCTGTCCTAAGAATCCCAGTTATTCTCTCATTGGGGGCTGCCATTTTGCCTTTCTTACACACACAAGTCAATTCTGGCTACAGAGATAAAGATCAAGAGAAATATTTGCATGTCTCTTACCTCTCTTCCGCTTTTTTTGGCTGTGGGGAGTGAAAAAAAAAAAAGAAGCCATCTGAAAGTTCTAAAGCCGGCCATACATAGATCGAAATTTGGCCAGTCCCTGCTGATTGTTTCACCCATGGGCACTGTGGTTGTACAGAATACAAATGCTCAGCAGGGAGGATTCCCCCATCCACCTCGTGTATGTGAATGAAGAAATCAAGTCAGATTTTTTATTCATAAGTCTCAATTTGGAGCATACATAGGGCTGAGATCTTGCCCCCATTTGACAGTGCTTTGTTTTCTGAGCATCCAATGGGAGGAAGAAGAGTCAGTCACATTTTCTCAAATGAACAAAAGAACCAGGAATGTTTTTCCTTTTTAATTATTAAATGGAGTGGCAAGGGAGTGAAGAGAAGGTGAATATGGACTACTATCAAAGCCTCCTTTTAACTGCATCCATTGCTTTGCCTTTCATAGGCAAACAATAGGTTGGCTTGGATGAAGATCTCTAGGCAAAGCACTGCATTTAGTTATTGTACTATATTACTTTTTGCTTTTCTTTTTTTTTCTGACAGGTAAAAACTTTATTAAATGTAATGCAACATACACACAAAGAAGCATACATCAGCTATACAATTCAATAAGATACGTGATGGATAGGTTACTACAGCTGGGAATGCTACTATTGGTGACCCCACTGGTATTTTGCTTTATACTTAACCCGCCTATAGGAAACTGTTTAAAGACAGGATATTTGTTAGGGAATATTCGGTAATCCCTGAGATGTTGGTCACTGGGTATCACTCATTTTACTTACCTGCTCAGTGGATCCCTTCTGCACTGTTTTGTATGCATGTATTGCTACATGACATATTGATTTGGATTTTCTGACTATTTCTCCTCCGTGATTTGTATATCTATGCAAGATTGTATATCCTATATGCGTGATATGTCATGTGTTTTGTTTTCTTCTCTGTCCTGACCTTTAATATCAATAAAAGAGTTTGGATTAAAAAAAAAAAAAAAAAAAAAAGATACAGACAAAGATACAGCAATCTAATCTGGAAGTTAACCAGCATATATAGCGAAAAGACAGCAATAAACAAGAAAAAAAAACTCAGCTCAGTAAATTGTACAGAGGCTGCAAGAATCTAAAAAACATTAAATTAGGTAAATGGTAAGTCACTTTAAAGTGGTTTTAAAGGCTCAAAGTTTTTTACCTTCATGCATTCTATACTGGACTAATAAGGAATTATTATACCTCCTTCTTAGGTACTATTCTGCTGCATGGTAAAATACCAACTCAGAGGCTAAATTCCTTGTAGTCGTTACCCGCATCAAGTGATTTTCTAATTTTTTTTATAGTTACACCTTGCTTTTTGGTGTAGTTTGCAGATTTTAAGTACATGTGGGCAGCCATATTTGCTCATTAAATAAATCATGGTTGCTGCTGATCATCTTATCTCACCAACATAGTTTGTCTGCCAACAACTTTCTGTAGTCTCTAAAGGCAAAAAACACTCACGAATGCTTACTTTTAATTTGCCCTTTTACTTTACTTTCTCTGAGTCTGACTGTTCAGATGTCATGGGCCAAGTCTGACAACTAGGGATGAGCTTCGAGTTCGAGTCGAAACCCATGTTCGACTCGAACATTGTCTGTTCGGCTGTTCGCCGAATTTCGAACATTATGGGGCGTTCGCGCCAAGTTTGAGTGGCGCATCACAGCCCATAATTCACTGCGGCATCGCAGTGCATTGCTGGCTGATGATTGTCCAAGCATGCACTATGACCTGCATGCTTTGGCCAATAACAGCGCGGAAAAAACGGAGAGCCATAATTGGCCAAAGACAGGGTGGCTTTGGCAAATTATGTCTCAGGGGGTTTAGTACACGCCCCACACTATATAAGGCCGCCTGCGTGGCGGCCTTGTGTAGTGTGTTGCCGCGGTGGTTAAAGACAGACAGAGAGAGAGAGACAGTGTCATTTAATTTGAGTTAGATAGAGCAGGCAGGCGAGTCAGTTAGCTGCAGTTATAGTGTGTAGAGGATATATATGCATCCTAGGTGTTGTATATATATTTTTACACTGTATTCAGTTTAGCTAGATCTGTTCCTGTTATTCTCTTCATAATATACTGACAGGCAGGCAGGTGATTGTGCTAGCTGCAGTATTTTCACTTAGTATACTGTGTCCTTTGCACAGTGTGCACCTACAGCTTACCCGAATACAATTGCTGGTGTTCTCATACTAATACAGGCAGGGAGCTGCAGTATTTCCATTCAGTGTCCTTTGCACAGTGTGCACCTAAAGCTTACCTGAATACAATTGCTGGTGTTCTCATACTAATACAGGCAGGGAGCTGCAGTATTTTCATTTAGTGTCCTTTGCACAGTGTGCACCTAAAGCTTACCTGAATACAATTGCTGGTGTTCTCATACTAATACAGGCAGGGAGCTGCAGTATTTTCATTTAGTGTCCTTTGCACAGTGTGCACCTAAAGCTTACCTGAATACAATTGCTGGTGTTCTCATACTAGTACAGGCAGGGAGCTGCAGTATTTTCATTTAGTGTCCTTTGCACAGTGTGCACCTAAAGCTACCTGAAGACAATTGCTGGTGTTCTCATACTAATACAGGCAGGGAGCTGCAGTATTTTCATTTAGTGTCCTTTGCACAGTGTGCACCTAAAGCTTACCTGAATAAAATTGCTGGTGTTCTCATACTAATACAGGCAGGGAGCTGCAGTATTTTCATTTAGTGTCCTTTGCACAGTGTGCACCAAAAGCTTACCTGAATACAATTGCTGGTGTTCTCATACTAGTACAGGCATGGAGCTGCAGTATTTTCATTTAGTGTCCTTTGCACAGTGTGCACCTAAAGCTACCTGAAGACAACTGCTGGTGTTCTTCTGATCCTATTAATAGCACAGGCAGGCAGCTGCAGTATTTACAGTTAGTGTACTGTGTCCTTTGCACAGTGTGCACCTAAAGCTACCTGAAGACAATTGCTGGTGTTCTGATCATATTAATACCACAGGCAGGCAGCTTCAGTATCTACAGTTAGTGTACGGTGTCCTTTGCACAGTGTGCACCTAAAGCTACCTGAAGACAATTGCTGGTGTTCTCATACTAATAATACTACAGGCAGGCAGTTGATTCTGCTGGCTGCAGTATAATCAGTATATATATACATCCCAGCTTTGTGCAGCTACATCTCACTGCAGGCCATTTGTATGTCTGGAAGGACAACAAGGAGAGGCAGACAGTCAAAAGCCAATAAAAGAGGGCAAGCAGGCTCTGTGTCTAGAGGCAACAGTGCTGGTCATGGACACGATGCATCCTCATCAGCACGTGGCCGTGGGACATGCTTGTCCTTTTTTTTGGCAGTTGGCCGTGTTGAGCCGCAACATTCGTTCTCATCCTCTCTCACCCAGGCTCAGAGTACTTTGTCTGGCAAAGCAGCTGCCAAAGCGGCCTCTTCCCTCGGCTCAATGGCATCAGTCACTCCTTCCCTAGCCTCACCATGTCCTCCTGAGGAGTCCCCCGAACTGTTTGACCACAGTGTTGGGTACATGCTCCAGGAAGATACCCAGTGTTTTGAAGGCTCCGATGATGGTACGCAGCTAGAGGAAGGCAGTAATGTGAGCCCAGAGAGAGGGGGTGCTCAAGAAGGACAGCAATCTGGCAGTCATGTTCCCCCAGCTGCAGCATACTGCCAGGTTTGCTTAAGTGATGAGGAGGAAGGGGATGATGATGTCACTGACTCCACGTGGGTGCCTGAAAGGAGAGAGGAGGAGGAGGAGGATGAGGAGGAGGCACATCTCCAACGAGGCAGGATGCCCTCCAGGGGACAGCTTAAGGGCAGCAAACTGACTGCATCACACCGCAGAGCTCCGCATGTGCAGGGCGCTGCTGTCTCTGCGCGTTATTCCAAAAGATCTTTGGTGTGGGCCTTTTTTGAGACGAGTGCATCAGATCGCACCGCTGCTATTTGCAACATATGTCTCAAGCGTATCTCGTGTGGCCAAAACATCACGTGCTTGGGCACCACATGCTTGACCTGACATATGTCGACCTGCCATGCAGTTCGTTGGCAAGCGTACCTAAAAGACCCACACCAAAGAACAAAACGGACCTCTCCTTGCTCCTCATCAGCTGGGATGTCCAACCCCACTATACCTTCAGTCCTCTCTGAAACCTGCACTGAGAGGAATGAAGGTGTAGAATTAGGTGTCACAGCCAATTACTTGCGGGCAATCTGCTATCGGTACACCAATGTCACATTGTACCAGGCAAATTTCCCTGCCCCAGCTGCTGCACCGCCGAAAGAAGTTCGCTCCCAGTGGTTGAATGCTAGCTTGGCTAAATTGCTAGCACTGCAACTGCTGCCTTTTCAGTTGGTAGACTCTGGCCCCTTTCCGTGAGTTTGTGGAATGTGCGGTTCCACAGTGGCAGGTTCCCAAACGCCACTTTTTCTTATGGAAGGCGATTCCGGCGCTCATGGAAGGCAATGTCTTGGCCTCGCTGGACAGGGCGGTTAGCGGTAAGGTGCATATTACCGCTGACTCATGGTCCAGCAGGCATGGACAGGGACGTTACCTATCTTCACGGCGCATTGGGTGACTCTGCTGGCAGCTGGGAAAGATGCAGGACAAGGTGAAGTAGTGTTGGAGGTTGTTCCGCCACCACACCTCCGAAATGCTACTACTGCCGATTCTGACACACCCCTCTCCTCCACCCCCTCCTCTTCTTCTTTCTCCATGGCCTCTTCCTGTGCTTTGTTCTCGGAACCAGCGGTGCTCCGTAGGCGTTCAAGGGGCTACGCAAGTAAGCAGGCAAAAAGATGCCATGCAGTGCTTCAGCTGGTGTGCTTGGGGGACAGGAGCCACACTGGGGCAGAGATTCTGTCAGCTCTGCAGGGGCCGGCTCATATGTTGTTGACGCCACGCCAGCTTAAGCCAGGAATGGCGGTTTGCGACAATGGCGCCAACCTCCTCTCCGCCCTCCGACAGGGACACCTGACCCAGGTGCCATGTTTGGCTCACGTCCTTAACTTGGTGGTGCAGCGGTTCTTGGGCAGGTACCCAGGCTTACAGGAGGTCCTGAGGCAGGCCAGGAAACTCTGTGTGCATTTCCGCCGGTCATATAATGCCAGTGCTCGGCTGGCTGACCTCCAAAAGGAATACAACCTGCCAAAGAACCGCCTAATCTGTGACGTGCCCACCAGGTGGAATTCGACGTTGGCCATGCTGCAGCGGCTGCACACGCAGCAGAGGGCCATCAATGAGTATCTGTGCCAATATGGCACCAGGACAGGGTCAGGGGAGTTTGGTTTTTTTGCCACGCCAGTGGGTCATGATCAGGGATGCATGCACTGTCCTGTCACCATTTGAGGAGGCCACGAGGACGGTGAGCAGTGACAGTGCATGCATCAGTGACATTGTCCCTCTTGTCCACCTGTTGGAGCACACGCTGCATGGAATAATGGACAGGGCACTTGAGGCAGAACAGAGGGAGGAAGAGGGGGACTTCCTTACCTCTCAAGGCCCCCTTTATTCAGACAGTATTCCTGCTGGCCCGCCTATCACACAGGAAGAGGACGAGGAGGAGGAGGAGAAAGAGGAGGATTGTGTCAGCATGGAGGTGGAGCCTAGCACTCAGCATCAGCAGCATCAGCAGCAGTCTTCAAGGGATCAATTACAGTCCCAAGAAACCCGTGGACTTGTACGTGGCTGGGAGGAGGTGGCTGCGGATCATGTCGTCCTGAGTGACCCAGAGGACTCTGGACCGAATGCCTCAGCAAACCTACGCTGCATGGCCTCCCTGATCCTGCAAAGCCTGCGGAAGGATGCTCGTATTCGTGCTATCAAGGAGAGGGATCATTACTGGCTGACAACCCTCCTTGATCCACATTACAAGGGTAAAGTTGCGGACCTTATCTTGCCTTCACAGAGGGAGCAGAGGATGAAACATCTTTGGGAGGCCTTGCAGAAAGGTATGTGCAATGCGTTCCCAGAGACTGGGAGGTTAGTCCGCAGCCCCAAGGTATGATCGGTTCCAGCAACCATCGCCAGCGTCTGGTTTACATGGTGCAGGAATACCTAGGGGCAAGATCAGACTTGGACACCTTTCCCACCGAAAATCCTCTGGGTTACTGGATCTCGAGGATGGATCACTGGCCAGAGCTTGCACAGTATGCAATTGAGCTACTGGCCTGTCCTGCATCCAGCGTTCTTTCGGAACGCACATTTAGTGCTGCTGGAGGCTTTGTAACCGATCACAGGGTGTGCCTGTCCACTGATTCGGTCGATCGACTGACCTTCATAAAAATGAATCAGTCTTGGATCACCACCAGCTACCAAGCACCTGATGCTGATGTAACCAAATATTTTTTTTTTAAATGTCAGATCCCTTCAAGACTGCCTATGCTGATGCTGAGTGACTATCCTGTTATGCTGAGTGACTATCCTCTTCCTCCTCAATGATCATGCTGATAGCTTGTAAGAACATTTTTGGTTCTGGGTGCCGCCACTAGGGATGAGCTTCGAGTTCGAGTCAAATTCATGTTCGACTTGAACATTGCCTGTTCGCCCGTTCGGCGAACAGCGAACAATTTGGGGTGTTCGCGGCAAATTCGAAAAGCCACAGATCACCCTGTAAAAGTCTATGGGAGAAATCTAAAGTGCTAATTTTAAAGGCTTATATGCAAGTTATTGTTATAAAAAGTGTTTGGGGACCCGGGTCCTGCTCCAGGGGACATGTATCAATGCAAAAAAAAGTTTTAAAATTGGCAGTTTTTTCAGGAGCAGTGATTTTAATAATGCTTAAAGTGAAACAATAAAAGTGAAATATTCCTTTAAATTTCGTACCTGGGGGGTGTATATAGTATGCCTGTTTCCCGTGCTTAGAACAGTCTCTGCACAAAATTTCATTTCTGAAGGAAAAAAAGTAATTTAAAAGTTCTCGCGGCTGTAATGAATTGCCGATCCCAGCAATACAGAGAAAGTCATTGATAAAAAAAAAAAAGCGTGGGGGTCCCCCCAAATTTAATTACCAGGCCCTTCAGGTCTGGTATGGATATTAAGGGGAACCCTGCACCAAATAAAAAAAAAATGACGTGCGGTTCCCCGAATGTCCATACCAGACCCTTCAGGTCTGGTATGAATTTTAAGGGGAACTCCACGCCAAGTTTAAAAAAAATGGCGTGGGGTTCCCCCCAAAAATCCATACCAGACCCTTATCTGAGCACGCAACCTGGCAGGCCGCAGGAAAAGAGGGGGGGGACGAGAGAGCGCCCCCCCTCCTGAACCTTACCAGGCCACATGCCCTCAACATGGGGAGGATGCTTTGGGGTCTGCACCCCAAAGCACCATGTCCCCATGTTGATGGGGACAAGGGTCTCATCCCCACAACCCTTGCCCGGTGGTTGTGGAGATCTGCGGGCGGGGGGCTTATCGGAATCTGGAAGACCCCTTTAACAAAGGGGACCCCCAGATCTCGGCCCCCCATGTGAATTGGTAATGGGGTACATTGTGCCCCTACCATTTCACAAAGACGGTGTAAAAAAAATAAAAAAAAACACACAGACACAGTTGGGATAAGTCCTTTATTAAAATAAAAAAAAAGACTCCAGCGGTGGTAATCCACTCTCGATCTCCACGATGTCGGTATCCTGCGATGGATGATCTCTCCAGGCTCCAGCGACGATGTCCAGCTACGAGGAACAGCACACGGTCCTCTCTTCATCGGAGCGGGGATAAGGGTCTGGTATGGATTTTTGGGGGGAACCCCACGCCATTTTTTTTTATTTGGCGCGGAGTTCCCCTTAATATCCATAACAGACCTGAAGGGCCTGGTAATTGAATTTGGGGGGACCCCCACTCATTTTTTTTTTATCAATGACTTTCAATTACTTTTCTCTATATTGCCGGGACCGGCAATTCATTACAGCCGCAAGAACTTTTAAATTACTTTTTTCCTTCAGAAATGACATTTTGTGCATTATTAAAATCACTGCTCCCGAAAAAACGTCAGTTTAAAAAAAAAAAATTGCATTGATACATGTCCCCTGGGACATGACCCGGGTCCCCAAACACTTTTTATGACAATAACTTGAATATAAGCCTTTAAAATTAGCACTTTTGATTTTTCATGTTCGTGTCCCATAGACTTTAACGGGGTTCGGATGTTCGAACAAATTTATTGCCTGTTCGCATGTTCTGGTGCAAGCCGAACTGGGGGGTGTTCGGCTCATCCCTAGCCGCCACCAATGGCTAAGGTCCAATTTTTCAGCCCCTGTTTAACAGGGGTGTGTAATTACAATTTTTGATGCAATACTTTGCAGCGGGGCTCATTCCTGCGCTCCAACTAGAGTATCTGTGAGGGGTTGCAGTGTTGTGGCACCAGCACCAGTGCCTAAGGCCCAATTTTTCAGCCCCTGTTTAACAGGGGCGTGTAATTAACATTTTTGATGCAATACTTTGCAACAGGGCTCATTGCTGTGCTCCAAGTACAGTATCTGTGAGGGGTTGCAGTGTTGTGCCACCAGTGGCTAAGGCCCAATTTTTCAGCCCCTGTTTAAGCCCCGGACCATTTGGTAGCTAAAGGACCAGAGGTGAATTCAGAATTTTGCACTGCGCTGCTTTAACTGTAAATTGTGCGGACATGCAATGTTGTACCCAAACGAAATTTGCGTCCTTTTCTTCCCACAAATATAGCTTTCTTTTAATGGTATTTGATTGCCTCTGCGATTTTTATTTTTTGCGATATAAACGGAAAAAAAAATGATATTTTCTACTTTTTGTTATAAGAAAAATCGAATAAACTCAATTGTAGTCATACATTTAGGCCAAAATGTATTCAGCCACATGTCTTTAGTAAAAAAAATGTCAATAAGCGTATATTTATTGGTTTGCGCAAAAGTTATAGCGTCTACAAACTAGGGTACATTTTCTGGAATTTACACAGCTTTTAATTTATGACTGCCTATCTCATTACTTGAGGTGCTAAAATGGCAGGGCAGTACAAAACCCCCCCAAATGACCCTATTTTGGAAAGTAGACACCCCAAGGAAATTGCTGAGAGGCATGTTGAGCCCATTGAATATTTTTTTTTTGTCCCAAGTGATTGAATAATGACAAAAAAAAAAAAAAAATTTCAAAAAGTTGTCACTAAATGATATATTGCTCACACATGCCATGGTTATATGTGGAATTGCACCCCAAAATACATTCTGCTGCTTCTCCTGAGTACAGGGATACCACATGTGTGGGACTTTTTAGGAGCCTAGCCACGTACGGGACCCCGGAAACCAAGCACCGCCTTCAGGATTTCTAAGGGCGCAAATTTTTGATTTCACTCCTCACTACCTATCACAGTTTTGAAGGCCATAAAATGCCAAAATAGCACAAAACCCCCCCAAATGACCCCATTTTGGAAAGTAGACACCCCAAGCTATTTACTGAGAGGCATGATTAGTCCATGGAATATTTTATATTTTGCCACAAGTTGCGGGAATATGACAAACTTTTTTTTTTTGCACAAAGTTGTCACTAAATGATATATTGCTCACACATGCCATGGGCATATGTGAAATTACACCCCAAAATACATTCTGCTGCTTCTCCTGAGTATGGGGATACCACATGTGTGGGACTTTTTGGGAGCCTAGTCACGTACGGGACCCCAAAAACCAAGCACCGCCTTCAAGGCTTCTAAGGGCATAAATTTTTGATTTCACTCCTCACTACCTATCACTACCTATCACAGTTTTGAAGGCCAAAAAATGCCAAGATGGCACAAACCCCCCCCCCAAATGACCCCATTTTGGAAAGTAGACACCCCAAGCTATTTGCTGAGAGGCATGTTGAGCCCATTGAATATTTTATTTTTTTGTCCCAAATGATTGAATAATGACAAAAAGAAAAAAAAAAGAAAACATGTACAAAAAGTTGTCACTAAATGATATATTGCTCACACATGCCATGGTTATATGTGGAATTGCACCCCAAAATACATTCTGCTGCTTCTCCTGAGTACGGGGATACCACATGTGTGGGACTTTTTGGGAGCCTAGCCGTGTACGGGACCCCAAAAACCAAGCACCACCTTCAAGGTTTCTAAGGGCATAAATTTTTGATTTCACTCCTCACTACCTATCACAGTTTTGAAGGCCATAAAATGCCAAGATAGCACAAAATCCCCCAAAATGACCCCATTTTGGAAAGTAGACACCCCAAGGAAATTGCTGAGAGGCATGTTGAGCCCATTGAATATTTTTTTTTTTTGTCCCAAGTGATTGAATAATGACAAAAAGAAAAAAAAAATGTACAAAAAGTTGTCACTAAATGATATATTGCTAAAACATGCCATGGTTATATGCGGAATTGCACCCCAAAATACATTTGGCAGCTTCTCCTGAGTACGGGGATACCACATGTGTGGGACTTTTTGAGAGCCTAGCCGCGTACGGGCCCCCGAAAACCAAGCACCGCCTTCAGGATTTCTAAGGGCACAAATTTTTGATTTCACTCCTCACTACCTATCACAGTTTTGAAGGCCATAAAATGCCAAGATAGCCCAAAACCCCCACAAATGACCCCATTTTGGAAAGTAGACACCCCAAGCTATTTGCCGAGAGGCATGGTGAGTATTTTACAGCTCTCATTTGTTTTTGAAAATGAAGAAAGACATATTTTTTTTTTCTTTTTTCAATTTTTAAAACTTTGTGACAAAAAGCGAGATCTGCAAAATACTCAACATACCTCTCAGCAAATAGCTTGGGGTGTCTATTTGGGGGGTTTTGTGCCATCTGGGCATTCCATGGCCTCCGAAACTGTGATAGGCAGTGAGGAGTGAAATCAAAAATTTACACCCATAGAAATCCTGAAGGCGGTGCTTGGTTTTCGGGGTCCTGTACGCGGCTAGGCTCCCAAAATGTCTCACACATGTGGTATCCCCGTACTCAGGAGAAGCAACAGAATGTATTTTGGGGTGCAATTCCACATATAACCATGGCATGTTTGAGCAATATATAATTTAGTGACAACTTTTTGTAATTTTTTTTTTTCTTTTTGTCATTATTCAATCACTTGGGACAAAAAAAAAATATTCAATGGGCTCAACATGCCTCTCAGCAAATAGCTTGAGGTGTCTACTTTCCAAAATGGGGTCATTTGGGGGGGTTTTGAACTGTCCTGGCATTTTATGCACAACATTAGGAAGCTTATGTCACACATCATCCACTCTTCTAACCACTTGAAGACAAAGCCCTTTCTGACACTTTTTGTTTACATGAAAAAAAAAAAATTTTTGCAAGAAAATTATGTTGAACCCCCAAACATTATATATATTTTTAAAGCAAAGGCCCTACAGATTAAAATAGTGGGTGTTGCATTTTTTTTTTCCACACAGTATTTGCGCAGCGATTTTTCAAACGCATTTTTGGGGGAAAAACACACTTTTTTTATTTTTAATGCACTAAAAAACACTATATTGCCCAAATGTTTGATGAAATAAAAAAGATGATCTTAGGCCGAGTACATGGATACCAAACACGACATGCTTTAAAATTGCGCACAAACGCGCAGCGGCGAGAAACTACATTCATTTTTAAAAGCATTTAAAAGCCTTTACAGGTTACCACGTTAGATTTACAGAGGAGGTCTACTGCTAAAATTACTGCCCTCGATCTGACCTTCGCGGTGATACCTCACATGCATGATGCAATTGCTGTTTACATATGACGCTAGACCGACGCTTGCGTTCGCCTTTGCGCAAGAGCAGGGGGGGACAGCGGTGCTTTTTTTTTTTATTATTTATTTTGCTTTTTTATTTTATTTTTAAACTGTTCCTTCCATATTTTATTTTTTTTAATCATTTTTATTGTTATCTCAGGGAATGTAAATATCCCCTATGATAGCAATAAGTAGTGACAGGTACTCTTTTTTTGAAAAAAATGGGGGGTTAGACCCTAGATCTTTCCTCTGCCCTCAAAGCATCTGACCACACCAAGATCGGTGTGATCAAATGCTTTCCCAATTTCCCAATGGCGCTGTTTATATCCGGGGGGGGGGGCATTCCCTCCCACTGCTTGTAAAAGCAGTCTAGAGGCTAATTATCTGCTAGAATTGCTTTTACATGAAAGCCGGCCACTGGCTGAAAAGAATGATACCAAGATGATACCTAAACCTGCAGGCATCATTCTGGTATAAACATTCAAATTCCAGCAACATACCAGTACGTTGCTGGTCCTTGTTGGACATGTATTGTAATCTTTTTTTTCATGCAGCCTGTTGGCTGAACGAAAAAAAGAGATTGATCGGTGGGTATGCCCACCATTAGAATACCTCCCTTCATCCACCCACTTCTAATGATGGGCATATATGCCGAAGCATGGGGGCATCCTCCCGCAAAAAAGTTATGCCGTGCACACACGGTCGGACTTTTCCACCGGCAAGCCTTCGTCGGATTTTCGACCGTATGTACGCGGCATAAAAGGTTATGCCGCGTACACACGGTCGCACTTTTCCACGGGCAAGCCTCCGTCGGAATTTCGACCGTATATACGCGGCATTAGGAGCAAAATCGCTCCTCAGCCCCTGCTGCCCCCATGCTTCGGCATATATGCTCTTTTTTTAACTGTGGTGGTGAAATCACCTCCTACAGCGTTGGAGTCATGGCTTTATGTATCGTGGGAGCAAACGCTGTTGCTGTCAAGATAAATAAATCCGCGATGCAGCTGAATGGCGTACCTGCTAAGCAAATGATGGTTAACATTAAAACAAAGTAACATTACAGTACAACAGTAAGACCTTACCATACCATACCTGCAATGCAAATACCAAAACGAAACCTAGTAAAAAAGAAAAAAAAATTTTAACGCAACCTGTGCCTAAAATATATATATGCTGAAGCATGGGGGCATCCTCCCGCAAAAAAGTTATGCCGCGTACACACGGTCGGACTTTTCCACGGGCAAGCCTTTGTCGAAATTTCGACCGTATGTACGCGGCATAAAAGGTTATGCCGCGTACACACGGTCAAACTTTTCCACGGGCAAGCCTCCGTCGGAATTTTGACCGTATATACGAGGCATTAGGAGCAAAATCGCTCCTCCGCCCCTGCTGCCCCCATGCTTCGGCATATATGCTCTTTTTTTAACTGTGGTGGTGAAATCACCTCCTACAGCGTTGGAGTCACGGCTTTATGTATCGTGGGAGCAAACGCTGTTGCTGTCAAGATAAATAGATCTGCGATGCAACTGAATGGCGTACCTGCTAAGCAAATGATGGTTAACATTAAAACAAAGTAACATTACAGTACAACAGTAAGACCTTACCATACCATACCTGCAAAGCAAATACCAAAACAAAACCTAGTAAAAAATAAAACATTTTTTTAACGCAACCTGTGCCTAAAATATATATATGCCGAAGCATGGGGGCATCCTCCCGCAAAAAAGTTATGCCGCGTACACACGGTCAGACTTTTCCACAGGCAAGCCTTTGTCGAAATTTCGACCGTATATACGCGGCATTAGGAGCAAAATCGCTCCTCCGCCCCTGCTGCCCCCATGCTTCGGCATATATGCTCTTTTTTTTTAACTGTGGTGGTGAAATCACCTCCTACAGCACTGGAGTCACGGCTTTATGTATCGTGGGGGCAAACGCTGTTGCTGTCAAGATAAATAATTCCACGATGCAGTTGAATGGCGCACCTGAAAACAAAAAATTACATACCTGAAAAGCAAGCATGATAAAACATTGCAGAATGGAATACAGTAAAAAAGAGCAGAACAATAGAGAGAAAATAGAGAGAGAGAGAGAGAACAATAAAACGACAACTATTTTTGTTTTTTTGTTTTTACGTTTTTTTTTTCTTTTTTACACTTTTTTTTTTAAACTTTAACAACTGTAATGGTTCGGGTCTCTCAAAATGTAATGGCATCTTGGGAGACCCTGTGTAAGTGTGTCCTAGTCTGTGAAATGCTGTACCCTACGCTAAAACTTCACTTTTGAGTGGTAGCGTTCAAAACATTCACCAAGGCAAAGACCAGGTTTGTCAGGACAGAGTGGACAATAATAACGGGTGTCACGCCTAAATCCGCGCTTGCTACAGACACGACATCTTTTTTGGGGGGTTCGTTGGGTAGGGGTACTCGGGAGGAGATGCGTATAATGCCTCTCATGCAGCCGGCTTACTGCATTTGGTAGGGGATGGTGAGGTGCAGAACCGCCTGGATACAGGAGTTCTGTGACTATCTCATTCTGGAATTTTAGAAGAGATAAAGTCCCGCCTGAAGCTCTGTATAGCACATGAGCGTTCAGCAAAGCCAATTGGAATAAGGATAGAGACACTTTTTTGTACCAGCGTCTCGCCTTACGGTCAATTAGATACGGCGCCATCAACTGGTCGTTGAGGTCCACCCCTCCCATATTTTTGTTATATTCGTGGACACAGAGGGGTTTCTCCACAACACCAGTCGCCGTACGAATTTGGACTGTCGTGTCTGCATGAAGGCAGGTAAGAAGGAAAACATTCTTATTGTCCCTCCACTTCATAGCGAGCAAGTTATTACACTTTACGCAGGCTCTCTCCCCCAGCCTAAGACGGGCATCTACAAGCCGCTGGGGAAAGCCCCGGCGATTAGGTCGCACGGTGCCACATGCTCCAATCTGATGATCAAACAAGTGACTAAACAGTGGCACGCTCGTGTAATAATTGTCCACATACAAGTGGTACCCCTTTCCGAATAAGGGTGACACCAAGTTCCACACTATCTTGCCAGCGCTCCCTATGTAATCCGGGCAGTTGACCGGCTCAACCTGACTATCTTTTCCCTCATAAACCATAAAGCTCCATACATAGCCTGTTGCCCTGTCACAGCACTTATAGAGCTTGACCCTGTATCTGGCACGCTTGCTGGGAAGGTACTGCTTGAAAGCCAAGCGGCCAGAAAATTTAATCAGGGACTCATCAACGCAGACAGCTTGATCGGGAATAAACAAGGCTGCAAAACGTTCATTGAAGTGGTTTATGAGGGGCCAAATTTTATAGAGCCGGTCGTATTCAGGGTCCCCACGTGGACGACAAAGTTCATTGTCGTTGAAATGCATGAACCGCAAAATCTGCTCGTATCGTTTCCTGGGCATGGAGGCAGAGAACACGGGCATGTGGTCAATTGGGTGCGTGGACCAATAAGCACGCAATGATGGGAATTTATGTGTGCCCATGTTGAGGGAAAGGCCCAGAAAGGTCTTGAATTCGGAAACCGTAATTGGTTTCCAATCTTTGGCAATGGAAGGCAACTGGGGATTAGCGGCGATGAATTGACCAGCATATAAATTACTCTGGTCCACAATAGATCTATAGAGATCTTCTGTGAAAAACAGCGAATAAAAATCGATTGGCATAAAATCAGCTGTTTCCACCTGAATACCGGGTTGGGCAGTGAATGGGGGAAGTACGGGTTCTGCAGAAGTGGTGGGGACCCAATCAGGATAGGCGAATTCTGCAGGAAGGGCACTATGGGCACTATGGGCCTGCCTTTGTCTTCTTGGTGGCAGCGGGACACTACTTGTGCTTGCCACCTCGCCAGCTTGAACTGCACTTATGGGACTCGCCACGTCACCACGTGATACTGCAGTGCTGGATGTACGCCCAGGCTGTACTAGGCCGCTGGTGCTTGCCAATTCACCAGAAGGAATAGCGGCGCTAGTACTACTCTGCTCCATGATACGAGAGCCCTGCGGTTCTTGCTCCTCAACAACCTCAGAAGATCGGGATCGGGTACGCCTGACCTTAGCAGGGACCTCAACTTCGTCGTCAGAGCTATCTGACGTGGGGCCGCTGATGTCACTGTCTTCTACGGGAAGATATGACAGATACGTGACCTCCTCTTCACTATCTGTCATGCTCAGAATCTCGTAGGCCTCTTTACTAGTGTACCTTCGACTTGCCATTTTGGGCTCTAAATTTAGGGGTACACTAGTAAGATTCACAGGAAAAAAAGCACCTGACTGTCGTATATCAAACGCTACAAAAAAAACTGTTAGCGGTCGCAGGGATCAGGACTGTCTCTGCGAACGCTGCAGTTATGTGTTTTGTGCTTGGTAAGTGACAGTGATCGATCAATACTGCACTTGGGTGGGCTGGGCTGGGCTGGGCGGAGGGGCTAAACGCAGGTGCTAGCAGGTATCTGGGCTGATCCCGCTAACACTGCGTTTTTGGGAACCCTAAACGGCTGGGGATGCTAGTATAGATCTGATCAGATACTATACCACTAAGGGAGGTGTATGCTTTGCGCGTGGGTGTTAGCGTTACTGGCACTAACCTAACGCTGCCTGGGGCGACGCAGACCCTCTCTGGCGCTAAAACCTAATTGATCTCACCCGCCGGGCGATCAGGGGGTTAAACCTTTATTGGGTGTGACAGCAGGAAGGTAAAGTCACCTGGTTGCATCCAGGGGGGTAGATATATTTCGCCCAGATTCAGGCTTTACGCCGACTTATACAACTAGGTGGAGAGTTGTATAAGCCCAGCTGAGGCTAGTGGGCTCATGGATGACTCATACCTCTAGGGAGAGTGTGGGGCGTTGTGCAGACAGGGAGTTGATGAGACCAGCTGAAGCTTGTCAGCTCATTTAGGCCTCTATAAGAACTCCCAGATTCATTAGGTGTTTGCTCAAGCCTGGAACCAGACCTGTGTGGACTGTCTAGGGAGAGTGAACCCCTGTGCGGTGAGACAAAGCCTGTGTGGCTATTTGCTTGGACATTTAAAACCAGGGACTTAGGGACTAGGACAGCACTAGGCTGATCCCAGTTGTTAGTTAGGAAACCTGTATGTTTACTCAGAGGTCAAGTTGACCAGGATTTATTTTATTTATGTTTCTTTTGCTTTGCTGTGTTTTGTCACTGTAAATAGAAAATAAACCGCACCTTTTTGATTTTGAAAACCACAACCTCCGTTTGCTGGGCCTGTTTTTGTGTGGGGAGCCCATCCCGGGGGTCACACACACCCGCTGCCGAGCTAACCCCCTCACAGTTGGTGGAGAACCAGTGGCAGTTTTTTTTAAGCCAGCATGGAGGAGATACTGAAACAGCTGGCTCTAGCAAATGCCAATCAACAGCAGACAAATGCAGGTTTGCAAAGGAGCCTTGCAGCCCAGCAGCAAGCTCATCAACAGAGCCTTGCAGCCCAGCAGCAAGCTCACCAACAGAGTCTGGAAGCTCAGCAACAAGCCCAGCAGCAATCTGAGGCCCGCTTCATAGACCTGTTACAGAAGCAAGAGCAGAGACTACAACAAATGGAAGCAGTAATGCAGCAACGTCCGCAGACCAGTGAGGAAAGCCGTCCCACTAATACCGCGTCCTTTGGGGTGAGTCGTTTATTGACAAAAATGACTGGAGAGAATGATCCAGAGGTATTTTTGACCACATTTGAAAGGACCGCTGAAAGAGAAAAGTGGCCTGAGGAGCAGTGGGCTGGACTGGTGGCTCCTCTGTTAACTGGTGAATCGCAGAAAGCTTACTATGACCTAGAGCCTAACCAAGCAAAAGACTATGTGATGCTAAAAGCTGAAATTTTGGCAAGGCTGGGTGTCACCCAGGCTGTCCGGGCTCAGCGTGTGCATAACTGGACTTTCCAGCTTGGAAAACCCCCCAGGTCTCAAATGTATGATCTCATTCACCTGAGCAGAAAGTGGCTACAGCCAGAGACTTTGTCCGCACCAAAGATTGTGGAACGTGTTGTAATGGATCGGTTTTTGAGAGCTCTTCCTACTGCCATCCAAAAGTGGGTAAGCCATGGAGACCCAGAGACGGCCGATGGTCTTGTGGATCGTGTGGAGAAATACTTGGCTACAGAGAACCTGACGGCCTCTTCCAGAGACACTCGGACTTTCCACCCTAAGACCAGACCATCCCCAGGGGCGGATAAGAGGATTCCAAGGGGTGAGGGTGGAGAGAGTGAGAGGGTGGGAGCTCTACCCCAAGTTTGGCGAGAACAGCCTGGGAAATCAGCGGCTCAAGAGGCGGCAAGAAGGATCGTTTGCTACCGCTGCCGGCAAGCGGGACATATTGCAGCCAATTGCCCGGTTGTGGAGGAACCCATGCAGTGTGACTTTCTGACGGGCAGACGTCAGTCGCTGTGTGCGACAGTCGCATGCACTGCCATTCGAGGAACTGAGAAACATTTATGCAAAATGTGTGTTAATGGTAGAAATGTTGTGGTATTGCTGGATTCAGGTAGCCTTGTGACCCTGATAAAGGCTGAGTTAATTAAAACAGAGGTCTTTGGGAATAGCAAGGTAGCTGTTATTTGTGTGCATGGGGACACCCGAGAGTATCCAGTGACTACAGTGTGTTTCGAGACCCCCAAAGGTACCCTCTCTCATCCAGTGGGCTTAGTATCTCAGTTACCGCATGATGCCATTGTGGGAAGGGATTTTCCGAAGTTCTGGGAACTGTGGGATGATCCTGAGCCCCCCACTGGTGCCCCTATGTACCAGGAATGTGATAGCCAGAACTCCCCTGAGAGTGGTGAGGACTCTCCGGAATTTCCCTTATCAGTATTGGCAGGGGAGACTCAAGAAACTGGAGAGGAGCCCACCTCCTCAGACGAAAACCTACCGTCTGTGGAGTTTTCTGATCTTGAGGTTCACAGGGAAAACTTTGCCACAGAACAGTTGAAAGACCCCGCCCTAATAAAGGCACGGGAAAACGTAGTGAAAATAGATGGCGAATTAGTGAACCCAGATAATACCTGCACTTACCCATACTTCAGCGTAGAGAAGGACCTACTGTATCGGGTGGCAAAAAGGGCAGAAGAAACCGTTGAGCAGCTTGTGGTGCCCAAACCTTACAGGAAGTTGGTGTTGGAGTTGGCCCATGGGCACATTCTTGGAGGTCATCTGGGGACAGAGAAAACCCGAGAGAGGGTATTACAGAGATTCTATTGGCCGGGGGTGATGAAGGACATAGAAAATTATTGTTCCTCCTGCCCTGTGTGTCAGAGGTCGGCCCCGATGCCACATTTCCATAGCCCGCTGGTCCCTCTACCCATCATTGAGGTCCCGTTTGAGAGGATCGCCATGGATTTGGTAGGGCCTATAATCAAGTCCGCTAGGGGGCACCAGTACATATTAGTTATAATGGACTATGCCACCCGTTATCCAGAAGCGATCCCTCTCCGAAATACTTCGGCCAAAACCATAGCCAAAGAGCTATCTCTTGTGTTTAGCCGGGTGGGTATTTGTAAAGAACTGCTTACGGACCAAGGTACACCCTTTATGTCCCGGGGTTATGAAGGAGCTGTGTAAATTGTTCAAAGTGACGCAATTACGTACATCTGTGTATCACCCCCAAACCGATGGGCTGGTTGAAAGATTCAACAAAACCCTAAAACAAATGTTGAAGAAAGTGGTGGATAGAGATGGAAAGGATTGGGACTGTCTACTTCCTTATCTGATGTTTGCTATTAGGGAGGTGCCCCAATCCTCTACGGGATTCTCCCCCTTTGAGTTACTGTATGGGAGACACCCAAGAGGGCTGTTGGATATTGCCAAGGAAACTTGGGAAAGTGAGAGTTCTCCCCACAGGAGTGTGATTGAGCATGTCACCCTGATGCAAGACCGAATTGCACAGGTAATGCCCATCGTGAAGGAACATTTGGCCCAAGCGCAGTTAGCACAGCAGAGAGTGTACAACCGTGGAGCCAAGACCCGTACCTTTTCCCCGGGGGATAGGATACTGGTACTTGTCCCTACGGTTGAAAGTAAATTCCTTGCCAAATGGCAAGGCCCCTATGAGATAATGGAAAAAGTGAGCGAAGTGAATTACAAGGTCAGACAACCAGGAAGGCGAAAGCCCGAACAGATCTATCACGTTAATCTGTTGAAAGCCTGGAGGGATAGAGAGTCCCTAGTCGCAGACACTTGGTCACCAGCTCAAACTGGTTGCGTGATTCCTGAGGTTGGAATAGCAGCCACCTTGTCACAACCCCAACAACAGGAGGTTAAGGAGTTTGTGCTTCGCAACAAGGAGGTATTCTCTGAGCTGCCGGGACAGACATCTGGGGTAGAGCATGACATCATTACCCCACCCGGTGAAAGGGTGAAGTTAAAACCCTATCGGATCCCAGAGGCCCGACGGGAGGCAATACGGGAGGAAGTACAGAAAATGCTGAACTTAGGGGTGATAGAGGAGTCCCAAAGTGATTGGTCTAGTCCCATTGTGTTGGTGCCTAAACCGGATGGGAGCTGGCGATTTTGTAACGATTTTCGTCAGTTGAACAAAGTTACAAAATTTGACACCTACCCCATGCCACGTATAGATGAGTTGATCGACCGGCTGGGAACAGCCCGATACATGACGACTCTTGACCTCACAAAAGGGTATTGGCAAATCCCCCTGGCCAAGTCGGCCAAAGAGAAAACCGCATTTGTAACCCCAGACGGGGCGTTCCAATATAAAAGAATGCCGTTCGGGTTACAGAATGCGCCGGCCACATTCCAGCGGAAAATGGACCAGATGCTGAGGCCCCATCGAAAGTATGCTGCGGCTTACCTGGATGACGTAATTGTCCATAGCACAGATTGGGCCTCACATCTGCCAAAAGTGCAAGCAGTCCTGGACTCTGTTCGGGAAGCGGGGTTTACGGCTAACCCCAAGAAGTGTACCATTGGGCAGGAGGAGGCCAAATATCTTGGGTACACCATTGGGAGGGGAGTAATAAAACCCCAACTCAACAAAGTCGAGGCCATCCAGAGTTGGCCACGTCCCAACAGCAAGAAGCAGGTACGAGCCTTTCTGGGAATCGCTGGGTATTATCGGCGATTCATTCCCCACTTTGCTTCTAAGGCTGTGCCCCTAACCAACCTGACGAAGGGGAAAGGGTCGGTCATGATTAAATGGACCCCCGAGGCTGAGGCAGCATTCCAATTCTTGAAACAAGCCTTATGTAGCCAGCCAGTGTTGTACTCACCCGACTTCTCTAAAGACTTTGTCGTACAAAGTGATGCGTCAGATGTGGGGTTAGGAGCAGTATTGTCCCAGGTCTGGAACGGGGAAGAGCACCCAGTCATTTACCTCAGCAGGAAGTTGAAGTCCCATGAGGTAAATTACGCCACCGTTGAAAAGGAGTGTTTAGCGGTGAAGTGGGCTCTAGATTCCCTTCGGTACTACCTGCTAGGTAGGCACTTTGACATGGTTACGGATCACGCTCCGTTAAAGTGGATGGCTCAAAACAAGGAAACAAATAGAAGAGTGAATAGGTGGTTCCTGGCCCTCCAGGAATTCAACTTCACAGTAAAGCATCGCCCTGGCGTTCAAATGGGGAATGTGGATGCTTTGTCTCGAGTACATGAATGCCTGATTGCTGGTGTTCCAACCCCGAGGTTAAAACAAGAGGGGGGGAGTATGTGACAGCAGGAAGGTAAAGTCACCTGGTTGCATCCAGGGGGGTAGATATATTTCGCCCAGATTCAGGCTTTACGCCGACTTATACAACTAGGTGGAGAGTTGTATAAGCCCAGCTGAGGCTAGTGGGCTCATGGATGACTCATACCTCTAGGGAGAGTGTGGGGCGTCGTGCAGACAGGGAGTTGATGAGACCAGCTGAAGCTTGTCAGCTCATTTAGGCCTCTATAAGAACTCCCAGATTCATTAGGTGTTTGCTCATGCCTGGAACCAGACCTGTGTGGACTGTCTAGGGAGAATGAACCCCTGTGCGGTGAGACAAAGCCTGTGTGGCTATTTGCTTGGACATTTAAAACCAGGGACTTAGGGACTAGGACAGCACTAGGCTGATCCCAGTTGTTAGTTAGGAAACCTGTATGTTTACTCAGAGGTCAAGTTGACCAGGATTTATTTTATTTATGTTTCTTTTGCTTTGCTGTGTTTTGTCACTGTAAATAGAAAATAAACCGCACCTTTTTGATTTTGAAAACCACAACCTCCGTTTGCTGGGCCTGTTTTTGTGTGGGGAGCCCATCCCGGGGGTCACACACACCCGCTGCCGAGCTAACCCCCTCACATGGGTTATATACGGCGGGTGCCCTGATGCTATAAAAAGCAAACTAACCAACCAGCGTCACCCGTAACCTTTATATGGTGATCACTGGTGAAAGGGTTAACTAGGGGCAATCAGGGGGTTAAAACCTTTATTAGGTTAAATATGGGGTACCCGACGCTATATAAAAACCTGACGGGTTACCTAAATAACTAAATAACTAACTGGGTAACCAGTGTCACCAGTGACGCTTATACGGTGATCACTGGTGAAAGGGTTAACTCTAGGGGCAATCAGGGGGTTAAAATAATATATGGGGGTACCTGACGCTCTAAAAACCTGCGGCGAAACTAAAAATAAATAACTGGCTATCTAGGGCACCACTGGCACTAAATACAGCGATTCAAAATATGATCCCTTAGTGACGCTGGCGTTAGGGGGTGAAAGGGTTACCTGGGGGGCGATCAAGGGGTTAAACCTTTATTAGGGGGGGTTAGGGGGCTACCCTGGACCTAAAGGGGCCTAATCCTAACTGCCCTGCAACTTTTTACTATCACAGATGACACTAAATGCAGTGATCAGTAAAATAAATGATCACTGCAATCAGTGACACTGTGATTGGGGGCTGGGGGGTGACCTGGGGGGTGATCTGGGGGTGACTGGGGGGTGAAATGTGTGCCTATGTGTACCTAAGTGTCAGTGGACTGTTGGTGCACTAACCTGCTTCCTCTCTCCTCGGCGCCGGAATCGAAAAGACCGCCGCGAGGGAGATGACATCACTTCCTCCTGCCTGTGTTTACATCACATGGCGGAGGAAGAATTTTCATTCGCCGGGAGCGATCGCGAGGGGGTGGCTGAAATCGAATGGTCACCCCCTCATCTCTGATCGCTCCCCAACGATAAACGGCCGCTCACTGTATAGGAGGGGGGTCCGATCGGACCCCCCAACTGTACAAAGGCGATCACGTATGCTCTACGTGATTGTGCCTGTCGGTGCCATTCTGCCGACGTATATATACAGTGAGCGGTCGTTAAGTGGTTACAGCCGCAAGAACTTTTAAATTACTTTTTTTCCTTCAGAAATGACATTTTGTGCAGAGACTGTTCTAAGCATGGGAAACAAGCGTTGCTTTTCAGGCATACTATATACACCCCCCAGGTACGGAATTTAAAATAATATTTCACTTTTATTGTTTCACTTTAAGCATTATTAAAATCACTGCTCCCGAAAAAACTTCAGTTTTAAAAAAAAAAAAATTGCATTGATACATGTCCCCTGGGACAGGACCCGGGTCCCCAAACACTTTTTATGACAATAACTTGAATATAAGCCTTTAAAATTAGTACTTTTGATTTTTCATGTTCATGTCCCATAGACTTTAACGGGGTTCGGATGTTCGAACAAATTTATTGCATGTTCGCATGTTCTGGTGCAAGCCGAACTGGGGGGTGTTCGGCTCATCCCTAGCCGCCACCAATGGCTAAGGTCCAATTTTTCAGCCCCTGTTTAACAGGGGTGTGTAATTACAATTTTTGATGCAATACTTTGCAGCGGGGCTCATTCCTGCGCTCCAAGTACAGTATCTGTGAGGGGTTGCAGTGTTGTGGCACGAGTGCCTAAGGCCCAATTTTTCAGCCCCTGTTTAACAGGGGCGTGTAATTACAATTTTTGATGCAATACTTTGCAGCAGGGCTCATTCCTGCGCTCCAACTAGAGTATCTGTGAGGGGTTGCAGTGTTGTGGCACCAATGCCTAAGGCCCAATTTTTCTGCCCCTGTTCAACAGGTGCATGCAATTACAATTCTTGATCTAATATTTCACAGCAGGGCCCGTTCCAGCGCCCACCAAGAGTAACTGTGAGGACTTACAGTGTTGTGGCACCAGCACCACCAAAGGCCCAACTTTTCTACCACTATTCAACAATGGCATGTAATTACAATTCTTGATATAATAGTTCACAGCAGGGCGTTCCAGCGCCAACCAAGAGTAACCGTGAGAGCTTACAGTGTTGTGGCAACACCAACACCTAAGGCCCAAATTTCTGCAGAGTATATAGGGCAGGCCCCTACTTTCAAACATCCAACTTAAAAACGACTCCTACTTGCAAACGGAAGGAGACAACAGGAAGTGAGAAGAAATCTACCCCTAGGAAGGGAAATTCTATCCTGTAAGAGTTAATATGGGAAAAACGTGTCTCCTCTCCACTTATGCTTTATCACCAATCCTTGTTTCACTAAAATCCCCAAATTTTCAAAAAACATTTGTCATTGGGACAGAAAGTGAGAAAAATCATCTGAAGAGGTGCACAGACAGCAAAACAAATGTTACATGGGTGATAACCCTTCCCTATGTTTTCCAAAAATCTTAAAAATAGATTTTTTGGCTGGAGCTACACTTTAAAATGTACCAGTTCAAAATTACAAACAGATTCTACTTAACAACAAACCTACAGTCACTGTCTTGTTTGCACTGCCTGTATACTGCTGTTCAGAGTATATAGGGCCTGGGGGTCCCACGCCTTTCCTTTTTTTAATTTGGGTGCAAGGTTCTCCTTAATATCCATACAAGACCCAAAGGGGCTGGTAATGGGCTGGGGGGGGGTACCCATGCCATTTTTCTCAATTATTTTCATCCATATTGCCGGGACCAGACATTACATTAAAGCCGCAAGCAGTTTTAAATGACTTTTTTTCCTTTAGAAATTTCATTTTGTGCAGGGACAGTTCTAAACATGGGAAACACGTGCCACTTCACAGGCATACTTTAGACACCCCCAGGTACGATATTTAAAGGAATATTTCACTTTTTTTTTCACTTTAAGCATCATTAAAATCACTGCTCCCGAAAAAACAGCAGTTTTTAAAACATTTTTTTTGCATTGATACATGTCCCCTGGGGCAGGACCCGGGTCCCCAAACCCTTTTTAGGACAATAACTTGCATATTAGCCTTTAAAATTAGCACTTTTGATTCTGAACGTTCGAGTTCCATAGACTTTAACAGGGTTCTAAAGTTTGCGCGAACTTTCGGTCCATTCGCAGGTTCTGGTGCGAACCAAACTGGGGGGGTGTTCAGATCATCCCTACTGACAACTATCATGTCAACTGCCTAACTTTACATATTACCTCCCAGCTTCAAACTGTACATAACAGTATCAAATGATAGCGTGATGGGGTTTTATACATTCCACCTAACTTTTGGCCTATGTTATTTGACACATACTATATATGCAGTGCTGAGAGTCATTGTATGAGGTCAGACAGTTGACAGGGTAGAGACTGTAAGGACTCATGTGACCTCTAAAACAAAATATTCTAGCATAAACCCATTTGTGACTAGTACTCTTTACAGCTATGGTAACGTAACAGCCTTGTTGAGATGGATAAACAGAGTATTAAAAGGGCTGAAATGTCAGGGCCACGAAAGAATATAATAGAGAAGTGGCCCCATGGGATTGTTACCCCTAACACCCATTTGTTTTATAAATAAATTTGACTCTTATTAGAGGGCTATGATGATAGTTAAAGTGGAGTTCCACTCAAAAGTGCTTATCTGCTTCTTCCCCCCATTTGGCACCTTTATGGGGGAGGGGGGAACGGGTACCTGTTTTTGACAGGTAGCCTTCCCCACTTTCTGGAGACAGTGCTGCCACACTGTGCCTCAGAAAATCAGCCCCTCTCCTTCTTCCCCCGCCGCCGGGCCAGTTAGCGCTTTGCACGTGCTCAGTAGGGAACCAGCTGTGAAGCCAAAAGGCTTCACAGCTGGTTTCCCTTACAATGAATGGCGGCAGCAGCACCCGACAGCCAATCCGAAAATCGGCTGGTGTGCTAACATTGCGGGCTCCCTGGACAGGTAAGTGTCCATGTATTAAAAGTCAGCAGCTACAGTATTTGTAGCTGCTGACTTTTATTTATTTTTTCCCCAGGTGGAACACTGCTTTAAGTACATGTCTCTCTATGGCTGCTTTGCTGATTCTTTCTGTTTTGTGTTTCAGGTGACGAGCTGCCTGCTGTTGCTAGGAAGATTTACCTCAGCTGCTGAGCACTGGATTGGTGACAAATCTTTTGGCGGGAAACATCTAACCAGTGAGTGTAACTTTTTACTTATATCCTCTCCTGTCACTGGGCGGAGTCAGCATTTACCTCCGATCTGTTATTTGGTTGGTATAAGATATTGCTGCTTGAGTCTTAGTGACTAGGCATGTTGGCCTGTTATTGGTTAACAACAGTTCTGTTTGATATTGAAGGTCCATCTTTTTGGGTAATGTCGCCTACTTTGTGGATGGACCGTGGCTGGTAAACCGTTATTTGGTTGGTATAAGATATTGCTGCTTGAGTCTTAGTGACTAAGCATGTAATAAATAACAGCAGTTCTGTTTGGCATTAAAGGTTAAAGTTAATTTCTTAATTAAAATAGTTTTAAACCCAACAAGGGGTTTATTTTATTATGGGTGTTAATAGGATGTTCAATCCCATACCTTTTCTGATGAAAATGCTGCACTAGGCTCCCTCCAGTTGTTAAAACATAATTAAAAAAACCTAGGTATTTGGTCACATGATCTTTCCAAAAGTGAAGACGAGACAGTCTGAACTTCAGAAGGGAAAATAATAAACCTTTTCTCACAGAAGCACAGCAGTAGCGGGAGCCTGAAATTGCAGGAAAAGTAATTATTTCATCTCCCCACCCTAGACGGTTAAAGTTGAAACCAATTTTGCATCAAGGTCTATTTACCTTCCAACCCTCTGAAATACTTTTTGAAAGCATGAAAGGCGTGAAACATCGGAAGAAAAACTTTGAAAATATTTACCTTACACCAAGCTTCCAGACAGGCTTATCTAGAGTGATGTCACTGGGCCTTCTCGTAGGAACCTGGGAATTCTGAGAATGCCAAATCTCACAAGAATGCACTCCTGCACACCAACAGTGTGTCTTTTTACATGATTTAGGGGGACCCTTAGCTTTCCCAAGATTTATCGGTGAGGACTAATGATGTCAGCAAAACAAAGTTGGACAGTAAGGTAAGTATTTTTTACATTTTTCTTCTGCTGCTCAATCAGCAGTTTTACATGGGGGAGTGGGGGGCTTCAAGATAAGTGAACCATTTTGATGTAAGGTTCACTTTAATGCTTAGGTAAAGGTCTGTTTTAAATTTTCACAGCCACAGCCTAGTGAATCTCAGCTGTATCAGATTTGAATGCATGTACCATTACTGGGTTTATTGGCTGTAAACCATTTTTGTATACACATTGCATAAACTAAACAGATATAGATTAAAAATATAGTCTACACACCCGTTGGAACTGTACCATTTTTTGGAATTAAATTCCCACTTCATTTATTTGGCAGCAATATTGAAAGGAGCATATATTTAGTTTAAGCCATGTATTTCGATTACTTTATTCAACTGGTTTTAATATCTATCTGTTTGGTTATTTTACAATACACATGCTATTAAAGCTAAGATTTTAATAGACAACTTGTGCTCACCTGAAATCTATCCAAAAACACAGGATGACTAACTCTTCATCAGATCAAACAGATAGCTAAACTTTGCAAGGCATGACCATCCCTTAAAACTGATTTCAGGAATGTTAGAGGTCTATACATGGCAGTAAGTCAGGGTCAGGTAGTAGTTTATTTCCCTTATATTCATAGCATACACCTAACAGAAATACTATAAAACACATCTATTTACTATGTATGTAAAGAAATTAGGTTTCATTGTTCCCAGGACACAAAATGCGAGAAGCTTATTCCCAAATGATTTTTTTTCCTCATAACAAAGCTGCAATTTTATCTGTGCGCATTATGGTGTCTATTATGTATCAGTCTGTAACCACTTATTGTAAAAGTTTCTATGACACCACCTCCTGTGTTTGTAATCAGAAAGATCTGTTTGTAGCATATGTCTCATGTTGTCAGAATGGGCGCTTTTGTGTAGACCAGCGCTGTCTGACAGAAAGTTTCCAGATCTTGGCCAGACCATCATCTTGTCCTTATGGAACTGGAAGAGGAACAATTATTTTGCATAGTTCTCTCATATGGTGGAGCAATAAATAGCTTTGCTGGATGTAGTTGAAAACCAGGCTAGCTTGTTTGCAATTGATCATTTTGGCACTTTTGTTCAGACTGGTCCCAGTGGACGAAAAGGAAAGTTCCACAAGGTTGTGTACAAACTGAGGCAATTCAGGTCATTTCCCAGACCACAGGACTGCTATGAGTAGTGTTTCAACAACAACAACACTTTTTATATTGTGAGAGATTAGGAATTCAGGGGTGAGGTGGAGAGTTAAACCCCTATTTCGAGTAAGTCTTATGTCAAAATGGAATCAGAGCTGTTCAAGTGGGAAAAAAACGTAATTGCACAGGGAACACATTTCCTAATATAAATACTGTATTTATTGGCGTATAACACTCACTTTTTTACCCCGAAAAAAGAGGGTAAACTGTGCCTGCGTGTTATACGCAGGGGGCTGTGGAAAGTTTTTTTCCTGAAACTTCCCTCTTAAAGTTAGGGTGCGTGTTATCCGCCTGTGCGTGTTATACGCCGATAAATACGGTATATGTAAAGTTTTCACCCCCTTCCTGCCCAGGCCAATTTTTAGCTTTCAGCGCTGTAACATTTTGAATGACAATTGCACGGTCATGCAACACTGTACCCAAATTAAATTTTGAGAATTTTTTTCCTCACAAATAGAACTTTCTTTTGTGGTATTTTATTTTTTCGGCTATAAACAAAAAAGAGCGACAATTTTGAAAAAAACACAATCTCTTTTACTTTTTGCTATAATAAATATCGCAATTTAATTTTTTTTTTTAAAAATTTCTTCCTTAGCTTAGGCCGATATGTATTCTTCTACATATTTTTGGTTAAAAAAAAATCACAATAAGCGTATATTGATTGATTTGCGCAAAAGTTATAGCGCCCACAAAAATTGGTTATTGATTTATGGAATTTTTAATAATTTTTTTTACTAGTAATGGCGGCGATCTGCAAAATTTTGTCAGGACTGTGACATTTCAGCGGACATATCAGACAGTTTTGACACTATTTTGGGACCATTGACAATTATACAGCGATCAGTGCTATAAATATGCACTGATTACTGTATAAATGTCACTGGCAGGGAAGGGGTTAACACTAGGGGGCGATCAAGGGGTTAAATGTGTTACCTAGGGAGTGATTCTAACTGTGGGGGGGAGGGGACTGACTGGGGGAGGTGATCGATCAGTGTTACTATATACAAGGAACACACAATCTGTCTCCTCTCCCCTGACAGAACGTGGATCTGTGTGTTTACACACACAGATCCATGTTCCTGTTCTGTGACCAGCAATCGTGGGTGCCCGGTGGTCATCGCAGCCGGCAGGCACGCGCATCGGCTCCCGAGTGATGCTGCGACGCGCACACGCCCCCTAGACCGCCGGGAAATGAGGACGTCATATGACGGCCGCCCGGGATGGCAGAGCCACCTTGCAGCTGTCATATTACAATACGTGGGATGGGAAGTGGTTAAAGTGGTTGTTAAGCCACTATAGTATAAACATACAATCCCCTCTGTTAAAAAACTTTATGTGTCCCAGTGTCTGTGCTATATAAAAAGATGCCAATTTCTACCTTACATCAGAGTGTCTCCCGGCGCTCACATGACTACTCGAATTTCTCCTCTCCCATGCTGACAGCTATAGCAGGACGTCAGCCGGGGAAGAGAGAGAAGAGAGAGCTGAGCAGTCACGTGAGCGCCGGGAGATGCTCTGATATAAGGTAAAAATCTGCATCTGTTTTATACAGCACAGACACTGGGACACATAATGTTATTTAACAGAGGGTATGGCATGCTTATACTATAGTTATGATAGCAGCAGGAGAGGAGGGCTGGGGAGTGGACAGAGCTGACAGGCAGGGAGGGGAGGGGGAAAAGCAAAGAGGAGAGCTGTGGATGACGGAGGCATATTAACTGACCACGGAGTCAGGGCTCAGCAGCTATGATAAACCGTGGTCAGTTTACAGGGGGGAGGGCAGAACCAGGCAGGATCAGTCAGTTTTTTTTAGGAACAGGATCCATTTTTGGGGGTTTTATTAGGGTAACAAAGAAGAACTCCAGGAATTATTTTACTATTTAAAATGTGCTGGTTTACAATGAGATTAGTCCAAAAAGGTGTATGCCACCTCATGAACTTATCTCTTTGTTTAAAATTGACAGTTTTACTGAGCATCGGGAGTACAGCTATTGATATATCTCTAATGCCGCGTACACACGATTGTAATTTCCGACAACAAAACCGTGGATTTTCGCTCAAACTTGTCTTGCATACACGGTCACACAAATGTTGCTTGGAAATTCCGATCGCCAAGAACACGGTGATGTACAACACTACAATGAGCCAAGAAAAATTAAGTTCAATGATTCCGAGCATGCGTCGAATTGATTCCGAGCATGCGTAGGATTTTTGTGCGTCGGAATTGGATACACACGGTCGGAATTTCCGTCAAGAACTCTTGCTGTCGTAAAAATAAAGAACCAGCTCTCAATCATTTGTTGTCGGAAATTCCGACAGCAAAAGTCAGATGGAGCCTACACACGGTCGGAATATCCGTCCAAAAGCTCACATCGAACATTTGTTGTCGGAAATTCTGATCGTGTGTACGCGGCATAAGACTCCGATATTTGACCTGTGGGGCTCTGATACAGAAGCTGCAGAGTCGTATGCAGCCACTCTTACCCAATCAAGGATTGTTTGGTGTTATGTGAACCTATTCACAAAATACAAAGCCTTCTGTGAATGGAGAGTGTAGGGGTGGATTGGGCAGGCACACAGCAACTGCATCTCTCTAGTCAGAGCACCAGGAGCAATTGCTGTACTCCCGATGATCGGTAAAACTGTGAACAAAATAAAAGAGAAGTCCACGCAGTGACAGACAACTTATTTTGCTTACCAATTGTAAGGCAGTACATATTTATTAGTAAAGTAATTCCTGGAGTTTTTATTTAAAGTGTATTTTCACTTTTGCAGACAATTTTGCATAACAGCTACTGCATTTTTGCTACATTTTCATATTATCATTCTGTACTGCTGCACAAAGAGTTGTAGCACAGAGCGGAAGCGTGCGCATTGTGGAGACTCACACAGGACTTCATAGGTTAGGTCCCTGCGGTACAGGGGGCACACAGAGAATGGGAATATACCAGCATGGTCTGGGGACAAAAATGAAGGCCAGAGGAAATAAAAAATCTGATGCATTTGAGTTATGTATTTCTATCTGATTTAGGGATTTTTTTTTACTTTAATACCACTTTAATATTTGCCACAGTCTATACTGTGCTAAAAGGTCTCATTATCAGTTGTGACACTGTCTGTCCGAAAAAGGGTTAAAAATCTAACAACTTGGGTGGTGCATTGTATGATACTGCACTTTTAAATAAACTGTCCCTCATGTTTGTAACTTATCTACACATTTCTATTTCAAGCAAAAGAAGCTGTCCATAGAGTTCAATGTAGCATCCTCCTAGTGTAGGATGCTATGTAAATTAAACGTCTGGTTCCTTCTGCAATCAAGGGATAAATTATTATTTGTTCTGACCTGATCAGAGTCTCAAGCCTAGTACACACGGCCGAAAATCCCGTCAGGAAAAAAACGTTGTTTTTCCTGACAAAATTCCTGGCAAGCTTTTCTTGCCAAGCCGTGCATACAGATGGCCATTCAAAAGAACCGCCGTTTTTTTAAATGGCAAGAACGCGGTGACGTCATCGACTACGACGAGCATGCGCTCGTCACATTCGATGCCGTCGCCGCCATCTTACTTCACCCTACACTACCCTTGTAAGCTACCGTGCATGCGTCGAAGTCTCATCAAGCATGCACAGGTTTACCGGAGGACAGGTAAGCTTGTAGCCGCATACACACACACACACAGTTTTCTCGTCGAAACAGGCCGACGAGAATCCCAACGAGAAAAAAGAGAGCAGGTTCTCTATTTTTCTCGTCGAGATTCCCGGCAGTTTTCTCAACGGCAAAAAGCTCTGCCAGCAGTTTTCTTGCTGGTTTCTTGTCGAGAAAACCGTCGTGTGTACGAGGCCTTACAGGTTGAGAGATTGATTGCATCCCCCAGCCTCTGAAAAAAAGCTTCCAGAGCTTAGAGCAGGAGATTAAAATCAACCAACCTAAATATTTATCAGGTTTCAGCCAATTCCTGGGCTGGGATAGAGATAAATAGTCTGATACACTGAAGAGCAGGGTTCATTCTCCTCAGGAGGGTTCCAGGGGTGCAGGGCTGCTCCAAGAGGCCTCAGAAGCTCCAGGAGTAATTAGACTCTACTCCAGAATGACACCACCAGGAATCTTGTTCTGAGGGGCACCATCTCACTCACTGGGTTGTGTCCAGAGGAAGCTGGCAGCTGTCTGGGGACTTGTGAGTAGTGACCGTGTTGGGAATCTGCACTGGATAGTGATTACTGTGCTCTGTGCAAAGTATCCAGATGTCCAAAACACTTGCCTCAACCCTTAGACTGTTCATTGGAGCCAGTGTGAATGGACTGTTGCTTGGGAAATAATCAGTTAATATCTGTAGCCCCTTTGGGGGTAGGGCTACACCTATATTAAACAATATATGACCCTGCTTCAAATAATCAACTAGAAAGGTGAGAAATTTTTTTTGCATATTTTTGTATGAATTTTCACAAATTTTCAGGTAGGAAAACAAGAATATAATAATAAAATAAACAATATAAATTAAAGACTTTTTTTTTATAAGAATTGGTCATGATAAATAGACAACAACCGGCCATGTTAGGCCCCATGCACATGAGACGCTGTTAAACGCGTGTTCAGAGGCAGTTGGACACTTTTTTCAACTGCTCCTGAACACATTCAATGTTATCCTATGTGTCCATACACACAGTCTCGTTTATTGCCGTTTTTAGGCAGTTGCGTTTAACCTCGTTTTTCCAGAAGCAAAAAAATGGGTTCAGACGCAAAAGTTTGCCACGTTTCAGACGCTAAACTCCGCTAAACGCGGCAAAACGCGGTACCGGCATTTTGCCGCGTTTTCGTTTATAAGCGTTTTTAAAGGTGACCTATTTTTTTACATTAGAAATCTCAAAAATGATGGCAAATGATGAAAAACCATAAAAAAAATATAAAAAAAAACTGTAATTGCTTGCATTGCACTGTAGGCAATCCACAACTTGTGGCAGGTGACGTGGCAAGTGGACAATCCACAACTTGTGACAGGTAACGTGGCAAGTGGACAATCCACAACTTGTGGCAGGTGATGTTGCCAGGTGACGTGGCAGGTGGAAATCCACAACTTGTGGCAGGTAACAGGGCCAGGTGACGTGGCAGGTGACGTGGCAGGTGGACAATCCACAACTTGTGGCAGGTGACATGGCAGGTGACGTGGCCAGGTGACGTGGCAGGTGGACAAACCACAAATTGTGGCAGGTGACGTGGCCAGGTGATGTGGCAGGTGACGAGGCAAGTGGACAATCCACAACTTGTGGCAGGTGACGTGGCAGGTGACGTGGCCAGGTGACGTGGCAGGTGGACAATCCACAAATTGTGGCAGGTGACGTGGCCAGGTGATGTGGCAGGTAATGTGGCAAGTGGACAATCCACAAATTGTGGCAGGTGACGTGGCCAGGTGATGTGGCAGGTGATGTGGCAAGTGGACAATCCACAACTTGTGGCAGGTGACGTGGCCAGGTGACGTGGCAGGTGGACAATCCACAAATTGTGGCAGGTGACGTGACCAGGTGATGTGGCAGGTGACGTGGCAAGTGGACAATCCACAACTTGTGGCAGGTGACGTGGCCAGGTGACGTGGCAAGTGGACAATCCACAAATTGTGACAGGCAACGTGGCCAGGTGACGTGGCAGGTGGACAATCCACAAATTGTGGCAGGTGACGTGGCCAGGTGATGTGGCCAGGTGATGTGGCAAGTGGACAATCCACAACTTGTGGCAGGTGACGTGACAGTTGACATGGCAGGTGACGTGGCAAGTGGACAATCCACAACTTGTGGCAGGTGACGTGGCAGGTGACGTGGTCAGGTGACGTGGCAGGTGGACAATCCACAAATTGTGGCAGGTGACGTAGCCAGGTTACGTGGCAGGTGACGTGGCAAGTGGACAATCTACAACTTGTGGCAGGTGACGTGGCAGGTGATGTGGCCAGGTGACGTGGCAAGTGGACAATGCACAACTTGTGGCAGGTGACGTGGCCAGGTGACGTGGCAGGTGTCGTGGCAAGTGAACATTCCACAACTTGTGGCAGGTGACGTGGCAGGTGACATGGCAAGTGGACAATCACAACTTGTGGCCAGGTGACGTGGCAAGTGGACAATTGACAACTTGTGGCAGGTGACGTGGCCAGGTGACGTATCAGGTGACGTGGCAAGTGGACAATCCACAGCTTGGGGCAGATGATGTGGCAAGTGATACGCTAAATACAAGTACACTGCTGCTCTCTCAGCTGCTGGTCTCCCAAAATGGCTGAAATGGTTAAATAATACTGTTTTTTGAGCTTAGGGAGGGTCTTATGATGTTTCTTAACTAAACGCCTATAGACGGTTTTAGCCTTTAAAAACGTGTGTTCAGCAGAGTTTGCACCGGCGTCTCGTGTGCATGGGGCCTTACTGTTTAGTTTGTTTGTTTATCTAACCTTCTGACAAACAGTCACAACCAAAGACCTTATGCACTGATACGACATAACCATGGTGAAAGCGTGTGTTGCACTACCCCCAGTTAAGAGAGTTGCTGGTATTGTTTGGGCCTGTACCGTACTGCTGTCAACCCCCAGAAACTGGCTCTAACCCTCCACTGACACAGCTGTCAACAAATGGGATTGTGGAACCCACTGGCTATAGGAACCACAATACCGCAATAGTGCATACAGTACAGTTCAAAATTGGTTTACCTGTGTTGGCCGTCTTGCTGTAATAGTTAACACTCCACACAACGTGTTTGCTTAACCACAAAAGTATTTTTACTGAATAAGAAATGACAGGTTAAACAAATATGCGTTTACTTATGCAGAGCCCTGCAAAAGTCAAAGTTGTAAATATATAAAGGTATCAGTATATAATGAAATCTTATACACATTAAACATCTTTAAATGAACTATGCTCGCAAGCTCCCCCCTTGTGGGCAATATGGCACCCGAATAATGTCACCGTGAGTTCCAGTCAGGCCTGACTACTTTCAAACACAGTTACTCCAATAGAAGGGATCTTCGCTAGCAAACGTTGGTGCACTTAGTATTTGTAATCCAAGAGATATCAAAAGTTAGCTGAACTCCTGCTATGCTTTAGAGCATGAAATCACAGGTAATAGAATGTCCAACTTTAAATACGCAGTTACTGCGCAACACACTGTCCCCTGGTGCGCAGCTCACTACTCTGAGGGCGGTGGGCCCTAAACAAAGAATCACGGGCCTATCAAACAGTTAAGAGTCCTGGGCAAGTGCCCTCTCACCAGACCAGGTCAATACGTTCAACTGGTTCCATTGCTGGTGCTCCGGCACACGATCTCTCCACTCCACCCGTAGTCTCCGATCCTTCAGACAACCGTATGGAAGTTGGTAGATGGATTGACTCTTGGATGCTTCGAGATGTCAGCAAGCTCTCCGGATGAGGTCCCTCTCCATCCTACGAGCAGGCTTTCTTGATTCTGTAGACCCAGGCACTCCGGCCTAGACAAGCACAACAGGCCACAACACAGGCTCTGACTTGCTGGGCGGGCGATGTCCAAAGAGACCGCGTGATGCTGCTCCTCCTCTTAAATAACCCTAACCCAGCAGACCTTGCGCCGGGCAATGCACTGTGTGTGTACAGCTGCACTGTGGGTACAGTAGTCTATATAGTATCCACGGCATTGGAGTCCATCTCTCCCTGTACTACAAGTCCCACCATGCACCTTTCCTTCCAAGCCAAACAGTAGTCAATAGAGTTCAGAGGGATCTGGGTGCATTTGCGTATAAAGTAGTCCTTATAGCATACCAATAGGTGACGCCCCACTACACGTGGATGAGTAAGCATGTTTTAACTTATCTTGCTTCAATAACAATAATGATTTTCCATTAACCACTAGACGACCAGCCGCCGCAGTTATACTGCGGCAGGTTGGTTCTCCTGGGCAAATCACTAGCTATACGTCATCCGCATTAAGACCACTAGGGGGCGCGATGACAGAGCAGATGCATGTTGTCTAGTGGCCGCGATGTCCGCCGGGCACCCGCGATCACTCGAGAGACACAGAACGGAGATCTGTCAGTGTAAACAGACAGATCTCCGTTCTGTCAGGGGAGAGGAGACAGATCTGTTGTTCATATTAAGTATGAACAGCGATATGTCTCCTCCTCCAGGCAGTTCCATCCTCCCACAGTTAGAATCACTCCCTAGGACACACATTTAACCCCTTGATCGCCCCCTAGTGTTAACCCCTTCCCTGCCAATGATATTTATACAGTAATCAGTGGCTATTTTTAGCTCTGATCGCTGTATAAATGTCAATGGTCCCAAAAAAGTGTCAAAAGTGTCCGATCTGTCCGCAGCAATGTCGCAGTCCCAATAAAAATTGCAGATCACCGCCATTACCAGTAAAAAAAAATAATAATAATAAAAATGCCATAAATATATCCCCTATTTTGTAGATGCTATAACTTTTGTACAAACCAATCAATATACACTTATTGCGATTTTTTTTATCAAAAATATGTAGAATACATATCGGCCTAAACTGAGGAAGATTTTTTTTTTTTTTTTTGGGGGGGATATTTATTACAGTACAACGTAAAAAATATTGCTTTTTTTTTCAAAATTGTCGCTCTTTTTTGTTTATAGCGCAAAAAAATAAGACCACAGAGGTGATCAAATACCACCAAAAGAAAGCTCTTTTTGTGAGAAAAAAAAGGACATCAATTTTGCCATATCGCAAAAAATGTTCTGGTCATTAAGGGGGCAAATCCTTCTGGGGCTTAAGTGGTTAAACTATAGAAAATCGAGAAATATTTTTATGCTGTGTGAATGGGAACACATAAGAAAGTTGAAATACAATTTAAAGTACTGTATATGTAAACCCTGCTGAATATCTTCTCCTATTTCCTCCCTGTTGGTTGAGTAAACATACCATTGAAAGCATTTTGTTATATCTGTTCTATAAGTGCACAAACAGATCTGTTGATCATGTAAGAAATTTTTGAGCTGTCCTGTGTTCTCTGCACACTTTCCTATGTTACCTCAAAGAGGTTGTTCTTATCATGGACTACAGAATACAGAATTGGACTTTATGTTGTAGACATCTGAGAGTGGGAGTGGTTGAGTAGGTTAAAAATAGGAAGTCCACAGCAAGAAATTAGAAGCCGAGTCTAGGGTTGCTACCTTTTCTTCAAGCCAAACCCGAACACTTTTGCAGCACAGGGCAATTTTTTATTTTATTTTTGCAGTAAACACTATAGGATAATAAAAGACCTGGACACATTTGGGTACCCCAAGTAGAGTAGCATAGGCGTGCGCAAGGGGTGTGACGGGTGTGCCCGGGCACACCCTAATAACCCAGTGTGGCACAGATTCCCCCTGCTGATATTTCCCCAAAGCTCAAAAAAAAAAATAGTAAAAAAAAAATAATATAAATGAAAAACTACTGACACCGTCTACTGCCCCACTGACACCAACCTCTGCCCTACTGACAGGTCCACTGCTCTACTAACACTGTCCACTGCCCTACTAACACCATCTTTGTTTTAATACATTTGGGGTGCACACCCTAATGCAATAGGCTGCGCACACCTATGGAGAGTAGTAATGTAGCCCACAGAGGGAGCCAGTGGGTGTGGCCAAATTGCTTTTGCTGACATCATTACCCCACCCTTCAGTGATGCCAAACCTGCCCCTAAAAAGCCACCCACAGCGGCAACAGATTTGTGTATGACTATCTCGGTTACTTGGGGAGCCACAGCCCGGTCTGAATAATGTGTACGGGTTTCAGGTGGACTGAAACCCGAACACATAGATTCAGAACCCGAACTGTCCGGGTGAATCCTGGACAGGTGGCAATCCTAGCTGAGTCCCATACTGGCAAACCAACATATATCTTTCTATACTCTCAAGGTCATTAAAGGGGTAAATGATGATTCATTTAATTCCAGACTCAAAGGAGAATACTGCAAAGAACAGTGCCACTAAGTATGTGGCACCACTCCCTAAAAATAAAAGAATGCAGGGGTGCTCCAAGGGGGCTGGGGGCAGAAAGGTTCTGGGAGTAAAAACTGGAATTGGGCTGAACTCCAACCATCTTAAAAAAAATCCATGTGTGTGCTCCTCCCCTCTGTGGATCTAATACATGTTTAACCACTTCAGCCCCGGAAGGATGTGCCCCGTAATGACTAGGCCATTTTTTTGCGATACGGCACTGCATAGCTTTAACTGACAATTACGCGGTTGTGCGACGCTGTACCCAAACAAAATTGACATCCTTTTTTTCCCACAAATAGAGATTTATTTTGGTGGTATTTGAACACCTCTGCGGTTTTTATTTTTTGCGCTTTAAGTAAACAAACAAAGAGCGACAAATTTGAATTTTTTTTTTTTTTTTACCTTTTGCTATAATATAAAAAATATATAAAAAAACAAATGATTTATCAGTTTAGGCCGATATATATATTCTTCTACATATTTTTGGTAAAAAAAAAAAACGCAATAGTCGTATATTGATTGATGTGCACAAAAGTTATTGCGTCTACAAACTGGGATAGATTTAGGGACTTTGATTTTTTTTTATTGTTTTTACTAGTAATGGCGGTGATTTCGAATTTTAGCGGGACTGCGACATTGCGACGGACAAATCTGACCCCAAATGACACTTTTTGAGGACCAGTGACATTATTACATTGATCAGTGCTATAAAAATGCACTTATTAATGTAAAAATGACACTGGCAGGGAAGGGGTTAACACTAGGGGGATCAAGGGGTTAAGTGTGTTCCCTTGGTGTGTTCTAACTGTAGGTGGGGTGGGTTCACTGGGACATGACAGAGATCACTGGGAACAACAGATCTCTGATATGTCCCCCTGTCAGAAAGGGGATCCGCTTGTTTACACAGGCAGATCGCCATTTTGCCTCTATACTAGACGATTGCGGGTCACCGGCAGACATCGAGTTCGTCCGACCTGCGGGCATGCTCCTGCAGCGTGCAGGTATGGTGATTCGCCCAGTGCTGCCAACCTGCCGCAGTACATCTGCGTGAGCTGGTCGGCAAGTGTTTAATCTGTAACGGAGAGAATTATTTACCGTATTTCTAATTTCTGCAGGCTTCTTCCCCATCAAATCCAGGTACAAAGCAGGACCATCTGCTGCTACTGGTCCTAGATTATATATAAGTTCTGCCCATTCTAGGGATGAAGCGGGAGCAAAGAAAAGTGCAGGCTACTATGAGATCTAGGAATAGGACAAGTTTTACTCTGCATTACACCCTTCTATGGGCACCTACATGTTTTTTTATTTTTTTATTATAGCTGACCAGAGCTATTCCCCTAGCTGCCAGGGGCATAACTCCTCCAGTGAGGGTGGGAGTAAAGCCAAGGGAAAGGAAAGACAGATTCTGGTGGTAGAGGACTTAATTCTTAGAAGGACAGAGAGAGCAAACTGTAACAAAGACCTGAAGTGCCGAACTGTATGTTGTCTACCGGGTGCTCGGGTTCGGCACATCACGGATCTGGTGGACACCAATGCCAGGAGTCTGGCGGACAAGATGGGAGAACTAGAGCTACTGTTATATATGAAGGAGTTAGATTTTGTAGGAATTTTAGAGACTGAAACCTCGTACACACGGCCGAGAATCTCGTCGTTAAAAACATGTCGTTTTTTACGACGAGATCCTTGGACAAGAAACTTGTCCCGGCCGAGTGTACACACGCTCATTTCAAAGTACCCGCGGTTCTTTGAATGGAGCGTACGCGGTGACGTCATCGAATACGACGAACATGCGCTCGTCACATTCGATGCCGTCGCCGCCATCTTGGTTCACCCTACCTATGCCTAGGAAGCTACCGCGCATGCGTCAAAGTCATTTCGAGCATGTGCGGGCTTCCCGGCGAACAGGTAAGTGTACACACACTCAATTTTCTCGTCGAGAAACAGGCTGACGAGAATCTCGATGAGAAAATAGAGAGCAGGTTCTCTATTTTCTCGTCGAGATTCTTGTCGCTTTTCTTGATGAGAAACCATACACACGAACGAATTTCTCGGCAAGAAATCTCTGCCAGCAAGTTTCTTGCTGGTTCTTGCAGAGAAACTCGGTCGTGTGTACGAGGCTTTAGTTCAACAACTCTCATGATTGACAAAGAGGATGGATTGTGGGACTTTATATGAAGCACACTACTAAGTTAAATGAGCCAATCAGTGTAAACATTGTTTATTATTACAAGAGGCATACATACACATGTAAAATAGTAGAAAAGTGAAATAATATACTAGTAGGTCTCAATAGATAAAGTCTAAACAATTCATGATAATTCTCACGTACCTGATGGTTTCGAGCCCGAATTGCAGAGGAAGGCCTCCCTTACAGCTCCCACTCGCGGCCCCCTGGTAAGGTAACAGAAGGCACAGGAGTAAGGAGTGGTACGGGTGCCTGACAGGATCAACAGAGGAGTAAGTGGACTGGAATACAGGAACTGGAGCAGCAGACTGGATCAGGATCAGCTCAGCAGACTGGATCAGCTCAGCAGACTGGATCAGCTTAGCAGACTGCATCAGGAATAGCTCAGCAGACTGGATCAGGAACAGCTCAGCAGTCTGGATCAGCTTAGCAGACTGGATCAGGAATAGCTCAGCAGACAGGATCAGCTTAGCAGACTGGCTCAACTTAGCAGACTGGATCAAGAATAGCTCAGCAGACTGGATCAGCTTAGCAGACTGGATCAGGAATAGCTCAGCAGACTGGATCAGCTTAGCAGACTGGATCTGGAATAGCTCAGCAGACTGGATCAGCTTAGAAGACTGGATTGGAACCAGGAACAGATAGGACCATCACAGGGATAGTCAGACAGGCTGGGTCAGTTATCAGGCAGGCAGCAAAGGTACAGGGGTGCAGGCATAAGGATAGTCACAAACAGGCCAAGATCAGGTGCAGGCAGATAACTGGATGGTCACAGGTAAGCCGGGTCTTTTACAGGTAACAATCTCAGATCAGGTTTTAAGGCACACAGACGCTGTAGAGAAGACAGCGGAGACTATATGCGACAGGCAGGTTTAAATAGCCCGCCTGGCGCCAACAGAGGTGCGCGCACATGCACGCGCCCGCATGTGCACGTGCATGCGCAATGGCATCCATGATTGTGAACCAGGGAACCTGGAGCACTTGTTACTGGCAGGATCTTCATGACAGTAATACACAATTGTCTCAACGTAGTATAAATAGTAATGGACCTTAGGTATGTAGATCAAAATTGTAGTAGTAGCATATAAACATAATAACAATGCTGGATTGGTTCATTAAAATAGACTATAGTATACAGGTATTGAACATGGGCACTGTGACATAGCATCATAGGAAAGCACTACATGTTTCATGGTTGCATTACCACTCATCAGGAGCAGATGCAGAGTTTAGGGGTATCTATAATAGAGTAAAAATGCCAAAATTATATAATAGTAAACGAGAGAATATAAAATTAATGTGAGAGATGACATCACTAAGGGAGCAAGGGAGGAGGTGAAATCCTTATTAGTTTTAGTATAAATCACACAAATAGGAAACAAAAGAGGAATACAAAGACACTGAATTTCAAAGAAGCCAACTTCCCTAAACTACGAGCCTTTCTAGAAGATATTAAATGGGAAAAAATCCTAAGAACAAAGAACATGGAGGAAAAATGGGTGTGCTTTGAGGACATATTAAATAAGGACATTAGCCAGTGTATCCCGTTGGGAAATCAATTTAAAAGAGCTAATAAATGTTCTGGGTGGCTTAACTCCAACGTAAAAATGCCTATAAAAACAAAGGAGAAGGCCTTCAAAAAGTACAAGGCTGAGGGATTATCAGCAGCATTCCAACTTTACTAAAAATGCAACAATAAATGTAAGGGTAAAATCAGGGTGGCTAAGATAGAACTTGAAAGGCACATAGCAGAGGAGAGTAAAAAAAAATCCCAAGAAATTCTTTAAGTACATAAATTGTAAGAAAAGGAGGTCAGATCATATTCGTCCCATAAAGAATGATGAAGGGAACCTGGTTACTAAGGAGGGAGAGATGGCAAAGGTATTGAATTTATTCTTCTCCTCAATCTTAACAAGGGAATCGGGGGCTTCAGTAACCAAAACTGCAATGTTTATCCTCATGACACGTCACAGGAAGCACCCTCATGGCTAACAGAGGACAGAATTAGAAATAGACTTGAAAAACGTAACACTAACAAGTCACCTGGACCAGATGGCTTAAGGAACTCAGTCAAGCAATTGCCAGACCATTGTTCCTAATTCTTACGAACAGTCTAAAGGAAAAACGTACCGCTCAAAAGCTTGAGAATTCACCAAATAGCTGCTTCCGCCCGGTCACTCACACAGGTGCTGGCTCTGCACTGATGCATGGGAGAAAAAGAAACCCTGGACTGCCGCACTCTGTATAGACAGTTATTTATTCCAAAATTTCAGGTAAAAAATCCAAATTCAAAATAAATCCATAAATCCAAAACAACAAATGCAGATGGTGTGCAGATGGTGTGCATGCAGGGAAGGGTGGCTAACGCGTTTCACGTCACGAATTGACGCTTACTCACAGCTATGAGTAAGCGTCAATTCGTGACGTGAAACGCGTTAGCCACCCTTCCCTGCATGCACACCATCTGCATTTGTTGTTTTGGATTTATGGATTTATTTTGAATTTGGATTTTTTACCTGAAATTTTGGAATAAATAACTGTCTATACAGAGTGCGGCAGTCCAGGGTTTCTTTTTCTCTCTTACGAACAGTCTACTGACTTTTTGCTTTCACTCATCATACTCACAACAGTCACAAAGTATTTTCTCAATAGTAATGCTCAGTATAACCATCTATCTTTTGCTTTTTGTCACTTTTCTCCCATTTAAATACACAATACCAGTGCAGGAGCTAATTAGCAGTGTAGCCAGGTGCTTGGCTGAAGACAGAGAGCTAATAAGGGCACTGGGCTGTAGTGCTCTCTATGCTCCCAATGGACTTCAGCTGAATGGGTTAATGTATGGGAGCTGTAATGTAGGGGAAGACTCATGCTATGGTAGTCAATGGACTATAGAACAACAACAATTCTCAATGCTAGCCAGGTATAGAGAGAGAGAGAGAGAGAGAGAGAGAGAGAGAGAGAGAGAGAGAGCAGTATCTTCACAGGCTGAATACCAAGATATTCCCTCTTTGCTGCAAGGAGACTGTTGTTTGCACATCGGTGCTCATGTGTGCAAATTAACCTGCCACAAGCCTGTGGCTGAGTTGTTCCAGGCAGATCCTCAAGTGAGCTGACATCTGGACATTGAGGCCCCTGTCTATGAATTGCTGGGATTTGTGAGATGACTCTGCTGCCTTTAACCTGTTGCTGCTAGCAGAGAATGAGCACATAGGGACTGGCCACCTAACTAGCACCATTGTTTACTACATGCAGACTTTACTTATGTGCACCCCATAAAGACTTGGCCCCAACTAGCTAACTAGAACTAGGGTAAAAAACTGCTCACTGCTGTTTCACAAGAACTTTGCCTAGTGCAAATAGTAGGACGTACCTTACTATCACTGCCATTCATATAGCGTGCACTCTAAATTGGATATAAAAATCTGGCACCAGGATGTCTTGGCTTTAAAAATGTATATCTTTATTTAATCCATCAAATCATAAAAAATAATCAATTACTATTAATGCACGTGTTTCAGCCTCCTATGATTATGACTAAGGCCTATATAGGAGGCTGAAATGTATGAATTGTTAGGAATTGATTCCTTTTTATGGTTTGATGGATTAAATTAGGTTATCAATTTTAGATGCCAAGACGTCCTGGTGCCAGATTTTTACTTTCTTCATTGGATTTTGGACGTTCAGTACTACATGAGTCCGGGCACAGATGTCTTGAGCTCAACCTATCTATTCTTATGGGATTTTGGGGTTGTAGCACTTCCTTTGTTGCTCTAAATTGGATATAGCCTACTGTTTACAGAAGAGTTATCACAGTATTGAATATTATTGCTGTTACTGTTTTCTAATGCCATTTCTTATTGCTGATTTTGTGGATTACCAGGTTTACTCAAATTTAGCTGCATATAACTCCATTCTATGCCTGCTATAGCCCAGGGAACATATTGTCTAGTAGTGAACTGTGATTGATCTAATCCTTTACATACTCATGTATGTGCATACTGCTATTTACTGCAACCTGTGACAAGCATAGCTATGATTAACCACTTAAGCCCCGGACCATTTGGTAGCTAAAGGACCAGAGGTGAATTCAGAATTTTGCACTGCGCTGCTTTAACTGTAAATTGTGCGGACATGCAATGTTGTACCCAAACAAAATTTGCGTCCTTTTCTTCCCACAAATAGAGCTTTCTTTTAATGGTATTTGATTGCCTCTGCGATTTTTATTTTTTGCGATATAAATGGAAAAAGACCGAAAATTTTGAAAAAAAAATGATATTTTCTACTTTTTGTTATAAGAAAAATCGAATAAACTCAATTTTAGCCATACATTTAGGCCAAAATGTATTCAGCCACATGTCTTTAGTAAAAAAAAGTCAATAAGTGTATATTTATCGGTTTGCGCAAAAGTTATAGCGTTTACAAACTAGGGTACATTTTCTGGAATTTACACAGCTTTAAATTTATGACTGCCTATCTCATTTCTTGAGGTGCTAAAATGGCAGGGCAGTACAAAACCCCCCCAAATGACCCCATTTTGGAAAGTAGACACCCCAAGGAAATTGCTGAGAGGCATGTTGAGCCCATTGAATATTTTTTTTTTTTTGTCCCAAGTGATTGAATAATGACAAAAAAAAAAAATACAAAAAGTTGTCACTAAATGATATATTGCTCACACATGCCATGGTTATATGTGGAATTGCACCCCAAAATACATTCTGCTGCTTCTCCTGAGTACGGGGATACCACATGTGTGGGACTTTTTAGGAGCCTAGCCACGTACGGGACCCCGGAAACCAAGCACCGCCTTCAGGATTTCTAAGGGCGCAAATTTTTGATTTCACTCCTCACTACCTATCAGTTTTGAAGGCCATAAAATGCCAAAATAGCACAAAACCCCCCCAAATGACCCCATTTTAGAAAGTAGACACCCCAAGGAAATTGCTGAGAGGCCTTTTGAGCCCATTAAATATTTTTTTTTTTTGTCCCAAGTGATTGAATAATGACAAAAAAAAATTACAAAAAGTTGTCACTAAATGATATATTGCTCACACAGGCCATGGTTATATGTGGAATTGCACCCCAAAATACATTTTGCTGCTTCTCCTGAGTACGGGGATACCACATGTGTGGGACTTTTTAGGAGCCTAGCCGCGTACGGGACCCCGAAAACCAATCACCGTCTTCAGGATTTCTAGGCACAAATTTTTGATTTCACTCCTTACTACCTATCACAGTTTCGAAGGCCATAAAATGCCAAAATAGCACAAAACCCCCCCAAATGACCCCATTTTGGAAAGTAGACACCCCAAGCTGTTTGCTGAGAGGCATGGTGAGTTTTTTTCAGCTCTCATTTGTTTTTGAAAATGAAGAAAGAATTTTTTTTTTTCTTTTTTTTTTTTTCAATTTTCCAAACTTTGTGACAAAAAGCGAGATCTGCAAAATACTCACAATACCTCTCAGCAAATAGCTTGGGGTGTCTACTTTCCAAAATGGGGTCATTTGGGGGGGTTTTGTGCCATCTGGGCATTCCATGGCCTCCGAAACTGTGATAGGCAGTGAGAAGTGAAATCAAAAATTTACACCCTTAGAAAGCCTGAAGGCGGTGATTGGTTTTTGGGGTCCCGTACGCGGCTAGGCTCCCATAAAGTCTCACACATGTGGTATCCCCGTACTCAGGAGAAGCAACAGAATGTATTTTGGGGTGTAATTCCACATATGCCCATGGCATGTTTGAGCAATATATCATTTAGTGACAACTTTGGGCAAAAAAAAAATAAAAAATAAAAAAATTTTCTTTTTTCCGCAACTTGTGTCAACATATAAAATATTCCATGGACTCGACATGCCTCTCAGTATATAGCTTGGGGTGTCTACTTTCCAAAATGGGGTCATTTGGGGGGGTTTTGAACTGTTCTGGCATTTTATACACAACATTAGGAAGCTTACATCCACTCTTCTAACCACTTGAAGACAAAGCCCTTTCTGACACTTTTTGTTTACATGAAAACATATTTTTTTTTGCAGGAAAATTATGTTGAACCCCCAAACATTATATATATTTTTAAATCAAAGGCCCTACAGAATAAAATGGTGGGTGTTGCATTTTTTTTTCTACACAGTATTTGCGCAGCGATTTTTCAAACGCATTTTTTGGGGAAAAAATACACTTTTTTTTATTTTAATGCACTAAAACACACTATATTGCCCAAATGTTTGATGAAATAAAAAAGATGATCTTAGGCCGAGTACATAGATACCAAACACGACATGCTTTAAGATTTCGCACAAACGCGCATTGGCGACAAACTACATACATTTTTAAAAGCCTTTAAAAGCCTTTACAGGTTACCCCGTTAGATTTACAGAGGAGGTCTACTGCTAAAATTACTGCCCTCGATCTGACCTTCGCGGTGATACCTCACATGCATGGTGCAATTGCTGTTTACATATGACGCCAGACCGACGCTAGCGTTCGCCATTGGGCAAGAGCAGGGCAGGACAGGGGTGCTTTTTTTTTTTTTTTTTTTTTATTATTAATTTTGCTTTTTTATTTTATTTTTAAATTGTTCCTTCCATATTTTTTTTTTATCATTTTTATTGTTATCTCAGGGAATGTAAATATCCCCTATGATAGTAATAGGTAGTGACAGGTACTCTTTTTTTGAAAAAACTGGGGTCTAGACCCTAGATCTTTCCTCTGCCCTCAAAGCATCTGACTACACCAAGATCGGTGTGATAAAATGCTTTCCCAATTTCCCAATGGCGCTTTTTATATCCGGGGGGGGGGGACATTCCCTCCCACTGCTTGTAAAAGCAGTCCAGAGGCTAATTAGCCACTAGGGTTGCTTTTACATTAAAGCCGGCCGCTGGCTGAAAAGAATGATACCAAGATGATACCTAAACCCGCAGGCATCAATCTGGTATAACCATTCAAAGTCCAGCAACATACCAGTACGTTGCTGGTCCTTGTTGGACATGTATTGTAATCTTTTTTTTCCATGCAGCCAGTTGGCTGAATGAAAAAAGAGATTGATCGGGTGGGTATGCCCACCATTAGAATACCGCCCTTCATCCACCCACTTCTAATGATGGGCATACATGCACCATTTATATATGCCGAAGCATGGGGGCATCCTCCCGCAAAAAAGTTATGCCGCACACACATGGTCGGATTTTTCCACGGGCAAGCCTCCGTCGGAATTTCGACCGTATGTACGCGGCATTAGGAGCAAAATCGCTCCTCCGCCCCTGCTGCCCCAATGCTTCGGCATATTTGCTTTTTTTTTTTTAACTGTGGTGGTGAAATCACCTCCTACAGCACTGGAGTCGCAGGGATCAGGCCTGTCTCTGCGAACGCTGCAGTTATGTGTGTTGTGTTTTGTAAGTGACAGTGATCTATCGATACTGCACTTCGGTGGCCTGGGCTGGACGGAGGGGCAAAACGCAGGTGCTAGCAGGTATCTGGGCTGATCCCGCTAACACTGCGTTTTTGGGAACCCTAAACTGCTGGGGACGCTAGTATAGATCTGATCAGATCAGATATTGATCTGTTCAGATACTATACCACTAAGGGAGGTGTATGCTTCACGCGTGGGTGTTAGCGTTACTGGCACTAACCTGACGCTGCCTGGGGTGTGACGCAGACCCTCTCTGACGCTAAAACCTAATTGATATCACCCGCCGGGCGATCAGGGGGTTAAACCTTTATTGGGTTATATACGGCGGGTGCCCTGACACTATAAAAAGCAAACTAACTAACCAGCGTCACCCGTAACACTTATATGATGATTACTGGTGAAAGGGTTAACTAGGGGCAATTAGGGGGTTAAAACCTTTATTAGATAATATATGGGGGTACCTGACGCTATAAAAACCTGCGGCGAACCTAAAAAAAATTACTGGCTACCGATCTGCATCACCGACGCTAAGACAGCGATCAGAAAAATGATCGCTTAGCGACAGTGGTGATAGGGGGTGAAAGGGTTACCTGGGGGGCGATCAAGGGGGTTAAACCTTTATTAGATATTTTATGGGGGTACCCGACGCTATAAAAACCTGCGGCGAACCTAAAAAAAATTACTGGCTACCGATCTGCATCACCGACGCTAAGACATCGATCAGAAAAATGATCGCTTAGTGACAGTGGTGATAGGGGGTGAAAGGGTTACCTGGGGGGCGATCAAGGGGGTTAAACCTTTATTAGATAATTTATGGGGGTACCCGACGCTATAAAAACCTGCGGCGAACCTAAAAAAAAAATACTGGCTACCGATCTGCATCACCGACGCTAAGACATCGATCAGAAAAACGATCGCTTAGTGACAGTGGTGATAGGGGGTGAAAGGGTTACCTGGGGGGCGATCAAGGGGGTTAAACCTTTATTAGATAATTTATGGGGGTACCCGACGCTATAAAAACCTGCGGCGAACCCAAAAAAAATTACTGGGTACCGATCTGCATCACCGACGCCAAGACAGGGATCAGAAAAATGATCGCCAAGCGACGGCGGTGCTAGGGGGTGAAAGGGTTATCTGGGGGGTGATCAAGGGGTTTAAACCTTTATTAGGGGGGGTTAGGGGGCTACACTGGACCTAAAACTAAATGTACTGACACTTTTACAGTCACAAATGTCACTGATTGCAGTGATCAGTAAATAAATGGTCACTGCAATCAGTGACACTGTGACTGGGGGCTGGGGGGTGATCTGGGGGGGCTGGGGGGTGATCTGGGGGGGCCTGGGGGGGCGATATATGTGCCTATGTGTGCTGGTGTTAGTGTAGTGTTAGTGCACTGACCTGTGTGTCTTCTCTTGTACGACGCTCGGTATATGTGAGCGCCGCACAGGAGATGACATCACTTCCTCCTGCTTTCTCGGTCTGTGTAAACATTACACAGACAGAGGGGGCATTTCTATTCGCCGGGAGCGATCGCGGGGGGGGGGGGTGGTCGGAATCGAACGGCCGCCCCCCCATCTCGGAACGCTCCCAGACGAATTCCGACCGCTCACTGTACAGAAGGGGGGTCCGATCGGACCCCCCAACTGTACAAAGGCAATCACGTATGCTCTACGTGATTGTGCCTGTCGGTGCCATTGTGCCGACGTATATATACAGTGAGCGGTCGTTAAGTGGTTAAGCACTGACCTTCAGTGTGAAACATGTAAGCTGTTACCCCGGCTATGCTGTGATGATTTTTGGTGTGATCTTCCATTTTTTACAATAAAGGCGACCGTCAAAGGTTTTTTGGAGTGCGGCTGTCCATATTTTTTATTTTTTTCTCTATATACTAAATCAGCATGTACTACAAGCAGACATTGTTTCTCCTCAATTTTTCTGTGTTCCTACAGGCTTATTGCCATTGTAAATGTCACATTCACAGACTATTTTGGCAGTGTAAGTTTATGATTTGTTGGTAGAGTTATGCAGTATAATAGTATACGGAAAAAGTTAAAAGATGCAGGACTAATTTGTACATTTAGGTTCAGGATCGCAGTAGTAAAACGTCACTAAACTCGGGACCCTGCATTCACTATATCTGGTCTCCTATAGTACACAGAAAATGGAAATTATGAGAAAATACCTTTTCTCATCAGCAGTATATAGCAGTCTTATGACTTCTATGAGTGTCTGGTTAAAGCTTGTAGAAGGAGTTTTCATTCTCCTCTGACTGTCCTATGAGGCTACAGGAAGCCTGACCCTCTGTCTGGACAGTGCTGATTGGCCCTGTACTGATCACATGCACCCTCCCAAAAAAAAGAAAAACTCTCTAGCAATACACACCAAACTGAGCATGGGGACAGTGGAAGAAGGGCAGAATAAGGATCAAACAGCCTTTTTAAACAATATGGATGATTAACCCCCTAGGTTCCACAGTGAGTATAACAAGCGTGCTTTACTGCACATACAGACTGATTTTACTGTTGTGGGTTTAGTAACACTTTATAAAAGGTTTTCTTTTTTTTTTTTGTGGATTAGGGTGCCAAATGCAGACCTTAAAAGGTTTAGCACACAAAAACTATCTATCTACCTATCTATCTATCTATCTATCTATCTATCTATCTATCTATCTATCTATCTATCTATCTATCTATCTATCTATCTATCTATCTATCTATCTATCTATCCCTATCCAAGTCTTTTTTTTCTCAGCGAGTAGGTGCAGGTACTCCCTCCTTCTGAGTCACCCCTTTTCTCTGCCCCCTATTGAGCTCTCGGTACCGCCGCTTTTAGAGAATATATAACTTTTTGTGGTGCTAAGTAATTTGTGTGGATTTTTTTCATGAAAACCAGAAAAGCAGTAAAGTAGATTCCCTGCAGCCAGCTGTGTTATTTTCGTAGACAAAGATATTTTTATCATAGTTTTTGTCAGCTACATGTTTTCAGTGATGAAAACAAAATTAAAATACAATTCAGTTTCAATTCAGATGACTAAATACGACTAAAACTAAAATGTCATTTTAGTCAAAAGACTATGAATAAAACTAAATCGAAATTTTATGGCAAAATTAAAAAACCAATATTCTTACTTGTTTATAAAACTTGGTTTTATTTATAAATAGAACTGTTAAAGTTTTTATACTCAGGTAATATGTGTAATGACATTACAGCCAATACTGTTTACAGTTTTTTTTAGATTTTAACCACTTAAGGACGGGAAGATTTTCCCCGTTAATGACCAGGCCATTTTTTGTGATATGGCACTGCGTCGCTTTAACTGACAATTGCACGTCGTGCGACACTGTACCCAAACAAAATTGATGTCCTTTTTTCCCCACAAATAGATAGAGCTTTCTTTTGGTGGTATTTGATCACCTCTGTGTTTTTTAATTTTTTGCGCTTTAAACAAAAAAGCCTGACAATTTTGAAAAAAAAAACAATATTTTTAACGTTTTGCTGTAATAAATATCCCCAAAAAGTGTAAAAAAACAAATTTCTTCATCATTTAAGGCCAATATGTATTCTTCTACATATTTTTGGTAATTAAACTACAAAAAAACAACGTATGCGAGCTGACATACAACGACGGCGATTCACGGGAACCAGCCACATTGCCACAGTACAACTGCGGCGGCTGGTCCTTAAAGCGGTTAAAGTTGCACTTCTGTTTGTCAAAAAGCAATATTTTTGTTTGTTTATAATAATGGAGATTTTAGTGGGCTAAAACTAAAACAATTCAGATGACTAAAATACGACTAAAACTAAAATATAATTTTAGTCAAAAGACTATGGCTAAAACCAAATTTAACGTCAAAACTAACATTGACAGCCAGCAACAAATATACCCCCTCCCATCAACAATAGAACCCTGCAACTAAATACCTCTCCCACTCAGAAACAATAGACCCCTGCCAGCAAAAGCATATCTCCCAGCAGCCAGCATCGATAGACCATTCAGCAGCAAGCAGCAATAGACCCCTCCATCAATAGTAGATCCCTCCCAGTAACAATTAACCCCACATCAACCAGGGGTCAAGAGCCCACCCCCCAACAAAAATAGATCCCCACCAACAACAATAGACCTTCCCAGCAACAAAAAAACCTTTCTGCAACACTAGAGTCTCCCCCCCCCCACCAAGTGACAATAGCTCCTCCAGCAGCCAGCACCAATAGACCCTCCAACACATCCCAACCCCCTTTGCAAATCCATGCATTCAGTGCTGGATGTGCCAGAACTGCATTCGCCCATGTTCCCACTGAAAAAGCCCTCTATCTATCTATCTATCTATCTATTTATCTATCTATCACAGGGTGTGTGATGTGATAAGATTTTTGTGTACTTCTCCCTTTATACTACTTTGTGTGCTTGCCTGTCCTTAGTTCCTTAACTTAAATTGTTTTAGGGGAAGTCCTTCTCTTTTGTTCTATCTAGGGAGGAAGTCAGGCATGGCACCAACGCCTGTGTCTGGTTGGACGAAACGTTATCTTGGGAACTGAGCAGCCATATTTGAGACAGAGGGATTATATACTGTATAGCGGCTACTGTGTCATTTTGGTGTCCCTGCAGTTTCGGAAAGATCAGAAATAAAAAGGTGGCAAGTGCCAACCCTGACAATTTTTTTATTTTTACAGGGTATGGGTGCAGCAACTCCAAAGAATCAGGGAATTATTTTCGTAATAATGGACAACACTATTAAGACATGCACTATTAAAATGTAACTGCAGATAGGTCACGGTCTACCCACTGCAAGAAAAATGGACTGCGATAGACCCAGACCCAAATTCCAGTTTGGAGGACCATACATAAAGTGAAGGGAAAATATTACACATATCGTCAGAGCTCAAACCACTCTCATAACATTTAGAGGTTCCAAAGATGCCCACTCAGCCAGCATGCCTAACTTGTGTCCTACATCACTTAGTCTGCTCCATGAGTGGTGATATGTGAAATTCAGCCCCACTACATGGACCAGCCTTCATTCCACAGCTCAATCCAGTAGAACTCATACATCCTGCTCCAGAAAGTGTTCTATTTCTAATTTCTTCCCAGGGTATATCACCAGAGAGACATCTTATCACCATCCAGTGTGCAAGATCTTTATATCTAGTGCCTATCCATAACAATAGCAACTCATATATAAAACTAACTTTTTTGCATGCTTAAGGGTTTTTACTGAAGAATTCTTATATGTAAAACCACAAAGCATCTTTATGGGAATATCATGCGCTCACTTAACGGCAAAATAGTTTCTCATTCCTGACTGCTGATACTCTTTCTGCTCACTGGGGAAAATGTTGCAACAATCAGAGAACATAACCCCTGTTAACATACTAGAATGAGAAAGTAAGGTCAAAGACTATTTATGATTTATAGGAAAAACTTGGAAAATAGCAACAGTGGCTAAGTGGTTAGCATTCCACCTAGCAGCACTAGGGTCGTCGGTTCGAATCCCAAACATGGCACTACCTGCACTAAGTTTGCATGTTCTCCTTGTCCCTACACTCCAAAGACATGGTGGTGGGTTAATTGACCCAAATGCATGTATGAATGTCAGTTGGGGGCCCTTAGAATTTAAGCTGCTTGAGAGCAGGGACCTAAATGGATGTACAATATAGATGCGTATGTTGACAGCGCTATATAAGTACCTGAAATAAATAAATAAACTATCAACAGGTGATTCATCAAGAACAAACTATATGTACTATCAGGGCTTTTTTTCCTCAGAGAATAGGTACAGGAACTCCCCCTCTCCAAGTTACCCCTTGTCTTTGCCCTTACCCACTTTTGAGCAACATCCCTTGGTTCCACCACCTACCGACCTCCCAGTACTACCCTTTTTAGGGGAATACAGAACCAAATATCATTTGTGGTGCTAAGCAATTTGTATGGAGTTTGTTAATGATAACAAGATAAGCAGTAAAATTGATCCCATGCAGCCAGCAACAATAGATCCCCTGGCAACAATAGATCTCCCCCAGTATTAATGGACCTCCAGCAACATAAAACCCACCCCAAGCAACAATAGATTCCCCACCAGCAACAACAGACTTTCCCAGCAACAATATACACACCTGCAAAAAATAGATCACCTCCAGCAGTAGGTGCACCTAGGACAATAGATCCCCCTGCAGCTAGCATCAACAGACCCTGCAACAAACCCAAGTACCACTTGACATTACATACATTTACTGGGAGAGGTGCCGGAACTGCGTTCCCCCGCGTTCCCGCTGAAAAAAGCCCTGTGTACTATTATTTTCTTTCATATTGTCAGAAATTCCAACCAATAGGAAGGCACCTAAATTTGAACTGCCCAAGGAGCGTAAGAGCAAAGCAGCCATCAGCAGCTGATGTGCGTTAAAACATCAACCATGTTGGTCTGGACTCTGACCCAAAGAAGATTAAGCGTGACAGAGAAAGATTTAAGATGTCATTTTACCAGTAAGGTTTGCAAAATTCTAAATGAAAAGGCCGTTCCTAATCAATAAACCAATCTTTAATTTTTTTTATATTTTTTTTTTAGTTTTGCCACTAGAAGTAGATATGTTAATACTGTTATATATATTGTGATAGTGAAAGTCCCTGTCCCTATGGAAAGGGAGCAAAAACGGACACAGAGTCTGCATGTCAGCAGACTGCAGAACTACAGAGCATAGCTTGGAAATTGAGAAAACTGTTTTGGCAGCTTTCTCCGGGTTTTGCTAAGTTCGGATGGGGCTGTGTAGTTTGGAGATCCTGCAGAGACTTGGGTGGGATGGGATCTCCAACCCTGTGTCCGGGTCTTGTGGACAGCCAGCAGGGTGTGTGCTCAGGTGCACACAACCAATATAATGAGGGGCTGGTGAGAGCGTGAAGGATGGTGGAGGATGGTGAGCAGCTTGCTAACTGCAGTGGCTGCTAGTGAGTGTCTCTGTGTGAGGACAAATGCTGTGTGCGTTGTAGGGCTTTAAGCTGTGTGCGTCCAAGGAGACAGAAGCTGTGTGCATGAAGGGACTTCAAGCTGTGTGCGTTTAAGAAGCCCAAAGCTGTGTGCATCCAAGACTGTGAGACTGGAAGATCTGGTGGTTTAAAGGTATCAGTACCTAAAGCAAGCAGAGGAACTGCTAACAAGAGAGCCAGGTGGCTTGGTATGTTTTTCTTATTTTTGGACTGCTAAATGAAGTTAAACCCCTGCGTGGGAATCCTGAAGGGACAGTTTGCTTTTGTTTTTCTGTTTAAATAAACGTGGGCTACCAGGCCCTTAACTAGAATGCCTGTCTGATATGGACTCACTGCATAAAAACGCATCTATCCACTTGAGCTAAAACACCCCAATATCACAGTGGTGGATTCAGCGGGCAACACTACGGTGGAATCCGGGTCCTTGCTCCATAGTGAGTTCAGGTCAGGAACTGTTGGCTGTCTATGGAAGTGCAGCCAGGCAAAAGGCATTGCGTGTTGCAGGTGGTGTACCTGTAAAGGAAAAGTATTTTTTTTTCTCTCTGCGGTGAACTGCTGCTAGCTGTGTGTGGCAGCCAGGCGAACTGCATTGCACAGAAATTTATTTGATGGACTGTTGCATGCAGGTAGTGCACCGGTGAGAATTTTTTTTTTCCTTTTTACTGCTGTGAACTGTGTAACAAACTGCTGTGCATGTGACTGCAAAGATGAGGCAGTCAAAACACAAGAAGTTCATGTTAAATCAAGTTAAAAGGGAAGTGAGCTCAGTGTGGCCTGAGAAGATGTCTCCACCTAGGAGGGCCAGTCAAAAGGGGCCAGTGGTGTATGAGACCGTGAATGAGTGGTTTAAGCGGAACCAGACTAAAGAGTCGGATGCAGTTCAAGGGGCTATGATCTTGGCCTCTGATTACATACAACCCATGCTACCCACAGAGGAGGTTGGGGACTTCCTGGAAAAATTTGAAAAAGTCGCTGTAAGGAGGAAATGGCCTAGAGACCGGTGGCCAAAATTGCTGCAAACTTTATTACTGATAGAGTACCGGTCAGTTTACCATTTGATGGATGGGGACCAGGATGACTACTGCAAGTTTAAAGAGGAAATCCTTCTCAGAGGAGAGTTCCATCGCATCATGGGCTCCAGCAAAGAGAGGTCATCGCCCATAGCAACGGGAGACGCATCACTGCGACAACAAAGCACCAGTCGAGCGGTGGCTCGGGAGAGCATGAGTGTGCATCGGTGTACCAGCCCTGCGTTTTCTGCAAGCATATCGTTTGTCACCCCTGGCAACAGTGGCAAGAAGTCTGTGTGGACTGCAGGGGGTACCAATGAGCATGAGGAATATAAAGATGTGTATTATGGCCGCTTATGTGAAGTGGTCAGCCCAGAAAGAAGGGCACAACAGTCTGTATTCACCAGGAGGTGTAGCCAACCATCTTTGGAGTGCTGGTCTGCTGTTACCCCTAGCAACAGGGATCCTGTGTTACATGCAGGGGGTGTTGGTGGGTCTGGAAAGGCTGCAGTGTTGCTCCATGACCACATGGAAGAGTCAGCCTGTGGAGACCCCACAGATGAGAGACAACACACTCAAATGAAGGCTATGACAACGGCTACAGGAATTGGTAAGACTGTTGCAGTTTATGGGACAGAACCCAATGAAATTAAAGTGTGTTCAGCGGGGAGATCCGCAGTACAGGTGGTCTTGCTACAGTGTGCTACCCAGAGTAGGGGGGAGGCACAGAGTAAAGCCCAACTGGCAGCAGGACTAGAGACTAAAAAGGACATGGGGACTCCTGTATGTACCTGGTGGAATCCAGCACAGTGCTGGAAGAGCTGTACTAGGGGTGACCAAAGAAATCCATATACCATGTTCCCTAGTGACAGAGACAGGTGCTGCAGGGTTGCCCAGGGAAACCTCCCAGGAGCCCACAGTGTTGGAGCAGAGGGTTTCCCAGGTCAGCTATGGAGCTGCTCAAGTGGTAAAGGGCCACCCACAATAGCTACAGCTATGTCTAAGTGTCATGATGATCCTCTAAAGGTTGAGAAATGTATTTCTGGAAATGTCATGTTTGAAAATAATGTTGGTAATCTGTTTACTAAAAAGGTTGGAGGCAGAGCTGCAGGGTTGTCTGTGGAAACCTCCAGGGATCTCCCTGTGTTGGAACTGGAGGTTTTCCAGGACCGCTCTGGCACTACTCTGGGGGAACAAGGAGTGACTGCACCACACAATGAGAGTGTGTGGGTGCAGACCACCCGCCTGGTATGTGACCAGATTGGTGAACAAGTTATTCACCCTGTTAAAGCTGGTAGTGTAAAGCTGGATGTGATGGTAGCGCCACCAGAACAATCTGGTCAAAATGGTGTATTGCACCCTGCGTTCTCTGACGAAGCATCGTCCCAATATGACATAAGTGAAACTGTGCTTGTACAATGTGATGTGTATAGAGATGACAAATGTACAGTATTGGGTAATGAGTCCCAGGTTCCTTTGGTGCCTCTTGGAACAGGTGATGCACTGCTTCAGGATACCTGTCAGGGAAGTACCACTGACTGGGCCAAACAATTGCTGGATAAGGTTAGGTTACGTAACACAGATGTGGACATGACACCTGCTATGCCCAATGGAGGGATTGCAGGGTGGCCAGTGGCCAAGGGCGTGTTGGCCCCGGCAGAGATTGGCCCCCTCCAATCAGAAGGACCGGTTAAGGGCGCATGCATGGCAGTTGGGTTATATGCAGCCCAACTGCTGGAAAATAGTGAGTGCAAAAATGGCAATGTGACGTATGACCTGCAGCGGCTCGCTGATGCTGGGACCGAGAGGGTAAATGTGAGACGCACATCTGACAGCGCTCCAGTTGAGCACCAAGCTGTGGAGACCGATACCGCCAGTGAAGTGGAGGTCACTGTATATGTCCCTACCTTTCCAGCTTCAGTGGATGAGCCCCTCCACGTCATTGATAATGGAACAGTCCCTAGAAAGGTCTTGCATGTAGATGTGGATTGCATTAAGATGACAAATGTGTTGTTGAAAATTCTTGAAGTCCAAAAAACACATTTGCTGTACACTTGGGTGTCTCCACCGTGGTCGGACAAGGTGGTACTGCATAGTACCAGTAGGTGGAGCCAAGTAGTACAAGCTATGCTTGATGTTAATCACGAGAGGAACTGGTTGGTACCATATTTATTAGCAGTGTGGCAAATGGTCTCAAGGTTCTCTGAGAGGGTGCTTCCAGTTACCGGTTTGGATGGAAGGCGCTCAGGAGAACATTTGAAAACATCAGAGGTCTCTCCGCCTGATGCTGTGACTAGGAAAAGTTCTGCTGGTGTGGTCCAAAGTGCGGCTGAGCAGTCGTCAGTAGAGGGCACAGACACGACCTCACGTGAAGGAAGGGCCCGAAATAGACGTGGCAGTAGCAGAGATTTTTCATGTCATTCGCACAAAGGTACAAATTAAAGTACCCGGAGACACTGTGAGGGGAACCACTGATGGTATTGGAAGTGGCAACATCAGAATTTGTGGTATGTCACTGGTTGTTACTGATAACAAGGGTTTAGTTGCCGTGGGTAACCTCAGAAAAGTTGTTAAACCCAAAAAAACTGTTGTGATGGGAAAAACTGGTATCGGTGAAGGAAAAGGTGGTTCCCCATCAGGCAAAGTATTAGGAACAGGTCCCCTATATCAAGAAAGTGAGGATATTAGGGAAGGCAGAGTTCCCCAGAGAAAAGCAAATAAGCCCAGGAACCCCAGAAGAGGGAGAAAGCGTAGAATAAAAACGAGTAGGATCCTATGGAGAGTTAAGGTAGAACTTGGCTGGAAGCGCACCCGAAAAAAAGGTTGGGCCTACACGGCTGACAGCCGGCACAGAGGTGTTCCAACCCTGATGACGTGTGCTGGTGTTCCTCCCTCCGGATCGAAACATAGGGGGGGGATATGTGATAGTGAAAGTCCCCGTCCCTATGGAAAGGGAGCAAAAACGGACACAGAGTCTGCATGTCAGCAGACTGCAGAACTACAGAGCATAGCTTGGAAATTGAGAAAACAGTTTTGGCAGCTTTCTCCGGGTTTTGCTAAGTTCGGATGGGGCTGTGTAGTTTGGAGATCCCGCAGAGACTTGGGTGGGATGGGATCTCCAACCCTGTGTCCGGGTCTTGTGGACAGCCAGCATGGTGTGTGCTCAGGTGCACACAACCAATATAACGAGGGGCTGGTGAGAGCAGAAGGGGGAGGATGGTGAGCAGCTTGCTAACTGCAGTGGCTGCTAGTGAGTGTCTCTGTGTGAGGACAAACGCTGTGTGCGTTGTAGGGCTTTAAGCTGTGTGCGTCCAAGGAGACAGAAGCTGTGTGCATGAAGGGACTTCAAGCTGTGTGTGTTTAAGAAGCCCAAAGCTGTGTGCATCCAAGACTGTGAGACTGGAAGATCTGGTGGTTTAAAGGTATCAGTACCTAAAGCAAGCAGAGGAACTGCTAACAAGAGAGCCAGGTGGCTTGGTATGTTTTTCTTATTTTTTGGACTGCTAAATGAAGTTAAACCCCTGCGTGGGAATCCTGAAGGGACAGTTTGCTTTTGTTTTTCTGTTTAAATAAACGTGGGCTACCAGGCCCTTAACTAGAATGCCTGTCTGATATGGACTCCCTGCATAAAAACGCATCTATCCACTTGAGCTAAAACAGCCCAATATCACAATATATATATATATATATATATATATATATATAAATTAGTCATGCTCGAAATTGTTGGCACCCCAGAAATTTTTCCAGAAAATCAAGTATTTCTCACAGAAAAGTATTGCAGTAACCCATGTTTTGCTATACACATGTTTATTCCCTTTGTGTGTATTGGAACAAATCAAAAAAAGGGAGGAAAAAAAGCAAATTGGACATAATGTCACACAAAACTTCAAAAATGGGCTGCTCAAAATTCTCGGCACCCTTAACTTAATATTTGGTTGCACACCTTTTGGAAAAAATAACTGAAATCCGTCGCTTCCTAGAACCATCAATAAGCTTCTTACACCTCTCACCCGGAATTTTGGACCACTCTTCCTTTGCAAACTGCTCCAGGTCTCTCTTATTGGAAGGGTGCCTTTTCCCAACAGCAATTTTAAGATCTCTCCACAGGTGTTCAATGGGATTTAGATCTGGACTCATTGCTGGCCACTTTAGAGCTCTCCATCGCTTTGTTGCCATCCATTTCTGGGTGCTTTTTGACATATGTTTGGGGTCATTTTCCTGCTGGAAGACCCAAGATCTCGGACTCAAACCCAGCTTTCTGACACTGGGCTCTACAGTGTGACCCAAAATCCTTTATTAATCCTCAGATTTCATGATGCCTTGCACACATTCAAGGCATCCAGTGCCAGAGTCAGCAAAACAACCCCAAAACTTCAATGAACCTCCACCATATTTCTCAGTAGGTACTGTGTTCTTTTCTTTGTAGGCCTGATTCCGTTTTCGGTAAACAGTAGAATGATGTGCTTTACCAAAAACTCTATCTTGGTCTCATCTGTCCACAAGACGTTTTCCCAGAAGAATTTTGGCTTACTCAAGTACATTTTGGCAACTGTAGCTTTTTTATGTCTGTGTCAGGAGTGGGGTCCTCCTGGGTATCCTGCCATAGCCTTTCATTTCATTTAAATGTCGACGGATAGTTTGCGCTGACATTGATGTTCCCTGAGCCTGCAGGACAGCTTGAACTTCTTTGGAACTTGTTTGGGGCTGCTTATCCACCATCTGGACTATCCTGCGTTGCAACCTTTCATAAAAATTTTTCTCTTCCGTCCACGCCCAGAGAGATTAGCTACAGTGCCATGGGTTGCAAACTTCTTGATACTGTTGCGCACAGTGGACAAAGGCAAATCTAGATCTCTGGAGATGGACTTATAACCTTGAGATTGTTGATATTTTTTCACAATTTTGGTTCTCAAGTCCTCAGACAGTTCTCTTTTTCTCTTTCTGTTGTCCATGCTTAGTGTGGCACACACAGACACACAATGCAAAGACTAAGTGAACTTCTCACCTTTTTTTATCTGCTTTCAGGTGTTTTTTTTTTATATTGCCCACACCTGTTACTTGCCCCAGGTGAGTTTAAAGGAGCATCACATGCTTGAAACAATCTTATTTATTCACAATTTTTAAAGGGTGCCAAGAATTTTGAGCAGCCCATTTTTTAAGTTTTGTGTGACATTATGTCCAATTTGCTTTTTTTTTCCTCCCTTTTTTTTTGATTTGTTCCAATACACACAAAGGGAATAAACATGTGTATAGCAAAACATGTGTTACTGCAATACTTTTCTGTGAGAAATACTTGATTTTCTGGAAAAATTTCTGGGGTGCCAACAATTTTATGTGTGTGTGTGTGTGTGTGTGTGTGTGTGTGTGTGTGTGTGTGTGTGTATGTGTGTGTATATATATATATATATATATATATATATATATATATATAATTTTGCTTGTTCATTTTCCATTATTATTTTTTTTCACATTTAGCCTGCAATAATGTGCTAAGTGATCTCTCTATGCACAGTACCTGGAAATTCTTTCCAACTGGGGACAAGAAGTCTCTTTCTTTTCCATGTAGCCATGGCTTTCTGTATGTGACCCATCAATAATATATTTGCAGCAAGGTCGGTATGACGAGGGTTCAGCAGCAGAACCATGAAGACTCACTCAACAAGCTGGCCCAGTAGATGAAAGCACAGGAAAGGGCCTGGCAGAGGCGCAGGAGAGATTTGGAACAGCATTACACTGTTCTCCTTGGGGAGGTTCACACAAGGGCACAGGTATCGAACAGCGGCCAAAAAGCTGTAAACTTTATTTCTTTTTTGCTTTAGATACTTCAGTATATTATTTCTGAACCTATAAAGTGGTTCCAGAGGTTCAATATAATTGAAAATTTCATAATAGTTGGTCTGAAAAATAAATCATGTATGTGGTTGTGCACGCAGCCTTTCTGTTTGCACATACTGTATTTGTGTTTATTTGATGCTTTTTAAGAAAAAGCATGATTTACTCCAGAATGTATTATTTAATGTATCCTGTTTTTGTATTTCCTAAATTAAAATGTAAATATTTTTCATCTGAGTAAGCTGTGTTCTTGAATTTCTGATTGGGTTTTCCGCTATAGTGTCATCAGTGTTTGCAAATTCATTAGTTCATCTCCCGCCAATATTTTTATTTTGTTTGGTAGCAAAGAAAGTTAATCTTAGAAAATCACTAGATCATGCTTATTGCAAAGATGGCAACACTGCTATTACTTTGGCCTGTAATTCCATAGAAAGAGTTGGCAATAAAGTGCAGTTACTCTGTTAAATGTGCCAAGGCTTTAGACATTAAAGTGAATGTAAACCTACTCTCATCCTTTCTAAACTACTGCCATAGTGGTTATCTATAAGGATATACATGCCTCCTGCATGTATCCTTACCTGTCAAATGTCTCCCCTCCACCTGTTATTAGACCTGAAAAACTGCAGATTCTGTGGGCGGGTCTGTTGTCCAGAGCTCGTCGTGATGTCAGTAGACTCCCTGCCCACCTCTACACTCCCCTTGTCAACATGCATTTTCTCCTGTGCATTTCTTACACTGAAATTCTGCTATGATCACCAACATCCAGGCAAAACCCATAAAAGTCACCACATGACTTCAGCATGCCCAATCATGCTGAGGTGTGGAGCAGCCAATCCTGTGAGAGCTGGAATTAAAGAGGAAGAGGGGATCTGATGTACACAGAATGCCTCTCTCAGCCACATGCATGAGATATGTAAATCACGTGTCACTCACAGCAAAGGGGAAGAACTGACTCCTATTTCTCTTTATGTCAGTTTATATCTCACTGAAAAAAGATAAGAGGACTGCTCAGAGCTGGATTAACTTTGTGGCAAGACTGGGCACATATGACATAAAATCCTATACTGTACAAGGTGTAAGCCTTAATTAAAAAATGTTTTGGGGGTTTACATCCATTTTAACATATTTACAAAGTCTTTCCAAAAAAAGTTATCACTGACAACTATAGCTAAAAGCACTTTTCAGCAATTCATCCCCACATTTAACAGTAGATACACCTACATTGTAAATTCAGGCTGTATTTTGTGTCTCAACAGCTCAGAACACCTGCTCTTTGTTTAGATTAGGAGGATGGAACACTACCTGGTTATTGCCGTGATAGGGAGCAGAGTGAGATGAGCTGCCATTTTTAAGAAGAAATTATTCCACAAAAACTGCAGCTACAGAGGTAAAACAGGGCTTGTTTTAAAGTTTATTTTATACATGTTAAGAATAAGTAGTTGAATGATAAGTAGTTAAATTGTTGCTAAACCCAGGACCCAGAATTTACTATATCTAATCTCCCACAGCACACAGAATACAGAAATGCAAATATTTTAGTAATTCTAAACTGGTAAATACCTTTTCTCATCAGCAGTTAAAGTAGTTTTGTGACTTCTATCAGTGTCTGGTTAAAGCTTGTTGGAGGAGTTTTCATTCCCCCTCCAACTGGCCTATGAGGCTGTAGGACCCCTGACCATATGTCTGGACAGTGCTGATTGGACCTGTGCTGATCACATGCACTCTCCCAAGACAAAAAAACACCTCTCCAGCAATACACATCAAACTGAGCATGTACAGCTTGTCCCCTAGCCTCTGTTCTATCAGCAAATATATTGGGGACTGTGGAAAAGGGGGAGGCTCAGAGAAGACAGTATCAAACAGCCTTTTTACACAACACAGAGGATTTACCCCTTGGGTTCCACAGTGAGTATTACAAGCACGCATTACTGGATATACAGACTGATTTTACTGTTGTGGGTTTAATAACACTTTAGGAATAAATGGTTAACCCTTCCACAAGAGACAAAGGAATGCTGCATTGCTGACCTCCTTATGAAAATGCTAGTTTATTGATTATTATTTTGATCACAACCAAGCATCTTTCATCAACTGAGCGGTAAACAAAACTGATGATTTTTTTTCTGCCTTTTTTCCTACATTTTATGTGGTGTTCTTTGCCTTACAAAATAAAGGACTTTGTCCTACCAATGATGCATAATTCAGTGGTATAGGAAAAGGTATAGCAATGGTTACCATAGCAACTGGGCCAGGGCTGTGCAGGAGCTCCCTCTGCTCTTATACCCTACAAGTCAACTACCCCATATACCCATGCAACTTTTTTGGCTCTACTCAAGGGTGTTGCTAGAATTATGATATATCTGGAGGACAAAGTATTGCAGTCAAGTGTATGTAACAAAAGATGCAGTCTGTATACTGTGCCACATGACTCTGACCATGATCACTGAACAGTATGTTGTTTACTGGGTGCTCAGGTTTGGCACATAGCGAATCGGATTGACAGATATTTGGGTGGGCCTAGGGAGGACCCATCTGTCATGTTACATATTGGTAATAATGACAAAGTCAGAGGAAGATGGATTATCCTTAAACAAGTATTTCAGGGATTTAGGTGCCAAGAAATGTATCTCCATAAATACTGCTTGTGTCATGAGTCACACCAGAAAGGCAGCAGAGGCTAGAAAAATTTAACAAGTTGCTGAGGAGCTAGTGTAATGTAGCGCTATCCCCGTAGGAGCTGCTGATTAGGATGGGTCCCCTGTTCTTTGCCTCAACCTTTTCCAAACACCTCAGCCCTCTTAGTACCCAGTACTAGCTCTAACCAGGTAGTAAAGGTAAACTTAATATATTGTCACCCAATATGGTTGGTAACTAGGCAAGCATAAAATGGATTAACAATGGTAATAACACAATTTAACATACAAAGTGATTAACAGTAAAGACTAGGCATTAACACCTTGAGTACAGCAGTAAGCAGTAGTAAAGTTCAAACTACTGAGCACTGGAACTTTTCTGCCAGAATGCATTTATGGCAGTGATGCTAGTCCTAGACCGACTGGTTATGCACTGTCCAAAAGAAAAGTACAAAGGGGAATTGCATAATAATTATTACAAGAGTGGCAGTTCTTTGATATGTTCTTCTGCTGGCTATAGATGGGGCCCTTTAGGAGCATAAGTGCACGTAACGACAGTCCCAGTTAACCTGCATTCAGTGTAAGTACAGTATGGCTATAGTATAGTCTTGACACGGTGCAAGATGCATGTGGTTCAGATGCGGTAAAGGTTTGGTATAATTCAATATAGGGCCGGTATATGTGCAGTCTAGTTTTGGAATAGAGTGCAGTATGGGTGCAGCATGGATTGGGTACATTTGGTGTCCTGTTCTCAGTGGCTCTGTCCCTAACATCAGCAATGGGTCATTAGCCCTCTCTCCAGGCCCCAGGATGCTGCAGTGACCTCTCGCTGTAGAAGGGGGGGCCCCTAGGTCTCTCCTCGGTAGCCTCTGGTGATCAGTGTTGGGAAGCAAAGGGCTCCAGTCTCCCTATTGCAGCAATGCAGGTGCTGTGATGTGGGTGTTGCTGCACTGCCCCATGTGTCCTCATTCCCAGTCTCAGACTCAGATCTTTCCTGTGTGGTCTCCCTCTGGCAGGCAAACATTCAGATTGAGGTGCTCTCTTTAATTTCCTCAGCACCAAGAGGAAGAACTTACACGAGAAGTGGAATAAAAATCATCTTTCACCCCTCCTACTGCACAGTCCCTATTGTGATCTGCAGTGTAATAGTCAATTGGCCCCATTATATGGCACCCATCCTAAACTACCACCTGACACACCACCTGTTTTCTCCACTTAGCAGCTAGGCCAATTTTTTGAGCTACAAAAGGGAGAACATTTATTTGGTTACTCAATACAAATATTTTTCAAGTATTTGTAGGACACTTCCCTTGAGACTGACTGACACATGACTGATTAAGGGGATTCAATCCCTTGATCCCTTCGGGTTGTGCTTTTCCAATTTGCAGCAGCGAGAATTACCTGTTACAGGTGCACGCTGCTGCAGTTTAGGAAATATACATATGGGAATCTGTTTCTGTTAGGGTAGCTCTTGGGGTATATCAGGTGCATATAGGGGGTGTTGTTTCACACAGGAGGAGGGAACGGGTCTGCTAACCACCGGATCGTTGCCTTTCTTCCGTTGGTTTGAATTGGCAATGACTTGGTGTCTGGTTATCATGGGTATTAATCTGTATAGTTTATAGACTAGGGTATTATAGCAATGTGTAGGCTAATAAATATTTGTAGTTTACTCATTTAGGTGTGTGGAGGTCTATTCTATTTTTTGTTTTTTCCCCTTTTATACAATTTTTTGAGCTGACATGTAAGTATCAGACCCTCTGACCCTTTAAGATCTTTCTCTTTTTTGCCCAATAAAGGGACATTTTTACCAATATACAACTTTTTATTATCCACATCTTTAGATATTTCTGGCATTATACTCCTGATAAGTGGATAGATCCACGAAACAGGTCGAGTTCTAGAATGCCTAGACAGTCTGATTCTTACAATTTATATCTATCATGTATTTGTTCATGCAAATATTATCATGTATCTGTATTTTATGTATTTATTCTAATAATCATGTGCTATATGTCAGCTTTTTTAATGGCTTCTCTGATCTTATTACCAAGAATCGCATTGAGACTATGGAATGTTTTAATTTTGATTGTAAAAAAAAATTCTACCTTACGTATTTTCTGTATTATTATTTTGAAGTGACATGCCTCATAAAAAGTCCCATGACCATTGTTTCTTGTGTATATTTACAATAGGGATGGAGGCTTGTCACGGTGGTTGTGTCAGGTGACATTTTGTCATTTATTCTATCTTAAACTACAGCTCCCAGGATTCTCAGCGCTCTGCATAGAAGTCTATGGGCTTGCTTGGCTTTAACCAAGAATGCCTTCTTCTCCATATTTCTGTGGGCCAGTACCTGGCTACAGTAAGAAGGAGGGTTTGAGGTTCTTGAAGAACTAATCTGACCTTTTGGTCAGTTACTGGCTGTATAGTAGGGATAGACTATAACTAAATGGGGCAGGTGAATCTCTGTTGGGGGAGAAAATGGTAAGAAGTTTGGAGGGTTTTTTAAACTATGATCTGGGGGGAGAGATATAAAAATATACTGTGCAGTGAGCAAGGATCAAAGTGGGCACAGAACATCAAGGTGGCTGGCAGGAAAATGTAATTATCCAAGTACAATGCAGGAAGCTTGATGCTTATTTAACCCAAGAGAGAGCAACACTAACATACTAAATGCAAGCAAAACATTTAAAAAGAATGTTCACAAATACTAGAAATATAGCTAACAAGATGAAACAACTAAAAATTCTGTTACTCAAGGAGCATTTTAACTTTGTGGAAGTATCAGAAACCTGGTTATACATAACAAAGCTGTTAATATCCAAGGGTACAAGATGTTTCGGTAGGACAGGGTTGAAAGAAGAGTCAGTTATGCCTGTATGTCAAGAACGATTTGAACAGTGGCGGCCCGTCCATAGGGGGCGCCCGGGCGCCGCCCCCCCCCCCCCCCTCCTGTGGTCACCAAAAAAAAAACGGGCCCTTTTAAGAGTTTTTTTTTTTTTTTTTTTTTTAAATGTCTTTTTTTTACACACATGGCGGTGCGTCCATAATAGGCGCAGAAGCGCCGCCCCTGCTCGTTTCTGCGCCCGGCCGTCACTCACAATACATAGGTTCATTGCATTGCATGAACCTATGTATTTCTGCCGCCCACTATTCAGATGGCCGGCCCCTTGAGCACCGGCCATCTGAATAACAGCGTCTGGTTGGCCTTTAGAAGTGCCTATCAGAGCCAGATTCCCGACTACAGCCTGAGGGCTGTAATCGGCTTCTAAATACCTAATGAGAGGACGCACGGGGGGTGCGTTCCCTGGCCAATCAGGTTCACCGGGTCTGGTTACTGGTAACCTGATTGGCTGAAGCGACATCGAGGGCGGGAGAAAACATCGAGGACGGAAGAAGGACGGCGCTGACTCGAGGAAGGTAAGTGCAGGGCTGGGGGGGACAAACTGGCTGCATTTGGGGGACAAACTGGCTGTATATTGGGGACAAACTGGCTGCATATTGGGGACAAACTGGCTGTATTATTGGGGGACAAACTGGCTGTATTATTGGGGACAAACTGGCTGTATTATTGGGGACAAACTGGCTGTATTATTGGGGACAAACTGGCTGCATTTGGGGGACAAACTGGCTGCATTTGGGGGACAAACTGGCTGCATTTGGGGGACAAACTGGCTGCATATGGGGGACAAACTGGCTGTATTTGGGGGACAAACTGGCTGTATTTGGGGGACAAACTGGCTGTATATTGGGGACAAACTGGCTGCATTTGGGGGACAAACTGGCTGCATTTGGGGGACAAACTGGCTGTATATTGGGGACAAACTGGCTGTATAATGGGAGGACAAACTGGCTGTATAATGGGAGGACAAACTGGCTGTATTTTGGGGGGAAACTGGCTGCATTTGGGGACAAACTAGTGGCGTTTGGGCACAGTGGCGGCGATTTTTTTTTTTTTTTTTTTTTTTTTTCAGTTTGTTTGCGCCCCCCCCAAAAAATTTGAGCACCAGCTGCCACTGGATCTGAAAGTAAATGCCAAAGATGACATCACTAACTAGACTTGCCATGGTGCAGAATCCCTCTGGTTGGAGTTTCAAGTAATATCAAAAACTTACTGATGGGTATATGCTATAAGTCCCCTAACATAAGGGGTTGAGGTAGAGATTCCACTGCTCTCACAGAGAGAAATTACAGTGAAAAAGGGCAATTTCATTATCTTGATATCAATTGTGCAAATGAAACTGCACACTCAGTTAAGGCCCAGCACTTCTTGAACTTAGTTGAGGAGAAATTCATGGGTCAAATAGTTGAAGCTCGAACTAGAATTTTTTATTTTTTTTTGTTGAATCTACTAAATTTAAATAAAGTAAAACTTGGGTAACAGTAATCATAATAATTACATTACAGGTTAATTACGAGAGAGAGAGAGAGAGAGAGAGACGTTGGCATGACAAGGATGATACATTTCAAAAAGGATAATTTTAAAAGGTTTGCCCTTCCTACTAATAATGCCAACTGAGACAAACGTTTTTCAATAAAGAACACTGATGATATGTGGGAGTGTTTTAAGGATATATTAAACAAAGGCATATGCCAGTGTATTTCACTGGGAAACAAATACATTTGTAAAATAAACCTCGGTATCTAAATTATAAGATAAAAAAAAAAAAAAAGATGGATGGGTCATCATTAGCATTCCAAAACTACAAGAAACATAACTAAACATGTAAGAGCAAACATAATCAAGGCATCTAACATCAATTAAGAAAAGCAACAGAAAAAATCCAAAAAGCATGCACCCAGTGTTAAAATGCAATAGTTGCTTTTTTGGGTCACCTTTTTTACCTAATCTAAAAAATAATTAATGTAATTAAAAAAAATGAAATTCCAAAAAGTATTAGAGATTGTTCTTGTAAGTTTTCATGCTAGAAACTAAGTTATCTTTTACATTGTTTGAAATATTCCCAACCTTTCTGTTCTGGAAGATCATACCGGTACTTTTGCTAGTAAATAAAATATTCAAAAACATTATACATTTTCTTTCACCTTCCTAGTGGTATTCCCTAGTGTGACTCAGGGTGAATTTTCACTACCAAAAGCGGTAACCCCGAGCCACACTCAGGATTGCATCGCAGGATCCAGGCAAAATTACTTACCTTGTCCCTAGGATCTTGCGATGTCCTCCCGCTGTGTCCTCCACCCGATGTACTGTATGTCGGGCTGCGTTCCCTTACAGATTACATTACTGTATTAAATCATTTCACATCCCTTTTTCCCCTAGTGCTTTGTCCAGTGCCCTGCATGCACTTTTATATTATATATGCCATTCTTTCTGCCTGGAAACTTGAGAATGTCCATGGCATCCAAAGTCTGCTGCTAAAAAGTGATAAAAGACAAATTAAGGAAAGGAATATCTTCAAATAAGCACCCAGCAGGGTGATACCTTATGCGGACAGATAGATAACCTCAGGTCGCCCCCAAATGCTCTGGCAGATCTAACGCCAGAACCGCCAGCTTATGAGTGATCACCACTCAGCCGGCGTCTGACGTCACCGGCCGAGTGAGGACGTGAGGGTGTCCAGGTTCCCGGGAAGCCACCCAGACTACAGGGAACCAGAAGGCCAAGCGACCCAGAGGCGGAGCTTGCCGCTACTCGATGGCAAATAGGAACGATAAAGGGTGTTCCTGGTACACGGCGTCAGGGACTCCTGACGCCGATGATGGGAAGTGTCCATGCTTTATACTTTTTTGATTTTAATTGAGTACCTTTATGGTTTTTATGAGTCTTTATTATGTTGTTTTTGATACAGTGACCTTGTAAAATGGACGAGCAGCCTTTTTATGGCTGCTTCCTGATGCTCAAAAGGTCATACATATTCATTTATTTATTCATATATCTATATTGGCTTTTCATTTAATAACTCGCTTGGATTAAAATTTTGGTATTTCTTTTTGTTTTTCTTGGCTAGGTCATATGAGTGATCACTGTGGGGGTCTGGTTGCTCGGAGTCTGCTCTGCTTGCTGCCCAGGGGGTGGTTTCCTCCGCCCTCCTATTGTGGAATCTCCTCTCCACTCCCCTTTAATTCCATTTAGGGTCTTTGGTGGTAAGTTGCCTGCCTCATATTATTATTATTTAGGTACTTATATAGCGCCGTCAATTTACGCAGCACTTTTACATATACATTGTACATTCACATAGGTCCCTACCATCAAGGGGCTTACAATCCCTAACTCACATTCATATACTAGGGCCAATTTAGACAGAAGCCAATTAACCTACCAGCATGTCTTTGGAGTATGGGAGGAAACTGGAGTACCCGGAGGAAACCCACACAGGCACAGGGAGAACATGCAAACTCCAGGCAGGTAATGTCATTGTTGGCATTCGAACCAGCGACCCTTTTTACGGCTAGGTGAGAGTGCTACCCACTACACCACTGTGCTGCCCCAATATCATCATATCATTTGTGGACCTGTCTACAGGTTGATCTCCAAATTTTTCTAAACTGACTGTCCATTTTTTCATTTTGCAAGTGGTAATTTTTCCTTTCTGCTTCTCCATTTATTAGCTGTTCATCCGTTTAGATGTCTGAGACATACTTCCCCTGACGAAGCCCCATAGGTTGAACACTGATGCAACCACCATTTTTGGAATTACCCTATTGTGAAATTAGTGATATTGCTCATATTTTTATCAACTTTGTATAAATTGCTAATAAAACTTATTGTATACTTTTTTACCAATTGGTAATTGAGTCTTCCATTGTGTTCAGTACTAATCTATCAGCACCGTTATAGTCCTGTTTTCTTTCTCCCATGCTCCTTCATAACAATTTGGGATGAGGTGCATTACATTAGGTGTCTACCCACAGCCAGACCGCAAAATCACTATATATACCACCAGGGAGGTTAAAGAAGGACAGTGGTACACAGGAATTGTTATGCCTTTTTTTTTTTATAGCATACTAACAATTTCCAGTATGAGCAGTTATGCCAGCTTTAGAAACTTAAAGTGGAGTTCCACCCAAAAATAGAACTTCCGCTTTTCGGAACCCTCCCCCCCTCCGGTGTCACATTTGGCACCTTTCAGGGGGAGGGGGGTGCAGATACCTGTCTAATACAGGTATTTTAACCCACTTCCGGGGAGAGACTCCCAGGAGACAGCGGGGACCACTGGGAACGCGCTGCACTACTCGCGCATGCGCATTTGGGAACCGGACAGTGAAGCTGCAACGCTTCACTTCCTGATTCCCTCACCGAGGATGGCGGCGGAGGCAGCTGAGAGATGAGCGATTGCTCGGCTTCGGCTGCCGACATCGCGGGCACCCTGGACAGGTAAGTGTCCATTTATTAAAAGTCAGCAGCTGCTGGCTTTTAATATATTTTTTTTCGCGGGACCTCCGCTTTTATGAAAAATGTTGGACTGTACTTCATATAGGACCAGTGGCGGTGCGTCCATAGTGGGCGCAGGAGCGCCGCCCCCTCTCTCTCCTGCGCCGTCACTCACAACAACAATAAATAGGTTCATGCATTGCATGAACCTATGTATTGCCGCTGCCGCCCACTATTCAGATGGCCAGCCCCCTGTTGAGCACCGGCCATCTGAATAACAGCGGCTGGTTGGTTTTTGGAAGTGCCTATCAGAGCCAGCGGCTCTGATAGGCTTCCCGATTACAGCCTGAGGGCTGTAATCGGCTTCCAAATAGTTAACCAGGGGACGCACGTGGGGTGCATTCCTTGGTTAACACTGACAGGCGTTTCAGCCAATCAGGTTCACCGGGTCTGGTTACCGGTAACCTGAATGGCTGAAGCGACATCGAGGGCGGGAGAAGACATCGAGGATGGAAGAAGGACGGCGCTGACCCGAGGAAGGTAAGTGCATGGCTGGGGACAAACTGGCTGCATTTGGGGACAAACTGGCTGCATTTTGGGGGAAACTGGCTGTATTTGGGGACAAACTGGCTGCATTTGGGGACAAACTGGCTGCATTTGGGGACAAACTGGCTGCATTTTGGGTGCAAACTGGCTGTATTATGGGGGAAACTGGCTGCATTTGGGGGCACACTGGCTGTATATGGAAACAAACTGGCTGTATTTGAGGGGGCAAACTGGTGGCGTTTGGGCACAGTGGCTGCGTTTAATGGGCACAGTGGCGCCAATTGATGTTTTTTTTTTCAGTTTATTTGCGCCCCCCCAAAAATTTTGAGCACCAGCCGCCACTGTATAGGACCCATATTATTTTTAGTTTGCCAGTGGTACCTATGGTTAAAACATCTTTACCCATTGCTCTTCTACAGCTTTTTATCAAATCTTCTCTGTATGCATGTTTTCTTACTGTAAGAAAACCCAACACTTTTACATTAGTAAGAACGTTCACATGATGGATTTTCCAAGGTAAAATCTTCAAAAATTCATCAAAAACTGGGACTGGTTAGAAATACTCTACTAGTTATGTTACCGCTAAACACAGAAAGAAGACAACACAGATTTTCTTGCAGTTTTTACTTTGGGATCTATGCATTTTACTTTTCATACCGGGTAACATATTTTTGGCTTCTAAGGCAGATTTCCTTCAGGATCAAATAAACACCTACAGTGTGCTAAAGTTCAGAGAGAGATCAGAACACCATTCTAAGCTTTGTTGGAGTCCAAGTATACAGATGCCAAAATAAATAAAAACTCTTTCAGAAGTATGAAAAGGGTGTTCTGGAAGTTTGTGATTACTGTAGTGACTGCTTCAAAGTTTTTTTTTTTTTTTTTTGGCTTGGATGTGCTGTTTACGTTAATTTAAAATAGGAGTTTCATACATGTGAAAATGCTAGTGTTGACTTTTCTACCCTTCTATTTTAACCTACTGTATATCAAGCGGTCACCTCAATGAATGATTGATAAAAGTTTACTAATTTGCAAATCATTATTTTTTTAACAGGTTGCTATAACTACTGTAGCAATACCCCCGTAAGGGCCGCTGGTTTAAATTTGGGCCTTGCACGTTACCTCACTGTTCCGTATGCTCGTCTCAGGGGTTCTCCTTGAAGAGTTGTCCAGAAGAAGTTTGCACCAACACAGAGTCTCTTTCAAGGGTTTTATTGAATAAAAGTTTCCAACAGAAGGGGTTGAAGGGATGGGGAGGACTCAGGTACCTTAATTGTGGATCACAGGAATTTTCCTAGGTCCAGAGGAACAACTGTCTCCACGCTGGACTCAGCAAACACCGGATAGGCCCAATCTCACCGGCCTAGCAACTGATGCGTAGCTCGATCACCTATAGTCTCTGCCACAGACTTGGTGTAAATAGAACAGTCTCTGCCACAGACTTGGTGTAAATAGAACAGTCTTAGGTTATCTTCTGAATGAAGAACACAGCTCTCAGTGCCAGGATCTTCCAGCCGTTCCGGCAGCACTGTGAGGTAGATTATGATCCGGATGCATCCTCCCATTGAGTCCTCAATTGTTTGGTCCCTTCCAGCAGGCAAGGCGACACAGGATCATCCCTGGATCAGTAGACCCCAGCAACTCCTGGGCCTACATTTCAGTAACGGAGCCTCAGGCCAATGTGGCCCGAGGCGGAAACTGCCAGCACTTCCCTGAGGCCATGAGGGCCCTCAGGTGAGGATTGCAGAAAACGACCCCCAAATCTCCTCCACTCTAATGGCGTCTATCACTTAAATACCTCCTCCCAGCATGCACAGGGGGTTCACCACGCCCCCTGGGCTGCTGATGGGAAAGAGGTACCCAATACGTCCAGCCTGTTGCCTTTCCAACCCTGACCAGCGGTGACAGCGACACCCACTGTCAGGAGGGAAATATGCAACCAGCTGAACTGAAACAGAGTATAATTTGTAACACAATCCTTCTGAGCCAAACTATTGCTCAGACAACTATAATTTTAACATATAGCACCCACCCATTGGGAGCAGGGCGCTACACTACAAAGCCTGATCATTTTATTTGTAACAAATGAAAGAATAACTATACATAAGCCAATATTTTTAAAAAAAGCTCTCTTCTGGTCTTCCTCCTCCCACCCAACATGGTCGTCTGCTCTGCCTGCTCCACTTCTCGATGCGCAATACCTGAAAAGAGTAAAGCCCTGTACACATGGACTTTTTTCATCGGACAAACGGATCGTGTATGGGACCCATCGGTCTTTTTTCCATCGGTTTTAAAAAAGAGAACATGTTTTAAATTTTTCCGATGGATCAAAAACCGATAGCAAATTCCGATCGTCTAAGGGCAAGTCCATCGGATAAAAAACCCACGCATGCTCAGAATCAAGTCAACGCATGCTCAGAAGCATTAAACTTCATTTTTCTTGGCTCATCTGAGTGTTTTACGTCACGGCGTTTGGGACGGTCAGATTTTTGACTGATGGTGTGTAGGCAAGACTGATGGAAGTCAGTTTCATCGGATTTCCGATGGACAAAACCATCGGATTAGAATCCATAGGATATCCGATCGTGTGTACGAGGCTTAAGAGACAAAGCAGATTATATGTTAATTTCCAACTGTTCCAAAAACATAGCTCACTGCTCACATTTCTCTATCTGCCCATTTCTAACTGCAAAACTATTGTAGGGTGCCCACTGTTGCCTTCAAACACTTTCCCAGAAAGGCATTGACTTCCAACGTAACGAATAAACTTGCATGTCTCTTGCCGTCCTTGGAAGAACAGAGGCCTGCTGCTTCACAGCATGGCACATTTTTGCAAAATGCCCCATTTTATGGCAACAGAAACACTTAATGTGACTAAATCTACCATTCCCAACCATTTGCTTCCACTTCTTAAACAATGCTGGTGTAGGAATCCCATCTATTTCCTCTCTAGGGATCCCCACCTTAAGTAAATCAATCCATATGTGTCTCCTGGAGATCATAGGCCTTGTCTTCCTTGTATCTGAATCAACTCTGTAATTTGAGCTGATCAAATCCTCTGCCTCCCGCTTATGGGAAGTAACAGTAGCACATGTCCTACTTCTGCTTAGAGGCTTTGGGCCTTTGTCCTTTGTTAGAGCATCATTAGATTTATTCATGAGGGCTGCACACTGCTCATTCAAATCTTCAGCTCGGCCTACAGCGGTTTGAACACTCTTCAAAGCCACTGCAGGTTTAAAGCGGACGTTCCACTGCCAATTTTTTTTTGTGTGCATTCAATTGGGTTTTAGATCAGAACATAGTACTCACTTGTTAGGTGTCTAAACCATCCCCTGTCCATTTTCGTTTTAAAATATAAACTTTTAAAAACCGATGTAGGCATTTCCCATTTTGCTTGTGGGCATTGTGAAGCCCACAAGCACTTTCTTCCTGGAAGCGGTGAATGCTCGTCTCCCGGCATTCACCGCTCTTTCCCGTGCATGTGCAGTGTTTAAGACGAACTGCGCCGTAAACATGCCATGACAACGTGCGACTCTGCTCCCAGGAGACATTGCGGAGAGCTCCCAGTGAACACTGCGGCGCCGGGGAAAAGAGTGGAGACGCCTACTCCCACGGGAGGAAAGACCGGAAGTCCAACTTTAAAAAGGCTATTTCACGGTATTTAAATGAGCTAAAAAAAACTTTTGGCATATGTATATGTATGTGGTGCGGTGCTCACGATAACATAGTGTTGTTATTTAGGGTGAACCTCCGCTTTAACTTTGATTACCCTACTTTATAAAACTTTTGCCCTGCTTGCAGTTTCTTCCAAACACTTGGATGCTACTGCAAGCTGCTCCTTCATTAAATCTGTTTCTAATTCTGCCTTTACCCTCTTTTCAGATTCAATATGTAGAGCATGCAGGAAATGCAAACCAAACACAGCAACTGCCCGCATCTCTCCCTTACTGAACCCAAAACTTTTGAGACTAAAATCTGAGAAAAGATCAGAAACTCCATCCCCCCAAGCTCTGTTCAAAGGAGAAGCATATCCAGCCAGCTCCTTTGCAACAGACATCCACTGACTATTTCTGGCCCAGATAGGAAGGGTGCACCCCTTCAAGTCCTCCTGGAAACCAGAAACCTTTGCAGCCTTACTCTTCCTAAACAGTGTACGCAGCATTTTTCCCCCAGCACAAGCAACAAAACACACCACAGAAAACCAGTCAGCTTCTGTTGAAATTTTAGCACAAGTCACAGCCACGAGCCCCCATTGTAATGCTTTACGTCTATCTAAGTTCTTGTGGTAAAACCAAGGAAGATTAAACTTCTGTAGTGTATCAATGCTTTACTAAACAAGGAAAAATCTGCACATACAACTGTAGGATGCACAACACAACACAATTCATAGCTTACAAAATATATGCCTACAAATATAAGCATGTACCATATGTACACATTAAAGGGGTTGTAAAGGTTTTCCAAATAGGTTCCTTTAAGCTAGTGCATTGTTGGTTCACTTACCTTTTCCTTTGATTTACCTTCTAAATGTTTTTTTTCTTTGTTTTCTTTTTCTGAATTTCACACTTCCTGTTCCTCCTCAGTAAGCTGTTCAGTAAGCTGTTCTGGCTGACTCAACCCCAGTCATGAAGTTTAGTGAGGAGAAACAGGAAGTCAGAAATTCAGACAAAGAAAAAAAACATTTAGAAGGTAAATCAAAGGAAAAGATAAGTGAACCAACAATGCACTAGCTTAAAGGAACCTATTTAGAAAATAAAAAACAAACCTTTAGGCCCCTTTCACACTGGGGCGGGAGGTGCGCTGTGGGTATAGCGGCGCTATTTTTAGCGCCGATATACCTTCAATTTTACTGCGGTATGCGGCTGCTAGCGGGGTGAATTTAACCCCCGCTAGCGGCCGAAAAAGGGTTAATACCGCCCGCAATGCGCCTCTGCAGAGGCGCATTGCGGGCGGTATTACTGCGGTCTCCCATTGCTTTCAATGGGCAGCAGCGGTAAAGGAGCGGTGAACACACCGCTCCTTCACCGCTGTAAAGATGCGGCTAGCAGGACTTTTGGAGCAGTCCTGCTAGCGCACCGCTTTAGTGTGAAAGCCTTTGGGCTTTCACACTGAAGACTGCAGGGCACGATTTTTTCAGGCGGTATAGCAGCGCTATTATTAGCGCTAAACCGCCTGAAATAACGTGTCAGTGTGAAAGGGGCCTAACAACCCCTTTAAGTAAACTAATCATGTACTCAACTTAGGGGTCAAGATGTAATGTCCATGGTTCCTTGCCCAATCCAACCCAAAAGTTCTCCAAAGCTCTCCAGCTTCTCACATCCATGTCTTCTTCCTTTGTCCTTCCAAACACCAACTGTTGTTCAAACACATGTGTCTCCAAAAACCCTTTCCAAGCCCCTCCCACCCATTTCCTGCTTCCTGATCAATGGAGGGGGAGGGAGGGGGATGAAAGAATTGGGAAACACAATTCTGCATATATATACCACATTAAGTACACACACATATATATATATATATATATTACCTTTCTCCGTTTGAGGTCCTTCAGGCCAGTAAAAGTACTTCACACAGGTATATACTTAAACAAAGATAAAGTTTACTTATAAAAGATAATAAGCAGGTTAAGACAATTATGCATATATATTCAAATGACTCTGCAGGGCCCTGCAAGAGTCAATACTATGTAAAAGATAAAAGTTCTATACTGTACTAATGTCTATTTCCTATAGATAACAATCTTATGCTCGCGAGCTCCCCCTAGCGGGCAATACCATCCCGTGTCCCATCAAAGTTAGTTCCTGTCAGGCCTGACACAGATTATTGTACTAGTTCCTTTAACTACTTGCTTACTGGGCACTTAAACCCCCTTCCTGCCCAGGCCAATTTTCAGCTTTCAGCGCGGTCACGATTTGAATGACAATTGCGCGGTCGTGCGATGTAACTCCCAAACAAAATTGACAACCTTTTTTTCCCACAAATAGAGCTTTCTTTTGGTGGTATTTGATCACCTCTGTGGTTTTAATTTTTTGCGCTATAAACAAAAAAAGAGCGACGATTTTGAAAAAAACTGAATATTTTTTATTTTTTGCTATAATAAATATCCCATTTTTTTTTTTTTTTTTATATTTTTTTCCTTAGTTTAGTCCGATACGTATTCTTCCACATATTTTTGGTAAAAAAAATCGCAATAAGCATTTATTGATTGGTTTGCGCAAAAGTTATAGCGTCTACAAAATAGGGGATAGTTTTATTTGCATTTTTATTAATATTTTTTTTTTACTAGTTATGGCGGCGATCAGCGATTTTTATTGTGACTGCGACATTATGGCGGACACATCGGACACTTTTGACACCATTTTGGGACCATTGTCATTTTTACAGCGACCAGTGCTATAAAAATGCACTAGTTACTGTAAAAATGACAATGGCAGGGAAGGGGTTAACACTAGGGGGCGAGTAAGGGGTTAAATGTGTGCCCTGGGAGTGATTACTACTGTGTGGGGGGAGGGGACTGACTGGGGGAGGTGACCGATCTGTGTCCCTATGTACAAGGGACACAGCATCGGTCCCCTCTCCCTGACAGGACATGGATCTCTGTGTTTACACACAGAGATCCATGTCCCTGCTCTGTGTACACGCCGATCGCGGGTACCTGGCGGACATCGCGGCCGCCAGGCACGCGTATCGGCATCTCAGTGATGCGCCGGGCGCGCGCGTGCCGCTGGCGGCGCTCGTGCGCCCCCCAGTGGCCGAAATAGACGAGGACGTCTATTGACGTCCTCCCGGATTTTCAGATCCACATTGTGGCCGTCATTTGTCAATGGCCCGGATCTGAAGCGGTTAAAGTGGGAGTCTTCACTAGCAAAACGTTGGTACACTTTATAATTGTAATCCACAGGAGATTAAAAATGAGAACTAAGCTCCCGCAATGCTTTTGGAAGCGAAACTAACAGTCAGTATAACATCAACTTTAACTACACAGCTACCCCGCGCTGCGATACGTTCTGGTGTACGTGTAGCTCACTACTCGGTGGTGGTGGGCCTTCAAGAGTCACAGGCCTAACAACAGCTGTAGATTCTGGGCAGGTGCCCGCTCACCCAAATAGGCCTAGTCTGCCTGGCACACTCCACGATCGGTACCTCGATCCCCGAACTCTTCTCAACGCACAGCCTCTGGTCCCCCTCACAGCATCTGGGGATGTCGGTTGGCTGGCGACTATGGTCCGATAGTAACGCGGGCTGGTCACACTAGAAGAGATCCCTCTCTGGCTTGGTGATCCTCTGCAAAGTTGTAGGCCCAGGCTTTGGGCCTAGTCGCTATGGCAGCAGGCCTCACACAAACTTCCTGCTTTGTTGATCGCGGAGTCCAGAGAGACCGAGCGCAGCCCCGCCTCTCCTTTAAGTAGCCTCCCCAATAGGCTGTGCGGGGGTTGTAATGCATTCTGGGAGTACAGCTGCATTGTGTGTACCTTAGTCTATTAGGTATCCATGGCAACGGAGTCTCTATCTCTCCCTGTACCATAAGTTCCCAATACATCACTGAATATAAGTAAACAAACAGTGTATAAGTTTATAACTGGAACTCCGGGGAAGTTTGAGGTGTACACATGTAACAATAGTCTATAACAGTATAACCCCGCTACATACCTAAACTGTATATTATTATTATAAAGTCACTATAGACATTGCCATAGCAACACAGCCGCTGCCATGGGTTCCTGGCTAGGGATGAGCCGAACACCCCCGGGTTCGGTTCGCACCAGAACCTGCGAACGGACCGAAAGTTCGCACGAACGTTAGAACCCTATTAAATACAATGGATGCGAACGTTCGAAATCTAAAGTGCTAATTATAACGACTATTATGCATGTTATTGTCCTAAAAAGGGTTTGGGAACCCGGGTTCTTCACCAGGGGACATGTATCAATGCAAAAAGAAGTTTTAAAAACGTCCGTTTTTCGGGAGCAGTCATTTTAATGATGCATAAAGTGAAAAAAAAAAAGTCAAATATTCCTTTAAATATCGTACCTGGGGGGTGTCTAAAGTATGCCTGTGAAGTGCCACGTGTTTCCCGTGTTTAGAACTGTCCCTGCACAAAATGACATTTCTAAAGAAAAAAAAAGCCATTTAAAACTGCTTGCGGCTTTAATGTAATGTCTGGTCCCGGTAATATGGAAGAAAATCTTTGAGAAAAATGGCATAGCTACCCCATCACCCCCCCCCCCCCCACACCCCAGCCCATTACCAGCCCCTTTGGGTCTTGTATGGATATTAAGGGGAACCCCGCACACAAAATAAAAAATACCCTATATACTCTAAACAGCCGTATACAGGCGGTGCATACAAGACAGGGACTGTAGGTTTGTTCTTATGTAGAATCTGTTTGTAATTTTGAACAGGTACATTGTTTAAGTGTAGCTCCAGCCAAAAAATCTATTTTTAAGCTTTTTGGAAAACATAGGGAAGGGTTATCACCCCTGTAACATTTGTTTTGCTGTCTGTGCCCCTGTTCAGAACATTTCACCTCACTTTCCGTCCCAATGACAAATGTTTTTGAACAGTGGGGTTTTTATTGAAACAAGGATTGGTGATAAAGCATCAGTAGAGGGGAGACACCCTTTTCCCATATTAACTCTTACAGGAGAGAATTTCCCTTCCTAGGGGTAGATTTCCTCTCACTTCCTGTTGTCTCCTTCCGTTTGCAAGTAGGAGTCGTTTGTAAGTTGGATGTTTGAAAGTAGGGGCCTGCCCTATATACTCTGCTGAAATTTGCCCCTTACATGTTGGTGTTGCCACAACACTGTAAGCCCTCACAGTTACTCTTGGTGGGCGCATGAATGGGCCCTGCTGTGAATTATTAGATCAAGAATTGTAATTGCATGCCCCTGTTGAACAGGGGCTGAAAAATTGGGCCTTTGGTGGTGGTGGTGTTGACACAACACTGTAAGCCCTCACAGTTACTCTTGGTGGGCGCAGGAATGGGCCCTGCTGTGAATTATTAGATCAAGAATTGTAATTACATGCCCCTGTTAAACAGGGGCAGAAAAATTGGGCCTTAGGCACTGGTGCCACAACACTGCAACCCCTCACAGATACTGTACTTGGAGCACAGCAATGAGCCCTGTTGCAAAGTATTGCATCAAAAATTGTAATTACACGCCCTTGTTAAACAGGGGCTGAAAAATTGGGCCTTAGGCACTGGTGCTGGTCCCACGACACTGCAACCTCTCCCAGATACTCTAGTTGGAGTGCAGGAATGAGCCCTGCTGCAAAGCATTGCATAAAAAATTGTAATTACATGCCCCTGTTAAACAGGGGCTGAAAAATTGGGCCTTAGGCACTGGTGGCGGCACCCAGAAATGAAAATGTTCTTCCAAGCTATCATCATCAATCGGATCATTGAGGAGGAGGAGGATAGTCAGTCAACATAACAGGACAGTCACTCAGCATCAGCATCAGTCTTGAAGGGATGTGACATTTGAAAATAAATTAGTCTGTTATATCAGCTTCAGGTGTTTGGTAGCTGGTGGTGATCCAAGACTGGTTCATCTTTATGAAGGTCAGTCGATCAACCGAGTCGGTGGACAGGCGCACCCTGTGATCCGTGACAAATCCTCCAGCAGCACTGAATGTGCGTTCTGAAAGAACGCTGGATGCAGGACAGGCCAGTAGCTCAATTGCATACTGTGCAAGCTCTGGCCAGTGATCCATCCTCAAGACCCAGTAAGCCAGAGGATTTTCGGTGGGGAAGGTGTCCAAGTCTGACCTTGCCCCTAGGTATTCCTGCACCATGTATATCAGACACTGGCGATGGTTGCTGGAACCGATCATACCTTGGGGCTGCGGACTAAAGAATTGTCTGAACGCATCGGTCAGACGGCCACCTTCCCCACCGCTCCTTCTTTGACTGACCGAAGCCTCAGCAACTCGTTGTCCAGGACCAGGAGTTTGTAAGCTCCCAGTCTCTGGGAACGTGTTGCACAGACCTTTCTGCAAGGCCTCCCGGAGTTGTCTCATCCTCTGCTCCCTGTGCGACGATAAGATAAGGTCCGCAACCTTACTCTTGTACCGTGGATCAAGGAGAGTGGCCAGCCAGTAATGGTCCCTCTCCTTGATCCGAAGAATACAAAGATCCTTCCGCAGACTTTGCAGGATCAGGGAGGCCATGCAGCGTAGGTTAGCTGAGGCATTCGGTCCGGAGTCCTCTGGGTCACTAAGGACGACATGATCCGCAGCCACCTCCTCCCAGCCACGTACAAGTCCACGGGTTTCTTGGGACTGTAAATCATCCATAAAAGACTGCTGCTGATGATGCTGAGTGCCAGGCTCCACCTCCATGCTGACACAATCATCCTCCTCCTCCTCCTCCTCCTCCTCTTCCTGTGCTATGGGTGGTACGAAAGGAACACTGTCTGGGTAAAGGGGGCCTTGAGAGGCAAGGAAGTCCTCCTCTTCCTGCCTCTGTTCTGCCTCAAGTGCCCTGTCCATTATTCCACGCAGCGTATGTTCCAACAGGTGGACAAGAGGTACAGTGTCACTGATGCATGCACTGTCACTGCTCACCATCCTCGTGGCCTCCTCAAATGGTGCCAGGACAGTGCCCCACTGGCGTGGTGAAAAAAACCTGAGCTCCCCTGACCCTGTCCTGGTGCCGTAGTCGCACAGGTACTCATTGATGGCCCTCTGCTGCATGTGCAGCCGCTGCAACATGGCCAATGTTGAGTTCCACCTGGTGGGCATGTCACATATAAGGCGGTTCTTGGGCAGGTTCAACTCCTTTTGCAGCTCAGCCAGGCGAGCACTGGCATTATAAGATCTGCGGAAATGCACACAGACTTTCCTGGCCTGCCTCAGGACATCCTGTAAGCCCGGGTACGTGCCCAAGAACCGCTGCACCACCAGGTTAAGGATGTGAGCCACACAGGGCACATGGGTCAGTTGTCCCTGTCGGAGGGCAGAGAGGAGGTTGGTGCCATTGTCGCAAACCACCATTCCTGGCTTAAGCTGGCGTGGCGTCAACCACCTCTCGGCCTGCCCCTGCAGAGCAGACAGAACCTCTGCCCAAGTGTGGCTCCTGTCCCCCAAACACACCAGCGCAAGCATGGCATGGCATCTTTTTGCCTGTGTACTTGCGTAGCCCCTTGAACGCCTACGGAGCACCGCTGGTTCTGAGGACAAAGCACAGGAAGAGGCCGTGGAGGAAGAAGAGGAGGGGGTGGAGGAGAGAGGTGTGTCACAACCAGTAGTAGCATTTTGGAGGCGTGGCGGCGGAACAACCTCCAACACTACTGCACCTTGTCCTGCATCCTTCCCAGCTGAGTGACCCAATGGGCCGTGAAAGAAAGGTAACGTCCCTGTCCATGCCTGCTGGACCATGAGTCAGCAGTAATATGCACCTTACCGCTGACCGCCCTGTCCAGCGAGGCCAAGACATTGCCTTCCACATGCCGGCAGAGAGCCGGAATCGCCTTCCGTGAGAAAAAGTGGCGTTTGGGAACCTGCCACTGAGGAACCGCACATTGCACAAACTCACGGAAGGGGGCCGAGTCTACCAACTGAAAAGGCAGCAGTTGAAGCGCTAGCAATTTAGCCAAACTAGCATTCAACCGCTGGGCATGTGGATGGCTGGGAGTGAACTTCTTTCGACGGTCCAGCAGCTGGGGCAGGGAAATTTGCCTGCTAGAATCGGACGTCGGTGTACTGCTAGCAGAGAGCCCGCAAGTACTTGGCTGTGACACACCTAATTCTACACCTTCATTCCTCTCAGTGCAGGTTTCAGAGAGGACTGAAGGTATAGTGGGGTTGGAGATCCCAGCTGATGCGGTGCAAGGAGAGGTCCGCTTTGTTCTTTGGTGTGGGTCTTTAAGGTAGGCTTGCCAACGAGCTGCATGGCAGGTCAACATATGTCTGGTCAAGCATGTGGTGCCCAAGCGGCTGATGTTTTGGCCACGCGATATACGCTTGAGACATATGTTGCAAACAGCAGCTGTGCGATCTGATGCACTCGACTCAAAAAAGGCCCACACCAAAGAACTTTTTGATTAACGGGCAGAGGCAGCGCCCTGCACAGGCGGAGCTCTGCGGTGTGATTCCGTCGGTGTGCTGCCCTTACACTGGCCCCCCAAGGGCATCCTGCCTCGTTGGAGATGTGCCTCCTCCTCATCCTCCTCCTCCTCCTCTCTCCTATTAGGCACCCACGTGGAGTCAGTGACCTCATCATCCCCTCCCTCCTCATCACTGGAGCCAATCTGGCAGTATGCTGCAGCTGCTGGAACATGACTGCCAGATTGGTGTCCTTCTTGAGCATCCCCTCTCTCTGCTCTCACGCTACTGCCTTCCTCTAGCTGGGTATCATCATCTAACCCTTCGAAACGCTGGGCATCCTGCTGGAACATGTACCCAACACTGTGCTCAAACAGTTCGGGGGACTCCTCAGCAGGACATGGTGGGTCTAGGGAAGGAGTGACTGATGATGACATTGATACCAGGGATGAGGACGCTTTGGCAGCTGCTTTGCCAGTACCCTGAGCCTGGGTGAGAGAGGATGAGGGGGATGAGGAGGGCTTGGTCATCCACTCTACCAAGTCTTCGGCATGATGCGGCTCAACAGGTCCAGCTGCCGAAAAGAAGGACAAGCGTGTCCCATGGCCACGTGCTGATGGCGATGCACCGCGTCCACGACCAGCACTGTTGACTCTAGACACAGAGCCTGCTTGCCCTCTTTTATTGGCTCCTGACTGTCTGTCTCTCCTTGTTTGCCTTCCAGACATTCTAATGGCCTGCAGGGAGATGGGAAAACCAGCAATAAGGCCTAGCTTCAGGAGTATATTTTGCAGGAATCACACTACGCCTGCTGTAAGTGCTGCAAATGCCTGTTGGTGTAACACACTAGGAAAACACAGCAATACGGCCTAGCTTCAGGAGTATATTTTGCAGGAATCACACTACGCCTGCTGTAAGTGCTGCAAATGCCTGTTGGTGTAACACACTAGGAAAACACAGCAATACGGCCTAGCCTCAGGAGTATATTTTGCAGGAATCACACTACGCCTGCTGTAAGTGCTGCAAATGCCTGTTGGTGTAACACACTAGGAAAACACAGCAATACGGCCTAGCTTCAGGAGTATATTTTGCAGGAATCACACTACGCCTGCTGTAAGTGCTGCAAATGCCTGTTGGTGTAACACACTAGGAAAACACAGCAATACGGCCTAGCCTCAGGAGTATATTTTGCAGGAATCACACTACGCCTGCTGTAAGTGCTGCAAATGCCTGTTGGTGTAACACACTAGGAAAACACAGCAATACGGCCTAGCTTCAGGAGTATATTTTGCAGGAATCACACTACGCCTGCTGTAAGTGCTGCAAATGCCTGGTAGTGTAACACACCAGGAAAACACAGCAATACGGGCTAGCTTCAGGTGTTTAATGTGCAGGAGGCACACTACATCCATTGTAAATGCTGCAAATGCCTGGTAGTGTAACACACCAGGAAAACACAGCAATACGGGCTACGCTTCAGGTGTTTAATGTGCAGGAGGCACACTACGTCCGCTGTAAGTGCTGCAAATGCCTGGTAGTGTAACACACCAGGAAAACACAGCAATACGGGCTAGCTTCAGGTGTATAATGTGCAGGAGGCACACTACGTCCGCTGTAAGTGCTGCAAATGCCTGGTAGTGTAACACACCAGGAAAACACAGCAATACGGGCTAGCTTCAGGTGTTTAATGTGCAGGAGGCACACTACGTCCACTGTAAGTGCTGCAAATGCCTGGTAGTGTAACACACCAGGAAAACACAGCAATACGGGCTAGCTTCAGGTGTTTAATGTGCAGGAGGCACACTACGTCCACTGTAAGTGCTGCAAATGCCTGGTAGTGTAACACACCAGGAAAACACAGCAATACGGGGTAGCTTCAGGTGTATAATGTGCAGGAGTCACACTACGTCCGCTGTAAGTGCTGCAAATGCCTGGTAGTGTAACACACCAGGAAAACACAGCAATACGGGCTAGCTTCAGGTGTATAATGTGCAGGAGGCTTAGCAACAATGACACTGACACTGTCCCCTGCCTATCCTTCTCTCTCCCTGCACACAAGGTTTAGCAAAGAATATGACACTGACACTCTCCCTGCCTATCCTTCTCTCTCCCTACACACAAGGTTTAGCAAAGAATAAGACACTGACACTCTCCCTGCCTATCCTTCTCTGTCCCTACACACAAGGTTTAGCAAAGAATAGATATGACACTGTCCCTGCCTATCCTTCTCTTTCCCTGCTCCGGAACACACTACACGAGGCCGCCGCGCTGGCGGCCTTTTATAGTGTGGGGCGTGTACTAAACCTCCTCAGCTATAATTGGCCACAGGCATCCTGCCTGTGGCCAATCATTGCTCTCCTCGCTGCCGGTGCTGTGATTGGCCAAGCATGCAGGGTCACAGTGCATGCTTGGCCAATCACAGCGCCGGGATTGCACTGCGATGGCACAGTGTATTGTGGGCCGTTCGCGTCACTCGAATTTGGCGCGAGCGGCCCAAATCGTTCGTTGTTCGCCGAACGAGCGAACAGCCGATGTTCAAGTCGAACGTATGTTCGACTCGAACACCGAGCTCATCCCTATTCCTGGCAAATCCTGCGGTTTTGAAATTTGCAGTCCTGATGAATTTATGTGGAAATGCATAATGCACAATATTGTCTTTGAACCATGGCCAGCAGGCTTTGAAAGGCCAGTAAGGCTTTTGAGTAAGTCAGTCCCCTCACTATAAGGTGACAATATACTAGAAGAATTTGTAGTGAAAGAATAGGGAGATGACAAACTGCATAGGGAGCGATTATGTTCAATTAGGAAACTGTGCTATACTTCCAATTTATAGATCTTTGGTCAAGCAACCCCTTTGTTGTATTTCTGAAGTGTCTGAGGTGCTCATAAAGCAACATTTACTTCATGCTACCAACCTGTCCTGGGAGCTGCCCTTTATATGCAGCATGCTGTTGTATCAATTAAAAGAAAAAAAAAAACAGGCAAGAATAGTGTACGTCTAAACCAGTGTTTCTCAACTCCAGTCCTCAAGGCGCCCCAACAGGTCATGTTTTCAGGATTTCCCTGAGATGAAACAGCTGTGGTAATTACTAAGGCAGTGAAACTGATCAAATCACCTGTGCAAAATAATGGAAAGCCTGAAAACATGACCTGTTGGGGTGCCTTGAGGACTGGAGTTGAGAAACACTGGTCTAAACCACCTCACATTTTAACACTCACATTCCCTGCACCCCCTAACGCTACAGTAAAATACAAGTTAGGCATACATCAGTCAGGCCTTACATAGTTTCATAGTTAGTCAGGTTGAAAAAATAAAAGTCCATCTAGTTCAACCATAAAAAAAATAAAAAATTAAATATCATACAATCCCATATACCCAATCCTATACCCACAGTTAATCCAGAGGAAGACGAAAAACCCCAGCAAAGCATGATCCAATCTGCTACAGCAGGGGAAAAAAATCCTTCCTGATCACAGAGAGGCAATTGGATTTTCCCTGGATCAACTTTACCTAAAAATTTTAGTACCCAGTTATATTATGTACATTTAGGAAAGAATCCATGCCTTTCTTAAAGCTATCTACTGAGCTGGCCAGAACCAGCTCTGGAGGGAGTCTATTACACATTTTCACAGCTCTTACTGTGAAGAAACCTTTCCGTATTTGGAGAGGAAATCTCTTTTCCTCTAGACGTAAAGAGTGCCCCCTTGTCCTCTGTGTTGACCGTAAAGTGAATAACTCAACACCAAGTTCACTATATGGACCCCTTATATATTTGTACATGTTGATCATATCCCCCCTTATTCTCCTCTTCTCAAGAGTGAATAACTTTAGTTTGTCTAATCTTTCCTCATTGCTGAGTTCATCCATGCCTATTATCAGTTTGGTTGCCCTTCTCTGCACTTTATCCAGTTCTCCCGATATCATTTTTGAGAACTGGTGCCCAAAACTGAATTGCATATTCCAGATGAGGTCTAACTAATGATTTGTACAGGGGCAAAATTATATCTATCTCTCTGGAGTCCATACCTCTCTTAATACAAGAAAGGACTTTGCTCGCTTTGGAAACCGCAGCTTGGCATTGCATGCTTATGATCTACCAAAACCCCCAGATCCTTCTCCACTATGGGTTCTCCCAGTTTTACTCCCCCTAGTATATATGATGCATACATATTCTTAGCCTCCAAGTGCATAACTTTACATTTATCCATGACTAAAAGTTTCCTACTGCAGGCCACTTTAAAGTGGATGTAAACCCGATTCATGAAATTTGAGCTGGGCACATATATCTGCAGTGTTTTCTTATCTCTCTGCAAAGCACTATGTCACGTGGCTTTCTCCTTCTCCATTCTTTTGTTATCAGCCTGAGAACGTCTGACAAGTTCTCCGACACATGTGATAAAACCAGCCTGAAATTTGTGTCAGGGAGGGTGCTAGCAATTAGATTAGCAGAAAGCTGCTTTACTAACAGAACATCTCTGAGAATTTCTGCCTATCTGGAGGCCTTTCCTCCAATCAGCTGTCTTGGCTGTATGCCCAGGCTTCACTGCAGTGCTAACCAGGAAGATAAAATCTCCTAAGCTGATCTGAACTTTCCAAAAAATATATAAAGTTGAAGACAGCAGATATGCATGTAAAACTTATGTAGGGAGATTTGTTTCATCCCTGTGTATCATCTGAGGGTGTTCACTTTACTGGGTATATGTGAGGGTTTATATCCACTTTAACACTGATATATTATGTCATCTGCAGTCTGGTAATTGTTGAATTATATCTTTTCTGTACCTTGCGTCTTTACTAGTACATTTCGGCCTAGCCTTGCTTATTAAAACTGTCTTACAGCTGGCAAATCTTTACACTGAGAGTTTGATCGGTGCTGGCATGAGGCAGGACAGTTTTACATTAGTAAAAGCAGGAACATCCTTGAAAAATCAATTCTCCAATCAAATATGCACTGCCAAAATATTCTGACACTAAGGCTGTCTGTGAAAATTGTACTGTTCCATAATACCACATAAAGCGTTAAGACATCACTCAAACCTATATATGTTTTTTATTGTTTTTTCCCATATCAATCTCAATGCCCCATGAAAAAGACCCTCTCCCCACTGTACTGCATTTAAAAAAATTGCCTTTGTACATGGTTCTTTGTACCTTTTTTAACAATAGCTTGGGGTTTAGCCCTAAAAATGCCAAGGATTTAACTATAGGATGAACCCACCCTATAGACTTAACAGGGATTTGTCTCTTGTTCTTGTTTGTTGATTCACCAAATCCTTAGCCAATCGAACTGGTAGATCTGCATATCCCCAGTTTTGACTAGACATCGATTGTTAACCCATGGTCAACAATTCTTGGTAAGAGATTTATTCATTCATGGCCATCTTAGTCCTTAGCTGCAAATTATATATGTAACTGTTCAGTAAAATAATTACAAAAATGGTGTGGCTTAACAATGGCCAAATGTACAGGTGATGATGATTTTATTTCCCCAAAACATTAAGCAAATTCCTCCTTCTAAATTTTCTATTAAGCAAAATTAAAAAGGGAAATAAAGATGTGTAACCTTCTCATTTATCTGGTCTGATGTGTGATGATGTAATTTTCCTTTTTTTCTATTGACTTTCCATTGTAAAGGAGGGTTTTATTATTGTCTTCTCTAACAACCAAGGATGGACTCCAACCTCGTCTTTTTCGTTTTTTCCTATGTTTATTAAAAGGACAGAAAAGGTATTCTGGTGTCATAGTGACAACATCTGTTCATGCTTCTGTCACGCTTAATGCGCATAAGATTGGCAACATGCATTGTATCATTATGGATGACCTGCTTAATAGACAAAAAAATGCTGCATTATAATGCAGCGCACCAAAATGCATGATGTGTGTTTTGTGGTGCCGTGTGTTGGACTCTGCCGTATAGTTCTTTAAAGTAAATGGAACTGCAACTCACCACACATGGTAATGTAAAAGGTTTGATAGTGTGTTACCGCAATGCACGTTTTTGAATGGGCCCTTTCAGATAGTTGCAATAAGGTAAGATGCACACCCCAGTGCATTATATTACAGTGCCATTTATTTTGAAAGGAACACCCACACACTGTACAGTATTGCACAATGAACCGCAGCACACCATTACGTATATGGTGTGTGTTGCTGACTGTGTATTGTGGAAACAAATACAAAGTCCTGTATTAAAAAAGTGCATGTCAGATTTTTGGTGTGTGAAGTTGCTCTGTTTACCAATTCAAAATCACTAGACTGCCTTACCGCAGCTCACTAACATGGTAGTGTGAAGGTTCCCTACACTTTTTTTTGCCACATTTATGGTTTGTTCATGCGCATACTTGGGCTATAGAATGATGTATCATTATGTCCCTGTCTGAAATAATAAAACCAATGTGAAATGAGATTTCTGAGTGTCCTGCTGTTTTAGATAATGGAAATTACATTAATATAGACAGCACTTAGTGTGATAGCCATTTTGCATTCAATGTCTTTGTGTACTTAAGATTATCACAAGAGCAAAATTGTGTTTTATCTATACTATAATTGTCTTGGTTTGATTTCTTTATCTCTTGACATGTTTTGTTTTTCCTATTTAATCCCTTTATTTGTTTTGCTTATTGAGAAATTAATCAAAATGTTGTAATTGATGCATAACTGTTAATTTCACTCCTGGTTTATTAAAACGTAAGGGTTGATTACTGATAACATCCCACATGGTGGCTTGGGATAATTAAAAATTGTCAGAGCAACAAACAGATACAATATTTTTATGTTGTATGTTTCATGGCCGTTGCTTATGTATTTATTTTCCGTCTCTAATTGAATTAGTTAAAAATTGTAAAGAAAATAGAAAGTAAAAAATTAGGGAGTGTAAATACTATAAAGGAAATGCCTATATCTTCTAAATAATGTGCAGAAGAGGTTAAATATAATAATTGTATATAGGCCATACTTTGACAAACTGAATAAGTTAACTCATGTCTTTATTTTACTGGTGAGATTTCCCTGCCATAATTTACAGCTCTCTTCTGGTCTACCTGGTAGTTTTTCCCTTCCTACGCCCTTGTATGTTCCAGCACCAGCAGGTGTGCAGAGCACAGAGCTTACACTTAGATATCTCACCAACACCTCAAGAGATAAATAAGTAATACTAAATTGTCAGGTGGTTAAATGCTCAAGCATCTACTTAGATCTGAAATATCAGTTTTGTGTGGGCTGACATTTTAAGCTACAAAGAAAAAAAATGAGACAAACAGAAAAAAAAAATCTTACTTATGATTAAACCTTTTTTGTTTGATCACATCGAGATGATATGTTTTCTTGTAACACAAAAAGTAATCAATAATGCAAAATGAAAGAAGTTTCACTTGCTTGAGCTTTAAAAAGGGGAGGGCAGATTAGATGGCCATATATGGTCAGTGATATCAATACTATCCCCACCCCTTCCCTTATATGCTGATGACAGCTCAGGGATAACTCATATGTTCCCGGTGATTGATTATTATTTTTTTGGTGAGCCAATCGGCAGCAAGAATCTTTTTTTTTTTTTTAAGATTCTGGGTAATATGTACCCCATACTTATTCACATTAAGGGGCAGTATCTGAGGGCCCCCTTATTATTACAGGAAGCTTTGTATTCTGATAAGCCTCCGGCCCGAGAACTCACACAGCCACAGGACAGGGTTGTGGGGAAGAGGCCCTTGACCTCATTAACATGGATACAAGGTGCTTTGCCAGGGAGGCCCTCTGGAAAAGCACCACCCCCATGTTGAGGGCATATGGCCTGGTATGGTTTTTGGGGGCACACACCCTTCACCCCTTTCCTGGCCAGCAGGCGGCATGCTCAGATAAAGGGTTTGGTATGGATTTCTTTGGGGATCTCATGCATTTCTTTTTGCATAGAACCCACCTTAAATTCAAATTTCATTCACATTCTATGCTTGTAACTGGATTTCTTGGGGACCTCGCACATTTTATTTTTTGCATGAGGTACCACCTTAAAATCCATACCAGACAAAAAGGGTTTGATATGCATTTTGGGAGGGACTCTATTCATTTTTTGTTCATTCTTGCTGTCGGATGTGCTACAGCAAAAGAATACCAGTTCAAATTGCTGGCAAATAAAATTTATTTGTTGAAATATATCACAAATACTCCTCCAAAGTTCCCCCACAATACATACAATACATAACATACCCTTTGGAGGGAAATGTAATTTCCTGGCAATTTAAAACTCTATTTCCTTTTGTTAGCGTCAGTGCTCGCCCCCCTGTGCCACTTTTTGGACACCCCCTTGCTTGTTAGCCTAGGAACTAGGCATTTTTTTAAAATTCTTTATATAAGGTTTTTAGAATACACAAAAAAACAGGTAGGAGCAAAAAGAAAAGATAGATGGCTCAAGTAAATAAAATACTCATACTCAAGCATGCAAAAAAAAATGTAGTTATTGTTTTTGTTGGTTGAACTTGACAGACTTGTTTTTTTGAACCTGGCTTATTATGTAATCTGAACCCCATATAGAAGGCTAATTCTGGCTATTTTCATGGCTAATAGTACCAATGCAATATATATATATATGATTTTATTATTTAAAATTCAGTAACCATACAGCTTTACCAGGCTGCAATTTTAGGAAGCAAAGATGAGGCAGGTTTTATCATAAAAGAGTGTATTATTTCAGAGACAATAGCCAGAAATGCTGTATGTTTACTGGAGTGTAGGTAACAGTGTTGGAAGGCCACAATCTTAGAAGGAGAGATGAGGCGGGTTTTATCATGAAATCAAAATTAGAGTGTAATATTCCAGAGACAATAGTCAGAAATATTATACAGACTTGATGCAGCTTTATTAGTAGCAATTTAAGAGTGAAAGACCAGGCAGGTTTTACCATTAAAACAAAAGATGGAATTATTTCAGAGACAGTAGGTAAAAACTTTATACAAACTCAAAGTACAGTATGCAAGAAGTTATACTAGGCCACCGTTTTAGAAACAAGGCAGATTTTATTGTGAAATAAAATTCAGAGTGTATTATTTCAGAGACAGTAGGCAGGGATTTTGTGCAGACTCAATGCACATTATGTAAACAGGTTTGCTAGACCACAAGTTAGTAGAGGGAGATCAGGCAGGTGTTTTTCATGAAGTAAAACTAAGCATTTACACACTATGCAAGCAGATTCACTAAGCCACAATTTAAGAGAGAGAAGCTAGAAAGCTTTTACAATAAAATTAAAATCAGATTTTCTTATAAACTGATGGCGACCTCTCTCTCCTACACCTCTAGCTCTCTTATTGTTCAGATACTCATCGGACTTCATCTCCTGGGCAGAGGACGACCTAGGCAACACCACCCTATGACCATGTTCGAGCGATTCCTGTTCCTAATCTTTCTGCTTTCCCTGCTCTATCTTAACTCCTTCTCTTCTATGTATAAGTATTCATTAAGCACTTACTCCTGATGCAAAGTATGATTCTCACAGCTAACTCCTCAACAGCATAGCAGGTTTTTAGAATAAGTTTTATTGTAATACATGATGTTTACATGTAATCTTGTCCCTTGAAATGTTATGCCTCAACATGCTCCAACTGCTGTTTTTTTACGCATAATGAACACAATACAACACTACATTTTTGAAACCTCCCGATACATACGTTTTATTATCATTACTTAATACTGTTAATGATGTTTTATATGCGGACTGCATTTTCCACCTTGTTTCTTTCAATAAAATAAGATTGAACTAAAAATTAATGTATATTATTTCAGAAACCAGACCGAAATAGCCATAAATATTGCACAGTCACTGCACAGCATGTAACCAGTTTGACTGGGCTTCAATTGAAGAGAGAGAGAGACAAGGCAGGGGTTATTGTGCAATACATTTTAGAGTGTATTATTTCAGAGATACATACAAGCTGCAGACACATTATGTTTTGCACATTTATAGATCACAAACTTTGGATGTGACCACAAGATTTACCCTGCAAATACCATTATGCATTTTCCAGCTGTAGCTTCTGAAAAATTATGTGTGGCATCTTTACAGTGCTGAAGTACTGGAAAGAGCAGGAAAGGCCACAGGAGCTGGTGGTAGGCTAGCAGAGGTTACAATAATTGGTATTAGTAGCAGGCCAGCATAGTTGTGGCAAAATCTAATAATGATGGCAGGAGATGGTAATGCTGGACAGCCAGCAGAAGTGAAAAGAGCTAATAATAGTGGCAGGTGCTGTTAACTGTGGTAGACCAGCAGTGGCGGGAGATGGTAAGGATGGCAGGCCAGCTGAGGTGGTAGTAGCTGGCAGTAGCTGGCAGTGGTGGAATGCCAGCAGTGGTGGCAGGACATGATAATAGTGGAAGGCCAGTAAAGATGGCAAAAGCTAGGTGACAGACCAACAGAGAGGGCAGAAGTTGTGCAGCGATGGCAAGAGCTGATAAGGGTGGCAGATTGTTGTACAAAGTAAAATATTGGTATTACCATCACCTGCATGTATTTTTCAACTATTGCTGATCCAGGATTAGTTATTTTTTTAAGAAAGTGAGCCACTCAACATTGTCAGGTAACAGATTGATTTGTCTCTGTAGCACAAAACTGCCTGCTGTGCTAAATGCCCTCTCAGACAGCACACTGGCCTCAGGTGCTTACTGTGCAATAAAGCACATGGTGAGCAGGGATGAGCCGAACACCCCCCTGTTCGGTTCGCACCAGAACCTGCGAACAGACAAAATGTTCGTGTAAACTTTAGAACCCTATTAAATACAATGGACTCGAACGTTCGAAATCTAAAGTGTTAATTATAAAGGCTAATATGCAAGTTATTGTCCTAAAAAGTGTTTGGGGACCTGGGTCCTGCCCCAGGGGACATGTATCAATGCAAAAAGAAGTTTTAAAAACGGCCGTTTTTTCGGGAGCAGTGATTTTAATAATGCTTAAAATGAAAAAATAAAAGTGAAATATTCCTTTAAATTTCGTACCTGGGGGGTGTGTATGATATGCATGTGAAGTGGCGCATGTTTCCCGTGCTTAGAACTGTCCCTGCAAAAAATGACATTTTTGAAAGAAAAAAATGCATTTAAAACTGACTCGCGGCTATTAATGAATTGTCGGCTCCCGGCAATACATTCAAAAGTCATTGATAAAAAAAATTAAAAAAAAAGCGTGGGGGTTCCCCAGAATTCAATTACCAGGCCCTTCAGGTCTGGAATGGATATTAAGGGGAACCCTGCCGCAAATTTTAAAAAAAATTGACATGGGGTCCCCCCAAATATCCATTCCAGGCCCTTCAGATCTGGCATGGATTTTAAGGGGAACTCCACCCCAAATTTAAAAAAAAATGGCGTGGAGTCCCCCTAAAAATCCATACCAGACCCCTTATCCGAGCACGCAACCTGGCCGGTCGCAGGGGAAAAGGGGGGGACGAGAGAGCGCCCCCCCTCCCTCCTGAACCGTACCAGGCCACATGCCCTCAACATGGGGAGGATGTCCCCATGTTGATGGGGACAAGGGCCTCATCCCCACAACCCTTGCCCGGTGGTTGTGGGGGTCTGCGGGCGGGGGGCTTATTGGAATCTGGAAGACCCCTTTAACAAAGGGGACCCCCAGATCCCGGCCCCCCCCTATGTGAATTGGTAAGGGGTACATTGTACCCCTACCATTTCACGAAGAAAGCGTAAAAAAATGTTTAAAAAAACACACAAACACCTTGAAAAAGTCCTTTATTTAAAAAAAAAAAAAAAAACATTCCAGCGGTGAAATCCAGTGTCCCGCGGCGATCCCGATGTCCAGCGCTGTCCTTCATTGGTTGTGCCTGAGCCGAGCTGATGGGGAACTCCCTCTCCAGTATTTTAAATGTATAGACCCGCCCCTTCTAAAGTTCCCCATCAGGTCCGCTCAGCGGACCAGATGCGGAACATGAGAAGGGGCGGGTCTATACATGTATTACCAAAGTGAGAGCAGTTCCCCATCAGGTCCGCCCCCTCGGTATGTCGGACCCGACTACGTCATTGGCTTGAGCGGGGAACTTCCTTCACTGTGTAATTTAAATTTACATAGTGAAGGAAGTTCCCCGCTCAAGCCAATGACGTAGGTGGGTCCGACATACCGAGGGGGCGGACCTGATGGGGAACTGCTCTCACTTTGGTAATACATGTATAGACCCGCCCCTTCTCATGTTCCGCATCTGGTCCGCTGAGCGGACCTGATGGGGAACTTTAGAAGGGGCGGGTCTATACATTTAAAATACTGAGAGGGAGTTCCCCATCAGGTCCGCTCAGGCACAACCAATGAAGGACAGCGCTGGACATCGGGATCGCCGCGGGACACTGGATTTCACCGCTGGAATGTTTTTTTTTTAAAATAAAGGACTTTTTCAAGGTGTTTGTGTGTTTTTTTAAACATTTTTTTACGCTTTCTTCGTGAAATGGTAGGGGTACAATGTACCCCTTACCAATTCACATAGGGGGGGGGGCGGGATCTGGGGGTCCCCTTTGTTAAAGGGGTCTTCCAGATTCCGATAAGCCCCCCGCCCGCAGACCCCCACAACCACCGGGCAAGGTTTGTGGGGATGAGGCCCTTGTCCCCATCAACATGGGGACATCCTCCCCATGTTGAGGGCATGTGGCTTGGTACGGTTCAGGAGGGAGGGGGGGCCGCTCTCTCGTCCCCCCCTTTTCCCCTGCGGCCGGCCAGGTTGCGTGCTCGGATAAGGGGTCTGGTATGGATTTTTAGGGGGACTCCACGCCATTTTTTTTTTAAATTTGGGGTGGAGTTCCCCTTAAAATCCATGCCAGATCTGTAGGGCCTGGAATGGATATTTGGGGGAACCCCACGTCAATTTTTTTTTAAATTTGCGGCGGGGTTCCCCTTAATATCCATTCCAGACCTGAAGGGCCTGGTAATTGAATTCTGGGGAACCCCCACGCTTTTTTTTTTTTTTTTTTTTTTATCAATGACTTTTGTATGTATTGCCGGGAGCCGACAATTCATTAATAGCCGCGAGTCAGTTTTAAATGCATTTTTTTCTTTCAAAAATGACATTTTTTGCAGGGACAGTTCTAAGCACGGGAAACATGCGTCACTTTACATGCATATCACACACACCCCCCAGGTACGAAATTTAAAGGAATATTTCACTTTTATTTTTTCATTTTAAGCATTATTAAAATCACTGCTCCCGAAAAAACGGCCGTTTTTAAAACTTCTTTTTGCATTGATACATGTCCCCTGGGGCAGGGCCCCGGTCCCCAAACACTTTTTAGGACAATAACTTGCATATAAGCCTTTATAATTAGCACTTTAGATTTCTCCCATAGATTTTTCGAATTTGCCGCAAACACCCCAATTTGTTCGCTGTTCGGCGAACGGGCGAACAGGCAATGTTCGAGTCGAACATGAGTTCGACTCGAACTCGAAGCTCATCCCTAATGGTGAGTAGGTGTTTCACATATTCGGAATCAATAGCTACTAATGTGGTGAATTCACACTCCTCAGAGCCTGTCCTTGATTCATACTTTCTCCTGTAGCATGGCCAACCTTAAGTTTCTGTGCATGGATGTAATGCACATAATGCACATAAGGCAGTAGGCAGGCATTTAGTGTTGCTGCTGCATTTTGGGCAGGTGATCAGTTGCTGGGTATGCACACTTTTCTGGCATGCCACAGGACATCCTGAAAGCCAGGTTACCTAAGCAGAAACTACTGCGCCACCAGGTTAAAGACACATACCTGACAAAGGGTGGACAGCTGGTTGATGCTGCTGCCACACATGACCTAACCTGGCACATGTTGATGTAGGGTCTGCCACCTCCCGCGCCCCCCCTTAAAAGTTGCCAGAATCTATTGCCCAGTGTGGCTCCCGTGCTCCAAGCATACCAGCTGCTAAACAGCAAAAGCAATGCTGGGGGGGAGGTTTGGTTTTGAGAAGTTATGATGAAGCCCTCTACAGGTCCTTCTCAAAAAATTAGCATATTGTGATAAAGTTTATTATTTTCTGTAATGTACTGATAAACATTAGACTTTCATATATTTTAGATTCATTACACACAACTGAAGTAGTTCAAGCCTTTTCTTGTTTTAATATTGATGATTTTGGCATACAGCTCATGAAAACCCAAAAATCCTATCTCAAAAAATTAGCATATTTCATCCGACCAATAAAAGAAAAGTGTTTTTAATACAAAAAAAGTCAACCTTTAAATAATTATGTTCAGTTATGCACTCAATACTTGGTCGGGAATCCTTTTGCAGAAATGACTGCTTCAATGCGGCGTGGCATGGAGGCAACCAGCCTGTGGCACTGCTGAGGTGTTATGGAGGCCCAGGATGCTTCGATAGCGGCCTTAAGCTCATCCAGAGTGTTGGGTCTTGCGTCTCTCAACTTTCTCTTCCCAATATCCCACAGATTCTCTATGGGGTTCAGGTCAGGAGAGTTGGCAGGCCAATTGAGCACAGTAATACCATGGTCAGTAAACCATTTACCAGTGGTTTTGGCACTGTGAGCAGGTGCCAGGTCGTGCTGAAAAATGAAATCTTCATCTCCATAAAGCTTTTCAGCAGATGGAAGCATGAAGTGCTCCAAAATCTCCTGATAGCTAGCTGCATTGACCCTGCCCTTGATAAAACACAGTGGACCAACACCAGCAGCTGACATGGCACCCCAGACCATCACTGACTGTGGGTACTTGACACTGGACTTCAGGCATTTTGGCATTTCCCTCTCCCCAGTCTTCCTCCAGACTCTGGCACCTTGATTTCCGAATGACATGCAAAATTTGCTTTCATACGAAAAAAGTACTTTGGACCACTGAGCAACAGTCCAGTGCTGCTTCTCTGTAGCCCAGGTCAGGCGCTTCTGCCGCTGTTTCTGGTTCAAAAGTGGCTTGACCTGGGGAATGCGGCACCTGTAGCCCATTTCCTGCACACGCCTGTTCACGGTGGCTCTGGATGTTTCTACTCCAGACTCAGTCCACTGCTTCCGCAGGTCCTCCAAGGTCTGGAATCGGTCCTTCTCCACAATCTTCTTCAGGGTCCGGTCACCTCTTCTCATTGTGCAGCGTTTTCTGCCACACTTTTTCCTTCCCACAGACTTCCCACTGAGGTGCCTTGATACAGAACTCTGGGAACAGCCTATTCGTTCAGAAATTTCTTTCTGTGTCTTACCCTCTTGCTTGAGGGTGTCAATGATGGCCTTCTGGACAGCAGTCAGGTCGGCAGTCTTACCCATGATTGCGGTTTTGAGTAATGAACCAGGCTGGGAGTTTTTAAAAGCCTCAGGAATCTTTTGCAGGTGTTTAGAGTTAATTAGTTGATTCAGATGATTAGATTAATAGCTTGTTTAGAGAACCTTTTCATGATATGCTAATTTTTTGAGATAGGAATTTTGGGTTGTCATGAGCTGTATGCCAAAATCATCAATATTAAAACAAGAAAAGGCTTGAACTACTTCAGTTGTGTGTAATGAATCTAAAATATATGAAAGTCTAATGTTTATCAGTACATTACAGAAAATAATGAACTTTATCACAATATGCAAATTTTTTGAGAAGGACCTGTAGTAGGAGCAGTAGGGGTGACTGTGCAGGGTTATAAACACCAACAGTCCCAGTGGTGTGCTCGGCTCTGCATCTATCCCATCAAACAGTAAAATTACCCATTAGGCCATAAATTAGACTTAACGCAGAGTTCCACCCAAAAGTAGAACCTCCACTTATTTGCTTCCTCCTCCCCTCTGGTGCCACATTTGGAACCTTTCAGGGGGGAGGAGGGAATAGGGACCACCGCCGGACCAATTAGAAAAATCAGCGGGCTTTGTGCATGCACAATGAGGAATCCGGTTTCCCAGTTTCCCTTAGTTGATATGGCGGCGGCAGTAACTGACAGCTGATTCAAAAATCGTCCGGGGTGCCTAAATCGTGGCTCCCTGGACAGGTAAGTGTCCATATATTAATGGGATCTCCCATCCTGGGTGGACGTCATATGACGTCCTCGGCTTTGTAGGGGGATATCTGAATGATGCCTGCAGCTAGAGGCATCATTCAGATATCCTTTTGAAGTGCTGGCGATTCTGTGCACCATAAGATCGATCATAGCGGCGGTTCCGCCGCTTGATCGTTCTTATAGGCGGCGGGAGGGGACACCCCCCCTCCCGCCGCCATCCGGTGCTTCTCCGGGCTCCCCCGTGCGATCGGGGACCCGGAGCGAATCTTCCGGCGTCGTTGGTGGGGTCACGTGATGAGCATAGAGATGACTGGTGACCAGATGGTCACCAGTCATCTCTATGATCGTCGGAGGCCCGGGCGCGATGTGATGACGTCACGCCCGGGTCTCAAATGTAAACAAAGCCGCCATTGCGGCTGTAAGTATGAGATCAGTGAAAAAAAATTCACTGATCTCATACTTTCCAGCTTGGAGGAGAGATGTGGGGTCTTATTGACCCCGCATCTCTCAATAAAGAGAACCTGTCACACACATTCCTATTACAAGGGATGTTTACATTCCTTGTAATAGGAATAAAAGTGATCAAAAAAAAAAAAGTAAAATCATTGTAAAAAAATAAATAAGTAAAAAAAAATAAAAATAATAAAAATAAAAAATTAAAACGCCCCTGTCCCCGGTAGCTCGCGATCAGAAGCGAATGCACACGTAAGTCACCCACATATGTAAACGCCGTTCAAACCACGCATGTGAGGTATCGCGTTAGAGCGCGTGCAACAATTCTAGTACTAGACCTCCTCTGTAATTCTAACCTGGTAACCTGTAAAAAAAATTAAAGCGTCGCCTATGGAGATTTTTAAGTACCGAAGTTTGGCGCCATTCCATGAGTGTGCGCAATTTTAAAGTGTGACATGTTAGGTATCTATTTACTCGGCGTAACATTATCTTTCATATTTTCCCAAAAAATTGGGCTAACTTTACTGTTTTGTTATTTTTTAATTCATGAAACCATTTTTTTTTTTTAAAAAGGCGTTTGAAAAATTATTGCGCAAATATTGTGCAAGAAAAAATGTTGCAATGACCGTCATTTTATTCCCTAGGGTGTCTGCTAAAAAAACATATATAATGTTTGGGGGTTCTGAGTAATTTTCTAGCAAAAGAATGATGATTTGTACATGTAGGAGAGAAGTGCCAAAATAGGCCCGGTATTGAATAGGTACAAAATGCCCTGTATTGAAGTGGTTAATGTACCTGCCCATGTACGCTGAATATCTTGTTTGTGTCCATGTGGACCCTGTCACTGATTGTGTGGTCCAGAAATTTAGAAACAGAACTTCCAGATGCTGGTGGAGGATAGGTATGGACTTCTCATAAAAAAAAAAATGTATGTAAGTACCTGCCAATGTTGTGCACCACAGGTCACAGAGGTGGCTGACTCCACAAGATGGAATGGGAGCAGCTGTAAAGCCAGCAAAATTTCCAAGCTGGCATTGAGACACTGGACATTGGGTTGATTCTGTTACATTTTTTTTTAGACTCTAGCAGCTGTGACAAACCTGCCTGGTCAAGGATGATGCTGGAGATGTCAGTTCTATATGGTAGTTGGACAAGAAGGTCCAGTTTTATCTCAACTGTGCAATACAAAACTCATGACCACTTACAGTACATCAGTTTCTTCTTTTTTTGCTGCTCATTCTCTAGCATTAGCCAGCATCCTCCACTTCCCTAATGTTCTTAAAACACAAAAAAACTTATTTTGAGGATTTTCAGATTCGTTAGGGGAAAGTTAAATTTCCATTTTTGATTTGCTTGCTCTGTTGAATAATTCTGAGAAACCTTTGGTTAAGATTTGGAAAAAGTAATACTGTAATGCTTTTAAAAAAATTATACCTGAAACATTGTGCTACAGGATTTTTTAAAGTGTGGAAAATTTGACCCTTAAGACACATTAATACAGTTTTGGTGTTTTGTTTCATGCAAGCGTGACATGGCTGATTTAAATTCATAAAATACCATACCAATAATGTTCCTTTTTAATGCCACAAAGCATTGTGCTGTGCCTGCATAAAAATGTAATGTTGAGCAGGGATCAGCCATAGATTCCTTAATTACTCATATGCTTCTACCGTGTTTGATATCTTTCATAATAACATTAATTTGTTAGTATGTGAAGTGACAGTAGCCATTATAAGTGAAATGCATCATACAAATGACTCCGCTGAGTGAATTTAAACATGTCTTTGTTAATAAGTCATCTTGGTCTCCTTACTGCAGAGTCAATATTTTAGTCTATGGTGTCATTAAGAGAACATGGCCAATTTAATTCCCGTTCTTCAGCTTGAAAGTATACAGTTTTCTGTGGACATTCCTACTTGAAAACATTATTGATTTTAAGTAGAACATGTGAATATTGAATTCTAAATATTTTTTTTTCAAGTATGCAGCATGCACACTGTGCCTAAGCATTTATACATAAATGACTTATAGGCATCTGAAATCAGTACAAAAAAAATCAAACACCAAGAACAGTAGGAAATATGATGTCCATCTCACACTCAGATGTGTGTTCTCTCCAGCATGGGCTTTCAGTGCAATCCAGCCTGTAATTAGATTGTGAAGAAGCAGCAACAAAAAAGTCAGACTCGTGCTGTGCATGGAACATCAAGATGCTAGAATTAGGACACACTAAGGTACTATTTAAAATTAAATGTAAGTTTTTTTCACAGGAATACATGGCTGTATTAAAATATAATTAAGATATAAATATGTATAAATATTAGGGTTGTCCCGATACCACTCTTTTAAGACCGAGTACAAGTGCCGATACTTTTTTTCAAGTACTCGCCGATACCGAATACCGTTACTTTTTTTTAATGTCATGTGACAGTGGCACATGTGTCAGTATTTTTTTTATTTTTATTTTTTACTATTTTTTGTTATGTTTTATTTTACAATGCTTTCTGGGGGGGGGGGGGTGGATGATGTCAGTGTTTTTATTTTTATTTTTATTATTTTTTACAATTTTTTTTTTATCATTTATTGAAATTTATCTGACATCTCCCCTTTGAGACAGAGAAAGGGACTAGGGACACAGATTCTCCAGTCCCTTTCTCAGCTGCACTGAAAATTAATGGAGAGGAGACAACGGCTCCTCTCCATTCATAAACTCAAGCATCGAAAACACAGGTTACAATGTTTCAGTTATATGAATGGACAGAGTCAGTGATCACTGACTCCGTTCATTCGGAAAAGGTAGGAGCCGGGTTTAGCGGCTCCTACCTCCGCTCTCCATCCTGACTGAAGGGAGCGGAGGAGGATATCGAGGGTGACACGGAGAGCAGAGGGGGACATAAAGGGTGACACGGAGCGGAGGACAGCAGCAGCGCGGAGGGGGAGAGCCAAATAATGGAGGGGGGACACGGAGCGCGGAGGGGGAGAGCCGAATAATGGAGGGGGGACACGGAGCGCGGAGGGGGAGAGCCGAATAATGGAGGGGGGACACGGAGCGCGGAGGGGGAGAGACGAATAATGGAGGGGGGACACGGAGCATGGAGGGGGAGAGCCGAATAATGGAGGGGGACACTGAGCGCGGAGGGGGAGAGCCGAATAATGGAGGGGGGACACGGAGCGCGGAGGGGGAGAGCAGCACGGATGGGGGAACTGGAGGAAGATACAGGGACAGTCAGCGGTGATCGGTGAGGCTTTGGGGGGAAATACAAGCACCAATAGATTTCACTAAAACAGCTGAAAAGAGGGGGGGGTCGGGGGAGAAACTGTCCGGCTGTATTGAAATCTATACAGGGAGATCGATGCTTGTAACTCCCCCCGCCGCACCGATCATCCCTGACTGCCCAGGTATCGGGTGAAGCATCGGAGCATTTTCCCCGGGGAAATGCTTGGTATCGGTACCGATACCGATACTAGTATCGGTATCGGGACAACCCTAATAAATATGATATTTAATATCCACCTAAATTTGCATTGATTATCTTGCTATAAGCCTAACCCTGACCAAGAAATGCTTTGATTTTCAACTAATACTTGCTTTCAATGGGAGGTATCAAAGCATCTAGATTGGCAGAGATAGTCAAAATCTATCAATTCTTTATTGTATATCTATATTAAACAGGTTCTTGCAGCTTGTATATAATTGTGGCATAATATAATTTAACACCTGAAACAACAATGCAAATGTCACCATTATCTGGTGGTTAGTTATTTGTTTTTTACAAATGATTTTTATTGAGGCAAATTAAATATATAGTCACATGACAGTACATAACATAAAATTAACTTCGCAAGGACATTTATGAAAATCAAAATTAAAAACAAAAATTCTGAAGTATACAAAAAAGTCATTAGAAAATACTGATCGTTAATATCTGATATAACAGACCTTACACCTACGTCATTGGCTGAGTGGACCTGATGGGGAACGTGAGAAGGGGCGGGTTTATTCATTTTTTACACTGCGGAGGAAGTTCCCCATCAGGTCCGCTCAGCCAATGACGTAGGCGGGGTCTGAGATACGAGTGCGGCCCCGCCACCTCGTACCTCAGAACTCACCTACGAAATTGGCTGAGCAGATCTGATGGGGAACTTCCTCCGCAGTGTAGGTCCGCTCAGCCAATGACGTTTCGTGTGGAGTGGAGACTGCAGCGCTGGACATCAGATCGCCGCGGGACACTGGATTACATCGCTGGAATGGGTTATTTATTTTAATTTTTTTTATTTTGAATAAAGGACTTTTCCAAGGTGTCTGTGTGTTTTTTTAATATTTTTTTTACACTTTCTTTGTGAAATGGTAGGGGTACAATGTACCCCTTACCAATTCACATAGGGGGGGTGGGATCTGGGGTCCCCTTTGTTAAAGGGGTCTTCCAGATTCTGATAAGCCCCCTGCCCGCAGACCCCCACAACCACCGGGCAAGGGTTGTGGGGATGAGGCCCTTGTCCCCATCAACATGGGGACATCCTCCCCATGTTGAGGGCATGTGGCCTGGTGTGGTTCAGGAGGGAGGGCGCTCTCTCGTCCCCCCTCTTTTCCTGTGGCCTGTCAGGTTGCGTGCTCCAATAAAGGGTCTGGTATGGATTTTTGGGGGAACTCCACGCCATTTTTTTAAAAAATTTGGGGTGGAGTTCCCCTTAATATCCATACCAGACCTGAAGGGCCTGGTAATTGAATTTGGGGGGACCCCCACGCATTTGTTTTTTTTTTATCAATGACTTTTCTCTATATTGCCAGGAGCAAGTGCTTATAAATGACAAAGCAAGGGAAACAAGTGCTGCTTTACAGGCATGCTATACATCCCCCCCAGGTACGAAATTTAAAATAATATTTCACTTTTATTGCTTCACTTTAAGCATTATTAAAATCACTGCTCCCGGAAAAATGGCAGTTTTTAAAACTTTTTTTTGCATTGATACATGTCCCCTGGGGCAGGACCCGGGTCCCCAAACCCTTTTTAGGACAATAACTTGCATATTAGCCTTTATAATTAGCACTTTTGATTTTGAACGTTCAAGTCCATTGTATTTAATAGGGTTCTAAAGTTCACGCAAACTTTAGGTCTGTTTGCAGGTTCTGGTGCGAACCGAACAGGGGGGGTGTTCGGCTCATCCCTAGTGCTGGCAATGCATAAAGCAAAAATTGGAAGAAAGTATTTGGGCAGCTGCATTTCAAAAAAAAACTTTTGGTTGCCTTTATTAATAAAAAATAGAATAAAAGCACTACAAACCACAGCATGAGTAGGACACACAGCCAACGCGTTTCACACTAATGCTTAGTGCTTAGTCATAGCTGACTAAGCACTAAGCATTAGTGCGAAACGTGTCGGCTGTGTGTCCTACTCATGCTGTGGTTTGTAGTGCTTTTATCCTATTTTTTTATTAATAAAGGCAACCAAAAGGTTTTTTTTGGAGTGCCGCTGTCCAAATACTTTCTTCCAAGACCCATTGAGACCGTGAGCTGTTAACTGGTACCTGATATCGCCGAGGTGATGGCAGACACCTTCTTCCACACTGGGGAAAGCAGCTCGCAATCCCAAAATATGTGTTTAAAGGTACCTGGGAGTTGGCAGCCCCTGAAGCACAGCCCAGAAGTCCCGGGAAACATTGCCTGGAGTCTGGAAGGCGTGTAATACCATCTAGTTAATACCTTATAGGCTGTTTCTCTAACTGTCAAGGATTTTGTAGCTTTACGCAAGTTATCCAACATTGTGTCCCAATCTTCTGGGGCAAACTGCTCATCACAGTCAGTCTCCCATTTAGTTTTAGATGGAGGCTCCCCTGAGAGAACTGAAATAAGGCCCTTGCCTCTGGGGAAGTCACGGCAGATCCTTTCGAAGGCTGAAGGTGGGGAGGATGGGGTAAGAGCAAAGTGGGAGATATAAAAGTGTCTTATTTGTATATAGCGATAGTGCGCTATAAGTGGGATGTGCTTTTGTGTGCGGAGGAGATCAAACGTGGCGAATGTATCACCTAGTTGGAGATCACCTAATGTGACCAGGGAGTTCGATATCCACCATGAGAAACTATCTGGGTGTTCAAATGCTGTGGCAAATAAGGGTTCTCCTAAAAAGGATGAAATTTGGGGTGCAGATGACCGAAGGCTAAGTTTACCTTTATAACGATTCCAAAGGATGAGAGAGTGGGTCACTATGGAGTAAAGGAAGGGAAGTTTGTGTGTAGAGTTGGTGGGTGACCATAATATATAAGGGAGGCAATAAGGCCTAGTGGATAAAAATTCAAACCTGACCCAGGGCACCCTTGAATCTGGAATATTCCATTGGGCTAACTGAGAGAATCGAGCGGCCAAAAAATAGAACCAGAGGTTCGGTAGACCTAGACCACCAGTAATTTGAGATTTATATAAAACTTGTTTCGAAAACCTGGGCCTCTTGTTCTGCCAGACAAATCTATTAACCTCTTGCTTTAGTTTATCAATAAAGGATTTGGGTATAATGATCGGGAGAGCTCTAAATAGATACAGGAGTTTTGGTAAAAGGGTCATTTTGACCACCGTGACTCTTCCCAGAAACAAAATGCGATAGGTACTCCAGATTTTAAGCAAGTTCCGAAGTCGGGACACACATGCTTATAGACACAGAGGTGTATCACTGAAGGAACTTTGGAGCACTGCAAGTGTGTGTTTTGATTTTAATCTATGGTGGTGGGAGTCACTATCCACTTGGACTGTGTATCGTATAGCAACAGTACTTTTCGGATCACTCATCTACCTGGACTTACTAATTATAGATATTTTTTACACTTTTTCATTTTTTCAAGATATATTTTTTCCTGTGCTTTAGTGCACCCCTCTATTTTTTCACGTTGCACTTGCTATATTTGTGGGCTTGTTGGATTTCTTGGTCATCATTTTTACCACAGTGTGTTATACCAGTATATTACATATCTTCAGTTGTTTATGTGTGTACCAGTTTGTAACAAAAGTCAAGTCACTGCATCGAGTGTGTTATCAGTCATATTTCGTTTCACTTCCCTGATCCCTTCACAGCGCTGACACCACCATCTTTTTATAATTTCCACTTGTTTTGTTTGCATTAGATTCACAGGTGTCTTGCAGCAGTGCCCCCTAGAGTTAGTTTTGGAGACAGTGCGGGAGCTCACCTTTCTTTAAAGTCTCAATAATTTTAGCAAGTCTATCAGCCAAAGCACGACTAAAGATTTTGAGGTCATTATTAATGACCGATATCGGTCTATAGTTTTGTGGGAGTGAGTGGTCCTTAAGGGGTTTGGGAAGTAGGGACATGTTGGCCAGGGTCATTTCACTAGGGAAATTACCTCCTTTGAGGATATTATTAAACATAGTGGTTAAACGTGGGATTAGGATGGGGGCGTAATGTTTATAGTAACTGGCAGTAAACCCATCTGGGCCTGGAGCTACCAAACGTTTTAGGGATTTGATGACACACAGCAGTTCTTCCTCTGTAAATAATGCATTAGGGATTCTATCTGCGAGGAAGATAAGGAAGGCAGGGAAAGAGAGGTTAGCCAGTCCTGAGAAGTTTGGGAAGGGAAGGGAGGCGGGTGGGTAAGAAGTTTGGAGTAAAAGTTTTCAAAAATATTCAGGACCTCTTTCGGGTGTGAAACCATATTACCGGGGGAGTTGCAGAGTTTGCATAGATGGGGCGGGTTCAAGGTCTGATTCAGTTTACGTGCAAACATGGAAGATGCAGTATTGCTATGCAAAAGAAATTTGGCTTTAGACCAATGGAGGGTCTTTTCAGTTTTGGCTGATAACAGGTTATCCAATTCAAGCCTTTTCTGGGCTACTAATTATTCGTTGGACCTGGATGGGTTCCCAATTTGAATTTTATGGAGTTTATTGAGTTCAGAGGTTAACGCGTAAATCTGTTGCCAGCGTTCTTTGTTTTGTCTAGAGGCTATACTAATGAGCCGGCCCCTCAGAACTGTCTTGTGGGCAACCCATAGGGTACTAGGGGAAATGTCCGGCGTGGCATTCAAGGTGAAATATTCTTGGATAGCAGTAGAGATTTCATGGCGTGTAATTGGATACATAAATAGGAAGTAATTTAGACGCCAGGTATAGGGGGTGTCTGATAGGCCAATTAAAGAGGTAGATAAGGTAACCATCTTATGGTCAGACCAAGGGCAGAGGTGGATAGCAGAGTTTGTAGAGTTGGCCAGAATAATGGGGTACAAAAGATGTAATCTAATCTGGCAAAAGAATTATGGGGGTGAGAATAAAAGGTGAAACCTTTTGCTCTTATATTATGTGCTCGCCAAGCATCAGTTAATTGGAAAGACTGTAGAGTTTTAGATTTAGATTTAGATTTTTTTGTTTTTGTTTTGGGGAAGGCTGAATTGGGATGAGAAGCGGGGCTCCTGTCAATCTGGGGGTGGGCCACAAGGTTAAAATCACCACCTACAAACATATGCGTTGAAGAGTATCATTCAAAGATTTTAAAAAAGGCAGCGAAGAAGGTGGCTTGTGCAACAGTAGGGGCCTACACATTTGCAATCATGAGCTCCCGTCCAGCAACTAAACCTTTAATTATAATAAATCTGCTATCCGGGTCTTTATATACCTGTTTCATCTAGTGGTTAGTTATAAAGGATGGAGCAGACCTCCTCAGAGAAATCAGCAGGTTCAAAAAATTAAGAAACTATACCTCAGAAGGTGAGTAGTTGGCTGACAACGTATTAGTTTTCTTCCTTACTATTCAGGACTGATATGTCTAAATACTAATTATATATACAGTATCTTCCAAAGGATTTGTATATCAGGTTAGCTTCTCAAGTGTTTGCAGGCAAGTGTTTTTGATGTCACATATTTCATGGAAGTCAAATAACAATAGGAACAGGAAGGTCAATAACAATCATCCTTATAGATTTGAGATCATCTCCCAAGAGGTTGGCACTTGTCATCTCAGCTATCTGAACAGGTTCTTTTGCTATAGTTAACATAATGAACAGTGGTTGACCAACTAAGCCAAAAAAGATGCTTTTAGCCTTTTAATTTGGCTAGCATAACAAGCAGTGACTAGGTGATCATCTGGCCAGGGGAAACCAGATCTGCAGAGACTTTGCAAATGCTTAATGTAATATAGCTCATTTGTTTTCTTTCCAGTAGGCAGCAGGCCTTCAAACCTATGTTCATTAGTTGGTGGTATGATCAAGAAGAGCCCACTGGGCCTGGGCTGTTGCCAGGACTTTGAAACTGGGGTAAAGCTATTAACAAATATAAATAATATAAACATTATATAAACAATACATATACATTGACAATACCCATACAAATCTGCATAATTTATAATTACAAAGTCAAAACAGCATGAAAAATGTGAACATGACTTGGATTATGAAAGACCAGGACCACCATGGGTTACACTGTGGTGAACATTGGGCATGGCCAGATTTTGCCTTATAGTGGGGGCGGCATAAAGAGGGTTTGAATAAACATAACCTGCGCCTTGTCACTATATACACTGCACATATATGCCACCAGTGGAGGAACTACCAGGGTCGCACTTTCCCTGGATTTTCGCCACTGTGGGGAGCCTTTTTGTTTCGCCACTGTGGGGGGTGCCTGCCGGGGGGCCTCCGGCCCATCACTTTTACTCACTGTCACTGCTCGCCTATCCTCCCATTACTGCAGAGTCCAGTCAGATGCCATTTTGGGAGGGATAAACTGACAGAGAAAGCTAGCTGACCAGCTGACGGCCAGTAGAGTGAAGGGAGAGGAGCTCTATGCTCTGCGAGAAGACCCCATGTCAGGAGAAGCATCACTGGAGGCACGCAGCTAGAGACACACTTAACAAGGAGAAGGAGGGGGAATCGACCGACACTGAAAGCAGATGAACGCCAGTGTCACTGATCCTCCACCACCACTGCTGCTTCTGACTGATCTCATCCCCCCCATCAGGCAGTGGTGATGGGGGGATAGGGATGACATCAGTGGTGGTAGTGGGGATAGGGATGACATCAGTGGCAGTGGACTGTTGTCATCCCACTACTGCCACTGATGTCATTCCTATCCCCATCACTGCCCCTGATGTCATCCCTATCCCCGGTCCCCACCACTGCCCCTGATGTCAGCCCTATCCCCACCACTGCCACTACCACTGCCACTGTTCTAATCCCTATCCCCACCACTGCCACTGTTCTAATCCCTATCCTCACCACTGCCCCTGATGTCATCCCTATCCCCACCACTGCCATTGATGTCACGCCTATCCCCACCACTGCCCCTGATTTCATCCCCATCCGCACCACTGATGCTATCCCTATCCCCACCACTGCCACTGATGTCATCCCTATCCTCACCACTGCCACTGATGGCATCCCTATCCTCACCACTGCCACTGATGGCAGCCCTATCCTCACCACTGCCACTGATGTCACCCATATCCCCATCACTGCCACTGATGGCATCCCTATCCCCACCACTGCCACTGATGGCATCCCTATCCTCACCACTGCCACTGATGTCATCCCAATCCTCACCACTGCCACTGATGTCACCCATATCCCCATCACTGCCACTGATGTCATCCCTATCCCCACCACTGCCACTGATTCCACCCCCCACTACCTCTGCCACTGATCCATAGGGGGGGTCCGCGGTTTCTTGCACTGGGGCCCTAAAGGATCTAGTTATGCCTCTTTATGCCACAGTCATTGTATCTACAATATACTCCCATTACTGTGGCATAACTTACAGACGCACATCAACCTCAGAACAAAAAAAAAAACATTATTTTAAATTATACTTAACATATGCTTTCTGCACACAAAAAAGTAGGTATAATGTTAGGAGGGAGGAAGAGAGAGAAAGAGAGAAAGAGAGAGAGAGAGAGAGAGAGATGGAGTGTGGGAGAGAGAGAGAGAGGAAGAGTGTGTGAGTGGGAGAGAGGAGGAGGGAGTGGGAGAGAGTGGGTGGGAGAGTGGTAGGGGAGAATGAGAGAAGAGGAGAGTGAGAGAGGAAATGTGGGAGAGAGAGAGGAAGAGAGTGGGAGAGAATAGGAGGGAGTGGGAGACAGTGTGTGGGAGAGTGGTGGGGGAGAATGAGAGAAGAGGAGAGTGAGAGATGGATTGTGGGAGAGGGGGAGAGCAGCTGGGAGGATGAGAGAATAAGAAAGGGGTGAGAGAATGAAACACAGAAAGAGTGATATAAGGGAAAAGTGAGAAAGGTAATGTGAGGTAGGGAGAGAGTGTGTAAGATGGAGGAGAGGAAGAGTGAGGTAGAGAGATGGAGCAGGAGAGAGAGAAAGAGGAGGGGAGTGAGAGAGAATGAGAGTGAGTAAGGAAATGGGAAATAGTGGGGGGAGGGAGTGTGAGAGGGAGAGAAGAATGAATAGAGGAAGAGGGAGAGAAAGAGAGAGAAAGGGGAGAGAGAGAGAGGGATGGAGAAAGAGAAGGCAGGGAGAGAGGACAGAGAAAAAGGACAAGAGACAAAGAGGGAGAAGGAGCGGGAGAGAGAGATAGAGGGAAAAGAGGGACAGAGGAGGGGGGAAAGGAGGAATCAGGTAAGGAAGAGAGAGAGGGAGTGATAAGAAAGGAAATTAAAGGAGGTGGAGGAGATGGAGAGAGAGAGGGAAAAAGAGGAAGAGAGAGAGAGGAGGGGAGGGGAGATGTTCAGTGTACATGTGTAAACGCCCTGCTATAGGAGTGATACATTTTGTTTTTGGCTTTCTGAACACAGCTGAGAAGCAATTCATTTTCTAGGTCTGGTCAGGTCTCCCTAAGCCTGGTGGTTAACCACTTAAGGACTGGGCCTCTTTTTGAAATTTGTTGTTTACAAGTTAAAACTATTTTTTTTGATAGAAAATTACTTAGAACCCCCAAACAATATGCATTTTTTATTAACACCCTAGAGAATAAAATGGCGGTCGTTGCAATACTTTACGTCACACCGTTGTGCAGCGGTCTTACAAGCGCACTTTTTTGGGAAAAAAAATAAACTTTTTTTAATTAAAAAATAAGCCACAGTAAAGTTAGCCCAATTTTTTTTATATTGTGAAATATAATGTTACGCCAAGTAAATTGATACCGAACATGTCACGCTTCAAAATTACGCCCATTCCTGAAATGGTGACAAACTTTTACCCTTAAAAATATCCATAGGCGACGTTTAAATTTTTTTAAAGGTTGCATCTTTTGAGGTACAGAGAAGGTCTAGGGCTAGAATTATTGCTCTTGCTCTACCGATCGCGGCGATACCTCACATGTGTGGTTTGAACACCTTTTTCATATGCGGGTTCTGCTCATGTATGCGTTCGCTTCTGTGCGTGAGCTTATTTATTTTACCTTTTATTTTTTACACTGTTCTTTTTAAAAAAATTGTGTCACTTTTATTCCTATTACAAGGAATGTAAACATGCCTTGTAATAGAAAAAAGCACAACAGGTCCTCTTAAATATGAGATCTGGGATCAAAAAGACCTCAGATCTCATATTTATACTAAAATGCAATAATAATAAAAAAAAAATTGTCATTTAAAAAAAAATAAAAAAAAATGGCCCTTTAAGAGCTATGGGCGGAAGAGACATTTTGACGTTGTTTCCGCCCTGCTATGGTTGCTATGGTATGGAGATGGGTGGGGACCATCTTCCCTTCACTTGTCTCCATACCCAACCACAGGAAGGACCCGATTGCCTCTGCCGATGCAGACGGCTCTGGTAAGTGGCGGAGGGCACAGGAGAGTGGCGGGAGGCAGCGGCGCTCTCCCGCCGCCGATAACAGGGATGTCACTGCAAATCCGCCACAGAGAAGAAATAAAAGGGCGCACCAACCTTGTGCATTATCCTTGGATATATTTTATTAAAAATTAAGTAAAAAACTACTCACAAACATATGGATGAAAACTCGCGATACAAATAATCTCCAGATGACAGCAATTGGTCTAAATGACAACAGACTCCAGATGGTAACAGAGGAGATTTCAGGGGCCACTGCTGGCTGACGCGTTTCAAAGGATTACCTTCTTCCTCAGAGCCAGTAGTGTTGCTTCCTTCAGCTTCCCATATATACAGTGTATATATATATATATATATATATATATATATATATATATATATATATACACACATATGCAGCAATATGCACTCAAAAAGGCACCTCCCAGAGGGATCCAGAGACACCACCCACACTTGTGGGTTGCCCACGGCCAAAGGATGACGCCCACTACAAATTAGTAGTAAGACCCACATAGGTGAACAATCGACTTATACAGTTGATAAAATTCGTACCCAGGGGGCAATGTATCTGACATGATGTTACAGGCTAGCAATAATCTGTGTACTGATGTTAATTGCAGAGAATGGTATAAACAATGGCAATCATACATGTAATGCACCCAATCTAGACGATAAAGGTGTTTCCTGTGGATAATTACTCCTGCCTGCCTATGGAAGAAGCTTTTAGAAATAGAATAGGAGACTCAATCTCTGAATTATGTATATTTATATGACCTCAACAAATCCCTGAAAGGAGAGGTCCAGAAGGTGTGGCTGGGTAGAGAATACATTTTTAGGAGGATATGTTCAGAGCTCTCTCTGTCCTGGGGCCTCTGCCCCTGGGAGTCAGCCTGTGCTACTGAAGTGCTGTTGATGTTAGGCTTCAGAATTCGCTTGGCTGAGGGCCTGAAGGAGCCTGGAGTAAAAGAGAATTTGCTGGAGGACACCAAATAAATACTGAATGCTTGGTAAGCAAATCTTCCCAATTCTGTTACAGAAAAACTAAAACTCAGTTGGTATTCAAACCCTTCCCTACTCTATTCAAAGCTAAAACTTGTATTGCTCATATTAAAGGTGTTGTAAAGGGGTTTTATATATAAAAAAAAAAAAAATAACAAACATGTCATATTTACCTTCTCTGTGCAAGGGTTTTTACACAGAGCAGCCCCAATCCTCCTCTTCTGGGGTCCATCAGCGGCACTCATGGCTCCTCCTCTTCTGGTGTCCATTAGCGGCACTCATGGCTCCTCCTCTTCTGGTGTCCATTAGCGGCACTCATGGCTCCTCCTCTTCTGGGGTCCATTAGCTGCACTCATGGCTCCTCCTCTTCTCAAGTGCCCCCACAGAGAGCCGCTTTCCATGCTCGAGTGCCCCCACGGAGAGCCGCTGTTCATTGACACAGACAGCCGTACTCGGTCCCGCCCCCCAAGCTCCTGTGTCAGTGAATTTGATTAAAAGCAGCAGGAGCCAATGGCTCCTGCTGCTATCAATCTATCCAATGAAGACCCGAGAAAGTGGCTTAAGCTTCTGTGCTCATCCCCGTCGCTGGAACAATCAGTTTCAGGTAAGTAAAAGGGGGCTCTGGGGGGCTGCTGCACTACAGGAGGTTTTTCACCTTAATGCATAGAATGCATTAAGGTGAAAAACCTTGAGGGTTTACAACCTCCTTAAATCTGATGGAAGAAACTGGTGAAGTCACCATGAGACATGACAGCATTCCTTCTTTTAAAGGAGCGGAGCCATGTCATAAAGGGCACCATCGGATGTTAGAGCATCTCCTATTTTAAAGAAGTAGAGCCCCTCAAATTCCTGTGCAAACACAGACTTTTGATGATTGGGATTTGCATTGGACTAACGTCACTCCCTTCCCACCTTCCCTTTCTGATCATTTATCAATATTTGAGAATAGCAGTAGGTTGGTCCAGTGCAGAGCACTGCATTGGGCCATGGAATGTGTGTGTACTTTCTCAAACGTGGGGCCTTCACTTTTATTTTCTGCACCCAGTAGAGCTTTACTTTGAACAAAACCATAGACACAAGATATTTAGAGCCCAATCCAAATGATTCTGATCATCGTCATATCTACTTAAACGGGCAGACAGCAGCACCCCTGGCTGGCTGCCTTTGAGGAATATAGTATTCAACTATATTGGCTTGTTCAGAGTTAACTGCTCTAAGATAAACCTAGCCTTAAAGGAACACTAAAAAGATTTTTTTATTTTTTTTTAAATAACAAACATGTTATACTTACCTCCACTGTGCAGCTCGTTTTGCACAGAGTGGCCTCGAACCTGGTCTTCTGGGGTCCCTCGGTGGCTGTCTCGGCTCCCCCCCGCAAGAACTTTCCACCTTCATGCTAGCTCCCTTGCATGGTGGAAATTTCTTGCAGGCGCCCTCCCGTGATACAGTCGGCGGCTATAACTGCTCACTGTTTCACTCTTCCCCCCCCCCCCGGAGCAGCGTCATTGGATATGATTGACAGCAGCGCAAGCCAATGGCTTGCTTTCAATCAACCAATGAATGAGCCGAGAAGCCGTCCGAGAAGCCTGCGCGTTCACGGCGCGGAACTTTCGAGGGGTCAGGTAAGTAAACGGGGGGAGGGGGGCTGGGGGGCCGCTAATGCTCGGATGTTTTTTTACCTTTATGCATAGAATCCCTTTAAGGATGTCTGTCTGTCTACCCCATCCTGCCACCCTAGATATAGACACGTACATGATGTAAAAACATTTTTTTCTGGAATAATCTTTTGTGAAAAAGATCTATAGGATGTCTTATTGTGCCTGTTTGTCTGATTAACTTCAAACATATTTGAGAACTTTTCATCTCAAGTCATTGTATCGCCACAGGCCCATGAAATGTTATAAGTCAGGCTCCTTTCTATGGATAGGCTTTATTCTATCTTGTCATATTGTACTGCTAGCGTCCTAAGACACATAATGACAGATTAAGCCCTGTCTAGTAGGGAAAACTAAATAACAAGGACTTTTATTAAGGCGTAAATAAACCTATTAAATATTATCCGAATTAGCAATTAGTAGAAGGAGCACTGACAATTTTATTTATCAACATTAAACACAATTATTAATTACAGAGCTGACAAATCTAGCAGTAAGTAGGACACGTTGGGTGTTCTGGGGCCGTAAGTCTATTATATGAAGGATGATTAGGGAAATCCTGCTGGGATATATGTAATTATAGTTGTAAAATTTTAATTGCCTTGAAATAGGGTAAATTATATTCTCTTGTCTTGGAATATAAATAGTGGCATTGTCCTACCAAGGTTCAGCAGTTTTGACTGGGCAGAGCAAAAGGCATAATCAGTGAATGCTTGTGTTTCAGGTCATATAATTAACCTGGGACTTTAGAAATAAAGCATGCTTATTATGTTTGTCTGCTTGGACAGCTTAATATTTTAAGCTTTATTGTGAAACTCATATTTAAAATGTGCAAGGCCTTTAAGATGGACTCCCAGCTAAAGGCATTATAGGAAGCTAACAGAAGACAGCATCAGTTATCAAGTGGTTTAGAAAATAATGCTAATTTCTGTGATAATCCTCAGATTCACAATGTGCTTTGTGCCAGCCTCTTTTTTTAAAGTTGCCATTTCTAGTAAGGGAAACATTGGCTGTACTAAGTCTTCTGATGTAGATATTATTGCTAAGGCTGCATACAGTGCCTTGCAAAAGTATTCACCCCCCTTGGCATTTTTCGTGTTTTGTTGCCTCACAACCTGGAATTAACATGGATTGTTTGAGGATTTGCAGCATTTAATTTACAGAACATGCCCACAACTTTGAAGATGTTTTTTTTTTTATTGTGAAGCAAACAACAAAGAGGACAAAATAACAGAAAAAGTCAATGTGCATAACTATTCACCCCCCTAAAGTCAATACTTTGTAGAGCCACCGTTTGCGGCTATCACAGCTCCAAGTCACTTTGGATAAGTCTCTATGAGTTTGCCACATCTTACCACTGCCCATTCCTCCTTGCAAAACTGCTCCAGCTCCTTCAAGTTGGATGGTTTGCGCTTGTGAACAGCAATCTTTAAGTCTAACCACAGATTTTCTATTGGATTGAGGTCTGGGCTTTGACTAGGCCATTCCAACACATTTACATGTTTCCCCTTAAACCACTCAAGTGTTGCTTTAGCAGTGTGTTTGGGGTCATTGTCCTGCTGGAAGGTGAACCTCCATCCTAGCCTCAAATCACACACAGAGTGGTACAGGTTTTGCTCAAGAATATCCTTGTATTTAGCACCATCCATCTTTCCCTCAACTCTGACCAGTTTCCCAGTCCCGACTGCTGAAAAACATCCCCACAGCATGATGCTGCCACCACCATGTTTCACTGTGGGGATGGTGTTCTTTGGGTGATGTGATGTGTTGGGTTTGCGCCAGAAATAGCATTTTCTTTGATGGCCAAAAAGTTCAATTTTAGTCTCATCAGACCAGAGCAGCTTCCTCCATACATTTTGGAAATCTCCCACATGCCTTTTCGCAAACTCAAAACGTGCCATTGTGTTTTTTGCTGAAAGTAATGGCTTTCTTCTGGCCACTCTGCCATAAAGCCCAACTACATGGAGTCTATGGCTTATTGTCGTCCTATGTACAGATACTCCTGTCTCTGCTGTGGAACTCTGCAGCTCTTCCAGGGTTACCTTTAGGGATGAGCTTCGAGTTTGAGTCGAACCCATGTTCAACTCGAACATCGTCTGTTCGGCCGTTCGCCGAATTTCGAACATTATGGGCCATTCGCGCCAAATTCGAGTGGCGCGTCACGGCCCATAATTCACTGCGGCATCGCAGTGCATTGCTGGCTGATGATTGGCCAAGCATGCACTATGACCCGCATTCTTTGGCCAATCACAGCGTGGAAAAAGCGGAGAGCCATAATTGGCCAAAGCCAGGGTGGCTTTGGCCAATTATGTCTCAGGGGGTTTAGTACACACCCCACACTATATAAGGCTGCCTGCGTGTCGGCCTTGTGTAGTGTGTTGCGGTGGTGGTTAAAGACAGACAGAGAGAGATAGACAGTGTCATTTAATTTGAGTTAGATAGAGCAGGCAGGCAAGTCAGTTAGCTTCAGTTACAGTGTATAGAGGATATATATGTATTCTAGGTGTTGTATATATATTTATACACTGTATTCAGTTTAGCTAGATCCGCTCCTGTTATTCTCTTCATAATATACTGACAAGCAGGCAGGCAGGTCATTGTGCTAGCTGTAGTATTTTCACTTAGTGTACTGTGTCCTTTGCACAGTGTGCACCTAAAGCTTACCTGAATACAATTGCTGGTGTTCTCATACAAATACAGACAGGGAGCTGCAGTATTTTGATTTAGTGTCCTTTGCACAGTGTGCACCTAAAGCTTACCTCAATACAATTGCTGGTGTTCTCATACAAATACAGGCAGGGAGCTGCAGTACTTTGTTTTAGTGTCCTTTGCACAGTGTGCACCTAAAGCTTCCCTGAATACAATTGCTGGTGTTCTCATACAAATACAGGCAGAGAGCTGCAGTATTTTGATTTAGTGTCCTTTGCACAGGGTGCACCTAAAGCTTACCTGAATACAATTGCTGGTGTTCTCATACAAGTATAGGCAGGGAGCTGCAGTATTTTGATTTAGCGTCCTTTGCACAGTGTGCACCTAAAGCTTACCTCAATACAATTGCTGGTGTTCTCATACAAATACAGGCAGGGAGCTGCAGTATTTTGTTTTTGTGTCCTTTGCACAGTGTGCACCTAAAGCTTACCTGAATACAATTGCTGGTGTTCTCATACAAATACAGACAGGGAGCTGCAGTATTTTGATTTAGTGTCCTTTGCACAGTGTGCATCTAAAGCTTACCTAAATACAATTTCTGGTGTTCTCATACAACTACAGGCAGGGAGCTGCAGTATTTTGTTTTAGTGTCCTTTGCACATTGTGCACCTAAAGCTTACCTGGATACAATTGCTGGTGTTCTCATACAAATACAGGCAGGGAGCTGCAGTATTTTGATTTAGTGTCCTTTGCACAGTGTGCACCTAAAGCTTACCTCAATACAATTGCTGGTGTTCTCATACAAATACAGGCAGGGAGCTGCAGTACTTTGTTTTAGTGTCCTTTGCACAGTGTGCACCTAAAGCTTACCTGAATACAATTGCTGGTGTTCTCATACAAATACAGGCAGAGAGCTGCAGTATTTTGATTTAGTGTCCTTTGCACAGGGTGCACCTAAAGCTTACCTGAATACAATTGCTGGTGTTCTCATACAAGTATAGGCAGGGAGCTGCAGTATTTTGATTTAGTGTCCTTTGCACAGTGTGCACCTAAAGCTTACCTCAATACAATTGCTGGTGTTCTCATACAAATATAGGCAGGGAGCTGCAGTATTTTGTTTTTGTGTCCTTTGCACAGTGTGCACCTAAAGCTTACCTGAATACAATTGCTGGTGTTCTCATACAAATACAGACAGGGAGCTGCAGTATTTTGATTTAGTGTCCTTTGCACAGTGTGCATCTAAAGCTTACCTAAATACAATTTCTGGTGTTCTCATACAACTACAGGCAGGGAGCTGCAGTATTTTGTTTTAGTGTCCTTTGCACATTGTGCACCTAAAGCTTACCTGGATACAATTGCTGGTGTTCTCATACAAATACAGGCAGGGAGCTGCAGTATTTTGATTTAGTGTCCTTTGCACAGTGTGCACCTAAAGCTTACCTCAATACAATTGCTGGTGTTCTCATACAAATACAGGCAGGGAGCTGCAGTACTTTGTTTTAGTGTCCTTTGCACAGTGTGCACCTAAAGCTTACCTGAATACAATTGCTGGTGTTCTCATACAAATACAGGCAGAGAGCTGCAGTATTTTGATTTAGTGTCCTTTGCACAGGGTGCACCTAAAGCTTACCTGAATACAATTGCTGGTGTTCTCATACAAGTATAGGCAGGGAGCTGCAGTATTTTGATTTAGTGTCCTTTGCACAGTGTGCACCTAAAGCTTACCTCAATACAATTGCTGGTGTTCTCATACAAATACAGGCAGGGAGCTGCAGTATTTTGTTTTTGTGTCCTTTGCACAGTGTGCACCTAAAGCTTACCTGAATACAATTGCTGGTGTTCTCATACAAATACAGACAGGGAGCTGCAGTATTTTGATTTAGTGTCCTTTGCACAGTGTGCATCTAAAGCTTACCTAAATACAATTTCTGGTGTTCTCATACAACTACAGGCAGGGAGCTGCAGTATTTTGTTTTAGTGTCCTTTGCACATTGTGCACCTAAAGCTTACCTGGATACAATTGCTGGTGTTCTCATACAAATACAGGCAGGGAGCTGCAGTATTTTGATTTAGTGTCCTTTGCACAGTGTGCACCTAAAGCTTACCTGAATACAATTGCTGGTGTTCTCATACAAGTACAGGCAGGGAGCTGCAGTATTTTGATTTAGTGTCCTTTGCACAGTGTGCACCTAAAGCTTACCTCAATACAATTGTTGGTGTTCTCATACAAATACAGGCAGGGAGCTGCAGTATTTTGTTTCAGTGTCCTTTGCACAGTGTGCACCTAAAGCTTACCTGAATACAATTGCTGGTGTTCTCATACAAATACAGGCAGGGAGCTGCAGTATTTTGTTTTAGTGTCCTTTGCACAGTGTGCACCTAAAGCTTACCTGAATACAATTGCTGGTGTTCTCATACAAATACAGACAGGGAGATGCAGTATTTTGATTTAGTGTTCTTTGCACAGTGTGCACCTAAAGCTTACCTGAATACAATTTCTGGTGTTCTCATACAACTACAGGCAGGGAGCTGCAGTATTTTGTTTTAGTGTCCTTTGCACAGTGTGCACCTAAAGCTTACCTGAATACAATTGCTGGTGTTCTCAAACTAATACCACAGGCAGGGAGCTGCAGTATTTTCAGTTAGTGTACTGTGTCCTCTGCACAGTGTGCAAGTAAAGCTAACTGAAGACAATTGTTGGTGTTCTCATACTAATAATACTATAGGCAGGCAGTTGATTCTGCTAGCTGTAGTATAATCAGTATATCTATATATATATATATACATCCATATATATATATACATCCAAGCTTTGTGCAGCTACATCTCCCTGCAGGCCATTAGTATGTCTGGAAGGACAACAAGGAGAGGCAGACAGTCACAAGCCAATAAAAGAGGGCAAGCAGGCTCTGTGTCTAGAGGCAACAGTGCTGGTCGTGGACACGGTGCATCCTCATCAGCACGTGGCCGTGGGACACGCTTGTCCTTTTTTTTGGCAGCTGGCCGCATTGAGCCGCAACATGCTGAAGACTTGGTAGAGTGGATGACCAAGCTGTCCTCATCCTCCTCATCCTCTCTCACCCAGGCTCAGGGTACTTTGTCTGGCAAAGCAGATGCCAAAGCGGCCTCTTCCCTCGGCTCAATGGCATCAGTCACTCCTTCCCTAGCCCCACCATGTCCTCCTGAGGAATCTGCAGAACTTTTTGACCACAGTGTTGGGTACATGCTCCAGGAGGATGCCCAGCGTTTTGAAGGCTCCGATGATGGTACCCAGCTAGAGGAAGGCAGTAACGTGAGCCCAGAGAGAGGGGGTGCCCAAGAAGGACAGCAATCTGGCAGTCATGTTCCCCCAGCTGCACCATACTGCCAGGTTGCTACAGTGATGAGGAGGGAGGGGATGATGAGGTCACGGACTCTATGTGGGTGCCTGATAGGAGAGAGGAGGAGGAGGAGGCACATCTCCAATGAGGCAGGATGCCCTCCAGGGTCCAGCTTAAGGGCAGCACACCGACAGCATCACACCGCAGAGCGCCGCATGTGCAGGCCGCTGCTGTCTCTGCGCGTTATTCCAAAAGTTCTTTGATGTGGGCCTTTTTTGAGACAAGTGCATCAGATCGCAGTGCTGCTATTTGCAACATATGTCTCAGGCATATCTCGCATGGCCAAAACATCACCCGCTTGGGCACCACATGCTTGATCAGACATATGTCGACCTGCCATGCAGTTCGTTGGCAAGCACACCTAAAAGACCCACACCAAAGAACAAAGCGGACCTCTCCTTGCTCCTCATCAGCTGAGATCTCCAACCCCATTATACCTTCAGTCCTCTCTGAAACTTGCACTGAGTGGAATGAAGGTGTAGAATTAGGTGTGATACAGCCAAGTACTTGCGGACAATCTGCTATCGGTACACCTACGTCAGATTGTACCAGGCAAATTTCCCTGCCCCAGCTTCTGCAACGCCGAAAGAAATTCGCTCCCAGCCATTTACATACCCAGCGGTTGAATGCTAGCTTGGCTAATTGCTAGCACTTCAACTGCTGCCTTTTCAGTTGGTAGACTCTGCCCCCTTCCGTGAGTTTGTGGAATGTGCGGTTCCTCAGTGGCAGGTTCCCAAACGCCACTTTTTTTCACGGAAGTCGATTCCGGCTCTCTACTGGCATGTGGAAGGCAATATCTTGGCCTCGCTGGACAGGGCGGTCAGCAGTAAGGTGCATATTACCGCTGACTCATGGTACAGCAGGCATGGACAGGGATGGTACCTATTTTTCACGGCACATTGGGTGACTCTGCTGGCAGCTGGGAAGGATGCAGGACAAGGTGCAGTAGTGTTGGAGGTTGCTCCACCACGCCTCCAAAATGCTACTACTGGTGATTCTGACACACCTCTCTCCTCCACCCCCTCCTTCTTCTTCCTCCATGGCCTCTTCCTGTACTTTGTCCTCGGAACCAGTGGTGCTCCGTAGGTGTTCAAGGGGCCATGCAAGTACACAGGCAAAGAGATGCCATACGGTGCTTGAGCTGGTGTGCTTGGGGGACAGGAGCCACACTGGGGAAGAGATTCTGTCAGCTCTTCAGGGGCAGGCTCAGAGGTGGTTGATGCCACGCCAGCTTAAGCCAGGAATGGTGGTTTACGACAATGGCACCAACCTCCTCTCTGCCCTCCGACAGGGACACCTGACCCATGTGCCCTGTTTGGCTTACGTCCTTTACTTGGTGGTACAGCGGTTCTTGGGCAGGTACCCGGGCTTACAGGATGTCCTGAGGCAGGCCAGGAAAGTCTATGTGCATTTATGCCGGTCATATAATGCCAGTGCTCGGCTGGCTGACCTGCAAAAGGAATTTAACCTTCCCAAGAACCGCCTAATCTGTCACATGCCCACCAGGTGGAACTCAACGTTGGCCATGCTACAGCAGCTGCACACGCAGCAGAGGGCCATCAATGAGTATCTGTGCCAATATGGCACCAGGACAGGGTCAGGGGAGCCTGTTTTTTTTGCCACGCCAGTGGGTCATGATCAGGGATGCATGCACTGTCCTGTCACCATTTGAGGAGGCCACAAGGATGGTGATCAGTGACAGTGCATGCATCAGTGACACTGTCCCTCTTGTCCACCTGTTGGAGCACAAGCTGAGTGGAATAATAGACAGGACACTTGAGGCAGAACAGAGGGAGGAAGAGGAGGACTTCCTTACCTCTCAAGGCCCCCTTTATCCAGACGGTGTTCCTGCTGGCCTGCCTAACACACAGGAAGAGGAGGAGGAGGATTGTGTCAGCATGGAGGTGGAGCCTAGCACTCAGCATCAGCAGCAGTCTTCAAGGGATCAATTACAGTCCCAAGACACCCATGGACTTGTACGTGGCTGGGAGGAGGTGGCTGCGGATCATGTCGTCCTGAGTGACCCAGAGGACTCTGGACCGAATGCCTCAGCATACCTACGCTGCATGGCCTCCCTGATCCTGCAAAGCCTGCGGAAGGATCCTCATATTCATGCTATCAAGGAGAGGGATCATTACTGGCTGGCAACCCTCCTTGATCCACGTTTCAAGGGTAAGGTTGCGGACCTCATCTTGCCGCCGCAGAGGGAGCAGAGGATGAAACATCTTCGGGAGGCCTTGCAGAAGGGTCTGTGCAATGCGTTCCCAGAGACTGGGAGGTTACAAATTCCTGGTCCTGGACAACGTGTTGCTGAGGCTTCGGTCAGTCAAAGAAGGAGCGGTGGAGAAGGTGGCCGTCTGACCGATGCGTTCAGACAATTTTTTTGTCCGCAGCCCCAAGGTATGATCGGTTCCAGCAACCATCGCCAGCGTCTGGTTTACATGGTGCAGGAATACCTAGGGGCAAGATCAGACTTGGACACCTTTCCCACCGAAAATCCTCTGGGTTACTGGGTCTTGAGATTGGATCACTGGCCAGAGCTTGCACAGTATGCAATTGTGCTACTGGCCTGTCCTGCATCCAGCGTTCTTTCGGAATGCACATTCAGTGCTGCTGGAGGCTTTGTAACCAATCACAGGGTTCGCCTGTCCACCGACTCGGTCGATCGACTGACATTCATAAAAATTAATCAGTCTTGGATCACCACCAGCTACCAAGCACCTGATGCTGAGGTAACCAAATAATTTTTTTGGGAAATGTCAGATCCCTTCAAGACTCCCTATGCTGATGCTGAGTGACTATCTTGTTATGCTGAGTGACTATCTGTCAGGGTCACCTGTGGCCAGGTGACAGATGCACACCGTAGGGGGACAGGAGTGCACCGCGAGGTAGTGAACCCTATGGCTGGCTTCTGTGGATAGGAAACTGGGTGGTTGTGGAAAGCGGGACCAGAGGAGCACAACCGGGATCCCAACGGAAGCGAGAGCCAAGATTCCCCAGGGCGCGGAGTCTAAGACCCAGCTGGTCTTCTCCAGGGCCTCTAGTGGTGAGGATGTTACGCTGCAGGCTGGGACCAGGTCGCGGCCCCTGGAGTTTCCTAGCTCACGCCCCGTAGGATAAGGGGAAGCAGCAGCACACGATAGAGAGAACCGAATAACAAGCCGAAGGTCAGGGGCCACAAGCAGACAAGGATAACGAAGAACGAGCCGAAGGTCAAGGGTCACGAGCAGACAGGGATGGTCGGGGACAAGCCAATAACGTAACAGAGAGACAGACGTAGCACACGGCAGGCAGGAACCCAAACACACAATGCCTAACAAACACGTTGATCAGCAAAGCAGGCTTGCAGTGCACAGGTTAATATAGTGTTCAGTGATAGGGCCTGGGGTGGAGTCAGGCTGGGAGGAGATTATAAAGGAAGCCAGGTGAAGGAGGTCTGGTCTCTAGATGAACACATGAGGAGGAAGGTAAGATGGCAGACAGACATTAATGCATATCCATGACAGTACCCTCCCTCTTACGAGGCCTCCCCCTTCCCCGCCTGGGCCCAGGTTTAGAGGGAAACTTCAGATGAAACTCCTTTAACAGACGAGGTGCAAAGACCTCAGATGCAGTGATCCAAGACCTCTCCTCAGGACCAAACCCTTTCCAATGAACGAGGTACTGAAGAACGCCTTTACAGAGTCGGGAGTCCAGAATTTGACTGATCTCGTACTCCTGATTATCCTCAGAGACAGGCGCCATGGTAGGAAGAGGACGAGAGAATTTATTGAGGACTAAAGGCTTTAGAAGAGCAACATGAAAGGAGTTAGTGATTTTAAGGCTCTTAGGAATCTGGAGTTTGAAACAAACCGGATTCAGTTTAGCAGTTACTGTGTATGGACCGATGAATCGTGGAGCAAACTTCAGAGAAGGAACTCGGAGCTTGATGTTCCTGGTAGAGAGCCAGACTTTGTCCCCTGGCTGAAGAGAAGGCGGTTTACGCCTGCGGCGGTCGGCAAAGCCTTTGAATTTTTCAGCAGCTGCCCGGAGGGAATCATGAACGTGACCCCAAACGGAATTGAGAGACTCCTGAACCGAAGCCAAAGCTGGAATGTCTGGAGAACAGATCATAGGAAGAGGAAGTTGAGGGTGTTTTCCATAAACTGTGAAAAAGGGTGTCTTCTGCGAACTGGTATTCACATGATTGTTATGGGAGAATTCTGCCCACGGGAGTAGAGAGGACCAATCGTCATGGTGAGAAGACACAAAGGTGCGAAGAAAGACCTCTAACTCCTGATTAACCCTCTCAGTCTGTCCATTGGATTGGGGATGGTAAGAAGAAGAAAAATCCAAGACAATATTGAGGGATTTGCAAAAGGCTCTCCAAAAACGAGACGTGAATTGGACTCCCCTGTCGGAAACAATATGAGAAGGGACCCCATGTAGGCGGAGAATTTCTCGAATGAAAATGGGAACCAAGGCAGGGGCAGAAGGAAGACCAGGAAGAGGAACAAAATGAGCCATCTTGGAGAATCGATCGATTACCACCCAAATGACTGTATTATTCTCAGACAGTGGGAGATCGGTGATAAAATCCATGGCAATATGGGCCCAGGGTTCCTTAGGAATAGGCAAGGGCATGAGGAGACCAGCAGGAGCTTGTGTGGAGGATTTGGACTGAGCACAGACATGACAAGCTTTAACGTAGTCTTTGACGTCTGAGCGGAGATTAGGCCACCAGTAGTGACGACTGATGAGTAGGAAGGATCGGAGGAATCCAGAATGCCCTGCCACCTTGGAATCATGTCCCCAACGAAGGATCTTAGCTCTTAGCCCAGTGGGGACAAAGGTCTTACCAGGCGGAATTTTAGACTTCAGGGTGGTAGAGTGGGCAACAATGCATGAGGTGGGAATGATCGGCTCAGGTTCAGGGGCGGACTCCTCGTCCAAAGTGTCAAATGACCTAGAGAGCGCATCAGCCCGACCGTTGCAGGAACCAGGTTTGTAGGTAATCGTGAAATTAAAACGGGCAAAGAAGAGACTCCACCTGGCCTGTCTAGGATTCAGACGTTTAGCATTCTGTAGATACTGTAAATTCTTGTGATCGGTAAAGATCGTTATGGAGTGAGGGGAACCCTCCAAGAGATGACGCCACTCCTCTAACGCCAATTTAATTGCGAGAAGTTCCCGATCACCGATGGCATAATTCCTCTCTGCCTGAGAAATTTTTTTGGAGAAGAACGCACATGGTTGGCGTCTCTTCTCAAAGATTTGAAGAAGCACAGCTCCCACCCCCATTGAGGAAGCGTCCACTTCAATAAAAAATGCATTCCCAGGATTTGGTCTCCTCAAGAGGGGGCCAGAAACAAAGGCCTGTTTCAGGTTGTGAAATGCAGAGACAGCTTCGGCAGGCCAGTCTCTGGCATTCACACCCTTCTTAGTCAAAGCGATAATAGGCGCGGCAATGGAAGAGTAATTCCTTATGAACTGCCTATAATAATTAGTGAAGCCAAGAAAGCGCTGTGTGGCCTTGAGGCTAGCAGGAAGAGGCCAGTTGGTGATAGCCAAGACCTTCCCAGGGTCCATACGAAGCCCCGAACATGAGACAAAGCACCCCAAAAACAGGACCTCAGAACATTCAAAGGAACATTTCTCCAGCTTGGCATAGAGATTGTTCTCTCTAAGACGTTGAAGTACAGTGCGGACATGGTTTCTGTGGACGAGCAGATTTTCAGAAAAGATCAGAATGTCATCCAGATAGATGACAACAAACTGGTACAGCAGATCTCTGAAGATTTCATTGACAAAGTTTTGAAACACGGCTGGAGCATTACACAGACCAAAAGGCATCACCAGATATTCGTAATGCCCGTCTCTAGTGTTAAATGCAGTCTTCCATTCGTCACCCTCCCGTATTCGAATGAGATTGTACGCGCCTCTGAGATCCAACTTGGTGAAAATGGAGGCACCCTTCAACCTATCGAATAGCTCAGATATTAAGGGTAAGGGGTATCGATTTTTAATAGTAACCGCATTTAAACCCCGATAATCGATGCAGGGTCTTAAGGTACCATCCTTTTTGGCAACAAAAAAGAACCCTGCCCCTGCAGGCGATGAGGATTTCCGGATGAACCCTCTCTCCAGATTCTCTGCTACATACTCCGACATGGCCTGGGTCTCTGGGATGGACAGAGGGTAGGTACGACCCCTGGGTAGAGTTGCTCCGGGGACAAGATCAATAGCACAGTCAAAAGACCTGTGGGGAGGAAGCACCTCAGCTGATTTTTTACAGAACACATCCCGGTAATCGCTGTATGCGGCGGGAAGATCAGAAGAAACAGAAGTGGCAGCAACCGGAAGACTCTCCTTGGGGGTCACCTTGAGAAGACACGACGAGAAACATGAGGAACCCCAGGCCAGGATCTGCCCAGAGACCCAGTCCACATGTGGAGAGTGGAGCTGTAGCCAAGGGAGGCCCAATACAACTGGGGTAGAGGCCTTGGGTAGAATAAGAAAGGATATCCACTCCTGGTGGAGAATCCCTACCGACATCCTAATGGGTAGCGTCTGGAAGCGAATAGGGCCCCCTGGGAGAACAGTGCCATCAATTGCCGAGACTACCAATGGGGTAGTGAGAGGTGAAAGGGTAAGCTTCATAGAAGAAGCAGTTCTCCAATCCATGAAATTGCCGGCAGCCCCGGAATCCAGGTATGCAAGGGTTGACTGAGGAGAAGTGCCTACATGAAGGGACACCGGCAAGAGCAGGCGAGAAGGTGATGTTTCTGGGTCCAATACTCCACCTTCCAAATGTATTAGACCCGAGCGTTTCCCGGACGAAGCGAGCAGGAGTCACGAAAATGACCCTTGCCCCCACAATAGAGGCACAAGCCCAGAGTTCTGCGCCTAGCACGTTCTTCGGGGGTTAGTCTGGTCCGGCCCAGCTGCATAGGTTCTTCAGCAGGAAGAGGATGCTCCACGGAATGAAGGGAGGGGAGCTCAGACTGGCTAGGACCCAGAGAGTGCTGGCGTCTTTTTTCTAAGGACCTCTCTTGAAAACGAATGTCGATCTGGTTGCATAATGAAATTACATCGTCCAGACCGACGGGAATGGCTCTTCCCGCTAATTCGTCTTTCACTCGGTCAGAGAGGCCATGTAAAAAGGTAGCGACCAGGGCCTCATTATTCCAGCTCAATTCAGCTGTGTGGATACGGAACTGAAGAGCATATTGCCCCACTGAACTAGATTCTTGGCGAAGACGTAAGACAGCACTAGCCGCTGAAGAAGCCCGAGCCGGCTCTTCGAAGATATTACGAAAGAGCTTCAAGAATTCGGACAGACTGGAAACCACCGGATCGTTCCTCTCCCACAGGGGGGCAGCCCAGGCCAAAGCTTCACCGGAGAGGAGGGAAATGATATAGGCTACCTTAGCCCGGTCAGATAGGAAGCTTTGAGGCTGAAGCTCAAAATGAATAGTGCATTGGCTGAGAAACCCCCTGCAGGCCTTGGAGTCCCCAGAGAAACGGAACGGAGCTGGCAATCTTAGTGAGTGTGAGGCTGCGACTGGTGCGATAGGTACAGCCGCTGGTTGTACTTGGGGTTGCGGATTCGGGGTTCCCAAGGAGACCTGAAGCTGCTCGAATCGAGAAGCCAGATCCTGGAGGAATCGCATCACCTGGGTCTGATTTGATTCCTGGGTCTCAAGTCTGCGAACTATGCCCTGCAATGGATCATCCGCGGGAAGCGGGATGTCAGCCGGGTTCATGGCTGATCAAACTGTCAGGGTCACCTGTGGCCAGGTGACAGATGCACACCGTAGGGGGACAGGAGTGCACCGCGAGGTAGTGAACCCTATGGCTGGCTTCTGTGGATAGGAAACTGGGTGGTTGTGGAAAGCGGGACCAGAGGAGCACAACCGGGATCCCAACGGAAGCGAGAGCCAAGATTCCCCAGGGCGCGGAGTCTAAGACCCAGCTGGTCTTCTCCAGGGCCTCTAGTGGTGAGGATGTTACGCTGCAGGCTGGGACCAGGTCGCGGCCCCTGGAGTTTCCTAGCTCACGCCCCGTAGGATAAGGGGAAGCAGCAGCACACGATAGAGAGAACCGAATAACAAGCCGAAGGTCAGGGGCCACAAGCAGACAAGGATAACGAAGAACGAGCCGAAGGTCAAGGGTCACGAGCAGACAGGGATGGTCGGGGACAAGCCAATAACGTAACAGAGAGACAGACGTAGCACACGGCAGGCAGGAACCCAAACACACAATGCCTAACAAACACGTTGATCAGCAAAGCAGGCTTGCAGTGCACAGGTTAATATAGTGTTCAGTGATAGGGCCTGGGGTGGAGTCAGGCTGGGAGGAGATTATAAAGGAAGCCAGGTGAAGGAGGTCTGGTCTCTAGATGAACACATGAGGAGGAAGGTAAGATGGCAGACAGACATTAATGCATATCCATGACACTATCCTCTTCCTCCTCAATGATCATGCTGATAGCGTGTAAGAACATTTTTGGTTCTGGGCACCGCCACCAGTGGCTAAGGCCCAATTTTTCAGCCCCTGTTTAACAGGGGAGTGTAATTATATTTTTTGATGCAATACTTTGCAGCAGGGCTCATTCCTGCGCTCCAACTAGAGTTTCTGTGAGGGGTTGCAGTGTTGTGGCACCAGCACCAGTTCCTAAGGCCAAATTTTTCAGCCCCTGTTTAACAGGGGCATGTAATTACAATTTTTGATGCAATACTTTGCAGCAGGGCTCATTTCTGCGCTCCAACTAGAGTATCTGTGAGGGGTTGCGGTGTTGTGGCACCAGTGCCTAAGGCCCAATTTTTCTGCCCCTGTTCAACAGGGGCATGTAATTACAATTCTTGATCTAATATTTCACAGCAGGGCCCATTCCTGCACCCACCAAGAGTAACTGTGAGGGCTTACAGTGTTGTTGCAAAACCACCACCACCACCACCACCTCCACCACCAAAGGCCCAATTTTTCTGCCCCTGTTCAACAGGGGCATGTAATTACGTGGATTTTTTATCCGATGGATTTCCACACAGACGATCGGATTTTGCTATTTTTTCACACCGATGGAAAAAAGACCGATGGGGCTAATACACGATCGGTTCGCCCGATGAAAACAGTCCATCGGACTGTTTTCTTTGGTAAAACCGATCGTGTGTACACGGCTTTACTGTGAGGGCTTACAGTGTTGTGGCAACACCAACACCTAAGGGCCAAATTTCTGCAGAGTATATACGGCAGGCCCCTACTTTAAAACATCCATCTTACAAATGACTCCTACTTGCAAACGGAAGGAGACAACAGGAAGTGAGAGGAAATCTACCCCTAGGAAGGGAAATTCTCTCCTGTAGTGCCGCGTACACACGATCGTTTTTTAATGTCATTTTCAAAAACGACATTTTTCTCGACGTGATTTTTCTTGTTTCCTCTCAAGCCTGTCTTGCATACACACGTTCATTAAAAAAAACACTCAAGCAAAGCGCAGTGACGTACAACACGTATGACACGTACGACGGCACTATAAAGGGGAAGTTCCGTTCGAATGGCGCCACCCTTCATGTTAGTAAAGTTTGTTGAGCGACGATTCACGCTTTTCAGCCTTGTGCTTTTCAGTCCGTTACAAATGTGCTATCTCCATTACGAACGCTAGTTTTACCAGAACGAGCGCTCCCGTCTCATACTTGATTCTGAGCATGCGCGTTTCTCTCGTCGTTAAAAAAAAACAACGTGAAAAACGACGTGAAAAAATAGAGCAGGTTCTCATTTTTTTAGCCCATTTTTCACGTCATTAAAAATGCTCTGGAGACTACACACGATCATTTTTAATGCCCGATTTAAAAAATGGCATTTTTAACGTCGTGAAAAACGGTCGTGTGTATGCGGCATAAGAGTTAATATGGGAAAATCGTGTCTCCTCTCCACTGATGCTTTATCACCAATCCTTGTTTCACTAAAAAAAAAACAAATCTTCAAAAAACATTTGTCATTGGGATGGAAAGTGAGGTGAAATGTTTTGAACAGGTGCACAGACAGTAAAACAAATGTTACTGGGGTGTTAACCCTTCCCCATGTTTTCCAAAATGCTTAAAAATAGATTTTTTGGCTTGAGCTACACTTTAAAAATGTACCTGTTCAAAATTACAAACAGATTCTACGTAACAACAAACCTACAGTCCCTGTCTTGTTTGCACCGCCTGTATACTGCTGTTCAGAGTATATAGGGCCTGGGGGCCCCACGCCTTTCCTCTTTTTAATTTGGGTGCGGGGTTCCCCTTAATATCCATACAAGACCCAAAGGGGCTGGTAATGGGCTGGGGGGGAGGGGGCATTTGTGCCTTTTTTCTAAATGATTTTCATCCATATTGCCGGGACCAGACATTACATTAACCACTTAACGACCGCCCACTGTAAATATACGTCGGCAGAATGGCACCGACAGGCACAATCACGTACATATACGTGATTGCCTTTGTATAGTTGCGGGGTCCGATCGGACCCCCCTTCTTTACAGTGAGCGGCCGTTATTAGTTTGGGAGCGATCAGGGATGAGGGGACAGCCGTTCGATTCCGGCCACCCCCTCTCGATCGCTCCCAGCGAATCGAATCCTTCCCCTGCCTGTGTAATGTTTACACAGGCAGAGGAAGTGATGTCATCTCTCCTGCGGCGCTCACATATACCGAGCGAAGCACAGGAGAAGATGCAGGTTAGTGCACAAAACACTACACTGACACCAGGACACATAGGCACATAAATCGCCCCCCAGGCCCCCCCAGACACCCCAGATCACCCCCCAGATCACCCCCCAGCCCCCAGTCACAGTGTCACTGATTGCAGTGACCATTTATTTACTGATCACTGCAATCAGTGACATTTGTGACTGTAAAAGTGTCACTAAAGTTAGTTTTAGGTCCAGTGTAGCCCCCTAACCCCCCCTAATAAAGGTTTAACCCCCTGATCGCCCCCCAGATAACCCTTTCACCCCCTAGCACCGCCGTTGCTAAGCGATCATTTTTCTGATCGCTGTCTTAGCGTTGGTGATGCCGATCGGTAGCCAGTTATTTTTTTTAGGTTCGCCGCAGGTTTTTATAGCGTCGGGTACCCCCATATATTACCTAATAAAGGTTTAACACCCTTGATCGCCCCCCAGGTAAACCTTTCACCCCCTATCACCACTGTCGCTAAGCGATCATTTTTCTGATCGCTGTCTTAGCATCAGTGATGCAGATCGGTAGCCAGTTATTTTTTTTAGGTTCGCCACAGGTTTTTATAGCATCGGGTACCCCCATATATTACCTAATAAAGGTTTAACCCCCTTGATCACCCCCCAGGTAACCCTTTCACCCCCTATCACCACTGTCGCTATGCGATAGTTTTTCTGATCGCTGTCTTAGTGTCGGTGATGCCGATCGGTAGCCAGTAATTTTTTTTAGGTTCGCCGCAGGTTTTTATAGCGTCAGGTACCCCCATATATTATCTAATAAAGGTTAAACCCCCTTGATCGCCCCCCAGGTAACCCTTTCACCCCCTATCACCACTGTCGCTAAGCGATCGTTTTTCTGATCGCTGTCTTAGTGTTGGTGATGCCGATCGGTAGCCAGTAATTTTTTTTTAGCTTCGCCGCAGGTTTTTATAGCGTCAGGTACCCCCATATATTATCTAATAAAGGTTTAACCCCCTTGATCGCCCCCCAGGTAACCCTTTCACCCCCTATCACCACTGTCGCTAAGCGATCGTTTTTCTGATCGCTGTCTTAGTGTCAGTGATGCCGATAGGTAGCCAGTAATTTTTTTTTAGGTTCGCCGTCAGGTTTTTATATAGCGTCAGGTAGCCCCATATATTACCTAATAAAGGTTTTAACCCCCTAATTGCCCCTAGTTAACACTTTCACCAGTAATCACCATATAAGTGTTACGGGTGACGCTGGTTAGTTAGTTTGCTTTTTATAGTGTCAGGGCACCCGCCGTATATAACCCAATAAAGGTTTAACCCCCTGATCGCCCGGCGGGTGATATCAATTAGGTTTTAGCGTCAGAGAGGGTCTGCGTCACACCCCAGGCAGTGTCAGGTTAGTGCCAGTAACGCTAACACCCACGCATGAAGCATACACCCCCCTTAGTGGTATAGTATCTGAACAGATCAATATCTGATCAGATCTATACTAGCGTCCCCAGCAGTTTAGGGTTCCCAAAAATGCAGTGTTAGCGGGATCAGCCCAGATACCTGCTAGCACCTGCGTTTTGCCCCTCCGTCCAGCCCAGGCCACCCAAGTGCAGTATCGATCGACCACTGTCGCTTGCAAAACACAACATACATAACTGCAGCGTTCGCAGAGACAGACCTGATTCCTGCGACTCCAGTGCTGTAGGAGGTGATTTCACCACCACAGTTAAAAAAAAAAAGCATATATGCCGAAGCATTGGGGCAGCAGGGGCGGAGGAGCGGAGGAGCGATTTTGCTCCTAATGCCACGTACATACGGTCAAAATTCCGACGGAGGCTTGCCCGTGGAAAAGTCTGACCATGTGTACGCGGCATAACTTTTGCGGGAAGATGCCCCCATGCTTCGGCATATATAAATGGTGCATGTATGCCCATCATTAGAAGTGGGTGGATGAAGGGCGGTATTCCAATGGTGGGCATACCCACCGATCAATCTTTTTTTTTCGTTCAGCCAACAGGCTGCATGAAAAAAAAGATTACAATACATGTCCAACAAGGACCAGCAAAGTACTGGTATGTTGCTGGACTTTGAATGTTTATACCAGAATGATGCCTGCGGGTTTAGGTATCATCTTGGTATCATTCTTTTCAGCCAGCAGCCGGCTTTCATGTAAAAGCAATCCTAGTGGCTAATTAGCCGCTGGACTGCTTTTACAAGCAGTGGGAGGGAATGTCCCCCCCCGGATATAAAAAGCGCCATTGGGAAATTGGGAAAGCATTTTATCACACCGATCTTGGTGTGGTCAGATGCTTTGAGGGCAGAGGAAAGATCTAGGGTCCAATAGACCCCAGTTTTTTCAAAAAAGAGTACCTGTCACTACCTATTGCTATCATAGGGGATATTTACATTCCCTGAGATAACAATAAAAGTGATAAAAATAAATAAATATGGAAGCAACAGTTTAAAAATAAAATAAAAAAGCAAAATTAATAATAAAAAAAAAAAAAAAAAAGCACCCCTGTCCTGCCCTGCTCTTGCCCAATGGTGAACGCAAGCGTCGGTCTGGCGTCATATGTAAACAGCAATTGCACCATGCATGTGAGGTATCACCGTGAAGGTCAGATCGAGCGCAGTAATTTTAGCAGTAGACCTCCTCTGTAAATCTAATGGCGTAACCTGTAAAGGCTTTTAAAAATGTATGTAGTTTGTCGCCAATGCGCGTTTGTGCGAAATTTTAAAGCTTGTCATGTTTGGTATCTATGTACTCGGCCTAAGATCATCTTTTTTATTTCATCAAACATTTGGGCAATATAGTGTGTTTTAGTGCATTAAAATAAAAAAAAGTGTATTTTTTCCCCAAAAAATGCGTTTGAAAAATCGCTGCGCAAATACTGTGTAGAAAAAAAAAATGCAACACCTCCCATTTTAATCTGTAGGGCCTTTGCTTTAAAAATATATATAATGTTTGGGGGTTCAACATAATTTTCTTGCAAAAAAAAATATGTTTTCATGTAAACAAAAAGTGTCAAAAAGGGCTTTGTCTTCAAGTGGTTAGAAGAGTGGATGTAAGCTTCCTAATGTTGTGTATAAAATGCCAGAACAGTTCAAAACCCCCCAAATGACCCCATTTTGGAAAGTAGACACCCCAAGCTATATACTGAGAGGCATGTCGAGTCCATAGAATATTTTATATGTTGACACAAGTTGCGGAAATAAGACAATTTTTTATTTATTTATTTTTTTTTTGCACAAAGTTGTCACTAAATGATATATTGCTCAAACATGTCATGGGCATATGTGGAATTACACCCCAAAATACATTCTGTTGCTTCTCCTCAGTATGGGGATACCACATGTGTGAGACTTTTTGGGAGCCTAGCCGCGTACGGGACCCCAAAACCAAGCACCGCCTTCAGGCTTTCTAAGGGTGTAAATTTTTGATTTCACTTCTCACTGCCTATCACAGTTTCGGAGGCCATGGAATGCCCAGATGGCACAAACCCCCCCAAATGACCCCATTTTGGAAAATAGACACCCCAAGCTATTTGCTGAGAGGTATGGTGAGTATTTTGCAGATCTCGCTTTTTGTCACAAAGTTTTGAAAATTGAAAAAAAAAAAATATATATATATATTTTCTTTCTTCATTTTCAAAAACAAATGAGAGCTGTAAAATACTCACCATGCCTCTCAGCAAATAGCTTGGGGTGTCTACTTTCCAAAATGGGTCATTTGGCGGGGTTTTGTGCTATTTTGGCATTTTATGGCCTTCGAAACTGTGATAGGTAGTGAGGAGTGAAATCAAAAATTTGTGCCTAGAAATCCTGAAGGCGGTGCTTGGTTTTCGGGGTCTCGTACGCGGCTAGGCTCCCAAAAAGTCCCACACTAGTGGTATCCCCGTACTCAGGAGAAGCAGCAAAATGTATTTTGGGGTGCAATTCCACATATAACCATGGCATGTGTGAGCAATATATCATTTAGTGACAACTTTTTTTTGTCATTGAGACAAAAAAAAAATATTCAATGGGCTCAACATGCCTCTCAGAAATTTCCTTGGGGTGTCTTCTTTCTAAAATGGGGTCATTTGGGGGGGTTTGTACTGCCCTGCCATTTTAGCACCTCAAGAAATGAGATAGGCAGTCATAAATTAAAAGCTGTGTAAATTCCAGAAAATGTACCCTAGTTTGTAGACGCTATAACTTTTTGCGCAAACCAATAAATATACGCTTATTGACATTTTTTTTTACTAAAGACATGTGGCTGAATACATTTTGGCCTAAATGTATGACTAAAATTGAGTTTATTCGATTTTTCTTATAACAAAAAGTAGAAAATATCATTTTTTTTCAAAATTTTCGGTCTTTTTCCGTTTATATCGCAAAAAATAAAAATCGCAGAGGCAATCAAATACCATTAAAAGAAAGCTCTATTTGTGGGAAGAAAAGGACGCAAATTTCGTTTTGGTACAACATTGCATGTCTGCACAATTTACAATTAAAGCAGCGCAGTGCAAAATTCTGAAAACAGCTCTGGTCCTTTAGCTACAAAATGGTCCGGGGCTTAAGTGGTTAAAGCCGCAAGCAGTTTTAAATTACTCTTTTTTTCCTTTAGAAATTTCATTTTGGGCAGGGACAGTTATAAACACAGGGAAACACGTACCACTTCACAGGCATACTATAGACACACCCCAGGTATGATATTTAAAGGAATATTTCACTTTTTTTCACTTTAACCACTTAAGCCCCGGACCATTATGCAGCTAAAGGACCAGGCCACTTTTTGCGATTCGGCACTGCGTCGCCTTAACTGACAATTGCGCGGTCGTGTGACGTGGCTCCCAAACAAAATTGGCGTCCTTTTTTTCCCAGGAATAGAGCTTTCTTTTGGGGGTATTTGACCACCTCTGCGGTTTATATTTTTTGCGCTATAAACAAAAATAGATGGACAATTTTGAAAAAAATGCAATATTTTTTACTTTTTGCTATAATAAATATCCCCCAAAAATATATAAAAAAACATTTTTTTTCCACAGTTTAGTCCGATACGTATTCTTCTACCTATTTTTGGTAAAAAATTTTTTGCAATAGGCGTTTATTGATTGGTTTGCGCAAAAGTTATAGCTTCTACAAAATAGAGGACTGTTTTATGGCCTTTTTAATAATAATTATTTTTTTACTAGTTATGGCGGCGATTAGCGATTTTTATTGTGAATGTGACATTATGGTGGACACATCGGACACTTTTGACACCATTTTGGGGCCATTGTCATTTTTACAACGATCAGTGCTATAGAAATGCACTGATTACTGTGAAAATGACACTGGCAGTGAAGGATTTAACCTCTAGGTGGCGTTGTAGGGGTTAAGTGTTCCCTAGGAAGTGATTCTTACTGTTAGGGGGCGTGGCTACACGTTACACGTCACTGATCATCTGTTCCGATGACAGGGAGCAGACGATCACTAACATGCCACGGAGAAGAACGGAGAAAGGTTTGTTTACACTCACTCACGCGGGTGCGGTCACGGAGTTCAGGACCAGGTCGAGATTGCGCCGGCAGCACGCGTGACCCACTGCTGGGCTCTAAAACCTGTACGTTGATGTGCCCAGCCGTGCCATTCTGGCAACGTATATCGGCGTGAGGCGGTCCTTAAGTGGTTAAGCATCATTAAATCACTGCTCTCGAAAAAACGCCCGTTTTTAAAACTTTTTTTTGCATTGATACATGTCCCCTGGGGCAGGACCCGGGTCCCCAAACCCTTTTTAGGACAATAACTTGCATATTAGCCTTTAAAATTAGCACTTTTGATTCCGAAAGTTTGAGTCCCATAAACTTTAACGGGGTTCGATAGTTCGTGCGAACTTTCGGTCCGTTCGCAGGTTCTGGTGCAAACCGAACCGGGGGGAGTTCGGCTCATCCCTAGTTACATTAGGTCTCTGTGCTGCCTCTCTGATTAATGCCCTCCTTGCCTGGTCCGTGAGTTTTGGTGTGCGGCCATCTCTTGGCAGCTTTACTGTTGTGCCATGTTCTTTCTTTGGTTATGATAGATTTGATGGCGCTCCTAGGGATCATCAAAGATTTGGATATTTTTTATAACCTAACCCTGACTTGTACTTCTCAACAACATTGTCCCTTACTTGTTTGGAGAGTTCCTTGGTCTTCATGACAGTGTTTGGTTAGTGGGCCCTCTTGCTTAGTTGTTGCAGCCTCTGGGGCCTTTCAAAAAGGTGTGTATATGTAATGACAGATCATGTGACACTTAGATTGCACACAGGTGGACATCATTTCACTAATTATGTGACTTCGGAAGGTAATTGGTTGCACCAGAGCTTTTTATGGGCTTCATAACAAAGGGGGTGAATACATACGCACATGCTAATTATAATTTTTCTATTTCTGAAAAATAGTTTTATGTGTAGCGATACCTTCAACTAAGAGGGCAGCAGATTTAGTTTGGGCCCTGAAGACAGCTCCGCCAACCCCCAGCAATTTACTCGACCCCCTACTGGCACAGTTAGTTATGGCAACAGTATAATTCTTATGCTATATGAATAAACTCAGACACCAAGGCAATAATGAAAGGGGTATCTAATTTACTTTAGATTGTGGTAAAAAAAGGTCAACAGTGGTAACAGTTTACATGAAATAGGTTGCAGAGCCCTGCAGCAATAAACACACTATGCATTAATAGAACAGTAAAGGCGCGCCGCGTGGGCGACCGTTAACTAGGCGCCCTGTGGCGCAGCAACTAAATGAACTAACTAGCTGGCCAGGCCTGGCTCAGATACCTAAAACTCAGTCTCTAGGGGATGATGGTTTCTTCACCGGCAAGTCTTTAAAGGTGGTGCACATAACAGAACAACATTTGTAATCCAGTGGGAAGATTGTGATAGAACAAACACTTTACTGAAGAACCTCTGAGTTCAACTCTGATATGGATCTCCAGTGAGAGTATCAGATATAAACTTGTGGGCCACGGCAGTCTATAGGCACATCAGCAATAAACAGTATATGGTCTGAGCATACGCTCGCTCACCCCTCCGGACGCGATCCCAGTCCGGGAACTTCCACCGACTGTGTCCTCACACACAGTGTCTCCAGCGATCGGGTCCCCGATCCAACCAAGGCTGTGGATCAGCGAAGTCAGTTGCCACCCAGGCTCGCAGCGGGGTGGAAGGCTCTTTGGTGCTGCACAAGGCCTCAGGCTTCAGGCCTTGCGCACCGGCACATCCGCACAGGTGGATCAGTCACTGAAGTCTCGTATCCCAAAGAGGCCGAGCCCAGCCTCGCCTCCTCCTTTTATAACCCCTCCCATGAGTCTCTGGGGTGGAAACATTTCCGAAAGGGGTTCTGGGTAAGGTAGTCCTGGGAGTCTTAAAGGGGACCCCGCTACACACTCCCCCCACTTAAATTCTTTGGTCCCCAAAGAAAATTCTAGCATACACTGCGTACAACCCCAGACAACATTGCATAACAGGTTGGCATAGGGAATTCCCACCAAAACCGAGGGGTTGGATTCCCTTGCCCACAGGTCACACTATCCTGAGTGGCCTGCCTAACTGTGCCAGAGAGTGAGTGGCGGTTGCCCTCTACCAAATGAACAGTGGAGGGATCCGGATTCTCTACACTCCTCCTGGCAGTGACCACAGAATCTTCTGAGCTCTTCCCCATTTGTGGGTAGGTCAACTTTCTGGGAGGCCTTATGACTCTGCGAGCCCTTTGTTCCCTTGGGGTTTCTGGCTCTGGCGCCACAGGCTCTTCTTCTGTAACAGGTTCAGGCGACACGGCAGGCTCTGTAACATCTGCTTCAGGAGCCGAGGGATACATAGAGTCTCTAGGGTCCTGTTCAGGGTAAATATCACAGGCATCTTCCCAGTAATCCGATGAAGGACTAGATGGGATGAATTCAGCGGCTTCTGCATTCAGTTGTCCATCTATAGTGTCTTCAGTAGTTGGAAGATCTATAGCAGAAGTTCCTGGAGTTGGGGAAGACCACAGCCAGTCAAGTTCTCTTCCTTCATCTCCACTGAGTTCAGAGGCCTCTACATCTTCAGCCCGAGAGGTCTGGGACCGAGTGTTTGGCCTTGGGGGATCTAGAATAGAGACTGGTTCAGGGGAGTCCCTCACTGGAGGTATCCTGACCGCTTCAGCAAGTGGGAGCAGGTGGTTTCGATGCCACGTCTTCAGTGGTCCTACCTTTCCTTCTGGCTTCAACTTGTAGACAGGTAGGCCCGGCAGCTTCCTACAGATGACATAGGGTTCAGATCTCCATCTGTCTGCAAGTTTGTGTTTTCCAGGGACCCCCAGATTGCGTAGCAGTACTCGATCCCCGGGCTGCAGGTCTTGTACCCGGACCTTCAGGTCGAAGTTTCTTTTGTTTCGGACTCCCCTTTAATCTGAGGCCGCTTGAGCTTGTTCATAAGTTACTTTCAGGCTGTGTCTGAGCCTGTCCACATTTCTGGCTCTGGCGCCACAGGCTCTTCTTCTGTAACAGGTTTAGGCGACACGGCAGGCTCAGTAAAGCGTCCTCTATCCTCGGAGTGGTGTACTGGTGGGGTATGGTTCTCCTGTTGAGAGTCCTGTAGTCTATACAGAGCCTCAATGACCCATTCTTCTTCCTGACCACCACTATCGGGGAGGCATAGGGGCTTCTAGACTCCCGGATCACACCAGTCCTCTTGAGTTCTGCAAGTTGTTCCCTTAGATCCTCCAGATCTGCTAGTGGGACCCGCCTGACCCTCTCTCTGAAGGGCTTATCTTCTTGGAGGCGGATCCGATGGGTGGCACTCCTTGCACACCCCACATCGAACTCATCTTTGGAGAAGATCTTCTCTCATCTGGTCAACTGGGCCTTGGCTCTCTCTTTCCAAGCCCTGGGCAGATTCGGGTTTTCCATGGACAGCTTCTCCCAAACATCTCCTCCTTCACCCGTCCCCTTGACTTCTGACAGGGTAACAGCAGAGCTCACCTGGCCCAGCAGCATCCTGGCTGGGATTTCCATGGGGCCATCTGTAGTGTTCCTAACACTCACCGGAACTCTACAATGGGCCTTCTTCAGGGCCTTCAGTGGAATCACTTCTGGTATCACTTCCTGACCGGGGGACTCTTCCCTTGGGTCGGACTCCAACATGACAAAGGGTCCAGGCTGCTCCCAAGTAAGCTTCACAGTGGCTCTGAGACAGGTTACTTCGCCAGGCTGCAACACTACCCCTTCTCTTCCAAGTCTCCACACCTTCCCTATCCCCTCTCCAGGGGTCTTCTGCTCTAGGACCAGCCATTGGTAGGCCGTCTTCAGCATGGGGTGGATCTTGGTGGCCGCTTGCCCCTTCTCTTCCACTAGAGGGGTCAAGAGTCTTCGGACCAGGTCCGTGTTCGTCCCTATTATAAGGGAACTCTTGTTGGCTCCTGGCGGTCGAGGGCACACAACTGCCAGGGTGTCAAACACTTCCGCCTTCCCAGCCACGGATGGGTCAAAAGTAATCTTGACGGGCAGATAGCCATCGTAGGGGAAACTCTGGGTTCCAATCCCACATATTTCCAGTTCCTCTATCTTCTGGATGGGCAGGTGACTCAAGTGTTTATTGTAGAAATCCCGGTATAATAGAGTCACTTGTGCCCCAGTATCCAAGATTGCTCTGGTGTAGACTCCCTCCACTTGAATGGGCACTATAGGAGATGGGCCTACCAGCTTCTCCGGATATGGCCTGGCAGGGGTCGCCTCTTTATGGCCTTTTCCCTTCGGACTCTCTCTCGTTCAACTTCCTTTGGACTTTGATCTTTCTTGAGCCTGGTATGCATTGATTTCCCTCCTTTCAATGGGTGTACGGACCCGCTGAGGGATACTATTGTTTTTCTTAGGTGTGCACCCCCTCTGGGGAGTGCTGTGCCTCTTCTGAGGTGTCTTGCCCCCTTTCTCTGGGGTGTATCTCTGTTGAGGAATGTTGCGTTTCCTCTGAGGTGTTTTATCTCCTCTTTTCTTCTGCTTCGCATTCAGCTTGGAGCTCACTGAAGGTGATGGGCACCCGGTTGACTCCTTCACCGGGGCCCTCTGAAGTTTCCCGCCGGCTTGCGGTTGTCCGTTTTCTTCTTCTTGGGACTGGAACATGTAGCTGCAATATGGCCAATTCCTCCACAATTAAAGCAGACTATATCTCCCCATTCTTGTAAAGATGCGGGTGCTGAGGCAATTGGGAATAGTTCCTTCCTTGGTACTTCTCTCCTGGGACCCTCTGGGTCTTTTGCTATCAGAGAGGTCAACATCTCTAACACCTTGGACATTTGTGATTTTAGAGTGTCCACCTCCGAGTCTCTTTCAGGGGTCATCACTGGATTGACTAGCACCTGTGCGGGGACAACATTTGTCTTAATCATTTGCTGGTCCTGTTGTAGTGCCTCCTCATCTCTGATGATTTTTATCAAGTCAGCATAAGTCAGTAACGTTCCTCCTCCCAAGGTTTTCAGGTGCAGCCAGACTGGATCCGAGCGTAACGCTCCCTTTAAGACTTGCTTCATTCTTGCCGCATCTGTATCTTGGGGCTTCATTCCCTTCTTCAACACAATCTTGCACAGCAACCTGTTCAGTCTCCTAACATACTCTGAAAGTTTCTCCCTTGGCTGTTGGAAAGTATGTTCAAATTGGTAGACCATCTCTGTCACCTTTTCCAATTGACCAAACTCTTCCTGTAGCATGGCTAGACAGTCTTGAGCCGTGCAGTCTGCATTCCCAAACCGAAAACTTTTCACTGCTTCTGCTGCTGCGCCTTTGAGGCTTTCTATCATTGCCTCTTCTGCGCTTCCGGCACCTCCCATGCCTCTACTGCTTGTAATGCCTGCTCCACCCAGGTATCAAAATCTTCTTCCCCTGCAGGGACAGGGAGCTTCCCTGAGAATGTCTTCAGTCTCCGGTAGCTAGTCTCTACATGCACAGTGTTTGTCTTCTGACATTTGATTAGCAGATCCCCTATTGCCTTTATCAATTCTGGTGATATAGCAGTGGCAGGTGCGGATGCCACCAGGGGTGTCACTCCGTCTCCTCTTTCTGGTGAGGTACGAGCCGCAGCCTGCGTTGATCCCATCTGTTATGGTTCCTTCTTTATAGTTACTGCGGGCGCCAACCTATAGGTTCTATTGTCTGGCGTCTTTACACACTTGTGCTTGCAAGCCTCTGGTATCCCGTCTCCGTATTCCACCAGTGCATACTGATATGAAGTGTCTGGGTCTGACTTTATATCTATCACCCATGGTGTGTGATCTGGGGACACTAACTTCATTAACTCCTCTACCATCTCAGTCTTCCATTCCTCCCCTGGGAGGCTGATGACTATCGAGTTGTTTGGCTCTGCCCTAGAGGCTTTGCACCACTCTTCTACTGCTTGTGGGTCCATTCCGGCACTTCTAGCATTCACCTGCTGTATCAGGATCCCGGACGAGAACCCCCACGTGTAGCAATACCTTCAACTAAGAGGGCCGCAGATTTAGTTTGGGCCCTGAAGACAGCTCCGCCAACCCTCAGCAATTTACTCGACCCCCTACTGGCACAGTTAGTTATGGCAACAGTATAATTCTTATGCTATATGATTAAACTCAGACACCAAGGCAATAATGAAAGGGGTATCTAATTTACTTTAGATTGTGGTAAAAAAGGTCAACAGTGGTAACAGTTTACATGAAATAGGTTGCAGAGCCCTGCAGCAATAAACACACTATGCATTAATAGAACAGTAAAGTCGCGCCGCGTGGGCGACCGTTAACTAGGCGCCCTGTGGCGCAGCAACTAAATGAACTAACTAGCTGGCCAGGCCTGGCTCAGATACCTAAAACTCAGTCTCTAGGGGATGATGGTCTCTTCACCGGCAAGTCTTTAAAGGTGGTGCACATAACAGAACAACATTTGTAATCCAGTGGGAAGATTGTGATAGAACAAACACTTTACTGAAGAACCTCTGAGTTCAACTCTGATATGGATCTCCAGTGAGAGTATCAGATATAAACTTGTGGGCCACGGCAGTCTATAGGCACATCAGCAATAAACAGTATATGGTCTGAGCATACGCTCGCTCACCCCTCCGGACGCGATCCCAGTCCGGGAACTTCCACCGACTGTGTCCTCACACACAGTGTCTTCAGCGATCGGGTCCCCGATCCAACCAAGGCTGTGGATCAGCGAAGTCAGTTGCCACCCAGGCTCGCAGCGGGGTGGAAGGCTCTTTGGTGCTGCACAAGGCCTCAGACTTCAGGCCTTGCACACCGGGACATCCGCACAGGAGGATCAGTCACTGAAGTCTCGTATCCCAAAGAGGCCGAGCCCAGCCTCGCCTCCTCCTTTTATAACCCCTCCCATGAGTCTCTGGGGTGGAAACATTGCCGAAAGGGGTTCTGGGTAAGGTAGTCCTGGGAGTCTTAAAGGGGACCCCGCTACACATGTATATATTTTTCTAATTTTACCTCACCAACTTAGACTATTGTGTTCTGATCCATCACATATAATTCAGATTAAAAAAATTAAATAACTAAAGTCTGTAATGTAACAAAATTGGTACAAAGACAAGGGGGTGAAAGGCACTGTAGTTCTGCAGCATTTTTTAAGCCAAATGCAATGTTCAGGCTGTAATTGTCAATTTCATTCCAAAAGGAGGCTGGGTGGTTTGAAACAACTCACTATGGAGCCTGACGTATCTTGATGTCCTTGGCATGATTCGTTTTTTTGGGGGGTACTGAAACCAGTAGACATTAGAAATGTGTAATGACATCTTCTGGTTAGTGATTTTCACTACAGGCACAATAAAGTGTTACTAAACCCACAACAGTAAAATCAGTCTGTATATGCAGTAAAGCAGGGGTAGGCAACCTCGGCCCTCCAGCTGTTTTGAAACTACAAGTCCCATGACACATTGCAAGACCCTGACAATGACAGCCATGTCCCCTAGAGGCAGAGGCATGATGGGATTTGTAGTTTCACCACAGCTGGAGGGCCGAGGTTGCCGACCCCTGCAGTAAAGCATGCTTGTTATACTCACTGTGGAACCTAAGAGGTTAATCCTCTGCATTGTGTAAAAAGGTTGTTTGATCCTGTGTTCTCTGATCCTCCCCTTCTTCCACTGTCCCCAAAAAACCATCTCCTGATAGAATAGAGCCTTGGGGGGAGGCTGCACATGCTCAGTTTTGTGTGTATTGCTAGAGAGTTTGTTTTCTTGGGAGAGTGCATGTGATCAGCACAGGGCCAATCAGCACTGTCTAGAGAGAGGATCTTGGGTCCTTCAGCCTCATAGGAAAATCAGGGGAGAATGAACAGCCCTTCTACAAGCTTTAACTAGACACTTATAGAAGTCACAAGACTGCTATATACTGCTGATGAGAAAAAGTATTTAGCAGTTCATGTTTACTATAACTATTGCATTTCCATGTTCTGTGTACTGTGGAAGACCAGATATAGTGAATGCAGGGTCCTGGGTTTAATAACACTTTAAGTGCAACCTCATTGTGGGGGTTTTGGCTAAAAAAATCATTGTCTGGAAAAAACACTGAGCACCAGGAGGTGAAACAGGCAGAAACTGGAGATCAGGAACCTGAGTCGCCTGGATATATTCAGAGAAGGCATCCTGTGTGGACCATGTAACAATATGGTATAAAAGTAATTACATCACATAATCTTGGTCCACACAGGAGGCCGTCTGATTCTATAAATATTCAGCTTCCTGGTCTCCAATTTTATCAGTAATGCGAGAGGTTCGCCCCAAAAATGCTTAGTGTGGTCAGGGGGCTTATTGGAATCTGGAAGCACTAATTAAAATAATGTGTCTGCTAGATATATGCCGAAGACCATCATGGGACTGAGTATGAAATAAAATAAATAAATTAGAATGTAAATAAACACTCAGTGGCTAAGTAGCACTTCCACCTGGCAGCACTAGGGTTGTTGGTTCCATTCAACCACGGCACCACCTGGCTGGAGTTTGCATGTTCTTCCTGTGACCGTGCCAAAGACATGCTGGTACACTGTAGATTAAGTGGCTTGTGTCTAAAATGGTCCTAGTATGTATACAGGTCCTTCTCAAAAAATTAGCATATTGTGATAAAGTTCATTATTTTCTGTAATGTACTGATAAACATTAGACTTTCATATATTTTAGATTCATTACACACAACTGAAGTAGTTCAAGCCTTTTCTTGTTTTAATATTGATGATTTTGGCATACAGCTCATGAAAACCCAAAAATCCTATCTCAAAAAATTAGCATATTTCATCCGACCAATAAAAGAAAAGTGTTTTTAATACAAAAAAAGTCAACCTTCAAATAATTATGTTCAGTTATGCACTCAATACTTGGTCGGGAATCCTTTTGCAGAAATGACTGCTTCAATGCGGCGTGGCATGGAGGCAACCAGCCTGTGGCACTGCTGAGGTGTTATGGAGGCCCAGGATGCTTCGATAGCGGCCTTAAGCTCATCCAGAGTGTTGGGTCTTGCGTCTCTCAACTTTCTCTTCCCAATATCCCACAGATTCTCTATGGGGTTCAGGTCAGGAGAGTTGGCAGGCCAATTGAGCACAGTAATACCATGGTCAGTAAACCATTTACCAGTGGTTTTGTCACTGTGAGCAGGTGCCAGGTCGTGCTGAAAAATGAAATCTTCATCTCCATAAAGCTTTTCAGCAGATGGAAGCATGAAGTGCTCCAAAATCTCCTGATAGCTAGCTGCATTGACCCTGCCCTTGATAAAACACAGTGGACCAACACCAGCAGCTGACATGGCACCCCAGACCATCACTGACTGTGGGTACTTGACACTGGACTTCAGGCATTTTGGCATTTCCCTCTCCCCAGTCTTTCTCCAGACTCTGGCACCTTGATTTCCGAATGTACTTTGGACCACTGAGCAACAGTCCAGTGCTGCTTCTCTGTAGCCCAGGTCAGGCGCTTCTGCCGCTGTTTCTGGTTCAAAAGTGGCTTGACCTGGGGAATGCGGCACCTGTAGCCCATTTCCTGCACATGCCTGTTCACGGTGGCTCTGGATGTTTCTACTCCAGACTCAGTCCACTGCTTCCGCAGGTCCTCCAAGGTCTGGAATCGGTCCTTCTCCACAATCTTCTTCAGGGTCCGGTCACCTCTTCTCGTTGTGCAGCGTTTTCTGCCACACTTTTTCCTTCCCACAGACTTCCCACTGAGGTGCCTTGATACAGAACTCTGGGAACAGCCTATTCGTTCAGAAATTTCTTTCTGTGTCTTACCCTCTTGCTTGAGGGTGTCAATGATGGCCTTCTGGACAGCAGTCAGGTCGGCAGTCTTACCCATGATTGCGGTTTTGAGTAATGAACCAGGCTGGGAGTTTTTAAAAGCCTCAGGAATCTTTTGCAGGTGTTTAGAGTTAATTAGTTGATTCAGATGATTAGGTTAATAGCTCGTTTAGAGAACCTTTTCATGATATGCTAATTTTTTGAGATAGGATTTTTGGGTTTTCATGAGCTGTATGCCAAAATCATCAATATTAAAACAAGAAAAGGCTTGAACTACTTCAGTTGTGTGTAATGAATCTAAAATATATGAAAGTCTAATGTTTATCAGTACATTACAGAAAATAATGAACTTTATCACAATATGCTAATTTTTTGAGAAGGACCTGTATGTATGAATGCAAGTTGGGACCTTAGATTATAAGCTCCTTGAGGGCAGGGACTGATATAAATGTACAAAAAATATATATACGGTATATATATATATATAGGTTGTCAGCACTATAATAAATAAACACCACATTAAAAAAAAAAAAGTTCTTTAACCACTTAAGCCCCGGACCATTTGGTAGCTAGAGGACCAGAGGTGATTTCAGAATTTTGCACTGCGCTGCTTTAACTGTAAATTGTGCGGACATGCAATATTGTACCCAAACGAAATTTGCGTCCTTTTCTTCCCACAAATAGAGCTTTCTTTTAATGGTATTTGATTGCCTCTGCGATTTTTATTTTTTGCGATATAAACGGAAAAAGACCGAAAATTTTGAAAAAAAATTATATTTTCTACTTTTTGTTATAAGAAAAATCGAATAAACTCAATTTTAGTCATACATTTAGGCCAAAATGTATTCAGCCACATGTCTTTAGTAAAAAAAAATTCAATAAGCGTATATTTATTGGTTTGCGCAAAAGTTATAGCGTTTACAAACTAGGGTACATTTTCTGGAATTTACACAGCTTTAAATTTATGACTGCCTATCTCATTTCTTGAGGTGTAAAATGGCAGGGCAGTACAAAACCCCCCCAAAATGACCCCATTTTGGAAAGAAGACACCCCAAGGAAATTGCTGAGAGGCATGTTGAGCCCATTGAATATTTTTTTTTTTTTGTCCCAAGTGATTGAATAATGACAAAAAAAAAAAAAAAAAATGTACAAAAAGGTGTCACTAAATGATATATTGCTCACACATGCCATGGTTATATGTGGAATTGCACCCCAAAATACATTCTGCTGCTTCTCCTGAGTACGGGGATACCACATGTGTGGGACTTTTTAGGAGCCTAGCCACGTACGGGACCCCGGAAACCAATCACCGCCTTCAGGATTTCTAAGGGCGCAAATTTTTGATTTCACTCCTCACTACCTATCACAGTTTCGAAGGCCATAAAATGCCAAAATAGCACAAAACCCCCCCAAATGACCCCATTTTGGAAAGTAGACACCCCAAGCTGTTTGCTGAGAGGCATGGTGAGTATTTTACAGCTCTCTCAAGAAATTTTTTTTTTTTTTTCTTCAATTTTCAAAACTTTGTGACAAAAAGCGAGATCTGCAAAATACTCACAATACCTCTCAGCAAATAGCTTGGGGTGTCTACTTTCCAAAATGGGGTCATTTGGGGGGTTTTTGTGCCATCTGGGCATTCCATGGCCTCCGAAACTGTGATAGGCAGTGAGAAGTGAAATCAAAAATTTACACCCTTAGAAAGCCTGAAGGCGGTGATTGGTTTTTGGGGTCCCGTACGCGGCTAGGCTCCCAAAAAGTCTCACACATGTGGTATCCCCGTACTCAGGAGAAGCAACAGAATGTATTTTGGGGTGTAATTCCACATATGCCCATGGCATGTTTGAGCAATATATCATTTAGTGACAACTTTGTGCAAAAAAAATAAAAACATTTCTTTTTTCCGCAACTTGTGTCAACATATAAAATATTCCATGGACTCGACATGCCTCTCAGTATATAGCTTGGGGTGTCTACTTTCCAAAATGGGGTCATTTGGGGGGGGTTTTGAACTGTTCTGGCATTTTATACACAACATTAGGAAGCTTACATCCACTCTTCTAACCACTTGAAGACAAAGCCCTTTTTGACACTTTTTGTTTACATGAAAACATATTTTTTTTTTGCAAGAAAATTATGTTGAACCCCCAAACATCATATATATTTTTAAAGCAAAGGCCCTACAGAATAAAATGGTGGGTGTTGCATTTTTTTTTTCTACACAGTATTTGCGCAGCGATTTTTCAAACGCATTTTTTGGGGAAAAAATACACTTTTTTTAATTTTAATGCACTAAAACACACTATATTGCCCAAATGTTTGATGAAATAAAAAAGATGATCTTAGGCCGAGTACATAGATACCAAACACGACATGCTTTAAAATTTCGCACAAACGCGCATTGGCGACAAACTACATACATTTTTAAAAGCCTTTAAAAGCCTTTACAGGTTACCCCGTTAGATTTACAGAGGAGGTCTACTGCTAAAATTACTGCTCTCGATCTGACCTTCGCAGTGATACCTCACATGCATGGTGCAATTGCTGTTTACATATGACGCCAGACCGACGCTTGCATTCGCCATTGGGCAAGAGCAGGGCAGGACAGGGGTGCTTTTTTTTTATTATTCATTTTGCTTTTTTATTTTATTTTTAAATTGTTCCTTCCATATTTTTATTTTTTTATAATTTTTATTGTTATCTCAGGGAATGTAAATATCCCCTATGATAGCAATAGGTAGTGACAGGTACTCTTTTTTTGAAAAAACTGGGGTCTAGACCCTAGATCTTTCCTCTGCCCTCAAAGCATCTGACCACACCAAGATCGGTGTGATAAAATGCTTTCCCAATTTCCCAATGGCGCTTTTTATATCCGGGGGGGGGACATTCCCTCCCACTGCTTGTAAAAGCAGTCCAGAGGCTAATTAGCCACTAGGATTGCTTTTACATGAAATACGGCCGCTGGCTGAAAAGAATGATACCAAGATGATACCTAAACCCGCAGGCATCAATCTGGTATAACCATTCAAAGTCCAGCAACATACCAGTACGTTGCTGGTCCTTGTTGGACATGTATTGTAATCTTTTTTTTTTTCATGCAGCCAGTTGGCTGAATGAAAAAAGAGATTGATCGGGTGGGTATGCCCACCATTAGAATACCGCCCTTCATCCACCCACTTCTAATGATGGGCATACATGCACCATTTATATATGCCGAAGCATGGGGGCATCCTCCCGCAAAAAAGTTATGCCGCACACACATGGTCGGACTTTTCCACGGGCAAGCCTCCGTCGGAATTTCGACCGTATGTACGCGGCATTAGGAGCAAAATCGCTCCTCCGCCCCTGCTGCCCCAATGCTTCGGCATATTTGCTTTTTTTTTTTAACTGTGGTGGTGAAATCACCTCCTACAGCACTGGAGTCGCAGGGATCAGGCCTGTCTCTGCGAACGCTGCAGTTATGTGTGTTGTGTTTTGCAACTGACAGTGATCGATCGATACTGCACTTGGGTGGCCTGGGCTGGACGGAGGGGCAAAACGCAGGTGCTAGTAGGTATCTGGGCTGATCCCGCTAACACTGCGTTTTTGGGAACCCTAAACTGCTGGGGACGCTAGTATAGATCTGATCAGATCAGATATTGATCTGTTCAGATACTATACCACTAAGGAGGGTGTATGCTTCACGCGTGGGTTTTAGCATTACTGGCACTAACCTGACGCTGCCTGGGGTGTGACGCAGACCCTCTCTGACGCTAAAACCTAATTGATATCACCCGCCGGGCGATCAGGGGGTTAAACCTTTATTGGGTTATATACGGCGGGTGCCCTGACACTATAAAAAGCAAACTAACTAACCAGCGTCACCCGTAACACTTATATGATGATCACTGGTGAAAGGGTTAACTAGGGGCAATTAGGGGGTTAAAACCTTTATTAGATAATATATGGGGGTACCTGACGCTATAAAAACCTGCGGCGAACCTAAAAAAAATTACTGGCTACCGATCTGCATCACCGACGCTAAGACAGCGATCAGAAAAATGATCGCTTAGCGACAGTGGTGATAGGGGTGAAAGGGTTACCTGGGGGGCGATCAAGGGGGTTAAACATTTATTAGATAATTTATGGGGGTACCTGACGCTATAAAAACCTGCGGTGAACCTAAAAAAAATTACTGGCTACCGATCTGCATCACCGACGCTAAGACAGCGATCAGAAAAATGATCGCTTAGCGACAGTGGTGATAGGGGGTGAAAGGGTTACCTGGGGGGCGATCAAGGGGGTTAAACCTTTATTAGATAATTTATGGGGGTACCTGACGCTATAAAAACCGCGGCGAACCTAAAAAAAAAATACTGGCTACCGATCTGCATCACCGACGCTAAGACAGCGATCAGAAAAATGATCGCTTAGCGACAGTGGTGATAGGGGGTGAAAGGGTTACCTGGGGGGCGATCAAGGGGGTTAAACCTTTATTAGATAATTTATGGGGGTACCCAACGCTATAAAAACCTGCGGCGAATCTAAAAAAAATTACTGGCTACCGATCTGCATCACCGACGCTAAGACAGCGATCAGAAAAATGATCGCTTAGCGACGGCGGTGCTAGGGGGTGAAAGGGTTATCTGGGGGGTGATCAAGGGGTTAAACCTTTATTAGGGGGGTTAGGGGGCTACACTGGACCTAAAACTAAACTGTAGTGACACTTTTACAGTCACAAATGTCACTGATTGCAGTGATCAATAAATAAATGGTCACTGCAATCAGTGACACTGTGACTGGGGTCGGGGGGGGTGATCTGGGGGGGCCTGGGGGGGCGATTTATGTGCCTATGTGTGCTGGTGTTAGTGTAGTGTTTGTGCACTAACCTTGATGTCTTCTCTTGTACGGCGCTCGGTATATGTGAGCGCCGCACAAGAGATGACATCACTTCCTCCTGCTTCCTCTGCCTGTGTTTACATTACACAGGCAGAGGGGGCATTCTCATTCGCCGGGAGCGATCGCGGGGGGTGGCCGGAATCGAACGGTCGCCCCCCATCTCGGATCGCTCCCAGACGAATTCCGACCGCTCACTGTACAGAAGGGGTTCCGATTGGACCCCCCAACTGTACAAAGGCAATCACGTACACTGTACGTGATTGTGCCTGTCGGTGCCATTGTGCCGACGTATATATACAGTGAGCGGTCGTTAAGTGGTTAATGGTAACTCCACTTTCATGGTAAAAAAAATTGCAATATATATATACAGTATATGTGTATGTGTGTATATATATATATATATATATATATATATATATATATATATATATATATATAGCGTATAGAATTGCAACACAAGTTATATTGTAATTGAATATTATTAAAACTGCTTTTTCCTTTTCAATCTGCAGCTCTGTAATCTTCTATACAATGCAATGCAATATGGTTACCTGGAGGCGTTCTGTACACAGGATGTGTACAGTATGCCCCTCAGAAATGTAATTTCCTGTTTGTGTGATTGGCTTACTGATTTTCCCAGAAGTGTGCACTAAGATACAAATCAGATTTTGAGCATCCCCTGCAATCAAAAATGTAATTTTTAGTGAGATACAGTACTCTCAAAGGGAAATCTAAAGGGATACAGACCCTGCAATTTACCTCATTTGAGCCTTGCAGGTGCAGCAGCTGATTGATAATTATAAAACCATTCCCATACAGATTCACTCTTTACATGGATAAAGACAAACAGCTATTCCTTCAGACAAACAAAAGGTAGGAATCTACAACAAAGTTTGTTAAAACCCTTGCAATGTACATAGATCACCCGGAAGGGAATGTTTTATTTTTTCTCAACAAAAGTGGAGTTACTCTTTAATAATAAAAAAAAAAGTAAAGTTCAACAGTTTAACCACATTGTCAATGTCTCCCGATGTACAGGTCCTTCTCAAAAAATTAGCATATTGTGATAAAGTTCATTATTTTCTGTAATGTACTGATAAACATTAGACTTTCATGTATTTTAGATTCATTACACACAACTGAAGTAGTTCAAGCCTTTTCTTGTTTTAATATTGATGATTTTGGCATACAGCTTATGACAACCCAAAATTCCTATCTCAAAAAATTAGCATATCATGAAAAGGTTCTCTAAACAAGCTATTAATCTAATCATCTGAATCAACTAATTAACTCTAAACACCTGCAAAAGATTCCTGAGGCTTTTAAAAACTCCCAGCCTGGTTCATTACTCAAAACCGCAATCATGGGTAAGACTGCCGACCTGACTGCTGTCCAGAAGGCCATCATTGACACCCTCAAGCAAGAGGGTAAGACACAGAAAGAAATTTCTGAACGAATAGGCTGTTCCCAGAGTTCTGTATCAAGGCACCTCAGTGGGAAGTCTGTGGGAAGGAAAAAGTGTGGCAGAAAACGCTGCACAATGAGAAGAGGTGACCGGACCCTGAAGAAGATTGTGGAGAAGGACCGATTCCAGACCTTGGAGGACCTGCGGAAGCAGTGGACTGAGTCTGGAGTAGAAACATCCAGAGCCACCGTGAACAGGCGTGTGCAGGAAATGGGCTACAGGTGCCGCATTCCCCAGGTCAAGCCACTTTTGAACCAGAAACAGCGGCAGAAGCGCCTGACCTGGGCTACAGAGAAGCAGCACTGGACTGTTGCTCAGTGGTCCAAAGTACTTTTTTCGTATGAAAGCAAATTTTGCATGTCATTCGGAAATCAAGGTGCCAGAGTCTGGAGGAAGACTGGGGAGAGGGAAATGCCAAAATGCCTGAAGTCCAGTGTCAAGTACCCACAGTCAGTGATGGTCTGGGGTGCCATGTCAGCTGCTGGTGTTGGTCCACTGTGTTTTATCAAGGGCAGGGTCAATGCAGCTAGCTATCAGGAGATTTTGGAGCACTTCATGCTTCCATCTGCTGAAAAGCTTTATGGAGATGAAGATTTCATTTTTCAGCACGACCTGGCACCTGCTCACAGTGCCAAAACCACTGGTAAATGGTTTACTGACCATGGTATTACTGTGCTCAATTGGCCTGCCAACTCTCCTGACCTGAACCCCATAGAGAATCTGTGGGATATTGGGAAGAGAAAGTTGAGAGACGCAAGACCCAACACTCTGGATGAGCTTAAGGCCGCTATCGAAGCATCCTGGGCCTCCATAACACCTCAGCAGTGCCACAGGCTGGTTGCCTCCATGCCACACCGCATTGAAGCAGTCATTTCTGCAAAAGGATTCCCGACCAAGTATTGAGCGCATAACTGAACATAATTATTTGAAGGTTGACTTTTTTTGTATTAAAAACACTTTTCTTTTATTGGTCGGATGAAATATGCTAATTTTTTGAGATAGGATTTTTGGGTTTTCATGAGCTGTATGCCAAAATCATCAATATTAAAACAAGAAAAGGCTTGAACTACTTCAGTTGTGTGTAATGAATCTAAAATATATGAAAGTCTAATGTTTATCAGTACATTACAGAAAATAATAAACTTTATCACAATATGCAAATTTTTTGAGAAGGACCTGTAGATCCATTGCCAATCATGACGACCGCCACAGCGCCGGACACGGAAAAAGAAAAAAAAAGCTTAGTCTGTGACAAAGGCTAACCGTCGACTGCCTGTTCTGCCATCTGACAGTTCTTAAATAGGGGAGGGGAGGAGCCACCTAGAGACGTCACCTTGTGGCACAGACTCAGCAGGCAGTTGGCTATTATCCTTTGTTGGGCGGAGCTTTTTTCTTTTTTTCGAGTCCGGTGGTGCAGCTGGTGTCGTGATTGATGATGGATCTACATGGGGGTAAATTGTTTTTTTATTTTTAATAAAGGAATTATCAAAAACTTTATTTCTTTTTGACACTTTTTTTTGTGAACTCATTTACACAAGGGGGGGGTATGGGGGGGGGCGAGATCTGGGGCCCCCTAGTGGCTCGGGAAGGCGCAACGTCATATGCCGTCCACCCAGAACGAGAGGCTCATTGTCCCGTCATATGACGGCGGGCGGTGGGCTAGTGGTTAAAGGCACTAGGCAGGTCTGCCCTTTATCCCCCCTGATCTTTGCTATTGTCATCGAGACAATTTCTATAGCCATAAGAGACCATCCCAATGTAGATAGGGAACGGAGCGCCTCACAAGTGCACAAATGCGCACATTTTTGCGGATGACATTCTGTTTTTCATCACCTCAACATCAATATCTCTACCTTATATCCGTAAATAGTTCTAAATAGTTCGACAATTTTGTCACAGTCTCAGGTTTGAAAGTGAATTTCTCTAAATCAATGGCCTTAAACATAAATCTGCCTACTCATTTAGTCATTCATTCATTCATTCACTTAAAATCACGATTCCGGTTTACCTGGAGCGATATGAGAATTCCTTATTTGGGGGTCAACCTGGCAGCCTCGGTGGACTGCCTTTATACAGTGAAATTTCTTCCAATGTACCGCAAACTAGAAGCAGACCTTAAAAGCTGGGACAAATTAGTGCTTTCATGGTTAGGGTCAACTCCATAAAATGACTCTGCTACCAAGAATCCTCTACATGTTTAGGAGCCTCCCTATCCCAATCCGCAAGGACCAACTCAGACATTTTCAATCCAAAATACTAAAATTTGTCTGGAGTACAAAACGTCATAGAGTTGCCAAGGGGACCCTATACCAAGCTAGAGATAGGGGAGGAGTGGGTGTTCCGAACCTGCTCTGGTACTATCAGGCCGTCCAACTATCTCAGCTTTCAGTTATATACTCTAAAGTGGCTCCTCCAGACTGGGTCCACATGGAACACCAAGTTGCCCCACACTACAACGGATTTTCTTCTCTGGTGCCCCCCCCCAAAGTCCAGACCTGCAATCATGGTCCCCATGCTCTCTCACTCCCTCATCATATGGCACACCCTCAAAACTTACCCACATCTGATCTCCAAATGGCACCCCCTCTCTCATATCTTGCGCAATCCCCTTTTTTCCCATGGTATAGATATTAAGGCCTTTAGCTGGTGGCTAATCAAGGGGATGTACAGTATAGGACACTTTATTCACCCCACAGGCCCCCTCACACTAGCATTCTGTGTAAGAAAATTAGATATGCCCTCAGCGGAACAATACTGACTACGTCAAATAAAAAACATTCAACTTATGATTCTCCACACCTGACCCATTAACACACACTGACTATGAACTTTGGTGCGGGCAAGCCACGGAGCAGAGGGATAGGATATCAGTGATATATCGGTCACTAACTAAGATGGATTTAAAGACCCTCTTCATGCTGGAATGGGAGAAGGACCTGGAACAAACCTGGAGTTTAGAAAACTGGCGCAGACCTTCTAATTCCGCTTTTAAGGGAGTTCTGAATACGGCCCTTGGAAGCAAATCTGAAGGTGCTAATGAGGTGGTACCTTGTCCCCCTGAAACTATCCAGAATTTATCCCACGTCCTCCTCCCTGTGCTTTTGGAATTGTGGTCATGTGGGATCCATGATGCATGTCTGGTGGGACTTCCCCAGATCAGAGGATTTTGGAACAAAATTTTCCATATGCTCCGAAAAGTCTCAGGCCTCCCCATACAGAAATCAGCCCACTTAGCACTTCTCAATTTCCCTGTCCCAAACGCACCCAAACTGTTAAACCGCCTCATTATGTTCATTCTCATAGGAACTAAATTAACCATTGCTCGAGCTTGGAAACAACCCCACTTTTTCTTCACTTTAGCAAAAAGAAAAGTCTCCTGGATTATGGCCCAGGAAAATATGGTGAGCACGTTATTGGATACTACGGAAAAATACGAAGCCATCTGGGAACCCTGGATCCAATACTTGAAGATAAAGCTCACCCCTTGATCGGGTTTACATATACCAGGGATGGTGTGGGGCTATTCAGGTCACTACTCCTTTTTTACTATCGCCTCTCTCTCTATATCTTCTCTCTTCTGGCTTCTATACTTTACCCTTGATCTGGTGTGACTCCATCCCTGACCTTGGAATGCCTCGATGGGAACACAAACAACTCTCATGGTTGTCTCCAATGTCCGGGCTGCCTATTAAGGATAGTCGAGATAGGTACAAGGATACAGGATCCATAAGATCCTTCCCGTAAAAACTTCCTCTACCACATAGGTCTGTCAGGGAACTGATACGGGTGTTATACATTACTAATTAGCAAAGGATTTTTTTCTTCTTCCTTTTATGATTCCCCACTTTTTTTTATTTATTTATTTATTAATTATTATTATTATAATTTTTTTAATATATATATATATATATATATATATATTAAGGGTTGTATGACAGCGGCAGTGAGATATGGCCTAGGGCCTGCCATGTACACGGTAATGTACCACACACTAGTGTTCTCTGCCGCTGGTTCTACTGTATTTGACTAACTTGGTACTCCATGATCCTTGTTCATTGCCATAAAGATTTCATGGCCAATTATATGGGAATATTTACTGTTAATTTGCTTATGCCATAGCATGGGATCGCTCTTAGGAACTTTCTTCAGGATCCAACGCTATTAACACATAGGCTTCACTTTAGGAGGCCTTAGACGTAGCCTGGACGGCCCTTTGCCTCATGACACAGATTGATCCCATGTCAGCACCCCAGCCGATTTTTCCATCGGCTCTCAGGTACTGCTGCCGCCGCCATTGCTTCTAAGGGAAGCCCTGCGGCTTCACAGATGGTTCCCTACTGTGCATGTGCAAAGCGTGCTGTGCTTTCTGAATGATAGGGAGTGGGGCAAGGAGGAGGGGGGCCGAAAAACAGATACTCGATCCCCCTCCCCCAAAATGTGCCAAATGTGGCACCGGAGGGGGGGAGGAGGCAGATAAGCGGAGCTTCCACTTTTGGGTGGAGCTCCATTTTAACCACTACTCTCTGAATACAGTGTTTTAGCCCCGGAAGGATTTACACCCTTAATGACCAGGCTATTTTTGGTGATACAGCACTGCATCGCTTTAACTGACAATTTCACGGTCATGCAATGTTGTACCCAAAAAAAAAAAATTCCCCACAAATAAAGCTTTCTTTTGGTGGTATTTGATCCCCTGAGGTTTTTATTTTTTGCGCTATTAAACAAAAAAAGACCAACAATTTTGAAAAAAAAATTATATTTTTTACTTTTTGCTTTAATAAATACAAAAAAAAACAATTTCTTCATCAGTTTAGTCCAATATGTATTCTTCTACATATTTTTGGTAAAAAAAAATCACAATAAGCATATATTGATTGGATTGTGCAAAAGTTATAGCGTCTACAAAAAAGGGGAAAGATTTATGGCCTTTTTTTTTCGTTAATAGTAAGGACGGTGATCAGCGATTTTTAGCGGAACTGCGACATTGTGGTGGAAAGATCGGACACTTTTTGGGACCAGTGACATTTATACAGATATCAGTGCTATAAAAATGCACTGATTACTGTATAAATGACACTGGCAGGGCCTTGGTTAACACTAGGGGGCAATCAAGGGGTTAAGTGTTCCCTAGGGAGGTGTTTCTAACTGTGGGGGGAGTGGACTGACTGGGAGGAGAGAGAGATGGCTGCTCCTGATCACTAGGAACAGACGATACTCCCCTGACAGAACGGGGATCTGCTTGTTTACATTGACAGATCCACAGTTATGCCTCTCTGTGAAACGATTGTGGGGGGCTGGCGGACATCGTGGCCTCCAGCGCCGTGCGCGCACCAGCTCTATCTATTACACAAACCAACATGCCGGTATGGCGATTTTCGCAATTGGCGGCGGCTGGTCGGCAATACCTAGCCATCCTCAGCCATACTCAGCAATACCCAGCAATACTCAGCCATACCCAGCCATACCCAGCCATTCCCATTCATGCTCATCCATGCCTCATCCATGCCACATCCATGCCACAACAGTGCCCATCAGTGCCACTACAGTGCCCATCAGTGTCTAACAAACATGTAATAGGTAGTCAAATTAGATTTGACATTTATGCCCCTAGAACACCTGATGGTGCTCCCTGCATGTTGGGCCTCTGTATGTGGCAAGGCTGTGGAAAGATCTCACACATGTGGTATGGCCATACTCAGGAGGAGTAGAAGAATCTATTTTGGGGTGTCATTTTTTGGTATGTACATGCTATGTGTTAAAAAGATTATATAAATGGACAACTTTGTGTAAAAAAAAAAAAGCGTTTTCATATTCTTCCCACATTTTCCAAAAACTTGTAGAAAAAAATGACATGTTCAAAAGACTCATTATGCCTCATAGATTATACACTGGGGTGTTTTATTTCCAAAATTAGGTAATTTTTGGGGCGTTTCCATTGTCCTGGTGCCTGGGGCCTTCAAAAGTGCAAGAGCTAGTCAAGAAATTATATGTCATTTATGCTCCTAGAATGCCTGATGGTGCTCCCTGCATGTTGGGCCTCTGTATGTCGGATCCACGCTGAAGAAGTCCCCGCCTACAGGACGTAACGCGTACGGCCATCTTCTAGGTTGGAAACAACATTACATGCCTGTTTAACCGGCACTTGTTTGTGAGTGCAACTTTTGTAAGTAGATTTTACTATTTTATTTGGATATTAAACCAGTTTATACGGAGAGCACTAATTTGTCCCCTTCCTCTTTTTTTCATTATATGCTCTGGGAGATCAACGGCTTTATCGATCTACGATCATCACCCCAGGAGTGGGTATAAGGCTCAGTGACCTGTTTCAGGTTGAATATATGAGGTGAGAGGCTAGAGTATCTGTGTTGGAGGGACCTCAATCACCTGATACATTGTCTTGTCTGCCAGTTCACTTGAGGAAGCTGCTTTGATTTATCCATGTGCATGAAGTGACACCCTTGGATGATTTTCTAACAAGTGACATTCTTGGATGATTACATGGACTATTATTATAGTCACTATGGACTATTAGTATTCATTTTTATTGCGCTGCACTATTTTTGCTTTTTCTGTTCATGTGAGGTGTTATTTTGAATTAACCTTAAGTGTCAGCTTGCAATTCTTTGTGCTTTATGTGTGTTTTATCAGTCTGCGCTGAATACTGTTTATTTTAAAATGCAGGGATATCCCCTCCCATAGAGCTGGGCGAATGGTTCGGGCCAAGCAAGAGTTCGCCTGTCCGCGCAAACACCAGAATTTTCAGGGCGTTCGGCAGGTATTCCCCCTTCAATGAACTGCGCACTGCACCGTGCATTCTGAGTCCTGATTGGACAAAGCTTTGCCCAACCAGGGAACAGTGAATAGCCGGTTGTTAAGGAGATGGCAGGTACCAGGTCGGCAGATGGTGTCAGGACTGTTTTTTATTTTTTAATAAAGGAATTGTCAAAAACTGTCTGTGTTTTTATTACTTTTTGACAATTTTTTGGTAATTGGGTAGGGGTACTATGTACCCTATACTGATTCACATGGGGGGGTGGTATCTTATTAAAGGGGGCTTTCAGATTTCTATAAGCCCTCTGCCTGCAGACCCCCACAACCATTGTGGGAATAAAGCCCTTGTCCCCATCAACATGGGGACAAGGTGCTTTGGGGTGGGGGAAGCAGAGCCCCCTGCCCGTAAAGCACCCACACTCCATGTTGAGGGCATGTGACCTGGTATGGTTTATAAGGGAGGGGCCCACTCACTTGACCCCCTCCTTTCCTGGCCTGCCAGGCTGCATGCTTGGATAAGGGTCTGGTATGGATTTTGGATGGGAACCCCACGCCTGTTTTTTTTTAACATTTTGGCATGGTCCCCCTTGACATTCATACCAGACCCAAAGGGCCATGTAGTTTTATTTTTAACATTCTTGCCGGCAATGTTATTGTATTGCCGGAAATTTTCTTTAGAAATGCTACAGATGCACCACTTTACAGGCAGACTAAGGGGACCCCCCAGGCACTCTAGTTAGAGGAATTTTTATTGTTGCATTTTAAGCATCATTACAATCACTGCTCCTGTAAAAACAATCTTTAACATGTTTTATTTTTTTGCATACATGTCACCCAGGGCAGTACCAGACCCCCATACCCTTTTTATGGCCAATTACTTGAATATAATACTTCAAAATTGGGACTTTTGATTTTTCATAGCCTTTAATGGTGTTCGCCGTTCAAGTCAGCACATTTTCTCTGTTCGGGAGCTCTGGTGCGAACTGAACAGGGGGGTGTTCGGCCCATCTCTATTCTTCCACTGTGTTATTGTATTGTGACAGGAGGTATACATGGGGAGTTGTTTTTCATTTAAGCAGAGGGTTGAACGTAAAAAAAACTTAAAACAAAATCCACGCAAACCCAGGAATATATTTATAATAAAATACCCCACACAAATAAATATGTGAAGGTTAAATGTCAAATATATAAAAAATAAATAAAAATTTGGTTCAGACATTGCTGACACAACATGTTGGGTGGACGTTCCATGACATGTCACGCGGACTTTCCATGACATGTCACTTCCGATGTTTGGAAAGCAGGTGGAATGCAAACCTGCATTTTTAGTTTCATTTTCAATGCCTGAGTATTTCTCATGAATGTAATTGTAGTTTTAACCTTTTAATTAATAAATTGTAAGTACTACACTATGAGAGGCCTCTTTATTCCCGTCTTCATGCCACTGAGCTACTTATAGAGTGTCTTAAAGGCACAGGGGCACCAATAAAAGCATTCTGGTATCCATTCATCCATCTGCTGGATGGAAGAGAGAGCTGAACTCCACGGTTTGGTGTGAGAAACCACCAATTGGGGACCTATAAAGTGTTTTGGGACTTCCTTCGAACAAAAGGGGTCATATATGTCTGGTGAGTGTGCTGTGTTACCTTTCTGGTGGAGTGGAAGAGCACAATTTCTTTTTTGATGTCACTTTTTTCAATAATTTTTTAAATTTTTTCATCTTTGGAGTTTCTTTGCACCGAGCACCTTAATTGGACTTTTCTTATGGACTTCTTTAGTTGCATGTTCATTCATGGTTTGATGACACACATTTTTTTGTGGGGGTTATGAGAACATTGTTTATTTCTGGTTGATTGAATGTAAAAAAAACTCACAGATCCCTATATCCACACCTAGCTGCGCTACTGTATTCTGTCAAAATACACAGATCAGGGCTGCAGCCATTGGCTGCATGTGCTAATAGAATGCTAGTTTTAACAGCCAAACCATTCACCAGAAGGTGGTCTAACAACTGGCTTCTGTTGAACAAACAGCGTGAAATTTGATCCAATTCTCAGTCCATATATACCAGCCTTAAGGCCCTGTTAACATATGGTGTGGTGAACTGCATTTTCTGCACTGGGTAAACACAGGTCATTGCTAGGACGCAATTGTTTTCTTGTTACACCACTAAGACAGGGACATTTTTTTTCCTTCTAGTAACACCACCGACACAGGGACATTTTTTTTCTTCTTGTAACACCACCGACACAAGGATGTTTTTTTCCTTCTTGTAACACCACCGACACAGACATTTTTTTCCTTCTTGTAACACCACTGACACAGGGACATTTTTTTCCTTCTTGTAACACCACCGACACAGACATTTTTTTCCTTCTAGTAACACCCCTGACACAGGGACATTTTTTTTCTTCTTGTAACACCACTGACACAAGGATGTTTTTTTCCTTCTTGTAACACCACCGACACAGACATTTTTTTCCTTCTTGTAACACCACCGACACAGGGACATTTTTTTCCTTCTTGTAACACCACCGACACAGACATTTTTTTTCCTTCTTGTAACACCATGACACACAGACATTTTTTCATGACACTGCTGACTCTGGGACAGTTTTTCCTTAGCCACTGTTAGCCTCATATTTGTGCATCAAATGTAAACCTTCCAGTTTGCTGGAGTTTACCACAAAAAATGATGCTATTTAACTGCATAGATCAAACATTAGAAGCATTTAGTCATGCACTGATATATATATTGGCCCTCTTTCAATTTTACATGCAATGGGGGGGGGGGGGGGTGCAGTTTCCTACCTTCACCCTGGGCACTGGATACCTTGTCCGGCACTGCTGATGTGTACCGAGTGGAGAGGGTGTGCAGCATATGCTGTGTAATATAATAGTGAAAAATCTGAAAATACCTTGTGGGACTCCTGTTGGGGTCCAGTTTTGGCAAGTAATATCACCTGCTATTTGCAGTGAGAAGAAACGTACCATCTACAGGATTCTATGTAGTGTGCAGTGTACAGAGCCACCCCAAAAAGTTCCTTTTAAACTTGAGAGCCTACATTTCTATATCTGTGAAAATAATATATATAAATATATCTATCTATCTATCTATATATATATATATACAGTCAGGTCCATAAATATTGGGACATCGACACAATTCTAATCTTTTTGGCTCTATACACCACCACAATGGATTTGAAATGAAACAGATGTGCTTTAACTGCAGACTTTCAGCTTTAATTTGATGGTATTTACATCCAAGTCAGGTGAACATTGTAGGAATTACAACAGTTTGTATATGTGCCTCCCACTTTTTAAGGGACCAAAAGTAATGGGACAATTGGCTGCTCAGCTGTTCCATGGCCAGGTGTGTGTTGTTCCCTCATTATCCCATTTACAAGGAGCAGATAAAAGGTCCAGAGTTAATTTCAAGTGTGCTATTTGCATTTGGAATCTGTTGCTGTCAACTCTCAATATGGGATCCAAAGAGCTGTCACTATCAGTGAACCATTATATCTGTTTTTTAAAGGCATCACACTGCTAGGAGCGGCGGAATTCTCCCCCATTCTATAACTATCAGTGAAGCAAGCCATCATTAGGCAGAAAAAACAAAACAACCCCATCAGAGAGATAGCAAAAACATTAGGTGTGGCCAAATTAACTGTTTGGAACATCCTTAAAAAGAAAGAACACACCGGTGAGCTCAGCAACACCAAAAGACCTGGAAGACCACGGAAAACAACTGTGGTGGATGAGCGAAGAATTCTTTCCCTGGTCTTTCCCTGGTGAATAAAACATCCTTCACAACAGTTGGCCAGATCAAGAACACTCTCCAGGAGGTAGGTGTATGTGTGTCAAAGTCAACAATCAAGAGAAGACTTCACCAGAGTGAATACAGAGGGTTCACCACAAGATGTAAACCATTGGTGAGCCTCAAAAACAGGAAGGCCAGATTAGAGTTTGCCAAACAACATCTAAAAAAGCCTTCAGAGTTCTGGAACAACATCCTATGGACAGATGAGACCAAGATCAACTTGTACCAGAGTGATGGGAAGAGAAGTGAATGGAGAAGGAAAGGAACTGCTCATGATCCAAAGCATACCACCTCATCAGTGAAGCATGGTGTTGGTAGTGTCATGGCGTGGGCATGTATGGCTGCCAATAGAACTGGTTCTCTTGTATTTATTGATGATGTGACTGCTGACAAAAGCAGCAGGATGAATTCTGAAGTGTTTCGGGCTATATTATCTGCTCATATTCAGCCAAATGCTTCAGAACTCATTGGACGGCGCTTCACAGTGCAGATGGACAATGACCCGAAGCATACTGCGAAAGCAACCAAAGAGTTTTTTAAGGGAAAGAAGTGGAATGTTATGCAATGGCCAAGTCAATCACCTGACCTGAATCCGATTGAGCCTGCATTTCACTTGCTGAAGACAAAACTGAAAGGAAAATGCCCCAAGATAATAAGCTGTATTGCCGAGCATGAGAGTGCAAGGCATATCCTATTGGTAAGCACAATTCCTTGGGATGTGAAGTCACTGAGCACTTTTGGTGTGGTGGAAGGTCTCATGCAAGTTGTTTAAAGAAGATTGAGTGATCACTTGAATCTAATCACTTGGAATCAATTTAATCACCTGTGGACTTGCTTTGAGTGTTTAGCACTTACCGTTTTTTTGACCACTAGATGAACGTTATGAACATTTATTATTATCAATATTTTTAAATTTTTGCACTATATATGTAATTTTGAATAATTTTGAATGCATTTGATATATGAGTGATATTTCCTTCAATAGGTGATTTATCCATATACATATTTAGATTTGTTCATTCACTGAACACAGCACTACTATTTTGTTCATTTCAGAATTTTTACACAGTATTATTTATTTAAAGTAGCAGCTTTAGGTGTTGTATATACAAACTTCGATTTTTCAAGTTTGTTCCTGGGCGCAGTAGGGTGTGAGAGGGGAGAGGGGTGCGCATATTTCCTTTTTTTCGCCATTTTATAATAAGCCCTGAGGAATGCAGTCAAATTCAAAGAAGCCCACTGGGGTGATTAAGGCGGTCTTCTCCCTATCCTCAGGATGCATAGGGATTTGATAGTACCCGCTCTTCAGGTCCAGCACGCTGAACCAATTTGTCCCTGATAGACTCTGCGAGGCATCTTCTATCCGTGGGGTGGTGTACTGGTCAGGAATGGTCCTTCTGTTCAGCGTTCTGTAGTCGATACACAGCCTCAGCGACCCATTCTTCTCCTGTACCACCACTATCGGAGAAGCGTATGGACTTCGGGACTCTCTTCAATTCTGCCAGTTGTTCACGCAGGTCTTCCAAGTCCCCTAAAGGAAAATGTCTGGATGAACGGCTCATCTTCTAGATGGATCCGACGTTGGGCGCTCATTGCACACCCCACATCAAATACACTCCTCAAGAATGCAGCCTGCGATCTCAGGAGCTGAGTCTTGGCTCTTTCCCAATGCCCCATATCTTTAGCTCTTCCAAATTCTGCAATGGCAGGTGCCTGAGGTGCCTGTCATAGAAGTCTCTGTAGAGGAGGGTCACTTGAGCTCCAGTATCCAGTAGGGCCTTGGTGTAGACTCCCTCTACTTGGATGGAGATAACCGGAGAAGGTCCCACTAGTTTGGCAGGGAATTTGTGGGAAGTGTTAGCCTTGGCCTGTTCGTGGCTTGTATCCATACTCCTTTCTTGCAGGGATTCTGATCCGGCTTGATTCTCTGTTGAGCTCTGGGAGTCTGGTGTGCATTGACTCTTCATTGCCGGGTGACCTGTGTTGAAGGGAGCGGGACACTGGGTCGCTTGGAGACAACCATGGGAGCCCTCAGAGAGGGCTGGGACTCCCGCCGTGGTCTCCTCGCATCATTGCTTTTGGAGTTGGCTGTTGTAAGTGGGTAACCGGTTGGCTCCTTCACTTGGGCACTCTGAAGGGCACTCTGAAGTTTCCCGCCGTCTTTTGGCGATGTGCTTTAGGCTTCACTGGGCTTGGACACACCAATCGATAATGTCCCACTCCTCCACAGTTGAAGTATTGATTGCTCATCGGCCTCTTGCCAGAGGCAGCCGGTGGGGTCGGAGGCACACTTGCCCATGGAACACTCTCATCAGGGGTATTAGCACTTTTGCCTGCCAGCAAGGTCCTCATCTTCATTATCTGTGACATCTGAGACTTCAGGGCGGTTATTTCAGAGTTTTGCTCCACTGCCCCCACAGACACGATTTCAGCCAGAGGTGTAGAGGCTGGATGAACAACTACTCGCTTGTCATCGGACATGGCCTCTTCCTTTCTCACTACTTTGATGAGATCAGGGTATTTTAGGGATATAGCAGAGGTCTCCAGCTGAAGCATGACTGGGTCGGAGCTTAGGGCCCCATTTAGGATTTGCTTTTATCTGGCCTGGTCTTTGGCAGAAGGCATCATCCCTTTTTTTAGGACAATCTGGTTTAGCATCTTGTTCAGCCGTCTGATGAATTCAGACAGGCGTTCACCTTGGCATTGAAGGGCATGTTCAAATTGATAGATTAGGTCAGCTGCTTTCTCTGTCCACCGCAACTCCTCCTGTAACATGGCCAGGTAATTATAAGTCGTAGAGGATGTGTTACTAAATCTCAATTTCCTGATAGCCTCAGCAACGGCTCCTCGCAAACTCTCACTGATGCGTTGCTTTTTCTCTTGCTTCTGGTAGGTCCCACTTTTCTAGGGCCTGCATGGCCTGTTTCATCCAAATGTCATACTCTTCTTCTCCAGTGTGCATGGGCTGCTTTCCCGAGAAGATCCTCAACTTCCGGTATCCAGCCCCAGAACAGAGTGGATTGCCCCTCTGGCATTTTGATACAAATTCTCCCATGGCGGTGAAACATTCCAGCCCGATCAATGTAAACAGAGACACGTGTCTCTGTGTAGGCTCTACCCTGAGAGCTCAGTGTGTGTGCGCGTGCGTGTGTGTGTGTGTGTGTGGGGGGGGGGGGGGTTGATGCTGCAGCCTGTCAGATCTGTGTGTGTAGCTGATGATTTTACTGTTCAGCTACACACAGGTCAGTCAGAGCAGCCATCCCACACAGCACACAAAGCACCATCTGTCCCTGTCCGAGTGTCCCATCAACATCTGTACCAATGCACAAAACATCTGTCACAGTGTACTAGTGTCCCTTAAACATCTGTCACAGTGTACCAGTGCACAAAAACATAGCAATAGTGTTCCATTGCATCATCAACATCTGTCAACTACTGTCAGTGTACGCCTGTGGACGATCAATATCTGTCACAGTGTACAAGTGCACGTAAACAGGTCGTGTGCAAAGGCATACGCATTGGTCCCGTACGCATATGTAAATGGTGATTGCACCACACATGTGAGGTATTGCCACGATAGTCAGAGCGGGAGCAATAATTCTAGCACCAGAAGACTCCCCGTGTAGCTCTAAACTGGTAACCTGTAAAGGCTCTTAAAGCGTTGCCTTTGGAGATGTTTAAATACCGAAGTTTGGCGCCATTTTACATTTTTAAAGTGTGAGATGTGTGGTATCTATTTACTCGGTGCAACACCATATTTTATATTTTTCATGTGTTATAATGTGTTTGTGTGCATTAAATTAATCAAAGTGTATTTTTGCGTTAGTGTGCGAAATTGCGTTTAAAAAAAATGCTGCGTAAATACTGTGTGATATAAAAAAATTGTAACACCCACCATTTTATTCTCTATGGCCTCTGCAAAAAAAAAAATATATATATATATATATTTATATATTGTGACAGCAGGAAGGTAAAGTCACCTGGTTGCATCCAGGGGGGTAGATATATTTCGCCCAGATTCAGGCTTTACGCTGACTTATACAACTAGGGTGGAGAGTTGTATAAGCCCAGCTGAGGCTAGTAGGCTCATGGATGACTCATACCTCTAGGGAGAGTGTGGGGCGTCGTACAGACAGGGAGTTGATGAGGCCAGCTGAAGCTTGTCAGCTCATTTAGGCCTCTATAAGAACTCCCAGCTTCATTAGATGTTTGCTCATGCCTGGAAGCAGACCTGTGTGGACTTCCTGGAGAGAGTGAACCCTTGTGCGGTGAGACAAAAGCCTGTGTGGCTATTTGCTTGGACATTTAAAAACCAGGGACTTAGGGACTAGGACAGCACTAGGCTGATCCCAGTTGTTAGTTAGGAAACCTGTATGTTTAGTCAGAGGTCAAGTTGACCAGGATTTAATTTGTTTATGTTTCTTTTGGCTTTGCTGTGTTTTGTCACTGTAAATAGAAAATAAACCGCACCTTTTTTTTTGATTTTGAAAACCACAACCTCCGTTTGCTGGGCCTGTTTTTGTGTGGGGAGCCCATCCCGGGGGTCACACACACCCGCTGCCAAGCTAACCCCCTCACAGTTGGTGGAGAACCAGTGGCAGTTTTTTTTAAGCCAGCATGGAGGAGATACTGAAGCAGCTGGCTCTAGCAAATGCCAATCAACAGCAGACAAATGCAGGTTTGCAAAAGAGCCTTGCAGCTCAACAACAGAGCCTTGCAGCCCAGCAGCAAGCTCACCAACAGAGTCTGGAAGCTCAGCAACAAGCCCAGCAGCAATCTGAGGCCCGCTTCATAGACCTGTTACAGAAGCAAGAGCAGAGACTACAACAAATGGAAGCAGTAATGCAGCAACGTCCGCAGACCAGTGAGGAAAGCCGTCCCACTAATACCGCGTCCTTTGGGGTGAGTCGTTTATTGACAAAAATGACTGGAGAGGATGATCCAGAGGTATTTTTGACCACATTTGAAAGGACTGCTGAAAGAGAAAAGTGGCCTGAGGAGCAGTGGGCTGGACTGGTGGCTCCTCTGTTAACTGGTGAATCGCAGAAGGCTTACTATGACCTAGAGCCTGACCAAGCAAAAGACTATGTGATGCTAAAAGCTGAAATATTGGCAAGGCTGGGTGTCACCCAGGCTGTCCGGGCTCAGCGTGTGCATAACTGGACTTTCCAGCTTGGAAAACCCCCCAGGTCTCAAATGTATGATCTCATTCACCTGAGCAGAAAGTGGCTACAGCCAGAGACTTTGTCCGCACCAAAGATTGTGGAACGTGTTGTAATGGATCGGTTTTTGAGAGCTCTTCCTACTGCCATCCAAAAGTGGGTAAGCCATGGAGACCCAGAGACGGCCGATGGTCTTGTGGATCGTGTGGAGAAATACTTGGCTACAGAGAACCTGACGGCCTCTTCCAGAGACACTCGGACTTTCCACCCTAAGACCAGACCATCCCCAGGGGCGGATAAGAGGATTCCAAGGGGTGAGGGTGGAGAGAGTGAGAGGGTGGGAGCTCTACCCCAAGTTTGGCGAGAACAGCCTGGGAAATCAGCGGCTCAAGAGGCGGCAAGAAGGATCGTTTGCTACCGCTGCCGGCAAGCGGGACATATTGCAGCCAATTGCCCGGTTGTGGAGGAACCCATGCAGTGTGACTTTCTGACGGGCAGACGTCAGTCGCTGTGTGCGACAGTCGCATGCACTGCCATTCGAGGAATTGAGAAACATTTATGCAAAATGTGTGTTAATGGTAGAAATGTTGTGGTATTGCTGGATTCAGGTAGCCTTGTGACCCTGATAAAGGCTGAGTTAGTTAAAACAGAGGTCTCTGGGAATAGCAAGGTAGCTGTTATTTGTGTGCATGGGGACACCCGAGAGTATCCAGTGACTACAGTGTGTTTCGAGACCCCCAAAGGTACCCTCTCTCATCCAGTGGGCTTAGTATCTCAGTTACCGTATGACGCCATTGTGGGAAGGGATTTTCCGAAGTTCTGGGAACTGTGGGATGATCCTGAGCCCCCCACTGGTGCCCCTATGTACCAGGAATGTGATAGCCAGAACTCCCCTGAGAGTGGTGAGGACTCTCCGGAATTTCCCTTATCAGTATTGGCAGGGGAGACTCAAGAAACTGGAGAGGAGCCCACCTCCTCAGACGAAAACCTACCGTCTGTGGAGTTTTCTGATCTTGAGGTTCACAGGGAAAACTTTGCCACAGAACAGTTGAAAGACCCCGCCCTAATAAAGGCACGCGAAAACGTAGTGAAAATAGATGGCGAGTTAGTGAACCCAGATAATACCTGCACTTACCCATACTTCAGCGTAGAGAAGGACCTACTGTATCGGGTGGCAAAAAGGGCAGAAGAAACCGTTGAGCAGCTTGTGGTGCCCAAACCTTACAGGAAGTTGGTGTTGGAGTTGGCCCATGGGCACATTCTTGGAGGTCATCTGGGGACAGAGAAAACCCGAGAAAGGGTATTACAGAGATTCTATTGGCCGGGGGTGATGAAGGACATAGAAAATTATTGTTCCTCCTGCCCTGTGTGTCAGAGGTCGGCCCCGATGCCACATTTCCGTAGCCCGCTGGTCCCTCTACCCATCATTGAGGAACCCGTTTGAGAGGATCGCCATGGATTTGGTAGGTCCTATAATCAAGTCCGCTAGGGGGCACCAGTACATATTAGTTATAATGGACTATGCCACCCGTTATCCAGAAGCGATCCCTCTCCGAAATACCTCGGCCAAAACCATAGCCAAAGAGCTATCTCTTGTGTTTAGCCGGGTGGGTATTTGTAAAGAACTGCTTACGGACCAAGGTACACCCTTTATGTCCCGGGTTATGAAGGAGCTGTGTAAATTGTTCAAAGTGACGCAATTACGTACATCTGTGTATCACCCCCAAACCGATGGGCTGGTTGAAAGATTCAACAAAACCCTAAAACAAATGTTGAAGAAAGTGGTGGATAGAGATGGAAAGGATTGGGACTGTCTACTTCCTTATCTGATGTTTGCTATTAGGGAGGTGCCCCAATCCTCTACGGGATTCTCCCCCTTTGAGTTACTGTATGGGAGACACCCAAGAGGGCTGTTGGATATTGCCAAGGAAACTTGGGAAAGTGAGAGTTCTCCCCACAGGAGTGTGATTGAGCATGTCGCCCTGATGCAAGACCGAATTGCACAGGTAATGCCCATCGTGAAGGAACATTTGGCCCAAGCGCAGTTAGCACAGCAGAGAGTGTACAACCGTGGAGCCAAGACCCGTACCTTTTCCCCGGGGGATAGGATACTGGTACTTGTCCCTACGGTTGAAAGTAAATTCCTTGCCAAATGGCAAGGCCCCTACGAGATAATGGAAAAAGTGAGCGAGGTGAATTACAAGGTCAGACAACCAGGAAGGCGAAAGCCCGAACAGATCTATCACGTTAATCTGTTGAAAGCCTGGAGGGATAGAGAGTCCCTAGTCGCAGACACTTGGTCACCAGCTCAAACTGGTTGCGTGATTCCTGAGGTTGGAATAGCAGCCACCTTGTCACAACCCCAACAACAGGAGGTTAAGGAGTTTGTGCTTCGCAACAAGGAGGTATTCTCTGAGCTGCCGGGACAAACATTTGGGGTAGAGCATGACATCATTACCCCGCCCGGTGAAAGGGTGAAGTTAAAACCCTATCGGATCCCAGAGGCCCGACGGGAGGCAATACGGGAGGAAGTACAGAAAATGCTGAACTTAGGGGTGATAGAGGAGTCCCAAAGTGATTGGTCTAGTCCCATTGTGTTGGTGCCTAAACCGGATGGGAGCTGGCGATTTTGTAACGATTTTCGTCAGTTGAACAAAGTTACAAAATTTGACACCTACCCCATGCCACGTATAGATGAGTTGATCGACCGGCTGGGAACAGCCCGATACATGATGACTCTTGACCTCACAAAAGGGTATTGGCAAATCCCCCTGGCCGAATTGGCCAAAGAGAAAACCGCATTTGTAACCCCAGACGGGGCGTTCCAATATAAAAGAATGCCGTTCGGGTTACAGAATGCGCCGGCCACATTCCAGCGGAAAATGGACCAGATGCTGAGGCCCCATCGGAAGTATGCTGCGGCTTACCTGGATGACGTAATTGTCCATAGCACAGATTGGGCCTCACATCTGCCAAAAGTGCAAGCAGTCCTGGACTCTGTTCGGGAAGCGGGGTTTACGGCTAACCCCAAGAAGTGTACCATTGGGCAGGAGGAGGCCAAATATCTTGGGTACACCATTGGGAGGGGAGTAATAAAACCCCAACTCAACAAAGTCGAGGCCATCCAGAGTTGGCCACGTCCCAACAGCAAGAAGCAGGTACGAGCCTTTCTGGGAATCGCTGGGTATTATCGGCGATTCATTCCCCACTTTGCTTCTAAGGCTGTGCCCCTAACCAACCTAACGAAGGGGAAAGGGTCGGTCATGATTAAATGGACCCCCGAGGCTGAGGCAGCATTCCAATTCTTGAAACAAGCCTTATGTAGCCAGCCAGTGTTGTACTCACCCGACTTCTCTAAAGACTTTGTCGTACAAAGTGATGCGTCAGATGTGGGGTTAGGAGCAGTATTGTCCCAGGTCTGGAACGGGGAAGAGCACCCAGTCATTTACCTCAGCAGGAAGTTGAAGTCCCATGAGGTAAATTACGCCACCGTTGAAAAGGAGTGTTTAGCGGTGAAGTGGGCTCTAGATTCCCTTCGGTACTACCTGCTAGGTAGGCACTTTGACATGGTTACGGATCACGCTCCGTTAAAGTGGATGGCTCAAAACAAGGAAACAAATAGAAGAGTGAATAGGTGGTTCCTGGCCCTCCAGGAATTCAACTTCACAGTAAAGCATCGCCCTGGCGTTCAAATGGGGAATGTGGATGCTTTGTCTCGAGTACATGAATGCCTGATTGCTGGTGTTCCAACCCCGAGGTTAAAACAAGAGGGGGGGGTATGTGACAGCAGGAAGGTAAAGTCACCTGGTTGCATCCAGGGGGGTAGATATATTTCGCCCAGATTCAGGCTTTACGCTGACTTATACAACTAGGGTGGAGAGTTGTATAAGCCCAGCTGAGGCTAGTAGGCTCATGGATGACTCATACCTCTAGGGAGAGTGTGGGGCGTCGTACAGACAGGGAGTTGATGAGGCCAGCTGAAGCTTGTCAGCTCATTTAGGCCTCTATAAGAACTCCCAGCTTCATTAGATGTTTGCTCATGCCTGGAAGCAGACCTGTGTGGACTTCCTGGAGAGAGTGAACCCTTGTGCGGTGAGACAAAAGCCTGTGTGGCTATTTGCTTGGACATTTAAAAACCAGGGACTTAGGGACTAGGACAGCACTAGGCTGATCCCAGTTGTTAGTTAGGAAACCTGTATGTTTAGTCAGAGGTCAAGTTGACCAGGATTTAATTTGTTTATGTTTCTTTTGGCTTTGCTGTGTTTTGTCACTGTAAATAGAAAATAAACCGCACCTTTTTTTTTGATTTTGAAAACCACAACCTCCGTTTGCTGGGCCTGTTTTTGTGTGGGGAGCCCATCCCGGGGGTCACACACACCCGCTGCCAAGCTAACCCCCTCACAATATATATATATATATATATATATATATATATATATTGTGACAGCAGGAAGGTAAAGTCACCTGGTTGCATCCAGGGGGGTAGGTATATTTCTCCCAGATTCAGGCTTTATGCCGACTTATACAACTAGGGAGAGAGTTGATGAAGCCCAGCTGAGGCTAGTGGGCTCATGGATGATTCATACCTCTAGGGAGAGTGCTGGGCGTCGTGCAGGCAGGGAGTTGATGAGACCAGCTGAAGCTTGTCAGTTCGTTTAAGGCCTCTATAAAAACTCCCAGCTTCATTAGGTGTTTGCTCATGCCTGGAACCAGACCTGTGTGGACTGTCTAGGGAGAGTGAACCCCTGTGCGGTGAGACAAAGCCTGTGTGGCTATTTGTTTGGACATTTACTAAACCAGGGACTTAGGGACTAGGACAGCACCAGGCTGATCCCAGTTGTTAGTTAGGAAACCTGCATGTTTAGTCAGAGGTCAAGCTGACCAGGGTTTATTTTGTTTATGTTTCTTTTTGCTTTGCTGTGTTTTTTGTCACTGTAAATAGAGAAATAAACCGCACCTTTTTGATCTTGAAAACCACAACCTCCGTCTGCTGGGCCTGTTTTTGTGTGGGGAGCCCATCCAGGGGATCACACACACCCGCTGCCGAGCTAACCCCCTCACAGTTGGTGGAGAACCAGTGGCAGTTTTTTTTTAAGCCAGCATGGAGGAGATACTGAAACAGCTGGCTCTAGCAAATGCCAATCAACAGCAGACAAATGCAGGTTTGCAAAAGAACCTTGCAGCTCAACAACAGAGCTTCGCAGCCCAGCAGCAAGCTCATCAACAGAGCCTTGCAGCCCAGCAGCAATCTGAGGCCCGCTTCATAGACCTGTTACAGAAGCAAGAGCAGAGACTACAACAAATGGAAGCAGTAATGCAGCAACGTCCGCAGACCAGTGAGGAAAGCCGTCCCACTAATACCGCGTCCTTTGGGGTGAGTCGTTTATTGACAAAAATGACTGGAGAGGATGATCCAGAGGTATTTTTGACCACATTTGAAAGGACTGCTGAAAGAGAAAAGTGGCCTGAGGAGCAGTGGGCTGGACTGGTGGCTCCTCTGTTAACTGGTGAATCGCAGAAGGCTTACTATGACCTAGAGCCTGACCAAGCAAAAGACTATGTGATGCTAAAAGCTGAAATATTGGCAAGGCTGGGTGTCACCCTGGCTGTCCGGGCTCAGCGTGTGCATAACTGGACTTTCCAGCTTGGAAAACCCCCCAGGTCTCAAATGTATGATCTCATTCACCTAAACAGGAAGTGGCTACAGCCAGAGACTTTGTCCGCACCAGAGATTGTGGAACGTGTTGTAATGGATCGGTTTTTGAGAGCTCTTCCTACTGCCATCCAAAAGTGGGTAAGCCATGGAGACCCAGAGACGGCCGGTGGTCTTGTGGATCGTGTAGAGAAATACTTGGCTACAGAGAACCTGATGGCCTCTTCCAGAGACTCTCGGACTTTCCACCCTAAGACCAGACCATCCCCAGGGGCGGATAAGAGGATTCCAAGGGGTGAGGGTGGAGAGAGTGAGAGGGTGGGAGCTCTACCCAAAGTTTGACGAGAACAGCCTGGGAAGTCAGGGGCTCAAGAGGCAGCCAAATGGATTGTTTGCTACCGCTGCCGGCAAGCGGGACATATTGCAGCAAATTGCCCGGTTGTGGAGGAACCCATGCAATGTGACTTTCTGACGGACAGACGTCAGTCGCTGTGTGCGACAGTCGCATGCACTGCCATTCGGGGAACTGAGAAACATTTATGCAAAATGTGTGTTAATGGTAGAAATGTTGTGGTATTACTGGATTCAGGTAGCCTTGTGACCCTGATAAAGGCTGAATTAGTTAAAACAGAGGTCTCTGGGAATAGCAAGGTAGCTGTTATTTGTGTGCATGGGGACACCCGAGAGTATCCAGTGACTACAGTGTGTTTCAAGACCCCCAAAGGTACCCTCTCTCATCCAGTGGGGTTAGTATCTCAATTACCGCATGATGCCATTGTGGGAAGGGATTTTCCGAAGTTCTGGGAACTGTGGGATGATCCTGAGCCCCCCACTGGTGCCCCTATGTACCAGGAAGGTGATAGCCAGAACTCCTCTGAGAGTGGTGAGGACTCTCCAGAATTTCCCTTGTCAGTATTGGCAGGCGAGACTCAAGAAACTGGAGAGGAGCCCACCTCCTCAGACGAAAACCTACCGTCTGTGGAGTTTTCTGATCTTGAGGTTCACAGGGAAAATTTTGCCACAGAACAGTTAAAAGACCCCGCCCTAATAAAGGCACGGGAAAACGTAGTGGAAATAGATGGCGAGTTAGTGAACCCAGATAATACCTGCACTTACCCATACTTCAGCGTAGAGAAGGACCTACTGTATCGGGTGGCAAAAAGGGCAGAAGAAACCGTTGAGCAGCTTGTGGTGCCCAAACCTTACAGGAAGTTGGTGTTGGAGTTGGCCCATGGGCACATTCTTGGAGGTCATCTGGGGACAGAGAAAACCCGAGAGAGGGTATTACAGAGATTCTATTGGCCTGGGGTGATGAAGGACATAGAAAATTATTGTTCCTCCTGCCCTGTGTGTCAGAGGTCGGCCCCGATGCCACATTTCCGTAGCCCGCTGGTCCCTCTACCCATCATTGAGGTCCCGTTTGAGAGGATCGCAATGGATTTGGTAGGTCCTATAATCAAGTCCGCTAGGGGGCACCAGTACATATTAGTTATAATGGACTATGCCACCCGTTATCCAGAAGCGATCCCTCTCCGAAATACCTCGGCCAAAACCATAGCCAAAGAGCTATCTCTTGTTTTTAGCCGGGTGGGTATTTGTAAAGAACTGCTTACGGACCAAGGTACACCCTTTATGTCCCGGGTTATGAAAGAGCTGTGTAAATTGTTCAAAGTGACGCAATTGCGTACGTCTGTGTATCACCCCCAAACCGATGGGCTGGTTGAAAGATTCAACAAAACCCTAAAACAAATGTTGAAGAAAGTGGTGGATAGAGATGGAAAGGATTGGGACTGTCTACTTCCTTATTTGATGTTTGCTATTAGGGAGGTGCCCCAATCCTCTACGGGATTCTCCCCCTTTGAGTTACTGTATGGGAGACACCCAAGAGGGCTGTTGGATATTGCCAAGGAAACTTGGGAAAGTGAGAGTTCTCCCCACAGGAGTGTGATTGAGCATGTCGCCCTGATGCAAGATCGAATTGCACAGGTAATGCCCATCGTGAAGGAACATTTGGCCCAAGCGCAGTTGGCACAGCAGAGAGTGTACAACCGTGGAGCCAAGACCCGTACCTTTTCCCCGGGGGATAGGATATTGGTACTTGTCCCTACGGTTGAAAGTAAATTCCTTGCCAAATGGCAAGGCCCCTACGAGATAATGGAAAAAGTGAGCGAAGTGAATTACAAGGTCAGACAACCAGGAAGGCGAAAGCCCGAACAGATCTATCACGTTAATCTGTTGAAAGCCTGGGGGGATAGAGAGTCCCTAGTCGCAGAAACTTGGTCACCAGCTCAAACTGGTTGCGTGATTCCGGAGGTTGGAATAGCAGCCACCTTGTCACAACCCCAACAACAGGAGGTTAAGGAGTTTGTGCTTCGCAACAAGGAGGTGTTCTCTGAGCTGCCGGGACAAACATCTGGGGTAGAGCATGATATTATTACCTCGCCCGGTGAAAGGGTGAAGTTAAAACCCTATCGGATCCCAGAGGCCCGACGGGAGGCAATACGGGAGGAAGTACAGAAAATGCTGAACTTAGGGGTGATAGAGGAGTCCCAAAGTGATTGGTCTAGTCCCATTGTGTTGGTGCCTAAACCGGATGGGAGCTGGCGATTTTGTAATGATTTTCGTCAGTTGAACAAAGTTACAAAATTTGACACCTACCCCATGCCACGTATAGATGAGTTGATCGACCGGCTGGGAACAGCCCGATACATGACGACTCTTGACCTCACAAAAGGGTATTGGCAAATTCCCCTGGCCAAGTCGGCCAAAGAGAAAACCGCATTTGTAACCCCAGACGGGGCGTTCCAATATAAGAGAATGCCGTTCGGGTTACAGAATGCGCCGGCCACATTCCAGCGGAAAATGGACCAGATACTGAGGCCCCATCGGAAGTATGCTGCGGCTTACCTGGATGACGTAATTGTCCATAGCACAGATTGGGCCTCACATCTGCCAAAAGTGCAAGCAGTCCTAGACTCTATCCGGGAAGCGGGGTTTACGGCTAACCCCAAGAAGTGTACCATTGGGCAGGAGGAGGCCAAATATCTTGGGTACACCATTGGCAGGGGAGTAATAAAACCCCAACTCAACAAAGTCGAGGCCATCCAGAGTTGGCCACGTCCCAACAGCAAGAAGCAGGTACGAGCCTTTCTGGGAATCGCGGGTTATTATCGGCGCTTCATTCCCCACTTTGCTTCTAAGGCTGTGCCCCTAACCAACCTGACGAAAGGGAAAGGGTCGGTCATGATTAAATGGACCCCCGAGGCTGAGGCAGCGTTCCAATTCTTGAAACAAGCCTTATGTAGCCAGCCAGTGTTGTACTCACCCGACTTCTCTAAAGACTTTGTCGTACAAAGTGATGCGTCAGATGTGGGGTTAGGAGCAGTATTGTCCCAGGTCTGGAACGGGGAAGAGCACCCAGTCATTTACCTCAGCAGGAAGTTGAAGTCCCATGAGGTAAATTACGCCACGGTTGAAAAGGAGTGTTTAGCGGTGAAGTGGGCTCTAGATTCCCTTCGGTACTATCTGCTAGGTAGGCACTTTGACATGGTTACGGATCACGCTCCGTTAAAGTGGATGGCTCAAAACAAGGAGACAAATAGAAGAGTAAATAGGTGGTTCCTGGCCCTACAGGAATTCAACTTCACAGTAAAGCATCGCCCTGGCGTTCAAATGGGGAATGTGGATGCTTTGTCTCGAGTACATGCATGCCTGATTGCTGGTGTTCCAACCCCAAGGTTAAAACAAGAGGGGGGGTATGTGACAGCAGGAAGGTAAAGTCACCTGGTTGCATCCAGGGGGGTAGGTATATTTCTCCCAGATTCAGGCTTTATGCCGACTTATACAACTAGGGAGAGAGTTGATGAAGCCCAGCTGAGGCTAGTGGGCTCATGGATGATTCATACCTCTAGGGAGAGTGCTGGGCGTCGTGCAGGCAGGGAGTTGATGAGACCAGCTGAAGCTTGTCAGCTCGTTTAAGGCCTCTATAAAAACTCCCAGCTTCATTAGGTGTTTGCTCATGCCTGGAACCAGACCTGTGTGGACTGTCTAGGGAGAGTGAACCCCTGTGCGGTGAGACAAAGCCTGTGTGGCTATTTGTTTGGACATTTACTAAACCAGGGACTTAGGGACTAGGACAGCACCAGGCTGATCCCAGTTGTTAGTTAGGAAACCTGCATGTTTAGTCAGAGGTCAAGCTGACCAGGGTTTATTTTGTTTATGTTTCTTTTTGCTTTGCTGTGTTTTTTGTCACTGTAAATAGAGAAATAAACCGCACCTTTTTGATCTTGAAAACCACAACCTCCGTCTGCTGGGCCTGTTTTTGTGTGGGGAGCCCATCCAGGGGATCACACACACCCGCTGCCGAGCTAACCCCCTCACAATATATATACATACAATGTTTGAGGGTTCTAAGTAGGGATGAGCCGAACACCCCCCGGTTCGGTTCGCACCAAAACCTGCGAACGGACCGAAAGTTCGGGTGAAAGTTAGAACCCTATTAAATACAATGGACGCGAACGTTCAAAATCTAAAGTGCTAATTATAATGGCTAATATGCATGTTATTGTCCTAAAAAGGGTTTGGGGACCCGGGTTCTGCCCCAGGGGACATGTATTAATGCAAAAAGAAGTTTTAAAAACAGACACTTTTTCGGGAGCAGTCATTTTAATGATGCATAAAGTGAAAAAAAAAATTGTAATATTCCTTTAAATATCGTACCTGGGGGGTGTCTAAAGTATGCCTGTGAAGTGGCACATGTTTCCCGTGTTTAGAACTGTCCCTGCACAAAATGACATTTCTAAAGGAAAAAAAGCCATTTAAAACTGCTTGCAGCTTTAATGTCATGTCTTGTCCTGGCAATATGGATGAAAATCTTTGAGAAAAATGGCATGGCTACCCCATCACCCCCCCCCCCCCCCCCTTACCCCAGCCCATTACCAGCCCCTTTGGGTCTTGTATGGATATTAAGGGGAACCCTGCATCCAAAATAAAACCCTATACCTAAAACCCTATATACTCTGAACAGCTGTATACAGGCGGTGCAAACAAGACAGGGACTGTAGGTTTGTTCTTAAGTAGAATCTGTTTGTAATTTGGAACAGGTACATTTTGTAAGTGTAGCTCCAACCAAAAAATCTATTTTTAAGCTTTTTGGAAAACATAGGGAAGGGTTATCACTAGGGATGAGCCGAACACCCCCGGGTTCGGTTCGCACCAGAACCCGCGAACGGACCGAAAGTTCGCACGAACGTTAGAACCCTATTGAATTCAATGGATGCGAACGTTCGAAATCTAAAGTGCTAATTATAACGACTATTATGCATGTTATTGTCCTAAAAAGGGTTTGGGAACCCGGGTTCTGCACCAGGGGACATGTATCAATGCAAAAAGAAGTTTTAAAAACTGCAGTTTTTCGGGAGCAGTCATTTTATTGATGCATAAAGTGAAAAAAGTCAAATATTCCTTTAAATATCGTACCTGGGGGGTGTCTAAAGTATGCCTGTGAAGTGCCACGTGTTTAGAACTGTCCCTGCACAAAATGACATTTCTAAAGGAAAAAAAAGCCATTTAAAACTGCTTGCGGCTTTAATGTAATGTCTGGTCCTGGTAATATGGATGAAAATCTTTGAGAAAGAGCCCATGAGAACAGCCCATTACCAGCCCCTTTGGGTCTTGTATGGATATTAAGGGGAACCCCGCACACAAAATAAAAAAGGCCCTATATACTCTGAACAGCCGTATACAGGCGGTGCATACAAGACAGGGACTGTAGGTTTGTTCTTATGTAGAATCTGTTAGTAATTTTGAACAGGTACATTGTTTAACCACTTAAGCCCCGGACCATTTGGTAGCTAAAGGACCAGAGGTGAATTCAGAATTTTGCACTGCGCTGTTTTAACTGTAAATTGTGCAGACATGCAATGTTGTACCCAAACGAAATTTGCGTCCTTTTCTTCCCACAAATAGAGCTTTCTTTTAATGGTATTTGATTGCCTCTGCGATTTTTATTTTTTGCGATATAAACGGAAAAAGACCGAAAATTTTGAAAAAAAATGATATTTTCTACTTTTTGTTATAAGAAAAATCGAATAAACTCAATTGTAGTCATACATTTAGGCCAAAATGTATTAAGCCACATGTCTTTAGTAAAAAAAATGTCAATAAGCGTATATTTATTGGTTTGCGCAAAAGTTATAGCGTCTACAAACTAGGGTACATTTTCTGGAATTTACACAGCTTTTAATTTATGACTGCCTATCTCATTTCTTGAGGTGCTAAAATGGCAGGGCAGTACAAAACCCCCCCCCAAATGACCCCATTTTGGAAAGTAGACACCCCAAGGAAATTGCTGAGAGGCATGTTGAGCCCATTGAATTTTTTTTTTTTTGTCCCAAGTGATTGAATAATGACAAAAAAATAAATAAAAATTACAAAAAGTTGTCACTAAATGATATATTGCTCACACATGCCATGGTTATATGTGGAATTGCACCCCAAAATACATTCTTCTGCTTCTCCTGAGTACGGGGATACCACATGTGTGGGACTTTTTAGGAGCCTAGCCACGTACGGGACCCCGGAAACCAAGCACCAAGTTGCGGGAATATGACAAACTTTATTTTTTTTGCACAAAGTTGTCACTAAATGATATATTGCTCACACATGCCATGGGCATATGTGAAATTACACCCCAAAATACATTCTGCTGCTTCTCCTGAGTACGGGGATACCACATGTGTGGGACTTTTTGGGAGCCTAGTCGCATACGGGACCCCAAAATCCAAGCACCGCCTTTAAGGTTTCTAAGGGCATAAATTTTTGATTTCACTCTTCACTACCTATCACTACCTATCACAGTTTTGAAGGCCATAAAATGCCAAGATGGCACAAAACCCCCCCAAATGACCCCATTTTGGAAAGTAGACACCTCAAGCTATTTGCTGAGAGGCATGTTGAGCCCATTGAATATTTTTTTTTTTTTGTCCCAAATGATTGAATAATGACAAAAAGAAAAAAAAAAGAAAAAATGTACAAAAAGTTGTCACTAAATTATATATTGCTCACACATACCATGGTTATATGTGGAATTGCACCCCAAAATACATTCTGCTGCTTCTCCTGAGTATGGGGATACCACATGTGTGGGACTTTTTGGGAGCCTAGCCGGGTACGGGGCCCCAAAAACCAAGCACCGCCTTCAAGATTTCTAAGGGCGTAAATTTTTGATTTCACTCCTCACTACCTATCACAGTTTCGAAGGCCATAAAATGCCAAAATAGCACAAAACCCCCACAAATGACCCCATTTTGGAAAGTAGACACCCCAAGCTATTTACTGAGAGGCATGTTCAGTCCATGGAATATTTTATATTTTGCCACAAGTTGCGGGAATATGACAAACTTTGTTTTTTTTGCACAAAGTTGTCACTAAATGATATATTGCTCACACATGCCATGGGCATATGTGAAATTACACCCCAAAATACATTCTGCTGCTTCTCCTGAGTACGGGGATACCACATGTGTGGGACTTTTTGGGAGCCTAGCCGCGTACAGGACCCCAAAAATCAAGCACCGCCTTCAAGGTTTCTAAGGGCATACATTTTTGATTTCACTCCTCACTACCTATCACAGTTTTGAAGGCCATAAAATGCCAAGATAGCACAAAACCCCCCAAAATGACCCAATTTTGGAAAGTAGACACCCCAAGGAAATTGCTGAGAGGCATGTTGAGCCCATTGAATATTTTTTTTTTTTTTGTCCCAAGTGATTGAATAATGACAAAAAGAAAAAAAAATGTACAAAAAGTTGTCACTAAATGATATATTGCTCAAACATGCCATGGTTATATGCGGAATTGCACCCCAAAATACATTTGGCTGCTTCTCCTGAGTACGGGGATACCACATGTGTGGGACTTTTTGAGAGCCTAGCCGCGTACGGGCCCCCGAAATCCAAGCACCGCCTTCAGGATTTCTAAGGGCACAAATTTTTGATTTCACTCCTCACTACCTATCACAGTTTTGAAGGCCATAAAATGCCAAGATAGCCCAAAACCCCCACAAATGACCCCATTTCGGAAAGTAGACACCCCAAGCTATTTGCCGAGAGGCATGGTGAGTATTTTACAGCTCTCATTTGTTTTTGAAAATGAAGAAAGACATATATATTTTTTTTCTTTTTTCAATTTTTAAAACTTTGTGACAAAAAGCGAGATCTGCAAAATACTCAACATACCTCTCAGCAAATAGCTTGGGGTGTCTACTTTCCAAAATGGGGTAATTTGGGGGGGTTTTGTGCCATCTGGGCATTCCATGGCCTCCGAAACTGTGATAGGCAGTGAGGAGTGAAATCAAAAATTTACACCCATAGAAATCCTGAAGGCGGTGCTTGGTTTTCGGGGTCCTGTACGCGGCTAGGCTCCCAAAATGTCTCACACATGTGGTATCCCCGTACTCAGGAGAAGCAACAGAATGTATTTTGGGGTGCAATTCCACATATAACCATGGCATGTTTGAGCAATATATAATTTAGTGACAACTTTTTGTACATTTTATTTTTTTTGTCATTATTCAATCACTTGGGACAAAAAAATAAATATTCAATGGGCTCAACATGCCTCTCAGCAAATAGCTTGAGGTGTCTACTTTCCAAAATTGGGTCATTTGGGGGGGTTTTGAACTGTCCTGACATTTTATGCACAACATTAGGAAGCTTATGTCACACATCATCCACTCTTCTAACCACTTGAAGACAAAGCCCTTTCTGACACTTTTTGTTTACATGAAAACATATTTTTTTTTGCAAGAAAATTATGTTGAACCCCCAAACATTATATATATTTTTAAAGCAAAGGCCCTACAGATTAAAATAGTGGGTGTTGCATTTTTTTTCCACACAGTATTTGCGCAGCGATTTTTCAAACACATTTTTTGGGGGAAAAACACACTTTTTTTTTTTAATGCACTAAAAAACACTATATTGCCCAAATGTTTGATGAAATAAAAAAAGATGATCTTAGGCCGAGTACATGGATACCAAACACGACATGCTTTAAAATTGCGCACAAACGCGCAGCGGCGAGAAACTACATTCATTTTTAAAAGCATTTAAAAGCCTTTACAGGTTACCACGTTAGATTTACAGAGGAGGTCTACTGCTAAAATTATTGCCCTCGATCTGACCTTCGCGGTGATACCTCACATGCATGATGCAATTGCTGTTTACATATGACGCTAGACCGACGCTTGCGTTCGCCTTTGCACAAGAGCAGGGGGGGACAGCGGTGCTTTTTTTTAATTTATTTTTTATTATTTATTTTGCTTTTTTATTTTATTTTTAAACTGTTCATTCCATATTTTATTTTTTTTTATCATTTTTATTGTTATCTCAGGGAATGTAAATATCCCCTATGATAGCAATAAGTAGAGACAGGTACTCTTTTTTAAAAAAAAAATGGGGGGTTAGACCCTAGATCTTTCCTCTGCCCTCAAAGCATCTGACCACACCAAGATCGGTGTGATAAAATGCTTTCCCAATTTCCCAATGGCGCTGTTTATATCCGGGGGGGGCATTCCCTCCCACTGCTTGTAAAAGCAGTCTAGAGGCTAATTATCTGCTAGAATTGCTTTTACATGAAAGCCGGCCACTGGCTGAAAAGAATGATACCAAGATGATACCTAAACCTGCAGGCATCATTCTGGTATAAACATTCAAAGTCCAGCAACATACCAGTACGTTGCTGGTCCTTGTTGGACATGTATTGTAATCTTTTTTTTCATGCAGCCTGTTGGCTGAACAAAAAAAAGTGATTGATCGGTGGGTATGCCCACCATTAGAATACCTCCCTTCATCCACCCACTTCTAATGATGGGCATATATGCTGAAGCATGGGGGCATCCTCCCGCAAAAAAGTTATGCCGCGTACACACGGTCGGACTTTTCCACGGGCAAGCCTTTGTCGAAATTTCGACCGTATGTACGCGGCATAAAAGGTTATGCCGCGTACACACGGTCAAACTTTTCCACGGGCAAGCCTCCGTCGGAATTTCGACCGTATATACGCGGCATTAGGAGCAAAATCACTCCTCCGCCCCTGCTGCCCCATGCTTCGGCATATATGCTCTTTTTTTAACTGTGGTGGTGAAATCACCTCCTACAGCGTTGGAGTCACGGCTTTATGTATCGTGGGAGCAAACGCTGTTGCTGTCAAGATAAATAAATCCGCGATGCAACTGAATGGCGTACCTGCTAAGCAAATGATGGTTAACATTAAAACAAAGTAACATTACAGTACAACAGTAAGACCTTACCATACCATACCTGCAAAGCAAATACCAAAACAAAACCTAGTAAAAAATAAAACATTTTTTTAACGCAACCTGTGCCTAAAATATATATATGCCGAAGCATGGGGGCATCCTCCCGCAAAAAAGTTATGCCGCGTACACACGGTCAGACTTTTCCACAGGCAAGCCTTCGTCGAAATTTCGACCGTATGTACGCGGCATAAAAGGTTATGCACACACGGTCGGACTTTTCCACGGGCAAGCCTCCGTCGGAATTTTGACCGTATGTACGCGGCATTAGGAGCAAAATCGCTCCTCCGCCCCTGCTGCCCCCATGCTTCGGCATATATGCTCTTTTTTTTTAACTGTGGTGGTGAAATCACCTCCTACAGCACTGGAGTCACTTGCTGTCAAGATAAATAATTCCGCGCTGCAGTTAAATGGCGCACCTGAAAACAAAAAATTACATACCTGAAAAGCAAGCATGATAAAACATTGCAGAATGGAATACAGTAAAAAAGAGCAGAACAATAGAGAGAAAATAGAGAGAGAGAGAGAACAATAAAACGACAACTATTTTTGTTTTTTTTTATTTTATATTTTTTTTGTGTTTTTGTTTTTTACGTTTTTTTTTTTCTTTTTTTACACTTTTTTTTTGTAACTTTAACAACTGTAATGGTTCGGGTCTCTCAAAATGTAATGGCATCTTGGGAGACCCTGTGTAAGTGTGTCCTAGTCTGTGAAATGCTGTACCCTACGCTAAAACTTCACTTTTGAGTGGTAGCGTTCAAAACATTCACCAAGGCAAAGACCAGGTTTGTCAGGACAGAGTGGACAATAATGACGGGTGTCACGCCTAAATCCGCACTTGCTACAGACACGACATCTTTTTTGGGGGGCTCGTTGGGTAGGGGTACTCGGGAGGACATGCGTATAATGCCTCTCATGCAGCCGGCTTACTGCATTTGGTAGGGGATGGTGAGGTGCAGAACCGCCTGGATACAGGAGTTCTGTGACAATCTCATTCTGGAATTTTAGAAGAGATAACGTCCCGCCTGAAGCTCTGTATAGCACATGAGCGTTCAGCAAAGCCAATTGGAATAAGGATAGAGACACTTTTTTGTACCAGCGTCTCGCCTTACGGTCAATTAGATACGGCGCCAACAACTGGTCGTTAAGGTCCACCCCTCCCATATTTTTGTTATATTCGTGGACACAGAGGGGTTTCTCCATAACACCAGTCGCCGTACGAATTTGGACTGTCGTGTCTGCATGAAGGGAGGTAAGAAGGAAAACATTCTTATTGTCCCTCCACTTCATAGCGAGGAAGTTATTACACTTTACGCAGGCTCTCTCCCCCAGCCTAAGACGGGCATCTACAAGCCGCTGGGGAAAGCCCCGGCGATTAGGTCGCACGGTGCCACATGCTCCAATCTGATGATCAAACAAGTGACTAAACAGTGGCACGCTCGTGTAATAATTGTCCACATACAAGTGGTACCCCTTTCCGAATAAGGGTGACACCAATTTCCACACTATCTTGCCAGCGCTCCCTATGTAATCCGGGCAGTTGACCGGCTCAACCTGACTATCTTTTCCCTCATAAACCATAAAGCTCCATACATAGCCTGTTGCCCTGTCACAGCACTTATAGAGCTTGACCCCGTATCTGGCACGCTTGCTGGGAAGGTACTGCTTGAAAGCCAAGCGGCCAGAAAATTTAATCAGGGACTCATCAACGCAAACAGCTTGATCGGGAATAAACAAGGCTGCAAAACGTTTGTTGAAGTGGTTTATGAGGGGCCGAATTTTCTAGAGCCGGTCGTATTCAGGGTCCCCACGCGGACGACAAAGTTCATTGTCATTGAAGTGCATGAACCGCAAAATCTGCTCGTATCGTTTCCTGGGCATGGAGGCAGAGAACACGGGCATGTGGTCAATTGGGTGCGAGGACCAATAAGCACACAATGACTGGAATTTATGTGTGCCCATGTTGAGGGAAAGGCCCAGAAAGGTCTTAAATTCGGAAACCGTAATTGGTTTCCAATCTTTGGCAATGGAAGGCAACTGGGGATTAGCGGCGATGAATTGACCAGCATATAAATTACTCTGGTCCACAATAGATCTATAGAGATCTTCCGTGAAAAACAGCGAATAATAGTCAATTGGCATAAAATCAGCTGTTTCCACCTGAATACCGGGTTGGGCAGTGAATGGGGGAAGTACGGGTTCTGCAGAAGTGGTGGGGACCCAATCAGGATAGGCGAATTCTGCAGGAAGGGCACTATGGGCACGACGGGCCTGCCTTTGTCTTCTTATTGGTGGCAGCGGGACACTACTTGTGCTTGCCACCTCGCCAGCTTGAACTGCACTTATGGGACTCGCCACGTCACCAAGTGATACTGCAGTGCTGGATGTACGCCCAGGCTGTACTAGACCGCTGGTGCTTGCCAATTCACCAGAAGGAATAGCGGCGCTAGTACTACTCTGCTCCATGATACGAGAGCCCTGCAGTTCTTGCTCCTCAACAACCTCAGAAGATCGGGATCGGGTACGCCTGACCTTAGCAGGGACCTCAACTTCGTCGTCAGAGCTATCTGACGTGGGGCCGCTGACGTCACTGTCTTCTACGGGAAGATATTCTGAGCCTGAATCTGACAGATACGTGACCTCCTCTTCACTATCTGTCATGCTCAGAATCTCGTAGGCCTCTTTACTAGTGTACCTTCGTCTTGCCATTTTGGGCTCTAAATTTAGGGGTACACTAGTAAGATTCACAGGAAAAAAAGCACCCGACTGTCGTCAGCAAATATATCAAACGCTACAAAAAAACTGTTAGCGGTCGCAGGGATCAGGACTGTCTCTGCGAACGCTGCAGTTATGTGTTTTGTGTTTGGTAAGTGACAGTGATCGATCGATACTGCACTTGGGTGGGCTGGGCTGGGCTGGGCTGGGCGGAGGGGCTAAACGCAGGTGCTAGCAGGTATCTGGGCTGATCCCGCTAACACTGCATTTTTGGGAACCCTAAACCGCTGGGGACGCTAGTATAGATCTGATCAGATACTATACCACTAAGGGAGGTGTATGCTTTGCGCGTGGGTGTTAGCGTTACTGGCACTAACCTAACGCTGCCTGGGGCGACGCAGACCCTCTCTGGCGCTAAAACCTAATTGATCTCACCCGCCGGGAGATCAGGGGGTTAAACCTTTATTGGGTTATATACGGGGGGTGCCCTGATGCTATAAAAAGCAAACTAACCAACCAGCGTCACCCGTAACCTTTATATGGTGATCACTGGTGAAAGGGTTAACTAGGGGCAATCAGGGGGTTAAAACCTTTATTTTAGGTTAAATATGAGGGTACCCGACGCTATATAAAAACCTGACGGGTTACCTAAATAACTAAATAACTAACTGGGTAACCAGTGTCACCAGTGACGCTTATACGGTGATCACTGGTGAAAGGGTTAACTCTCGGGGCAATCAGGGGGTTAAAATAATATATGGGGGTAGCTGACGCTCTAAAAACCTGCGGCGAAACTAAAAATAAATAACTGGCTATCTAGGGCACCACTGGCACTAAATACAGCGATCGAAAATACGATCACTTAGTGACGCTGGCGTTAGGGGGTGAAAGGGTTACCTGGGGGGCGATCAAGGGGTTAAACCTTTATTAGGGGGGTTAGGGGGCTACCCTGGACCTAAAGGGGCCTAAGCCTAACTGCCCTGCAACTTTTTACTATCACAGATGACACTAAATGCAGTGATCAGTAAAATAAATGATCACTGCAATCAGTGACACTGTGATTGGGGGCTGGGGGGTGACCTGGGGGGTGATCTGAGGGTGACTGGGGGGTGAAATGTGTGCCTATGTGTACCTAAGTGTCAGTGGACTGTTGGTGCACTAACCTGCTTCCTCTCTCCTCGGCGCCGGAATCGAAAAGACCGCCGCGAGGGAGATGACATCACTTCCTCCTGCCTGTGTTTACATCACATGGCGGAGGAAGCATTTTCATTGGCCGGGAGCGATCGCGAGGGGGTGGCCGAAATCGAATGGTCACCCCCTCATCTCTGATCGCTCCCCAACGATAAACGGCCGCTCACTGTATAGGAGGGGGGTCCGATCGGACCCCCCAACTGTACAAAGGCGATCACGTACACTGTACGTGATTGTGCCTGTCGGTGCCATTCTGCCGACGTATATATACAGTGAGCGGTCGTTAAGTGGTTAAGTGTAGCTCCAGCCAAAAAATCTATGTTTAAGCTTTTTGGAAAACATAGGGAAGGGTTATCACCCCTGTAACATTTGTTTTGCTGTCTGTGCCCCTGTTCAGAACATTTCACCTCACTTTCTGTCCCAATGACAAATATTTTGGAAAGTGGGTTTTTTATTGAAACAAGGATTGGTGATAAAGAATCAGTAGAGAGGAGACACCTTTTTCCCATATTAACTCTTACAGGAGAGAATTTCCCTTCCTAGGGGTAGATTTCCTCTCACTTCCTGTTGTCTCCTTTCTTTTGCAAGTAGGAGTCGTATGTAAGTTGGATGTTTGAAAGTAGGGGCCTGCCGTATATACTCTGCTGAAATTTGCCCCTTACATGTTGGTGTTGCCACAACACTGCAAGCCCTCACAGTTACTCTTGGTGGGCGCATGAATGGGCCCTGCTGTGAATTATTATATCAAGAATTGTAATTGCATGCCCCTGTTGAACAGGGGCTGAAAAACTGGGCCTTTGGTGGTGGTGGTGTTGACACAACACTGTAAGGCCTCACAGTTACTCTTGGTGGGCGCAGGAATGGGCCCTGCTGTGAATTATTAGATCAAGAATTGTAATTATATGCCCCTGTTAAACAGGGGCAGAAAATTTGGGCCTTAGGCACTGGTGCCACAACACTGCAACCCCTCACAGATACTGTACTTGGAGCACAGCAATGAGCCCTGTTGCAAAGTATTGCATCAATAATTTTAATTACACGCCCCTGATAACAGGGGCTGAAAAATTGGGCCTTAGGCACTGGTGCTGGTGCCACGACACTGCAACCTCTCCCAGATTCTCTAGTTGGAGTGCAGGAATGAGCCCTGCTGCAAAGCATTGCATAACATTTTTTAATTACATGCCCCTGTTAAACAGGGGCTGAAAAATTGGGCCTTAGGCACTGGTGCTGGTGCCACGACACTGCAACCTCTCCCAGATACTCTAGTTGGAGTGCAGGAATGAGCCCTGCTGCAAAGCATTGCATAAAAAATTGTAATTACATGCCCCTGTTAAACAGGGGCTGAAAAATTGGGCCTTAGGCACTGGTGCTGGTGCCACGACACTGCAACCTCTCCCAGATACTCTAGTTGGAGTGCAGGAATGAGCCCTGCTGCAAAGCATTGCATAAAAAATTGTAATTACATGCCCCTGTTAAACAGGGGCTGAAAAATTGGGCCTTAGCCACTGGTGGCGGCACACAGAAACAAAAATGTTCTTCCAAGCTATCATCATCAATCGGATCATTGAGGAGGAGGAGGATAGTCAATCAACAAAACAGGACAGTCACTCAGCATCAGCATCAGTCTTGAAGGGATGTGACATTTGAAAATAAATTAGTCTGTTATATCAGCTTCAGGTGTTTGGTAGCTGGTGGTGATCCAAGAATGGTTCATCTTTATGAAGGTCAGTCGATCAACCGAGTCGGTGGACAGGCGCACCCTGAGATCCGTGACAAATCCTCCAGCAGCACTGAATGTGCGTTCTGAAAGAACGCTGGATGCAGGACAGGCCAGTAGCTCAATTGCATACTGTGCAAGCTCTGGCCAGTGATCCATCCTCAAGACCCAGTAAGCCAGAGGATTTTCGGTGAGGAAGGTGTCCAAGTCTGACCTTGCCCCTAGGTTTTCCTACACCATGTATATCAGACGCTGGCGATGGTTGCTGGAACCGATCATACCTTGGGGCTGCGGACTAAAGAATTGTCTGAACGCATCGGTCAGACGGCCACCTTCCCCACCGATCCTTCTTTGACTGATCGAAGCCTCAGCAACTCGTTGTCCAGGACCAGGAGTTTGTAACCTCCCAGTCTCTGGGAACGCGTTGCACAGACCTTTCTGCAAGGCCTCCCGGAGTTGTCTCATGCTCTGCGCCCTCTGCGACGGTAAGATAAGGTCCGCAACCTTACCCTTGTACCGTGGATAAAGGGGAGTGGCCAGCCAGTAATGGTCCCTCTCCTTGATCCGAAGAATACGAGGATCCTTCCGCAGACTTTGCAGGATCAGGGAGGCCATGCAGCGTAGGTTAGCTGAGGCATTCAGTCCGGAGTCCTCTGGGTCACTAAGGACGACATGATCCGCAGCCACCTCCTCCCAGCCACGTACAAGTCCACGGGTTTCTTGGGACTGTAAATCATCCCTAAAAGACTGCTGCTGATGATGCTGAGTGCCAGGCTCCACCTCCATGCTGACACAATCCTCCTCCTCCTCCTCCTCTTCCTGTGCGATGGGTGGGAGAGAAGGAACACTGTCTGGGTAAAGGGGGCCTTGAGAGGCAAGGAAGTCCGCCTCTGTTCTGCCTCAAGTGCCCTGTCCATTATTCCACGCAGCGTATGTTCCAACAGGTGGACAAGAGGTGCAGTGTCACTGATGCATGCACTGTCACTGCTCACCATCCTCGTGGCCTCCTCAAATGGTGCCAGTACAGTGCATGCATCCCTGATCATGCCCCACTGGCGTGGTGAAAAAAAACCGAGCTCCCCTGACCCTGTCGTGGTGCCGTAGTCGCACAGGTACTCATTGATGGCTCTCTGCTGCGTGTGCAGCCACTGCAGCATGGCCAACATTGAGTTCCACCTGGTGGGCATGTCACATATAAGGCGGTTCTTGGGCAGGTTCAACTCCTTTTGCAGCTCAGCCAGGCAAGCACTGGCATTATAAGATCTGCGGAAATGCACACAGACTTTCCTGGCCTGCCTCAGGACATCCTGTAAGCCCGGGTACCTGCCCAAGAACCGCTGCACCACCAGGTTAAGGACGTGAGCCACACACGGCAAATGGGTCAGTTGTCCCTGTCGGAGGGCGGAGAGGAGGTTGGTGCCATTGTCGCAAACCACCATTCCTGGCTTAAGCTGGCATGGCGTCAACAACCTCTCGGCCTGCCACTGCAGAGCAGACAGAACCTCTGCCACAGTGTGGCTCCTGTCCCCCAAACACACCAGCGCAAGCACGGCATGGCATCTTTTTGCCTGCGTACTTACGTAGCCCCTTGAACGCCTACGGAGCACCGCTGGTTCAGAGGACAAAGCACAGGAAGAGGCCATGGAGGAAGAAGAAGAGGAGGGGTGGAGGAGAGAGGTGTGTCACAACCAGTAGTAGCATTTTGGAGGCGTGGCGGTGGAACAACCTCCAACACTACTGCACCTTGTCCTGCATCCTTCCCAGCTGCCAAAAGAGTGACCCAATGGGCCGTGAAAGAAAGGTAACGTCCCTGTCCATGCCTGCTGGACCATGAGTCAGTGGTAATATGCACCTTACCGCTGACCGCCCTGTCCAGCGAGGCCAAGACATTGCCTTCCACATGCCGGTAGAGAGCCGGAATCGCCTTCCGTGGGAAAAAGTGGCGTTTGGGAACCTGCCACTGAGGAACCGCACATTGCACAAACTCACGGAAGGGGGCCGAGTCTACCAACTGAAAAGGCAGCAGTTGAAGCGCTAGCAATTTAGCCAAGCTAGCATTCAACCGCTGGGCATGTGGATGGCTGGGAGTGAACTTCTTTTGACGGTCCAGCAGCTGGGGCAGGGAAATTTGCCTGCTAGAATCGGACGTCGGTGTACTGCTAGCAGAGTGCCCGCAAGTACTTGGCTGTGACATACCTAATTCTACACCTTCATTCCTCTCAGTGCAGGTTTCAGAGAGGACTAAAGGTATAGTGGGGTTGGAGATCCCAGCTGATGCGTGCAAGGAGAGGTCCGCTTTTTTCTTTGGTGTGGGTCTTTAAGGTAGGCTTGCCAACGAGCTGCATGGCAGGTCAACACATGTCTGGTCAAGCATGTGGTGCCCAAGCGGCTGATGTTTTGGCCACGCGATATACGCTTGAGACATATGTTGCAAACAGCAGCTGTGCGATCTGATGCACTCGACTCAAAAAAGGCCCACACCAAAGAACTTTTTGAATAAAGGGCAGAGGCAGCGCCCTGCACAGGCGGAGCTCTGCGGTGTGATTCAGTCGTGTGCTGCCCTTACGCTGGCCCCCCGAGGGAATCCTGCCTCGTTGGAGATGTGCCTCCTCCTCATCCTCCTCCTCCTCCTCTCTTCTATTAGGCACCCACGTGGAGTCAGTGACCTCATCATCCCCTCCCTCCTCATCACTGGAGCCAATCTGGCAGTATGCTGCAGCTGCTGGAACATGACTGTCAGATTGGTGTCCTTCTTGAGCATCCCCTCTTTCTGCTCTCACGCTACTGCCTTCCTCTAGCTGGGTATCATCATTAGACCCTTCGAAACGCTGGGCATCCTCCTGGAGCATGTACCCAACACTGTGCTCAAACAGTTCGGGGACTCCTCAGGAGGACATGGTGGGTCTAGGGAAGGAGTGACTGATGATGACATTGATACCAGGGAAGAGGACGCTTTGGCAGCTGCTTTGCCAGTACCCTGAGCCTGGGTGAGAGAGTATGAGGAGGATAAGGAGGGCTTGGTCATCCACTCTACCAAGTCTTCGGCATGATGCGGCTCAACACGTCCAGCTTCCGAAAAGAAGGACAAGCGTGTCCCATGGCCACGTGCTGATGGCGATGCACCGCGTCCACGACCAGCACTGTTGTCTCTAGACACAGAGCCTGCTTGCCCTCTTTTATTGGCTCCTGACTGTCTGCCTCTCCTTGTTTGCCTTCCAGACATTCTAATGGCCTGCAGGGAGATGGGAAAACCAGCAATAAGGCCTAACTTCAGGAGTATATTTAGCAGGAAGCACACTCCACCCGCTGTAAGTGCTGCAAATGCCTGTTAGTGCAACACACCAGGAAAACACAGCAATACGGGCTAGCTTCAGGTGTATATTTAGCAGGAAGCACACTCCGCCCGCTGTAAGTGCTGCAAATGCCTGTTAGTGTAACACACCAGGAAAACACAGCAATACGGGCTAGCTTCAGGTGTATAATGTGCAGGAGGCACACTCCGCCCGCTGTAAGTGCTGCAAATGCCTGTTTGTGTAACACAAAAGAAAAAAAGCTCCAGCAATAAGGGCTAGCTTCAGGTGTATAATGTGTAGGAGGCACACTCCGCCCGCTGTAAGTGCTGCAAATGCCTGTTAGTGTGACACACCAGGAAAACACAGCAATACGGGCTAGCTTCAGGTGTATATTTAGCAGCAAGCACACTCCGCCCGCTGTAAGTGCTGCAAATGCCTGTTAGCGTAACACACCAGGAAAACACAGCAATACGGGCTAGCTTCAGGTGTATACTGTGCAGGAGGCTTAGCAGCAATGACACTGACACTGTCCCCTGCCTATCCTTCTCTCTCCCTGCACACAAGGTTTAGAAAAGAATATGACACTGACACTGTCCCCTGCCTATCCTTCTCTCTCCCTGCACACAAGGTTTAGCAAAGAATATGACACTGACACTCTCCCTGCCTATCCTTCTCTCTCCCTGCACACAAGGTTTAGCAAAGAATATGACACTGACACTGTCCCCTGCCTATCCTTCTCTCTCCCTGCACACAAAGTTTAGCAAAGAATATGACACTGACACCCTCCCTGCCTATCCTTCTCTCTCCCTACACACAAGAATAGCACAAAGAATAGCACAATGACACTGTCCCTGCCTATCCTTCTCTTTCCCTGCGCCGGAACACACTACACAAGGCCGCCGCGCTGGCGGCCTTTTATAGTGTGGGGTGTGTGCTAAACCCCCTGAGCTATAATTGGCCACAGGCAACCTGCAGCTGCTGGCGCTGTGATTGGCCAAGCATTCGGGGTCACAGTGCATGCTTGGCCAATCACAGCGCCGGGATTGCACTGCGATGGCGCAGTGTATTGTGGGGCATTCACGTCACTCGAATTTGGCGCGAACGGCCCAAATAGTTCGATCTTCGTCGAACGATCGAACAGCCGATGTTCGAGTCGAACGTATGTTCGACTCGAACACCGAACTCATCCCTAGTTATCACCCCTGAAACATTTGTTTTGCTGTCTGTGCACCTGTTCAGAACATTTCACCTCACTTTCCGTCCCAATGACAAATGTTTTTGGAAAAGTGGGGTTTTTATTGAAACAAGGATTGGTGATAAAGCCTCAGTAGAGAGGAGACACCTTTTTCCCATATTAACTCTTACAGGAGAGAATTTCCCTTCCTAGGGGTAGATTTCCTCTCACTTCCTGTTGTCTCCTTCTGTTTGCAAGTAGGAGTCCTTTGTAAGTTGGATGTTTGAAAGTAGGGGCCTGCCGTATATACTCTGCTGAAATTTGCCCCTTAGATGTTGGTGTTGCCACAACACTGTGAGCCCTCACAGTTACTCTTGGTGGGTGCTGGAACGCCCTGCTGTGAACTCTTATATCAGGAATTGTAATTACATGCCATTGTTGAACAGTGGTAGGAAAAATTGGGTCTTTGGTGGTGGTGCTGGTGCTACAACACTGTCAGCCCTCACAGTTACTCTTGGTGGGTGCATGAATGGGCCCTGCTGTAAATTATTAGATCAAAAATTGTAATTGCATGCCTCTGTTGAAGAGGGGCAGAAAAATTGGGCCTTTGGTGGTGGTGGTGTTGCCACAACACTGTAAGCCCTCACAGTTACTCTTGGTGGGCGCAAGAATGGGCCCTGCTGTGAATTATTAGATCAAGAATTGTAATTACATGCCCCTGTTGAACAGGGGCAGAAAAATTGGGCCTTAGGCACTGGTGCCGCAACACTGCAACCCCTCACAGATACTGTACTTGGAGCACAGCAATGAGCCCTGTTGCAAAGTATTGCATCAAAAATTGTAATTACACGCCCTGTTAAACAGGGGCTGAAAAATTGGGCCTTAGGCACTGGTGCCACAACACTGCAACCCCTCACAGATACTGTACTTGGAGCACAGCAATGAGCCCTGTTGCAAAGTATTGCATCAAAAATTGTAATTACACGCCCCTGTTAAACAGGGGCTGAAAAATTGGGCCTTAGGCACTGGTGCTGGTGCCACGACACTGCAACCTCTCCCAGATACTCTAGTTGGAGTGCAGGAATGAGCCCTGCTGCAAAGCATTGCATAAAAAATTGTAATTACATGCCCCTGTTAAACAGGGGCTGAAAAATTGGGCCTTAGCCACTGGTGGCGGCACCCAGAAACAAAAATGTTCTTCCAAGCTATCATCAGGAATCGGATCATTGAGGAGGAGGAGGATAGTCAGTCAACATAACAGGACAGTCACTCAGCATCAGCATAGGCAGTCTTGAAGGGATGTGACATTTCAAAACAAATTATTCTGTTACATCAGCTTCAGGTGCTTGGTAGCTGGTGGTGATCCAAGACTGGTTCATCTTTATGAAGGTCAGTCGATCAACCGAGTCGGTGGACAGGCACACCCTGTCATCCGTGACAAAGCCTCCAGCAGCACTGAATGTGCGTTCCGAAAGAACGCTGGATGCAGGACAGGCCAGTAGCTCAATTGCATACTGTGCAAGCTGTGGCCAGTGATCCATCCTTAAGACCCAGTAAGCCAGAGGATTTTTGGTGGGAAAGGTGTCCAAGTCTGACCTTGCCCCTAGGTATTCCTGCACCATGTATATCAGACGCTGGCGATGGTTGCTGAAACCGATCATACCTTGGGGCTGCGGACTAAAAAGTTGTCTGAACGCATCGGTCAGACGGCCACCTTCTCCACCGTTCCTTCTTTGACTGACCGAAGCCTCAGCAACTCGTTGTCCAGGACCAGGAGTTTGTAGCCTCCCAGTCTCTGGGAACGCGTTGCACAAACCTTTCTGCACAAACCTTTCTGCAAGGCCTCCCGGAGATGTCTCATCCTCTGCTCCCTCTGCGACGGCAAGATAAGGTCCGCAACCTTACCCTTGTACGTGGATCAAGGAGAGTGGCCAGCCAGTAATGGTCCCTCTCCTTGATCCGAAGAATACGAGGATCCTTCCACAGTCTTTGCAGGATCAGGGAGGCCATGCAGCGTAGGTTAGCTGAGGCATTCGGTCCAGAGTCCTCTGGGTCACTAAGGACGACATGACCCGCAGCCACCTCCTCCCAGCCACGTACAAGTCCATGGGTTTCTTGGGACTGTAAATCATCCCTAAAAGACTGCTGCTGTTGATGCTGAGTGCCAGGCTCCACCTCCATGCTGACACAATCCTCCTCCTCCTTATCCTCCTCCTCGTCCTCTTCCTGTGCGATGGGTGGGACTGAAGGAACACTGTCTGGGTAAAGGGGGCCTTGAGAGGCAAGGAAGTCCTCCTCTTCCTGCCTCTGTTCTTTTTTTTTTTTTTTATTCTTTATTTATTTATTTTCAACAACAGGGTTTACACACACATATCTCCATCTTAAACTATAGGTTAATCAAGAAAAAGAAATTAAATTCAAAGCCTATTTCTTCACATCACATCTTCCACAAATTAAATCTGTACGTTCTCTGTAACCAGACCCTATTTATTCCCTCATACACTCTAACTTTCTATCTATATTGATTCCTTAATCTCTTATCTACCTATTCACATCTTCCCCTGTTATCTTCCCCTTATCCCAGACTCATCCCAGTATCCCTATACCCATTTCCCATTCCCTTCAATCTCCATATTTCTCCCCTCCCAAGAAACAAAAAAAAAAACATTTCAGTACGAAGTTCTCTCTTCCTCCTCTCCTCTCTCCTCCCCTGCCATCTCCCCCCTCTCCTCAACCTCTCTATTATAATACTTATCTGTCTTTTCACTCTCCTAATAGTCTTTTACCTTCTTCTGATTGCATATATACCTCCCATGGAGCCCAGATTTCTTTAATTTGTTCCTTTCTATCTAATGTTATAGGTAACAGTTTCTCCAATATTCCTATCCTCCTAACTTTCTTAAGCCACTCCGAAACCGCCGGGGCTTTTGTGTCCTTCCAATTTGTTGCGATACAACTTTGTGCTGCGTTTATTAGATGGCACAAAATTGAATTAACATATCTTTTAGATGGAATTTGTACATTATGTAACAAAAATAAATCTGGTTCCTTTGGGATTAAATATTCAGTAAATGTCTGTGTAATTCTATGTACTGATTCCCAGAATTGTCTAATTACTGGGCACGACCAAAATATCATTGTCCCTCTTTCATCACATCCCCTCCAGCACCTGTCCGAAATTTCTGGAAAAAAATTATTTAGGGCCACCGGCGTATAATACCAACGTGTTAAAATTTTATTATTTGATTCTTGTATTTTAATACACCTTGATGATTTTATAGCCAAGTCTATTATGTTCTGACATTGTGTTGGAGAGAAGGCATGACCTATATCTCTCTCCCATTTACCCCAACATTCCATTTTAAAGTCATCTGGGGGTGCAATCAGCAATGCATACATTTTAGATATCACATGTGAGAGGGGTTCCCCTCCCTCATAGTAATCCTCAAATCTCGTCTGTATGCTCCTGCTGGACCCAAGTTTTCTAAATAGTGTCGGATATGCCGAGCTTGCCATATCGGGATTTCATATTTCCCTCCTTGTTTTGTAAGCATATCCATTGTTACCCATCCCCTTTCTCCTACGAAATCTGACGCTTGGAAAATACCCTTATCCCTCAGTTTCTTAAATACTGATAGTTCTATCCCAGGTAAAAAAATCTGGGTTTCCTATAATCGGATATAGGGGTGATTTTTTATTTGTAAGTTTAGATTTCTGACATATTTTATTTCCTATCCATAGCGTCGTTCCTATCGTGGGATGGGATTTTACCAAGGGAGGTAGGGCTGTATAGCACCATAGTGCCCTATTTAGGGGAATTAAACACATTTGCTGCTCCATATTTATCCATAGTTTATAGTCCCTATGTCTGCTCCAGTCTACTAACCTCCCAAGATGTACTGCTTGATAATATTTATATATATCTGGTGCAGATATACCTCCTGCTTTTTTTGGTAAGGTTAGGAGTTTTCTACCTATTCGTGGCCTTTTACTGGCCGAGATGAATTTCATAAACAAAGTTTGGGCTTGGCTAAAGAAGGACTTAGGAATTCTTATCGGTAATGTAAGGAATAAAAAAAGGAATTTTGGCATCACACTCATTTTAAGGATATCACATCTCCCAAACCATGAGTGCATACCTTTATTCCAACTTTCCAATAGCGTTCTTACTGTTCTGATTAAAGGTTCATAATTTAGTTTGAAGGTTTTCATTAGGTTTGCGGGCATCTGTATCCCTAAATAATTTAAAGCTTTCCTTGTGCACTTAAATTTAAAACTTTGTTCTAATACGTTCTTAATGGAACCTGGCAGTGCCACCCCCATCGCCTCTGATTTACTATAGTTTATTTTAAGATTCAACATAATCCCATATAATTCTACTTCTTTCATAAGATTGGGTAAAGAAATTTGTGGTCTTGATAATGAAAAAAGCATATCATCTGCATAAGCCGATACTTTGTATTCCTTTTCCCCCAATTTGATACCCCTAATGTCCCGGTTCTGTAAAATTTTATTTAAGAAAGGTTCTAATGTCAAGGCATATAATAGAGGCGAAAGGGGACAGCCCTGTCGTGTTCCATTTGTAATTATAAGAGGCTTAGAATAAACCCCATTTACTTTTACCAATGCTCAAGGAATCGCATACACTCCCACCATCCATTGTACCATCTTTTCTCCTATGCCCATTTGTTTTAATACTTCGAACATAAATTTCCAATTTACTCTATCGAATGCTTTTTCTGCGTCCGTATTCAAAAAAACACTCGATATCTTTTTTTGATTAGCTTGATGTATCAAATTTAGTACTTTAACAGTACTATCCCTAGCTTCTCTTGTAGGGATAAACCCTACTTGATCCAGATGTACTAGTTGCGATAGATAGGGCTGTATACGGTGTGCTAGAATTTTTGTAAAAAAAATTAAATCAACGTTTAATAAAGATATTGGTCTGTAGCTGCTACATATCTCAGGGTCTTTCCCCTCTTTTGGTATCAAGGTAATATGAGCAGCTACACATTCGGGAGGTAGCACCAATGTTTGTCCGACTGCATTGAATACCTTAATCATATATGGCCCTAATTGTGTAATATATTTTTTGTAATATTGTATGGAAAAACTGTCTGGGCCTGGTGCTTTACCATGTTCAATTGTCTTCATTATTGATTGCACTTCCTCCATGGTAATTGGCCCTTCTAATTTCCTTCTGTCTGGTGATAATAATCTGGGCAGACCTGCCGTAGTCACATATTTCCTTATAGACCCAGGAGAAACTCCTGTTTCTGGTAAATTATATAGAGCAGAATAATATTCTCGGAACTCTTGTGCTATCTCTTTTGGAAGTGACTTTTTCAGATCTGCTTTTCCTTTAATAGTTGGGATGTAAGACCGTATCAATTGTTTTTTTATTTTATTTTGCTAATAGTTTACCACATTTGTCTCCTGAATTGTGCGTCTCTTTCTTCCCATATTGTAGGACCGCTTCTGCCTTATATCGAAGTCTGCTATTTGTCTCCTTAAATGCGCTACCTCATTTCCTAATTCTCTTTCTGTTGTCTTCTTATGTTGTGTCTCTAAGCCCTGTAACTTTTCTAATAGATATTTTAACTGTTCTTCTCTTGCCTTTTTTATTCGAGAACCATGTTTAATTAAAATTCCTCTAATTACCGTTTTATGGGCTTCCCAGACTATTCCCGGGTCGCTTTCTCCATTATCATTTATCTGAAAATACCACGTCATTTCTTTGATTAAATCTTCCATGATTTGAGGGTTTTGTAATAAGCTTTCGTTTAAACGCCATCTCCATTCCGATGAGTAGCTCCCCCCCACCAACGTCAACTCCATCGTGACAGGTGCATGGTCTGTCCATGTTATGTTCCCTATTGAGATGTCGCTCACTGAGTGTAACAATTGATGGGGGACTAAAAAAATATCTATTCTTGAATAACTTTGGTGAGGGTTTGAAAAAAATGTATAATCTCTTTCCCCTGGATGTATAGTCCGCCATCCATCCACTAATTGTAGTTCGTATAATTTTCTTAGAATACACTTTCTTATTCCGTTAGGTACTGATGACGTCCCATTGGATGTATCTACTTTTGGGTCCAATGGGATATTTAAATCTCCTCCACATATCAATTTTCCTTCACTAAAATCCCTTAATTTTGACAACAGTTTAACCAAGAAGCTATCTTGATGTGAATTTGGAGCATAAATAGTGGCCAAAGTCACCTTTTCCTTACCTATCGCTCCTTTAAGGAAAAGGTATCTTCCCCCTGAATCCGAGCATTTATCTGTAAGTGTCCAAGGTATTTTATTTGAGATCAGAATAGCGACTCCCTTTGTCTTAGCTTCCTGATTGGAAGCTTGATATACATTGGGGAAATATCTATTTTGTAGGTATGGAAAAGCCCCTTCCCTGAAATGTGTCTCTTGTATAAATCCTACATCTCTATTTAGATGTTTTAATTCATTCAACAACATTTTAAGTTTTTCTGGGATATTAAGCCCTTTAGCATTTAATGAGGTTACTCGTATTCTATCCATCTTCTATTCTCAACAATATCCGCTCTACTACTCTTCCTACCGTGTCTGGGAGGGGAGGAGGGGATAGGAGGAAGAGGAAAAAAATAAAATAAAAATTTCTTTCCCTTTTTCTTTTTCTTCTTTTTTCTTCTTTAAATATAAAAAAAAATATTAGGGTGGGATGGAGAAGGAATGGGTCTAGGAATTAAACCCCGGCTCCTACTTGGGACTTTAATTTTCCCGTAAGTAGCCGAATTGGGGGCGTTGGTCTAGCTTTGGCGTGGGTGGCTGAGCTCCCTCCTCACCTCTCCAGTCCATCATTTTCTTTTTTTTTTGCCTATTATATTCTCCTTTAATATCCTCCTTTCTTCCTGTTCCTTTTCTGTCTTTTTTCTTTTCCTTTATATCCCTGTAATCCGGTCCCTTCTCAGTCTGTATTTGTTCGCCGTCTTTTATCACAAGTCTCTTCCTCCCTCACTTCCTTATCTCTTTCTAAACATTCGCCTATTCCCTTCTTCTCTTTCTTTCTCCCTCTTCTTCCCTGTATCTGGCTCCCTTCATAAAATGTATTCTTCATTTCGGTTCTAACTTTCCTACTTTCTTCTATAATCATCTGCCTCTGTTCTGCCTCAAGTGCCCTGTCCATTATTCCATGCAGCGTATGCTCCAACAGGTGGACAAGAGGTACAGTGTCACTGATGCATGCACTGTCACTGCTCACCATCCTCGTGGCCTCCTCAAATGGTGCCAGGACAGTGCATGCATCCCTGATCATGCCCCACTGGCGTGGTGAAAAAAACCTGAGCTCCCCTGACCCTGTCCTGGTGCCGTAGTCGCACAGGTACTCATTGATGGCCCTCTGCTGCGTGTGCAGCCGCTGCAGCATGGCCAACGTTGAGTTCCACCTGGTGGGCATGTCACATATAAGGCGGTTCTCGGGCAGGTTCAACTCCTTTTGCAGCTCAGCCAGCCGAGCATTGGCATTATATGATCTGCGGAAATGCATACAGACTTTCCTGGCCTGCCTCAGGACATCCTGTAATCTCGGGTACCTGCCCAAGAACCGCTGCACCACCAGGTTAGGGACGTGAGCCACACAGGGCACATGGGTCAGTTGTCCCTGTCGGAGGGCGGAGAGGAGGTTGGTGCCATTGTCGCAAACCACCATTCCTGGCTTAAGCTGGCGTGGCGTCAACCACCTCTCGGCCTGCCCCTGCACAGCTGACAGAACCTCTGCCCCAGTGTGGCTCCTATCCCCCAAACACACCAGCGCAAGCACGGCATGGCATCTTTTTGCCTGCGTACTTGCGTAGCCCCTTGAACGCCTACGGAGCACCGCTGGTTCCAAGGACAAAGCACAGGAAGGGGCCATGGAGGAAGAAGAAGAGGAGGGGGTGGAGGAGAGAGGTGTGTCACAACCAGTAGTAGCATTTTGGAGGCGTGGCGGCAGAACAACCTCCAACACTACTGCACCTTGTCCTGCATCCTTCCCAGCTGCCGAAAGAGTGACCCAATGGGCCGCGAAAGAAAGGTAACGTCCCTGTCCATGCCTGCTGGACCATGAGTCAGCGGTAATATGCACCTTACCGCTGACTGCCCTGTCCAGCGAGGCATGAAGGGGGCTGAGTCTACCAACTGAAAAGGCAGCAGTTGAAGTGCTAGCAATTTAGCCAAGCTAGCATTCAACCGCTGGGCACGTGGATGGCTGGGAGTGAACTTCTTTCGACGGTCCAGCAGCTGGGGCAGGGAAATTTGCCTGCTACAATCGGATGTCGGTGTACTGCTAGCAGAGTGCCCGCAAGTACTTGGCTGTGACACACCTAATTCTACACCTTCATTCCTCTCAGTGCAGGTTTCAGAGAGGACTGAAGGTATAGTGGGGTTGGAGATCCCAGCTGATGAGGAGCAAGTAGAGGTCCACTTTGTTCTTTGGTGTGGGTCTTTAGGTACGCTTGCCAATGAGCTGCATGGCAGGTCAACATATGTCTAGTCAAGCATGTGGTGCCCAAGCGGCTGATGTTTTGACCATGCGAGATACGCTTGAGACATATGTTGCAAATAGCAGCGGTGCGATCTGATGCACTCGACTCAAAAAAGGCCCACACCAAAGAACTTTTGGAATAACGGGCAGAGGCAGCCCCCTGCACAGGCGGAGCTCTGCGGTGTGATTCAGTTGGTGTGTTGCCCTTACGCTGGCCCCCGGAGGGCATCCTGCCTCGTTGGAGATGTGCCTCCTCCTCATCCTCCTCCTCCTCCTCTCTCCTATCAGGCACCCACGTGGAGTCAGTGACCGCATTATCCCCTCCCTCCTCATCACTGGAGCCAATCTGGCAGTATGCTGCAGCTACTGGAACATGACTGCCAGATTGCTGTCCTTCTTGAGCATCCCCTCTCTCTGCGCTCACGCTACTGCCTTCCTCTAGCTGGGTATCATCATCAGACCCTTCAAAACGCTGGGCATCCTCCTGGAGCATGTACCCAACACTGTGCTCAAACAGTTCGGGGGACTCCTCAGGAGGACATGGTGAGTCTAGGGAAGGAGCAGGGCCGGCGCTACCACTAGGCGAAGTAGGCAGCCGCCTAGGGGCGCACTACCACCTAGGGCGCAACCTCAGCCTCTGTCCTGTGTGACTGTGTGAGCTAGGCTCTCCTCTCTCCTGATCGCTGGCCTGGCCCCATTCAGTGTACCGCCACGGCGCCACCAAATTCCCCCCATGTGTAGCGCAGAGCGCCCCGCTGCGCTGTCACACCTCAGTCCTCAGACAGGTATAATCACACAGCGCCGCTCTGGGACTCCTTTGCTCCAGCCTGTCCCTCTGGTGCGGCGCTGTGTGTTTTGTGTGTGCAGCGGAGGGGCGGGGCTGAGGAGTAGCTGACTGACCTCCCGCCCAGCGAGGACTCCATGGAGCGGGTGGATGGCATTGGCGGTGGTGCGGCGCTGGCCTGGCCCTGGCGGGGACTCCGTGGAGAGGATGGATTGCGCTGGGGGGTCACTGTATGTTTCCTGTAAGGGGGGGTCAGTGTATGTGTCCTGTAAGGGGGGTCAGTGTATGTGTCCTGTAAGGGGGGTCAGTGTATGTGTCCTGTAAGGGGGGGTCAGTGTATGTGTCCTGTAAGGGGGGGTCAGTGTATGTGTCCTGTAAGGGGGGGTCAGTGTATGTGTCCTGTAAGGGGGGTCAGTGTATGTGTCCTGTAAGGGGGGGTCACTGTATGTGTCCTGTAAGGGGGGGTCACTGTATGTGTCCTGTAAGGGGGGGTCAGTGTATGTGTCCTGTAAGGGGGGGGGTCAGTGTATGTGTCCTGTAAGGGGGGTCGGTGTATGTGTCCTGTAAGGGGGGATCAGTGTATGTGTCCTGTAAGGGGGGTCAGTGTATGTGTCCTGTAAGGGGGGTCAGTGTATGTGTCCTGTAAGGGGGGGTCAGTGTATGTGTCCTGTAAGGGGGGGTCAGTGTATGTGTCCTGTAAGGGGGGTCAGTGTATGTGTCCTGTAAGGGGGGTCAGTGTATGTGTCCTGTAAGGGGGGGGTCAGTGTATGTGTCCTGTAAGGGGGGTCAGTGTATGTGTCCTGTAAGGCGGGGTCAGTGTATGTGTCCTGTAAGGGGGGGTCAGTGTATGTGTCCTGTAAGGGGGGGTCAGTGTATGTGTCCTGTAAGGGGGGTCAGTGTATGTGTCCTGTAAGGGGGGGTCACTGTATGTGTCCTGTAAGGGGGGGTCACTGTATGTGTCCTGTAAGGGGGGGTCAGTGTATGTGTCCTGTAAGGGGGGGGGTCAGTGTATGTGTCCTGTAAGGGGGGTCAGTGTATGTGTCCTGTAAGGGGGGATCAGTGTATGTGTCCTGTAAGGGGGGTCAGTGTATGTGTCCTGTAAGGGGGGTCAGTGTATGTGTCCTGTAAGGGGGGGTCAGTGTATGTGTCCTGTAAGGGGGGGTCAGTGTATGTGTCCTGTAAGGGGGGTCAGTGTATGTGTCCTGTAAGGGGGGTCAGTGTATGTGTCCTGTAAGGGGGGGTCAGTGTATGTGTCCTGTAAGGGGGGGTCAGTGTATGTGTCCTGTAAGGGGGGGGTCAGTGTATGTCTCCTGTAAGGGGGTCAGTGTATGTGTCCTGTAAGGGGGGTCAGTGTATGTGTCATGTAAGGGGGGGTCAGTGTATGTGTCATGTAAGGGGGGGTCAGTGTATGTGTCCTGTAAGGGGGGTCAGTGTATGTGTCCTGTAAGGGGGGGTCAGTGTATGTGTCCTGTAAGGGGGGGTCAGTGTATGTGTCCTGTAAGGGGAGGTCAGTGTATGTGTCCTGTAAGGGGGGTCACTGTATGTGTCCTGTAAGGGGGGGTCAGTGTATGTGTCCTGTAAGGGGGGTCAGTGTATGTGTCCTGTAAGGGGGGGTCAGTGTATGTGTCCTGTAAGGGGGGGGTCACTGTATGTGTCCTGTAAGGGGGGGTCAGTGTATGTGTCCTGTAAGGGGGGTCAGTGTATGTGTCCTGTAAGGGGGGGTCAGTGTATGTGTCCTGTAAGGGGGGTCAGTGTATGTGTCCTGTAAGGGGGGGTCAGTGTATGTGTCCTGTAAGGGGGGGGGGCAGTGTATGTGTCCTGTAAGGGGGGGTCACTGTATGTGTCCTGTAAGGGGGGGGGGTCAGTGTATGTGTTCTGTAAAGGGGGGTCAGTGTATGTGTCCTGTAAGGGGGGTCAGTGTATGTGTCCTGTAAGGGGGGGTCAGTGTATGTGTCCTGTAAGGGGGGTCAGTGTATGTGTCCTGTAAGGGGGGGTCAGTGTATGTGTCCTGTAAGGGGGGGTCAGTGTATGTGTCCTGTAAGGGGGGTCAGTGTATGTGTCCTGTAAGGGGGTCAGTGTATGTGTCATGTAAGGGGGGGTCAGTGTATGTGTCCTGTAAGGGGGGTCAGTGTATGTGTCATGTAAGGGGGGGTCAGTGTATGTGTCATGTAAGGGGGGGGTCAGTGTATGTGTCCTGTAAGGGGGGTCAGTGTATGTGTCCTGTAAGGGGGGGTCAGTGTATGTGTCCTGTAAGGGGGGGTCAGTGTATGTGTCCTGTAAGGGGGGGTCAGTGTATGTGTCCTGTAAGGGGGGGTCAGTGTATGTGTCCTGTAAGGGGGGACAGTGTATGTGTCCTGTAAGGGGGGGGTCACTGAATGTGTCCTGTAAGGGGGGTCAGTGTATGTGTCCTGTAAGGGGGGTCAGTGTATGTGTCCTGTAAGGGGGGGTCAGTGTATGTGTCCTGTAAGGGGGGGTCACTGTATGTGTCCTGTAAGGGGGGTCAGTGTATGTGTCCTGTAAGGGGGGGTCAGTGTATGTGTCCTGTACGGGGGGGCAGTGTATGTGTCCTGTAAGGGGGGGTCAGTGTATGTGTCCTGTAAGGGGGGGGTCAGTGTATGTGTCCTGTAAGGGGGGTCACTGTATGTGTCCTGTAAGGGGGGGGGGGTCAGTGTATGTGTCCTCTAAAGGGGGGTCAGTGTATGTGTCCTGTAAGGGGGGGTCAGTGTATGTGTCCTGTAAGGGGGGGTCAGTGTATGTGTCCTGTAAGGGGGGTCAGTGTATGTGTCCTGTAAGGGGGGGTCACTGTATGTTTCCTGTAAGGGGGGTCAGTGTATGTGTCCTGTAAGGGGGGTCAGTGTATGTGTCCTGTAAGGGGGGTCAGTGTATGTGTCCTGTAAGGGGGGGTCAGTGTATGTGTCCTGTAAGGGGGGGTCAGTGTATGTGTCCTGTAAGGGGGGGTCAGTGTATGTGTCCTGTAAGGGGGGTCAGTGTATGTGTCCTGTAAGGGGGGGTCAGTGTATGTGTCCTGTAAGGGGGGTCAGTGTATGTGTCCTGTAAGGGGGGTCAGTGTATGTGTCCTGTAAGGGGGGTCAGTGTATGTGTCCTGTAAGGGGGGGTCAGTGTATGTGTCCTGTAAGGGGGGTCAGTGTATGTGTCCTGTAAGGGGGGGTCAGTGTATGTGTCCTGTAAGGGGGGGTCAGTGTATGTGTCCTGTAAGGGGGGGTCAGTGTATGTGTCCTGTAAGGGGGGTCAGTGTATGTGTCCTGTAAGGGGGTCAGTGTATGTGTCCTGTAAGGGGGGTCAGTGTATGTGTCCTGTAAGGGGGGGTCAGTGTATGTGTCATGTAAGGGGGGGTCAGTGTATGTGTCCTGTAAGGGGGGTCAGTGTATGTGTCCTGTAAGGGGGGTCAGTGTATGTGTCCTGTAAGGAGGGGTCAGTGTATGTGTCCTGTAAAGGGGGTCAGTGTATGTGTCCTGTAAGGGGGGGGGGTCAGTGTATGTGTCCTGTAAGGGGGGGTCAGTGTATGTGTTCTGTAAGGGGGGTCAGTGTATGTGTCCTGTAAGGGGGGGTCAGTGTATGTGTCCTGTAAGGGGGGGTCAGTGTATGTGTCCTGTAAGGGGGGGTCAGTGTATGTGTCCTGTAAGGGGGGTCAGTGTATGTGTCCTGTAAGGGGGGTCAGTGTATGTGTCCTGTAAGGGGGGGTCAGTGTATGTGTCCTGTAAGGGGGGTCAGTATATGTGTCCTGTAAGGGGGGGGTCAGTGTATGTGTCCTGTAAGGGGGGGTCAGTGTATGTGTTCTGTAAGGGGGGTCAGTGTATGTGTCCTGTAAGGGGGGTCAGTGTATGTGTCCTGTAAGGGGGGGTCAGTGTATGTGTCCTGTAAGGGGGGTCAGTGTATGTGTCATGTAAGGGGGGGTCAGTGTATGTGTCATGTAAGGGGGGTCAGTGTATGTGTCCTGTAAGGGGGGGTCAGTGTATGTGTCCTGTAAGGGGGGGTCAGTGTATGTGTCCTGTAAGGGGGGGTCAGTGTATGTGTCCTGTAAGGGGGGTCAGTGTATGTGTCCTGTAAGGGGGTCAGTGTATGTGTCCTGTAAGGGGGGTCAGTGTATGTGTCCTGTAAGGGGGGGTCAGTGTATGTGTCATGTAAGGGGGGTCAGTGTATGTGTCCTGTAAGGGGGGTCAGTGTATGTGTCCTGTAAGGGGGGTCAGTGTATGTGTCCTGTAAGGGGGGGTCAGTGTATGTGTCCTGTAAGGGGGGTCAGTGTATGTGTCCTGTAAGGGGGGGGGGGTCAGTGTATGTGTCCTGTAAGGGGGGGTCAGTGTATGTGTTCTGTAAGGGGGGTCAGTGTATGTGTCCTGTAAGGGGGGTCAGTGTATGTGTCCTGTAAGGGGGGGTCAGTGTATGTGTCCTGTAAGGGGGGGTCAGTGTATGTGTCCTGTAAGGGGGGTCAGTGTATGTGTCCTGTAAGGGGGGTCAGTGTATGTGTCCGGTAAGGGGGGGTCAGTGTATGTGTCCTGTAAGGGGGGGTCAGTGTATGTGTCCTGTAAGGGGGGGTCAGTGTATGTGTCCTGTAAGGGGGGTCAGTGTATGTGTCCTGTAAGGGGGGGTCAGTGTATGTGTCCTGTAAGGGGGGTCAGTGTATGTGTCCTGTAAGGGGGGTCAGTGTATGTGTCCTGTAAGGGGGGTCAGTGTATGTGTCCTGTAAGGGGGGGTCAGTGTATGTGTCATGTAAGGGGGGTCAGTGTATGTGTCATGTAAGGGGGGGTCAGTGTATGTGTCATGTAAGGGGGGGTCAGTGTATGTGTCAGGTAAGGGGGGGTCAGTGTATTTTTCAGGTAAGGGGGTGTCAGTGTAATTGTCAGGTGGGTTAGTGTAGGGGACAGGGGGTTAGTGTATGCCAGGGGGTCAGATAGGTCACTTGTGTTGCAAGGGCAGGTTAAAGTGGAGTCAGGGGCGCAGCCGGGGGGGCGGCAAAATTAGGTTTCGCCTAGGGTGTCAAAGATCCTTGCACCAGCCCTGGGAAGGAGTGACTGATGATGACATTGATACGAGGGAAGAGAACGCTTTGGCAGCTGCTTTGCCAGTACCCTGAGCCTGGGTGAGAGAGGATGAGGAGGATGAGGAGGGCTTGGTCATCAACTCTACCAAGTCTTCGGCATGATGCGGCCACGACCAGCACTGTTGTCTCTAGACACAGAGCCTGCTTGCCCTCTTTTATTGGCTCGTGACTGTCTGCCTCTCCTTGTTGGCCTTCCAGACATAGTAATGGCCTGCAGGGAGATGGGAAATGGCAAATACCAGCAATTGGGTAGTGTATATTGTGCTGGAGGCACACAACACCCACTAACTCCTGCAGATGCCTTTATTAGAGAACACCAGCAAAAAAGGGTAGATACAGGTGTATACTGTGCTGGAGGCACACAACACCCACTAACTCCTGCAGATGCCTGTATTAGAGTACAGCAATAAAGTGTAGATACAGGTGTATACTGTGCTGGGGCACACAACACCCACTAACTCCTGCAGATGCCTGTATTAGAGAACAGCAATAAAGTGTAGATACAGGTGTATACTGTGCTGGGGCACACAACACCCACTAACTCCTGCAGATGCCTGTATTAGAGAACAGCAATAAAGTGTAGATACAGGTGTATACTGTGCTGGGGCACACAACACCCACTAACTCCTGTGGATGCCTGTATTAGAGAACAGCAATAACGGGTATATACAGGTGTATACTGTGCTGGGGCACACAACACCCACTAACTCCTGCAGATGCCTGTATTAGAGAACAACAATAAAGTGTAGATACAGGTGTATACTGTGCTGGGGCACACAACACCCACTAAATCCTGCAGATGCCTGTATTAGAGAACAGCAATAAAGTGTAGATACAGGTGTATACTGTGCTGGGGCACACAACACCCACTAACTCCTGCAGATGCCTGTATTAGAGAACAGCAATAAAGTGTAGATACAGGTGTATACTGTGCATGGGCACACAACACCCACTAAATCCTGCAGATGCCTGTATTAGAGAACAGCAATAAAGTGTAGATACAGGTGTATACTGTGCTGGGGCACACAACACCCACTAATTCCTGCAGATGCCTGTATTAGAGTACAGCAATAAAGTGTAGATACAGGTGTATACTGTGCTGGGGCACACAACACCCACTAACTCCTGCAGATGCCTGTATTAGAGAACAGCAATAAAGTGTAGATACAGGTGTATACTGTGCTGGGGCACACAACACTCACTAACTCCTGCAGATGCCTGTGTTAGAGAACAGCAATAAAGTGTAGATACAGCTGTATACTGTGCTGGGGCACACAACACCCACTAACTCCTGCAGATGCCTGAGAAAAGAACACACTGTCCCTGCCTGTCTAGCTTAGAGAACAGCAATAAAGGGTAGATACAGGTGTATACTGTGCTGGAGGCACACAACACCCACTAACTCCTGCAGATGCCTGAGAAAAGAACACACTGTCCCTGCCTATCTAGCTTAGAGATGGAGCAGTGCATTATGGGCCGTTCGCGTCACACAAATTTGGCGGCGAACGGCCCACATTGCTGGCACGAGCGGAGGTGCACATCCCACAGGACCCCCACATGCCGATCTAAAGACACCTTAATGTGAGTGTTTTAATGTTACTGCTATATTAAAATCACACAGTTTTACTTCAGCGGCGCCTGCCTTTGTTTTTTATCTCTTTACAAGCTCTGGAGTACAGCTTCTGCTCCCCCTTTTTTGCAAGGCAGCCTAGAAGTGCAAAAAGACTGTTACCTCACCACAAAGCAAACTGCTTAAAGGACTTCTTTGGACCTAGTGTCCCATTCTATATTTTAGTGAGCGCCACTAACGATGTACCTTTTTTCCAGATACTGTGGCATGTGGTTAATTTTCCGAAATTACCGTATTTGCTTTAGCTAATAAAAAATTAATATTACTTTTTTTTTGTGTTCTAGAAAAATAGGGTCATTGCATTGTTTCATATATTGTATTTCCCATGTTATTTACTTACTCTTTTTTGTGCATTTGACTTTAGCATGTTACCAATTAACTTAGCTGATGCAGGTTCAGTTAGAAGTGCTTGTTAAAATTGGTTTATTTACTACAAATAAAGATCAAAGTTTAACATTCCTTTTGTAGCTATCAGTATGTCAGAATTTTTTTCCTATGTTATTTTATTTTTTTATAATTTGACAGTGTGACCCCAAAGTTATCCAACACAAAACCAGTGTGCTGTAAACACTAATTAATATCACAGTGTATATATTTATGAATAAGAATGGATCTTCAAATGGCATATCTTCTAATCCAGCTATTTATTATCATCTTCCACGTTATTTTATGCTGAGAAAAAAAATCACTATTGAAGATAAAGGCTATCAGTCTTTGAAATTCTTATTTTTTTTATGAATAAAAACACCTAGGGAGCCTAGCAGGGCGAATGCAAAGGATTAAGGGAACTATCTCAAGGCTGTGCTGTTGTGATAACTGAACCCGATGTGACCTTTCTCAGACACAATTACAGAGCTGTGTGTGTGTTTTAATTTCATCAGGGGTTTAATTAGTATACAAATAAAACTTTCCTTATCTGCCTTCCACCTAATTGGCTTGTCTTTAGCTGCTACATGAAGGATGTGAGAGTGGTCTGTTATTAGGCTGGTTACTTTAACCTCCTCTTTTTTTGCCTCTTCCCCCCCCCCCCACTCTGTCGGAAACCTATGGCTGACTTGTTGCTGCTATACAAATATTGTAAGTGTCCCTCAGTAGCTATTACACTAATGTGGCTCCAGGCCCAGCAGTTTGTAATAGAATCTTGACTCTAGTCCCCAATACATGTTTATTGATTAGCTCCCTGTTCCATGCTCGCTGTGCACACAGCTTAATATCTAGTGACAGGCTAGTTCTTCAAGTAATTAGAAGAGCGCACTGGGAAAACAATTACAAGTACAGTTATTAAACTTGATTTATCCTACTCTCGCAACTAGTGCTTCCTACATCCAACACTCTTGCATACCTCCCAATGTAAAGATCCAGCTGGCAGCCTGACACTTATCATTGCTGCCTGGTCGAACTCCATCTTGGCTCCTGTCACCTGCCTGGAAATATTAATAGCCATTAGGTTCTCGAAGAATTAATTGCATTCAGGCATAATAATGTCTGCTGACAGCTGTGGGACCACTTTGGTCATCTTGGAAGGCGCTAATGCCGGTATGAATGTGTGTGTCACTGTCACAAGGTGCAATAGAGATATACATGTGCACACATTTAGACCTTTTTAAAATGAGACATCACTCAGTTTGCTGCTGGTTTACTGCAATTAAGGGCTCATGCACACAGGATGTTTTTACAGCTGCTGTTAGGGGCATCTGACTTTTATATTTCCAATAGTTTTCATTGAGTTTTCATAAAGAAGGATACAAACAGACATTCTGTACACTCTGTACAGTAAAACGCACAACAAAGATTACTTATATGGATACGTCGTCAAATAAGAGTCAGATTGAAACTTGAACTTTGGAGGTAATACCATTACTAATCTTACAGTAGGAGTGTTGTTCCACATCCCGGACACCCCATTTGGGAGCAAAACTGTGTCTTGGGGAGGGTGGCAACCATGGTTTAGTGTCATAATGATATTGAAACAATTTGAGGTTGTGTAATAATGGTGTAATCTGCCACGTGTAGCGTCAGTGTACATGTACAGAGGGTAAATTAGCCGTTGCTTAACGTGAGTAGGCAAGGTAAGCTTGCCAAGGGTGGGAAAGGATAAGAAAATAGAGGGGGGGAGGGTATTATAGGGAACGAGGGTAAGGATAGGGCAAACCAGTCACCAACGAACGACAGATTGAGAAAGATAGTAGGACAAACCCCAAAAAATTCTTCAAATATATTAATAGTAAAAATGTCAAGTCTGAGCATGTAGACCCTTTACAAAAAAATCTGAGTGGGTGACTGGGGACAAAGAAAAGGCTAATTTATTAAATGCTTTCTTCAGCTCTGTGTATACAAAGGAGCATGGGGGAGCTCATGTCCATAATAGGGGTGGTAATGACACAGCCCCAAATCCACAATGGCTCAAAAGTGATATGGTCCAGAAATATTTAGACGGAATAAAGGTGGATAAAGCACCTGGACCAGATGGCATACACCCACGGATCCTAAAGGAATTGAGCTCTGTAATTTCAAAGCCATTGTATCTAATTTTTAGGGACTCATTAATGACAGGAATAGTACCACTGGATTGGCGCAGGGCCAATGTGGTGCCTATTTTTTAAAAGGGAACAAAGTCTTTACCAAGTAACTATAGACCTGTAAGTTTAACTTCTATAGGAGGGAGCAAAAGGGGGCAGGACTTTGAATGAAGCACGTGTATGCAAGAGCATAAGTAGGTGAAGCATATGGAATTTATTGCGTATAGCAGTGTAAACAAGTATAGAAGGTTGATTTCACAGATATCAAATAGTCACAGAGTTTACAGTAAGTCATATTACAATGCAAACAAAAAAAATCTTGATTTTGCAAAGAATTGTGAGAAAAAATTACAACTTTAAAAAACTCACCATGCCTCTTTCTAGATAACTTGGAATGTTTTCTTTCCATTTGGGGGGTATTTGTACTTATTTTTATCAAAGATATGTAGCAATATAAATTGGCCAAAATGTATGAAGAAAAATTACAAATTTGTTAAATTTTATAACAGAAACGAAGAAAAATTCATTTTTTTACAAAATTTTCAGTATTTTTTCTTTTATAGCAAAAAAAAATAAAAAACCCAATGATGATTAAATACCACTAAAAGAAAGCTCTATTTGTGTGAAAAAAAGGAATAAAATTTCATATGGGTACAATGTTGTATGACTGAGTAATTGTCATTCAAAATGTGAGAGCACCGAAAGCTGAAAATTGGTCTGGTTAGGAAGGGGGTTTAAGTGCCCAGTGGTCAAGTGGTTAAGAGAGGTTTGGACTCCAGAGAGAGAGATATAATTTTGTCCCGGTTCAAATCAGTAGTAAGACCTCATCTGGAATATGCAGTTCAGTTTTGGGCACCAGTTCTCAAAAAGGATATCGGAGAACTGGAGAAACTGCAGAGAAGGGCAACCAAACTGATAAGAGACATGGAGGAGCTCAGCTATGAGGAAAGATTAGAGGAACTGAACCTATTCACTCTTGAGAAGAGGAGATTAAGGGGGGATATGATCAACATGTACAAATATATAAGGGGTCCATATAGTGAACTTGGTGTTGAGTTATTCTCTTTACGGTGAACACGTAGGACAAGAGGGCACTCTTTATGTCTAGAGGAAAAGAGATTTCACCTCCAAATACGGAAAGGTTTCTTCACAGTAAGAGCTGTGAGAATGTGGAATAGACTCCCTGCAGAGGTGGTTCTGGCCAGCTCAGTAGATTGCTTTAAGAAAGGCCTGGATTCTTTCCTAAATGTACATAATATAACTGGGTACTAACATTTATAGGTAAAGTTGATCCAGGGAAAATCCGATTGCCTCTCGGGGATCAGGAAGGATTTTTTTCCCTTGCTGTAGCAAATTGGTTCATGCTCTGCTGGGGTTTTTCGCCTTCCTCTGGATCAACTGTGGGTATAGAATTGGGTATATGGGATTGTATGATATTATTTTTATTTATTTATTTTTTTATGGTTGAAGTGGATGGACTTGTGTCTTTTTTCAACCTGACTAACTATGTAACTATAATATAAACACATTTAGACTTTGACTGTACACTTAGGGTTTGATAACCAGAGTTCCCACTTATCTTTAAATGCTGTGAGATTAACCGCTTCAGCCACGGACCATTTCGCTGGCCAAAGACCAGGCCACTTTTTGCGATTCGGCACTGCGTCGCTTTAACTGACAATTGCACGGTCGTGCGACGTGGCTCCCAAACAAAATTTACGTCATTTTTTTTACACAAATAGAGCTTTCTTTTGGTGGTATTTGATAACCTCTGCGGTTTTTATTTTTTGCGCTATAAAAAAATAGAGCAACAATTTTGAAAAAAATTCTATATTTTTTACTTTTTGCTATAATAAATATCCCCCAAAAATATATAAAAATTTTTTCCCCTCAGTTTAGGCTGATATGTATTCTTCTACATATTTTTGGTAAAAAAAATTGCAATAAGCGTTTATTGATTGGTTTGCGCAAAAGTTATAGCGTCTACAAAATAGGGGGTCGTTTTATGGCATTTTTATTAATATATATTTTTTTTTACTAGTAATGGCGGCGATCAGCAATTTTTATTGTGGCTGCGACATTATGACGGACACATCGGCCACTTTTGACACCATTTTGGGACTATTGTCATTTTTACAGCGATCAGTGCTATAAAAATGCACTGATTACTGTAAAAATGACACTGGCAGTGAAGGGGTTAACCACTAGGTGGCGCTAAAGGGGTTAAGTGTGACCTAGGGAGTGATTCTTACTGTTAGGGGGCGTGGCTACCAGAGACACGTCACTGATCATCGTTCCCGATCACGGAAACCGTGAGATCAGTGACATGTCACTGGGCAGAACAGGGGAATGCCTTGTTTACAAAGGCATCCCCCTGTTCTGCCTTTGCTGACCGCAATCGTGGGCCGCCCGGAAATATTAAGTTCCCGGAACCCGCGAACACACTGGGCGGCAAATTTAAAGAGACGTATATATACGCCCATTTGCCTGCCCGTGCCATTCTGTCAACGTACATCTGCGTTCGGCGGTATGCAAGTGGTTAAAGTGTTTGTTAACCCAAAAAAAAAAAAAAATACAGATCCTGGTCCCTTAAAGCAGATTACACAACACAGTGCTTGTGCTGTGTAATCTGCCCCCCTCTAAACTGTAAAAAACCTCCCTGAATCTGCCACTTCCTGTATGCCCTCTCTGCTCTGACAACGAAAATCAGGGCTGCTCATCCCTGACCACCATTGTCAGAGTGCGTCCCTGCATCATACGCTGCTGTCCCCTGTGCTCTCCTCTCTCCCCCTCCTCATCCCCTCCTTCCTGCCTGTCATCTCCCTCTGTGTGTCTGTCTCCGCCCCCCGCCACTATTCCTTAACCACTTCCATACTGGGCACTTATACACCTTCCTGCCCAGACCAATTTTCAGCTTTCTGCGCTGTTGCACTTTGAAAGACAATTGCGCGGTCATGCTACACTGTACCCAAACGAAATTTTTATAATTTTTTCCCCACAAATAGAGCTTTCTTTTGGTGGTATTTGATCACCTTTGGGATTTTTATTTTCTGCTAAAAAAGAAAAAAAAGACCGAAAATTTTGAAAAAAAAAAAGTTTTTTTTTGTTTCAGTTACAAAACTTTGTAAATAAGTTAGTTTTCTTCTTCACTGATGGGCACTGATGGGGCTGCACTGATGGGCACGGATAAGGTGGCACGGATGGGCAACGATCGACGGCACGGATGGGCAACGATCGACGGCATGGATGGGCAACGATCGGCGGCACGGGTGGGCAACGATCGGCGGCACGGGTGGGCACAGATAGGCAGCACGGGTGGGCACTGATGGGGCTGCACTGATGGGCACGGATAAGGTGGCACAGATGGGCAACGATCGACGGCACGGATGGGCAACGATCGGCAGCACGGGTGGGCAACGATCGGCGGCACGGGTGGGCACAGATAGGCAGCACGGGTGGGCACAGATAGGCGGCACGGGTGGGCACAGATAGGCGGCACGGGTGGGCACTGATGGGCACGGATAGGCGGCATGGATGGGCACTGATAGGTGGCACGGGTGGGCATGGATGGGCACTGATAGGTGGCATGGGTGGGCACTGATAGGTGGCACTATACTGTACTAATGGATGCAAATCAGTGCCAAACAATAATGCCTGCCAATCAGTGATGCCCATTGTGGGCACTGATTGGCATCCATTGTGGCACTGATTGGCATCCATTATCCCTGGTGGTCTAGGGTGGCATACCATTAATGGTGGGCTTCCCTGGTGGTCTAGTGGCTTCCCTTGTGGTCTAGTGGCATCCCTGGTGGTCTAGTGGGCATCCTCGGGGGAGCTGTGCTGATAATCTATCAGCACAAACCCCCCCCTGTCAGAGGAGCAGCCGATCGGCTCTCCTCTACTCGCGTCTGACAGACGCGAGTGAGGAAAAGCCGATGACCGGCTTTTCCTGTTTACACTGTGATCAGCCGTGATTGGACACGGCTGATCACGTGGTAAAGAGTCTCCGTCGGAGACTCTTTACCTAGATCGGAGTTGCGGGGTGTCAGACTGACACCCTGCAACAACGATCGCCGCGATGCGCGCCCCCGGGGGTGCGCAGCGGCTTAAAATCCTGAGGACGTCATATGACGTCCAGTCAGGATTTTAGAACCACTTTGCCGACGTCAATCCGCTATAGGGCGGGCGGCAAGTGGTTAAAAGTGGTTAAAAAACAAAAACTTAAAATTGTCACTGCCAGCCCCTCTATTAGAGGCTGGCATAGCACACTATGTAAGGGTTTTTTAAAAACGAGCGTTCTAAATACCGATTTTGAGCTGTCTTTAGGTCGGTCATGTGACTCTCTGCTGCTTTACAGCTGGGTCTTGTAATTGTGATTTTTGCTGCCAATAAAAGTTGTATGATCACTTTTCGGAGTTTGGGTAGAAATTCATGTTCAGGTGCACGATGGCTAGCTCCGTGTTAGGTGCTATGTATTGGCCACATATATTGGACAATATGTAAAAGATTCTATTCCAAAATGACCTTAGTGATATGCAAGACCAGAGTATATGTTATAGAGTACCAGATTCTCTACATTTCTCTAGTGTAGCGGGTTGCCGATTTGTAGTGTGTTATAAAGGACTTTGTTTATCTTGAAGAATATCCTCAGCTCCCTCCGGAGTCTCTTTAAGATATTGCAGCAACTGTTGTTTAACCTTATCGAACAATGCGTTGTGGAACTTATGGTACAGGGAGAAAGGGACTCCATTGCCATGGGTATACGTAGTTAAGTAAACATGATTCTTGGTTAAGCAGAATACTGTGTGGAGTTCTCTATATTACCCTGCCGGACCAGTGGCTATACAAGGTAACAATTTTATGTACCATTTTACTGTTGTGTAGTATTATTGTGTATCCCATTGCCAGTGGGTTCCACAATCTCTTGCAGACCAGTTGTGCCAAGGAAGGGTTCGAGCCAGATTCTTGGGGTTGATAGCTAGGGTACAGACCCAAAACAAACCAGCAGCTCTCTTAACTGGGGGTAGTGCTACACTAGCATAGAGCTGTTTGGGATGGGATGGGAAAGTTTAAACTCTGATGTTTTTTTAACTGCTTCTAAATGCCCCTCCATGTTGTCCTATGTGTCAATGCACACATAAACTGTCAGAGGCCTTTGGAGGCATAAGTGTTAAGGGGCAGTAAAAAAAAAAGACAGCTTGTGCTTCCAGGAGCAGTACAAATGAGGTGTAGAAATGTCTGATACCGCTAAACGCTGCTAAACGCTGCTATGCCGCATCAAGCGTTTATTTATTTTTTACATGTCAAAATCAATGGTTGCCTATGAGAACCCATTGATTTGAATAGAAGTCTCACCAGAAGTTGATCATAATGATCCGACTTGCAGTACGACTCGTGCTCTGAGGATCTAGAAGAGGAACCCTGGCCAAAAAAAAAAAAAAAAAAACACAGCGTGGGGTCCCCCCCAGGACCCTTTGGTCTGGTATGGGTTTTAAGGGGATCCCCACACCCAAAAAAATGGTGTGGGGGTCCCCCCAAAATCATATCAATTGACAGCACAACATTGTACATACTATTCTTGCAACTGCACCTTTCAGTATCTAAAGTAAATCTGGGCATATGCTAGCGAAATTGTGTATGAAAATAATCAGAACATTCAATTTCATCATTCGAAAGTAGTTAAATAATGAACTTTCCTGAACGAATACCACATACTCTGTTAAAAATGTAAACATTTGAGAAAAACAGGTGTGCTACATCAAATGCGTGTTTAGGCCATCCCCCAATCATGTCATTTAAAGGAATTGTGGATATAAGGCTTTATGTACACGGGACGTTGTTTAACTTTTCCTGAACAATTTAACTTGACAGCTAGAATCCAACATTTAAAAATGTCCGTTTAGCAGCGTTTACATGCCGTGTTTGCGTTTAGGAGCTTTTTTTTGTTAAAATGAAAACGTCTGTAAACGAAACACTGCTAAACGCGAGTTACCGCGTTTAGCAGCATTTACAAGCTGTTACAGGCATTTGGCGTTTCAAATGCCTCTGAACATTGGTCCTGAACGCATTTTTTTGCGTTCCAAAAAATGCTTCTAAACTCAACTGCCCAGAAACTACTATAAAATGACCCTGTGTACATGTACTGATAAGATAACAGAGGAGAGTTCAGGGGCAGCTGAAAAAAATGCCCAACTGCTCCTAAACATCTGTTTACCAGCAGCAAAGTACATGAGGCTAAAGGTTTCCCCTGGATGAATGGTGTTTTTTTTTTGCATTGGTATACTGTTTGTCCCCCCAGGGCAGTGCCCACCTCCCCATGACCTTTTCTTGCCTCATAGACATAAAAATGGCTTTGTTTGCAAAATGAAGGATACTGTCTGAGAAATATAATTTAGCAGCAAATGATATATTTTTTTTTAATTATTGTCACTTTTGCTTTGGTACATTCTACAGGTGCAATACTTTGAAAGAAGGTCAAATGCATCCCCCAAGCATGTTTATTTATGGAACTATGTATTTTATTGTTTAAATGTAGCCTTTATCAAAAGAGCTGCTCCCTGACAAACTGTATTTTTAGACATTTTTGTTTGCATTGGTACAGTTCCCTCCTGGCAGTGCCTAGCTCCACATGCCTTTTGTTTCACAATCCCTTGCAAATTAGCCTTGAATATGGAGAGTAATAATTTTCTAGATTCACCTTCAATTGACTTCAGTGGAGTTTGCATTAAAGTTCACAATTTGGGGATTTTTGGACATGTTTGCTGAACATGTCCAAAAATTTAACTCAAGCAGATTTGGACATATAAAAGACTTGCTAATAATAATAGCAAGTTGGTTTGCAATGGTACTTTGTGCATTCTTTGCACGGAACATATCAATATCTTGTAATACAGAAGCATTTCTAATAACATCAACTGCACAAAAACTTTAACTAGCCCTGTCTAATGATTTATTGATAACCTTCTTTATTGGAAAAAATTATAGCATAATCTAAATCTGCACTACAACAAATAAACTTTGAGAATATTAGATTTTAAAGTCCAATAGCATTAAAAAAAAAAAAAAAAAAAAGGAACAAAAAAAACATAATGTACAAGGAACAATGCACCTAAAAAAAAAAAGTAATAATTCAACATAGGATTCAAACACTTGTAAACATAATAGCTCAGAGCGACTTTTCACTTTTCAATCAGTTTATATTCATTGTTTAGTAGCTCATGGCATATATTGAAGTCATTCCGGATACTTGACAAGTAACAGTGCTTCTATCTCCTTTCCTCTTTTCTGATTGCAGAGACTCTCAGAGGCAAAGAAGGAGCTGTGGAGAAAAGATCAATCTTCACGTCAGCAGAGCTCACAGATGACCCAGCTGGAGTAAAACAAGTGTTGACTGGAAGAGAGCATTGCCAGTGCAGAAAGTGCCATGCCTATGGCAGCCAAGTGAGTTCTGACACCTCAGGGAAAGCACTTACAACAAACAAGAGATCAATTTATGCCTCCATGCTGAGATTCTTTATTTATTGGGATAAAAAATGCTCAGAATAACAAAAGGTACCACAGATTTTTGCAAACTTTAAAAATCACCATTAAAACATCAGAAATCATCTCCCCAGCCTAAAGAACTGAACTATAGGTTTAAGGTAAACTTCAGGGATAACTTCTCAGTTTCTTTATTTTTCATTGCCAGGGCTTTCTTAAGGATAGATTCGATGGAAACATTTTAATACTCTTTCTGGGTTGATGATTAAAATTCATTGAAAGATTTTTTTCACTAATACCTATAACACTTCATTCAGATCCCTCAGCTTCTAATGCCGCGTACTGTACACACGATCATTTTTCCCTTCGGGAAAAATGAAATTTTTTCCTTTGAACGAGAAAGACGATCGTCTGTGGGCTTTTTGCCGTTTTTCCCGACGGGAAAAACGGCATTAATCACAACGAGAAAAGTTAGAACATGCTCTAATTTTTCTCATCGCGATTCCTGTAATTTTTTTCCGCGGCAGTTTTCCCATAGGGAAACATTGCCGCGGAGTCTACACACACGGTAGTTTTTGTCGCCAAGAGAAAAAATGACGGGAAAAACGGCCGTGTGTGGGGGGAACAAGCCGTACCCTCGTTTTTCCTGTCGTAATTCACGCCGGTGTTTTCACCGCCGTGAATCACGATCGTGTGTACGCGGCATTAGTGTCACTTAGTGGTTGATCACGTTTGATATTCTTCGTGGCATAGAAATTCACAGTGAGTGCTTAGGTAATGATAGACTTGATGGGCCTCACCAGGTCCCCAAAACATGTCCAGTAGAAAAAAAAAAAAAGAAAAAATTACTAAACTGTCCTTAGCTATCCTAAACTTTGAAAATAAATTAGACTGTTATAAACTCTACTCTGTATTTAACGCATATGTAAACCCTAATAATTAACTTATTTACTTATTTTTTTGGTCTGTTAAAAATCCCATCCCCAGATCACGCTGCTACTGTAGAATCAACCCTGCGTAACTTAAAGCAAGGAACTACCACAGCTAAAATGTCAGGCTAGGAGCAGATACAAGGTAACATTGCAGGTGTGCTGATTATGCAAAGAGTTCAAGAACAAGAGCACATACCATGAGCAGGTCTGCTGGGACTTGTAGTTCACCGCTGAAGATGAAGGTAGATGTTGGCTGGACCTTGTAGTTCACCGCTGCAGATGAAAGTGGATGTTAGCTGGTGCTTGTAGTTCACCGCTGCAGATGGAGGTTGGCTGGTGCTTGTAGTTCACCGCTGCAGATGAAGGTACTACAGTAAAATCAGGCAAAGCGTAGTCAAGGCATGCTGGGTCATACACAGGTAGATCAGAGTCCAAACGGTACCGAATCAGAAGCGAGCAAGCAGGGTCAAACGAGCCGGGTCATACACAAAATACTCAGAGCAGATATCAGCTGTATCAAACAGTGGCACACAAAGGTAACTTTATCACGAGCACTGATTGGATGATGATACAGGTGATTTAAAGGTGAGCTGGCCAATCACTGTTGTTTCTCAGGCAAAGGCTGTGTCAGGTGGGTTGGGCTGGGTCCTAAAGGGATCCTAGTACTGACAGTTTCACTTTAAGCATTATTAAAATCACTGCTCCCGAAAAAACCCTGGGGCAGGACCCAGGTCCCCAAACACTTTTTATGACAATAACTTGCATATTAACCTTTAAAATTAGCACTTTTGATTTTTCACGTTTGTGTCCCATAGACTTTAACGGTGTTTGCGTGTTCGAACAAATTTTTTGCCTGTTCGCATGTTCTGCTGCGAACCGAACCGGAGGGTATTCGGCTCATCCCTAATCAGGAGCAAGTGGGTGAAGTTCCAGATCATGTGACTGCCACAGCAGCCTATTGCAGTGGTCACCTGATAGCGAGCATTGCCTCAGTCTCCTGTCTTTCAGAACCGCTTAAGGGCCAGCGAGAGCTGGTACCACAGGGTTAAAAATACTTTCCTGGTTACTACAGATGGGTTAGCTGCCAACATGCTGATTACTAATCTCATAAATCAGGAATCCAGAGTTATTGTATTTCTGTGTCTTTAAACTCAACTCCAGCCAAAACTATTTTTTTGGGGGGAAAGTGAGAAAGGTTAAAAAAAAATCAGGTTTTTATTGCTGTGTGTGACCCCACTGAGGAGCTTTGCTTCCAGCAGGCCACTAGGACAGGATGTGAGGAGTATCTTTCGAATAAGGATATACCAAACTAAAGCACTTTTTCTTAGTAGCCACTTGCCGACTGGCCTATAGTAAAAATACATCATTTGTTTGACGTTAAATACTGGGGTTTTAGCAGCAGTTAGCTGCCATAACCCAAGTATATACTTTTAATATAGGCGATTCTCTTTAAGATAAAAGTGATCTGTGGGAAAATTTACTACGGGATCACTTTTAGAAGTGGTGGGAGGGGTGCCCCCCTCCCGCAGCTTCCCAGTCATTCCAGGCTTACCTGACCGATCGGGGAAGCCCGGGAGCGATCCGACGGTGGCGGAACCTAGGTATTGTTATGGAGATATTCATAACCTCGCCTTAGATGCTTAAAATAAGTGATTAAAAACCTTTTGTCTATAAAAAATGAAATCAAACGATAGCGGTGGGAAAAGAGAAAACAATTACATTTATTTATAAAGAAACGATACTTGTATTAATCCGATAACATAAATGATATCACCTTTAAAACAAAGATGATACCGGTAATACAAATAGGAACATTGCCATAACATAAATGATACACAATAATACCAATAAGAACAAGAGAGCAAAAGAGAAGTAAGATTAATCTTCTTAAAAATGGGGGAGAGAGAGAGAGAGAGAGACAGAGAGGGAGAGAGAGAGAGAGAGGGAGAGAGAGAGAGGGAGAGAGAGAGGGAGAGAGAGGGAGAGAGAGAGAGAGGGAGAGAGAGACAGAGAGAGCTTACTACGTCACCATGTCGTCTGCGTCAAGACATCATTCGCAAGGGCCTAGCCATGAGTGTACCTGACTTTTATACCCCCTATGCCAACCAGAATCCAAAATCCTGTGGTCTCATTGGTTTAAAGCTGACCACCTGATTGGTTGAAATCTCAAGCCATTTTCGCTTAGCACATTCAGATCTACCTTCAGCCCCCATTAGCGTGCTAAGGGCCCCTGCGGTGACTGGCCCTTTCAAGACAAAGGATATTTAACATATTTAAGTATCCCCTGAAACCTAATTTGGGTTCTCCACTGGTAGGAGATGATCAGACCGTTGAAAACAATATATGCTAAGGGCCCCTGCGGTGACTGGCCCTTTTGAGACAAAGGATATCTAAGTATCACCTGAAACCTAATTTATATTCTCAGTAGACAGTAAAAACTGTCCTTTAAGGATATAACTTAGCATTATATCACAAAATATATATATTCCTGTAATATCATATACGGTTACACCCATCCCCCTACATATACATCCATTGGGACATGGTGCTTTATTTAGAATATGAAATGTTCAAAATATCCACCACAGTACCACCTCAAGTTCATTATTGAACTTATGACCTCCTTCAATGATCTTGTACCCACCCACAACGGCCCAGAAGCCCTCCGACCCTTCCCCCACCACCACTGCGGCCTCTTCCTTTCTTGAACCCGCCGTAACCCATCAAGGTAGACTTGAGACAGTCCTGGTGCCTTTGAGACTTCACATCCGACCCATGAGAGTCTGTACTGCAATGCTTCATCGCCCCTCTGCATTGGAAGAGCGGAATTCAAACATTACTGGCGGGATCCTTGCATATTTAGTCCTGTAGCTTGGAAATATGGTGTTATGATTGTCACGATTGGATCGGACCGCGAGACAGTACTTTTCAGCATGGTGAAGGAAAGTTTCAGAAGAGTCTTATTCGTGGCACGTTTTTCTTAAGAGATGCGTTGCTTCTTCAGGTAGTGGTTGGGCGGGCCTCCGGACAGTCGTGCATGAATACAAAAAAAAACAAGAACAAAAAGGGTACTCTGTGTCCGCACATCTCTGGGAGCAAGCCACTGGTACCATGACCACGCTTGATTCAGTGTGTATTCAGCACATATAGGATAATAGGTTTTCATCAACCACTATGAGATGCCGGAGCGCCATGTGGTGATGGAATACTGCAGATACCTGCACCATATTCAGTGTCCCACATGTCCCCCATTAAAAAACATTTACCTTTTCCCTGATATGTAGCCCAGGACCTCCCAATGTGTTCCTGATTATCTCCAGCTCCATTGTGTTAACGGTACCCGGTGGCCCGCATCCCGCTCCAAAGACAGTCGCCATCAAGCCTCTCTTTTTCCTAAGTTATGGGATATGGTCTGGATACCTGGATTGAAAACCACCTGCCACCAGGTACACCCAATCCCTCATATAGACTGCACACCTTCTCCCTCCTCTTTCAATTCGGTATTCAGACAATGTTATACTTTACCCCTACAACACAAGCTGCCTACACTATTCAGACAAGAAACGGGGAACGCCCAATGGCGTTTTGGGACTTTGAATGAGATAACATATGAAATCTCCATCCCATATTAAATGGAAAAAGGGGGGGAAGGTGGTACTTTGAATGAAACAGTGGGCTGATGGGGATAAAAAATGAGGTAAATCAAAAGATGTTGAATGCATGTATTAAATAAATACAGAGGATCTACAATGAAAAAAGGGGAGAGCAGCGTGTACATAAGCACATAGCATGACCAAATTTCCATTCATAAACAGATATAAACATAAAAATACATGGCAATGAATACTGACAATCAATCAAATGAGGGCGTGTGTGAACATATATGAGCTGAGCAGCACACGACATTGGTGGTAAGTAGTGAAGTAAAAACAAGTCTAAAACTAATTGATCAAAATAAAAATCCCATTAGCGCATAAAGCTGCATCATTGTAAGCCCAACGCGGCGTTTCGTGTATGTAGAAACACTCCTCAGGGGCAGATGCAAGGGGTTTTCTGAAAATACAGAATAATAATGATCTGAGTGATAAATTGATTTCCACCAGAAAAGACAGGAGGTAAATTCTGGTTACTTACAGGGTGTGCCACATTATGATGCATGTAAAAGATAGGACCTGAGGTGCCAGAAAATCAAACACATAGCGGGGCGCAAAGGCATCATCCCTAGGCAGCAGATAGCCATAATTGTTCATGAAGTAAGGTATTCAGCCCACTGTTTCATTCAAAGTCCCACCTTCCCCCCCTTTTTACACTATTCAGACAGGACTCACATGAATGACAGGAGCCTAGTGCCACACTGGGGCACTGGTCTTCTTGGCCTGCAAGACACAGACAGCTAGTTAAGGTACACAAGGACTCTAGGACAGGAAGGACACCTATGGGTGTAAACTGAGGAGAATACGGCATGCCCACACATACCTCGGACGTGAGGGCTCTTGGAACAGCCAAGCGCGGGTAACACCCCATACAACCTTCCTGCACAATTTTTCCCCAGACTCAATCAAAACTATACAATATGAGGCCAGGCCTATACCCTCTCAACTTGTATGCAATCAGGTAGGCCCTCATACCACACATCTGCAGGTAAATCTAAAATAAGTGGGAAAACAAAATTGCATAATGTGTATCCAGCTTGAGAAACTGCTGCTACCAGACACACCTGACCAGCAGACTAAGACAAATCCCTTGCAGCACTGAAGCACTGGGACCACTGAACAGTAGGGGGTACCCGAGCCGACCGGTGTGCCTTGAAACGCACAGATATTTATTAGGCAATTGGTAACAAATAGCCACATAAACAGTCCCCGCAGGAAACTATGAGAAGGGTTGGTTTGCCCTATTTCAGAGAGATGGGATTGCTTGGTGACACGGTAGGAAACAGGTTTGAACTACATTTGGGGACACACAGATAGCTAGGGACATTAGCATACCTTAGCTTCAGGCAATGAGCCAAACTTGTACAGCCAGGTATGGTTGGGCGTGTACCTAATTACAATAACAGCGAGGGGGGGGGTGTAAGCAGTCCTACTCCTGAACACAAGTTCGCCCAAAGTAACATCAGACCATTACCCTTTTACCACTAAGTCTAGTACCCCTGGCAGAGATTTATAATGCTCCTTAGCCTCACATATGTGTTAGAGTGCCAATTATCCCCGGCAGTCTTATAACAACTAATATGCGGACTTCAGTTAATTGGTTCTGCTACTCAGTGGATCAGAACCTACAACACACACTGGGTGGTCCAAAACACAACCGAATGGACTGACAACTAGACATTCCAACTAGATAATGGTGGCGACAACCTAAAACATTTACATGTGAAACCCGACCAACCAGGAAAAAATAATTTTTTAGCACGTTGTCCTCTGGAGGCTACGATTTCCTCTTGTTCTGAAAGCCAGAAAACCCAATTATCGACTCTGAGGGATAAAATTCCAATAAAAGTTAGTGATAAACATTCCATTTTTCGCAATTTACAAAAAACAATTCCAGTAACAAGACATTAGCATATGAAACACAAATATACATTACATTACTTTACATTACATAAACCGTGCACTTTTTTTAAAATACCAAAAATTGTTGAGCTCAACCTTTAATTAATGTGTATTACATAATACACATTAATGCAACGTAGATTTTTGTTTTATGGTATACCAATAATTCCCCCAAAAATGTTTTATTCACCATGGTGAGAAAAAAATTAGCAACTTGTCCTAAACTTTTTAACAGTACCATTTATCAACCAATCATAATACTTCACCACAAAATCCCTTGCTGAATTGTCTTCTGTAACACAAACACATTTTAGTAAATGCACCTTTACAAAAAAAAAAAACATTACAGCCTGGCTCAGGTCATTTGCATGTCAATACAATTCGTTTTATATTCTCACAGATCTGGTTGGAAAGAAAGGGGGGTAATTTCGGGATGTCAGCAGCTGAGAACATAACATCGCATATTCCCCACACACACACATATTCACACACTTGGTCAAAGATGACCTCTAGACATCACACAAATCAGCATCTTTTCTATCATGACCTGTACTTCTTAAACCCATAACATCTGTTTGGTATGGTTCCGCCTTGTCCCCGTGTTCATCATTACTCTACCATCCATGCGCAATAAGCATCTCTCCCAAGCATTTGGCTTGACCGTACCATTTTTTTTCAAAATACAGTTTCCCAGTCCACCATTCCCAACATTGCATATTTTTCCAACTCAAGGCCCCTGTATCAATCCTTTCTTCCTTCGGGGTCAAGTGGTAAGGTTCCCCATGGTTAGACTCCCTCTTTGAAGCGATTTAATTACCCATCCTTTACGGACGAAAGACCTTGAACTGATCCCGCAAACCTCTTATAGGTTGCTTTTTTCCTCAGAGTTAGCTACTCTCTGACCAATGATTGGGTTCGACAGGTACCGCCCCTGTCACCGTTGCGAACCTTTTTTCACTACTCTGCCAGAACAACCACTGCTCTGACTAAAAAAATAAGCCTGGAAATCTTCCCAACTAAATAAATAGTTTAATCTCCCCGTGGACTTCTCCAAAGTATTCCAAAAAAAAAATGACTGTATCACAGGGCTTCCCAAGCGTTAAGCTTGATTAGACCCTATGATTGCTTGTAGTGCAGGAGGCAGTTTTGTTTGCTAACCTGGAACTTCCCATCTCAAACTCTAAACGCCTCTCAAGATGGCCGACAAGCCAAGCCACAACAAAATGGTGGATGACCACCGCACATCTCATGGACCATGACAAAATGGTGGATGATGCCCAATTTTTCCCGCCAAAACCAGCATGGGACATACCACATGGGTTCCCACACACAAAGGAAAACAAAAAATAGTCTCCATCAGATTGCAACACCGAAAAAAAAAACGCACTACTCCATTCGCACCAAACATCAAAATCTGCCCCAAAAGCTTACAATCCCCCCGTTAGTAGTTTACACAGAAAGATAGATTCCCATACATCCAGATAATTCAGTGTGATTTAGTCTCCGTTTCCACTGATGCAATTCGCCATGCGACCTTGGACACAAAGTCGCATTACAAATCGCTTACCCTTGATTTCAATAGCACCCATTCCAATCTATGTGACTCAAAGCTGCAGTGACTCTATCAAAATCGCATTCAAAGCCACACCACAGTCGCACTAAAGCTGCATTTCAACGTCACACGACATTGGAGTTGCGCCAGTGGAAACGCAGCCCTATACGCACAGGTTTGTTTCAATCCCAAAGATTGGCCTAATCTTATTCAAAGGGTCAACTGAAATTGATTCCAAACAGAGCCCTTATCATTCGTACCGACACCCTGCTGCAATTTCATTCTATATACATACATTATTCAAAAATCAGACTCATCAAAATATTCGCCTAGACAAAAAGGTAAAAAGTTAAGTTCTGAGAATTTTTTTTTTTTAGGTGTTCAGACAGGCTAAAAAGACATAAGAAAACGCTTAGCATTTCTGGCGTTAGGACCAGCTCTGTCTACCATACGAGAAATAATACTCACCCAATTTTAAACTTCCTCACACGCCGGGCAACATCTGTTATGGAGATATTCATAACCTCGCCTTAGATGCTTAAAATAAGTGATTAAAAACCTTTTGTCTATATAAAATGAAATCAAACGATAGCGGTGGGAAAAGAGAAAACAATTACATTTATTTATAAAGAAACGATACTTGTATTAATCCGATAACATAAATTATATCACCTTTAAAACAAAGATGATACCGGTAATACAAATAGGAACATTGCCATAACATAAATGATACACAATAATACCAATAAGAACAAGAGAGCAAAAGAGAAGTAAGATTAATCTTCTTAAAAATGGGAGAGAGAGAGAGAGAGACCGGGAGAGAGAGAGAGAGACAGAGAGAGAGAGAGACAGAGAGAGAGACAGAGGGAGAGAGAGAGGGAGAGAGAGAGGGAGAGAGAGGGAGAGAGGGAGAGGGGGAGAGAGAGGGAGAGAGAGAGAGAGGGAGAGAGAGACAGAGAGAGCTTACTACGTCACCATGTCGTCTGCATCAAGACATCATTCGCAAGGGCCTAGCCATGAGTGTACCTGACTTTTATACCCCCTATGCCAACCAGAATCCAAAATCCTGTGGTCTCATTGGTTTAAAGCTGACCACCTGATTGGTTGAAATCTCAAGCCATTTTCGCTTAGCACATTCAGATCTACCTTCAGCCCCCATTAGCGTGCTAAGGGCCCCTGCGGTGACTGGCCCTTTCAAGACAAAGGATATTTAACATATTTAAGTATCCCCTGAAACCTAATTTGGGTTCTCCACTGGTAGGAGATGATCAGACTGTTGAAAACAATATATGCTAAGGGCCCCTGCGGTGACTGGCCCTTTTGAGACAAAGGATATCTAAGTATCACCTGAAACCTAATTTATATTCTCAGTAGACAGTAAAAACTGTCCTTTAAGGATATAACTTGGCATTATATCACAAAATATATATATTCCTGTAATATCATATACGGTTACACCCATCCCCCTACATATACATCCAATGGGGCATGGTGCTTTATTTAGAATATGAAATGTTCAAAATATCCACCACAGTATGCACGGGAATACCGCGTTACATCAGAGGGGGGCGGTGTCACCCGCACGTCACTGGGAAAGCCTGGATTTCCCCTTGCGTCAGAGGGGGACGGGTTCACGTGACGGGTGTCCCCGTCCTCAGCTACATAAGACCTGTCAGGCTGCGGCGACGATATTCCCGGGGTGTCTCCCGTGGAAACAGGATGCGCTGCGCTGGACATCTCATCGCTGGAGCCTGGACCTGGATGGAGAGGAGATCATCCACCGCTGGACCCTGGAGAGGAGAGCATCCATTGCAGGATACCGACAGCGTTGGAGTGGAGACCGAGAGTGGATTACCAGCACTGGAATCTTTTTTTATTTTTAATAAAGGACTTATCCCAACGGTGTCTGTGTGTTTTTTTACAATTTTTTACACTTTCTTTGTGAAATGGTAGGGGTACAATGTACCCCTTACCAATTCACATAGGGGGGGGCAGGATCTGGGGGTCCCCTTTGTTAAAGGGGTCTTTCAGATTCCGATAAGCCCCCTGCACGCAGACCCCCACAACCACCGGGCAAGGGTTGTGGGGATGAGGCCCTTGTCCCCATCAACATGGGGACATGGTGCTTTGAGGGGTCACAGACCCCCAAAGCATCCTCCCCATTTTGAGGGCATGTGGCCTGGTACGGTTCAGGAGGGGGGGCGCTCTCTCGTCCCCCCCTCTTTTCCTGCGACCTGCCAGGTTGCGTGCTCGGATAAAGGGTCTGGTATGGATTTTTGGGGGAAACTCCACGCCATTTTTTTTTTTATTTGAAGCAGGGTTCCCCTTAATATCCATACCAGACCTGAAGGGCCAGGTAATTGAATTTGGGGGGACCCCCACGCTTTTTTTTTTATCAATGACTTTCAATGGCTTTTCTCTGTATTGCCGGGAGCCGACAATTCATTATAGCCGCGAGTACTTTTAAATTACTTTTTTTCCTTCAGAAATTACACTTTGTGCAGGGACAGTTCTAAGCACGGGAAACAAGCGCTACTTTACAGGCATACTATACACACCCCCTAGGTACGAAATTTAAAGGAATATTTAACGTTTATTGTTTCACTTTAAGCATTAATAAAATCACTGCTCCCGAAAAAACGCCCGTTTTTAAAACTTTTTTTTGCATTGATACATGTCCCATGGGGCAGGACCCGGGTCCCCAAACACTTTTTATGACAATAACTTGCATATAAGCCTTTAACCACTTGACGACCGCCTAACGTCCGAAGACGTCCTCGGCTTTGTGGTGGTATATCTGAATGATGCCTGCAGCTATAGGCATCATTCAGATATTGCCGTTTTCAGCTGATGATCATAGCGGCTGTTCCACCGCTTTATCGTTCTTACGGGCGGCGAAAGGGGACGTCCCCCCCTCCCGCCGCCCTCTGGTGCTTCTACCGACTCACCTGTGCGATCGGCGAGTCGGAGAACGGATCCGCCGGCCCCGGTTCTTGACTATAGAGATTTCCGGCGGACCAGATGGTTGCCGGAGTCTCTATGATTGTCGGAGGATGGGCGCGATGTTATGACGTCATGCTCGGCCTCTGCATTAAAAAAAATGGCGCCGCCTCGGCTAGGAAGCGGTGGTCTTTTTTTTATTGTAGGCTTCCCAATCTAGTGGTGAGATGTGGGGTCTTATTGACCCCATATCTCACTGTAAAGAGGTCCGATCATGTCATATTCCTATTACAAGGGATGTTTACATTCCCTGTAATAGGAATAAAAGTGATCAAATTTTTTATTTATTTTTTAAAGTGTCAAAATAAAAAAATGTAAGTAAAATTAACAATAAAGTGCCCTTGTCCCCGTGTGCTCGCACGCAGAAGCGAACGCATACGTAAGTCCCGCCCACACATGAAAACGATGTTCAAACCACACATGTGAGGTGTCGCCGCAAACGTTAGAGCGAGATAAATAATTCTAGCCCTATACCTCCTCTGTAACTTAAAACATGTAACCAGTAAAAAAAATTAAAGCGTCGCCTATGGGGATTTTTAATTACTGAAGTTTGGCGCCATTCCACGAGCATGTGCAATTTTGAAGCGTGACATGTTAGGTATCTATTTACTCGGCGTAACTTAATCTTTCATATTATGCAAAAAAATGGGCTAACTTTACTATTTTATTTTTTTTTAAGCATGAAACGTATTTTTTTCCAAAAAAACGCATTTGAAAAATTGCTGCGCAAATACCGTGCGAGATAAAAAGTAGCAATGACTGCCATTGTATTCTCTAGGGTCTCTGCTAAAAAAACATATATAATGTTTGGGGGTTGTGTATAAGTTTCTACCAAAAAAATTATGATTTTTACATGAAGAATTGGTGCCAGAATTGGTCTGGTTGTCAAGTGGTTACAATTAGCACTTTAGATTTTTCATGTTCGAGTCCCATAGACTTTAACGGTGTTCGGATGTTCGAACCAATTTATTGCCTGTTCACATGTTCTGATGCGAACCGAACTGAGGGGTGTTCGGCTCATCCCTACTGTCCAGGAGCCAGAAGTAATCCTCATAGTGTAATATTTTTAATCTAGATGCATATACATGTAAAAACAATAAAAAGTAGCATAAAATCCTTACATATGAAGCCACTGCCGACCCCGGAATCGATCAGCAATGTGACGTTAGCACTAGTATCTCCTCCCCGACGTGTCAACCCGCCAAAAAAGATACAATTTTTTTCCTAATATGAAAGGGTTCTACCCATGCAACAAATATGTTATAGGTAGGGTCAATGGGCAAAGACATATGAAAAAGACTAGTTTTGTTTCTGATAAAACTGGTAGACAGTATGACATTAATTATTTTATTGGTTTTGACTCCACTCACTTTGTATACCTTCTTGAATGTACGTGTGGTGTACAATATGTGGGCCGAACCACGAGATGCCTGAGGGATAGACTTAGGGAACACGTCTACAATATCAGACGTGGCTATAAGAATCATAGTCTTTCAGTGCAATTCAGAAGATTACATGACAGAAATCCCAAAGATCTTAAATTTATAGGTATTGATAGGCTTTAAACACATTGGAGGGGCTGTAACAAAACACGAGAAGTGCCCAAGATTGAAATGCGCTGGATATATGAATTACAATCCTATTCCCCTTAGGCTGGGTTCACACTGATACGACACGACATTCATCCGACTTTCATCCTACTTTGCTCTGCGACATCAGTCCTACATTTATCCTACATTGGTCCGACATCCATCCGACATTCATGAACAGGATACTACTTTGATCCGACATTGTGCTAGTCTGACTTGTCCTTTGACCAATCAAAACAATCCCAGGGTGAGATAAATTCCTTTTACTGCTGCTGTAATCACCATGTCGGATGTCAAATGTCGGATGGTTAGGACAAGGATCCTACTTTGATCCGACTTCAATGATATTCAATGGGCTGAAGTAGGATCAAAGTCGGACAGAAGTAGTACAGGGAGCATTTTTAATGTCGGACCGACTTGTGCCGGACCAGTTAAGACGGCTCTCATAGGGATTCATTGATTTTCACACGTCATGCGACATGAGCTCCTAATGTCGGAGCGTTTGTCGGACAAGTGTGAACCAGGCCTGATAGACATAACACAGATTGGGACATTAATTGTTTCATTAATAAGAAATTACTTGTGTTTGATATGCCTTCATTCTCTTTCTGAATACTGTTTATTTTACTGTATTTTGAGACATGATTTGAATTAATAGGTTGGATAACTTTTTTTGCCAGATATTACATCTTTGCTATGCGATTTTGTATAAATTTTGTTTTTAGCAATTTTATATGTTTTAAAAGTTACCCATCTACTTCAAATTACAGCTCTGCAGACTAAAAAAGCAGTACAAGAAAAATTCAATGCAATAGGAATTAGTGTACTTGGAAATAACCCTCTAAGGGGTTAACTACTGCAGCTTCCCAGACCAGAGCTCAGACATCACCAGGTGATTTGTTCATCAAACCCCAGTCACGCCAGAAGCAGGACAATGAGGTAGGACTCTGTACCAGATTATGATAATATTTTGCAGTGTAACCTGTATAAATGTGTCGACTATGTATGGCAGCCCATACATTTCAATGGGCTGCTCTATGCGCTAGAAATAGAAAGTCCCTAACGCTTTTTCAAAATCACACGGTGCCACAGCACATGTCAGCAGATGTGTGAGGGTGTCATTAACAATTGATGGCGCTGCTGTGTATCTGCTAAAGGGCAGCACTTTTCTGTGGTGTCAGGAAAGCGATTTTGCATGCGTTCCCTGACTCACAAATGTGAATGCAGGCTAAATGTCTCAATGGTCAGTGTAAAGCTCCTCATTACATTGGGGCTTGGTGTAGAATCCTTTCATTCACACTAGTGGCCAGTGTGAATGTTCCCCTTACATTAGTGGTCAGTGTAAATCCCTCCTTACATTGGTGGTTAGTGTGAATGCTTCTATTACATTAGTGGTCAGTGTGAACCCCTATTAAATTGGTGGCCAGTGATGAAACTCCTCTTTATATTGGTAGTCAGGACAAAAAATCAGCATTGCCATTGATCACACCCTTCTCTCCCCCCAGCACTGTCACTGAATCCAGGAGTTCTAGGATCCCTGGGAGTTTTCTGTCTATCGATGGGTCCACTCACCTCCCAAGTCCAGGTTGTGCAGGCAGTGAGGAGATGGTGTGCTGTAACCTCTAGCAACCAATCAGTTAGCAGTAATTATGGGCAGACACCTCTAGCAACCAATCAGTGAGCAGTACTACTGTACAGTAATCTCTAGCAACCAATCAACAAGCAGAGATCATGTGATGTAACCTCTAGCAATGAATCAGTTAGCCGTAATGTGTGCTGTAACCTCTAGCAACCAGTCAGTAAGACGTAATGATATGCTGTAACCTCTGGCAAGCGATCGCTTCCTGATCTGATACAGTAAACTGATTTTGAGTCTAGCTTCTATTTATTGTATGTCTCAGAGCAGATGGAGAGCGAAATTGCATGGGGGGGGGGCAAGAAAAATTTTGTCCAGGGTCCAATAAATATTAAAGACGGCCCTGCATGCTAGGTATCTATTTACTCGGCGTAACATCATCTTTTATATTTCCTGCCACCTTAAGTTTCGGAGACACGGGGCTTCTTGTGCAGCCTGTCAGAAGCTACCTACAGAACGGTCAGTTTAAATACAGGCTGGCACACTCTGTTTGCAGCAGACTGAGAGGATGAGCTCACAGTGCCTCTCACTTCTTGTCAGAAGCACTGAGATTAATGGACAGCTTGGAGCCTTGGACCAATGGTAAAGCACCATTGGAACAAGCTATCCAATAAAAATGCTGCAGTGGAGGCTGTCCTCTCACTGCAGTGTCATAGAAGGGGGCATGTGTCTAAAAGATAAATGCTCCCTTCCAGCCCAGCCCTCTTAACTACAAGAAGAAACATGGGTTAATGGGTATAAGATTTACCCATAATCTTATGTTTTTCTCACACAGTTAAGAGGGAGAATGAGCGCCAAATCTAACCTCCTTTACTAAGCCAATTATAAAAAACTTTTACAAACTGAACTCGTACAATTGGGCAAATTTGAAATATCTTGGATGGAAAGCATAGCAACTTTTAAAATGGTGATATTTTCAAAAATTCTCTATATCTTTAGGACTGTACCAATACCCTTACCAACCCTTTTCTTTAACAAACTTGATACCTCACTTCAATCTTTTATTTGGAAAGGGACTAGAGCAAGCTTTCTCAATCCTCACAAAGAATAGATCGAAAGGAGGTATGGACGTACCAGTAATTAACCACTTAAGCCCCGGACCATTTGGTAGCTAAAGGACCAGAGGTGAATTCAGAATTTTGCACTGCGCTGCTTTAACTGTAAATTGTGCGGACATGCAATGTTGTACTGAAACGAAATTTGCGTCCTTTTCTTCCCACAAATAGAGATTTATTTTAATGGTATTTGATTGCCTCTGCGATTTTTATTTTTTGCGAGATAAACGGAAAAAGACAGAAAATTTTGAAAAAAAATGATATTTTCTACTTTTTGTTATAAGAAAAATCGAATAAACTTAATTGTAGTCATACATTTAGGCCAAAATGTATTCAGCCACATGTCTTTAGTAAAAAAAATGTCAATAAGCGTATATTTATTGGTTTGCGCAAAAGTTATAGCGTCTACAAACTAGGGTACATTTTCTGGAATTTACACAGCTTTTAATTTATGACTGCCTATCTCATTTCTTGAGGTGCTAAAATGGCAGGGCAGTACAAAACCCCCCCAAATGACCCCATTTTGGAAAGTACACACCCCATGGAAATTGCTGAGAGGCATGTTGAGCCCATTGAATATTTTTTTTTGTCCCAAGTGATTGAATAATGACAAAAAAAATAATAAAAAATTACAAAAAGTTGTCACTAAATGATATATTGCTCACACATGCCATGGTTATATGTGGAATTGCACCCCAAAATACATTCTGCTGCTTCTCCTGAGTACGGGGATACCACATGTGTGGGACTTTTTAGGAGCCTAGCCGCATACGGGCCCCCGAAAACCAAGCACCGCCTTCAGGATTTCTAAGGGCGTAAATTTTTGATTTCACTCCTCACTACCTATCACAGTTTCGAAGGCCATAAAATGCCAAAATAGCACAAAACCCCCCTAAATGACCCCATTTTGGAAAGTAGACACCCCAAGCTATTTACTGAGAGGCATGATTAGTCCATGGAATATTTTATATTTTGCCACAAGTTGCAGGAATATGACAAACTATTTTTTTTGCACAAAGTTGTCACTAAATGATATATTGCTCACACATGCCATGGGCATATGTGAAATTACACCCCAAAATAGATTCTGCTGCTTCTCCTGAGTATGGGGATACCACATGTGTGGGACTTTTTGGGAGCCTAGTTGCGTACGGGACCCCAAAAACCAAGCACCGCCTTCAGGCTTTCTAAGGGCGTAAATTTTTGATTTCACTCCTCACTACCTATCACAGTTTCGAAGGCCATAAAATGCCAAAATAGCACAAAATCCCCCCAAATGACCCCATTTTGGAAAGTAGACACCCCAAGCTATTTACTGAGAGGCATGTTCAGTCCATGGAATATTTTATATTTTGCCACAAGTTGCGGGAATATGACAAACTTTGTTTTTTTTGCACAAAGTTGTCACTAAATGATATATTGCTCACACATGCCATGGTTATATGTGGAATTGCACCCCAAAATACATTCTGCTGCTTCTCCTGAGTACGGGGATACCACATGTGTGGGACTTTTTGGGAGCCTAGCCGCGTACGGGACCCCAAAAACCAAGCACAGCCTTCAAGGTTTCTAAGGGCATAAATTTTTGATTTCACTCTTCACTACCTATCACAGTTTTGAAGGCCATAAAATGCCAAGATAGCACAAAACCCCCCAAAATGACCCTATTTTGGAAAGTAGACACCCCAAGGAAATTGCTGAGAGGCATGTTGAGCCCATTGAATATTTTTTTTGTCCCAAGTGATTGAATAATGACAAAAAGAAAAAAAAATGTACAAAAAGTTGTCACTAAATGATATATTGCTCAAACATGCCATGGTTATATGCAGAATTGCACCCCAAAATACATTTGGTTGCTTCTCCTGAGTACGGGGATACCACATGTGTGGGACTTTTTGAGAGCCTAGCCGCGTATGGGCCCCCGAAAACCAAGCACCGCCTTCAGGATTTCTAAGGGCACAAATTTTTGATTTCACTCCTCACTACCTATCACAGTTTTGAAGGCCATAAAATGCCAAGATAGCCCAAAACCCCCACAAATGACCCCATTTTGGAAAGTAGACACCCCAAGCTATTTGCCGAGAGGCATGGTGAGTATTTTACAGCTCTCATTTGTTTTTGAAAATGAAGAAAGACATATTTTTTATTTTTTTTCTTTTTTCAATTTTTAAAACTTTGTGACAAAAAGCGAGATCTGCAAAATACTCAACATACCTCTCAGCAAATAGCTTGGGGTGTCTACTTTCCAAAATGGGGTCATTTGGGGGGTTTTGTGCCATCTGGGCATTCCATGGCCTCCGAAACTGTGATAGGCAGTGAGGAGTAAAATCAAAAATTTACACCCATAGAAATCCTGAAGGCGGTGCTTGGTTTTCGGGGTCCTGTACGCGGCTAGGCTCCCAAAATGTCTCACACATGTGGTATCCCCGTACTCAGGAGAAGCAACAGAATGTATTTTGGGGTGCAATTCCACATATAACCATGGCATGTTTGAGCAATATATAATTTTTTTTTTTTTTTTTTTTCATAAAGTTTTATTAGGTGATCAAGAGATTAACAAAGGAACAGTAGAATAATACAGTACAAAATTGCATATGTTTACAAAAGTATAAGCTGTATAATGTACAATATGTTAGATTGTTGAGATCTATCTGGTCATCGTAATAATAGTAAAGCAAGGGTTGGAAATGAAATAGACATTTAACAAGTATAACACCGTAGTCTTTTTTTTTTTTTGCAATGGGTATTTTAATTATTGAAGTAAATATATTTTCCAGGGGGACTGGGATGGGATGGAGGCATGAGGGGGTGGGTAATGGGAGGGGGAGGGGGAGCCTGATGTATTTGATTGGGACTGAAGTGAACTAAGAGAGTAGACTTTCCTATTACCTTATCTGTTTTTTATCCAATTATAATTTTTTTTTTTTCCTAATTTCTTTTACTTTTGTCTGATCCTTTTCTCGAGACAATCTTTCTATGACCTCAGAGTGGGGTTTTGGTTCTTACTTAATGGTAGTTTTATATGTCTGGGATTCTTTGAATAGTGTCCAGTTATACCATGTTGCAGAGAAATTCGATAATCTTTCCTGAGAGATACTTATGAGCTCCTCTATCCTTTCAGTGTTATTGCTTCTCCTAAACCATTCCGCTGTGGAAGGCACTGTTGACGTGCGCCAATGTGGCGGAATGCATTGGCGAGCTGCGTTGATCAGGAACATAGCTAGTGATTTTAAATATTGTTTCCTTGGGATAGAGTTTAGGTGTAGTAGGTATTGTGCTGGATCATAGCTTATGTTTTCTGCTGTGATAGTGTTAATGATATTATGAACTGTTTTCCAAAACCCTTGAATCAGTTGGCAGGTCCACCATAAATGGAGCATCGTGCCCTCATCTTGTTTGCATCTCCAACAGCGGTCAGAGATTAGTGGAGAAAATTTATGCAAGATTGAAGGGGTCCTGTACCATCTGGTAACGATTTTGTAAGCGCATTCTTGTGTGGCTACGTTTAGGGAGCCTTTGTGAGCATACATATAAATCTTTTCCCAGGTTTTTTCAGTTATAGTGATGTCTAGGTCTTTTTCCCAGTTCCGACATGACGCGCTGGAGAAGTCCGTCAGATCCCCAAAGAGAGAGTTGTAAAGTGTTGAAATAATGTGTCTGTGTGGGTTTTTTTTCGTACAAAGTTTCTCTAATACCGTAAGGGGTTTTGTCCATGCTAAAGCCGTTTCTTTTCTAGATAGAAAATGTCTGATTTGAATGTAGTTCCAGTGTGGGATTTGGTATGGTTCTATGACTTTATTCAGTTCTTCTCTAGATAATATTTCCCCATTTTTGAAGAAATGTTTGGTCAGCATTTTCTTATGTGGCCAGTTGTGTATTAAGAAATTCCTTTCCTGTCCCGGGGGGAACTCTGGGTTATTTCTCAGTGAAGTTAGGGGGCTTAGCCAGGGGGTTGAATTGGAAGGTTTGAAAGTGTTGAGGAATATTCTTAATGTGGGGCCTATAAGAGGGTGTGATTTGATAGATTTTGGATGGAATTTAGGGTGAGTCCATGGTAAAGTGTCGAGCTCTTGGGGAAACTGAATTTGTTCTAGTGATACCCAGTCTTTAACTGAGTGGTGTAAATTCCAATCAACTATTCGTGTCAATAGGGTCGCTTGATGATATTTTTTCAAATCGGGTAACGCTATTCCACCCTTGTTCTTGGGTAGGTTTAATCTTGAAAATTTTATTCTTGGAGGTTTGCCTCTCCAGATAAAGGTGGAGCAAGCTTTGCGGAACGAGTTGAAAAATGTAGAGGGTAAATTGATGGGTATGGTCTGCATGACATATAGAAATCTGGGTAAGATTGTCATCTTGATTAGGGATGCTCTCCCAAACCAAGATACATTTAGAGAATTCCATCTTTTTAAGTCATCCTGTGTTTCTTTAAGTATAGGTATGTAGTTTAGTTTGAAGAGATCGTCTAAGTTCGAGGGTATTTCAATCCCTAGATAGGTTATACTATGATTAGCCCATGTAAATGGAAAATTCAATTTGCATAGATCTATTGAGCTAGGGGGTAACGAGATGTTAAGGGCCACCGACTTTGTGTGGTTGATTTTCAGGTTGGAAAGCATGTTGTAATGCTCTAGGTCCTGTAGTAGATTGGGTATGGAGATATGGGGTTCGGAGAGAAAGAGAAGCATGTCGTCGGCAAACGCAGCGATTTTGTAAGTATTTTTTTGAATTTCTATCCCCTTGATGTTTTGGTTGGTTCTAATTTTATTTAGCAGTGGTTCTAAGGTTAGAACAAAGAGAAGAGGGGATAAGGGACAGCCCTGTCTAGTACCGTTGCGTAAGTTGAAGGCATTCGATAGGTGGCCATTGACTTTAACTCGTGCTGTGGGATTGGTGTACAAAGCTTTGATATAAGATCTCATTTGTGGCAGGATGCCTATGTGTTTCAAAACTGCATCAATGAAGTCCCAGGCCACTCTATCGAATGCCTTTTCAGCGTCTAAGGATAAAAAAAATCCTTTTTGTTTATTGGTTGTTAGCCAGTGACTTATATTTAGGGCTTTAGTTGTGTTGTCTCGGCCCTCTCTACCTGGGATGAATCCTACCTGATCTAATGCTATAAGTGAGTTTAGTAACAGTAGCAATCTATTGGCTAGTATTTTAGCATATATCTTTACATCTACGTTTATTAGGGATATGGGTCTATAATTTGTAACTTGTGTTGTGTCCTTGCCTTCTTTAGGTATCACTGTGATGTGGGCTTCTAATAGTTGTCTGGGGGATTGTTGGATGGAATTTAGAGATTGGAAAGTATTCAAGAATCTTGGTTTCAATATGTCGTTGAATGTTTTATAGTATTGTAGGGGTAGGCCATCGGGGTCGGGGGCTTTGCCTGGTTTCATCTCTTTGATTGCCCTGTCAAATTCAGGACCTGAAATCGGGGCTTCAAGTTCTTGGGCTTTGTCTTTTGCTAGTTGAGGAGGACTATATTTCTCTAAAAATTCTTGGATGAGTTTCGCCCTTTTATCTGAGTTAGGGGGGTATCTTGGGTTGGATGGGATGTTGTATAGGGATTGGTAATATTCTTCAAACTGCTTTGCTATTTCCTCGTTTGAAGAAAATGACTTGCCTTGTTTGTCTCTTAATTGGTGGATTGTCTAAGCTATTTTTTTACTTTGGACTGCTTTAGCAAGCAGTTTCCCACTTTTATTTCCCTGTTCGTAGAATATCTTGTGTCTCAGTATGTATTGTCTTTTAATTTTAATGTTCAGTTCTTCTGCTAGTAATGTTCTTGCTCTAGTAAGTTCATCTAGGGCAGAGACCGCCACTGTCCTTTTATGTGTTATTTCTAATCTATGAATTTGGTCCACTAGGGTTTTTATTTTGGATTGTTGGTCTTTCTTTAATTTAGCTAGTTTTGTGATAAATTCCCCCCTAATGACGCATTTATGGGCCTCCCATTGAGTGGTGGACGAGGTCTCATTATTTTCATTTCTTAAAAAATAGTCTTGTAGTTTTTCTTTAAACTCAAGAACATCTACGGGGTCTTTAAGTAGGACTGTGTTGAGTCTCCAGGTTTTAGTCACATTTTTTTTCTCAGGGAAGGTCAGTGTTAGGGTGATTGGATGATGGTCTGATATCATCATGGGTTCAATCGTTGAGTTTTGTAAATAGGGCAGGTCTGGTTGTGTTAAAAAAAAGTAGTCGATTCTAGAGTACTTCTGATGGACAGTGGAAAAGAAAGTATAGTCCTTGGTTTGAGGAAAGAGGGTTCTCCAGGCGTCATGCAGCATTAAGTCTTTTATCTGGGTTTTAATTTGCTTCAGCGCTCTGTACGGAAGGCTCGATGCTCCATTCGAGGTGTCTATTAGTGGGTTCATGGGGGTGTTGAAGTCGCCTCCTAGGATTAAAATGCCTGAGGCAAAGGTCATTAGTAGTTCTTTGATTTTACGAAAAAAAGTTACTTGTCTCGAGTTCGGAGCATATATGTTTGCAACTGTTATTGGGTGATTGTCTAGTTTTCCTTTTATGAATATGAATCTCCCACCGGGGTCTATCAGAGTGTCGTGTATCTGGAGAGGAGTCTGGTTAGAAATCAGTATAGAAACACCCTTCGTTTTCCCTTCCGGGTTGGTGGAGTGGAATGCTGTAGGAAATCTCCTGTCATGTAATTTCGGGGTTTTGTCAGACTTAAAGTGGGTTTCTTGTACGAAGATAATGTTTGCTTTTTGTCTACGGCCTTCATTTAAAAGTTTAGTTCTTTTTTCAGGTATATTTAAACCTTTAGCGTTAAGAGAGTTTCTTTATAGATAATGGTATGGATTGTCGTGTATTGGCAGACATCTCGTCTTGTGTGTGTATTCCTTATCCCAATAGACTGTCTTTAGGGGTTTGGAGATATGCTTGGTTCAGTCCGTGTTTTCTTCTTTCCCTCCTCCCTCTGTCAGAGAGAAAAAGGGAAAAATACAAGAGAGAGTGGTAGTAAGACAAGGAAAATATAGTGTAGGGGAAAGGAGGGGGGGAAAGGGTGGGGGGAGGGGGAGGATAATCCGGGGGTAGAAATAGACCAGCTAGTCTACCCAAATTGTGAAGTGCCGGATAGTTCAAGGGACAAAAATTCACAAATAGTCAATTCCCGTCCCTTGTGTGGGTTTGTGGTCCAAGTGGGTCGTGACATGAGTTCTACTAGTCTTTTTCAGTATATATTATTAATATATATATATATATATTTTTTTTTAATTTGTATTCTTTTTCTTTACTTTGCGATCCAGCACTCCGGAGAAGCTATCTAAGTAGAATAATTGGATGGTTCAGGGCTTTAAATAAAAATTAATGAGCGTACCGAGGGAAGAAAAGGTTATGGCTTGTAAATGTAAGTCACTATTGTTGAAATGGAATCATTAAAGTTGTCCGCTGTGGGGCGGTGTCTATAAGGAATCCATGTAACCACTTAGTATGTATAAGTTGTAACTTAGAAGGGGGAATAGCTATTCCGATTGGGTTCCGTGATGTAAAAAACCTATAGCAAAACGGAAGATTTTATGATGGTAATAATGTTAAACTACCCCTAGATGGAGCCTTTGTGTTGGTAAAATAAGGATTGTTTGATAAGCATCTGCTTCCTGGGTTTCACATATGAAAATGTACATTTGAAGAGAGAGAAAAAAACATGTTAACAATAGGAGAACACTAGGAAAACGATTAGGCTGTTAAACAGAGATTAGTTGAGATGTAGATCGACTTGTACAGCTCTCTGATGCATATTATCTATAAGGTATCATCGAATTCAGCTTTGAGTCTCCAATTGGATTCTGAAAAGAATGCGAGACTTCCTGATAATCAGGGGCGCATATAAATTGTTTAACTTGTGCGAGGAACACATCTAGAATTAAGGGTACCTCCACCCCAAACACCTGAGTATTAAACAGCCTAGATAATTAGGGATGATAGAAGCTAATTTTCACGATATCTGTTATAGCTAATCTGCAGAAGGAATGGAAGGGCATTGGTTGCCGCTCTCACTAATTATGCTACATCTAAGAGTGTGTAAGATGAATGACTTCTCTTAGCCCTTTTTTTTTCCCCTTCTCTTTTCATTTTTCATTTTCAAGAGGAAGAGGTAGCTTCATTCCTTCGCAGCATGACCATAGTTGGGGAATGATCCCCTAAAAAACCGAAAACTGTTAACTTGGTCTAAAGGCCAATCACAAAAAAGAAACAACAAAAACAAAAGGGAGAGAAGACCCTATGTAAACAGACATCAACTTAACTGAGTTGTAAGCGGTTCTGTGAACAAGCTGTGTAGATCTTACTAGCCGCCTCAAGAAACACATTCAGTCTTATGTGGTTCATGGGTCGGATCTCAAGCAGAAGGCCGTAAGAAAATAGTTCCTCACAATTCTGTATCACAGGGATCAATCAGACTCAAAATGACAACATTATGTTGATTGTTTTCCCCATGAGAAGGTCACAGCCCCTTGTGTAGTGGGATAAAGGTGTCAGTACTTACATACATCGGGAGGGGACCAATCTTGTGTGAACATATCTGTATGCTGTGGGAGAGGACATGTGTTATTCACATTTATGTTTACGCATGGAGGCAAATTAGTTCGAGCTCATTCTTAGGAAGACGAAGCCGATTTTTCAGGTGTCCATTCGATCCTGATGATCCAAGCGATCTCTGCGTCTAGGTGGAGAGTTGCTTGGTCCTCCCAGGACATCTATTCTCCTACCGTGTTGAGGTAAAGGTGATCTACGGCGTCGGTCTCTCTGCCTCTGGGCTCTAGGAGTGAGGTTATTGGAAACTGCAATCCATGGTTCATTAAGCGTAAATGATTCATACCACTCTGGAACTTCAGTCCTGGGGATGTTCATGGATTCGCAGAATGAGCGTAAGTCATCAGGTGTTCGAAGTAGTGTCGTGTGTCCCCTCCATGAAGCTGAAAGGCAGAACGGAAACTTCCACCTATAGGGGATTCCTCTCGACCGTAGTTGTTCTGTGATGGGACGCAGTGCCCTGCGTTGTTGCAAAGTTATGTTGGAAAGGTCCTGATATAGTTTAATTTCAGTACCGTTGAATATTATTCTGTTTTTTTCCCTCGCCTTCTTCAAAATAGCTTCTTTTAGTGGGAAGTTCACCAGGCAACAGATGATATCTCTGGGGGGTTCGTTATCTCTTCCTCTTGGTCTGAGGGCTCTGTGAACCCTCTCAAACTCAATGGGGGAATCAGGGGGTCTGTCCAGTATATCGTTGAAGATAGCTTCCGCTGTGCGTTCTACTGGAATCTGTTCAGGCATTTCCGGGACCCCTCTAATCCTCACATTATGGCGCCTCCCCCTATTGTCTAAATCTTCCAAATGGCGCTTTATTTCGATCAGATGGGTTAGATGGGAGTCAGCATTCTTCTGGATTTGTTTTATGGCATCTGAGTGGCGAGCTGTGGCCTGTTCTATTGCTCCAGTCCTCACTGCTATCCCCTGAATGTCCGCCCTGATCTCTGTGATGGCTGCTGTAAAAGATGATTTTATGTCCATTGCCTGGAGGTTAGCCTGTAGGTCTGCCAGGCTTAGGGTATGGGATGGCTGTGTTGGTGCGGACGCTGTGCTAATGGCGTTGTTTCCGCCGTCCGCGAGTGGGCTGGAGCCGCCGGGCGGGATGAGGGGCTTAGGCGAGGCCGCGGCTTTGAGGCCTTCTCCCTGCGCCGCACGAAACATAGCGGGGATGATGGGGCCTGCCTGCTGATTGGGCTCCATACAAATCACGGGTGTGTGGGAAGCCTTGGGGACTTACTTTGCCGCTCGTTTAGGGTGAATTCAGCCCTGAAGCTCAAGTTAGCTTCTCCTTTGTGCCGGAGGAAGGGGATCAGGCATCCATCTCGGTCCGGAGTTAGGCCACGCCCCCTCATATAATTTAGTGACAACTTTTTGTAATTTTTTTTATTTTTTTTATTTTTATCATTATTCAATCACTTGGGACAAAAAAAATAAAAATAAATATTCAATGGGCTCAACATGCCTCTTAGCAAATAGCTTGAGGTGTCTACTTTCCAAAATGGGGTCATTTGGGGGGGTTTTGAACTGTCCTGGCATTATATGCACAACATTAGGAAGCTTATGTCACACATCATCCACTCTTCTAACCACTTGAAGACAAAGCCCTTTCTGACACTTTTTGTTTACATGAAAACATTTTTTTTTTTGCAAGAAAATTATGTTGAACCCCCAAACATTATATATATTTTTAAAGCAAAGGCCCTACAGATTAAAATAGTGGGTGTTGCATTTTTTTTTCCACACAGTATTTGCGCAGCGATTTTTCAAACGCATTTTTTGGGGGAAAAACACACTTTTTTTATTTTTAATGCACTAAAAAACACTATATTGCCCAAATGTTTGATGAAATAAAAAAGATGATCTTAGGCCGAGTACATGGATACCAAACACGACATGCTTTAAAATTGCGCACAAACGCGCAGCGGCGAGAAACTACATTCATTTTTAAAAGCATTTAAAAGCCTTTACAGGTTACCACGTTGGATTTACAGAGGTCTACTGCTAAAATTACTGCCCTCGATCTGACCTTCGCGGTGATACCTCACATGCATGATGCAATTGCTGTTTACATATGACGCTAGACCGACGCTTGCGTTCGCCTTTGCGCAAGAGCAGGGGGGGGGACAGCGGTGCTTTTTTTTTTTTTTTTTTTTTAATTATTATTTATTTTGCTTTTTTATTTTATTTTTAAATTGTTCCTTCCATATTTTTTTTTTTTATCATTTTTATTGTTATCTCAGGGAATGTAAATATCCCCTATGATAGCAATAAGTAGTGACAGGTACTCTTTTTTTGAAAAAAAATGGGGGGTTAGACCCTAGATCTTTCCTCTGCCCTCAAAGCATCTGACCACACCAAGATCGGTGTGATAAAATGCTTTCCCAATTTCCCAATGGCGCTGTTTATATCCGGGGGGCATTCCTTCCCACTGCTTGTAAAAGCAGTCCAGAGGCTAATTAGCCACTAGGATTGCTTTTACATGAAAGCCGGCCGCTGGCTGAAAAGAATGATACCCGCAGGCATCAATCTGGTATAACCATTCAAAGTCCAGCAACATACCAGTACGTTGCTGGTCCTTGTTGGACATGTATTGTAATCTTTTTTTTCATGCAGCCTGTTGGCTGAACGAAAAAAAGAGATTGATCGGTGGGTATGCCCACCATTAGAATACCTCCCTTCATCCACCCACTTCTAATGATGGGCATATATGCCGAAGCATGGGGGCATCCTCCCGCAAAAAAGTTATGCCGCGTACACACGGTCGGACTTTTCCACGGGCAAGCCTTCGTCGGAATTTCGACCGTATGTACGCGGCATAAAAGGTTATGCCGCGTACACATGGTCAAACTTTTCCACGGGCAAGCCTCCGTCGGAATTTCGACCCCTGCTGCCCCCATGCTTCGGCATATATGCTCTTTTTTTAACTGTGGTGGTGAAATCACCTCCTACAAGCGTTGGAGTCACGGCTTTATGTATCGTGGGAGCAAACGCTGTTGCTGTCAAGATAAATAAATCCGCGATGCAACTGAATGGCGTACCTGCTAAGCAAATGATGGTTAACATTAAAACAAAGTAACATTACAGTACAACAGTAAGACCTTACCATACCATACCTGCAAAGCAAATACCAAAACAAAACCTAGTAAAAAATAAAACATTTTTTTAACGCAACCTGTGCCTAAAATATATATATGCCGAAGCATGGGGGCATCCTCCCGCAAAAAAGTTATGCCGCGTACACACGGTCGAACTTTTCCACGGACAAGCCTCCGTCAGAATTTCGACCGTATATACGCGGCATTAGGAGCAAAATCGCTCCTCCGCCCCTGCTGCCCCCATGCTTCGGCATATATGCTCTTTTTTTTTAACTGTGGTGGTGAAATCACCTCCTACAGCACTGGAGTCACGGCTTTATGTATCGTGGGAGCAAACGCTGTTGCTGTCAAGATAAATAATTCCGCGCTGCAGTTGAATGGCGCACCTGAAAACAAAAAATTACATACCTGAAAAGCAAGCATGATAAAACATTGCAGAATGGAATACAGTAAAAAAGAGCAGAACAATAGAGAGAAAATAGAGAGAGAGAGAGAGAGAGAGAGAACAATAAAACTACAACTATTTTTGTTTTTTTTATTTTATATTTTTTTTGTGTTTTTGTTTTTTACGTATTTTTTTTTCTTTTTTACACTTTTTTTTAAACTTTAACAACTGTAATGGTTCGGGTCTCTCAAAATGTAATGGCATCTTGGGAGACCCTGTGTAAGTGTGTCCTAGTCTGTGAAATGCTGTACCCTACGCTAAAACTTCACTTTTGAGTGGTAGCGTTCAAAACATTCACCAAGGCAAAGACCAGGTTTGTCAGGACAGAGTGGACAATAATAACGGGTGTCACGCCTAAATCCGCGCTTGCTACAGACACAACATCTTTTTTGGGGGGTTCGTTGGGTAGGGGTACTCGGGAGGAGATGCGTATAATGCCTCTCATGCAGCCGGCTTACTGCATTTGGTAGGGGATGGTGAGGTGCAGAACCGCCTGGATACAGGAGTTCTGTGATTATCTCATTCTGGAATTTTAGAAGAGATAAAGTCCCGCCTGAAGCTCTGTATAGCACATGAGCGTTCAGCAAAGCCAATTGAAATAAGGATAGAGACACTTTTTTATACCAGCGTCTCACCTTACGGTCAATTAGATACGGCGCCATCAACTGGTCGTTGAGCTCCACCCCTCCCATATTTTTGTTATATTCGTGGACACAGAGGGGTTTCTCCACAACACCAGTCGCCGTACGAATTTGGACTGTCGTGTCTGCATGAAGGGAGGTAAGAAGGAAAACATTCTTATTGTCCCTCCACTTCATAGCGAGCAAGTTATTACACTTTACGCAGGCTCTCTCCCCCAGCCTAAGACGGGCATCTACAAGCCGCTGGGGAAAGCCCCGGCGATTAGGTCGCACGGTGCCACATGCTCCAATCTGATGATCAAACAAGTGACTAAACAGTGGCACGCTCGTGTAATAATTGTCCACATACAAGTGGTACCCCTTTCCGAATAAGGGTGACACCAAGTTCCACACTATCTTGTCAGCGCTCCCTATGTAATCCGGGCAGTTGACCGGCTCAACCTGACTGTCTTTTCCCTCATAAACCATAAAGCTCCATACATAGCCTGTTGCCCTGTCACAGCACTTATAGAGCTTGACCCCGTGTCTGGCACGCTTGCTGGGAAGGTACTGCTTGAAAGCCAAGCGGCCAGAAAATTTAATCAGGGACTCATCAACGCAGACAGCTTGATCGGGAATAAACAAGGCTGCAAAACGTTCGTTGAAGTGGTTTATGAGGGGCCGAATTTTATAGAGCCGGTCGTATTCAGGGTCCCCACGTGGACGACAAAGTTCATTGTCGTTGAAGTGCATGAACCGCAAAATCTGCTTGTATCGTTTCCTGGGCATGGAGGCAGAGAACACGGGCATGTGGTCAATTGGGTGCGTGGACCAATAAGCACGCAATGACGGGAATTTATGTGTGCCCATGTTGAGGGAAAGGCCCAGAAAGGTCTTAAATTCGGAAACCGTAATTGGTTTCCAATCTTTGGCAATGGAAGGCAACTGGGGATTAGCGGCGATGAATTGACCAGCATATAAATTACTCTGGTCCACAATAGATCTATAGAGATCTTCCGTGAAAAACAGCGAATAATAATCGATTGGCATAAAATCAGTTGTTTCCACCTGAATACCGGGTTGGGCAGTGAATGGGGGAAGTACGGGTTCTGCAGAAGTGGTGGGGACCCAATCAGGATAGGCGAATTCTGCAGGAAGCTTACTATGGGCACGACGGGCCTGCCTTTGTCTTCTTATTGGTGGCAGCGGGACACTACTTGTGCTTGCCACCTCGCAAGCTTGAACTGCACTTATGGGACTCGCCACGTCACCACGTGATACTGCAGTGCTGGATGTACGCCCAGGCTGTACTAGGCCGCTGGTGCTTGCCAATTCACCAGAAGGAATAGCGGCGCTAGTACTCCTCTGCTCCATGATACGAGAGCCCTGCGGTTCTTGCTCCTCAACAACCTCAGAAGATCGGGATCGGGTACGCCTGACCTTAGCAGGGACCTCAACTTCGTCATCAGAGCTATCTGACGTGGGGCCGCTGACGTCACTGTCTTCTACGGGAAGATATTCTGAGCCTGAATCTGACAGATACGTGACCTCCTCTTTACTATCTGTCATGCTCAGAATCTCATAGGCCTCTTTACTAGTGTACCTTCGACTTGCCATTTTGGGCTCTAAATTTAGGGGTACACTAGTAAGATTCACAGGAAAAAAAAGCACCCGACTGTCGTCAGCAAATATATCAAACGCTACAAAAAAAACTGTTAGCGGTCGCAGGGATCAGGACTGTCTCTGCGAACGCTGCAGTTATGTGTTTTGTGTTTGGTAAGTGACAGTGATCGATCGATACTGCACTTGGGTGGGCTGGGCGGAGGGGCTAAACGCAGGTGCTAGCAGGTATCTGGGCTGATCCCGCTAACACTGCGTTTTTGGGAACCCTAAACCGCTGGGGACGCTAGTATAGATCTGATCAGATACTATACCACTAAGGGAGGTGTATGCTTTGCGCGTGGGTGTTAGCATTACTGGCACTAACCTAACGCTGCCTGGGGCGACGCAGACCCTCTCTGGCGCTAAAACCTAATTGATCTCACCCGCCGGGCGATCAGGGGGTTAAACCTTTATTGGGTTATATACGGCGGGTGCCCTGATGCTATAAAAAGCAAACTAGCCAACCAGCGTCACCCGTAACCTTTATATGGTGATCACTGGTGAAAGGGTTAACTAGGGGCAATCAGGGGGTTAAAACCTTTATTAGGTTAAATATGGGGGTAACCGACGCTATATAAAAACCTGACGGGTTACCTAAATAACTAAATAACTAACTGGGTAACCAGTGTCACCAGTGACGCTTATACGATGATCACTGGTGAAAGGGTTAACTCTAGGGGCAATCAGGGGGTTAAAATAATATATGGGCGTATCTGACGCTAATAAAAACCTGCGGCGAACCTAAAAATAATTAACTGGCTATCTAGGGCACCACCGGCACTAAATACAGCGATCGAAAATACGACGCTGGCGTTAGGGGGTGAAAGGGTTACCTGGGGGGCGATCAAGGGGTTAAACCTTTATTAGGGGGGGTTAGGGGGCTACCCTGGACCTAAAGGGGCCTAATCCTAACTGCCCTGCAACTTTTTACTATCACAGATGACACTAAAAGCAGTGATCAGTAAAATAAATGTTCACTGCAATCAGTGACACTGTGATTGGGGGCTGGGGGGTGACCTGGGGGGTGATCTGGGGGTGACTGGGGGGTGAAATGTGTGCCTATGTGTACCTACGTGTCAGTGGACTGTTGGTGCACTAACCTGCTTCCTCTCTCCTCGGCGCCGGAATCGAAAAGACCGCCGCGAGGGAGATGACATCACTTCCTCCTGCCTGTGTTTACATCACATGGCGGAGGAAGAATTTTCATTGGCCAGGAGCGATCGCGAGGGGGTGGCCGAAATCGAATGGTCATCCCCTCATCTCCGAACGTTCCCCAACGATTAACGGCCACTCACTGTATAGGAGGGGGGTCCGATCGGACCCCCCAACTATACAAAGGCGATCACGTATGCTCTACGTGATTGTGCCTGTCGGTGCCATTCTGCCGACGTATATATACAGTGAGCGGTCGTTAAGGGGTTAAAGATTATTATAGAGCGTCTCTTTAAGACGAGCTCAAAGCATGGATTAACCCGTCTCCAGTAAAGCAATGGGTAATATTAGAACACAACTTGGTGCAGAATAATAACCTCCAGGCCTTATTAATAGCAGCGGCCACCGGTAAACCACTACATTTACCAGACCACCCTTCGATCTGCGCTTCGCTTAAAGCGTGGGTAGATCTTCTAGATAGAAGTCAAAAATCCATACACATAGCCCTATATGATATCCTACTTCAATCCTTTGAATTCTTAATACCAGGCCTTTCGGTTCATTCATGGATAGAAGCTGGTTACTCTACCCTACGGGATATCCCAGAAGTAATCAAACACAAAGATAGATTTAAAATGCTCCAAATCCAACATCTCCTGCATACCTTCACCTCTGATTCCATAGCTCTGGACAAAGAGATATGGGAATTCTATCATAGAGATTCAATCCAAAAGAGTGGCATTTAATTTCTTTATTCCTTGTTTCAACCCAATGCTCCAATAAAACAAACACCAGCGATACTGAAATGGGAACAAGATTTATAATGGTCACAAGCAATTGGATACAGCTTAGGGGCTTCACACTGTGTATTACATTGGGAAAACGTATATAAGATACCCTATAGATGGTACTTGACACCGGTTCAACTATTTAAAATATATAAAGAACATTCTCCGGACTGCTGGCGTAACTGTGGGCAACCGGGGAACTTGTTACATATACTTTGGCACTGCAAATCAATAACTAGCTTTTGGAAGTCTGTCTTCCAACTGATCTCAACTATTACAGGGATCATAACTCATCCCTCTCCGGCCTTGGCACTGCTAGGACTCTCCATAGGAAATTTCCCCACTAACCTTAGAACAGTAGTTCTACATATTTTCCCCAAATATTTCCCCATATTTTCCCCAAATATTTCCTCATATTTTCCCCAAATTTCCTGACTAACTTTAGAACAGTATTTCTACATATTTTAATTGAAGCTAGATTGTCCATAATGTGTCAGTGGAAAAAAGATATGGCACCTACAATTACAGAAGTTATCTCTAGGGTAAACTTACATTGTTCATATGAATACTCTTATGCCAGCATTCACGGAAATAGGGATGAATTCAACAGGAAATGAGAAGTATGGATTAATACTTACAAATTAACCAATTACTTTTGAGATACTAGAAAATAGCGGCAGGTACCGTATATACTCGTGTATAAGCCGACCCGAATATAAGCCGAGGCACCTAATTTTACCACAAAAAAATGTGTCCATGTGCATGCCTCACTGTGCCCATGCCTCACTGTGCCCATGCCTCACTGTGCTCATGCCTCACTGTGCCCATGCCTCACTGTGCCCATGCCCCACTGTGTCCATGACTAGACTGACGTTTAACATGGGAGACTATGGAAGGAGTGCCCAGCTTTGAAAAATCGGTGCTCCCCGGCCGTAGGTCCCCCAGAAAAAAAACTTTGCACACTTGTAGAGGAGAAATGGGACTACATGTGTGCCAAGTTTGGTACCCGGTCCCCAAAATCACCAGAGAAATTACCGTTTAACATGGGAGTCTATGGAAGGGCTGCCCGGATTTGAAAAATCGGTGCTCCCCGGCCGTAGGTCCTCCGGACAACAACCTTAGCACACTTGTAGAGGAAGAGTGGGGCTACATGTGTGCCAAGTTTGGGGTCCAGGGGACCTATGGCCGGCCGATACCGGGTCTCCAAAGTCCGGGAGATCAGGCGCAAAAAGGTGACTCGAGGGGGGCATTTTTAGCACAAAGAAATGTGCTGAAAATCTCGGCTTATACTTGAGTATATACGGTAATTAAGGAGCAAGTAACTTACATGTAATAGATGAGGACTAGTAGTAGTTGATGGATACTACGGCTGCAGTACCATGGCTATTTGTTTTCTTTTCAACATTATATTGTTTGGTTTATTCTTTTGTTAGATATCGTTTGTTTTTTATAAGGTCGAAGATTTGTACCTCTAGGTTAGACCGATGACTTCTAAAACTGGTTTATGTACAAAAGGGGCAAATATAACTCATACCTGGGTTATGATAACTATTAATATATTGGACAAAGTAACACTACTGCTATTAATGCAGCATGCGGTTATCTACACATTATAAGACGCTAAAATTAAATGTACAACAAAACCTGTAAGAATACTAACTTGTTATTTAGGTCTGTACGTACATGATGCAACTATGTTAATTTTTGACCTTGTAACTGCTTAAAACCAATAAAAAATTTAAAGTTAAAAAAACTAAAAAAAATAAAAGAGGGAGAATGAGAATCTGCTGCCTGCTGAAAACGTACTGTTTTAACCACTTGACCACTGGGCACTTAAACCCCCTTAATAACCAGACCAATTTTCAGCTTTCGGTGCTCTCACATTTTGAATGACAATTACTCAGTCATACAACACTGTACCCATATTAATTTTTTGTCCTTTTTTTCACACAAATAGAGCTTTCTTTTGGTGGTATTTAATCACCGTTGGGTTTTTTATTTTTTGCGCTATAAGAGAAAAAAGACTGAAAATTCTGTAAAAAAATGTTTTTTTTTTCGTTTCTGTTATAAAATTTAGCAAATTACTATTTTTTCTTCATAAGTTTTGGCCAAAATTTATACTGCTACATATCTTTGGTAAAAATAAGTACAAATTGGTGTATATTATTTGGTCTTTGTGAAAGTTATAGAGTCCACAAGCTATGGTGCCAATATCTGAAAATTGATCACACCTGAAGTACTGACGGCCTATCTCATTTCTTGAGACCCTAACATGCCAGAAAAGTACAAATACCCCCCAAATGACCCCTTTTTGGAAATAAGACATTCCAAGGTATTTAGAAAGAGGCATTGTGAGTTTTTTGAAGTTGTCATTTTTTCCCACAATTCTTTGCAAAATCAAGATTTTTCTTTTCTCTTTTTTTTTCACAAAATTGTCATATTAGCAGGTTATTTCTCACACACAGCATATGCATACCACAAATTACACCCCAAAACACATTCTGCTATTACTCCCGAGTATGGCGATACCACATGTGTGAGACTTTTACACCGCTTGGCCACATACAGAGGCTCAACATGCAGGGAGCACCATCAGGCGTTCTGGAGCACCCAGGCCAATTCTGACATTTCTCTCCTACATGTAAAAATCATCATTTGTTTGCTAGAAAATTACATAGAACCCCAAAACATTATATATGTTTTTTTAGCAAAGACCTTAGAGAATATAATGGTGGTCGTTGCAACTTTTTATCTCGCACAATATTTGCGCAGCAATTTTTTTAACGCGTTTTTTACGGAAAAAAAATGTTTTGTGCTAAAAAAAAAACAAAACAGTAAAGTTAGCCCAATGTTTTTACATAATGTGAAAGAAGAAGTTACGCCGAGTAAATAGATACCTAACATGTCACCCTTCAAAATTGCACACGCTCGTGGAATGGTGCCAAACTTCGCTACTTAAAAATCCCCATAGGCGACGTTTTAAATATTTTTACTGGTTACATATTTTGAGTTACAGAGGAGGTCTGGGCCAGAATTATTGCTCTCACTCTAACGTTCGCGGCGATACCTCACATGTGTGGTTTGAACACCGTTTTCATATGTGGGCGGGACTTATGTATGCGTTCGCTTCTGTATGCGAGCTCACGGGGACAGGGGCGCTTAAAAAAAAAATATTTTTTGTTATTGTTCATTTTACTTTATTTATTTTAGTTTGACATGTTTTTCCGCGCCACAAATTTTTTTGATCACTTTTATACCTATTACAAGGAACGTAAACATCCCTTGTAATAGGAATATGGCAGGTCCTCTTTACAGTGAGATATGGGGTCAATAAGACCCCACCTCTCACCTCTAGGCTGGGAAGCCTGAAAAAAAAAAAACAATCCTGGCTTTGATCATAGCGGCGAGTCGGTAGAAGCACCGGAGGGTGGCGGGGGGGGGACATCCCCTCTCGCCTCCCGTAAGAATGATCAAGTGGCGGAACAGCCGCTATGATTGTTGTTATGGTGTAGGGAATCACCGGCTGAAAAAGCTAATATCTGAATGATGCCTGTAGCTGCACCCATCATTCAGATATCCCCGCACAAAGTCAAGGACGTCATATGACGGCCGGCGGGCGGGAAGTGGTTATTGCAGAGTATTGCCGGGCATTGTGGAGTATTGCTGGGCATTTCGGAGTATTGCTGGGCATTGCAGAGTATTGCAGGGCATTGCGGAGTATGGCAGGGTATTGCACGGGGTATTGCACGGGGGGTATTGCGCAGAGTATTGCACAGGGTGTATTGTGCAGGGTATTGCAGAGTATTGTGCAGGGTATTGCAGAGTATTGTGCAGAGTATTGTGCAGGGTATTGCAGAGTATTGCGCAGGGTATTGCAGAGTATTTTGCAGAGTATTGCGCAGGGTATTGCAGAGTATTGCGCAGGGTATTGCAGAGTATTGCGCAGGGTATTGTAGAGTATTGCACAGGGTATTGCAGGGTATTGCGAAGGGTATTGCAGGGTATTGCAGAGTATTGCGCAGGGTATTGCAGAGTATTGCGCAGGGTATTGCAGAGTATTGCACAGGGTATTGCAGAGTATTTTGCAGAGTATTGCGCAGGGTATTGCAGAGTATTGTGCAGGGTATTGCAGAGTATTGCACCAGGGTATTGCAGAGTATTGCACCAGGGTATTGCAGAGTATTTTGCAGAGTATTGCGCAGGGTATTGCAGAGTATTGCGCAGGGTATTGCAGAGTATTTTGCAGAGTATTGCGCAGGGTATTGCAGAGTATTGCGCAGGGTATTGCAGAGTATTGCACCAGGGTATTGCAGAGTATTTTGCAGAGTATTTTGCAGAGTATTGCGCAGGGATGGCTGAGCAGGGATGGATGGATTGCTGGATCTGTGACTGCAATTGTCACAGATCCAGCCCACAGCTGACATGATCTGACATGGGGGAGGGAGCTGACATGATCCGCTCCCTCCCCTCTCCTCTCACACCGCACCGATCGGTACAGAGAGGGGAGAGAGGAACCGGCGTCATCACATGATTACAAGTGATTGCTCCGTCATTTGACGGAGCGATCACGTGGTAAACGGCCGCTATCAGCGGCGATTTACTGCGATTCGTGATGCGCCGGGTCCTCTGGACCCGGCCGGTCACGGAGATTCCCGTGTGCGCGCACCAGGGGGCGCGTGGGAGCGTGATTCTGGGAGGACGTTATATAACGTCCTCCCAGAGTTAAGCAACCACCTTGTCGACGTTATTTGTCGGCAGGTGGTTGCTAAGTGGTTAATAAGACATGTACAATTTGTTTATTTCCGAATTCATTTTTTAATGAATTTAGACAAATTCATTAAATTTAGCAATATCTGAATTTCCGAATTTTTCCAGAAATTCGAAAATTCTGAAATTCGAAGATTCTGAGATTTTGGAAACTCGGGAATTCAGGAATTCGAAAATTTAGGCATTCGAAAATCCGAAAATTCAGAAATTCGTAAATCCAAAAATAAGAATGAAAATCCGAAAATTCAAAAGAACGAAAATTCAAAAATTAAAAAACTCGAAAATTCTAAAATCTGAAATAATAACTCACTAACAATAACTTAACTATTACGAACTGTTAAATTATAGGTATTGGAATTTCCTTTCAAATTTGTCTGTTAGTGAACGTAACGAATATGAATTTATCCAAAGTTATGAATCATCTGTAATAATGAATGCTGTATCTAAACGAATGGAACGTAACAAATTAATAATAATAAATAACAATAATAATAATAATAATAAAAACAAATTATTATTATTTATTATTATTTTGTTCCGTTCCATTTGTTTCGATTATTATTATTATTATTTTGGATAATTCGTAACTTCAGATAAATTTATATTTGTTACGTTTACTAACAGCCAAATTTGAAAGACAATTTCAGTACCTATAATGTAATAGTTAGTAATTATTAGTTAGTTATTATTTTGAATTTTTAAATTTTCGAATTTTCAGACTTTCAAATTTTCACATTTTCAGACTTTCAAATTTTCAAATTTACGAATTTACGAACTCCACTAAGAGCCAAATTTGAAAGGAAATTCCAATACCAATAATTTAATAGTTATTATTAGTTAGTTATTGTTTCAAATTTTGGGATTTTCGTTCTTTCGAATTTTTGGATTTTCCTTTCTTAGGCCTCGTACACACGGCCGAGATTCTCGTAGAAAAAAACATGTCGTTTTTTTCGACGAGGTTCTTGGACAAGAAAATTGTCCCGGCCGAGTGAACACACGCTCGATTCAAAGAACCCGCGGTTCTTTGAATGGAGCGTACGCGGTGACGTCATCGACTACGACGAGCATGCGCTCGTCACATTCGATGCCGTCGCCGCCATCTTGGTATACCCTACGTATGCCTAGGAAGCTACCGCGCATGCGTCGAATTCATTTCGAACATGCGCGGGCTTCCGGGAGGACAGGTAAGTGTACACACACTCACTTTTCTCGTCGAGAAACATGCCGACGAGAATCTCGACGAGAAAATAGAGAGCAGGTTCTCTATTTTCTCGTCGAGATACTTGTCGCTTTTCTTGACGAGAAACCATACACACGAACGAGTTTCTCGGCAAAAAATCTCTGCCAGCAAGTTTCTTGCTGGTTTTTGCCGAGAAACTCGTTCGTGTGTACGAGGCCTTACTTTCAGATTTTTTCAGAATTTCCAAATTTCCAAATTTTTGAATTTACGAATTATCGAAGTATCGAATTTAGGAACTTAGGAATTTTTGAATTTTTGAATTTACGAATTTACGAAAAAAAAATAAAAACAAATACAAATTTTTCGGCAGTGCACATGTCTAGTTTTAATCAAGATAAATCATATATTATTATGCTATATGTAATAACATAATAATTTATTATTTATCTATTTACTGTGAAATTATTGGTTTGAAGTTATAACTTCAAACTTAAGTAATTTTGCCGTTAAGCCACCTGCTTGAGTACAGTTTTTGAAAATATAGTAATCTACCTTAAAATCAATAATTATATTAATGTTATAATAATTATTTGTATATTACTTACTTATGGTAATTAACCACTTGCCATCCAGGCCCAGGCCAATTCTGACACATCTCTCCTACATATAAATATCATAATTTTTTTGCTAGAAAATTACTCAGAACCCCCAAACATTATATACAGTATATATTTTTAGCAGACATCCTAGGGAATAAAATGGTGGTCGTTACAACTTTTTATGTTACACATAATTTTTTCAAACTGTTTAATTAATATAAGAAAAAAAAACCTCTAAAGTTAGCCCGATTTTTTTTGTATAATGTGAAAGATGATGTTACGCCAAGTAAATAGGTACCTAACATGTCACGCTCTAAAATTGCGCACACTCATGAAATTGCGCCAAACTTAAAAATCTCCATAGGCTACAGATTACATGTTTGAGTTACAGAGGAGGTCTAGTGCTAGAATTATTGCTCTTGCTCTAACGTTCCAGGTGTATGTAACCTGCGTGTATCTGGCTCTAAAACTAGCCAGTGCCTCACCAGCCAGCCACTGACCTCACCGGAAATCCCTGTTAAATTCCGCACAAATACTGTGTGACATAAAATATTGAAATTATTTTATTCACTAGGGTCTGTGCTAAAATATATATATAATGTTTTGGGGTTCCAAATCATTTTCTAGCAAAAAATACTGATTTACATTTTTAAACAAAAAGTTCCAGAAAGGGCCTGGTGTGACCTGCATTACTAATATGATGAGGAGGAGTAAATACTGCACAGCTCCTTACCTTTTGAAAGCATATAACTGTTAAAATGATTATTATTATTATTATTATACAGGATTTATATAGCGCCAACAGTTTACGCAGCACTTTACAACATGAGGGCAGACAGTACAGTTACAATACAAATCAATACAGGAGGAATCAGAGGGCCCTGCTCGTTAGAGCTCACAATCTAGAAGGGAGGGTCAAGTGAAACAAAAGGTAATAACTGTGGAGTTGAGCTAATGCAGAAAATGAAAATAAAGTTGTTAGTTGTGGGTAGGATAGGCTTTTCTGTAAAGGAGGGTTTTCAGGGATCGTCTAAAAGCTAATAGAGTAGGAGACAATCGGACAAATTGGGGTAAGGAGTTCCATAGGATTGGAGAGGCTCTGGAAAAGTCAGACTATGTAGAGGTAAGCCAATGAGAAGGGAGTTGCAGTAGTCAAGGCAAGAGATGACCAGGGAGGGAATTAAGAGCTTTGCTGTGTCATTTGTTAGAAAGGGGCGTATTCTGGTGAAGTTGCGGAGTTTGAGGCGGCAAGATTTGGACAGTGATTGGACGTAGGGCTTAAAGGAGAGTTCAGAGTCCAGGACAACACCTTGGCATGCGGGGATGGGCTTATAGTTGTGCCATTGACTTTGACAGAGAGATCAGGGGAAGGGGCACGTGGGGAGGAAAAATTATACATTCAGTTTTGGATAGATTGAGTGAGGAAGTGATGTGACATCCAGACTGATATATCTGTTAGTAAATTAGTGATACGTGAGGAGAGAGAGTGAGCTGAGGGGTAGAGAAATAGATTTCGGTTTTGTGAGAGTAGATACGGTATTGGAAGCCATAAGAGGCTGACCCAGGAAGGAGGTGTATATTGAAAATAGGAGAGGTCTTAGAACAGAACCTTGGGGGACCCAGATGGATAAAGGGAGAGGAGAGGAGAGGAGGAAGTAGAACTGTAATGCAGGCCATACATGGTCGAATTTCAAACAAATTTTCTTTTCAAAATCAGATTTTTTATTTTTTTTTTGATTCGATGGTGCCACCATTGATTTTCAAAATTCGGCCAACCAAGCCTTCAATTTCACCTCATGTTGCTACAGAAAAGAATTTTCATGGCCGGGAATCTTCTTTTCTTTTCAGGAGTTTTCTTTTCTTGCACATGTGCATTGCTTTTTCTATTACATTTCTCGCACAATTCCCCCATCATTGATTAGAAAATCGTTAGTTTTTCAAAAAAATTCCAACATATCCGATTACTCAAATTTGATTGACGCACGAAAATTGGCTGTTGCTGCAGCCCACTAATGGTGCGAAATTCGAACAAAAATTCTTAGATAAGATTTTTCGAAAGAAAATTCTTTCGAAATTTGACCCGTGTATGGCCAGCACTAGTAACACTAAGCCCAGGTTCACACTGGGCTGCGAGAGTGAAGCCGTGCAAGTTCAGCTGAACTCGCACAATTTCACTCCCGCTGGTCAGTCCCGATTTCGGCCGCGATTACAGAGACATCTGTGCAGGTTTCTGCACAGATGTCAATGTAAATCGCAGGCCAAAATCGCAAAAAGTAGTACAGAAACTACTTTTTGAAATCGGTGCAGCGCCGCAGATGCAATTGCGGCAAATACTGCCGTTTTGACATGCGATTTGGCATGCCAAATCACATGTCAAAATGCACCAGTGTGAACCAGGGCTTAAGGTGTGATTGGATAAATAGGAAGAGAACCAGCAAAGAGTACAGTCACGGAGACCAAAGGCGTGGAATTTTTTGAGGAGGAGGGGGTGGTCAACCATATCAAAGGCAACCATATCAAATTATAAACAGTAATGTTTTTTTCTGTAGAACAGTTGTTTTTTTTTAATTTACAGTGGTGCTATTTTTAATTGCCAGCAGAGTTAATCCTTAAGCTGGCCATAGACAGATCAAAATTCATCCAGATCAGCAGGGACAGGCTGAATGTCGATCAGTGTGTGGCCATCCCTGTTTGACAGAAGTGGATCGCGCAAATCATATTTGCACATTATGGCACTCTTGCATTGGAAGGTGCTCTCCTCCAACAATGCAAGGTCTGCACTTCTCCTGATCACTCCATCAGTCTTCTTTCACACTTTAGAATCTTAAGCCTTCTCTACTTGTATAGCAGAGTGCCCATTTACTTACCATGCTCAACTGCAGGCGTAGATCCCTTTAACTCAATTTTCAACAACTACAGCCAGGTGAGAAGTTCTCCACTGTCGGAACTGGCGTGTGGGCAGTCGAACCAGATCCTAATAGCCCTTCTCCAAAAGACCCAGCTACTGTGGGGAACCCCTTCCCGATTACAACCAGAGCACTCTAGGCCCTGTTACCGGCGGCTCCCGTGCGTGTGTGTGGGATAGATGTTGTCGGCCAATCACAGCGCCAGAGCCCGCGATACCTGGAGATAACCCCGGGAGACATGTCACCAGGCAGAGCAGTGTGCCAGGACCGCTGTGGGGGCTTCGATCTAAGGTGAGTATTTCATAATTTTAGACAACCCTTCTGCGTCTGCTCCTGATGAGTGGCAGAGAGCCACAAAACGTGTTGAGCTACAGATGCTACATCATGGGTTTACAATCATAATTTTTGAACTACAGTTACTAATACTATGTCAGAGTTTATCTATCCATTTTATATGTGGGATTTATATACCTTTTATTAATTCTGTATAACATATGTCTATATGCAATTAAGGAATTGATGGGCTGCAGGTGACAATGAATTACTGTGCCATTCATGCACTTTAATGTATGTACACACGTATAGAATAAATAGATTTTTACCAATCTATAGTGTATATTTGCTCTCCAGCTGCATGCTTCACTCAAAGTCCCAAAACCCCCTCTTCTTTGGCTCCTGTACATAGTTCCCACTGTTACACCCTCCACATTCCTCTCCCTCACCTGCACATACTTCCCACTTTTATACCATCTATACTCCTCCCCTATGCCTCTTACCCACAGAAACAGTAATTTGAAATTATATTAAATATCCTCAATGTTACCAGCTCTAGAATGGGTACACCTTTGCTAGTTCAACTAAAGGAAATCTTCTCAGTCCTCATATTTGTTCTGCCCATTATTAGTACTTATTTAATTTTGTGATTACTATTGTGATGTATAGAGGAACATGGGGGATGTCAGCTACTCTAAATATACCACTGGTAAGAAAAGTGTCCCTGAAAATATTTTTGAAATGTTGGCAACTATGCACTTGGGCACTACCTAAAGGCCACCAGGTCAGTAGGGGGCCCCATGGGAGGCTCCTGGAATCCTGTGATATTAAAACTGTAGTAAACTTTGCTAACATTACTACTTTTTAGAGGCCCTGAGGTAGGTTATGCCATAATGTACAAGTATGCACAGCATATTAGCACATTAAGGTACACTTACCTGCCAGACTGAGCCCTCCAGCTCTGCGCTGTGATCAATCCGGCGGGTCACGGGCGCTTTTATCTTCACCCAGTCTTCGTTCCGGGTTCTGTGCCTTTGGTTACTTGCCATGGCCGAGCTGCGGTGATGTCACTCCCACACATGCTCATGCGCATCCTCTCTCTCTCTCATCCCCCCTCTCTCTCTCTCATTCTCCCTCCCTTACTCCTCACCCCTTTCTCATCCCCTTTCTCTCTCTCATCCTCCCTCTCTCTATTTAATTTAATTTGCTATAACAAATATTTGTTATAACAAATATTTTTGTTATAACAAATACTGGAAATCCTCAGCACCAGGCCCATGATGTTCTTAATCCGGCCCTGGCACCAGTGTGTACAGAGGTTCTCCATAGGCGTCCATGCTGGATATGGGCAGCATTGCCAGTCCTTCTGTGGCTATTTCACTGACACCCCCACTTCAAATAGGCAGAGACTTGCAAAGCTGTGCTGTGAATAGACCAGCTCTCTACTAATATATTTATAGTACCCACCCTGACACAAAATTCAGGCTGGTTTTATCACAGCTGACGGAGAACTTGTCAGAAGTTATCATGATGATAACAGAAGAACGGAGCAGGAGAAAGCCACGGGACTTAGGGCTTTGAAGAGAGATAGGAAAACACTGCAGATATGTGTGCCCAGCTTAAATTTCATGAATCGGGTTTACATCTACTTTAATTTAACAAGCTAAAATCAAAAGCGGATTGGCTACACTCTCCAGTTTCAGTAAATCAACCCCAATGTTTGTGCAGCTTTAATGATCAGACTCTGCAGTGTATGCATGCTCTTTGCCATCTAAACCTGGTTTTCAGTATTCTGCAGTGCAGACATGTTCTTTGACCTCTTGAACCTCCTTTCCACTTGCATTTTTTTCCAAAATTTCCAACACCCGTTTAGTAAAGTTAAAGTTACTCCCTGTCTGATCATTCAGACATTTACCTTATCTGTTTAATTGACTGTGCATGTGCAGCTGTTCTATTTGTAAAATATTGCTACTAGGCAGGGAAAGATATTGTATGCGTCTCTGCTGCCATAAAATCTACCCAGTAGCATTTATAAAAAACAGCTTTAGTTCTACTTTAGGTTAGTAAGTAAAGGACTAAAATACTAACATTTTTCACCTTATTTCACAAAACAGTTTATCTGAAAACCAAGTTAAATAAAATATATTTTCAGTGTGCACGTTACAAAGCACACGTCACAAGTAAAGCACAGCACTGGAATGGTGTTTGCTAAGTGCCTTAAAAATTTCAGGATTAAATTACCTTCCCCTTTCAGCAGACCATAGACAATATTTGTGTGGTATTGCAGTGTTTATAAGCTACATTATGCATGACTAAGGCTCGGGCATTGGTGTTGACAGTTGCTTCCATACATACATCCTGGTAGTGTTTTTTGAGCAAACAAACTGCTACACTACAAACACAAAATCACATCATAAAACTCTAACCAGACGCTGTCTTTATTTTCATTTTCAAAACACAGACACATGCAACCAAATTTCTGGGAATTCACTATGTCAAACAAAAAATACAATTAAATATTTTAAAGCATGTGTCTAGTTGTACGCTAATTGTATCATAACAAAAACAGAATGCACCAAATAGTTCAGATTTTTATGATCCATCTAGGGATATGATAATATATCATTGATAGGCTGGTTTTTGGTTGGTCTAAATAATGCACAAATCTGACTAACTCCATAAGGCTGGGTTCACACTCAGGGCCGCCATCAGGGGGGTACAGGCAGTACACCTGTAAGGGGCCCGGATGGCAACCCACCTTTTTTTTGTTGTAAGGGGCCCAGAGGTCCCAAGGGGCCCAGAGGTCCCCAGGGCCCCGGATGGTAACCCCCCTTTTTTATGTATTTTCTATTTAAAAAAAAATAATAATAATATATATTTCTTTATTTTTTCTTTATTTTTTTTTAAGGGACCCAGAGGTCCCCAGAGGCCCGGAGGTCCCCAGGGCCCCGGATGGCAACCCCCCCTTTTTAAAAAATAAATAAAAATTTTTTTTGTAAGGGGCCCAAAGGTCCCCAGAGGCCCAGAGGTCCCCGGGACCCCGGATGGTAACCTCCATTTTTTATGTATTTTTTATAAAAATAAATGATTTTTTTTTAATTTTAATTTTTGTAGAGGGGCCCAGAGGTCCCCAGAGGCCCGGAGGTCCCCAGTGCCCTGGATGGCAACCCCCCTTTTTATTTTTTTATAAATTATTATTATTATTTTTTTGTAAGGAGCCCAGAGGTCCCCAGGGCCCCGGATGGCAACCCCCCTTTTTTTTGTTCGTGAGCACCCAAAGCCCCCCCGACAATTTGCGGCGGCAGCACCCCCAGCCTCTCAATTCGTGGCTGCCCCCCCGTTTCTCAATTTGCGGCGGCAGCACCACCCCCCCCCCCCGGTTCTCCACTGCTCCAGGGGGCTCATGCCTGAAGCTGTGTAAGGGGCCCCAAAATTCCTGATGGCGGCCCTGTTCACACTGGTACGTCACGACAGTCGTACTAATTTGGATCAATCCGATTTTGCCCTGTCCTGCGACTTGAAGTCCGACATGCATCTGACTTCAATGAACAGGGATCTGACTTCGATCCCCAACAATACCAGGCACTGTGTCTGGTATGAATCTTTAGGAAGAACTCCACGGCAAATTTAAAAACAAAAACGGCATGGGTTCCCCCTCTAAGTGCATACAAGGCCCTTCAGTCTGGTATGGATTTTAACCCCTTAACGACCGCTCACGGCATATATACGTCGGCAGAATGGCTCGTACAGGCACAATCGCGTATCTGTACGTCCCCTTTAACTGCCTGCCGTGTGGTCGCGTGCGCTGCCGCCTGCGCGTTAGCGAACCTGCAGTCATCCCCGTGAGTTGGACCCCCATGATCGTCTCACAGAGGGATGGAGCGGGGAGATGTTAGTGTAAACACAACATCTCCCCGCTCGCCTACTGACACTGTCACCAATCTCCGCTCGGTGTAATCAGAGCGGAGATCGGTGACGTGTCACTCGTTGCCACACCCCCTAACAGTGAGAATCACTCCCTTAGGCATACTTAACCCCTTCAGCGCCCCTAGTGATTAACCCCTTCACTGCCAGTGTCATTTTTACAGTAACCAGTGCATTTTTATTGCACTGACCGCTGTAAAAATGACAATGGTCCCAAAAATGTGTCAAAAGTGTCCGATGTGTCTGCCATAATGTCGCAGTCATGAAAAAAATCGCTGATCGTCGCCATTACTAGTAAAAAATTTTTTTTTTATAAAAATGCCATAAAACGACCCCCTATTTTGTAAACGCTATAACTTTTGTGCAAACCAATCAAACGGCGATTGCGATTTTTTAAAATAAAAATATGTAGAAGAATACGTATCGGCCTAAACTGAGGAAAATTTTTTTTTTTTATAGATTTTTTGGGGATATTTATTATAGCAAAAAGTAAAAAATATTGCATTTTTTTCAAAATTGTCGCTCTATTTTTGTTTATAGCGCAAAAAAATAAAAACCGCAGAGGTGATCAAATTCCACCAAAAGAAAGCTCTATTTGTGGGAAAAAATGGACGTCAATTTTGTTTGGGAGTCACATCGCACGACCGCGCAATTGTCACTTAAAGCGACACAGTGCCAAATTGCAAAAAGGGGCCTGGTCTTCATGCTGCATATTGGTCCGGGGCTTAAGTGGTTAAGGGGAACCCCCAAAGTCCATACTAGACCCTTATCTGAGCACGCAGCTTGGCCGGTCAGGAAAGGGGGTGGGGATGAGTGAGCGCCCCCCCTCCTGAACCGTACCAGGCCGCATACCCTCAACATGGGGGGTGGGTGCTTTGGGGCAAGGCTCCCTGCGCCCCCACCCCAAAGCACCTTGTCCCCATGTTGATAAGGACAAAGACCTCTTCACGAGAACCCTGGCCGTTAGTTTTCGGGGTCGGTGGGCGGGGGGCTTTTCGGAATCTGGGCGCCCCCTTATTCTGATGTTGACACACCGCTCTCTCCCGCTCTAATGAAATAAAAAATCATATCATCACAGAGTGGAGCTGTGGATACGAAAACAATAACAATGCCACGTCCCGATAGATCAGATTTAAAAGAGTAAGTTGGCAGATGATGGACTTTATAGGCGTAATACAGTTTAAAAAATATGTAAATTTATTGAAGGAGAAACATACAGATTATTTAAAAAACATAGATGACAATAATGGTCGTTCCTAGAAGGGCCTGAGAACACAAAAATTCATAACACACCACCTATAAACCAGAAAGGTACAGTATATTGGAAAGGAGGACACCAAGGTCACTTCCTACTGGTACAGTATAAGTATAAAACCGTGTAATTTATGGAAGGCGATGTAAAGCTCAGCTCGACATGTTGCGCATTATTGAAAGGAACGCTTCTTCAGGAGCTTATGGCGAGTTATTTTATACGTAGAGGGTAGGGAAACAGGCAGAGAGTATACTCATAGTCAGAGGCACAAGCAAATTCACCATAATCAATCCTTTGGTTGCTTCACAAAGAGCAATCAATAAGTACAACCTCTGGGAGAGTCCTTAATTAGGATATTGACAGGAATCTTTGCACAATAAAATGAAGCCAAGAAAGCAGCCTAATAATGGACACTTCTGATATAATTCATGGAGTAGTTAGGGACATTCCCACTAGTTAAAAGATTTACATGTCCAAAAAGGGCTTTTCCAGGAGAGGTATCATTCGCAGTGCATTGCCCGGGATTCTCTGCCTGTGATGACAGTCTCGGCAGTAGGAGATGGTTCCCGCTCTAATGCCCAGTGCGCGGTGTGCCACTACTTATATTGGCATGAGGTGGGTCACCGTGTGACGTGATCCAGAGTCCCCACCCCTTATGACGTCACCGCCCGGGCATGATGGGTGGAGACGTCATAAGGGGCGGGCCTTTGGGTGACCCCGCCCCATGCCAATATAAGTAGTGGCACGCTGCGCAACGGACATTAAAGTGGGAGAGAGCGTCGTGTCAACATCGGAAATAGAGCCGAGGGAAGAAGACAACGGAGAAGATCAGGCAAGAGCGAGCAAAAGAACAGGGAAAAGAGCAGAAGATAGCGGAGGAGACACGGTAGAAGACAGAGGGAGAAGAACCGGAGAGGGGATAAGAAGTCGGAAGAGACCCAAGGAGCTGCTAATTATATACTTTAAAAATCTGTGTAGTGTGTTTTATTTTCAACACTTTTTTTTCCATGTGAATGGGTAGGGGTACAATGTATCTCATACTCATTCACATAGGGTGGGGGTCCGGGATCTGAGGGCCCCCTTATTAAAGGGAGATCCCATATTCCGATAAGCCCCCCAGCCGCAGACCCCGACAACCAACGGCCAGGGTTGTCGGGAAGAGGCCCTTGTCCTCATCAACAGGGGGACAAGGTGCTTTGGGGTGGAGGGGCCCAGGGTCCCATTGCCCCAAAGCACCCACCCCCCCATGTTGAGGGCATGCGGCCTGGTACGGTTCGGGGGTGCTCGTCCCCACCCCCTTTCCTGACCGGCCGGGCTGCTAGCTCGGATAAGGGTCTGGTATGGACTTTGGGGGGACCCCATGTCGTTTTTTCGGCGTAGGGGGTTTCCCTTAAAGTCCATACCAGACTGAAGGGCCTGGTATGCTCTGAGAGGGGGAACCCATTTTTTATTTTATTTTTATTTGGTGTGGAGTTCCCCCTCAAGATCATCAGAGCACAAGTCACATGCCAAAGCCAGATCAGTCAAGACGGCGGTCCGATTTCAGTGATGTTCAATGGGCTGAAGTAGGATCAAAGTCGGACCAAAGTAGTACAGGGAGCATTTTCAAAGTCGGACCGGCTTGTGTCAGACCAGTTAAGACGGTTCCCATAGGGAAACATGGATTTTCACACGTCATGCAACATGAGCTCCCAATGTCGGACCATTTGTCGTACCAGTGTGAACCCGGCCTAAGTGACTATTGCTTGGCTTAGCTAACCTGTAGCTACTAGTAAGAGCAGTGGGGTTGATTTACTAAAACTGGAGCATGCAATTTCTGGTGCAGCTGTGCATAAGCTTTGCCAAAAAAAATAAACTGGAAGCTGATTGGTTTCTATGCAGAGCTGCACCAGATTTTGCACTCTCCAGTTTTAGTAAAAAAAAAACAGCAGGGCTGATCCTAGGCGGGTGCGCGAGGTGTCCCACACCCAGGCGCCCAGAGGGGGGGCGCCGAGGTGTCAGAGTGCTTCCCTTTCTCCTCCTCTCCTTGTTCTGTGCAGAAGCTGCGCTATGGTTAGGCAGTGCAGTCCGCCAGTGAACACAAGCAGTAAAGTCACTGGGGAAAGCGGCGCCAGGAGCCAGGAGCCACGGTCGCCCGCTTACAATTTATTTTTTTCTCTAGTGGCCTCACTCCGAGCGCATCACTCATCTGTCTCGGAGGATGTCTGGGCTAGCTGACATCAGTGACATCACGGCCGCCGCCGTTGCTTCTGGGAGTTGTAGTCCGTGGCTGCGCGCTCAAGCTCCCTGCTCCCGGTGGGTGGAGTGAGTCTGGAGAGCAGCGCAGAAAGCCTAAGGAAGGAGAGGAATAAAAATGTTGTACAACTCCCGGTTGGATTATTCTGATGCTGCGGGGCTGGCCTGGGTATGCTGCTGGCTGCAGTCAGTGCATGTAATAGAAATTTACCCCAGGACAGAAGCATCGCCATCACCCACCCCCCCCCCCCAACTTGCAAGGAGGAGGACCTGTCCTGCTGAGCTGGCAGCTGCCATCGGCCCATCGCTGAGATGAGAGACCCTGACCCCCCCAGCTGACCCCCACATGATCATCCTATCTATTTTCCCCATGCTGAGAGCTGCTCATGACCTGTGGGTCCTGATCCCAGCAGGACCCACAGGTCCGCAGCCAGCTCCCAGCAAGACCCACAGGTCCGCAGCCAGCTGCCAGCAGGACACACAGATCCGCAGTCAGCTCCCAGCAGGACCCACAGGTCCACAGCCAGCCCCCAGAAGGACCCTCAGGTCCGCAGCCAGCTCCCAGCAGGACCCACAGGTCCGCAGCCAGCTACCAGCAGGACCCACAGATCCGCAGTTAGCTCCCAGCTGGACCTACAGGTCCGCAGCCAGCTCCCAGCAGGAGGCTGGCTGTGGACCCAACAGGCCTCATCCCACCTTGTCCCCCTGTCCCCATCTCACCCTGTCCCCCTGTCCTCATCCCACCCTGTCCCCCTTTCCTCATCCCACCCTGTCCCCCTTTCCTCATCCCACCCTGTCCCTCTGTCCTCATCCCACCCTGTCCCTCTGTCCCCATCCCACCATGTCTCTCTGTCCTCATTCCACCCTGTCCCTCTGTCCTCATCCCACCCTGTCCCTCTGTCCTCATCCCACCCTGTCCCCCTTTCCTCATCCCACCCTGCCCCCCTTTCCTCATCCCACCCTGTCCCCCTGTCCTCATCCCACCCTGTCCCTCTGTCCTCATCCCACCCTGTCTGCCTGTCCTCATCCCACCCTGTCCCCCTGTCCCCATCCCACCCTGTCCCCCCTGTCCTCGTCCCACCCTGCCCCCCCTGTCCTCGTCCCACCCTGTCCCCCTGTCCTCATCCCACCCTGTCCCCCTGTCCTCATCCCACCTTGTCCCTCTGTCCCCATCCCACCTTGTCCCCCTGTCCCCATCCCACCCTGTCCCCCTGTCCTCATCCCACCCTGTCCCTCTGTCCTCCTCCCATGAAAATGACAGGGCGGGTCTTAAAATGGAAGGGGTGTAGTCTTGACAGAAAGGGGTGCGTCATATATAAAGTAGGGGGTGCGCGAGTTTCGTCAGGCCTAGGGTAGCACAAAACCTAAATACACCACTGCTTGTATCATGTCTGCAGTCTCTGACCGTCTCCTGTACTATATCTGTAGTATGTCTGGGGGCTCTTTCTACCAGACTCTCTAACAGAAGCCCTCTCTGTGTCCATCAGAGAGACCCCCCTCCAGGTTCCATTAGTGTACTCTCTTCCTGTAATTTGTTTATTGTTAAGAGATCATGGGAGGATCCCAGGGTAATGAAGACTCCTTAGGAGAGCATCTCTGTTTTGGAGTTGTTGCTATAGAAACATTTGTAATGGGGAGGAGTTAGTAAGATGACCACGCCCATGTGGGGGCGCCAGAAATATTTCTGCACCCAGGCGTCAGTGACCTCTCTGACATGTTTCTGCCTCAAAAGGCCTTAATCATAGCTAGGTTCCACAAGGCATAGACATCAGTATAAAATAAATTACTTGGTATGGGTGGAAACATTCCGGATTGCTTCCACACATACAGTAAACTAATTTAACAGGATATATGCTGTCAAAAGAGACACTCTACTGTAGTAGTGCAGTACATTTTGGAATATTTTATTAAAGATACAAAATTATAAAATATGTTTTAATAAAATATTACCAGATGTACTGCACTACTGAAGTGTTTTTGTTTTACTTTTTTATGAATATTATGTTATGAGGAGGCACTGAAAGTAGAGGCGGTGGTTGTGCTCCATTAATGAATCCTGTATGAGGGTGATACCATGTTCATGCTTATATTGCACTCTAGGCTTTGAGTCCCTACCTTGTGGTAATTTTTTGATGTGGTGGGGTGAAGTGAAAAAGTTACAGAGTTGGGATTTTTACTTGAGACGCCATGGTGGAAAATCTTACTGTGACTCAAAGGAGTCTAATTTTTAGAACTACACTGCTTGTTTATAGCATTCTTGCATCTTTGCTTGCTGCAAAGACTTTCTATATCAGTTTTCCCTTATAGAAGCAGATTTTTCATTGCATACTTTATATTGTTTTGTATTTAGAGTGGATATGTTGTTTAGTTAGTCCACCGGATGGCTAGCAATAAGTGGCGACCATAAATCACTTGAGAATTAAATTTATGTCCAACCCGTAGTTAAGGCCAAGTGCAACCCTCATCTGCAAATGGAAAACCCACTGTTCCTGTACATATTGGACATCTTAGACAAGGATATACCTTGTTGGAAAAGAAAGATCAATAAGTCCATTGAAAAAACAGTGAGAAACTGTTCATTATTCTAGTCATATGGTATAAAAACACAGAGATGCAGTGCAGGAGATCCCATATAGCATGAAACCGTGAAAATTGAGATGGTTAACTTCATACAATCACATCCGATATACTGATAAGAAATGGCCACTTACCAGACAGATGATAATATTGGGCACGATATAGGGCCGATCTGCCCTTAGATGTTCCTCCCCTGGCACTTTGTGGAAAGATAGACCATTGGTTTCTGAGTTCAGCACCACTGGTATGACTTCAAATCCTGCGCGCAGCTCGGAGCTCCTCCGGATAAGGCAAAAACTTTTTGACGGGTAGGTGTACTTTTCGCTCACCGGGTTATGATTTCCACACAACCTTACACGGTTTACCTCTATATCTCATGAGCCCACGGTCAGTTACCAATGAAGGAGAAGAGGAAGAAGAAACCTCATGGTGCAATATTACCTTGTAAAAATATTTATTGCACAAGCTTCATTGTATACGGACATCCATACAAACAGAAATTATTTTTCAAAACAGCCACGGTTAGCACTAGCTGGCCGATACGTGATGGCGTCAGAGACCTGTTTTCTCCATCCGACGCGTTTCCCCCGTATAAGGATTCTACTGGGAACTGAGTTCAGCCCAATATCGTGCCCAATATTATCTGGACGTCTATCACCACGTTTAAATACCTTTACTGCGGGCGGGACACCGGAAGTCAGATGTCGATCTGCATTTCTCGGTGTCACTGCTACCGCTGGTTATTAAACTTAAAACCTTATATTTTAAAAGTTTTTGAATATCACAAAACCAGGAGAATCAATCCAGATGAGGTTTTTAACCAAACCAGCACTGAAACTGATAGTATCCGTGGCATTTTTATGCGACTTAAAAATGTCTTGGTGGCTGAGTTGCACACTTAATGGGATATTATCTTCCTGGAGAGATATCTCCAGGAGAAAATAATCCCTAGGAGCCTTAGATGGCATGTTTATCCTGATAAAGGAGATAAGGAAATAAATGAATGGTTTTTATATTTTAATGGAGTAGGTTTGGCCTTTTTGGATCTCTTAGTGAATAAAAAGAGGTCCAAGGTCGCTAAACTACAACAAGAAATTAATGATATTAAGGAAAAGCTCATTCCTATGAATGAAGAAGGGCTTTACCAAGTGTGTACTAAGGAATTACGCAAAATGATGGCTGAAGAGGAGGAAGAGCAAAGAGTTAAGAAACTGAAAAAATACCTTAGAGATGTGGAGGACTATAAGTCCCATAATGTTTTTAAATGAGTTATATAGGGAAACACATATGCAGCCATCTCAAACTGTAAATATGGACAGTAGTGATGGGACTAGTGGACCGCTATCACATCAGCCCGTGGAGAATTCCAGACCTGGCACTGATGTTATATCCCCAAAACGAAGGGATTTGGGGCCTCCAGGTGGGGGAGGTGGTCGCGGTCCACAAAACCCCAAAAAGAAGGCGGAATACCATCAGAACAGACCAAATAATGGGTGGCGTAACAATTATCAAAACCCCCAGAGAAACCATTACTCCCAGACCAATCAGGTTAGAAACACGGGGGGTCACCCATATTCAGGACCGTACAGAGGGAATAGAGTCCCGCAAACACTGAAGAATTACAAAAAACACCTACGCATATCCCCAGGGGAGACAACCCAATATGGATTATAATGGGAGATATGAGGATCCTTCACAGAGAGGGCCCCAGGATTTGGGCTATAGGAATGGGCCCTTGCCATCCCCAGGGGCCCCTTGGAGATATGAGGTTCTAGTGGGAAATAGGTTTGGCACATTACAGGATTACTATGAGAACACAGAAGATGAAAATGATTATCAATTTGCGTCCTATGGACCATCTCAGGGATAATGACAAGCACATTCGCCCTACAGATGGCCCACCTGGAGCAGCTCCCTTAAGAAACAAGACCAATAATAATAATTTTTTTGGGAAGGGCCAAAACAAAAAAGGAAGGTTAAGAGAGGATGCAGGGGAGGGAAGCGGCGCAACACCAAAGAAAATGAAAATGTAAATTGCGCCGGGATCTTTAACTTAAGTGGTGAGGAGTTAACAGAGTCTGAAAAAATCACTTTGAGTAAAGGTCTTAAATTCGCTCCAAATAAATCTTTAAATAAATTTCACATGTTTTTGGATGTTCAGAAATACATCAGACGACTGAACATCAAAAGCCATTTTTTGTCTATCCCCACTGATACTCATGCATCTAGTTCAGTGACCGTTCGCAAAACTGGAACGGGACTCAGAAACGCCTCCCTGTTTAACCCCCCAACAAACCGGCACCTAGTATTGCAGTTATTAAGGATTTAGTCTTAAAAGACTTACAAAAGGTTTGTTTCAGAAAAGAACCTCAAAGGGCCATACAGGAGGGTATTGAGTCCTTATGTTCTAAGAAGGATCTAATTATCAGGCCGGCTGATAAGGGGGGAGGGATTGCATTGCTGAAAAAAAAAGGATTATCTGGACCAGATGAAATGCCTTTTGTCAGATAGAGAGACATATTGCCTTCTGAAGAAAGACCCCACTAATGTTTATAAAAGATTGCTTAATGGCATAATACAAGAAGGATATAGGAAGGGCATCATAGATCAAAAGGAACAAGAGTTTCTGGTACCCTTGGTTCCCAAAATGCCTATCATTTATTATATACCGAAGGTCCACAAAAATCCCACTTGTCCACCAGGTCGCCCCATAGTTAGCGGGATTGATTCTCTTACGTGCCGCATTGGGAAATTTATAGATTTCTATCTTCAGCCTCTTGTGTCCAAGACACCAGCCTTTCTAAAGGACTCAACTCAAAATTATTAAGAAATTTCTCAGTGTGATGTGGGTGAAGACGTCTTGCTAGTCACGGCAGACGTCTCCTCTTTTCTACACTATTATCCCGCATGAGCTAGGATACCATGCGGCTGCATATTTTTTAGCCAAAGTTCGTTCCTTGAAAAAATCGAATCAGGATTTTATTTTGCGACTTTTGCGATTCGCCAATGAACATATTTATTTTATTATGATGGGCGGTATTACTTACAAAGTACTGGGGTGGCGATGGGAGCGTATTCGCTCCCAGCTAATTTCTTCATGTCACTATGGGAGAATGACAACTTATTGACTGGTAGTGACCCCAGATTACTTTTCTGGAGGCGCTACATAGACAATGCCTTCTTTCTCTGGAAGGGGAATGAGGAATCGTTGCACCAGTTCATGTCCAGTTTGAATAACAATCAGTGGGGCATCAAATTCACATATGAACATAGCGGTACATCAGTTAATTTTTTTGACTTGGTTATTTTCAAGGAACAGAATCAATTACTAACCAAAAGTTATTTGAAACCCAGAGATCGCAATGGATACATTCCCATTGGGAGTTGTCACCATCCCAATTGGTTAATGGCAATCCCAAAGTGATAGTTTCAAAGAATGCAGAGGAATTGCTCATCACTTGAGGATTACCACACGCAGGCTAATGTCCTTAGGGATCGGTTTACAGAAAAGGGATACGATCCGTTCTGGAAAAAGAATTGCTGGATGTTTCTCTTCTGAATAGAACTAGTTTACTTACTCCCAAAGTTAGAAAAGAAGGGGTGTCCAATAAATTTGAGTGGTCTTTCTTTATCACATTCTCTTCCCAATATTGGTGGGTCAACAAAGTTTTTAAAAAACATTGGGACGTCCTTAAAAATGATAGGATTTTGGGACCAAAAATACCAGACAGACCGAATATCATTTATAGGAAAAGTCAAACCTTGAAAGACACTCTGGCCCCAAGTATGGTCAATCCCCCAGGGAAACTAAATATGTTTTCAAATTTGATAGGATATTTTCACCTGCAAAAAGTGCAAAGTTTGCAAAACCTCCAAAACCATCAGGACCTCTTCTTTTTCCTCTCAAGTCACATCAAACAGTATAAAATCAGTGATTTCATCACATGCAGCACAATAGGGGTCCTCTATGGAAAAAAATAGTGAAAAAAGTAGTTTGTGAGTCGTCAGGTTGTGTAGACATTGGCGATGGTCAATTCTCTGCCTGATAGGGTCCCTTTAATGATAATAAATCTGCTGTCTTCATCTTTGAACACCTGTTGTACTTCCAGAGGAAATGATTGGTGGATAAAAACAGCTACCCCTTTTGTTTTGGTGGAAGATGAGGTATAAAATGTTTGATTATAGGCTTTATGAAAAAAAGTTGGGTTATTATCTTTCTGGAAGTGGGTTTCCTGTAATAGGATTATTTTTGCTACCATTCCCCTTATATAATACTAGGAGGAGATTTTAACTCAGTATCACAACCAAATTTAGACCGGAGTAAACAAAACCAATTTTCTAAAACATTCTCAAATTCAACCTCTAGATATATCAACGAAATGCAACTCATTGACTCCTGGAGAGCACTAAATATTGGCGCGCGTGAATACACATTCTTCTCGCACCCTCATAATTCATATTCCCGATTGGATTACATTTTCTGCACCCCCATTACCCTAGCCAATACATATGACGCCTCAATTCACCCATGTACCTGGTCAGATCATAATATTACTACACTCAATTCATTGGTCTCTCGGCAACACCTTACTCATGGAGACTAAATGAATCTTTACTCACTTTACTCACTGACCCTAAACATCAACATGAGATTGCCTCGGCTATTAAAGATTACTTCACAACAAATTCCACACCAGACATATCCCCTACCACTTTGTGGCTTGCCCATAAGGCGGTGCTGAGAGGCCGCATTATTAAACTAGCAGCTCAAAATAACAGAGAGAGATGGAATAAGATTTCCTCCCTAACATGAGAACTTCATGACCTGTATAAAATACACACGCAAACACACGACCCTGTTAATTATAATCAAATTTCCCAAAAACGTTCTGAGTTAGACTCTATACTTACCTCTAAAGCTGAAAAGGCACTTCGCTGGCCAAAAGCAAAATTTTTCCTCTCAAGTAATAGTTACTCAACAATGTTTGCCCGTAAACTAAACCAATCAATAAAACCTACTCATGTTTACAAACTTAAAAATAACACAAATCAACTGGTCACTCACCCACAAGAAATACTCTCCATATTTACCAAATTCTGTGCAGATCTCCTTTCCAAACCAACTTCCTGTATCTATGTGAGTGGTTAAATAACATCCCCATACCCAAATTATCCACTACTCAGATTGACACACTAAATTCCCTGTGTACTGAAGATGAAATTACACAAGTTATTAAATCCCTTAAGAGAGGCTCAGCACCTGGTCCAGATGGATTCTCATCCTTTTATTACAAACAGTTCCCACAACTTCTTACTCCAACATTGTCAAAACTATATAATAGCATTTTGAAAGGAGACCAGTTTCCTGAAGAAATGCTGTTGGCTAATATGTCCTTAATCCCTAAACCAAATAAAGACCATACACTACCCCAAAATTATAGGCCAATTTCAGTAATTAACAATGATCTTAAAATTTTCAGTAGACTTCTGGCAAATAGACTAGCAACAATAATCCCCTCTCTGATATCCCCCTATCAATCAGGTTTTATCCCCGGCAGGCAGATCACAGACAACATTAGTCTAGTAACTAATATAATTCAGGAAGCACATATCAAATCCCATCCGGTTCTACTATTAAGACTAGACATTAACAAAGCTTTCGATAGTGTCACCTGGAGATACCTAGATTTAGTTTTACAAATGTATGGTTTTAGGCTGGGTTCACACTTGTGCGACACGACAGCCATCCTACTTTGGATCTGACTTTGCCCTGCGACATGAAGCCGACATATGTCCGACTTTCAATGAACGGGGATCCGACTTGAATCCCCGCCAATACCAGGCACTGTGTTTGGTATGAATCTTGAGGGGGAACTCCACGCCAAATTCTAAATAAAAAACCGGCATAGGTTCCCCTCCAGGAGCATACCAGGCCCTTTGGTCTGGTATGGATTTTAAGGGGAACCCCTATGCCAAAAAAACGGCGTGGGGGTCCCCCCAAAATCTAAACCAGACCCTTATCCGAGCACGCAACCTGGCAGGTCGCAGGAAAAGAGGGGGGGGACGAGAGCGGCCCCTCTCCCTCCTGAACCGTACCAGGCCGCATGCCCTCAACATGGGGGGTTTGGTGCTTTGGGGCAGGGGGAGACCTGCGGCCCCCCCACCCCAAAGCATCCTGCCCCTATGTTGATGAGGACAGGGCCTCTTCCCGACAACCCTGGCCGTTGGTTGTTGGGGTCTGCGGGCGGGGGGCTTATCGGAATCCGGGAGCCCCCCTTTAATAAGGGGGCCCCCAGATCCTGGCCCCCCACCCTATGTGAATGAGTATGGGGTACGTCGTACCACTACCCATTCACCTGGTGGAAAAAAATGGCAATAAAAAAACACACACAGGTTTTTAAAGTAATTTATTACACAGCTCCGGGGGTCTTCTTCCGACTCCGGGGGTCTCTTCCAACTCCGGGGGTCTCTTCCGACTTCGGGGGTCTCCGGTGTCGTCTCCGCACTCTCCGGTTCTTTTTTATGATTATCTCCGGTTCTTTCTTCCTTCTGCCGGGCCTCCGCTATCTTCTTCCAGCTCTTTTGCTAGCGGGGCCCGGTCTTCTCCATCACCTTCTTCCCTCTTTTTCTCTCACTCTCCGGTTCTTTCTTCCTTCTGCCGGGCCTCAGTTATCTTCTTCCAGCTCTTTTGCTAGTGGGGCCGGTCTTCTCCGTCGCCTTCTTCCCTCTTTTCCTCTTCGATGTTGACACGTTGCTTCCTCCCGCTGTAATGCTGGGTGTGCGGTGCGCTCCGATTTATATAGGCCTCTCATGACGTCACAGTCACATGCTCCGGGTGGCCACATGCTCCCATGACGTCACAGTCACATGCTCCAGGGCTTGTGACTGTGACGTCATGAGAGGCCTATATAAATCGGAGCACACTGCACACCCAGCATTACAGCGGGAGGAAGCGAAGTGTCAACATCGAAGAGGAGAAGAGGAAAGAAGGCAACAGAGAAGACCGTGCCCGCTAGCAAAAGAGCTGGAAGAAGATAGCGGAGGCCCGGCAGAAGGAAGAAAGAACCGGAGAGCGAGAGAAGAAGAGGGAAGAAGGTGACAGAGAAGACCGGGCCCCGCTAGCAAAAGAGCTGGAAGAAGATAGTGGAGGCCCGGCAGAAGGAAGAAACCGGAGAGCGCAGAGACGACACCGGAGACCCCCGAAGTCGGAAGAAGACCCCCAGAGCTGTGTAATAAATGACTTTAAAAACCTGTGTGTGTTTTTTTATCTACATTTTTTTCCACCCAATTGGTTAAGGGCAATCCCAAAGTGACAGTTTCAAAGAATGCAGAGGAATTGCTCATCACTTGAGGATTACCACACGCAGGCTAATGTCCTTAGGGATCGGTTTACAGAAAAGGGATACGATCCGTTCTGGAAAAAGAATTGCTGGATGTTTCTCTTCTGAATAGAACTAGTTTACTTACTCCCAAAGTTAGAAAAGAAGGGGTGTCCAATAAATTTGAGTGGTCTTTCTTTATCACATTCTCTTCCCAATATTGGTGGGTCAACAAAGTTTTTAAAAAACATTGGGACGTCCTTAAAAATGATAGGATTTTGGGACCAAAAATACCAGACAGACCGAATATCATTTATAGGAAAAGTCAAACCTTGAAAGACACTCTGGCCCCAAGTATGGTCAATCCCCCAGGGAAACTAAATATGTTTTCAAATTTGATAGGATATTTTCACCTGCAAAAAGTGCAAAGTTTGCAAAACCTCCAAAACCATCAGGACCTCTTCTTTTTCCTCTCAAGTCACATCAAACAGTATAAAATCAGTGATTTCATCACATGCAGCACAATAGGGGTCCTCTATGGAAAAAAATAGTGAAAAAAGTAGTTTGTGAGTCGTCAGGTTGTGTAGACATTGGCGATGGTCAATTCTCTGCCTGATAGGGTCCCTTTAATGATAATAAATCTGCTGTCTTCATCTTTGAACACCTGTTGTACTTCCAGAGGAAATGATTGGTGGATAAAAACAGCTACCCCTTTTGTTTTGGTGGAAGATGAGGTATAAAATGTTTGATTATAGGCTTTATGAAAAAAAGTTGGGTGATTATCTTTCTGGAAGTGGGTTTCCTGTAATAGGATTATTTTTGCTACCATTCCCCTTATATAATACTAGGAGGAGATTTTAACTCAGTATCACAACCAAATTTAGACCGGAGTAAACAAAACCAATTTTCTAAAACATTCTCAAATTCAACCTCTAGATATATCAACGAAATGCAACTCATTGACTCCTGGAGAGCACTAAATATTGGCGCGCGTGAATACACATTCTTCTCGCACCCTCATAATTCATATTCCCGATTGGATTACATTTTCTGCACCCCCATTACCCTAGCCAATACATATGACGCCTCAATTCACCCATGTACCTGGTCAGATCATAATATTACTACACTCAATTCATTGGTCTCTCGGCAACACCTTACTCATGGAGACTAAATGAATCTTTACTCACTTTACTCACTGACCCTAAACATCAACATGAGATTGCCTCGGCTATTAAAGATTACTTCACAACAAATTCCACACCAGACATATCCCCTACCACTTTGTGGCTTGCCCATAAGGCGGTGCTGAGAGGCCGCATTATTAAACTAGCAGCTCAAAATAACAGAGAGAGATGGAATAAGATTTCCTCCCTAACAAGAGAACTTCATGACCTGTATAAAATACACACGCAAACACACGACCCTGTTAATTATAATCAAATTTCCCAAAAACGTTCTGAGTTAGACTCTATACTTACCTCTAAAGCTGAAAAGGCACTTCGCTGGCCAAAAGCAAAATTTTTCCTCTCAAGTAATAGTTACTCAACAATGTTTGCCCGTAAACTAAACCAATCAATAAAACCTACTCATGTTTACAAACTTAAAAATAACACAAATCAACTGGTCACTCACCCACAAGAAATACTCTCCATATTTACCAAATTCTGTGCAGATCTCCTTTCCAAACCAACTTCCTGTATCTATGTGAGTGGTTAAATAACATCCCCATACCCAAATTATCCACTACTCAGATTGACACACTAAATTCCCTGTGTACTGAAGATGAAATTACACAAGTTATTAAATCCCTTAAGAGAGGCTCAGCACCTGGTCCAGATGGATTCTCATCCTTTTATTACAAACAGTTCCCACAACTTCTTACTCCAACATTGTCAAAACTATATAATAGCATTTTGAAAGGAGACCAGTTTCCTGAAGAAATGCTGTTGGCTAATATGTCCTTAATCCCTAAACCAAATAAAGACCATACACTACCCCAAAATTATAGGCCAATTTCAGTAATTAACAATGATCTTAAAATTTTCAGTAGACTTCTGGCAAATAGACTAGCAACAATAATCCCCTCTCTGATATCCCCCTATCAATCAGGTTTTATCCCTGGCAGGCAGATCACAGACAACATTAGTCTAGTAACTAATATAATTCAGGAAGCACATATCAAATCCCATCCGGTTCTACTATTAAGACTAGACATTAACAAAGCTTTCGATAGTGTCACCTGGAGATACCTAGATTTAGTTTTACAAATGTATGGTTTTAGGCTGGGTTCACACTTGTGCGACACGACAGCCATCCTACTTTGGATCTGACTTTGCCCTGCGACATGAAGCCGACATATGTCCGACTTTCAATGAACGGGGATCCGACTTGAATCCCCGCCAATACCAGGCACTGTGTTTGGTATGAATCTTGAGGGGGAACTCCACGCCAAATTCTAAATAAAAAACCGGCATAGGTTCCCCTCCAGGAGCATACCAGGCCCTTCGGTCTGGTATGGATTTTAAGGGGAACCCCTATGCCAAAAAAACGGCGTGGGGGTCCCCCCAAAATCTAAACCAGACCCTTATCCGAGCACGCAACCTGGCAGGTCGCAGGAAAAGAGGGGGGGGACGAGAGCGGCCCCTCTCCCTCCTGAACCGTACCAGGCCGCATGCCCTCAACATGGGGGGTTTGGTGCTTTGGGGCAGGGGGAGACCTGCGGCCCCCCCACCCCAAAGCATCCTGCCCCTATGTTGATGAGGACAGGGCCTCTTCCCGACAACCCTGGCCGTTGGTTGTTGGGGTCTGCGGGCGGGGGGCTTATCGGAATCCGGGAGCCCCCCTTTAATAAGGGGGCCCCCAGATCCTGGCCCCCCACCCTATGTGAATGAGTATGGGGTACGTCGTACCCCTACCCATTCACCTGGTGGAAAAAAATGGCAATAAAAAAACACACACAGGTTTTTAAAGTAATTTATTACACAGCTCCGGGGGTCTTCTTCTGACTCCGGGGGTCTCTTCCAACTCCGGGGGTCTCTTCCGACTTGGGGGGTCTCCGGTGTCGTCTCCGCACTCTCCGGTTCTTTTTTATGATTATCTCCGGTTCTTTCTTCCTTCTGCCGGGCCTCCGCTATCTTCTTCCAGCTCTTTTGCTAGCGGGGCCCGGTCTTCTCCATCACCTTCTTCCCTCTTTTTCTCTCACTCTCCGGTTCTTTCTTCCTTCTGCCGGGCCTCAGTTATCTTCTTCCAGCTCTTTTGCTAGCGGGGCCGGTCTTCTCCGTCGCCTTCTTCCCTCTTCTCCTCTTCGATGTTGACACGTTGCTTCCTCCCGCTGTAATGCTGGGTGTGCGGTGCGCTCCGATTTATATAGGCCTCTCATGACGTCACAGTCACATGCTCCGGGTGGCCACATGCTCCCATGACGTCACAGTCACATGCTCCAGGGCTTGTGACTGTGACGTCATGAGAGGCCTATATAAATCGGAGCACACTGCACACCCAGCATTACAGCGGGAGGAAGTGAAGTGTCAACATCGAAGAGGAGAAGAGGAAAGAAGGCAACAGAGAAGACCGTGCCCGCTAGCAAAAGAGCTGGAAGAAGACAGCGGAGGCCCGGCAGAAGGAAGAAAGAACCGGAGAGCGAGAGAAGAAGAGGGAAGAAGGTGACAGAGAAGACCGGGCCCCGCTAGCAAAAGAGCTGGAAGAAGATAGTGGAGGCCCGGCAGAAGGAAGAAACCGGAGAGCGCAGAGACGACACCGGAGACCCCCGAAGTCGGAAGAAGACCCCCAGAGCTGTGTAATAAATGACTTTAAAAACCTGTGTGTGTTTTTTTATCTACATTTTTTTCCACCCAATTGGTTAAGGGCAATCCCAAAGTGACAGTTTCAAAGAATGCAGAGGAATTGCTCATCACTTGAGGATTACCACACGCAGGCTAATGTCCTTAGGGATCGGTTTACAGAAAAGGGATACGATCCGTTCTGGAAAAAGAATTGCTGGATGTTTCTCTTCTGAATAGAACTAGTTTACTTACTCCCAAAGTTAGAAAAGAAGGGGTGTCCAATAAATTTGAGTGGTCTTTCTTTATCACATTCTCTTCCCAATATTGGTGGGTCAACAAAGTTTTTAAAAAACATTGGGACGTCCTTAAAAATGATAGGATTTTGGGACCAAAAATACCAGACAGACCGAATATCATTTATAGGAAAAGTCAAACCTTGAAAGACACTCTGGCCCCAAGTATGGTCAATCCCCCAGGGAAACTAAATATGTTTTCAAATTTGATAGGATATTTTCACCTGCAAAAAGTGCAAAGTTTGCAAAACCTCCAAAACCATCAGGACCTCTTCTTTTTCCTCTCAAGTCACATCAAACAGTATAAAATCAGTGATTTCATCACATGCAGCACAATAGGGGTCCTCTATGGAAAAAAATAGTGAAAAAAGTAGTTTGTGAGTCGTCAGGTTGTGTAGACATTGGCGATGGTCAATTCTCTGCCTGATAGGGTCCCTTTAATGATAATAAATCTGCTGTCTTCATCTTTGAACACCTGTTGTACTTCCAGAGGAAATGATTGGTGGATAAAAACAGCTACCCCTTTTGTTTTGGTGGAAGATGAGGTATAAAATGTTTGATTATAGGCTTTATGAAAAAAAGTTGGGTGATTATCTTTCTGGAAGTGGGTTTCCTGTAATAGTATTATTTTTGCTACCATTCCCCTTATATAATACTAGGAGGAGATTTTAACTCAGTATCACAACCAAATTTAGACCGGAGTAAACAAAACCAATTTTCTAAAACATTCTCAAATTCAACCTCTAGATATATCAACGAAATGCAACTCATTGACTCCTGGAGAGCACTAAATATTGGCGCGCGTGAATACACATTCTTCTCGCACCCTCATAATTCATATTCCCGATTGGATTACATTTTCTGCACCCCCATTACCCTAGCCAATACATATGACGCCTCAATTCACCCATGTACCTGGTCAGATCATAATATTACTACACTCAATTCATTGGTCTCTCGGCAACACCTTACTCATGGAGACTAAATGAATCTTTACTCACTTTACTCACTGACCCTAAACATCAACATGAGATTGCCTCGGCTATTAAAGATTACTTCACAACAAATTCCACACCAGACATATCCCCTACCACTTTGTGGCTTGCCCATAAGGCGGTGCTGAGAGGCCGCATTATTAAACTAGCAGCTCAAAATAACAGAGAGAGATGGAATAAGATTTCCTCCCTAACAAGAGAACTTCATGACCTGTATAAAATACACACGCAAACACACGACCCTGTTAATTATAATCAAATTTCCCAAAAACGTTCTGAGTTAGACTCTATACTTACCTCTAAAGCTGAAAAGGCACTTCACTGGCCAAAAGCAAAATTTTTCCTCTCAAGTAATAGTTACTCAACAATGTTTGCCCGTAATCTAAACCAATCAATAAAACCTACTCATGTTTACAAACTTAAAAATAACACAAATCAACTGGTCACTCACCCACAAGAAATACTCTCCATATTTGCCAAATTCTGTGCAGATCTCCTTTCCAAACCAACTTCCTGTATCTATGTGAGTGGTTAAATAACATCCCCATACCCAAATTATCCACTACTCAGATTGACACACTAAATTCCCTGTGTACTGAAGATGAAATTACACAAGTTATTAAATCCCTTAAGAGAGGCTCAGCACCTGGTCCAGATGGATTCTCATCCTTTTATTACAAACAGTTCCCACAACTTCTTACTCCAACATTGTCAAAACTATATAATAGCATTTTGAAAGGAGACCAGTTTCCTGAAGAAATGCTGTTGGCTAATATGTCCTTAATCCCTAAACCAAATAAAGACCATACACTACCCCAAAATTATAGGCCAATTTCAGTAATTAACAATGATCTTAAAATTTTCAGTAGACTTCTGGCAAATAGACTAGCAACAATAATCCCCTCTCTGATATCCCCCTATCAATCAGGTTTTATCCCCGGCAGGCAGATCACAGACAACATTAGTCTAGTAACTAATATAATTCAGGAAGCACATATCAAATCCCATCCGGTTCTACTATTAAGACTAGACATTAACAAAGCTTTCGATAGTGTCACCTGGAGATACCTAGATTTAGTTTTACAAATGTATGGTTTTAGGCTGGGTTCACACTTGTGCGACACGACAGCCATCCTACTTTGGATCTGACTTTGCCCTGCGACATGAAGCCGACATATGTCCGACTTTCAATGAACGGGGATCCGACTTGAATCCCCGCCAATACCAGGCACTGTGTTTGGTATGAATCTTGAGGGGGAACTCCACGCCAAATTCTAAATAAAAAACCGGCATAGGTTCCCCTCCAGGAGCATACCAGGCCCTTCGGTCTGGTATGGATTTTAAGGGGAACCACTATGCCAAAAAAACGGCGTGGGGGTCCCCCCAAAATCTAAACCAGACCCTTATCCGAGCACGCAACCTGGCAGGTCGCAGGAAAAGAGGGGGGGACGAGAGCGGCCCCTCTCCCTCCTGAACCGTACCAGGCCGCATGCCCTCAACATGGGGGGTTTGGTGCTTTGGGGCAGGGGGAGACCTGCGGCCCCCCCACCCCAAAGCATCCTGCCCCTATGTTGATGAGGACAGGGCCTCTTCCCGACAACCCTGGCCGTTGGTTGTTGGGGTCTGCGGGCGGGGGGCTTATCGGAATCCGGGAGCCCCCCTTTAATAAGGGGGCCCCCAGATCCTGGCCCCCCACCCTATGTGAATGAGTATGGGGTACGTCGTACCCCTACCCATTCACCTGGTGGAAAAAAATGGCAATAAAAAAACACACACAGGTTTTTAAAGTAATTTATTACACAGCTCCGGGGGTCTTCTTCCGACTCCGGGGGTCTCTTCCAACTCCGAGGGTCTCTTCCGACTTCGGGGGTCTCCGGTGTCGTCTCCGCACTCTCCGGTTCTTTTTTATGATTATCTCCGATTCTTTCTTCCTTCTGCCGGGCCTCCGCTATCTTCTTCCAGCTCTTTTGCTAGCGGGGCCCGGTCTTCTCCATCACCTTCTTCCCTCTTTTTCTCTCACTCTCCGGTTCTTTCTTCCTTCTGCCGGGCCTCAGTTATCTTCTTCCAGCTCTTTTGCTAGCGGGGCCGGTCTTCTCCGTCGCCTTCTTCCCTCTTCTCCTCTTCGATGTTGACACGTTGCTTCCTCCCGCTGTAATGCAGGGTGTGCGGTGCGCTCCGATTTATATAGGCCTCTCATGACGTCACAGTCACATGCTCCAGGGCTTGTGACTGTGACGTCATGAGAGGCCTATATAAATCGGAGCACACTGCACACCCAGCATTACAGCGGGAGGAAGCGAAGTGTCAACATCGAAGAGGAGAAGAGGAAAGAAGGCAACAGAGAAGACCGTGCCCGCTAGCAAAAGAGCTGGAAGAAGATAGCGGAGGCCCGGCAGAAGGAAGAAAGAACCGGAGAGCGAGAGAAGAAGAGGGAAGAAGGTGACAGAGAAGACCGGGCCCCGCTAGCAAAAGAGCTGGAAGAAGATAGTGGAGGCCCGGCAGAAGGAAGAAACCGGAGAGCGCAGAGACGACACCGGAGACCCCCGAAGTCGGAAGAAGACCCCCAGAGCTGTGTAATAAATGACTTTAAAAACCTGTGTGTGTTTTTTTATCTACATTTTTTTCCACCAGGTGAATGGGTAGGGGTACGATGTACCCCATACTCATTCACATAGGGTGGGGGGCCGGGATCTGGGGGCCCCCTTATTAAAGGGGGGCTCCCGGATTCTGATAAACCCCCGCCCGCAGACCCCAACAACCAACAGCCAGGGTTGTCGGGAAGAGGCCCTGTCCTCATCAACATGGGGGCAGGGTGCTTTGGGGTGGGGGGGCCGCAGGTCGCCCCCTGCCCCAAAGCACCAAACCCCCCATGTTAAGGGCATGCGGCCTGGTATGGTTCAGGAGGGAGGGGGGCCGCTCTCTCGTCCCCCCTCTTTTCCTGTGGCCTGCTAGGTTGCGTGCTCGGATAAGGGTCTGGTTTGGATTCTGGGGGGACCCCCATGCCGTTTTTTTGGCGTAGGGGTTTCCCTTAAAATCCATACGAGACCGAAGGGCCTGGTATGCTCTTGGAGGGGGAACCCATGTCGGTTTTTTATTTAGAATTTGGCGTGGAGTTCCCCCTCAAGATTCATACCAAACACAGTGCCTGGTATTGGCGGGGATCCAAGTCGAATACCCGTTCATTGAAAGTCGGACATATGTCGGCTTCATGTCGCAGGGCAAAGTCGGATCCAAAGTAGGACGGCTGTTGTGTCGCACAAGTGTGAACCCAGCCTAAAGGTGAATTTATTCATGCATTTCATGCCCTATACCATAACCCTGCCACTAGAATAAAATTGGCAGGCTGTAACTCAGAATTTTTCAAAATTGGAAGAGGTGCTAGGCAAGGCTGTCCCCTTTCACCTCTATTGTTTGCCCTAGCAATCGAACCCCTAGATGCTGCCATCCTACAACACCCAGATATACAGGGTTATAGTTCTAATAATAAAACGTACAAACTCAGTATGTATGCGGATGACATGATACTATTTCTTACCCAACTCATTATAGCCTTACCAAACCTACTAGCCACACTCAAAAAAAATTCTGCTCTATCAGGGTTATCAGTAAATGTCTCAAAATCAGTGGGAATGCCAATTAATATTCCTCCTTCACAATTAGATACCATTCGCACATCCTTCAACCTCACGCGGTCTAAAGATAGTTTACCTTATCTTGGTATCCACCTTACCCCAGACCCCAAAGATTTAGCCACTAAAAATTATTTACCCATGTTACAAAAACTGAGATTGGTGTTAAAAACCTGGAAATCCTTCAATATCTAATTTTTAGGTAAAATTACAGCCATCAAAATGTAAATTCTACCAAAATTATTATTTCTATTTAGGGCACTCCCAATTAGAATAAATAAATTGATGCTTACTAAACTTCAATCGGATGTCAATAAATTTATATGGTCGGAATCCCACCCAAGAATTGCCCAATCTGTATTATACATGTCCACAAAAAGAGGCGGATTGGGACTCCCGAACCTTTGGTCATATTATCTAGCTGCAAGATGGGCACAGATTGCTCATGGCATTTACACAACCCGAAAATCCTGTGAGTTATATTTGAAAAATATTCAATACTACCCTATTCTATAACAGGATTACTATGGGGCAACAAAGTTTCCAATCGTACTTTGGAAAAGCTGAACCTCTTAGTGGCCCATTCATACAAATTATGCAAACTGCATAATAAAAAAATTACATTAACCCCTCCCACACCTCCCCTTGCCTCTTTTTTAGGTGACCCTAAGTTCTTAAAAAGCTATCAAAACGCTGATGAATTTGCTTGGTGGATTAACAATAATCTAACTACCCTTAATAGATTTATTGAGGATACTTCATTCACTTTGTTCTCAACACTAAAAAACAAATACAACATTCCCAATACAGAACTCTATAATTCAAATTTCCCATCGTTACACAATACATCTCCCACATTCTACGAGAATATCTGTACTAAATCCCCAAGAAGAACAGGCCTAATAGTGGAGATATATCTAAACTTGATCAAAAACACTAACCAAGATAAATTACCATAGATGCTCAAATGGGAACAGGAATACAATTTCGTACTACCCCTTGAGAAATGGTCTGAATGTATTGACAATCTTCTTAAATGCACTAAAACTATCACAATTAGGGAAACTGCAATTAAACTATTTACCAGGTGGTATTATACCCCAGCCAAACTCCATTCTATATTTCCCACAGTTGCACCTCAATCGGTTCCTTCTCTCACTTTTTTTGGGATTGTGAAAAAGCATCCCAATTATGGAAACGACTCGAGAAGTTTTTTTTTAAAATTTCAAACAAAATTATAACCCAGGGATATGCAATTAGCGGACCTCCAGCTGTTGCCAAACTACAAGTCCCATAAGGCATAGCGAGACTCTGACAGCAGCAAGCATGACACCCAGAGGCAGAGGCATGATGGGACTTGTAGTTTTGCAACAGCTGGAGGTCCGCTAATTGCATATCCCTGTTATAACCCTTACCCTTCCCAACTGTCTCTTGTTCGCCCCGATCTTAGGTTTGAACACATTTCAATTAAGAATAGTCCATACAATTTGTGTATCCATCCATTGGCTAATAGCTTATCATTGGAAGTCCCCATCATTACCAATTTCCCAATTGAAAATTAGAATAAACGACATTTACCTTATGGAAAAAAAAATTCATACCTTGCATAATACCACGCACCTACTGGATAAAAAATGAAACCTATGGTTCACATACTCCGACTACCTTTTAGACCCAAACTTGAATCCCCTTTCACAACCAATTCTTTTATACACGAAAATAACTCCACATTCCAAAATACTACTCAATCATTTATTTTCTATTTGTAATAAATGTTTAAAAAAATAAATAAATAAATAAATAATAATAATAATAATCTTTTCCTACAACGCTTTATTCTGTCATAAATCATTATAATTATTGATTGAAAATACTGCAATTCTCTGATGTCATGACATAATGTTTGTACCATTATTTTGTACACAATAAAAAAGTTTGTAAACAAACAAAAAAAAAACAATAGGGGTCATCTACCTTTTGAGGTGTCCGTGCGGGCTTCAATATATTGGGAGGACCACTAGGGCACTTAATATAAGAATTGGGGAGCACCTATAAAACATCAGGAGAGGTTTTGTAGGACACAGTGTGTGAAAGCATTTTCGTTTACACCAGTGTTGCCAACCGTCCGTATTTTTAAAGACAGTCCGTAAAAACGAGCACTCCCCCCCCGTCCGTAAATGTCCGTAGTTGCGGAATGTGCCAAAAAAAATAGCCAAGATCAGTTCGGCTTGGAACTGTGCATGCGCAGTTCCGGAGCTTGCCGAGCCGAGCCAAGCTGAGCATAGGCTGTATTCGGCCGGCTGGGGGCGGATTTCACAGAGGCTGTGCCGCGCGGCGCCAGCGACTGATGTATTAGGACATCCCGCCAGGCACGCACGCGCAAGAATTTTAAATCTGTAACTAACCAGGAGGTCGGAGGAGCACAGCACTGGAGCAGGAGTCAGGACTAGGAGGCTGAGCAGCACGCGCCGGTGGCGGAATGGAGGAGCCTGCTGCATCCAGGCAATACAAAGTTCTCAGGGGAGTCAGGGACGGACAGAGTGACAGACAGCCCAACCGACAGTGACATCAAGTGATGGTGGCAGAGGGGGATCCGATGGAGGCAGGGGGTGATGGTGGCACTGCAGATGGGGACGATGGAGGCAGGGGGTTAATAGAGGCAGGGGGAGTTTGGAGGTAGGGGGTGATTGAAGGCAGGGCGTAATGGTGGCACCGCAGAGGGGGATGGTGGCACAGCAGAGGGTGGGGGATGGAGACAGGGGTTGTTGATGGCACTGCAGAGGGGGATGGATTCAGGGGATGATGGAGGCAGGGGGTGATTTGAGGCAGGGGGCCTGGGGGAGATTGGAGGCAGGGGGTGATTGGAGGCAGGGGGAGATTGAAGGCAGGGGGTGCTAGTGGCAGGGGTGATTGGAGGCAGGGGGTGATTGGAGGCAGGGGGTGTTGGTGGCACCGCAGAGGGGGATGGTGGCACCGTAGAGGGTGGGGGATGGAGACAGGGGTTGTTGGTGGCACCACAGAGGGGGATGGAGGCAGGGGACAATGGAGTCAGGGGGTGATTAGAGGCAGGGGGCCTGGGGGAGATTGGAGGCAGGGGGCCTGGGGGAGATTGGAGGCAGGGGGAGATTGGAGGCAGGGGGTGTTAGTGGCAGGGGGTGATTGGAGGCAGGGGGTGTTATTGGCACCGCAGAGGGGGATGGTGGCACCACAGAGGGTGGGGGATGGAGACAGGGGATTTTGGTGGCACCGCAGAGGGGGATGGAGGCAGTGGGTTAGGGAGGCAGGGGGCCTGGGGGAGATTGGAGGCAGGGGGAGATTGGAGGCAGGGGGTGATTGGAGGTAGGGGGTGATTGGAGGCAGGGGGAGATTGGAGGCAGGGGGAGATTGTGGCACCGCAGAAGGGGGTGAAGGCAGGGGGTGTTGGTGGCAGAGGGGGATGGAGGCAGGGGGTGATGTGACTAAATAATTTGCCCTTATTATATCGAAAATAACAAAAATATGTTTTTTTTACCTTAATATCTACCTTAAATCACATTGCTATTTGCCTAGCGTACTTGTTTGTAGCCTAACTACAGAAATTTGCACCTAAAAATGTAATTTAGTAACTTTTGTGAAATGGCAGTAAAAACGTGGCTGTGCCAGTAAATTTCGGGTGTTGTGCCAGTAAATTTAAATTTGGTAGGTTGACAACACTGGTTTACACCATCATAGGGATCCCTCTCTTTTAGAGGTCATAGCTATCGAAAGATACATTCCACATCGGAGGGGGAGCAATCTGAAAAGACAAATATCCTGCAGAGAAACGAGGTGGATATATGACATACAGTGTTACAGTCCTTGGGGACTCAACATTGAGTGGGACATTAATTGTTATATCGATAATCGATAAATATACCATCATCCCTCTCAGAGAATTCTCTCCCTGTGTTTTTTGAGAATGAGTTATAGTCCTATCGGTATCATTATTAGTAGTTTTTCTGTGTAGAATTATTTGGATATCAAGTATAATAACATGAGGAAGATAGTAGGTTGCACCTTTATCAGATTTGTTATTAACATTCAATAATTTATACATATGTTTTTTTCTTCATGTGTAGGTTCCATATTGGATCTGTTCTAATGGCTGCATCGTGTGGTGATGAGATTGGGGGTTAAATATATGTTTTTCCCCCCCATCCTTCACAATTCAATGCTGAGTTGTCCTTTCGCCTGGCAAACCACATCAGATCCCTTCCTTTCCTGGTGTGTTTTTCCGGTGAAACATATATCTCATCATTGAGAATATAAAATTTCCCACCTATTTAAATTATTTTTAATTAATTAATAATCATCTATTATTCATTTTTTTATCAGTATCAATATCCTGATTTATTGCATGGATTCTTATGCCGCGTACACACGATCGTTTTTAATGTCATTTAAAAAAACAAAGTTTTTCTCAACGTGATTTTTCATGTTTCCTCTCGAGCCTGCCTTGCCTACACACGTTCATTTTAAAAAACGCTCAAGCAAAGCGCGGTGACGTCCAACACGTACGACGGCACTATAAAGGGGAAGTTCCGTTCGGATGGCGCCACCCTTCATGTTAGTAAAGTTTGTTGAGCGACAATTCGCGCTTTTCAGCCTCGTGCTTTTCAGTCCATTACAGCGTGATGAATGTGCTATCTCCATTACAAACGCTAGTTTTACCAGAACGAGCGCTCCCGTCTCATACTTGATTCTGAGCATGCGCGTTTTTTTTCACCTCGTCAAAGCATACACACTATCGTTTTTCATGTCGTTGAAAAAAACGTCATGAAAAACGGCGTGAAAAAATAGAGCATGTTCGAAATTTTTAATGCCCGTTTTTCACGCCGTTAAAAATGATCTGGAGCATACACACGATCGGTTTTAATGGGCATTTTTAAAAATTGCATTTTTAACGGCATGAAAAACGATCGTATGTATGCGGCATTACAGTATTATACATTTGCTGATTTTCATACAGACCATGCTTATGACAATTATTAAGTAGCATATATATATATATATATATATATATATATATATATATATATATATATATATATATATTTGTCTGAGTTATAGTTCAGCTCAGAATAATTGGGGTCTCAAATTTTGGGGTTTCTGTTTCAGTTCAGCTGATTTGCACATTTTCCACCTTCCTCTAGGAATTGCAGCTGGCTGGATGTGTTGGGTGCCTCTTGCCCAGAAGCCGCTCAGTGGGATTGGTCATCCGCTGTGCATTCTGGGAGCGGGTAATTAAGGGGCAGACACCATTTTTTCGGGGTCTTCTGATCCTGACCTGACGGCCCTCCTGGCTTCAGGGATGTGTTAGCAGTTTTCTGCCTCGGGGCCTGCGGACTGAAGCTTTGTTACTGAGAGTAGGCCCAGGAGTTGCTGGGGCCTACTGATCCAGAGATGGTCCTGTGTCGCCTTGCCTGCGGGAAGGGACTGAACAATTGAGGACTCAATTGGAGGACGCATCCGGATCAAATCTACCTTACAGTGCTGCCGGCTGGCTGAAAGATCCTGGCACTGTGTGTTGTGTTTTCTGAACTTTACCAAGTGTGTGGTTACACAAGTCTGTGGCAGAGACTTTTTTGAACAAGCTTGCACCGGCTGCTAGGTCAGTGAGAGAGGCCTATCCGGTGGATGCTAGATCCAGTGTGTAAGCTGTTGGTCCTCTGGATTAGAGAAAGTGCCCGTGATCCGCAAAATTAAGGTACCTGAATCTCCCCTAACCCTCCATCCCTCTGTTTGGAAATTCTTTAATAAAACTCTTGAGAAAAGAGACTAGATGTTTGGTGCAGACATTTGTGAACAACTCTTAAAGGAAAACCCCTAGGACGGACGTGGTGAACAGTAAGGTAATGGCAGGCCCAAATCTTAAACCAGTGGCCCATGTGGTGGTATTGCTACATGTGGGGGCTCGGGTCTGGGATTTGCCTTTACCGACCGCAACTCAAGTAAGCTGTTCACCGGGGCTTATGCTACAGAGGGTTTTGGACTGTGTCGTTTCTGAAAAAAGGGGGTAATTCGCGGATCACTTAGTCGCGTGGGCTGTGGGTGGAGCCAAGAAAGAGAAAAACATGCAAACTACGTGACTGAAGAGATAAGTGGGAGGAGTTCCCGCCTGCTTGCTGCCTGAGACGCCATGTGTGTGTCCAGCACTCAGAAAGAGTCGGAACATCGCCATGTCTGAAGCTATGTCGATGCAGTCTGCTATGGGGCCCAGGATGTTTTCTGTGAGCACCGCTGCAAGTGCTATGCTGCCGAGAGCTACACTGATGGATACCGATATTCGTCTGAGACCGCATGGGAGGTTCGTGCTGTACACAATTGGAGATGTGGAAGCCTTGGGTATGCTGTGCAACAGGTGTGAAGGACTGGCTATTCACCCCCGTCCATTTGTTCAATGTCTACGGTGCGGGGAGTACCTGTTTGCTGTGGAGCAACCCACCATGCTGCCCTGTGCTTACAGAGTGGACTGGGCCACGGGAAATGTAACCGAGGAAGCTGCTGTTTTCAATTCCGCAGCTAGACCTGCGCTTGCCACATCTGCTACAACAGTTATTCCAGAGGGAGATGGCACTGTTACTGCCATTGAGGAGTCATCAGCGGACACCGCTGCTGCTGTTACCTCCACTACAGTTACCTCCGCTGCATTTGGTCCCGCTGCACCTGTCCAGAGGAAGGTGGCATACGTAAAAGCCTCCCGCAGCCGTGGTCGAGGCTCACCCCAAAGACTACCCGGACCGGATCCAAAGGAAAGTCTGATTCCTGAGAAGTCCACGACAGGAATGGGTGAGAGATCTGGGGAAAATGTACATATGGGAACTGTTCGCAATTATATGCCCGCGGAGGAGTTACGGGACTCTGAACTAGATTCTTTATCAGACATCTCTGGAGACGATGACTTGTTCGAAACCATGTCTCAAGAGATGCTATTGGCCAATGGAGATGCTGTTGCTTCGGCCTTCACCTTTTCTGAGTGGGCAGATATGGACTCGGGGAAGACAAAAGTGTGGAACCCCCAGTTGCTACTAGTGAAATCCTGCCCAAAGTTACCAGTTCGTTTGGGTCAGGAAAACTGTCTGTAAATGCTATTGTGCAGAAGTCCCCAGCTTCTTGTATACCTCCCGGACTTGGAAGCACCAGATCTTTGCCTAGGCTTGCCCGGTCACAAAGGTTACTCAACAAGCAGGTAGCCACTGAATACGGATTGGAGTTTCCCTACGTTCCCAGGGAGATCAAGGCCAACAGAGAGAAATGGTACAGTGAGGCTGTTTGGGACTATTTGGCCGTGCCTAAACCATTCCGGAAAACAGGTCATTCTTCTACCATGGATGATCGCTTTAATGGGTGCTTGTTGCACTGGAGCTATGGTAAACACATCCATACTGACAAAGTGGTCATCTGCCGGCCTGGAAAGGACAACTACGTGTATTTCATCACCACTTTGGAAAAGCAGGGGAAATCACTGACTCTGCCTGACCCCCCATTTTACTGGTGATCATCTATAGTGACAGTTCTGGTTGTCACTTTGCTAAAGAAGAAGATACTTCTTGTTTTTCTATTAAAGGACTGTGGGGCATATAGCTAGATAGTGTCAGGTTACTGGAAACTTCGGAGTCAAGGTTCCACTACCTGGACCAGTACTTGTGTTAAAGGACTCTGTCATGTTGCTCTTCTGCCACTAGGTGGTGGGAGTTTGTTCACACAACTGGATGTTGTCTAGCTACCCACACACACAAAAATATATATGGGGAAAGAAATGCTAATTTCTTCGGAAGTGAGGCTTTGCTTCCTATTGTACAGCGTTTTATATGATTGCCTGTGTCCATTTTAAATTTTTTTTGTTTTTTAGGTACATGGATCTTCTGTCAAACTACTGGAGAATGGGTGGTTTAGATAGAGAGAGAGAGATATTGTAAAATATGTTAATGTGACTTTACTGTATGTGCATGTTAATTTTGTATTTCTTTGCTACCTCACCCTTTCCCTTCCCCATCCAAGTATTTGGGATTCAGGTATCGACTCTCAGGAGTGAGAGTCAAAAAGTTTTCTCGACGATGAGGACATTGTTTGTTGTGGTGGGGGAAGTGTGTAGCGCCCTGCTCCTATTGGGTAGGCGCTAGTGTAAATTTAGTTGTCTGAGTTATAGTTCAGCTCAGAATAATTGTACCAAATTTTGGGGCCTCTGTTTTAGTTCAGCTGATTTGCACATTTTCCACCTTCCTCTAGGTGTCGTTGTCACCACAGGTCAAGGTTGGAATTGCAGCTGGCTGGATGTGTTGGGTGCCTCTTACCCAGAAGCCGCTCAGTGGGATTGGTCACCCAGCTGTGCATTCTGGGAGAGGGTACTTAAGGAGCAGACACCAGTTTTTTGCGGTCTTCCGATCCTGACCTGATGGCCCTCCTGGCCTCAGGGATGTGTTAGCAGGTTTCTGCCTCGGGGCCTGCGGACCGAGGCTCCGTTACTGAGAGTAAGCCCAGGAGTTGCTGGAGCCTACTGATCCAAAGATGGTCCTGTGTCGCCTTGCCTGCGGGAAGGGACCGAACAATTGAGGACTCAATTGGAGGACACATCCGGATCAAATCTACCTCACAGTGCTGCCGGCTAGCTGAAAGATCCTGGCACTGTGTGTTGTGTTTCGGAACTTTACCAAGTGTGTGGTTACACAAGTCTGTGGCAGAGACTTTTTTGAACGAGCTCGGACCGGCTGCTAGGTCAGTGAGAGAGGCCTATCCAGTGGATGCTAGATCCAGTGTGGAAGCTGTTGGTCCTCTGTATTAGAGAAAGTACACGTGATCCGCAAAATTAAGGTACCTGAATCTCCCCTAACCCTCCATCCCTCTGTTTGGAAATTCTTTAATAAAACCCTTGAGAAAAAAGACTAGATGTTTGGTGCAGACATTTGTGAACAACTCTTTAAGGAAAACCCCTAGGATGGACGTGGTGAACAGTAAGGTAACGGCAGGCCCAAATCCTAAACCAGCGGCCCCTGCGGGGGTATTGCTACAATAGTATAATATGTTATGGAAATGTATTATAGATCTCTTTGCCATGATGTTATGTATGGTACATAGCGTCCTATAACTTTTAAAATATAAGGTTTTAAGTTTAATAACCAGCGGTAGCAGTGACACTGAGAGATGCAGATCGACATCTGACTTCCGGTGTCCTGCCCGCAGTAAAGGTATTTAAACGTGGTGATAGACGTTCAGACTTCTGCCTTCGTTCCCAGTAGAATCCTATGTTATATATTTTTTCAATTAGCAGGGGGCAGCGCAGATTTTTTACCTTTATACAAAGGATATGCCTTGCCTGCCACAATAGTGCTCTCCCCAATACTAATACGGAGATAGAATATACTCTGAGTGGGTATTTACACTAACTCTATGGGTGAAATTGCATGGTTTCGTTAACCTGTAACTCCTAGTGAGAGCAGTGTGTGTGTGTGCCCTATGAAAGCCTGCATGCCTATGTGAAAAATGTCAAATTACCCCGTACAGCAAGTGGTTAATCTGCTGGAAGCCAAACAATGGAACAATGCAAAAACAAATGCTGCAAACTGTGCAATAATGTTTTATACCTCAAACAATGTAAAAAAAAAAATGCAACCAAGGAACTTATTTTGGCAAAACAGGACAGGAATAACAAAAAAAATAATGAATTTACACAGACACACCATAAAATAACATAAGAAAGATGATCACTGCACACCTGTGGGATATCATTTCTTACAACCAGATCACTGTATGGAAGACATACATGTTTTGGTTCTTAAGGGGAACTTTAAAAAAAACTCAGGAAAGGAAAACTTCTCAACCAAGCATGATAATTCTATTTGACACACGATATAATGGGCTAAATGTGGACTTCGGTTTTCTTAATTACTATCCAACAGTTTTATGACCATTCTCACCTCTGTGACGACTCTTATCCCTCACCATTCCATGATCGACTCCCTTCTTTCATTTAACAACTATCCCAGTTTAATTACCACTGCTGTTTATGTGTGTGTCTGCTTTTTTTTTTCTCCTCAGAGTTTGTCCTACTTAACATTTTGCTAAAAGTTTGTGCATCAGTACTCCCAAGAAAAAGTGAACAACCCAAATGTTTGTCCTTTTTGTTAGCACACATTTTAAAACGTACTGCCAACAGTCACTCAATACTTGAAAATAAAGTTGTTACATAGTTAGTCAGGTTGAAAAGGTTGAGAAGCTGTCACAATTGTGTGTACATAATTGTGTGCTTTAAAAAGATTTCTATTAAAATAAGTTCACTTACTTACTATAGTAACAAATCTACACTGCTCAACTTGGCTTTTTAAGAAGCTGGGAAGACCAATGTCCAGGCTTTAGTGTATCCACATCTACATTAGAGTTGAGTGGACACAGAATAAAATAAATTACCGTATTTTGGCCATCAGTTCTCAATCATACCACATTACAACTGAACATGCAATCTTTATATATACACCTATTCCCCCAAATAAGTGAACAAACTGGTGAGTCTTAACCACTTGCCGACCAGCTCATGCAGATATACTGCGGCAGGTCGGCTCTCCTGCACGAACTGACGTACCTGTACGTTGGTCCGTGCAAGAAGGCTAGTGGTTGCACGTGCAGGAGCCTGCCTGCAGGCCCCACAGACTCGATGTCCACCCGCGACCCGCGGTTGCTGTGTACAGAGGCAGAACGGGGAACTTCCTATGTAAACAAGGTGATTCCTCATTCTGCCTAATGACATGACAGAGATCTACTGTTCCCAGTAATCGGGAATAGCGATCTCTGTAATGTCCCATTGAGCCTATCCACCCTACAGTTAGAACACACCCAGGGAACACACTTAACCCCTTGATCGCCCCCTAGTGTCAACCCCTTCCCTGCCAGTGAGATTTTTACATTGTGCTCCAGACGACGTCATTATATGACGAAACGCACATTGGGAGGAGTTGACGTCAGCATTGAAGTCATCGCGTTGAAGTCAGAGCGGACAGGCGTTCGCTAGCCGGCTGGCTAATTATATCATATCTGCTGTTTTTATCTACGATTTTCTGTTTTAACTTTATTAAACCATTCACGTTATTTGGATTTACGCTATGGTGAGCCTTCTTTATTCCCGGTAACCACGTAATTTCCCTGCACGATATCTGGCTTTATTCAAGCACCCAGTCCTCCATCACGGTTCCTGTGAAGCTGCCATCAAGGAGATTCCTGTAAAGGCCCTGGCTGTGGTTTGCAGCCACAAGCTTATCTTGCTTGCCGTTTGGTAAGCGTGCAATCTCTATGGTGTGAGCACTTTTTTGGTGGTAGAATTTGTTGCTGAAGTCACCCATTTATGCAAGATCTTCACTGTTTGAGGTTTAATTTTTTCTTTATTTCAACAAAACAGAAAAGACAACAAAAAAGGAATCTTCGCTGTTTGACCTTCACTCAGTTTGTTATTTGATCTCCGTTCACTATTGGACATTTATCATTTTATTGGATTATTTTGTTTATTATGGTTTAATTTACCTTTTTATTCAATTGGTATATTACACCTTCACTTGGTGCTGATTCATTGTGCACCAATCACGATCATTTGTTGGGGGGTTATTTTTTCTTTGTTTATAGGTTGGGTCAGCGCAGCTACATTCTTTTTAATTTTTACATTGATCAGTGCATTTTTTATAGCACTGATCAATGTAATAATGTCACTGGTCCCCAAAAAGTGTCATTTTGGGTCAGATTTGTCGCAGTCCCACTAAAAATCGCAGATTGCCACCATTACCAGCAAATACAATAAAAAAAAAATCCCTAAATCTATCCCGTAGTTTGTAGAAGCGATAACTTTTGCGCAAACCAATCAATATACGCCTATTGTTATTTTTTTTAACAAAAATATGTAGAAAATGGGAGGGGCATGCTGGGAGCTCACTGTGACAGACATGTCCTGCTGAGGCTCCCCTTTTCTCGGGACTTCACGGCCAGCATACACACCCGAATAGAAGGGTAATTATTTCAAAAGCTTACCCTGGTCTTCCTCAGTGCCCTGGGAACGTTTTAAGATGGTTAAAGGAGCTGTCTGGGGAAAAAATAAGGTGAAACCCCTCAGAGATAATTCATCTAGAGGCCTCAGTAAAATGGAACAGGCTAAATCACCTCACACAATCTCACCTCATGCTGCCAGGCAGCAGCAGCAGTTACCTCATGAACTATATGATACAGACTGTGAGGACAGCGCCATCTGCCAGCCACAACAGACAGGCTCTTTACACCCAAATGTTTTAATTCAAATAGAAAAAATGCTACAGAAGGCATTAAAGCAGACCTCCGACCATATTACTGAGAAATTAACAAAAGAAATCCGTGACTTAGGTCAGCGCACGGCTGAATTAGAAAACAGAGTGGATGACATAGAAACTAATGTAATGACTCATGAAACTGAATTGGACACACTTAAAGATGAAAATTTCTAGCTGCAAACTCGTTTAGAAGATTTTGAAAATCGCGCACGTCGTTCAAACCTCCGCATTAGAGGTATACCGGAGTCTATTATTGATCTACAATCGACAATTACTGCCCTATTTCAAGAGTTATCACCGTCAATTCCAATTGAGAGACTGGAAATAGACAGAATACATCGAGCATTAGCACCACGCAAATCTGAAGGTCCCCCCCGCGACATAATTGCGAAATTCCATTTCTTTCGCACCAAAGAGCAGCTCATGGTCGCTGCAAGGAACAAAGAATCCCTCATCTTCCAAGGCCACCCATATCAGATCTTTTCTGACCTTTCCCCAATAACAGTCGCTAAACGGCGCTCGATGAAACCCTTATTACAAAACCTACAACAACATCAGATCCCATACCAATGGGGGTTCCCTTTTTCACTTCGCTTCACATATCAAGGCACCAAGTACTCATGCAAAACCCCTGATGAACTACAGAACACCCTACAAAAACTTCATCTCTGCGAAAGTCCTTCAGCTGGCCCTCGCCGACGAACAGCATCCAGTTCTCCACAAAATGTATCCAAAATCAAAAATGACAGAACCAGACAAAGCCCATCGAAGAGGGGTCGATTCAACTCTCCAAACCAAGTTACTCCAGACTCAATGGACTGAATGCATTTTGCATATCAAATTGAAATTCACTCAATATTTTTGATCTTTCATCCACTTTTTGGATGCTAAACACTTAATGTCATTTAACCATCCTGAATTTACTTCCCTTAAGCAGGTTATGGTCTAATTTTATATATTTTTTATTTTAATTTTTTATTATTATTATTTTTTATTATTATTATTATTATTATTATTATTATTATTATTTTTTAATACTTTATTTTTATTTATTTATTTATTTATCTTTTATTTTCCAATTTTTATCCCCTTTTTGGTTTAGGATAATTGACGTTTTAAATTATCCCCCAAAAAATTATATTCTCATAACACCCTTCCCTCCTCATCCTATCCTTCCTCACCTCACCCCCCTCTATCCCCTCTATCCCTTCTACTTCCCACATTTTACCCCCTCCTACCCGCCCCTTTCCCCTAATCCTTTCCTACCCACAACAAGGATTCTATATTATTTTTGTACAAAATTGTTTACTGAATAGAAGTAAATATTACTAATATATTAGTAATAATTGATATTTTATTTATTTTTCATCCTAATTAATAAGGACATTACTGCCTCTCCTACAACTGGCAACCCAGAGGTAACCTGTATAATTCAACAAAATTTATAATCTAACACTCTCCCCGTGAAACCATAAAACACAATTGTTAGATTAAAATTTTACATGTACTAATGTTGAACATATAATATTTTCTTATATTTGATTCATTTTTGCTTACTTCCGCCCAGTTTGGGTGTCATAATATATTTTTCTTCTCTAGATATATTTTTGGTCGTGAGGGACCCGAGAAACTGTCACTGCTCCCTCCATTTTTCTGTCTTTGGACTCTCCCCACACCTTTTTGTGTGAGGAGCCTCCCTGGTCAGACTCTGTGCCTCCGAGCTTGCACTTTTGCATGCTCGGAACGCCAACATTTTACCTTCTTGCATTCTAAACGTTTTTTGTTAATTATTTGTTTAATAATGACTCTCATTTTCTCTTTCTTTCTCAACATTCTGTCTCCACTCTCCCTTTTCTCTTTGCTCCTCCCCGGGGTAAGTATGGATTTTCAATTGTTTTTAGATATGTCTTATAATATTTTCTATAAAATTTCATGATGGCTCCTTTAAATATTCTTACCTTAAATGTCCAAGGTCTAAATGTTCCACAAAAACGAACCAAAGTTTTTAGATCATTATCTTCTTCAAAGGCGCATATAATTTGCCTCCAAGAAACCCATTTCACTGAAACCTCGACACCTAAATATTTTGGTACAGCTTATCCCCAAGTTTTTACTGCTTCAGCTAAAACTAAACGAAGGGGAGTGCTAATTGCATTTCATAGAGCTGCACCCTTCTCTCTTCTGACAGAAACCAAAGACCCAGAAGGTCGCTATCTCATTATTACAGGGCATCTATGTGATACGCTAATCACAGTAGTATCCTATTATGCTCCTAATAAAAATCCGACAGCATTCCTCTCCCATTTGTTCCAGGTAATAGAGACTCATAAAATGGGCACACTTTTGATCTGTGGAGATTTGAACCAAGTTCTATACCCCTATTTAGATAAGTCCCCAATTCCTATCACTTCCAATTCTCAATCTCGTAGGTTCCAAAGACTTCTACAACAACATTCCTTGCTAGATTCCTGGCGAGAAATCAATCCCACGAAACGTCAATATTCCTTCTATTCCCATCCACATAAGTCTTTTTCCCGTATCGACCATATACTAATCTCTATTAGTAAGTCCCCGGAAATGCTCACATCATCTGTAATACCCTTTACATGGACTGATCATTGTGCAATACTTTCTACTTTCACTTCCCTCATACCCAAACATCAGGACCCCACATGGTACATAAATGATTCAACCCTATCCCATCCATCACACTTTACTGACTTAAAAATAGCCATAAAAGACTATCTGAAAAATAATAAAACCCCTGATATTTCTCCATTAACATTATGGGAGGCACACAAACCCGTCCTTCGAGGAATCTGCTTACGCCAAGCATCATATCTTAAAAAAGAAAAAAAGAAGCTACAACTAATATTAGAAACAAAATTTAACACTTGCCACGCAAATTTTCAAGCGAATCCTACCCCTGTGACAAAAAATCAACTAGATGAAGCTAGCCTAAATCTTGATCTTTTCCTATCTGAATCCGCAGATAAAACCATACGCAAATCCAAGCATAAATTTTATATTAAAGCTAACAAGCCTGGCACTCTTCTCGCTCGAGCACTTAAAAAATTAAACAACCCATACAAACCGATTCGATTAAAATTACCTCATAATACTTACACCAGTAATCCAGAAAAAATCCTACAAACCTTCCACAAACACCTTACATCTTTATACAACAATCAGGGATTTTTTGACCGATCCGCTGCAGAATTATTTTTTTCACAAACCAAACTTCCAAAGATTCCTTTAACTCAACATGAACATCTTGAAAGTCCCATTACAACTGCAGAGGTTGAATTAGCCATTAAATCCCTTAAACCAAATAAACGCACAGGTCCTGACGGCTTCTCTGCCCTATATTATAAAAAATTTACTCATCTTCTTGCGCCATTGCTGACAGATGCTTTCAATTCACTTCTGAACAACCAATCCTTTCGTCCTGAAACCTTAACAGCAATAATCACAATGATCCCCAAACCTCATTCAGATGATTCATCTTGTGCTAATTACAGGCCCATATCCCTGCTTAATCTTGATATCAAACTACTAGCGAAAATTCTAGCAACTCGTTTGAACAATATTATTGGTTCATTAATAAATAAAGACCAAGTTGGTTTTATTCCTTTTCGCCAAGCAGCTGATAACGTACGCAGGGCAACTTTATTAATCCAAGCAGCTAAAACACGGCGAATACCTATGTGTCTTCTGTCGTTAGATATTAAAAAAGCATTCGACACAGTATCATGGCCCTATCTACATTTTGCTTTACAAAAATGGGGGTTCGGTCCTCACTTTCTTAACTGGGTTTCATCACTATATAATAATCCCAAAGCCTATATTAAATATGCTGGATATAAATCTGGTTGCTTTAACATAAATAGAGGTACACGTCAGGGTTGTCCACTCTCCCCACTTTTATTTGCCCTACTTATTGAACCCCTAGCTCAGGCTATACGATCTGACCCTTCAATCAAAGGGATAGACTTAGCTGGTCATCAGCACAAATTATGTTTGTTTGCTGACGATATACTAATATTTATGTCTTCCCCTCATATTTCTGCTCCCAACCTTATAAGTAAGCTAGATCATTTTGCACAGATATCTGGACTAATTATCAACTCTCAAAAATCTACAGCCTTAAATATCTCCTTACCTCCCCATACTTTACAACAAGCACAAACTTCCCTCCCATTCTCCTGGTCTACATCGCACCTGACCTACCTAGGTATTACTCTTACTCCCAATTTAACTGAATTCTTCTCAGCTAACTTTCCGCCATTACTAAAGCAAATTACCAATCTCCTTAAACAATGGTCTTCTTTACCAATCTCATGGATTGGTAAAATAAACGTAATAAAGATGACTATTTTACCCAAGATACTATATCTATTTCGGGTTTTGCCCATTCCAGTTCCAGCATACTTTCTTAGAAATCTTCAACGCAAAACACTAGCGTTCATCTGGGGCTCTTTAAAACATCGTTTATCTAAACACACACTCTACCTTCCCAAACTTAAAGGTGGACTAGGATTCCCCAATTTCGCCTCTTACTACCATGCAGCTCAAATAGCATGCATCCCCAAATATCACGCAAAATACGAAACCCCACTCTGGGTTGCAATTGAAGCAATTGACTGTGATCCATTTTCTATAACAAATTTAATTTGGTCCAAACCCTCAGATCATAAAAATATAAAAAATAAGATTACCAAACACACAGTTACTATCTGGGATAAATTTAAACTTATCAAAGGACTACAATCTCCTCATGTTCCCCTTCTATCATTTATTAGAAACCCACTATTCTACCCAGCCTGCACATTCCCTAATTCATTTAAAAAATGGATCTCCTCTGACATAACGCAACTCTGTGATTTATCGACATCTACCTCACTTATAACATTTCCTGAACTATGTGATAGGCATCAACTCCCCCAATCAGAACTTTTCCGATATCTGCAGATCAAAAAAAATTTCATGCCATATATACAAAATATGAGTAAGCTCAACGAACTCACACAATTTGAACGTATATGTAAACGCGAACCTCACTCTAAGGGTCTCATATCAATAATATATAAACACCTTATTACTTTGCCTACTGCAGACCCACCATCATACGTGGCAAAATGGGAGAGAGACCTTGGACTTCAGTTGGAACCATCCGATTGGGATAAAATTTGGACCACAACAAAATCATCTTCACAAAATATAATAGCTCTAGAGACAAATTATAAAGTACTTTTGCGCTGGTATTTGGTTCCTGTCAGAATCGCGAAATATATTCCACAATACTCCCCACTCTGCTTCCGTGGCTGTGGTGAACTAGGATCACACATACACATATTTTGGATTGTCCCGTTACAAAATGTTTTTGGAAAGAGGTTTTTCTTATCCTCTCTACCTTATTCAAAAAAACAATCAAACCTGACCCTTCAATTGCACTACTAAATCTAAAACCGACTTCTATTTCCCACACTCAATTCAAACTCCTTCTACAAATCACTACTGCAGCAAAGCAGACAATTGCCAAAGCGTGGAAAACCCCAACATTAATGATCTCAGAAACCAAAACCAGAATAAACCAAGCCATGACCCACTCAAAAACGGAAGCCATTACCAATGATAATATTGGAAAATGTGAAAAAATCTGGAATCCTTGGGTGACTAATTTTTTCCCTCCCAACTTTGACATCACATTATTAAGACCTTGGTAATATAACTACTAATAGCTATTTAATATACTAATATTATCAGACCAACATTATAAGATACCCCGGGGACCTTTTCTATCTTTTCTACCTACTATCTTTATTTTTTTTCTCTTCTTCTTACCCGTCCCTCTCTTCTATCTTCGCTCTTTAGCTCTTTTTTTGTTGTTTTTTCTTTCTTAGCATATATTGTTATTATATGCAAAAATGGTAGCAACATTTTTTTTTTTTTTTTTATGTTTTTTATTTATCAGTATATTTCAGCTTTAGAGCTCCTTTGAAACAATACAAACCTTATATATTACAATAACATTATATGAGGTCGAGAAATTATGACCCTTCATTTTTTCTTTATAAATCCTTATATTACCTTACATGTTATATATTATTACTAAATCTGGTTTGTAATTACTAAATTCAACACTAAGCATATATTTTAGCAAGTCTCCAGATAATGGTCAACATATGTTAAACTTAAATTACTGTTTTTTTTCTCCTCTTCTGTTGTTGTTGCCTTCAAAAATCACTGGAGCTTGATATAAATATCTAATTTGTGTTCTCCTTAACTGCTACTATTTATAGTGACTATGTTTATTGGCAATATATGCTTGTAATTTTGAAAATGTAATAAACAAATTTGACAAGAAAAAAAAAATATGTAGAAAATTATATATCGGCATAAACTGATGAATAAATTAGTTGTTTTTTTTTGGATATGTATTTTAGCAGAGGGTAAAAAAAAAAATGTATTTAAATTGTTTTTTTTTTTTTGTTTATAGCTCAAAAAAACTTAAAAACAGCAGAGGTGATCAAATACCACCAAAGGAAAGCTCTATTTGTGGGTAAAAAAGGACTTCAATTTTGTTTTAGTACAGCGTAGCATGACCGGGCAATTGTCAGTTAAAGCAATACAGTGCCGTATCGCAAAAAATGGCCTGGTCATTAAGTAGGCAAATCCTTCTGGGCCTGAAGTGGTCAATTGAAAACAATTAAGGGAAAGAAAAAATTTACTTACTATACCCTTAATTTAATACAATTTGCTAGAAGTGCAAAAACGAAAAAAACACACACACGAACACACATATGTTCACTAAAATATGTCAATCTCAGTTAACATTTTTGGTACTAACATGTACACACACTTACTATTTAACTAAAAGTCTAATTCCTTTATTCAGAGGAATCATATGTATTTCAGTTATCTGCTAAAGGCATCAAAACCTTAACACATTTACTCCTCTGGTTAATACATTATTCTATAATTCATTTTGCCATTGTCAATAAGATATAGCATTAATTAGAATGGACCTTGCATGACAAAGGCCACTTATCTTGCAGCCCCCCCCCCCCACCCATGACTAAAATACACAGTTAAAGCTGAGGTGGTTCAATTGTTTGAGACAGAGTTCTCTTTTTGCCTGGAACTCTGCTTTAAAGAGGAACTTTATCTCTGTCCAAAAAAACAGCAGGGAGAGGGCAAAGGACAAGTCACAGGTATTGAGAGTGATGGTGGTGCGTCCATAGTGGGCGCAGGAGTGCCGCCCCCTCTCTCCTGCACCCATCAATCTCCAATAGATAGATTCATGCATTGCATGAATCTATCTATTGTCGCCGCTGCCGCCCACTATTCAGGTGTCTGGCCCCCTGTTGAGCGCCGGCCAACTGAATTACAGCGGTGGGTGTGTTTTGGAAGTGCCTGATTAGAGCCATAGTGTCAGGAAAGGTTCCACTCGCTGGTAATGCCATCTGATATTTGGCGTGCAGTACTGATGTCCACCAGCAGGTGTCTCCTGGCAGTTTGGAACTGTCAGGAGAGCCTTTCCCTGCTGGTGTTATGTGATCCTTGGGCCGCAGTACTGGCATCCACCAGCGGGTGCATCCTGGCAGGATGGAGCAGGTATCTCCTCCTGCAATTAGGAATCACCTGAGCCTGTTAGCAGGTATAAATACCCGGCAGGTGCATACACACACCGCCCTGGTCTTGTCCTCGTGCCCTGACCTGTTGCCCATTTCCTGATACCTGTTTCCTGATACCTGTTTCCTGATGCCTATTTCCTGATGCCTGTTTCCTGATACCTGTTTCCTGATACCTGTTTCCTGAGCCATTAGCCCTGAGCCCTGAGCCCTGATTCCTGATCCCTGAACCTGTTGTGATACCTGAGCCTTGAGCCCTGTTTCCTGAACCTGTTGTTTTGCTCCTCATTCCTGGATCCTTGGATCCTTGCTCTGCTCCCTGTCTGTCCACTCCTGGCCCCCCATCTGCTGAGCCCCCGTTAACGATTCTGGCCTGGCTTGACTACGTTTCTGGTACCCCCTTTTACTACTTATGCTGGTTAGTTATCATCTCTGTTTGACTATTTGATTGCTCATTTATTCTGGTGGTGTGTTCACATTTATATTTATGTATATTAATAAACCATTTTACTTTATCTATTTCTGTTTGCGGTTTCCTTTGTTGCAGTCCACACAGTTCTGGTCATACCTGATTCCTGACAGAATACCAGGGCCATTCCTGATCAGAAGTGGCTGCACAGGGGAACCATTTGTTTGCAAACATGAATACTGATGAGGTTATTTATTTTTCTCTGCTGGCAACTGAAAGTGGTGATTATTGCCGTCAGGCTTTGGAAGGATGGTCTAGGGACAAGTTGTTTGCGGCTATCCGATCGGCTCACCTCCTGGTCGATCAGGGGTATATACTGTTTGGGGAGGTGCAGCCTCTGATTAAAATCTGTACTGAGCTGGCCCTGCCCTGTATTCCTGAGGGCCATGATGATTTCACTCCTCCTTTCACTATAAATCAGGTTGTATCCCTAGTATGGCTGTTTGAAGACGATCCTGCTGATTTTTGTGAGCACTACTACCAGTTCCCCACAGGTGATTGCTGAGTGCATTAAGTCTGGTCAGTCCTTTGTTAAACAGGGAGATTTAAAACCACAGTTTGTACAACCAATACTCTCGGCATGGTCTGATATGTTACAATCAATCCCAGCCAACCCACAACAAACCACTTCTACCATCAGATTGATTGATTGATTGATATGTAAATTTATATTGCGCCAAATATTGTCTTGGAGGACTGCAACTAAGCGCGCTGTACCATAAATTCACCAATCAGCCTTGGGAAAAGAAAAAAACATTTGAGAAAAAGAGAGAGGGGAGAAAAAAAAAAAAAGAAGAAGGAAGGCTCACGAGGGGAGTCGAAAAACAAAGTTAACGTTAAATTATTACAGAGTTAGATGTCTCTACATCCGTAGTTAGGAAAAAGCGTTTTTAAAAAGGTGGGTTTTTAATTGCCTTTTAAAAAGAGCTTGGGGCATTGGGAGTCGGAGATGGTCGGGGAGTTGGTTCCAAAGGGCCGCGCCCATAGTCTGTATTCGTCAACCTCCCAAGGACTGGGGTCAGGCGGGTGCTTGGATGATCCTATTTTGAAGCCCTGACCGCAACGCTCTAATTGGTATATAATGGGGGGCCATTTCTGTGAGATAGAGTGGGCCCAGGCCCCAATATGCTATAAACATCAGAACCAAGATTTTAAATTGTACTCTATGCACTATAGGTAACCAATGTAGCTGTGCCAGCACGGGGGTGATGTGATGTCTATATGGTGTACCCGTAATAGTGCGTGCTGCTTGATTCTGTATAATTTGGATTTTTTTGACCCACTTAAGGGGAAGGCCAAGGCAAAAACCATTGGCAAAGTCTAGTCTGGATTGTACTAGAGCCAAAGTAAGTGTGATTTGGTGTCGATATGAAAGACACCTACCTGCTCAAAAGCCTTTTCTCCCATCATCCATGGCAACCCCAGTCGCAGCTCAGTATACACTGCTTCCCACCAGATACCAGTATCCAATCTCTGCTTCCTGTACCTATCCTGCATTTAATCCACCTGTCTCTTCTCAGCTCTCATCTGGAATATGCAGTTCAGTTTTGGGCACCAGTTCTCAAAAAGGATATCGGGGAACTGGAGAAAGTGCAGAGAAGGGCAACCAAACTGATAAGAAGCATGGAGAAGCTCAGCTATGAGGAAAGACTAGGGGAACTGAATTTATTCACTCTTGAGAAGAGGAGAATAAGGGGGGATATGATAAACATGTACAAATATATAAGGGGTCCATATAGTGAACTTGGTATTGAGTTATTCACTTTACGGTCAACACAAAAGACAAGGGGGCACTCTTTACGTCTAGAGGAAAAGAGATTTCATCTCCAAATACGAAAAGGTTTCTTCACAGTAAGAGCTGTGAAAATGTGGAACAGACTCCCTCCAGAGGTGGTTCTGGCCAGCTCAGTAGATTGCTTTAAGAAAGGCCTGGATACTTTCCTAAATATACATAATATAACTACTAACTACGAGTACTACATTTATAGGTAAAGTTGATCCAGGGTAAATCCGATTGCCTCTCAGAGAATCAGGAAGGAATTTTTTCCCCTGCTGTAGCAAATTGGATCATGCTCTGCTGGGGTTTTTTGCCTTCCTCTGGATCAACTGTGGGTATAGAATTGGGTATATGGGATTGTACGATATTTTTTATTTTATTTTTTTATTTTATTTTTTATGGTTTAACTGGATGGACTTTGTATTTTTTCAACCTGACTAACTATGTAACTATGTAACCTACAGCTTCCCCACAAGATTTTCCTCTGGCCACTGTTCCCTCTTCCTTGACATATCCCAGCCCTTCTCTTCAGTATGTCTCACCTCCTACCTACAGTCCTGCAGTCACCTACAGATCTCCAGCAGTTAAACCAAAGAAGAAACGGAAATTCTTTCCAACCCACACGATCCTGCCAGTAACCCAACCTGCCTTCACACCAACCAATCTGCTCCAGCCTGCAGTTCCAGAGCCAGCCTTCCAGCCTGTAGTTCCAGAGCCAGCCTTCCAGACTGCAGTTCCAGAGCCAGCCTTCCAGCCTGCAGTTCCAGAGCCAGCCTTCCAGCCTGCAGTTCCAGAGCCAGCCTTTCAGCCTGCAGTTCCAGAGCCAGCCTTTCAGAGTGCAGTTCCAGAGCCAGCCTTCCAGCCTGCAGTTCCAGAGCCAGCCTTCCAGCCTGCAGTTCCAGAGCCAGCCTTCCCGTCTGCAATTCCAGAGGCAGCCTGCCAGCCTGAAGTTCCTGTACCAGCCTGAAGTTCCTGTACAGCCTGCCTGCCTGAAGCTCCTGTACCAGCCTGCCTGCCTGAAGTTCCTGTACCAGCCTGAAGTTCCTGTACCAGCCTGCCAGCCCGAAGTTCCTGTACCAGCCTGCCAGCCCGAAGTTCCTGTAGCAGCCTGCCAGCCTGAAGTTCCTGTGCCAGCCTGCCAGCCTGAAGTTCCTGTGCCAGCCTACCAGCCTGAAGTTCCTGTGCCAGCCTGAAGTTCCTGTACCAGCCTGAAGTTCCTGTACCAGCCTGCCAGCCTGAAGTTCCTGTACCAGCCTGCCAGCCTGAAGTTCCTGTACCAGTCTGCAAGCCTGAAGTTCCTGTACCAGCCTGAAGATACGGTGCCTGTGACCCCACTTAAAGATCTGGTACCCATTTCCCGGCTTGAGGTTGTGGTGCCCGTTTCCCGGCTTGAGGTTGTGGTGCCCGCTTCCCGGCTTGAGGATGTGGTGCCCGTTTCCCGGCTTGGTGATGTGGTGCCCGTTTCCCGGGTTGAGGATGTGGTGCCCATTTCCCAGCTTGAGGATGTGGTGCCCGTTTCCCGGCTTGGTGATGTGGTGCCCGTTTCCTGGCTTGAGGATGTGGTGCCCATTTCCCAGCTTGAGGATGTGGTGCCCGTTTTCCCTGCCTAAAGATCCGGTGCCCGTTTCCCGGCTTGAGGTTGTGGTACCTGTTTCCCGGCCTGAGGAGCCCGCTGCCCAGTCTGATGTGTTCCTGTCCGCTGCCCAGCCTTAGGTGTTCCGGTCGGCTGCCCAGCCTGAGGTGTTCCTGTCTGCTGCCCAGCTCGATGACCCGGAGCTTGCTGCCCAGCTCAATGACCCGGAGCTTGCTGCCCAGCTCGATGACCCGGAGCTTGCTGCCCAGCTCGATGACCCGGAGCCTGCTGCCCAGGCTTCCTGTCTGTATTCCTGTCCACTGCCCAGCCTGAGATGTTCTTGTCTGCTGCCAAACCTGATGTTTTCATGCTCCGATGAAGCTTGATGAAAGTGAAACATGTAAGCAGTTTAGCAGTTTGATGCTACTTTTCATGTAGTTCCTGAACATGGATGTTCCACCCACATGACTAACTACCGAATCATCTGCCCCGATCTTAATACCATTGCCTCTTGATGTGAAGATACTTCACCGGCACGTTAAATACCTAAGCTCTACAACCCCGGCATGGTCTACAGCTACTCTATGGAAACATCTATTGATCCAAGTAAATTAATGGGTGTGAAGCAGCCCCACACAAGAGAATCTAGATGTGAATCATTGAATCCTTACTGGACTGACACGCAGCAAAGTGGTGAGTGTTTGTTACATATGGGATCATATGCAAACCAAAAGACTATCGATCTGGATGGCTGAGTGACCGAGTGACCCAGTGAAGACATCTAAGGTGAGCTGTAGGATTGTGTTTTCAGCATCAGGCACTATTCTCATAGCATGCTCCTGTGTACACTATGTCCAGCCAAGCTATCCCTTCATCACCCAGCAAATATGCGTGAACACTAACCGGTCATCCTTTTTGATCCATCTAACAGACCAATCCGGTAATCATACTTTTGGAGCCATTATTTGAATTATCTCCATTCACCAGGACTATTCAATTGATATTGATGAATTTATATATTTTTTTACATTCTCAATACCGGTATTACTATCAAAGATCATTAGCGGATGAACGAATGCGGTGTGGATGGTTGATCGGGTGGCCATCCTTGTTTAGTGTTTTTGTTGACTAGTCTCATTTTAATCAGGTGTTCTTGATGTTGTGTTTTGTTTAAAACTAATTGAATAAATTAATGAAATTTTCTACTACATTAATTGCGGTTCACTCATTATAAGTCTGTATAATTAGTTGAGCCTTGTTGAAGAATTCTTTTGCTGAAGGACTTTTTGATCCTTCAACTTTCTCCCCCTTTTTTTCAATATGGTTTTGCAATTCAGAGGCCAACTTAATGGATAAACCCCTAAATTATTGGGTAATTAATAATAGTGGTTTTTATACTTAGTAAACCACTTATATTACCTAGCATTATACATTGGATGAGCTTAACACATACCTACCCTTTTGTTTTTTCTATGCCAAACCTGATGTGCCACTGTCTGCTGCTCAGCTTAATGTTCCCGTGACCGCTTCCCAGCTTGATGTGCCTGTTCCTGCTGCCCAGTTTGATGTGTCTGCTGCCCAGCTCGATGTACCCATACTTGCTGCCCAGCTTGACTTACCTGCTACCCAACCTGACGTACTTTTTACCCTGCCTGATGTGTCTGTACCCGCTGCTCAGCTCGTGCTGCACCTTGCCTGGCTTGGAGCCATGGACCTTCCTCATGTGACTTTGTCTGCTGCTCGGCTTGATATCATGGACTTGCCCCAGCAAAGGCTAGTTGGAGCGTCCGGAGGTCGCTCCTTTGAGGGGGGGTACTGTCAGGAAAGGTTCCACGCGCTGGTAATGCCATCTGATATTTGGCGTGCAGTACTGATATCCACCAGCAGGTGTCTCCTGGCAGTTTGGAACTGTCAGGAGAGCCTTTCCCTGCTGGTGTTATGTGATCCTTGGGCCGCAGTACTGGCGTCCACCAGCGGGTGGATCCTGGCAGGATGGAGCAGGTATCTCCTCCTGCAATTGTCAAAAAATAGGAGGTTTGTATAGAACAGATCTGTTGTGATGTAGCCAACATCCTAACTAAAGTATATGGGAGAGTTTCCCCTCAAAGACGGGACTTTAAAGGCATAAATTATAACAACCATATAGGGGTATAGTACGATAAAATTATTTTAATACAAAAATGAAATGGACATGTAATGTGACAGAGCTTAACAATGCAGGCTGGGACAAAAATTCCTAAATTGGAATGGTCACTGGATCATACAAAGTACATGACATGCAGGGACAAAAATAACCATACAAGTGATGTTCACAATGTAGACATGTATATAAAACACGCAATTGTGTATATATTAGATCCTACGCGTTACGGAGAAAACTCCTTCTTCAGGGAAGTTCCAATATATGATTTAAGATTGTAATCTAAAACAGAAAAGCAGATCTTTACACATCAGCATTCATTATATAAAAAACAAGAACAGAGGTAGAAACAGAGAGTCTATCAGACTGATGAATGGTGAGTCTGATATAGAAATGGGGGGTTGGGTGGCAGTGTACTTACCTGGACATGTATACATCAGGCTCAGGACTCAGGATTTATTTTAAACCCCACAGGTCATTTACGTAGAAGTTTGTTGTATGAAAGCACTAAAAAGCGGCCATTAAAACAAAAAACAGCAAGGAACCCATTGAAGGGCGGATGAGGAGTTCAACGCACAAAGACAACCGGAGGCCAAACCAGGACTGCGTGTGTCTAAAAGAAGGGAACATGGAAAAATACGTACCAATAGAATGGAAGATGTTGGGTTTGTATATTTTTTCTCACATAGTGGTCCCTTATTCTAATGGGTATCATATCATGGATCCTGACTTTGAACCTCCATTGTATATGAGGTCAAAGAGTGATATAGACCTACTACAGAACCTACATATATATTAGAGGGACACATCATAATTGTATATGTGTTTCTTACCTCACAAACGGTGCTGTGTATCTTTGGAGGAAGAGAGGATTGAGCAGAGGATGGAATAATATAGGTGTAGCGATTTCACACCCGGCACAAATTTGTAAATGTGGCTAGGCTAGAGAGATCAAGCCGTATCAACAAGTGGATTGAGGAATAAGGATCTAAATCCAAGTGAAAGAGAGCCCCAGAGTGGCACCACAGGTCCAACGGCGAAGGCAGAGGATCACTCGAGGGGTCTGCGTGCAAACAACACACAAATAGTATCAAGACTTAAAATATGAGGCACCCCACCTTAAAACAATAAAGGTAGATGTGGCTCAAAGTAACAGTGGTAAAAAGAGAAAGAGACATCATACATACTGTATGAGTGAAAGTTCTTCTTCATTACCTGGTCAATGTTGTAAACGGAATCCTCTCTCCCCGCCGGCCACAGCACTAATGATCGAGTGTAGGACCAGTCCTTAAATAAGGGCTGTGATCCAATCAACCAAGTTTCCCAGCGGCGCGTGTGGGTGTCACTACCACACACGCCGAGAAAGTTAGACAGAGCGGTCCTCCGGGCGCGCGGCGCACAGCGTCATCCCCGCCCACGACCAAAATGGCCGCTGTGGGAGAAGGACGTCATGCGTCACGCCCCTACCGGCACGCATGCGCGGCAGACCTAGAGGTCGCGTAGAGAACAACAGGACGTATCGACGAGTCAATATGACGGATGGATCACGTACCAACGCGGCACGGAAAGCCGCAAGTGTAGGCCGGCCCGATCCAAGAGACGCATCCATGGATACGAGTATCCATAAATCAGCGTCCCATGATGGACCGGATCGGCCCACGCGTGCCGGGATTGACCCCCAGACAGTCAAGGACATCGACCCCCAACCCCCCACCATTTGAATGGGAAAGAAGAAGGGTTGAGCTGATAAAAAATTATATTTCAATATATATATATATATATATTAATAAATATACACCAATATATATATGGAAAACCTCCAAAAATATTGAGTCCAAAAGCCTGGTGGTCAATGATATTGCACACAGTCACCTAAACAGGGAAGAAGAAGGGGAGAAGCAGACACATGTGTTGGACCACATGTGTCGGGGAAAAAGAGGTACCTTTAGACAGCAAGAAGAAAAAGGGAAAAGAATTGAATCAGCAAGATATTCTTCAACATTTTTTACAAAGAAATAAACAACACATGTATATAGAAATGCACTCTAATACAAAAATGGATGAAAAAATGAATAAACTTGAAAATAATAATAAAAAATAATAAAATTAAACAGAAGTTAGAGTGTGTTGCAAAAACCATAGGCATATAATTAGTACATTAGGCGGCATATCTCCAAAATTCATCTCTCCATGCCCCCAGAGACAAAGCCCTCCAAAAAAGGCCTGAAATTGGCTGCCTCATTGAGGCCTGGGAAGATGGTAGCTTGAAGGATAAATATCCATCTAAGCTCTTTGTAAAACTAGCTTGTTCCAATCCCCCCCCCTCGTGCATTGGGGTGTATTCTATCCAAAACTATGAACTTGATCCCTGTGAATAGACCATTATGAAGAGCCGTAACATGTCTTCCCAGAGGAAAATCGGGGTTACAGCCCTTCATACTCCATATAGGCTTGATCATTCTTGACCATAGCTCAACCTTTGTCTTACCGACATAGAAAGAATCACAGTCGCAAAGCAGTAAATATACTACACCTTTGGTGTTGCAATTGGCGTAGTGGGCTGCTTTAAATATATTGCCATTAGGTAATACACACGTCGGTCCCACATGTATATACTGGCAATATCTACAACCCCCACAGGGGTATGTCCCCTTTGTTTTACAAGGATCTCCCTGATTTTCCCCCTTAAATTCACTTTTGACGATGCGGTCCCGAATAGATGTTGCTCGCTTGAAAGTGATCAGAGGTTTGGTGGAGATAAATTTACAGAGGCTTGAATCCATGGATAACAAGTGGCAATACTTCTGAACAATATTACGAATCTTATTGTGTTGGTTGGAGTAAGATACTATTAACCTAGTTGCACCGTCATTTTGGAGTTATTTTTTTGTTTTTTGACAATATAAAAGTTCATATCAAGTTTTTTCCAAAGATTTTTCGTATGCCTTCTTGAGGCAGGTTTTAGAGTATCCTCTTTCCAGAAATGCGTACTTGTAACTTATTCGCTTCTATCTGGAAGGTTTCCATATTTGAGCAGTTTCATCTAGTTCGAAGATATTGACTAAACGGTATGGAGGCAAGGAGTGGACGAGGATGGAAACTGGAGGCATGCAGCAATGAGCTGCCAGCTGTGGATTTGCGGTAGAGGCATGTCTGTATGGCACCGCCCTCTCCTCGGAGAACGGTGACATCCAGAAAGGTTACCTCGTCTGCATGATGGGTCATGGTAAATGCTAGATTGAACTGATTTTTGTTAAGTCTGGTCAAGAAATCTGACAGCATTTCCACTGGTCCATCCCAAATTAAAAAAATGTCATCGATGTATCGTACCCACATATTAATGTGGTCCGTATACATCATGCATTCATCATCAGCCATAAGGGCATGTTCCCACGCCCCCAGGTACAGGTTAGCGTACGATGGGGCACAATATGTCCCCATCGCAACGCCCTGTACCTGGAGGTAGTGGGAGCCATGGAAAGAAAAAACATTGTGATGTAAAATAAAATCGAAGGATTGAACAATAAAGTCACTATATGGCCATAAATCATCAATTTGTTGAGATAGGATATGATGTATAGCTGCCAAACCCAAGGTGTGGGGGATGGAGCTATAGAGCGCCTCAACGTCGATGGTTACAAATGTCGAGTGCTCTGAAATTGTCATACCATCCACAATTTTGAGAATGTGTTTCCTGCAATTAGGAATCACCTGAGCCTGTTAGCAGGTATAAATACCCGGCAGGTGCATACACACACCGCCCTGGTATTGTCCTTGTGCCCTGACCTGATACCTGTTTCCTGATACCTGTTTCCTGAGCCCTGAGCCCTGAGCCCTGATCCCTGAACCTGTTGGGATTGTGATACCTGAGCCTTGAGCCCTGATCCCTGATCCCTGAACCTGTTGTTCTGCTCCTCATTCTTGGATCCTTGGATCCTTGCTCTGCTCCCTGTCTGTCCACTCCTGGCCCCCCATCTCTGCTGACCCCCCCCCCCCCCGTTAACGATTCTGGCCTGGCTTGACTACGTTTCTGGTTCCCCTTTTACTACTTATGCTGGTTAGTTATCATCTCTGTTTGACTATTTGATTGTTCATTTATTCTGGTGGTGTGTTCACATTTATATTTATTTATATTAATAAACCATTTTACTTTATCTATTTCTGTTTGCGGTTTCCTCTGTTGCAGTCCACACAGTTCTGGTCATACCTGATTCCTGACACATAGGCTCTAATAGGCTTCCTAATTAGAGCCTGTGGGCTCTAATCGGCTTCCAAATGGTTATACAGTGGGCCCACTGCTGTGCGTTCCCTGTTTAAACAATGCTGTTATAGGGAATTGCTTCCCTAACACTGACCCGCCTCTCAGCCGATCTGGTGCACTGGGTCTGGTTACCAGTCACCTGATTGGCTGAAGCGACAGGCGAGCAGAGATGACATTGAGGACTCGGAGGGAGCATGTAGGAGGACGGCGCTGACCCGAGAAAGGTAAGTGTCGGGCGGGGGGGGCGGGAAACTGGCTGCATTTGATGGGGAAAACTGGCTGTATTTGAGGGGGCAAAGTGGATGTCATTTGAGGGGGCAAACTGGCTGTATTTGAGGGAGCAAACTGGCTGTATTTGAGGGGGAAAACTGGCATCATTTGAGGGGGTAAATGGCATCATTTGAGGGGGCAAACTGGCATCATTTGAGGGGGAAAACTGGCATCATTTGAGGGGGCAAACTGGCATCATTTGAGGGGGCAAACTGGCTGCATATGAGGGGGAAAACTGGCTATATTTGAGGGGGCATAATGGCATCATTTGAGGGGGCAAAATGGCATCATTTGAGAGGGCAACATGGCTGCATTTGAGGGGGCAAACTGGCTGCATTTGAGGGGGCAAACTGGCATCATTTGAGGGGGCAAACTTGCCGTATTTGAGGGGAAAAACTGTCAGCATTTGATGGGGAAACTGGCTGTATTTGAGGGGGGAAACTGGCGGCATTTGATGGGGCAAACTGGTGGCATTTGATGGGGCAAACTGGCGGCAATTGATGGGCACAGTGGCTGCGTTTGATGGCACAGTGGCGACAATTGATGGGCACAGTAGCTGCGTCTGATGGGCACAGTGAGGCTGCAATTGATGTTTGTTTTTTTTCAGTTTGTTTGAGCCCCCCCCAAAATTTTGAGCACCAGCCGCCACTGCCTATCACTGACTTATTATACTTTGTTCTGCAACTGAGTCTCAGTTGGTAGGCCATGTTGGTAGAGGCAGGGTTTTTCTTCCTCGTGTCAGAACCTCTAGCAAAGAGAACAGTGAGCAGCACAGCAGTGACATCACCAAATATCACTCCAAATTTCTGGAGATTAGCAGTCAGAAGTAGTAGTGTCTCTCATACTGCAGTTATACAACTAAATTGGCACACTAACATTCCATAAATACTAATTTTCAGGAGAAATTCAAGACAAATGGTACATTTCAGGATACTGCTTAAATACAATTAACACTTCAAAATGTTCCCTATAGCATAGCAAATCTTCACTTTATAGGTTCAGGTCTGCGTCAAAACTGAACTGCAGACGAACAGCTAAACAAACAGATTAAATACATAAAGTGAAGCTGTTTTACCTGTCAAATTATTTGAATTTCTGGCCATCCAGTAAGGCTAGGTTCACACTCTTGCCGGGTTTGCACGGGCTGCTGTGCCTGCGTTTCATGCAGGAAAAAATATTTCTGCAGCATTTTAAAATGCAGAGCCTGGGAAATCGCATGGTTCTTTTGCACCATGCGATTTCCCTGTGGCTCCCATACCCATAAACGTGCTGCGTTTTTAGATGCCTGGGTGTGCCATTAAGAAAGAATGGCAGCTCTGCACATTTTTAAAGAGCGGCGCGTTTTAACTGCGGGTGATTGTGGGAATTGCTGCAACCATAACCACCCGCAATAGTGTGAACCTAGCCTTACACAGCTCTGCCACACCATGCCACACCACACAGCCCTGTTTGAAAGGGGCTGAAACAACCTACTTTTTCTCTACTGTGTGTCAGGAAGTTTGAATGATTAATCAAGTCAGCAATAACGATGATTTAATTAATCGATAGACAACAGTGCCTACAGTCTTCCAGCGTGTTAAATTACCATAAAATAAAATCAAGAGATATAACCATACTAACTTAATTAATTTCCTGAATCCCTTTACTCTGTGTATATATATGATTTATTGCATGATGCAGTTAACTTTATATCATGTAATTACAATAATTAGTATGACTAAAGACTTAGGCCTAGGAACTTATAATGACTTAGATCATTTATTTTTCATTCAGATGGTACCAACACCACTGTCTCAGAATACAAGCAATCAGACAACAAAGTCTGCCAAATCAGACCCTCCCCTCGGACTCTTCTGCAGCAGAATACAAGGCTTGAATCTATGCTAACAGTTTGACCTATTTCCTGATTCTTGAGATGGGCAATATACAGTACTGTACATTAGAATATAATGCTTTTTGACAGAAATTATGAAATACACATACAGTTCTCTTCAGAAGTGGGAGAAGAATTTTGCAAAGTATTTATTAAAGTATACTTTACCAATAAAGATCTTTGTGAGGGGTTATGGAACCACTCCCGCAAGACTGTTTTCCTGATGACCAGTGGGGGATCAAGGCGATCAATCAGCAGAGCCTTAGATCATGACAGCGTGATGTTCTTGTCTTGTTGGAAGACTCAGTGAACGTGATGGTAATGAGAGAGTGATGATGATAGATGGAGTGTGTTCAAGATGGTGAGTGATCGATGAAGTGTCTCCTAATTTATTTTTATTTTTTCAAAAATACCTTATGTAAGGACTAGCCTTGAGGGTGTAGTTCAGAATATTTACCCACATCTGATTGAAAGGTACTACTATAAATTAACCCAATGTTTATTTAGGTGTTGACTGTACATGCTTACCAGATGGTGCGCTAAGACTAGGAACTCCTTTTTTAGGTTTTCTGGAAATAAAATGGAAATTACTCAATTCAACCCTACATGGGAAATAATATTATTATCCCTGGGTTAGATCTAAATATATTTTCTTTATAATAGTGTGGATAAGTGCAGTCCCTGATGTATATAATATTATCTGGGATATTAATCTTACTTACTATCATTTCAATCATATTTATTAAAGCTGTTTGATTTATCCATAGATAAATTTTGGTGTAGTAATTATTAATGCTTTAAGGATATCCGGATAATATAACATTTTCATTTTTCATTTCACTTCTAAATATATGAAAACACACTTATTTTTTATCTTAAGTATTATGATAATATACATATACATAGTAATATATTTATTATCATTGAGTCTGTAAGATAGTAGGATGATCTATATATGCATAAATGAATTGCAACGCGTATAAACACTTTATAGTCAAAATCTTCCAAGAGTGTCCCTCAAAGGTATAAACTTTTTGTTTTAAAAAAATAGTGAAAAATATTTAGCTCACTTCCATTTGACCTTTCGTTTTTATGTCACTTGTAGAAAGGTTGAAGAAACATTCCTTTTTTTTAAATTTATTTAGCTTGTTTGACATTTCTCAGTGCTTGGACAATACAATGACAGCTGTACATGCGAAGAGTGTAGTTTTATTGCGGTTAGCTAGATTGTGTCCCTCCCAATTATAAATCTAGTTAGCTTCTGTTTAACTATTCAATCTACCATTGCCCGACAATGGTAAGTGTCCTTGATGCAATTGCCTTTTTTAATGTCTTTGGAAAACAACTCTCCAAGGATTTTTGATTTTTGATTTTGACTTGTAACACCTGTGACTTTATCTGAGGTTCAGTTGTGCGTCCATTGATTTTCCATAACATCTATAATTTGATATTAGAAAAACACTGACATGTGGTCCATAGCTGCATAAGGACAGTCAGACACAGGAGCTGCCAGGACGGTGGGTGCATTCGTCGGGGGATGAGTGCCTTTATTTTTATGGAGGCAGCGGTGGCGGAGGAAGACATTGTGATTGACGTTGGATCTACATTATTAACTTTTAATAAAGGACTTGTCAAAAACTGTCTCATGTTTTTTGTTACACTACACAGTTTTTTTGGGGTGAATGGGTAGGGGTACTATGTACCCCATGCTCATTCACATAGGGGGGAGGGCCAGGATCTTGGGGCCCCATTTCTTAAAGGGGGCTTCCAGATTCCAATAAGCCCCCTGCCCACAGACCCCCACAACCACAGCTCAGGGTTGTGGAGAAGAGACCCTTGTCCCCATCAACATGCTCTGCACCCCCTATGTTAAGGACATGTGACCTGGTATGGGGGGCTGGCTGGCCCCCCCCTTTCCTGGCCTCTCGGGCTTCATGCTCAGATAAGGGTCTGGTATGGATTTTGGGGGGGACCCCGTGTTGTTGTTTTTTTTCAATACATTTAGCATTGCTAACATTGCCTCTGAGCACAAGTCACCTGTCACAAGTCAGATCCGTTAAGATGCTGATCGGACTTTGATGCAACTTCCATTCGATTCTATGGGCTGAAATTGAAAAGTAGTGCAGGAACCTTTTCCAAAGACAAGCTGGCACAAGTCAATCCGTGTAAAGACAGCTCTCATAGGGAAACATTGATTTTTTACATGTCATGTGACTTGTGCTCTCAAAGTCAGAGCGATTGTCGCACCAGTGTTAACAGGGCTTATGGAGAAGCAATCTATTATTCAACATTGGTCAGGATTTTCTTACGAATGAAGAAGAAGCTGACCAACCAACAGACACTGATGGCAGCAGTGTAGCTGTCAATGAGCCGCAATGTAAAGATCTGTCAAGCGCAAGAACTAGTGAGTCTAAAACCTTGCGGAAGATGGAGAAGTGGGGTCAGTAAAAACACCCTTATGAAAAGTACAGTTATCCATTTAAGCCAATCATAAACAGTATTTGCATTTAAATACAAACACGCATACCATGAATAATAATAAAAAATATTAATAATAATAATTATATATCTTAATGAAGCTTGGCTGATGTGACCACTGTAGTTAATTGATTACTAGTATAGGAGCTCGTACACTTACTATCTAAATTATTTCCAGGTCTAGCCATACTATATACAGTACTGTGTATATGTACATACAGTTTAGTGCACTTCAATAAGTTAAGTGAAGTGCTGTGATATAAACTATTATAGTAGAACTCTCTCTACTACAGTGCACCAACTTACTTGTGTTGTATTTTCTTTTTGGTCAGTGTTAGCAATCTTCTTTTGTACAGTACTTTGACATCAGGCCTCCCTAGTGATTTCTGTCACAGAAAAAAGAGAATCATCAATATCACAGTAAAAGTTGACTTTTCAAAGCTAATAGTGTCTCATTTGGGGGCTGAAATTTAATACATTTTCTTTGATACTGGGTGAGTTTTTAAACATCAAACAATGAAGCGGCCAGGGTGCAGTAAAATATTTACATCTATGGACTGTGGCTCAGAAGGGCAGAATGTGAAACACTCCTGGTTTGATGTTGATAAATTCTCCCAACCTTAATTCACAAACTTTAATAGGCATCTTTAATTTGGATACGTGTAGTCAGAAGCGCTTCCATCCCGATTTACCATGCCCTCTTCACAATGCATCAAGTCATTTGGAAAAATTGTATTTCTGATATTTAAGTGATTTAAAAACAGTTTGAGGTTTGTTAACCAGGGCTAAGGAGTCTGGTGGTGGGGGGGAACACAGGAATGCTCCTTTTGTTCATGCACGGTGCAGATTTCCTGACAAAATATGTTCACAATCCACAACATCATCAAAATTGCAGTGAATTTGTCTCTGGCAGCCACATCTATTGATAGAAATTCTTTAGATCGGCCAGGGAATATAAAACCCTAATTACGGCGCACTTATGGAATAAAGTGTACCTAACAGAGTAATGTATGCAGGGGGTGAGAGGTCTTATAAGGAAACTATACATTCCTGCTTTAAAACATGCTCTCATATACTTCCCATTGTGTTTGTGTGGTGAGCCCCATGTTGAACCAGCTTTAATTGACTGGAAAGTTACCAACTTTCTTTTAAGCACGTATGAAAACATGTGTTGTCTATAGTTTCAGCTAAAACCTTGTTTTCTGTGACCTAGCGAAGAAAGTATTACAGCCAATAAATGGGAAAAATAAAGCTTGGAATATGTAAGTTTAAAGGATACTCATTTTCACAGAAAAAAATAAAATTTTACACAAAGATCCCATCATCTGCTGAATAATTAATAACATCACACACTCTATATTGTTCCTCAGACTTATTGTAGATCTCCTAGGCTACAATACTAGTCTACTTTTTTCCAAATTGTAACTACCTCTTGCAAATCACTTTATTTTAATGGTGCGATATGTGCAGAAAGGTCTGGAAAGGAAAAACGGGTAAATACATGTACTCTGTATGGAACAGAGTGTAAATAAATTCAAATAGATTTTTTTTTACACTTTATAAAATCTCTTTTACATTGCTTGTACCCCCTTTCTTACATTTATGAAGCAGTTACAAGGGGTGTATTAAAGTGGAACTAAACTCAGTTGATCAACATCAACTATTTTTAATCCTTATGCTGCTAGCCTTAGTAAATAGATAGAAAATGATATTATATTTACTTGTTTAACATTTATTTTTAAATCTCTTCAGTTGCTTCCTGTTTTTTGACCTAGGCTAAAATTATGTCACACATCCCAGGGGTCTTCATGGGCATTTTTTTCTTATCATCTGGAGAAGGGGCTTTCTCAGCTAACCCTCCTGCTTGCATGTCTAAGCCCAGGACAGATGGAATCCAGGATGGTAAGGATGCCCTTACTCAAGATGGCTGCGGCTAGAACTACTAGTGTTTTTCAAAGTGATTTCTTAACAAAATAAAGCATGAAAACATGGATGGATGGGTGAGTTTTCTTTCTATATTAAAAATGAATCAAATAGCGGTTTCAGTTTGTGGTGCTCAGATACAGTTTAGTTCCGCTTTTCTCAGCTGCATTCCATTACATTAGCTATGGTCAGCCTGAATAAAGCCCACTCTCATCTTTTATCAGTAATGGTGAGTTGCAAGATTGTTATTAATTTAGGTACGTATATAAGTAGCTAAACTGGATAAAAAAGTCTCCTCTCAATGGAAAACTTAGGGAGACTTCTAAGATCATAGAGTCGTTTCTTTGTGGTAAGATAATGGCAATTAGCTATAATACTTGTAGCGCTACCCCCTACTTGGTAATTTGGACCTTGTGACAGGCCTAGTTGACTGAAAGTCTCAAGCAAGTATAAAAACACCAGTATGAATACCTTTAGCTTGACTGTGAATTAGTACAAGAAAATAGACACAAGAACATTCAGTGGTAAATTAACTCAATGTATTGGTACGGGTTAACGTAAATGATGGTAGGAGCATAAATGAGCACACAGAGGAAAGATTTAGATACATTCTGCTAAACAATATGATCTTGAGGCCAAAGTGACATAGGTTAGAGTTCTGTACCATTAATCTGGAATCAACTCAGAAATCAGCAGGATCAGCAATAAGCAGAGCATATAAACATTAACTGCAATGTGAATAATAATACTATGACTAATCTGGAGTGCACTTTAGGAAAATGACTGGGATATGGTACAATGTCCCCTGGGAGATACCTCTTAGCATAAACAATAGGTGAAGGGCTCTGTGTAGCAGCTGTAAAAGGAAATAGAGTTGGGCTGAACACCCCCCGGTTCGGTTCACACCAGAACTCCCGAAAATGGAAAAAGTTCAGACACAAACCCTATTAACCACTTGCCTACTGGACACTTTTACCCCCTTACTGCCTAGGCCAATTTTCCGCTTTTAGCGCTGTCACACTTTGAATGACAATTGCTCGGTCCTACAACACTGTACCTAATCAAAATTGTTATCATTTTTATTTATTTTTTTACACAAATAGAACTTTCTTTTGGTATTTATTCACCACTGGGTTTTTTCTTTTTTGCTAAATAAATGAATAAAGACTTTTTGCAAAAAAATATGTATTTTCATAGTTAGAAAATGGTAATTTTTCTCCTTTACTGATGTACGCTGATGAGGCTGCACTTATGGGCACTGATAGGCTGCACTTATGGGCATTGATGAGGTGGCACTGGTGGGCACTGATAGGCGGCACTTATGGGCACTAATAGGTGGCACTGATAGGCAACACTGATAAGGAGGCACTGGTAGGCACTTGTTGGCAGCAGTAGTGGGCACAGATTGGCAGAACTGGTGGGCACTGTTGGGACTGCACTGATAATCAGGACACTGATAATAAGTGCCCCGAATATCAGTGTACATGCCCCTTTTAGAGAAGCCGGTTATCGTCTGTCAGCATAAGGAAAGGAGTGCTGATGACCAGCTTCTATTTACATCCGTGATCAGCTGTGATTGTACACGTGGTAAAATCACATGGTAAAGCGCCGCTGATTGGCTCTTTACCTCAATCTGTGATCAGCAGTGTCCTCCGGACACTGTGATTACAGAGCATGCCCGCATCGGGTGCGATCATGGGAGGTCTTCATATGATGGCCTCCCAGAACTAGCCGGCTGCGCTGTAGCCGTCATTCGGCTATAGTCTGGTTGACATGTGGTTAAAGTCAATGGGACCTGAACTTGAAAAATCAAAAGTTCCCATTTTGAAGACTTTTATGCAAGTTATAGGACATAAAAAGGGCAGGGGGGCCCGGGTACTGCCCTAGGGGACATGTATCAATGCAAAATATTTTTTATAAAAAGATCATTTTTAAAGGAGCAGTGATTTTAACCACTTCCCTACCCAGCCATAGTCAAATGACGTCCACAGATGGAATCTCCCATCCTGGGTAGACGTCATATGACGTCCTCGGCTTTGTAGGGGGATATCTGAATGATGCCTGCAGCTAGAGGCATCATTCAGATATCCTTGTTTAGAGCCGGCGATCCTGCGCACCATAAGAACAATCATAGCGGTGGTTCCGCCGCTTGATCATTCTTATAGGCGGCGGGAGGGGACGTCCTCTCCTCCCGCCGCCATCCGGTGCTTCTCCGGGCTCTCCCGTGCGATCGGGGACCCGGAGAGAATCGTCCGGCGCCGGTGGTGGGTCACGTGATGAGCATAGAGATGACTGGTGACCAGATGGTCACCAGTCATCTCTATGATCGTCGGAGGCCCGGGCGCGATGTGATGACGTCATGCCCGGGTCCTCATATGTAAACAAATCCGCTGTTGCAGCTAGTAAGTATGAGATCAGTGACAAATTTTTCACTGATCTCATGCTTTCCAGCCTGGAGGAGAGATGTGGGGTCTTATTGACCCCGCATCTCTCAATAAAGAGGACCTGTCACACACATTCCTATTACAATGGATGTTACATTCCTTGTAATAGGAATACAAGTGATCAAAAAAAAAAAAAAAGGAAAATAAGTGTAAAAAATAAATAAAATTAGTAAAAATAAATAAATAATAATAATAAAAAAAAATTAAAACGCCCCTGTCCCCAGGAGCTCACGATCAGAAGCGAACACACACGTAAGTCCCGCCCACATATGTAAACGCCGTTCAAACCACATATGTGAGGTATCGCCGCGTGCGTTAGAGCGCGTGCAACAATTATAGCACTAGACCTCCTCTGTAACTCTAACCTGGTAACCTGTAAAAAAAATTAAAGCGTCGCCTATGGAGATTTTTAAGTACCGAAGTTTGGCGCCATTCCATGAGTGTGCGCAATTTTAAAGCGTGACATGTTAGGTATCTATTTACTCGGCGTAACATCATCTTTCATATTTTCACAAAAAAAGGGCTAACTTTACTGTTTTGTTATTTTCTAATTCATGAAACCATTTTTTTCCCAAAAAAAGGCGTTTGAAAAATTATTGCTCAAATACCGTGCAAGAAAAAAAGTTGCAATGACCGTCATTTTATTCCCTAGGGTGTCTGCTAAAAAAAAATATAAAATGTTTGGGGGTTCTGAGTAATTTTCTAGCAAAATAATTATGATTTGTACATGTAGGAGAGAAGTGCCAGAATAGGCCCGGTATGGAAGTGGTGAAAAAAAGCCCGGTGTTGAAGTGGTTAATAATGTTTAAAGTAAAACAATAAAAATTCAAAATGTATTTAAATATAGTGCCTGGGGTTTCCCCTTAATCTGCCTGTAAAGTGGCACATCTGTACCGTGTAAAGAACATGCTGTAGCAAAACTGACATATATAAAGAATAAAAAATTATATTTAAATTGCCTTTTCTGGCTGCAAGCCATTGCCGGCAATAAAAAACAAAACAAAAAGAAAACAGCAGGCCCTTTTGGTTTTCCGGTCCGCTCCTTAACAGCTATTCACTGTGCGCAGTGCCCCTAAAGGGCTCAATCTCTCTAGCAGCAGATAGTAAATCCCCACAGCAGCAGAAAACCAGTCTCAGTGATATTGCAGCTCACTATCCAGTCACACACAGAGATAAGTCCACTCTCTCGTCTGCACCCAGGAAACCCAAAGGCAGAGCTCTGTGCCACCAATATGCAGCAGTGATGGCACACACTGGACTGAGATGTGCACTCTCTGATCTCCCTCACAACAAGCAGGAAGCTGTATCCTATACAGCCTGAGGAAATAAAGCTCTTTCCCCTGGTCCTGCCAATCTCCCTCTGATAACAACAGGAGTGTCATTATAATGGGGGATTTTAATTATCCAGGCATAGACTCGGCGAAAGGAACTGCGCATTTGGCCAAGGCTTGCCATTTCCTAAATGTCTTGGAGGACAATTTCATGGGTCAGATGGGAAATGCGCCAACAAGAAACAATGCGTTACTAGTCCCACTGATTACTAACAATGCAGACCTGGTCGCGGACATGGAAATAAGGGGGCAACTTAGGAAATAGCGATCACAGGTCAATTTGTTTTAGCATAAATCACACAAATAGGAAACACAAGGGTAATACAAAGACAATGAATTTCAAAAGAGCCAACTTCCCTAAACTGCGCTCCTTGCTAGAAGATATTACATGGGATAAAATCCTAGGAACAAAGAACACTGAAAAATGGGAGTGCTTTAAGAGCATATTAAATAAAGGTATTGGTCATTGCATCCCAATGGGAGATACATTTAAAGAGCTAATAAAAGTCCTGGGTGGCTTAACTCTAATGTAAAAATGCATATAAAAACAAAGGAGAAGGGCTTTAAACAATACAAGACTGAGGGGTCATCATCAGCATTCCAACTTTACAAAGAATGTAATAAGAAATGTAATGGTTTAATCAGGGTGGCTAAGATAGAACACGAAAGGCACATAGTGGAGGAGAGTAAAAAAACAAAAACAAGAAAGAGTATACATATTGGCCCCATGAAGAATGATGAAGGCAATCTGGTTACAAAAGATAAAGAGATGGCAAAGGTTTTGAATTTATTCTTCTCCTAAGTCTTCACAAGTGAAACGGGGGGATTTAGTAACAAAGACTGCAATGTTTATCCTCATGACATGACACAGGAAGCACCCTCATGGTTAACAGAGGATAGAATTAGAAATAGACTTGTGAAACTTAACAATAATAAATCACTGGGACCAGACGGCTTTGAGGGTTCTTAAAGAACTCAGTCAAGTGATTGCCAGACCATTGTTCCTAATTTTTACGAACAGTTTGTTGACTGGAATGGTACCAGCTGACTGACGAAAAGCCATTGTAGCACCAATATTTAAAAAAGGGCCAAGATAAATCCCTGGGAACTATAGACCAGTTAGTCGAACATCAATAGTTTGCAAGCTCTTGGAGGGGATGATAAGGGACTATATACAAGATTTTAGTAATAAAAACTGTATTATTAGCAGTAATCAGCATGGATTCATTAAGAATTAATCTTGTCAAACCAACCTATTAACCTTCTATGAGGAGGTGAGCTGCCATCTAGATAAAGGAAGGCCTGTAGACATGATGTATCTGGATTTTACAGTTCCCCATAAACATTTACTGTACAAACTAAGGTCTGTCGGCATGAGTACATGGATTGAAAACTGGCTACAGGGGCGAGTTCAGAGGGTGGTGATAAATGTTAGAGCGGTAAGGATGTGGAATTTTCTTCCACAAGAAATGGTTATAGCGGGGAGCATCGATAATTAAAAAAAAACTATTAGATAGGCACCTTAACGACCACTACATACAGGGATATACAATGTAATATAAACATAAAGCACACACACATGTTGAACTTGATGGACTTGTGTCTTTTTTTAACCTCACCAACTATGTAACTATGTAAGAGTTCAAAAGCTCTTGATTACAATAGAGTCTCTTTCCTCTGGACTATAGTTCCCACAGTGCAGGACAATGCTGCCTGACTCAATCTATTGAACTCATCTTGATCACTCCTCTTGCTGATATAGCTATTTTCCAGTTCAGCACCGCAGGGTAGCAGTTACAAGGACAGCTGTAGCCAATGTTTCTCTACTCTCCATTCTTAGCCAAGCACCTGGCTACACACTACTACTAATAATAATAATATTAATAATATAATATAGCTCCCAACTGTCCCTGAATTTGAGGGACTCTTTTGGGACCAAACCCCTCTGTTCCTCTTACCTCCTCATGTGTTCTTTTTTTTTATTGGTCTGGTCTGTTAGGCCTCATGCCCACTGGCGTTTTTACAGCTGCGTTTTTTGCAGCTTAAAAACGCCTGTCCATGTTATTGTAAATATTTTTTTTTTTTTGAAAAAAAAAAAAAAATGTCGGAGCTAAAAACGCGACCGCGCGTTAGTGCGCGTGTTTGCACGTTTTTTGACGCTCGCGTTTTTTTCTGCCTAATTCTGACGCTGAGGAACGCACTGGTCCTGTTTTTTTTTTTACAGCTTACAAACGCCTATGCTCTTTACAGCTCAAAAACGCCTAGGTGGGCATGAAGCTATAGACTAACATGGACAGGCGTTTTTAAGCTGTAAAAAACGCGGCTGAAAAAACGCCTGTGGGCATGAGGCCTTATACTGCAGTAAACCTTACATCCAACCACTAAATTATTGAATTTGTTAGTTTGAAAAGCCAATATAAAGAAAAAGTACTTTATATATTTTAAATGCAATAGGTAGTAAAGTGTTAGTCCTATAAGCACCTGCATCTGTATTTATAACCGCTTGCTGTATTCCCCAGTGCAGCAGGTAAAATTTATTGGGGGAGACTGGCAGGTAAGGCAGTTGCTATATATTTGTGTGGCATATTACTAGTAAATCATGTACACGTCGCTGTCTTGTAGTCCACTACTTACTACTAATATTCTGCCAGTCCTGTTTACAATGAATTTCACATATTAGTGTAATTATAAGTTCATTCTGGGTGCTGCCATCATTTACATTTGGTGTCAAATTGGACATTTAAATAAAAAGTACCTTAGGCCCCTTTTAGACTGGGGCGGGGGTGGCGTCAGCGGTAAAGCTATTTGGCAGCTAGCGGGGCAGTTTTACCCCCCGTTGGCGGCAGAGAAAGGGTTAAAAACCACCGCAAAGTGCCTCTGCAGAGGCGTTTTGCCGGCGGTATAGTCGCGGTGCCCCATTGATTTCAATGGGCAGGAGCGGTGGTGGAGCGGTATACACACCGCTTCTTCACCGCTCCAAAGATGCTACTAGCATGACTTTTTTTACCGTCCTGCTAGACCACTACTCCAGTGTGAAAGCTGTTTCAGGTCGCTTTGCAGGCGCTATTTTTAGCGCTATAGCGCCTGCAAAACGACCCAGTGTGAAAGGGGTCTTATACTTCTGTTGTTCCATTTCTGAATATTTAGCAATGACATGATACATTTTAAATGTAACTGTGATTTCTGTAGGTTCTTAGCCTGCTCTGAAACATTGTGATCTTTCATAACATTCAACAGATTTACAGTATTTATCGACATATAACACGCGCCGGCGTATACCACGCACCCCAAGTTTAGGAGGGAATTTTAAGGAAAAAAACTTACATTTAAATGCCCATCAATGCAGCCTTATCAGTGTCCATCTGTAGCCTAGTCCATCATTGCAGCCTTGCCCAGTGTCCATCTGCAGCCTTGCCCAGTGCCTTTGCAGCCTTGCCCAGTGTCCATCTGCAGCCTTGCCCAGTGTCCATCTGCAGCCTTGCCCAGTGCATTTGCATTTGCAGCCTTGCCCTGGCCTGATTTAAATTTGGCGCCGATTTCCGCCTACTGTGAGCGGAGCCGAGATACAGAAACCCGAGTGTACTTCGGCTAGACTCGGCTCTGCTCACAGTCCCGCCCATCTCCACTGATTGCGAGAGGAGCCGAGATACACAAAGCCGAAGTACACTCGGCTTTACTCGGCTCCTCTCACAGTCACGCCCACCTCCACTGATTGCGAGCGCCGCTGACATACAGAAAGCTGAGTGTACTTCGTCTAGACTCGGCTCTGCTCACAGTCAGGGGTGGGACTGCGAGAGGAGCCGAGACTAGCCAAAGTACACTCGGCTTTCTGTATGTCAGCGGCGCTCGCAATCAGTGGAGGTGGGCGTGACTGCGAGAGGAGCCCAGTAAAAGCCGTGTGTACTTCAGCTTTGAGTATCTCGGCTCCGCTTGCTCACAATCAGCGGGGGATCGGCGGGGATCGGCGTATAACACGCACCCACGATTTTCCCCTGATTTTAAGGGGAAAAAAGTGCGTGTTATACGCCGATAAATAAAGGGATTTTTATAACAGCTTACCTGTAAAATCCTTTTCTTGGAGTACATCACGGGACACAGAGCGACTTAGTCATTACTAATGGGTTATATAGTTTACCTTCAGGTGCTGGCACTGGCAACTTCCAAACCGGAAGTACCCTCCCCTATATAAGCCCCTCCCATCCGGGAGCACCTCAGTTTTGTAGCAAAGCAATAAGTGTCCCAAAAAGAGGGGTGGGAGCTCTGTGTCCCGTGATGTACTCCAAGAAAAGGATTTTACAGGTAAGCTGTTATAAAAATCCCTTTTTCTTTTTCGTACATCACGGGACACAGAGCGACTTAGTCATTACTAATGGGACGTCCCAAAGCAATGCCAAATGAGGGGAGGGATACATAAGCTGGGCGCCATCAGGCATGAGGATCTTTTGCGGCCTGCAACACACTGCGCCCAAAGGCGACATCCTCCTGACTTCTAACGTCTACCTGGTAGAATCTAGTAAACGTGTGTACTGAAGACCATGTTGCGGCCTTACAGACTTGAGCCAGGGAGGCCTGGTGATGCACTGCCCATGAAGTTCCAACTGCTCTTGTGGAGTGCGCCCTAACTTTGAATGGAGGCGGTCTCTTTCTCAAGCCATAGGCTTGTATTATGACCTGTCGAATCCACTTGGCTAAAGTAGATTTTGATGCTGCCTGACCCTTTCTGGGGCCTTCCGGCAGAATAAACAAAGTATCCGTTCTGCGAATCTGAGCAGTGGCTTTTAGATAAGCTTTAACTGCTCTTACTACATCCAAAGAATGCAATAACTTTTCCTCTACCGAGCTAGGTTTGGGGAAAAAAGAAGGAAGAACCACATCTTGGTTCAAATGAAACCTCGATACCACCTTAGGAAGAAAGGCTGGATGAGGACGTAATACTACTCTGTCCTTATGGACAACCAGATATGGCTCCTTACAGGACAAGGCGGCTAATTCCGATACTCTTTTAGCCGAACAAATGGCTACTAAGAAAATCAATTTCCTGGTGAGAAGAACCAAGGAAATGTGTTGCAATGGTTCAAACGGTTGTTTCTGTAGAACCGACAGAACCAGGTTTAAGTCCCATGGACATATGGGAATACTAACCGGAGGGCTAATACGCATCACTCCTTGTATGAAAGCTTTGACTAGTGAATGCGAAGCCAAGGGCCTTTGAAAAAATATTGACAAGGCCGAAATCTGACCCTTGATAGTACTCAAGGCCAGCTTCCTATCTACAGCCCACTGTAGGAAGTCCAAAATCCTACCTATTACGTACTTACGTGGATGCCATTTCTTGGCCTCACACCATGTAATGTACGCCTTCCAGATCCTATAATAGATCTGCCTGGATACCGGCTTCCTGGCATTGATCATGGTAGATACCACAGGATTAGAGAGCCCTCTCTTTTTCAGAATGTGGGCTTCAATAGCCAGGCCGTCAAACCTAGGGCTGGTAAGGAAGGGTGGTATATCGGTCCTTGCGAAAGCAGGTCCGGACGATGTGGGAGGGTCCAAGGACTCCTCACTGACATTTTTACAATCTCCGCGTACCATGCCCTTCGGGGCCACGCTGGAGCCACCAGAATCACTGGTTTCTTTTCTACCCTGATTCTGCGGATTAATCGCGGTAACAATTGTGGCGGTGGGAATGCATATATCAGCTTGAACTGATCCCGAGGGAACACTAGGGCATCCGAGCCGCAAGCTAGGGGATCCCTTGTGCGAGACACAAATCTGTCCACCTTTGCGTTGAATCTGGATGCTAGCAGATCTACATCCGGTGTTCCCCACCGCTGGCATATTGCCTGGAAAACCTCGGGGTGAAGAGACCATTCCCCCGGGCATAATTGCTGGCGACTTAAAAAGTCCGCTTTCCAATTTTCCACTCCTGGGATGAAAACCGCAGATATGGCTGGGACATATCTTTCTGCCCATTCCAGGATGCAATTCGCTTCCCTCTGGGCTGCACGACTCCTGGTGCCACCCTGGTGATTGATATATGCCACTGCTGTGGCATTGTCTGATTGAATTCTGACAGGGGACCCTTGGAGTTTGGATGTCCATGCTACTAGGGCATACCGGGCTGCTCGTATCTCTAAGAGATTGATGGGCAGGGCCTTCTCTGCTTCTGACCACTTGCCCTGGAGAGACCATTGCTCCAGTACTGCCCCCCAGCCTATGAGGCTGGCATCTGTAGTGACCACCTTCCAAGAAACCGGACTGAAGGGTTTCCCTTTTTCCAGATTCTGGGGCACCAACCACCAATGGAGGCTCTTGCGAACGGAAGGGGACAGGGACATTGGTAAGTCTAAAGCCTGAACTTTTTTGTTCCAGGCTGACAGTATGGCCCTTTGCAAATTCCTTGAATGGAATTGACCGTAGGGTACTGCTTCGAATGAAGCCACCATTTTTCCCAGCAGCCTCATGCACAGGCGTATGGATGGTTTTCTTTTTGTACCCACTAAGTGGGTCAAATCTTTTAAAGACGACACCTTCTCTGGAGGTAAGAAAATCTTTCTCTGATTTGAATCCAGCCTTAGCCCTAAGTATTCCAGACTTTTGATTGGTCTTAGAGCTGACTTGTCCCGGTTGATAATCCAACCGTGATATTCCAGATACTTGATTGTCTTGTGAATAGCTACTTCCAGCTTTTCCACTGAGTGGTCTATTAGTAGCAGGTCGTCTAGATATGCCATTATCGTTACACCTTGTGTTCTTAGATTGGCCAATAGTGGGGCCAGAATTTTTGTGAACACTCGTGGTGCTGTGGCCAGACCGAAAGGTAAGGCTCTGAACTGAAAATGGCGCCCTTCTACTGCAAAGCGTAGAAATTTCTGGTGGGCCGGAAAGATGGAAATATGCAGATAAGCATCCCTTATGTCGATCGAGGCTAACCATTCCTGCCCTTGTAGGGCGGTGGCCACCGATCGGATCGACTCCATCCGAAAAGTCCTGATATTTAGGAACTTGTTTAGCCCTTTTAGATTTAATATGGGCCTCACGTCCCCATTTGGTTTGGGGACTGTGAAAAGGTTCGAGTAAAACCCGAATCCGCTTTCTTCCAGGGGAACCTTCATGATTACACCTTGGAGCAATAGTTGTTCTAGTGCCAGAAGGAGGGATCCTCTCTTCTGGGGATCTCTTGGCACGTTTGACCTCATAAATTGGGCAGGAGGAGTGTCTTTTAACTCCAGCTTGTATCCCAGACTTACTGCGGAGAGCACCCATCTGTCTCTGATGGTGTCCCGCCAGGTCTCTGTGAACAACTGAAGTCTTCCCCCCACCCGATTGAGTGGGGGCAACGCTTCATGACTTGGGGGGAGGTTTTGTACCTCTCTTGATCCAGGGATTCTTGTTACCCTGTGATTGTCCCTGATTTCTGCCCCCTGAATTTGACCGCGGAGGCCGTCGGAACTGTTTCACAGCCGATGTGCCAGGGACTGGAGAAGTAGGCCTCTTAAAAGAAGGACTTCTACTTTTGTTCTTAACCGGTAAGAGTGAACTTTTACCGGCAGAAATTTTCTGGATATATTTGTCCAGATCTTCTCCAAATAAGCGTTCTCCATGAAATGGGAAGCTAACCAGCAATTTCTTACAGGGAGCTTCAGCAGACCAGTTTTTGAGCCATAGAAGCCTACGCATATGTACTACAGACAGCGTAAAGCGGGAGGCCTGTTGGATTGTATCCTTTATGGCGTCCACCGCAAAACACAAGGCTCTAGGCAGGTCAGCTAGGGCAAGAGCCTGCTGATCTGGTAAGTCCCTTAAGACTTGTTTCAACTGATCTTTCACCGCTTGGCAGACTCCAATCGCTGCTACCGCAGGTTGTGTCACCATGCTTGCTGTAGAGAAAGCAGATTTTAGTAAAGACTCCAATTTTTTATCTATTCGGTCTTTGAACATTGGAACATTATCTACTGGACATGTCAGTGATTTGTTCACAGAAGAGATGGCTGCGTCCACTGTAGGGACCCTCCATTTTTTTATGAACTTATCCTCCATGGGATAGATCACCGGAAATCTCTTGGGGGGAGCAAATATTTTATCAGGATGCTCCCAATCCTGGTAAATAAGCCCTTCTAATAAAGGGTGGATTGGGAAGGAACAGACAGCCTGGGGAGCTTTTAGCGACCCCAGCGAGGAAACCGTAGTGGTTGATGGTTCCGCCAGAGGCATTTTAAATGCTGATCGGACCATGTTAGTCAGAGACTGAACCCATAATCTTTCAGCCTGAGATGCTGAGAAAGGTTCTTCCACTGTTGATTCCTCCATAACTGAATCAACCTCATCCTGATCCCCTTCAGGTAGGTCGATCTCTGTGTGGGGCTGTTCCTCCACTAACAGGCACTCTGAAGGAGGAGATGGAGATCGGACGCGCTTTCCCTGTGACAGGGAAGCAGCGATCAATGCTGTTAATCTCTCTTCCAATCCTCCCAGAGTTGAGGATAAAACCTCCTCTGTTATATATACAGGAGCAGGTGGACTGGGGACAGCCGCAGCACCAGGCACTCCTGCAGGGTTCCTACGGCTACTGACCTCTGAATTCTCAGGGGAGATTGGTGCAGTACAAGCATGCCCAATATCCTCAGAGCCCGATGGAGACCCCTTTGGCTTCCTGGAAGACTTATTTCCGGAGCGTCTGGACGACATATCCTTTAACCACTTAACGACCGCCCACTGTAAATATACGTCAGCAGAATGGCACCGACAGGCAGAATCACGTATATGTACGTGATTGCCTTTGTATAGTTGGGGGGTCCGATCGGACCCCCCTTCTTTACAGTGGGTGGTCGTTTTACCTTCGGGAGCAATCCGGCATGAGGGGACGGCCGTTCGATTCCGGCCACCCCCTCTCGATCGCTCCCGGCGAATGAGAGAGCTTCCCCTGCCTGCCAGGAAGGAGGAAGTGATGTCATCTCTCCTGGGGCGCTCACATATACCGAGCGCCGTACAGGAGAAGATGCCAGGTTAGTACACAAAACAGCACACTGACACCAGGACACATAGGCACATAAATCGCCCCCCCCAGGCCCCCCCAGACACCCCCAGATCACCCCCCAGCCCCCCCAGCCCCCAGTCACAGTGTCACTGATTGCAGTGACCATTTATTTAGTGATCACTGCAATCAGTGACATTTGTGACTGTAAAAGTGTCACTACATTTAGTTTTAGGTCCAGTGTAGCCCCCTAACCCCCCCTAATAAAGGTTTAACCCCCTGATCACCCCCCAGATAACCCTTTCACCCCCTATCACCACTGTCACTAAGCAATCATTTTTCTGATCGATGTCTTAGCGTCGGTGATGCTGATCGGTAGCCAGTAATTATTTTTAGGTTCGCCGCAGGTTTTTATAGCGTCGGGTACCCCCATATATTACCTAATGAAGGTTTAACCCCCTTGATCGCCCCCCAGGTAACCCTTTCACCCCCTATCACCACTGTCACTAAGTTATAATTTTTCTGATCGATGTCTTAGCGTCGGCGATGCTGATCGGTAGCCAGTAATTTTTTTTAGGTTCGCCGCAGGTTTTTATAGCGTCGGGTACCCCCATATATTACCTAATAAAGGTTTAACCCCCTTGATCACCCCCCAGGTAACCCTTTCACCCCCTAGCACCGCCGTGGCTATGCGATCATTTTTCTGATCGATGTCTTAGCGTCGGTGATGCTGATCGGTAGCCAGTAATTTTTTTTAGGTTCGCCGCAGGTTTTTATAGCGTCGGGTACCCCCATATATTACCTAATAAAGGTTTAACCCCCTTGATCGCCCCCCAGGTAACCCTTTCACCCCTATCACCACTGTCACTAAGCGATAATTTTTCTGATCGATGTCTTAGCGTCGGCGATGCTGATCGGTAGCCAGTAATTTTTTTTAGGTTCGCCGCAGGTTTTTATAGCGTCGGGTACCCCCATATATTACCTAATAAAGGTGTAACCCCCTTGATCACCCCCCAGGTAACCCTTTCACCCCCTAGCACCGCCGTCACTATGCGATCATTTTTCTGATCGATGTCTTAGCGTCGGTGATGCTGATCGGTAGCCAGTAATTTTTTTTAGGTTCGCCCGCAGGTTTTTATAGCGTCAGGTACCCCCATATATTATCTAATAAAGGTTTAACCCCCTGATCGCCCCCCAGGTAACCCTTTCACCCCCTATCACCACTGTCGCTAAGCAATCGTTTTTATGATCGTTGTCTTTGTGTCGGTGATGCCGATAGGTAGCCAGTAATTTTTTTTTAGGTTCGCCGTCAGGTTTTTATATAGCGTCAGGTACCCCCATATATTACCTAATAAAGGTTTTAACCCCCTAATTGCCCCTAGTTAACCCTTTCACCAGTGATCATCATATAAGTGTTACGGGTGACGCTGGTTAGTTAGTTTGCTTTTTATAGTGTCAGGGCACCCGCCGTATATAACCCAATAAAGGTTTAACCCCCTGATCGCCCGGCGGGTGATATCAGTTAGGTTTTAGCGTCAGAGAGGGTCTGCGTCACACCCCAGGCAGCGTCAGGTTAGTGCCAGTAGCGCTAACACCCACACGTGAAGCATACACCCCCCTTAGTGGTATAGTATCTGATCAGCTCAATATCTGATCTGATCAGATCTATACTAGCGTCCCCAGCAGTTTAGGGTTCCCAAAAACGCACTGTTAGTGGGATCAGCCCAGATACCTGCTAGCACCTGCGTTTTGCCCCTCCGTCCAGCCCAGGCCACCCAAGTGCAGTATCGATCGATCACTGTCACTTGCAAAACACAACACACATAACTGCAGCGTTCGCAGAGACAGGCCTGATCCCTGCGACTCCAGTGCTGTAGGAGGTAATTTCACCACCACAGTTAAAAAAAAAAAGCATATATGCCGAAGCATTGGGGCAGCAGGAGCGGAGGAGCGATTTTGCTCCTAATGCCGCGTATATACGGTCGAAATTCCGACGGAGGCTTGCCCGTGGAAAAGTTTGACCATGTGTATGCGGCATAACTTTTGTGAGAAGATGCCCCCATGCTTCGGCATATATAAATGGTGCATGTATGCCCATCATTAGAAGTGGGTGGATGAAGGGCGGTATTCTAATGGTGGGCATACCCACCGATCAATCTTTTTTTTTCGTTCAGCCAACAGGCTGCATGAAAAAAAAGATTACAATACATGTCCAACAAGGACCAGCAACGTACTGGTATGTTGCTGGACTTTGAATGTTTATACCAGAATGATGCCTGCGGGTTTAGGTATCATCTTGGTATCATTCTTTTCAGCCAGCGGCCGGCTTTCATGTAAAAGCAATCCTAGTGGCTAATTAGCCTCTGGACTGCTTTTACAAGCAGTGGGAGGGAATGTCCCCCCCGGATATAAAAAGCGCCATTGGGAAATTGGGAAAGCATTTTATCACACCGATCTTGGTGTGGTCAGATGCTTTGAGGGCAGAGGAAAGATCTAGGGTCCAATAGACCCCAGTTTTTTCAAAAAAGAGTACCTGTCATTACCTATTGCTATCATAGGGGATTTTTACATTCCCTGAGATAACAATAAAAGTGATAAAAATAAATAAATATGGAAGCAACAGTTTAAAAATAAAATAAAAAAGCAAAATTAATAATAAAAAAAAAAAAAAAAAAAAGCACCCCTGTCCTGCCCTGCTCTTGCCCAATGGCGAACGCAAGCTTCGGTCTGGCGTCATATGTAAACAGCAATTGCACCATGCATGTGAGGTATCACCGCGAAGGTCAGATCGAGGGCAGTAATTTTAGCAGTAGACCTCCTCTGTAAATCTAACGGGGTAACCTGTAAATGCTTTTAAAGGCTTTTAAAAATGTATGTAGTTTGTCGCCAATGCGCGTTTGTGCGAAATTTTAAAGCATGTCGTGTTTGGTATCTATGTACTCGGCCTAAGATCATCTTTTTTATTTCATCAAACATTTGGGCAATATAGTGTGTTTTAGTGCATTAAAATTAAAAAAAGTGTATTTTTTCCCAAAAAAATGCGTTTGAAAAATCGCTGCGCAAATACTGTGTAGAAAAAAAAAATGCAACACCCACCATTTTATTCTGTAGGGCCTTTGCTTTAAAAATATATATAATGTTTGGGGGTTCAACATAATTTTCTTGCAAAAAAAATATGTTTTCATGTAAACAAAAAGTGTCAAAAAGGGCTTTGTCTTCAAGTGGTTAGAAGAGTGGATGTAAGCTTCCTAATGTTGTGTATAAAATGCCAGAACAGTTCAAAACCCCCCCAAATGACCCCATTTTGGAAAGTAGACACCCCAAGCTATATACTGAGAGGCATGTCGAGTCCATGGAATATTTTATATGTTGACACAAGTTGCGGAAAAAATACAATTTTTTTTATTTTTATTTTTTTTGCACAAAGTTGTCACTAAATGATATATTGCTCAAACATGCCATGGGCATATGTGGAATTACACCCCAAAATACATTCTGTTGCTTCTCCTGAGTACGGGGATACCACATGTGTGAGACTTTTTGGGAGCCTAGCCACGTACGGGACCCCAAAAACCAAGCACCGCCTTCAGGCTTTCTAAGGGTGTCAATTTTTGATTTCACTTCTCACTGCCTATCACAGTTTCGGAGGCCATGGAATGCCCAGATGGCACAAAACCCCCCCAAATGACCCCATTTTGGAAAGTAGACACCCCAAGCTATTTGCTGAGAGGTATTGTGAGTATTTTGCAGATCTCGCTTTTTGTCACAAAGTTTTGAAAATTGAAAAAAAAAAGAAAAAAAAAAAAAATGTTCTTTCTTCATTTTCAAAAACAAATGAGAGCTGTAAAATACTCACCATGCCTCTCAGCAAACAGCTTGGGGTGTCTACTTTCCAAAATGGGGTCATTTGGGGGGGTTTTGTGCTATTTTGGCATTTTATGGCCTTCAAAACTGTGATAGGTAGTGAGGAGTGAAATCAAAAATTTGCGCCCTTAGAAATCCTGGAGGCGGTGCTTGGTTTCCGGGGTCCCGTACGTGGCTAGGCTCCTAAAAAGTCCCACACATGTGGTATTTCATGTCAATATTCAATCACTTGGGACAAAAAAAAAAATATTCAATGGGCTCAACAGGCCTCTCAGCAATTTCCTTGGGGTGTCTACTTTCTAAAATGGTGTCATTTGGGGGGGTTTTGTGCTATTTTGGCATTTTACGGCCTTCAAAACTGTGATAGGTAGTGAGGAGTGAAATCAAAAATTTGCGCCCTTAGAAATCCTGAAGGCGGTGCTTGGTTTCCGGGGTCCCGTACGTGGCTAGGCTCCTAAAAAGTCCCACACATGTGGTATCCCCGTACTCAGGAGAAGCAGCAGAATGTATTTTGGGGTGCAATTCCACATATAACCATGGCATGTGTGAGCAATATATCATTTAGTGACAACTTTTTGTAATTTTTTTTTTTGTCATTATTCAATCACTTGGGACAAAAAAAAAAAAAAAATATTCAATGGGCTCAACATGCCTCTCAGCAATTTCCTTGGGGTGTCTACTTTCTAAAATGGGGTCATTTGGGGGGTTTTGTACTGCCCTGTCATTTTAGCACCTCAAGAAATGAGATAGGCAGTCATAAATTAAAAGCTGTGTAAATTCCAGAAAATGTACCCTAGTTTGTAAACGCTATAACTTTTGCGCAAACCGATAAATATACGCTTATTGACATTTTTTTTACTAAAGACATGTGGCTGAATACATTTTGGCCTAAATGTATGACTAAAATTGAGTTTATTCGATTTTTCTTATAACAAAAATTAGAAAATATCATTTTTTTTCAAAATTTTCGGTCTTTTTCCGTTTATATCGCAAAAAATAAAAATCGCAGAGGCAATCAAATACCATTAAAAGAAAGCTCTATTTGTGGGAAGAAAAGGACGCAAATTTCGTTTGGGTACAACATTGCATGTCCGCACAATTTACAGTTAAAGCAGCGCAGTGCAAAATTCTGAATTCATCTCTGGTCCTTTAGCTACCAAATGGTCCGGGGCTTAAGTGGTTAAGCACAAAGCTGAGGTATTCCCGTCGTCATACACATTTTGCTGGTAATAGTCTAACACAGTTGCTGCTATATACCAGCTGGTGTCCACTAAAGTGCCTTTCTATGGGGATGCCTGCATCAACCGCCTCTGTGTGCCACTGTTTGTTGCTAGCTCTGTTTGCATCCAGCTGACACTTGTACTGTGTCTTTTATACAAGCTGGGACACGGCGCGCATCGAGCGTCATCCACCCGCCCCGCCCCTTTTTTTTCATAGGAGGCGCGTGCACGCGCCCGCGCGCGCGCCCGTGCACCATTGGCGCCCTTTTCGAAAACCAAACAGGGACTAGGAGCCAGGGCCCTTTTTGCCGGAGGGCCTGTGCGGTGGATGAGCGCAGCAACAGGGCAGAGTAAGTGGATTCCCACAGAGAACTTACCAACTGCCTGGATCTTTTGACTTGAGAAAACCAAAGATCCACATGACAAGAAAAAATGGACCACAGCGGCCTCTAGTGGTTTAACACAGGTACCGCAGTCCTCTTTTTTTTTTTTCTTGACTACTATTAAAATTTTACATTTTTCAGTAGTTACAGGCATACACAGATATTAGCGGGAATACCGTTAGGTAACAGACAGAAAGACAAATTAGGCTTGGGGGTCCCCCAATAGAACCAAGTTCCTGGGGGCCCCCACTTACCTGTTCCCCGCCGCAGGACTCTGTTTGGTCCACAGAAGCCCAAACTTCACCTATCACGGCAGGCATTGTAATTAAACCTTCAGGGACCGGGTTCCCAAGGATTCCACTCCCCTGGACCTGTATAGCACCCTGCACAGAAAACATCTTGGTCGTGGGTATGACCAGAGCTCTGGATCCCAGGGTCCAGCCCTCCTAAGAGAGGCATTACAGGCAAAACCTTGCTCTTCTGTTGCAAGGCCCGGGTACCGACCGTTTAGCTATGAAGCTTTTTTGGTGGGATCCGGAACAGCTTACTAAGGCCCGTAAAAGAACCTGTACGCAAGCCCAGGAAAACACATGTTACTCTTTGGCCAACACCTTAGACACTGGCAAAAAACTGAGGTGCTCCCGGATGGGAGGGGCTTATATAGGGGAGGGTACTTCCGGTTTGGAAGTTGCCAGTGCCAGCACCTGAAGGTAAACTATATAACCCATTAGTAATGACTAAGTCGCTCTGTGTCCCGTGATGTACGAAAAAGAAACAGTGATTTAAAGTAACAAAAGTTTGCCCATTCCAGGACAGGTACATTTCTGTAGGTGAACTAATTGTCAGAGCATAGCGTAGTCAGCAGATGCAGGGTACGGGGCAACAGAGGGGATACTTGTGAAGTAGAGCTGATGCTCTCTGGGTGGGGGATGACATAACTTTATACTGTATGTCATGTTATAATACTGATAATTACAGTAGATATTATACACAATATATTAGCACCAATAGTTTGCTCAGCGCTTTACAAAATGAAGGCAGACAGTACAGTTACAATACAATGCAATACAAGAGGAATTAGAGGACCCCACTCTTAAATAATATTATTATTACTATTATTATACTCTTAAACTGATTCACCAGTTGACCTCAATATTTGGGTGACATTAAAGCAATATTAAATGCTTTTTCTTTCTTAAAATAACAGTATATGTCATACTTACCTGCTCTGTGCAATGGTTCTGCACAAAGCAGCCCCGATCCTCTTCTTCCAGCGCTTTTGGCGCCCTCCTCCCTCCTGCAGAGTGTACCCAGAGCAAGCCGCTTGCAATGGGGAAACCCAAGCAGGATCCCTCCCGAGCTTTGGTTCTGCATGTCAATTCACACACAGAGTAGCGGCTTGGCCCTGCCCCTCTCTCTGATTGGTTTAATGACTGTGATTGACAGCAGTGGGAGCCAATGGTTCCTGCTGCTGTCTCAGCCAATGAGGAGACAGAATTCCTAGAGAGCTGAGGCTCTCATGCACATTGCTGGATCAAGATGGGGCTCAAGTAAATATTGGGTGGCTGGGGGCGCTGCATAGAGAAGGTTTTTTACCACATAGAATGCATGAAGGTAAAAAAAAATCAAACTTTTAGAACCACTTACGGACCCCCCACCGTTGTTATGGTAGCGGCTAGCTACTAGACTTGTGCACAACGGAAAAATTCGTTCCGTTTCGGTTCGTTTCTTTCCGGTCCTGTTGATTCGTAATCATTCGTAATTTTGCTAGACGGGATTTTTCGTGTTCGGACTCATTCGTATTTTTGCAAGCGACATTTTTCGTTGAATTTTTTGTTGCTTTATAATTCGTACTTTCGGTAGAGTACGTTGTTTTTCGTTGATTCTGGACACAACTCCTACTTTCGTAACTTTTTTTGGGTTCGTACTTTCGGTAGAGTACGTTGTTTTTCGTTGATTCTGGACACAACTCCTACTTTCGTAACTTTTTTTGGGTTCGTTGATTCGTAATTTTCCGTGTCTCTCTCACAACGACGCTGCCTATTATGCCTAATGTGCTTTGAATGGATTTGTACTTTTCTAAATACATTGCGGTTATTTGTAACGATTCGAAATCTCGTATTTTACTTTTGTTTTTAACATGCGGCTATAGGCTCCGCCCCTGTACACCATTTTGAGAGGGTTCAGCACGGTGAGGGAGAAGCAGAGAGCAGAGCAGAGTGAGTGTTATTGTGCTTTGAATGGATTCGAAATCTCGTATTTTACTTTCGTTTTTTACATGCGGCTATAACCTCCGCCCCTGTACACCATTTTGAGAGGGAGTTCAGCACGGTGTGGGAGAAGCAGAGAGCAGAGCAGAGTGAGTGTTATTGTGCTTCGTATGGATTCGTACATTCGTAACTTTTTCATAACGAATTATGCCGAAGACATTCGGGCATTCGCTATTTGCGGTATAATTTATTTCGGATTCGGTCTTATTCGTAATTGCTTTGTTCGGAAATTCGAATGCTTCCGAATGTCCGAAAGTTGCTAAATTCGGACGAATTTCAATTCGTTACGAAACGAATTGCACAAGCCTACTAGCTACCATAAGCCCGGTATCCTCTTTTTCAGCGAGCGGTCCGCTACAAGATAAAAGTGGTCTCTGCGGCGGATACGCCGCAAGATCACTTTTATCGTCGGCGGAGGCGATACGATCCTGTCCCTGCCTGTGTATGGAGACAAGTGAGGGGAAGATGGCCCCCACCCGTCTCCATATCACTGCAGGGCTGAAGCAACGTCAAAACATCACTTCCGCCCAATGCTCTTAAAGGGAAATTTTTTATTGTATTTTAGTCTAAATATGAGATCTGAGGTCTTTTTGACCCCAGATCTCATATTTAAAAGGACCTGTCATGCTTTTTTCTAGTGCAATGGATGTTTACATTCCTTGCAATAGGAATAAACGTGACCCAAAATTATTATTTTTTTAAAACAGTATAAAAATAAAGAAAATAAAGTAAAATAAATAAAAAAAATTTTTTAAGGCGCATACGTGAGCAGCGCCCGCATATGAAAACGGTGTTCAAACCACACATGTGAGGTATCACTGCGATCATTAGCGTGAGAGCAATAATTCTAGCACTAGACCTCCTCTGTAACTCAAAACATGCAACCTGTAAAAAAAATTAAACGTCACCTATGGAGATTTTTAGGGGTAAAAGTTTGTTGCCATTCCATGAGCGGGTGCAACTTTGAAGCGTGACATGTTGGGTATCATTTTACTCGGGGGAACAATATCTTTCACAATATATAAAAAAAATTGGGCTAACTTTACTGTTGTCTTATTTTTTAATTCAAAAAATATATATTTTTTCCCAAAAATGTGCGCTTTTAAGACCGCTGCGCAAATACGTTGTGACAAAAAGTACTGCAACAACCACCACTTTATTCTCTAGGGTGTTAGAAAAATAAAATATATAATGTTTGGGGGTTCTGAGTAATTTTCTAGCAAAATAAAATGTTTTTAACTTTTAACCAAATCTCAGAAAGAGGCTCGGTCCTTAAGTGGTTAAACCACACATGTGAGATATCACCGCGATCGTTAGAGCAAGGGCAATAATTCTAGCCCTAGACCTCCTCTGTAACTTAAAACATGCAACCTGTAGAATTTTTTAAACATCGCCTATGGAGATTTTTGAGGGCAAAAGTTTGTCGCCATTCCTCAAGCGGGCGCAATTTTGAAGCATAACATGTTGGGTATCAATTTACTCGGCATAACATCATCTTTCACAATATAAAAAAAAATTGGGCTAACTTTGCTGTTGTTTTTTTTTTTATTCAAAAAAGTATATTTTTTCCAAAAAAAGTGCGCTTGTAAGGCCGCTGTGCAAATACGGTGTGACAGAAAGTATTGCAACGACCACCTTTTTATTCTCTAGGGTGTTAGAAAAAATATATATAATGTTTTGGGGTTCTAAGTAATTTTCTAGCAAAGAAAAATGATTTTAACTTGTAAACAACAAGTTTGAAAAATAGGCCTGGTCCTTAAAGAGGAAGTAAACGCAAAGAAAAAAAAAGAAAAAAAAAAGAAAAACCTGCAAGACAAAGGCATAATGAGCTAGTATAGCATACTAGCTCATTATGAATTACTTACCTCACATTGAAGCCCCCGCAGTCGTCCTCGTCTCCCCCTCCAGCCGCCGACATGTCGCCCGGGGCTTGCTTCCGGGTATCGCGACTCCGGCGCTGTGATTGGCCAGAGCTGCGATGACGTCACTCCCGCACATGCGCGGGAGTCGCCGGGAACGGCACAGTACAACTGAAGCAACGGCAGGTACGTGCCATTGCTTCAGTTGGCATAAGTGCGCATGTGCTGCATGACGTCAGCACATGCAAATACAGGGATATCTCCTAAACCGTGCAGGTTTAGGAGATATCCAGTGCAGCTACAGGTAAGCCTAATTATAGGCTTGCCTGTAGTTTAAAGTGGTTGTAAAGGGTTTACAACCACTTTAAGTGGTTAAAGCTAAACTCCAGCCAGATATGACGAGATCACTGTAGTAGTGCTAAGTACAACAGTGAATCTCTGCTTCCACATCTGTCCCACAGACATGGAATGTGTATACCTACATTGGTCCAAGCTGGGCCAATGTTAGTGAAATAAAAACCATACCTGAAGTTCAGCTTTAAATTTGAACTTTAGACAAATATAAAAGGCATAAATTAATGCACCTCTATATTCATTAATTATTAGATTATTATTTTTTTATTGCAGCAGTACAAGTACCTGAATTTAACCTGGTATCAGCCTCTTGCGGTATACTGTACAATCTGCACAGCAGATTAGATTAGAGTAGATTAGAGAAGCAATGGAGCCAGTGTGCTGCAGTGTAAGAAGCATGCTGATTGGAGAAGATAGCATAAGGACAGAGAGATGAGCTAATCAGTGTACTGCTTCTCCTTTCACTGTCCAATTACTGTTGGGTAGGAGACGTATAAATAAAAGTGAAACTGCAGCAGGCAGTTTCCCCACAGCGGTGTAATTTCATGACTGGATTGAACAGAAATTTAAATCCTTTGACAGGTAAAACAGCTTTCTTTATCAGTGTGTTTAGCTGTTTGCCTGCAGTTCAGGAATAAGGCCCTGATCACACTGGTGTGATTTTACCATTCTAAAAAGCAGCTTTCCAGCATGACAAAAGCACATGAAAAATTGCCCCCTTTAAATCCTTTGTGTTTTTGTTGATGGTTCAGTTTTCCAAAAGGCTAAAAGGCTTCTGGGAGACTTTTACCTTATGCCGCGTACACACGACCTGTTTTCCCGACGGGAAAACTGTAATTTTTTTTCTTGGTCGGAAAAACCAGCCGTGTGTATGCTCTCCAGCAGTTTTCCCGACGAGAAAACCGCCGAGAATCACGACGGTAAAAATTAGAACATGTTTTAATTTTTCTCGTCGCGAATCGCGGCTTTTTTTGCTCGGCAGTTTTCCCATAGGGAAACACTGCGGTGGAGCATACACACGGCCGGTTTTCTCGACCAAGAAAAAACATGTCGAGAAAACCGGCCGTGTGTACACGGGGAGAAGGGACCGAGCCGGAGCTCGGTCTTCCCATCAGTTTTCTCGCCGGTCTTTTGACCGGCGAGAAAAATGATCGTGTGTACTCGGCATTAGATCCAGGGGTGGGCTGGGCTGGGGGCAAGGTGGAGATTTGCCCCAAGGCCGTCCCGACTTATATGCAAAACGGCCACAGCCTTCGCTGCCATTTATTTTTCTTTCATGAAGTCGGCCAGATGCACGGTCGCATGCTATGGCATTCTGGGACTTGTAGGCGGCAGGTCACACAAACGCCCTGTGATTGGCCGAACAGGGTCATGTGCGGCCGCACGCTGTGAAATTCTGGGACTTGTAGTCATGATGCGAAGCTCGCATCATGAGTCATGATGCGAGCCTCGCATCATGACTACAAGTCCCAGAATTCTACAGCGTGCGGCCGCACATGACCCTGTTCGGCCAATCACAGGGCATTTGTGTTGCGAGCGCCCTGCAAATGGATCGGCGGAGCTGGTCACGTGTGGATGCGGCCAAGCGGGGCTGGTCGTGACCACTTGCTGGAGTCCCGCCTCTCTGCCTGGGGCACTGTGTGTTTCTGAGGTCTCTCAGTCTCATCTACCCCCCTCTCTGTCAGCGCCCCTCCCCAGCCCCCTCTCTGTCAGCCCACCCTCCTCTGTCAACCCACCTCCTCTCTGTCAGCCCACCCCCCTCTCAGCCCACCCCCCCTCTGTCAGCCCACCGCCCACCCCCCCTCTGTCAGCCCACCCCCCTCTGTCAGCCCTCCTCTTTCAGCTCATCCCCCCTCTCAGCCCACCCCTCCTCTGTCAGCTCCACTCTGTCAGCCCACCCCCTCTGTCAGTCCACCCCCCTCTGTCAGCTCCTCTCTGTCAGCCCACCCTCTCTCAGCCCACTCCTCCTCTGTCAGCCCACCCCCTCTCTGTCAGCCCACCCCCCTCTGTCAGCCCACCCCCCCTCTGTCAGCCCACCCCTACTGTCATCCCACCCCCTCTGTCAGCCCACCCCTCTCTGTCAGCCCACCCCCTCTCAGCCCACCCCGCTCTGTCAGCCCACCCTCCTCTGTCAACCCACCTCCTCTCTGTCAGCCCACCCCCCTCAGCCCACCCCCCTCTCCCAGCCCACCCCCCCCTCTGTCAGCCCACCCCCCCTCTGTCAGCCCTCCTCTTTCAGCCCACCCCCCTTCGCAGCCCACCCCTCCTCTGTCAGCTCCACTCTGTCAGCCCACCCCCTCTCTGTCAGTCCACCCCCCTCTGTCAGCTCCCCTCTGTCAGCCCACCCTCTCTCAGCCCACTCCTCCTCTGTCAGCCCACCCCCTCTCTGTCAGCCCACCCCCCTCTGTCAGCCCACCCCCTCTCTGTGAGCCCACCCCCTCTCTGTCAGCCCACCCCCTCTCGGTCAGCCTACCCCCCCTCTGTCAGCCCACCCCCCCTCAGCCCACCCCTACTGTCATCCCACCCCCTCTGTCAGCCCACCCCTCTCTGTCAGCCCACCCCTCTCTGTCAGCCCACCCGCTCTGTCAGCCCACCCTCCTCTCTCAGCCCACCCCCTCTCTCAGCCCACCCCCTCTCTCTTAGCACACCCCCTCTCTCTCAGCCCACCCCCCTTCCAGCCCACCCGCTCTGTCAGCCCACCCTCCTCTGTCAGCCCACCCCCTCTCTCTCAGCCCACCCCCCCTCTCAGCCCACCCCCCGCTGTTAGCCCACCCCCTCTCTGTCAGCCCACCCCCCTCTCTCACAGCCCACCCCCCTCTCAGCCCACCCTGCTCTGTCAGCCCACCCTCCTCTGTCAGCCCACCCCCTCTCAGCCCACCCCCCCTCTGTCAGCCCACCCCTCCTCTGTCAGCCCACCACCCCTCCTCTGTCAGCCCACCACCCCTCTTAGCCCACTCCCCCTCTGTCAGTCCACCCCCCCTCTGTCAGCCCACCCCTACTCTGTCAGCCCACCACCCCTCCTCTGTCAGCCCACCCCCTCTCAGCCCACTCCTCCTCTGTCAGCCCACTCCCTCTCTGTCAGCCCACCCCCCTCTGTCAGCCCACCCCCCTCTGTGTCAGCCCACCCCCTCTCTGTCAGCCCAACCCCCTCTGTCAGCCCACCCCCCCCTCTCAGCCCACCCTCCCTCTGTCAGCCCACCCCCTCTCTGTCAGCCCACCCTCTCTGTCAGCCCACCCCGCTCTGTCAGCCCACCCTCCTCTGTCAGCCCACCCCCTCTCTCAGCCCACCCCTCCTCTCAGCCCACCCCCCTCTGTCAGCCCACCCCTCCTCTTTCAGCCCATCACCCCTCCTCTGTCAGTCCATCACCCCTCTCAGCCCACCCCCCTTTGTCAGCCCACCCCCCCTTTGTCAGCCCACCCCCCTTTTGTCAGCCCACCCCCCTTTTGTCAGCCCATCCACCCTTTGTCAGCCCATCTCCTCTCTGTCAGCCACAGCAGGGAGCCAGGCCAGCCACCTGCAGCAGGGTGCACCGTGCAAGCCAGCCACTGACCCACCCACTGACCCACAGCAGGGAGCCATTCCAGTCACCCACAGCAGGCTGCACCATGTCAGCCAGCCACCGACCCACCCACTGACCCACGGCAGAGAGCCAGGCCAGCCACCAACTGCAGGGTGCCAGGCAGCCACCCTCAGATGCCAGCCACCCACGGTGACCCACCCACAGCAGGGCCAGGGTGCCAGCCACCCATGGTAACTCATCCACAGCAGCACCAGGGTGCCAGCCAGCCACCCACGGTGACCCACCCACACCAGGAAACCAGCCAGCCACAACAGGGTGCCAGCCAATCACCCACAGGAGCCAGCCAGCCACGGTGACCTATCCACAGCAGGGAGCCAGCCACCTACAGGAGCAAACCAGCCACGGTGACTATCCACAGCAGGATGCCAGCCAGCCACCCACGGTGACCCACCCACACCAGGGTTCCAGCCAGCCACAGAAGGGTGCCGGTCAGCCACCAACAGGTGCCAGCTAGCCACCCACAGGAACCAGTCACAGAGGACGTGGGAGCCAGCCAGCCACAGAGGATGTGGGGGCCAGCCACAGCTACAGCACCCATAGTTAAGGTAAGGGTAGCGCTACAAATTGATTTCTACTTTGTGAGAGGTTGGGGCAGGGGTGAGAGTCATGGCACAAAGAGGGGGTCCCATTAGACTCTGTTGTAGTCTCGAATGGGGCCTGGAGGGGACACTTTCTAACAGACTGTCCATGGGACCCTGTTTGAAAAAGACCCCCCTCCAGGTCCCATTAGACTCTGTTGTTAAACAGTGTTTTTTTTTTTAAAAAGGTAGTACTTTGTACAAATTGAAGGGGCGGGGCCAGGGGTGGGTCATGATAGGGCCAGGAATGGGGCATGGGCAGGGCCTGACAGGTGGCCCTTGCTTTATTCACATGTGTGGGTCCTGCTGGGAGCTGGCCGCGGACCTGTGGGTCCTGCTGGCCACTGACCTGTGGGTCCTGCTGGCCACTGACCTGTGGGTCCTGCTGGCCACTGGCCTAGGGTGACCAGACGTCCCCGGTTTCCGGGGACTGTCCCCAGTTTCCGGTGTGTGTCCCTGGACTGAGGACACTGTCCCTGGACCAAGTCTGTCCTCGTTTTGTCCCTGCTTAGCAGGGCCAATTGGGCGCGGGTGCACCGCGAGATGGGGCAGTTGGAGGGCGCCCAGGGTCTGTGCCCATTGGGCTGACTCAGGCGGGGGAGCGCCACCAGATTTCGCAGAGCAGGGATCTCCCACTTACTTGGCGGCCACTGTCATACGAAGTCCCGCCTCCTGGACTGGCTCCTATGATAGACAGCACACTAATGACGTCCATCATGGGAGCGGCCACACTGGGTAAGTGGGAGACCTCTGCTCTGTGTAATCCGGCTGCTCTTCTCTCTAATCCCCATGCGCTGAACAGACTGCCCTGATGGGCACTGGTGAGGCTGCGCTGATGGGCACTGGTGAGGCTGCGCTGATAGGCACTGGTGAGGCTGCGCTGATGGGCACTGGGGATGGTGAGCTTATTCGGTGATTCAAAGGGCCACTTGACTGGCCTAAGGCTGCCAGCCCTCCCCTTCTTAGATCTGTTACTGCTCATGCCCGAACACCCTTAGCTATACTGCTAGTGACACCAGTCCTCACACTTCCATCTTAATGCCCTTATTAGAATTTTTAAACAGTTCAGGCAGTTATTTTTGCCACATTATCTTGTCAGACAGGGTTTCCAGGAGCATCCCAAACCATTCAGCACATTTTTTTATGCAGCACCACTTCCCTGTAATATACAATTTTTGGAGTACTGTTTTTTTTAAATCTGCCAAATCACAGTTGATCTAAACTTTTTAAAGTCCATCCTCTTCAGTAGGACCTGTGATTGAAAGAGTCTGAAGAAAGAACTATTCTTGCACCCTATCAGTCAGATCCTGTCACCTGACATTTGTAGGCTGCCATTGTTGGCCTCTTCTTCTGAAAATCTATATTTCTTTAAAATATGTTTTAAACTTACAAGTGAAAGCTTTAAAACAAGCATACAGCAAATGAAAGAAAGAACACTTTATAGAACTCCAAATCCTGACACGTGTTTTATGTCAGTAACTCAGAAAGTATCAATACCATGTCTTCAGCATGACAGCCAGGCAAGAGGCATTTTCAGAAGAATTGAAGCCTACATATTCCTCTCACAACTTGTTTTTGTGCAAGTTAAGAAAATAAATAGGAATCTCATGAGTTGCCATACAATTCTTCAGAATTTTTTATTTTTTTTTATCACGCATTCCACCATTTCAAATAACAAGACATGTCTTGGTGAATGAACATTTTAAAATATGCCATCCCCACTTGTTTATTTATTTTACTGTTAGAGGAATTTTGTGGTTTGAAAGATTGAGCACTTTATAATGTTTCCATTAGGTGGCACTGTGTCCTCAAAAGCATAAATTTTTACAATGTACTGCATCTCCAAGCCTAGTAAGAGTGCTATACCTCTTCACGGGTGGTACGGTATAATCAACATAATCCATCTTTAAAATAAATAAACTACTGAATAAACAAAAAAGTCAGATTCAAATCAGGGAATGTATATGTCACAATATCATAGCACATGTTGTAAAATATGAATGTCAGTATAGTATATGAATATGAATATTTCACATTATCATAGTATATCATAGTAAAAGTTGTAAAATATAAATATATACAGTATCTCACAAAAGTGAGTACACCCCTCACATTTTTGTAAATATTTTATTATACCTTTTCATGTGACATCACTGAAGAAATTACACTTTGCTACAATGTAAAGTAGTGAATGTACAGCTTGTATAACAGTGTAAATTTGCTGTCCCCTCAAAATAACTCAACACACAGCCATTAATGTCTAAACCGCTGGCAACAAAAGTGAGTACACCCCTAAATGAAAATGTCCAAATTGGCCCCAATTAGCCATTTTTCCTCCCCGGTGTCACGTGACTCGTTAGTGTTACAAGGTCTCAGGTGTAAATGGGGAGCAGGTGTGTTAAATTTGGTGTTATCGCTCTCACTCTCTTATACTGGTCACTGGAAGTTCAACATGGCACCTCATGGCAAAGAACTCTCTGAGGATCTGAAAAAAAGAATCGTTGCTCTACATAAAGATTGCCTAGGCTATAAGAAGAGCCTGAAACTGAGCTGCAGCACGGTGGCCAAGACCATACATTCGGCTTAACAGGACAAGTTCCACTCAGAACAGGACTCGCCATGGTCGACCAAAGAACATGAGTGCACGTGCTCAGCGTCATATCAAGAGGGAAACAGACGTATGAGTGATGCCAGCATTGCTGCAGAGGTTGAAGGGGTGGGGGTCAGCCTGTTATTGCTCAGACCAAGTGCTGCAAAAGGCAATGAAAGCTTCGCCAGCAGTGAATGTTTGGTGAAAGTCACATTAACTGCGTTAACTGCTTTATCAATAAGTGGAACTGTGGGCAAAATTTAAAATGACATTATTTGATGCGGTCTCCCACTAGCATTAACTGTTTTTTTGTCCTTCCTGTAATATAATTTTTTTTACCTGTTGGTCTTGACAGTTGATCCATTTTTTCCCATTTCCTCTAACAGTGTTACAACACTATTTGTTCTTTAGTGAAATCACACAGCAGCATTGTCACCAGCAATAGGGATGAGCCGAACACACCCCTATTCAGTTTGCACCAGAACCTGCGAACAGACCTAAAGTTTGCGCAAAGTTTAGAACCCTATTAAATACAATGGACTCGAACATTCGAAATCAAAAGTGCTAATTATCAAGGCTAATATGCAAGTTATTGTCCTAAAAAGGGTTTGGGGACCCGGGTCCTGCCCCAGGGGACATGTATCAATGCAAAAAAAAGTTTTAAAAAGGCAGTTTTTTCGGGAGCAGTGATTTTAATAATGCTTAAAGTGAAACAATAAAAGTGAAATATTTGTAATTTCGTACCTGGGGGGGGGGGGGGGTGTATAGTATACCTGTAAAGCAGTGCTTGTTTCCCGTGCTTAGAACTGTCCCTGCACAAAATGTAATTTCTGAAGGAAAAAAAGTAATTTAAAAGTACTCGCGGCTATAATGAATTGTCGGCTCCCGGCAATACAGAGAAAAGTCATTGATAAAAAAAAAAAAAAATGCGTGGGGGTTCCCCCAAATTCAATTACCAGGCCCTTCAGGTCTGGTATGGATAATAAAGGGAACCCTGCGTCAAATTTAAAAAAAAATGACGTTAGGTTCCCCCCAAATATCCATACTAGACCCTTCAGGTCTGGTATGGATTTTAAGGGGAATTCCACCCCAAATTTAAAAAAAAAAAATGGCGTGGAGTTCCCCCAAAAATCCATACCAGACCCTTTATCCGAGCACGCAACCTGGCAGGCCGCAGGAAAAGAGGGGGGGACGAGAGAGGGCCCCCCTCCTGAACCGTACCAGGCCACATGCCCTCAACATGGGCAGGATGCTTTGGGGGTCTGTGACCCCTCAAAGCGCCATGTCCCCATGTTGATGGGGACAAGGGCCTCATCCCCACAACCCTTGCCCTGTGGTTGTGGGGGTCTGCGGGCAGGGGGCTTATTGGAATCTGGAAGACCCCTTTAATAAAGGGGACCCCCAGATCCCGGCCCCCCTATGTGAATTGGTAAGGGGTACATTGTACCCCTACCATTTCACGAAGAAAGTGTAAAAAAAATGTAACAAAAAACACACAGATACCGTTGGGAAAAGTCCTTTATTAAAACTAAAAACTAAAAAACCCATTCCAGCCATGTAATCCAGTGTCCCGTGGCGATCCGATGTCCAGCGCTGCAGCCTCCACTCCACACGAAACGTCATTGGCTGAACGGACCTACACTGCGGAGGAAGTTCCCCATCAGGTCCGCTCAGCCAATGACGTAGGCGGGGTCTGAGGTACGAGGGACCTGATGGGGAACGTGAGAAGGGGCGGGTCTATTCATTTTTTAAACTGCGGAGGAAGTTCTCCATCAGGTCTGCTCAGCCAATGATGTAGGCGGGGTCTGAGATACGAGGGCGCCCCCACACCCTCGTACCTCAGACCCCGCCTACGTCATTGGCTGAGCGGACCTGATGGGGAACTTCCTCCGCAGTGTAGGTCCGCTCAGCCAATGACGTTTCGTGTGGAGTGCAGACTGCAGCGCTGGACATTGCATCGCCGCGGGACACTGGATTACATCGCTGGAATGGGTTTTTTATTTTTTTATTTTTAATAAAGGACTTTCCCAACGGTGTCTGTGTGTTTTTTTTATTTTTTTTTACACTTTCTTTGTGAAATGGTAGGGGTACAATGTACCCCTTACCAATTCACATGGGGGGGGTTAAAGGGGTCCTCCAGATTCCGATAAGCCCCCTGCCCGCAGACCCCCACAACCACCGGGCAAGGGTTGTGGGGATGAGGCCCTTGTCCCCATCAACATGGGGACATGGTGCTTTGAGGAGTCACAGACCCCCATAGCAACCTCCCCATGTTGAGGGCATGTGGCCTGGTACGGTTCAGGAGGGGGGGCGCTCTCTTGTCCCCCCCTCTTTTCTTGCGGCCTGCCATAAAGGGTCTGGTATGGATTTTTGGGGGAACTCCATGCCATTTTTTAAAAAATTTGGGGTGAAGTTCCTCTTAAAATCCATACCAGACCTGAAGGGTCTAGTATGGATATTTGGGGGAACCCCACATAATTTTTTTTTTATTTGACGCAGGGTTCCCCTTAATATCCATACCAGACCTGAAGGGCCCGGTAATTGAATTTGGGGGGACCCCCACGCATTTTTTTTCATCAATGACTTTTCTCTGTATTGCTGGGAGCCGACAATTCATTATAGCCACGAGTGCTTTTAAATTACTTTTTTTCCTTCAGAAATGACACTTTGTGCAGGGACAGTTCTAAGCAAGGGAAACAAGCGCTGCTTTACATGCATACTATACACCCCCCCCCCTCCCCGGTACAAAATTTAAAGGAATATTTCACTTTTATTGTTTCACTATAAGCATTAATAAAATCACTGCTCCCGAAAAAACTGCAGTTTTTAAAACTTTTTTTTGCATTGATACATGTCCCCTGGGGCAGGACCCGGGTCCCCAAACACTTTTTATGACAATAACTTGCATATAAGCCTTTAAAATTAGCACTTTAGATTTCTCCCATAGACTTTCACAGGGTGTTCCGCGGCTTTTCGAATTTGCCGCAAACACCCCAAATTGTTCGCTGTTCGGCGAACGTGCGAACAGGCAATGTTCGAGTTGAACATGCGTTTGACTCGAACTCGAAGCTCATCCCTAACCAGCAATAGTGACTCTGCTGAATATCTTGGTTTCCTATAGGAAGTGGAACACTACAGATCTACTGGCAGAACAGAATGAACAGATATAAACGCTAAAGCTAGAAATTATATAAAAAATTACCATTACAGTGGGATCCCCTACACTGCAAGAGTAAATGCTTGTTTATTTTATGGGTACAGGAACAAGCTATAACACTACTTAGCTTATTCCTGCTGCAGCAGGATTCAGTCACTCACTGCTTCTTTTGCAATACTCCAAGTTGTGGGTGGATCTTTGTCGTCCCCATGTACAATGCATAGCATTTGGCCCTACATTGTATGTGATGGCCAGAGCACATTAGAGAAGAGGCTTTGGGGGACTACTTGAACAAGTGGTTTCATGGAACTCTAAATTTAAAGGCATTATAAACCTTTTCTATCTGCACCTTCTGTTTTTCCCCTGCATAAGATGTGCATTGATCATGTAGTTTCATGATGTCATTTGTTGGCTCGTATACACAGTCTATAACAAATCTTTACATTCCTGTGTCACAAACTTCTGTTTGTGTTCAAAAATTAGTCATGAAGCTTGGCACTGCAAAGGTTAATGCACAACCTCTGTCTGTAGTCTGAGAACTAACACTTTCTGTGAAAAAAAAATATATACCAGGCATACCCCACTTTTAAGTACACAATTGGGTTTATTTACTAAAGCTGGAAAGTGCAAAATCAGGCTCACTTCTGCATAGAAACCAATGAGCTTCTTACCCCAGCTTGTTTAATTAAGCTTTGGTAATAAAACCTGGAAGCGCATTGGTTTCTATGCAGAATTGAGCCTGATTTTGCACTTTCCAGCTCTAGTAAATAAACCCCATTGTGTACTTAAAAATGGGGTATGTCTGTATCCCACAATCCTGGGTCTCTCATACTCATGTTCTGCAGGTGAGAGTTAAAAAGTAATAAGACCTGACAGACACAATGGCAGAATAATTAACAGAGAGATCACCATGCTGGAGGAGATGTGTTTTCATCACATTAGCACTCAGGGGGGCCCGTCCATTAAGGGCGCACGGGCGCCACCTCCCTATATCCATGCGTCCAGCCCCTTTCAGGCGCATGAATTCCAATAAGGAGTGGGTGGTTTTTTGAAGCACCGATTAGAGCCAGAGGCTCTATTAGGTTTTAAAATAGGGTGGGCTCGGGTGCTGAGAATGCGCTCGGAGCCCACCCAGGTGTGTGAGAACAGGGAATGAGTATTCCCTATTCTCACACTGAATCGCCTCTTCGCCAATCAGAAAGTATGGGTCCGAGACCCGTTTCCTGATTGGCCAAAAGGAGAAGCGTTCGGATTGGCCTCCGAGAAGGAGGGAGGAGACAGAAGCTGCCAGGAAGGAGAAGCTGTTTGTGATGTCCGCGGAGGAGAGCCGGAGAAGCTGCCCATTATTGCCGTCATGGATGGGATAGGTGCACCGACCAAGCCGACCGGGTTTTTTTTTTGGGGGTGCACTGTTTGCCGCCCACCCCCCAAAAAAAAATTACCAGCAGCCGCCACTGTTAGCACTCCTACATTGGTGATACAACACAGAGGAAATGGTAGGTTATGCATTGGATGTTGTATGACTCAGAACAAGGCGTTTCCTGTCCCTTTAGTAAACAGGGACAGTCTAGGTGAATGAATACATGGGCATAACAGCCATGACACTACAAACTGCAGTCACAACATGTGAGCCCAGCATTACAATGTAAGACAAACAAACAACACAGGCAGAGGCGTAGCTTGAAGCTTGTGGGCCCCGATGCAAAAGTTGACCTGCCCCCCTCCACTACCACCCACAACTTTCACCATGCGTGCAGATGCACACACCGCACGCCAAGATACTCAAAGTGGCTTAAGAGTTTTGAGTTCCCAGAGTTCCTCCATACATTAAAGAACAGGGGTCACTGCTGGAGAATCAGAGGACAGGGGTCACCGCTGGAGAATCAGAGGACAGGAATCCCCGCTGGAGAATCAGAGGACAGGGATCACCGCAGGAGAATCAGAGGACAGGAATCACCGCTGGAGAATCAGAGGACAGGGGCCCCTGGCAGAGCTCCATTCCCATCCCAGCACTGTATACAGCTTCTCCCCCCCACACAACACAGGGCTGAAATCACATTCCTTTACACACAGTCTGTCAAAATTCACAGGGTGTATCTGGCTTTTATGTTGATGTTCTGACCTGTGAAATTCTCTGGTCGGTACAGCAGTGTAGTAGCAGTAGGCAGATACACCCTGTGCAGATCGTGGCTGACTGACTGTGTTGAAAAAGAATGTGATTTTATCCCTACCGAGGAGGAGCAGTATAGAGTGCTGTAATGGGAAAAGAGCTCAGGAGCCAGGCATAGCATCCAGGGTGAAGGGTGTGGTCAGGGGGCTTTGGGGGGGGCGCAACTTAGATCTGGGGGGGAAAAGCCATGTGACACAAAATCTGGAGCCTGCAGTTCCTCACGGACCCCTCAAGAGGTGTTGGAGGATTTGTTTCAGCAATTTCTGAAGGTTTCTCTGTCAGTGTTGGCAGGTGTTGGGGGAAGGTTACCTCCCAGAGGTGTGTGTCTTTTCCCCTGTTGTCAGGGAAGTGGGGTAAGCGGACATCCTCGGGTGGGAAGGGGGGTTAAAGAGAATCCCAGCTGGGGACTAGGAGACACTGAGCGGTGTTTTACCTCACCAGTGACATCAGTCCTATCGTGGCTACAGGACTGCACTCTCCTCCTCTTAACTCGCTGCGCTCGAGTTACAATTCCATATTGCCAGCACAAAGCACAGACAATTCCCCATCCTGGGCTGTTCTCACCCCATGCTTCTCTCCATTCAGGAAATGCCTCACAGCTTTACCCCAGCCAATGAGAACAGAGGGGTGTGGACCGTGGAAGGCAAAGTTGAAGCCTAGTACTGGAGCACGGCTGTCTGGCTCTAGGGCAGATCGGAGCTGGACTTTGTGGAGGATATGATAATATGACAAGGAGGCTGCAGGAGCCCCCTGGAGCTAGGGGCGGGGTTGCGATTGTGACCCCTGCAACCCCTTATGCTACGCCCATGAACACAGGAAATATATATAAGTACACTAATACCTAGTTAAAATAACAAAGCATTTGAAAGTTTGCAATGCTTTTAAATAGCCAGACTATTTTGTGTATTTTCTAGTTCAGCATTACACCTAGTTAATGCTAGTAACAGATTGCCTCGTATATGTAATTTTTTTGAAAACTGAACTCCAGAAAAAATGTATTATAGGACACCTGTATTGTTGAGTGTCCCACATGTGTGAATGCGTCTGCGTTATGTAAAACTCTTTCATAAATCCCTTCACTAGTGTGAGAGCTAAACTTCCAGTATTAAAATCTACTGTTCTGCTTCTAATATAGTGTATCCAGTGAAAGATAGTAGGTTGCTTGTTCTTCACCTTGTCAAGAATACAAAAGCTTTTTGTACTCTTTTTACAGAATACATGGCATTCGAGGAATGGATGAGGAGAGATTCTGATGCTTAGCCAATCCCCCCATCTTCTTGCCCAATCATAGAACCCCTTGTATTTTTTGAAAAGAATACAAAACATTTTGTCTATGGACAACAATGTGTGCAAGTGACCAGCTATCCTATATCCCATGTTATCTACTTCTTGTAGTTGCAAAACCTGAATAAACAATGCTTCCTCTGTGAACATGTAAAACCCAATTATTTGCAATGAAAATAACGGAAGAGGTTGGATGATGGAAGTCAGCATGGCTTTCCTACATTCACTAAGCTAAGGGAAAATTCCCTTGAAATATATATGAAGATTGGAGAAAGCCCCTTATATGCATACTTGTTCCAGGTTTGGGACATATACAGTAGAAGGGCCTGGATCAGCATGACAGTCAGCCAACTAACATTCCCAGAGGAGCAATCAGAAATTAAAGCCACCATCTTTCATCAATTCTTTTTTGACAAAGGTTCTCTTCCTATTTTTTATTTGAACAAGGTTGTTTCCTTTCCATCTGCCTTCCCTGCATGTCTTCATTTATCAGTGTTACTATTCCATTGAAGAGTTCTCCACTTTTTTACTCAAATTGAAAAAGCCTTAAATATTAAGGCAATCAGTTAATCAAAACATGACATAAACAGAGTGGATTGCATGATTTCTTGTTCCACTATGATGTTTTGATCAGTCACAGTAATATCAGTCAATAGGCAAAAGCTAGTGAAAAATCTCCACTGTGACCCTCTTCACCAATTTTTTCAGTACATTGAAAGACACTTTCTCTTTTTAACATGTTCTGCCAGCAGTCTGAATTAGAGATTTATTTGCAACGAAAAATCAATTAGTCCAAATTTATTCATGGATTTCAGAACTGGCGATCAATGCAAGTCCACTCAGTGGACTCATGGGGACCCAATTCATCCCAGTTAATGTGTCTGATGGGGAATTACCATTGATAGTTCTTTTTCTTTCTCTCCCTTCTAGGTTAGAGGTCAGATCTCTCTGTCATGGACATAAAACAGGATTTTACCTTATAACTTTCCAAGATGACACCACACCTGCCTACAACTATCTCATTTTGAAAACATTTTAAATTGTTCTTGTCCTTTAAAAGTGAATTTGTATCTACAGTACATGTATACCTAAATTCATTTGATATGCATTTTAATAAACAAATTAAAATAATGCTAGATGTAACTAATATTTTACCTAAACCAGGACTCTCTTGTATCTTATCTATCTATCTATCTATCTATCTATCTATCTATCTATATATCTATCTATCTATATATCTATATATATATATATATATATATATATATATATATATATATATATATATAGATAGATATATATATAGATAGATAGATAGATAGATAGATAGATAGATAGATAGATAGATAGATAGATAGATAGATAGATAGATAGATAGATATTTGTAAGGAAAATTCTTTCATAATTTAACATGTTTTTTTCATAAAAATAACATTTATAATACTCATACTTCAAACTATTATTCCACAAAGTAAGTAACTATAATACCATTACAAAGGGATCCAGCAATCAGAAAACAAAAAGATATCTGCTGTTTTATTCCTTGCAGAATGAGACTTGGAATTGTAAAAACAGGGTGTTGTAGGTTTAATGTGCCCTTTGAACTAATGAGCTCTGTCACAGTTGACATTTTGGATTTGTTGCAGTTATATCCTAAGTCTTCTTATATAACTAAGTGTTGCATATTAGATACAATCTACACTTTTCTTATTGTTACGTCTATGGAAGCGATTTGCATGTTATCCTGCGGCTTGCATGTAGTCTGCCATGCAATTAACATATCTTCTCTTTTTATAAGGGAGAATGTATGCACAAGTATGACGACTTCACCAAACAGAAAGCTAAATGATAAAGCAGTGCATTTGACATTCACCAAACATTCACTGCAGTTTAGTCAACCACTGTAAAAGAAATGTACCAGGAAAATCCATTGCATCACATTCAATGCTTTATAAATGTGTCCATAAATCCAGGGACCAATCACATTCATTACTTTATAAATGTGTCCCTAAATCTAGGAACCAAAATCGGAAAAACATGTATGTAGTGAGGACATTGCAATGCATTATATCTAACATGGTGAACAGAATGTAGAACAGAATACTGCAGGATAGACAGAAAACAAAACCTGCTAAACAAACTTGAGCAGCATGTGTATCTGGCCAGGCTGCATGCCTACAGTTTGGGTATGCACCTGGCTGCTGATGCTGACTGATAAACTGTCTGTTTTAATGTCACTAGAGTAGCTGGCAGGTACTGTATAATAATAACTGGATGCAGATTGTTAAAAAACTTCAATTAAACCTTGCAGACTAAAGTCAATAGACTGTTCTTCAGTGACTGTGATAGTTGTTGCAGAATTTTGACTTAAATTACTGACAGCTGAATGTGAAACTATTGCAAATCTAGGCATTTCAAAATGGGCATATGATGAACAGATGGGTAAAAAGATAATACACTCAATGAAAACCACATGTCAAAACGCCTGTTTGCTATAAAATGCTTTGACTTCACCTTCTCTTGCCTCTTGAGGCCCCCTGTTGGCGCTTGGCTTACTTTAAAAGTGAACCTGTGCCCAGACTATGCACACCATTTATATATATTTTGAGAAAGCAGTAAAAGAACAATGTGGCCTATTTGCCTTTATAGCTATAGGCATTGTAGAAAAATGCATCTTCAAATTTCACAACAGAGGCACTGAAATCTGACCGATTTCCTATTACTTTTTATTACAACAGAACCTTGGCAGGCTGCTAGCCTTCAAATGTAACAAACAGCAGATGTTTCTTAACTCTAATGGGTGGTGACGTCCAGTGGCGTAGCGTTGGGGGTGCGAGGGGGGCCTAGGCCCCGGGCGCAACATTTGGAGGGCGCAATCCCGTGCCAGTGTCACCCTAGCTCCATAAATCTAAATTGTATTTTCTGTGACCCCGCGCTCCAGCTCCGGCCGCCATCTTAATTCTCAGGCCGGCCCCTGGCGCCCTGTGATTGGGCGAAAGGGGTCATGTGGCCAGTCCTCAATCACGGGGGAGTGGGGCTGGCCTTAGCTGTCTTCTCCTCTTCCTCTCTGGCCCAGGTCACCAGGTCACCATGTCCCGTTGCGGCAAGCAGTCTGTGGCCGCCCTCTTCTCCTCCTCCTCCTCTCTGGCCTGGTCTCCGATCATGTCCCCGTCAGGACAGGCAGTCCAGCAGTGTGACAGGCGGCGGCGGCGCAGAGGCAGAGAAGATGGAAGAAAAAAAAGGTAAGAGACTTACTCGGCCTGGTGGGAGTAGATATGGTCTGGGGAGAGGGAGCAGCCAGAAAGTCAGTGTATAGTGTAATGTATAGTGTATAGTGTGTAGTGTATAGTGTGTAGTGTATTGTGTGTATAGTGTATTGTGTATTGGTCTGTGGGTAGAGTATTGTGTAGCGGTCAGTATGTAGTGTATTGAGTAGTGGTCTGTGGGTAGTGTATAGTGTATTGTATGTATGTATAGAGTATTGTGTGTAGTGTATAGTGTATTGTGTGTAGTGTATTGTGTATTGGTCTGTGGGTAGAGTATTGTGTAGCGGTCAGTATGTAGTGTATTGAGTAGTGGTCTGTGGGTAGTGTATAGTGTATTGTGTGTAGTGTATTTGTGTAGTGTATAGTGTATTGTGTATTGGTCTGTGGGTAGAGTATTGTGTAGCGGTCAGTATGTAGTGTATTGAGTAGTGGTCTGTGGGTAGTGTATTGTGTAGTGGTCAGTATAGCAATCAGGTAGGTCAGTGTGTAGTGTGGTCAGTGTGTAGTGTAGTGGTGTATAGTGGTAAGTGTAGTGGTCAGTGTGTAGTGGTCAGTGTGTAGTGTAGTGGTCAGTATAGGAATCAGGTAGGTCAGTTTGTAGTGTAGTGGTCGATGTAGGAATCAGGTAGGTTGGTGTGGAGTGGTCAGAGTGTAGTGGTTGATGTAGGAATCAGGTAGGTCAGTGTAGTTGTCGGTATAGGAATCATGTAGGTCTGTGTAGAGGTTAGTGTAGTGGTCAGTATAGGAATCAGGTAGATTAGTGGTCAGGTAGGTCAGTGTAGGAATCAGGTAGGTCAGTACTATTGTAGGAAGGGAAGGGACTCGGGAAGTGTGAAAAGTCCACAGGTTAGGGGGCGCAAATTACTTGCTTTGCCCCGGGTGCTGACAACCCACGCTACGCCACTGGTGACGTCACAAGGGGCCCATACCATGTCTATATAAGTAATGGCACAGGGCAGACCCAGCATTACAGCGGGAGAGAGCATCATGAGAACATCGGAGGAAGAACAGAGGGAGAAGACGGCGGGAGAAGACAGTGGAAGAACAGAGGGAGAAGACGGCGGGAGAAGACAGTGGAAGAAGACAGCAGAGAGAGGAGAACCGGCAGAGGGAGAAGACAGCGGAGAGAGGAGAACCGGCAGCAGAAGAAGACATCAGCGGAGGGAGAAGAACCGGAGGATGAAGACATCGCCGAAAGGGGGAAAAAAAATTGGAAGGAGAAGCGATGCCGGAGCTGCTTTAATAAATTACTTTGTCAAAAACCTGTGTACTAATTTTATTTTTGACACTTTTTTGGGGGTAAATGGATAGGGGTACAATGTACCCCATACTCATTCACATAGGGGGGGGCTGGATCTGGGGGCCCTCTTGTTAAAGGGGACTTCCAGATTCTGAGCAAGCCCCCCTGCCAGCAGACCCCGACAACCACCGGCCAGGGTTGTGGGGAAGGGGCCCTTGTCCTCATCAACATGGGGACACAGTGCTTTGGGGTGGGAGCGCAGGGCCCACCTGCCCCAAAGCACCCAACCCCCATGTTGAGGACATGTGGCTTGGTATGGTTCAGGAGGGGGGTGCGCTCGCTCGTCCCCCCCCTTTCTTGACCCACCAGGCCGAATGCTCGGATAAGGGTCTGGCATGGATTTTGGGAGGGACCCCATGCCAATTTTTTTGGCGTTGGGTTCCCCTTAAAATCCATACCAGACCTAAGGGTCTGGTATGCTCTTGTGGGGGAACCCCACGCCAGATTTTTTTTTCATTTTGGCAAGGGTTCCCCTTTAAGATCCTTAGCTAACAAGCCGCACTGCAAGTCCAATCATCACGATCCGACTTGTGGTGCGATTTCTTTTCAAATCAGTGGGCTCTCATAGGGAACCATTGATTTTAAATAGAGGCAGAGAAACTCTGCTAAAAGCTAGCACGGCTAAACGTGCATTAACACGAATGCAAAAAGTTACTTTGCAGCTATGTGGCTTTGCAGCTATTTTTTTTCTAAAGCCCTGTGTGCATGGTGCCTAACTAAAACCCTGTTTTGGAGTCTTTGTTGTGATCTCTGAGGATTTTTGAGAAAGATTCACTTTCCATTTCCAAGTTGAGAAGTCAGAGGTGGCTTGTTTCAAAGCTACATGTTAGGAATATGTAAATAAATGTGTCTGGGCAGAAGTGCACACAATAGCAATCTATTAAGAGTGCATTAACATTGTAATTTTGTTTAGAATTTAACTACATACAGTGAGTACACCCCTCACATTTTTGTAAATATTTTATTATATCTTTTCATGTGACAACACTGAAGAAATTACACTTTGCTACAATGTAATGTAGTGAGTATACAGCTTGTATAACAGTGTAAATTTGCTGTCCCCTCAAAATAACTCAACACAGCCATTAATGTCTAAACTGCTGGTAACAAAAGTGAGTACACCCCTAAGTGAAAATGTCCAAATTGCGCCCAATTAGCCATTTTCTCTCTCCAATGTCATGTGACTCGTTAGTTTTACAAGGTCTCAGGTGTGAATGGGGAGCAGGTGTGTTAAATTTGGTGTTATCGCTCTCACTCTCTCATATTGGTCACTGGAAGTTCAACATGGCACCTCATGGCAAAGAACTCTCTGAGAATCTGAAAAAAATAATTGTTGCTCTACATAAAGTTGGCCTAGTGTCACATACCTGGTGGAGATCAAGCTGGAGAGGGGGCTTCTCTTGCACCTCCTGTCTGACACCCCTGGTAGTGATGACAGGGAGTAACGGACACAGAGTGGCACGAGGGCCGATGTAATGGATGGCGCTGGCTGAGACTTGGCAGGAACCAGGTGGCTGGAGAGCGCTGGGCAGACTCTGAGAACAGGAGCTCATATCGCTGGGTCAGCAGATGGAGGCGTAGCCGGGACGTAAGCCAGGAAGTCATCAACAGCTGAACAGAGCAGGTACCGAGACGAGAGGCAGAGGCAGAGACGGGACACAGGCAGGGTTCGGTACACAGTCGGGCAGCAAAGTGCAGAAACATCAGGCAGAGGTGGAGTTAGACACAAGCCGGGATCTGGTAGGCAGGCGGAGATCAAAGAGTAGGTTCAGATGAAGCCGGGTCAAGACACAGGACACTTGGAACAGATCGGGTAAACACTAGCTGAAAGACCACTCAGCAATATTTATGTGTCAGTGTTCAGTTTAAATAAGGTTACTTGGTGCCCATACGTGCACGCGCACACTGGCGCGCCCGTGCGTGCCTGCGCATGTGCCAATACAAGTCCCTCTTTGTGCACACACTGGTGTGCCCGCGCTTGTATGCAAATACGTGTCTGTTAGCCGGACTTCTCTTACACCTAGGCTATAAGAAGATTGCCAAGACCCTGAAACTGAGCTGCAGCCAAGACTATACAGTGGTTTACCAGGACAGGTTCCACTTAGAACAGGCCTCGCCATGGTCGACCAAAGAAGTTGAGTGCACTTGCTCAGCGCCATATCCAGAGGTTGTCTTAGTGAAATAGACGTATGAGTGTTGATTGATCAGACTGGAAGTGATGTCAGATACAGACAGGACACTAACACTCACTAAACTAGATCAAGCCCTGATCTATTTAATATTTATTTGTCCAGTCATTTTTTCAACAGCCATTTTTTTCACTTTTTTCACTAGCAAGGAAAAAATAAACTGTGATTGGTTAGTATGAGACCCAGAGCTGTTGCTGACAGCTGGGTCTTGGTGCTGGGACCACACAAAATAACATGGTTCCAGCACAAACACATATATGGGGCAACCAAGAAGAATGGCCACTTCCTGAAAGCCGCATACTGTATATGTGTCAGGGGTCGGCAGCCTACAGCCCACCGGCACCACCACCCGGCCCGCTGGCGCTAAATGTCCGGCCCGTCAGTGCACGTGATGAATTTACATGCACCCGGCCCGCAGACATTTTAATCCCGGTTGGCTTTCTTGGGATAGCAACCGATGCAGCTAAGAAGCGGCTCGGCCATTATCTCACGCAGCGGGAGGGGACGTCCCCCTTCCCGCCACCCTCCGCTGCTCGCCCAGCTTCTCCCGTCCCACTGGGTGGCCTGAGCGACCAGCCGTCATGTCCGCCGGCTGGCCGGAGACCCGAACGAAGCCGCAATCGGTCTCGGATCTAGTAATCCGGAAGCAATATTATGACATCAATTCCGGTTTACAGAAGTCTTAAAGTGCCCAAACTTTAAAAAAATTACCGCATTCAAAACAGCCAAACTTGGGATTTTGAATGCTTTGAAGTGCAAAGGAAGGATTTGGGGTCTTATATATCCCTCCATAAAGAGTACCTGTCACTGGCCTATTACTGTCACAAGTGATGTTTATATTCCTTCTGACAGCAATAAAAGTGATCAGATTTGTAAAAAAAAAAATGAAATGAAATAAAGAAAAAAAATAAAGAAAAATTTAAAGCGCCCCATCATTCCATGCTCACGCGCAGAAGCGAACGCATACATAAGTCATGACCGCAAATGTAAACAGTGTTCAAACCACACATGTGAGGTATCACCACGATCGTTAGCGTGCGAGAAATAATTCTAGCACTAGACCTCCTCTGTAACTATAAACTGGAAACCTGTAGAAAAAATAAATTAGTTTGCAATTTTAAAGCATAACATGGGGGGGGCTGTGTAATATGCAGTGGGGGCTGAGTAGGAGGGGGGCTGTGTGATGTGCAGGGGGGCTGTGTAATTTAAAGGGGTCCAGAGGTACCGGGGCTGTGTAATGTAAAGGGGTCCAGAAGTGCAGGGGGTCCAGATTATTATATTCATTTATTAGCAGGTGAATGCTGCCCTCCATGCATTCACATACATTGAATCTGGCCCTTAAGTGGAAAAAGGTTGCTGACCCCTGTGTTAGGTGGTTGTAAAGGGGTTAATATATACAATATTATAAACAGGTCCCCTACACGTTTTTCCCTTGTTGTGTTTGAAATTGTTGACAATATAAGTACAGTGAATGTTTAATAGAAACCCTGTTGTAAAGTGCTACAGAAAAAAAAGCAAAATATAAATAAAAGATAATAACATTTTGATAAGGTTGTATATCTCTACAAATTTACAGTTGTTGGTCCTGCAAGAAGGTAAGCATTTTTTGTCTGGAAGCTGAATTTCCTTATGATTGTACCACTTCACAGACAAGGGAAATCTCTCTCCAACTGTCTTCTTTAATTTGTCACTTTAGATGAGATTTCAGTTATTTCATCAGTCGATTCATAGCTTGTCAGAAAAAGCCTCAGAGAACTAGAATCTTTGCTGGCATGTATATTGTAATGCAATTTTCTACAAAATAAAGCAAACTGTGCCATGTGAGACAGGTGACTGGACACTGACACTGATACAAGCAGTGAATGCATTCTGAATATTACAAGATAGCAGCATTGAAGGCAAACTAGCTCTTATCTAACAATAATTTGTTTTGAATAGGGGTGAAATGTCTTATAGTATGTAAGTGCAAGAACCACTCACTTGCATACACTTGTTTGCACATGCATACTCACAAAAACACGCACATTCATGTAAACACACTATTTGCTTTTATATTTTATTATATTGTGTATTTAGCAAAATGTAATTAAAAATGTATGACTTATAGCCTCAACAAACTCTCCAGATGTAAAGATGCCTATAGAAATTAGTGAGTGGTCAGGTCTATTTGTTATCTGACTTTTTTTAACAGATTCCTCCATAAACATACATGCTTACAAATATGAACAAAACCCATTTTTTTAAATGTAACTTTTTTCAAAATAATATATTGGGTCTATTTATATATAGCACGCATATGGGATCGGTCTGGCAATTTGATCCTGGGTTATTTTCCCTTATAGGCACACAGCAGCCAGGCACACAACATTTCCCAATCACTCGAGTCAGAAAACAGCCGTGCATGTCTTTTTTGTGATTTAATTTTTGTTGGGTAGAACTTGGATAGGGTGAGGGTGAGACTAGGGATACTAAAGGATCGGGTCACATTCAAGACCCTCTGTCTCACCCACAAGTGCACACAAGGAAACGCTCCTCAATATTTATGCGAGAAGATAAAACACCAAACCCCCAAACACATTCTCCGATCAACCAACCAAAACCTCCACATCCCCAAGTCCCGCTACAAATCAAAGGGAGAACGAAGATTTGCAGTCCAAGGACCACGGCTATGGAACGCTCTACCCACGGATATCCGCATGGAAGAAAACCATCGGGCCTTCAGGAAAAAACTTAAGACACACCTCTTCTGAAGGATCAGGACGTCACTGCATACAAAGTGCCTTGAGACGATTTAGTTTGCAGTTGTAGCACTATATAAGTTATTCACTCACTCACTCACAGTAACATAAACTTGAAAGTGAGTACACTAACTCTGCACTAAGACTTTAGGGTGAAGGGCCCCCCCCTTTGAAGTATATAGCTGAACAGTACCAAACAAGAATAAAGTCCTGAATGTACAAAGTAGTAGCTGGTGATCTCCCAGGAAAGCTAAGGAAAGTTTTTAGATCCAGAAGGCTTCGAATCACTGTTTCCTGATCTCAGTGCAGGGTCAGTCAACTTCTGTACTCCAGCAGCCTGTGTCCTGGATCTTTAAGAAGCTTTCTGATAATGCTCTAGGAGGATAGTACAGAGGTACCCCCGCCAAACTTTAGCTAGGACCACACAAAAAGTGCATATTAACATGCAGGCTGGTGTTATGATTCTCCCACCCAATATGTTCCAGGGTTCCCTGGGAGACAGGGGGAAGTAATCGAGCCTATACCTATAGAGCCCAGAGCAGACATAACTAATCAAATAGTGCTCCTTCAAATTGCAAGGAGGCCAAAAACAAAATTTAACAAGACAGTAACTCTATAGGGTGCTACATATAAAACATGAGATGGATAAACACATGACAAGCATTCACCTATCCATGACAAATTCTGACCATATTTAGATTGATACAGTGATTTCCTATGATCAGCAGTTTCATCTAGTGAATGAATTATTTTAGATAAAAACACACTATGGCAATTAGATGGAGCTGACAATCATAGGAAATCACTGTATTAAGCATAATTTGTCAAGGATAGGCAAATGCTTGTCACCTTTGTCCAACATTTAAAAAAAAAAATACATCTCTTAGTTTTATGGATCTCTGTTAGTAAAACAGGATCACACAATTGGTAAAAAAAAAAAAAAAAATACAGTTTCCCTCTACTTATTTACATAGTTAAACAGAAAAATGACTGTGCCTATAGATACAACTTGCTGGTATGATTTACCTGACAGCGGGTCATATACCATTTTTTTTTATAACAGGAGCATTTACAGCAATGTATTTGGTCTAAGTGTTTGGGTTTAGATACACTTTAATGACTGGCAAATCAGTAGATGTGAACTTGGTCTATAGTATTCAGGGACCCAGTAATTTTCATGTCGTTTAAGTTATTTACTTATCTCTTTCTGTGACTAAGAAATGTTGCTCTCTGACTTAGATGCAGGAGTTTGCATTTATATACAATAACATAAACCTTGAGTTAAGGTTTTAAAGTGAAACAATAACTCAAACGTGAAAATGCAAATTATACAATGTGTTTGCCTGAAGCTAAAAACAAGTCATACATGGATCAAATTTAGCAGGGACCTCTTGAATTTTGATCTATGTATAGGCAGGCTGGTTGTACAGAAGTTGATCTACCGATTGACTTCTGTACAACCATGGGCGTCCGCTCCATAGGGCAAGGGGGGGCGAATGCCCCCCCTGGAATCTAACAACGGATGGCGGGTGAGTGCCGTGGATGGGTGAGAGAGCGCTCCGCGGATGGATGAGAGCGAGCGGGCTGGGCGGCAGGCAGCTGGGAGGGCTGGTGAGGGAGAGGGCGGCTCAGTGGGCAGGTGACATAGCGCTCCGCTGACGGGTGTCGGGTGAGAGAGCGTGCGGGCCCGGCAGCTGGGCGGCTTGGCCTGGTGAGTGTCTCAGCGAGTGCTGGCCAATCAGCCAGCTGGTGAGCGGGGGGAGCAGAGAGATGACATCATCTCTCACCGCCCGCCCTGCAGCTCTGCCCTCACTGTGTAGGCAGCGCGGGAATCAGAGAGATTAAATAATCTCTCTGTTGCCCGACAGCCCTGGCCCCTGACTCTGGGACACAGCAAGGGACAATTGGTGCAGGCAAGTGACAATCTGCAACATGTGACAGGCGATGTGGCAAGTGACAATCCGCAATGTGTGACAGGCGATGTGGCAAGTGACAATCTGCAACATGTGACAGGCGACGTGGCAAGTGACAATCCACAATGTGTGACAGCAGGCAACGTGGCAAGTGACAATCCACAACATGTGACAGGCAACGTGGCAAGTGACAATCCACAACATGTGGCAAGTGACGTGGCAAGTGACAATCTGCAACTTGTGGCAAGTGATAAACATGTGGCATAGACGTGGCAAGTGACAATACGCAATGTGTGGCAGGTGACGTGGCAAGTGATAAACATGTGGCAGGTGACGTGGCAAGTGACAATCCGCAACTTGCGGCAAGTGACAATCCGCAACGGGTGGCAGGCGATAGTGGCAAGTGACACACTAGGGGCTCCGACTGATTCTGCATTATGGTGAGTTGAACCATTTCATTTTGTATAACAATGTAATAATAGAAATAGGTCCAGTGATGCAGGGTGCCGTGTAATGTAAAGGGGTCCAGTGGTGCAGGGTGCTGTGTAATGTAAAGGGGCCCAGTGATGCAGGGTGCTGTGTAATGTAAAGGGGTCCAGTGATGCAGGGTGCTGTGTAATGTAATGGGGTCCAGTGATGCAGGGTGCTGTGTAATGTAAAGGGGTCCAGTGATGCAGGGTGCTGTGTAATGTAAAGAGGTCCAGTGATGCAGGGTGCTGTGTAATGTAAAGGGGTCCAGAGCTGTGGGGTGCTGTGTAATGTAAAGGGGTCCAGTGGTGCAGGGTGCTGTGTAATGTAAAGGGGTCCAGTGATGCAGGGTGCTGTGTAATGTAAAGGGGTCCAGTGATGCAGTGTGCTGTGTAATGTAAAGGGGTCCAGAGCTGTGAGGTACTGTGTAATGTAAAGGGGTCCAGTGGTGCAGGGTGCTGTGTAATGTAAAGGGGTCCAGTGATGCAGGGTGCTGTGTAAAGTAAAGGGGTCCAGTGATGTAGGGTGCTGTGTAAAGTAAAGGGATGCAGTGATGCAGGGTGCTGTGTAAAGTAAAGGGGTCCAGTGGTGCAGGGTGCTGTGTAAAGTAAAGGGGTCCAGTAATGCAGGGTGCTGTGTAATGTAAAGGGGTCCAGAGCTGTGGGGTGCTGTGTAATGTAAAGGGGTCCAGTGATGCAGGGTACTGTGTAAAGTAAAGGGGTCCAGAGGTGCAGTTGTGGAGAGGGGGTACACAGTAGGGACAAAGAGATATTGAAAGATGCAGGGGGCACAGTGGGGTGTTTTTACATTTTAATGTGGGGGGTTGCTTTCAACCCCCGCTAGCGGTCGATGAAAGGGTAAAATGCGACTGTATCGCTGCTGCCGAAGCACCCCCCCCTGAAAAAATTTCAGCGGACGCCCATGTGTACAACCATCCTGTTGGCTATAGCCGGCAGCGCTGATCAGTGTATTCTGACAGCGGTAAAATCTCCCTACTGTTAGAATACAATACCTCAGCCAGAGAGATTCCCCCATTTACATTGAGTGTGCAGAAGGGGGAATCAAGTCATTTATTTTCTTTCAACCCAGTGGCAAAAGATTCATTCAGGTGCTTGCTAGTATCTGAGGCCTCAGTTAGAAAATGCTAACTTTATCTCTCCAAAGTAAGAGCTGTGTCATACTGTCACGTACCTGGTCGGAGACCAGAGTGCTGAGAGGGCTGAGAGGGCTTCCCTTGTGGCTGAGTGCAGAGCTGCCCTGAAGGTGGTAACAGGGCATGCTAGGCCCAAAGAAGCAGGGGTTTCCAGCTACGATAGGCTGAGGTGCAGGAGTGATGTACACCGGATGACAACCAGACAAGCAGGATGTGCTGCAGGGCAGGAGTCCTGCAGATGCATCAGGTGATGCTTGTTGGTGGGGAGAGCTGGGAGCCAGGTCAGAAGTCAAGCTGGTAGTCATATACAGGATATTAGCCAGAAGCGGTGGCAGGAGCAGAATCAGGAACAAGCTGGGGTCATACACTGCAATTCAGGCAGCAGTGGAGTCAGAAGTGTAAGCCGAGGTCAAACACTGGTAAGCAGGCAGAAGTGTAGTTGGTAGAACAAGCTAAGGGTCAGGAGCCAGGACTGGAGACAAGACAGGTCAAGTACTAGCCGGGTCGGTAACAGGGAATCCAAAAACAGAAGAAGCAAAACACAGGAACACACGGGCAGGCTGTGGCTCAGGCTGACTTTAAATAGGCCAATGGGCACCAGAATCTGTAACGCATTGCATGCGCCATGGCGCCCACACGTGCGCGATTGTGCATCAATGTTTGCAGCTGTTCGCGGCCGCACGCATGCGTATTTGCATTGCCGAATGCCTAGATGCCCACAATCTGCGATTCCATTGGGCAATAGCAGATGTGCCAGTTCGTTTGTGAACCGTTCTCTGACACACACCCTCCTACAATCAATGCCTCTGTATTGGTTAGGGAGGCTTCAGGAATAGTATGGCAATGCAATAACTTTAGAAATAGAAGTGACTATAAGGCTTTCAGCACTCTAGGTTTGTAGGCTTCCATGTAACCCTGGAGAATGAACTCAGGTATGTGCAGACAGCACTGAGCCAGTTGAATGTTAACCGCTTCCCGACCGCCGCACGACTATATACGTCGACACAATGGCACTCTTGCGCAAAAGGACATATATGTACGTCCCCTTTAAGGAAGCGCCATTGTGCACGCGTGCCCGCCGCAAGCTCCGTGAACCCAACCGCGGGTCCCGCGGACTCGATCGCCGCGGGGGTACCCGCGATCGTCTCACCGTGAGTTATAACAGGGAGATGCTGATGTAAACACGCATCTCCGCGATAGTGACAATGACAGTGATCACCGCTTCCTGTAATCGGAAGCGGTGATGACTGTCTTGTCACATGTAGCCAATCCCCCCTACAGTAAGAAACACTGACTAGGGCACACTTAACCCCTACAGTGCCACCTAGTGGTTAACCCCTTCACTGCCAATGTCATTTTCACAGTAATCAGTGCATTTTTATAGCACTGATCGCTGTAAAAATGACAATGGTCCCAAAAATGTGTCAAAAGTGTCCGATGTGTCCGCCATAATGTCGCAGTCACGATAAAAATCGCTGATCGCCACCATTACTAGTAAAAAAAAAAAATATTAATAAAAATGCCATAAAACTATCCTCTATTTTGTAGACGCTATAACTTTTGAGCAAACCGATCAATAAACGCTTATTGCGATTTTTTTACCAAACATATGTAGAAGAATACGTATTGGCCTAAACTGAGGGAAAAAATAGTTTTTTTATATATTTTTTTGGGGATATTTATTACAGCAAAAAGTAAAAAAATATTGAATTTTTTTCAAAATTTACGCTCTATTTTTGTTTATAGCGCAAAAAATAAAAACCGCAAAGGTGATCAAATACCACCAAAAGAAAGCTATATTTGTGGGAAAAAAGGGACGTCAATTTTGTTTGGGAGCCACGTCGCACGACCGCACAATTGTCAGTTAAAGCGACGCAGTGCCAAATTGTAAAAAGACCTCCGGTCTTTAAGCTGACAAATGGTCCGGGGCTGAAGTGGTTAAGAAGCAAAGCTGAATGTATAGGCACTGAGCCAGTTGAAATGTTAAGATGTAAAGATATTTTTGATGGAAAAAACGCAACTGGACTCATGCAACTGATTAGTAGAAAAGTTTAGCAATTACTTTTTAAATTTTACGCAAATGGTAAATAATTTTAAGTATAATTCCAGAAATGTAAACAAAAATTACCTGTAGTAGGGTAAGAATTACACTCATTCATGTTCGCCATCAATCTATTTATCTCTTGAAAGTCCAGGTCTGAATGGCTTTGGAAAACTGAAATCTGTCTCTTAAATTTCTCTTCACAATAAAGACTAATAGAGGTCCTTGTGGAAAATTCAATTGTTGCTTCATACTTTGCTTAAAATTTATTTGACATAATTGTTTCCTTTCTGTTATGATGAGTTTATTTTTTTTGCATTTTAAATGAATAGGCTTTCCATGAAAAAGGGATAAAATTTCCCATTCATTTAATTTTTAATTATCTGGTTTGTTTTTAGAACACTATAACATTTACAGTTTATCGCTAAAAGTTGATTCACATCTAAGATACCTTGATAGTCATTAAACACAGATGCCTCCAAGATTAGAACCAGTTAATGCATAATCCATCTTCGCTTTTGACATGAAATGGGCTTGTCAGAACTATTTATGAACTACACATATAAATAATTCAAGGTAGGAAAAGCTGCTAACCGGTTAAGTGATTTCTTCAAGTGTATATCCATAGCTTCCATCATTTTAAGAGAAGAGATAATACATGGGAGAGAAAGGGACGTGAAACTTTCTGTGTATAATTTACCACTACTGACTTAAAACATGGGAGCTTAGAAGATTCCAAATGCTTGGCTAACTCATTAATTCCTCATGGAAGCAGTAATTAACACAATTCAGGTTTTTTTTTTTTTTTAATATTGTATTTAATTACTGTATATACTCGAGTATAAGCCGACCCAAATAAAAGCTGAGGCACCTAATTTTACCACAAAAAATGGGAAAACTTATTGACTCGAGTATAAGCCTAGGGTGTCCATCTGCATGCCTCACTGTGCCTCACTTTGCCTCACTGTGTCCATGTGCATGCCTCACTGTGCCCATGCCTCACTGTGTCAATGACTAGACTGACGTTTAATATGGGAGTCTATGGAAGGGGTGCCCGGGTTTGAAAAATTGGTGCTCCCTGGGCGTAGGTCCCCCAGACAAAAAACGTTGCACACTTATAGAGGAAAAGTGTGGCTAGATGTGGGTCAAGTTTGGGGTCCAGGGAACCTACGACCGGCCGATACTGGGTCCCCAAATCACCGGATAAATGACCGTTTAACATGGGAGTCTATGGAAGGGGTGCCCGGCTTTGAAAAATCGGTGCTCCCCGACTGTAGGTCCCCTGGACAAAAAACTTTGCACACTTATAGAGGAAAAGTGGGCTAGATGCGTGCCAAGTTTGGGGTCCAGGGGACCTACAACCGGCCGATATCGGGTCCCCAAAGTCACCGGATAAATGACCGTTTAAAATGGGAGTCTATGGAAGGGGTGCCCGGCTTTGAAAAATCGGTGCTCCCCGACTGTAGGTCCCCCGGACAACAAACTTTTTACACTTGTAGAGTAAGAGTGGGGCTACATGTGTGTCAAGTTTGGCTGGTACCGGGTCCCCAAAATCCGGGAGATCAAGCGCAAAAATGTGACTCGAGTATAAGCTGAGGGGGGCATTTTCAGCACAAAAAAATGTGCTGAAAAACTTGGCTTATACTCGAGTATATACGGTATACAATATATTATAGAGAAATCTATGTTTCTGTTAACTTAGGTTTATGCTTGACTAGTAATTGTTAGCGTGTGTGGAGTGACTGTCCTTGTGAGACCTTAATAAAATTGGCATAAGTCAGAGCTGTGTGTAGGATGCTATGATTCCATTCACTCCTTCTTTGTACTACTTCATGCTAAAGAAAACAAAGTGGCCTTTAATTGAGCATATCCACCTTTAAAGATCTATTCTCCAGTGGTGATAGGAGGAAACTGTACTTCATTGTCAGGGCATGAACTAAGCAGAAGTACAGAGTGCATCACTTAATAATTGTAAAATACATAGAAATAAGCATTTCTTAAAGCTTTTTTAGATACAAAAGCTAGTTGACATTCACATGTAAAAAATTGATGCACCTTTGCAAAACAAATTAAAGCTGAACACCAGAAAAAAGCTAAAAATACACAATATAATAATGCAAGACTAATGCACAAACAGAAAATGGTTGTCACGCGATAAGAGGAAGTTACCGAACAGGGACTTTATAGCATGATAACCAGGTATTCTTTAACCACTTGAACTCCGGAAGGTTTTACCCACTTCCTGACCAGGCCATTTTTTGCGAAACGGCACTGCATTACTTTCGTGCCATGCTGTACCAAAATAAAAATGTTGTCCTTTTTTCCCCCCACAAATAGAGCTTTTTTTTTTTTTTTTTGGTGGTATTTGATCACAACTGCGGTTTTAATTTTTTTGCTCTATAAACAAAAAAAGACCGATAAAAAAAAAAAAAAAAAACAATATTTTTTACTTTCTGCTATCAAACATACCCAATAATTTTTTTTAAAAAATATCAAAATCAAATTTCTTCATCAATATAGGCCAATATGTATTCTGCTACATATTTTTGGTAAAAAAAAAATCAATAAGCGAATATTGATTGGTTTGTGCAAAAGTTATAGCGTCTACAAAGTATGGGATATTTTTATTTATTTATTTATTTTTACTAGTAATGGTGGCGATGTGTGACTTATAACGTTACTGTGATATTGCTGCGGACACCTAACTGACACTTTTCACACTTTTTGGGGACCAGTGACACTAATACAGTGATCACTGTAAAAAAAATATATGCACTGTCACTGTACTAATGATACTGGCTGGGAAGGGGTTAACATCAGGGGCGATCAAAATGTTAACTATGTGCCTAGGTTGTGCTTACTCACTGAGGGGGAGGTGCTTTGACTAGGGGAAGGCAAAAATCTGTATTCCTGCTTAGCAGAAATACAGGATCAATGCCTTCCCTTCTGACGAACCTTGTTTACATGTGTCCTGTGTTTAATCGGTGGGTGCAGGCAGACATGGAGTCCGCAGTGCCTGTCACTGGGCACCTGTTGTTTGTGATCACAGCGGGAGCGGGTCGCCGGCAGCGTGTGTGCCCCAGACCCGGAAGTGTCAGATCACATACTAGGTACGTGATCTGGCACAGAGCGGCCATCCTGCCGCAGTCTATCTACAGTGGGCGGTCTGCAAGTGGTTAAATAAAAGCTGCAGTTTGGAAAACAGCTTTTGAAATTATACCTGTGACCTATTTAAAGCTTTTATAAGATCTTAGTGATTGGGTTTACAATTAAAGTGGCAAACAGGCAAGATTTTAATGCAGGAAAGACATACTGTAGTTGATTTACTAAAACTGGGGAGTGCAAAGTCTGGTGCACCTCTGCATAGAAGCCAATCGGCCTCCATGTTTTTTTTTCAAAGCTTAGTTGAACAAGCTGAAGTTAGAAGCTGATTAACTACCATGCATAGCTGCACCAGATTTAATAAATCAGCACCACTATGTCTATAGAAGGATATGGGAAATGGTAGAGATATACTAGGTCTATGCAGGGATATGGGAAATAGTAGAGAAATAAATACACACACACACACATACACCGACACAGTTTGAACTGGATGGACTGGAGTCTTTATTCCAGCTATCAACTATGTAACTATGTCTCTTCTGCATTAAAATGTCTTACCTGCCTGTCTACCCTGTACACTGAGCTTCAACAACACAATTTCTGCAATGCCTATTTGGATGAACCCCTGCGCATAATCACAGCAGCACACCTGATTTTTTATGCCCTGTACACACGATCGGAATTTCCGATGGAATTTTCCATCGGAATTCCGATGAAGCTGACTTCCATCAGTCTTGCATACACACTGTCAGACTAAATTCCGACCGTCCAAAATGCAGTGATGTAAAACACTACGACGAGCCGAAAAAAATTAAGTTCAATGCTTCCTATCGTTTTTTTTCCATCGGAGAAAAATAAAACATGTTCTATTTCTAAACACCGATGGAAAAAAGTCTGATGGGGCCTACACACGATCAGAATTTCCGATGAAAAAAGTCCATCAGACTTTTTTAATCGGAAATTCCAATCGTGTGTACAAGGCATAAGTGACTATCATTCTTCTCCCGATGCTACTTCAATTTAAATTTCAAAAGCTTTTGCTTACCCTATCTTCACAAGTGGACAAATAATTTACAATCTGTTGAATGTTAAAAAAAAATGGACTTTTGTACTCACTGTTAAATTAATTTCTCTGAGTTCATAGAGGGACACAGGAGTCTCTGACAATTGTGTTTCACTGCCGCCTATATAAAGATTGGGACACACTGGCAAAAAAAACAAAAAACAACAGCTGATATAACCCCTCCCACTCTCAGGTGCCCCAATATTGTTGATAATTAATACTAGGCACAAGATCATAGACACAGAGGGGTGGAATCTTCATCTCTCAATGAACTGTAAAAAATGGAAATTATGGTGTGTAACATCCAATTTTGTTTCTTATTCATTGAAGGACATAGGATTCAAAAACAACTGGGATGTTCAAAAGCAATCCAACCACAACAAAAACTAAAGCCCACACACCACAAAACAGAACTGGTGGCTACCTGCAGCTTAAAGAACTACCTAAAGGACCTTATAGTTGAAACTGCCATCAGATAAGGCATGAACATCCATCTGTTTTGTAAACCAGATGGCAGTCTTGCAAATCTGGGAAAGGGTTGTCTGGTGCTGAAATGTCAAAGAGGTACAGTACTTACAGGACTTGTGGGGTGTGTCTTGACAGGAAAGAGAGGAACATGATCCTTAAGACCATTGGTTAAATGATAATTTGTCTGAGCCACCTAGAAATGGTGGAACAAGAAACTGTTACGTCACACCTTAGGCCAGGAGGGCCATCAGGTCAGAGAGACCCGGAAAACGGTGTCTGTCCCTTAAGTACCCTCTCCCAGAATGCACAGCGGGGGTACCACTCCCGCTGGGTGGCTTCTGGGCAAAGAATACACAATACACCCAGCCTGCTGCATTTCCAACCTTGACCTGTGGTGACAGCGACACCTACTGTCAAGTGGAAAAAGTGCAACACAACTGGACTGGAACAGAAACCAGTAATTTAACACAATATTTCTGAGCCAAACTACAGCTCAGATAACTTAAATTTAAACATAGCGCCTACTCAATAGGAGCAGGGCGCTACACACTTCCCCCACCGCAACAGACAATGTCCTCATCGTCTAGGAAAAATTACTCTCACTCCTGAGATTTGATACCTGAATCCCAAAAACTTGGATGGGGAAGGGAAAGGGTGAGGTAGTAAAAGAAATACAAACTTAACATAATTACATAAAGTAGAATGACACCAATGTACATTACAACATCTCTCCCTATCTATCTAAACCACCCACTCTCCAGCAGTTTTGACAGAAGATCCAGTGCACCTGAAAAAACAAAACACACAGGCAACAATATAAAGTGCATCACTATGCAACAGGAAGCAAAGCCTCACTTCCTGAGAGATGAGCCTTTCTTTCCATATATATTATCTTTTTTTTTTATGTGGTTAGCTAAGTGCAGAAAGGGTCCAGTTTTGCTGGGCAAACTTCCACCACCGAGTGGCAGAAGAACAACATGACAAAGTCCTTGGATGCAAGTACTGGAACAGGTAGAGGAATCTTGACTCTGAAGTTTCCAGTAACCTAACACTACCTAGCTATTTACCCCACAGTCCTTTAGAAAAAAAAATCTTCTTCTTTTAGCAAATTGAAAACCCGGACAGTCACTGTAAAACGATCACCAGTAAAACCAGGGGTCAGGCAAAGTCAGTGGCTTTCCTTACTTATCCAGGGTAGTGATGAAATAAGCGTCATTGTCCTTCCCTGGGCGGCAGATGACCACCTTGTCGGCATGAATGTGTCTACCATAGCTCCAGTGCAACAGACACCCATTAAAATGGTTGTCCATAGTAGCCGAATTGCCTGCCCTCCTGAAAAGTTTAGGTATGGATAAATAGTCCCAAACAGCCTCACCGTACCATTTCTCTCTGCTGGACTCAATTTCCTGCATGATCTCCAGGGGGATATAGGGAAATTCCAGACCATACTCCGTGGCTACCATTTTGTTGAGCAATCTTTGTAGCCGGGCAAGTCTTGGCAGAGCTCTGGTGCTTCCAAGACCAGGAGATATACATGAGGTTGGAGACTTGTTCACCATAGCATTAATAGACAGTTTTCCTGACCCAAACAAACTGGTAACCCTGGGCAGGATTTCGATAGTAGCAACTGGGGGTTCCACACTGGGTGATGTCTTCCCCGAGTCCATGGCTGCCCACTCAGAAAAGGTGAAGGCCGAAGCAGTATCATCTCCATTGGCCCATAACATCTCCTGAGACATAGTCTCAAACAAATCATTGTCTCCGGAGATGTCTGACAGGGAGTCTATTTCAGAGTCCCGTAACTCCTCCGTGGGCACATATTTACAAACAGTCCCCACATGTACACTTTCCCCAGATCTCTCACCTGTTCCTGTCGTGAACTTCTCAGGAATCAGACTTTCCTTTGGATCCGGTTCGGGTAGTCTTTGGGGTAGGCCTCGACCACGGCCGCGGGAGGCTTTCACATATCCCACCTTCTTTTGGGCAGGTGCAGCGGGACCAAAGGCAGTGGAGGTAACAGTAGTGAAGGTAACAGCAGTAGCGATGTCCACTGATGACTCCTCAATGGCAGTAACAGCGCCATCTCCCTCTGGAACAGTCACTGTAGCAGATGGGGCAAGCGCAGGTCTAGCCGCAGAAGCAAAGAAAGCAGCCTCCTCCGTAGTGATGCCCGTGGCCCAGTCCATCCGGTAGGCATGGGGTGGCATTGTGGGTTTCTCTATGGCAAACAGGTACTCCCCGCAGTGTAGGCACCGAACAAATGGACAGGGTTTACGGCCAGTCCTTCGCATCTGTTGCACAGCATACCCAATGCTTCAACATTTCCAATCACGTACAGTACGAACCGCCCATGCGTTCTAAGACGAATGGAAGTATCCATCAGCGTAGTTCCCGGCAGCGTGGCACTTGTAGCGGTACCCACAGGAAACATCCTGGGCCCCATAGCAGACTGCATCAATGGAACTAAAGACATGGCGGTATTCCGATTCTCTGTCAAGTGTTGGGCACACACGCTGTGTCTCACGTAGCAAGCAGGTGGAAACTCCTCCCACTTGTTTCTCCAGTCACGTAGTTAGCAGGCTTCTTGCTTTCTTGGCTCCGCCCACAGCGGCTGAAAAAGTGATCCGCAAATTAACCCCTTTTTTCAGAAAATAACACAGTCCAGAGCCCTCTTTGTAGCATAGGCTCCCGGTGAACAGTTTACTTGAGTTGCGACCGGTAACGGCAAATCCCGGACAAGCCCCCACGTGTAGCACTACCTCCGCAGGAGCTGCTGGTTTTGTTTTGGGCCTTTGCACGTTACTTGACTGTTCCACCGTGTCCGTCATAGGGGTCCCATTGAAGAGTTGTTCACAGATGTCAGCACCAACACACAGTCTCTTTTTCAATGGTTTTATTCAACAAAGTCAGTTAGAGGGATGGAGGGTTAGGGGAGATTCAGGTACCTTGTATTTGCGGATCACGGGTATTTCTTTTATCCAGAGGACAAACAGTTTCCACACTGGATCTAGCAACCACTGGATAGGCCTCTCTCACTGACCTAGCAGCCGGTGCGGTGCTCGGTCATAGTCTCTGCCACAGACTTGAAGAATACACATAGTCTCTGCACAATCCTCTGCCACAAGATTGTATGATCCAGAACTTTTGCAAAGTCTAAGTAAAGTCACACAGTACCAGTTTCTTTCAGCCAAGCCGGCAACTCTGTGAGGTATATGGGGCGGGATGCGTCCTCCAATTGAGTCTCCAATTGTTCAGCTTCTTCCCACAGGCAAGACAGCACGGGACCACCCCTGGACCAGTAGGCCCCAGAAACTCCTGGGCCTACTATCAGTAACGAGGCCTCGGGCTAGCCGGCCCCGAGACAAAAGAACTGTTACGGCACACCTTAGGTCAGGAGGGCCATCAGGTCAGAGAGACCCGGAAAACGGTGTCTGTCCCTTAAGTACCCTCTCCCAGAATGCACAGCGGGGGTACCACTCCCGCTGGGCGGCTTCTGGGCAAAGAATACCCAATACACCCAGCCTGCTGCATTTCCAACCTTGACCTGTGGTGACAGCGACACCTACAGTCAAGTGGAAAAAGCGCAACACAACTGGACTGGAACAGAAACCAGTAATTTAACACAATATTTCTGAGCCAAACTACAGCTCAGATAACTTAAATTTAAACATAGCGCCTACTCAATAGGAGCAGGGTGCTACATCTTAACCACTTGCTTACTGGGCACTTAAACCCCCCTCCTGCCCAGACCAATTTTCAGTTTTCAGCGCTGATGCACTTTGAATGACAATTGCGCGGTCGGACAACACTGTACCCAAATTACATTTTTACAATTTTTTCCCCACAAATAGAGCTTTCTTTTGGTGGTATTTGATAACCTTTGCAGTTTTTATTTTTTGTTAAAAGATATTTTGTTATAAAATTTTGTAAACAGGTAATTTTTCTCCTTCATTGATGTACGCTGATGAGGCTGCACTGATGGGCTGCACTGATGAGCACCAATAAGGCGTCACTGGTGGGCACCGATAAGGCATCACTGGTGGGAACTGGTGGGTATCTCACAAAAATGAGTACACCCCTCACATTTTTGGAAATATTTTATTATATCTTTTCATGTGACAACACTGAAGAAATTACACTTTTCTACAATGTAAAGTAGTGAGTGTACAGCTTCCCCTCAAACCGTTCTATCAAAACCATCTAAACCAAATAAACTTTTGTGAGATACTGTATCTCTTACCCTCCCTATTGCCCCTATTTCCCCTTACTTTTCTCTCTGTGCCCTACACTTTTTCCACCCAACCAAACCATACTGTGTTACCCAAGCATCCCCAACTATAACGCCTCTTTCAAGTGGCTGTTGTGATGTTCACCCGGTCATATAAAGTCAAACTTAAGTATTCTTTATATTAAATACATGAGGCATATGTTAAAGATTCATAGGAAAACGGATTCATATATTTATTTTGCTTTTCTGTTTTGCTACCCGTTGAGTAATTTTAAATCTTTGTGTATTTTTGGGTATGTCAAAGTCTTGAAAAGAAATCATTGTTACTGTCCCCTCCCCACATATTTTTCCTTTTGCTTATTCCACATGAGTGTACCCCTACCCCCTAAACTCCACCCCCCCTATCTTTGTGTACTTGAAAACTTAAAGAATTTACTTAAAAAAGCATTTAATGATGTAACAATAATTACAATTCTGCATTATATTCTTATATGTGTCTTAAATTGCTGTTTACAATTCAGCGTTAACTGACTGTTTTTAATTAGTTATAACATTTTTATTGTACACATGAACCAGGTGATTTCATTATACAATATTTTCTGTGAAGATTGGCCATTGCTTTGTAAGCTGAAATTTAAAATGAAGCTGTACTCTGTATTTGATGTATACAGATGTGATGTCAGAAAAAGGTGGATGGCAAGGTGTATCTTACTGTTTTAACAAAGTAGATTTGGGGGTTACCAGGTGCAGACCTGGAGAGTTGACGATTTGGTAGTCTTGGGTGCTCTTTCTTGAATGGCATGGACCTTGTTCCCCTTGGTTGTGTTGTCACCTGGTGGTGAGCTTTTTTTGCACAGTGTCTGTCCCCATTTGGAGTCCATCAAACCATCTCCATATCTGAACATGATGTCACCATGCTTCATAATAGCAGTTCAAGGCTTGTCATGATTTGCCATCTGGTGAGTGTTTACATTGGTGGAGGGACACTGTGATGAGCACTTTGTAACACTTTGGGTATAAGTGAATATATCTCTTTGCTGTATTTTGTCTGTCTTCTGATGAGATATTTGTCACACTGCACTTACTATCGCAACAGCTCTTTGAACATAGAGACAATTTTTCTGATCACGTCACACAGTCACCACTGGAACTTTGTTTATTCATTTATTGCATATTAATGGACATTTGTTTTTCACTGGAAAGCGCTGCACTACCTTTTTTTGTGCCAGCCAGCTGCTACATAATTTTTTAGTACTCACTTTTACATTATTGACCCTACTCTGACCCATTTAGCCGCATGTGAGTCTTGAATAGTAGAAGAAGTTATAGCCTAATAATAGTATAGTAGTAGAAAGACAAAGGTAGAGAACTGACTCATTTGCAAGACTTTCTAAATACAAATGGTACTGTAATTATGAAATATGCAGCTCTAGTTATTTCTGTTGATGGAATTTTTAACAGTATTTCGGAAGAATGAAGCCAGAAAATCTTTACTGTAATTTTACACATATGTTATCTATTGTGGGCAAATTTGTGTATCTTAGAGCGGAGCTCCAACCAAAAGGGGAGGCTCCACTTGTTTGCTACCTACCCCCTCCCATGCCACATTTGTCATCTTTTTTTTGGGGGGGGTACATGTTTTTGGGAGACCTGGCTGCGGTGAGATGCAGAGAGGTCCCCTGGAAGTTCGACCCCCTCCTCCCTCCTCCCCTGCCCGGTCAATTAGAAAATGCAGCGCACTTCACGCATGCGCAGTAGGAAACAGGCTGTGAAGCGGTAAGGCGATTTCCCTTACCACTAATGGTGGCGGCCACCCGAGAGCTGATCGGCAAATTGGCTGGGGTGCCAACATTGCTGGATTCCAGGATGGGTAAGTATCCTAATATTAAAAGTCAGCGGCTACAATATTTGTAGCTGCTAAATTTTAATTTTTGGAGGGGTGGGGGGGGGGGGGCTTGAGCTGCGCTTTAGTGTGTAAGATAAAAAATAACTAAAATCTATGTCTGTAATATTCTAATGGCAATTGCAAATGAAAATGCAATTGCTGCTTGCAGTAGTTGCACACACACACAAACATAAACAAAAAACATAAATACCAAAGATTTTAAAGATACCAGTGGCTTTCTTATTTGAAAGGTAGCGTCTAAATAAGACAATGACATAAATAGTTACCATATGGCACTGGAATTAAATGCACCAGACGTGAAATAACCCAACTTGTTTCAACACAGGAAACATACTCATATGCCTTAAAAGGAAATGAGTTCTCAGTACTTAAATTCCCCAATGTTCTATATGCTCTCAAATGTTATCAAAGTTGATCAGGTCTCCTCCATCTAGGCAATGCCAGCCAATTTAATGGGCCTGCTTGAAAGTCTCTGCGTGTTACTCTCTCTCTAAATTTCACAGCACATAACAGTTTTGCAATAACGTCTTTCTAATTACCTCCACTAACCTGTCATCTGCAGACATGTTGGAATATAACCATTGGGAATATGGAAGTGACTGGTGGGTTTTATTAAACAGTTCAATGGGTACATATATGTGAGGAGCTCCTGGGACAATTTTTATATTTTATTGTAAGTATTACAGGGCTGCACAACTGCAAATTGCATGTCTCTGCCTTTCTTATCAGCAATTCAAAGGAGAACAGATCACAGTGCTCCCTACACTTCGTTTTAGTCTTTCCTAATCTCTACTAATGCATTTTAAAGCCTGTCAGAAAGTGCCTTCTTATAGAAATCGAGATATCTTAAAACTGTTAATTAATCAGCACTTCAGCGACTAAATGGTTCAAAGAGAAGCTGGGAATGACTCTCTTTAAACTAATTATTTGAATCACTTGACTGCTGCTACTGTTTTGAGCAGTTGCTTCCACTTCATATTACATTCTCCTAAAATGAACGTGGTAGCAAATTTAAATACACCATGTAACTTTACTTCAAAAGCATTTAGCTGTCAGAGTAAATAACAATATTGTACGTACAGGAAAAGTGGGTTCAGCTGTTTGGATGTAATAATGCTGGGCTAAGGGCTGCAGTGGGGAGTAAAATTTCACAAATTACCATCATTTATACTAAAAAGACAGAAAGAATTAGAAAAAGATAAAAGCCTAATAACCCTTTAAAATTGCAAAAGATAACAACCGAGGAAAGTTGCCAGAATTAGGGACTGGCATGTTAAGAGTATAACAAAGATGTTATACTTTATATAACACATAATACATAATCTGTAGAATGATTTTATAATAATATAATGCTTACATCCTTATCTTAGCAATGAGATTTCTATCTGTTCTAATTATATGGACAATAGGATTCATTATCTATGCTGTGCAATATAAACATTGGCTGTTGCTAATTGAACATATAAGAAAGTAGACCTTTTAGCATAAAGTCACGCAAATACAACAGTAATAAAATTAAATTAAATGTAAATGCGTGGACTAACTAATTACTATTTAATAACTCAGTAGTTCCAACCATATACAGTAAGGAACATCAGCAATACCAGCTGAAAAGTATTTAAACCAAAGAGGAATAAAGTGCCTTCAGTGGAACTTCCTACAGAAAGATGCTCTGAATTAGCTACACACTTGAGGAGTTATCTTATTTTGGTTTTGCCTGAATTCAACACCGTGGACTCACAAATTGTATAGGTTATTGTATAGAGGAAAATACTACTCAATTCCCACTCAAGTCCCAACTTTTCTTTAAAAAAATATAAAAGAACTGTAAAATTGTTATCAAGGCATTAGAGTACTATTAAAGTTTTGTGGTCAACTAACAGAATCATTAGAACAATGATTACATTGTGCAAAGAGGACAGAAAGGAAAAAGAAAAATGTAAATTTTGGCAATATAAATTTTGACAGAGAGCAGTAATGCTATTGGAAACTAGATATAGAAATTGGAGAATAAGATGGAACCCACTAATTTAAACATTTAAAAATTTTTTGCAGGAAAGATCATTTGATGAAAATGAAGCATCATCACTGGCAATGGGAGTCAACTTTTTGAGGAAAGAAAACTAAACAGAAACACAAATTCGAAAAAATTGTTTTCCTGAAAAAATGCTATGCAAACACCAAAGGAAATTCAAACCATGCTGGCATGTCAACACATTTTGAATTTTTTTGTTGAAAAAAAGTTAGAATTTAATAGGATGTGGTATTAATACAGGAAACTAGTTATTAATTTTAAAGACCAGACAGGGTGTTCTGTCCGTTTTAAATGTAATTTTTCTGTGCTGTGTTAAACTGCATTAGGTTACAATTGTTCTGAAGTGGTGGTTCGGGGCCATTACAACCTGTTTACTTATGTGTTTTGGTATCTCCCTCTGTCCTCCCCTCCTCCTGTTTAGTGCTAGTTACTTCAGTCCTCACTAGGCACTGCCTGGTTCTTCCATTTTCCCTCAGTCTGTGTTAGTTTTATGCACAGACAGGGTTTAGGAAAGTCGTTGCCTTCTTACACTTTAAAAGACTGGAAAATGATTCTGTCTACTGCAATTATCTGAAGTAAAGTTCAGTTGAATTTAATTTCTTCATCTTAATGAGAGCTAAGCTGCCTATAGTTGGTGCCAGGCCAGCAAGTAATCATGCTGTCCAGATAGGCTGGGTCTATCAGGGTATATCAATGCCAGGGGCGGACTGACCATCCGGGGCCAGTAGGGGGCCCCATGAGAGGCTCCGTCACTGCACAGCTGCTTGTTGCAGAGCACCGATCATACAGTCTCCGACAAACTGTTCTGCACAGCGGTCTCTGTACATGGTGTTCTTCTGAACAGTTTACTATTAGTCCCAGTAGATCAGTGACTTGTGATGGTCCCCCCATCCTCCCTGCACACACAGACCCCCTAACCTGGGGACAGGATGGAGACAGCACGGAGAGCACCGTGCATAGCAAGCCCCGCCCTCCTCTGCTGCCCAGCCACGGCGATCACAGCCCTGTCTCTGCAGTCCTGATCTCCCATTATTTCTGTAATGTCCCCTGCTGGGACGATCTGAAGATGATCGTGTTTGTGAATGGGGAATGATCATCTGCATAAAAGGACTCCCGTACAGTGCACACACTGCTGTGAAAGAGGCTATGGAGGCTGCATATTTAACATAGCAGCTGTAGATCCTTGGCAAAAAAATAGTAATTTCTTCTGGACAGCCGCACTCCAAATAAAAATTGCCTTTATTGTAAAATCCAACACAGCACTACAAGTCACAGCACACTGGACAGCTGACGCGTTTCACACTATACTTAGTGTTTAATCATATGATTAAACACTAAGTATAGTGTGAAACGCGTCAGGGTCCAGTGTGCTGTGACTTGTAGTGCTGTGTTGGATTTTACAATAAAGGCAATTTTTATTTGGAGTGCGGCTGTCCAGAAGAAATTCCTATTTTTTTGCCTTGTACGTGCATTGCCTGCACCCGTGGTTTCTGTGAGAAGGATTACCTTTGAAGACGACCACATCTGAGCGGCTTCCCTTTCTGTTCACTCAGCTGTAGATCCTTGCTGCCTGAGCTGAGGGGAGAGCAGCCTGGGGCCATATATGTAAGTAGCAGACATACTGAACCCCCTCTCTCTATCTTACCCCCTCACTCGCTTACTCCCCTCTCATTCACCCCCTTGTTCTCTCTTCCCCCTCTCCTTCACCCCCCTCTCTTACACCCCTCTCTCATTCACCCCCTTTCTCTCTTACTCCCTCTCATTCACTCCCTCTCTCTCTTACCCCCTCTCATTCACCCCCCCTCTCTCTCTCTTACCCCCTCTCCCCCCTCTCATTCACCCCTCTCTCTTTTACCCCCTCTCTCTCCCCTGTTTTGGGTCACAGAAGTACAATTACTATTCTACTTTTGTGATCCAGAGTTAGCTTATAGTGGGCTTTTGCCTGCTATCAGCTGACGGGGAAGAACAGCACCATGTTCTGGAAGGATCCCAACAATATTTGTGGGGATCCACCCAGCTGCCTGATTGATAACTGGCTCTGCCTTTCAGCATGCAGCAGAGAGCCTAAGCCAGATGCCCCCACCCCCTCCTCAGCCCACAGCTCCGGTGAGGGATAGAGAAGCAGAGCAGAGTATAGTGACTAACAGTCATTGTTCCCAACTGTCAGAAGACTGAGAGCTGACCAATTAGAGGTCATGTGATCTGTCAGCTATCAGTCTTAAAGCCGGCGTGAGAGACGTCCAGTCACACACAGATGCTGCAGCATGGAGGTGAGTGCGTATGTTTATTTTTTTACTAACCCCATAATTCTTCTTTAATAAAAAGGGGCTTTTGTTGTGTCTGAGATGGACTAGCCGGAGTGGTATCACTTTTACACTTATGGAGTGACAATGTTGACTCATGAATCTCTGGAGTGAAACAATTGACACAGAGGGGGTTATTTACGGCAAAATCCAAATCCACTTTGCAGTACAAGTGCAAACTACAAGTGCAAAGTGCACTTGAAATTGCAGTCGCTGTAAATCTGAGGGGTAGGTAGGTCTGAAATGAGGGGAAGCTCTGCTTATTTTATTATCCAATCATGTGCAAGCTAAAATGCTGTTTTTTATTTTCCTTGCATGTCCCCCCTCAGATCTACAGCAACTGAACTTCCAAGTGCACTTTCAGTGCAATTTCAAGTGAACTTTGCACTTGTAGTTTGCACTTGCAGTGAAAAGTGGATTTGCCATTAGTAAATAGCCCCCAGAGTCACAAGACATAGAGCGTAATACAGGAAATCATTTAGATCTGTTGTATTTTAATAACTGATATTTCCATGTGGGCTTTTTTAACTTAGATGTGAATCACTGAATGTGAATGTTGAGGGTGCTTAGGGTGTTACCTATGTCTCTGATCAGTTGTCACTAAGTGGAAATAAATATGGCCACCGTTTGTGCTATGTTGCTGTCAGGGCTATACTATTTTGCCTCCTAGGGAAGACCAGCTACTTAAAACAGTAGAAAATATTAAAACAGCATGTACTTCGGTTGACACGGTCCTGCTTTATATCACCTGATATCCGTGATGTTTCTGTGGACACTGAAAATGTACCATCACCACCTACAGTAACTCATGGTCATAGGTGTCCTCACATCTTGTCCAGTAGTAAATGTACCATCACCACTTACAGTAACTCATGGTCATAGGTGTCCTCACATCTTGTCCAGTAGTAAATGTACAATCACCACCTACAGTAAGCAACTCATGGTCATAGGTGTCCTCATATCTTGTCCAGTAGTAAATGTACCATCACCACCTACAGTAAGTAACTCATGGTCATAGGTGTCCTCACATCTTGTCCAGCAGTAAATGCACCATCACCACCTACAGTAACTCATGGTCATAGGTGTCCTCACATCTTGTCCAGTAGTAAATGTACCATCACCACCTACAGTAAGTAACTCATGGTAATAGGTGTCCTCACATCTTGTCCAGTAGTAAATGTACCATCACCACCTACAGTAAGTAACTCATGGTCATAGGTGTCCTCACATCTTATCCAGCAGTAAATGTACCATCACCACCTACAGTAAGTAACTCATGGTCATAGGTGTCCTCACATCTTGTCCAGCAGTAAATGTACTATCACCACCTACAGTAAGTAACTCATGGTCCTAGGTGTCCTCACATCTTTTCCAGCAGTAAATGTACTATCACCACCTACAGTAACTCATGGTCATAGGTGTCATAATTAGTACTAAAGAGGGGGCGTGGCTAGCAGCCGGAGCGGATGGCAGCACAGTGATTCAGCTCCTCTCTATCCTGGGCTAACAGGGGACATACAGCGACTTGAGACTCCGTTTTTTCATACCAGCTTATCCCTACTGAAGCGGACACCTTCTAGGATGCCTTCTCGGAAGAGAAAGGATTAACCTAAGCTGGGAAAGATGTCGGACTTCTTTGTACAGCCACGCCGCCATCTCAGCCAAAATGGCGCCGGCTCACATACAGGGAACACACGCGGCCTCGCACAGCAGCACAGGCCACTTCACAGTGATGAGAGCGGCAGATACAACTCTGGGCCAGGACATTCCCACTACTCCCCATCTCCGTCAGCAACCTCCAGCCCAGCCAAAAGCAGACAGAAGACGTCTGAAGCATCGCCAGCACAGGGGGAGGTAAGCGGCGTTAACTCGTCTCTAGATGACACCAGGGAGTTACAAGACTCCATTACAGACTTCCCCACACTGAATCAACCAGTCATGGATACCACGCTAAAAGACATGCTGGTATCGTTACGATCCACGCTACACGCTGGCATAATGTCAATTACCCAACAATTTAAATCGGAGGTGGCGGAGGTATCAAATAGGGTGTCTCACATTGAATCTAAGATGGGAGATTTTGCAGCCACGTTTAATGACATGGTGGATGCTCACAATGATAGGGACACTGAACTGCATGCGATTCATACTAAGTTAGCAAATTTAGAAGATAGATCCAGACGCAATAATATTAAAATTAGAGGGATCCCCGAATCCATCAAGCCCCAGGATCTGAAAGTACACTTTTTGGGCCTCATGAAATTGGCGCTGCCTGACGCACCGCTAGAAGACCTGGTGATAGACCGCATACACCGCCTTCCATGACCTAAACACATCCCAGTACATCTTCCCAGAGACACTATAGTCTGGATTCATTTCTATCACATTAAGGATCAGTTCATGATGTCTGTGAGACAACGTGACGACTGAGGCCTCGTACACACGACCGATTTTCTCGTCGTAAACAGTCAAGAAAAGTGCCGCGAGAGTTTTTTTGTCTAGAAAAACGTTCGTGTGTATGGTTTTACGACGAGAAACTTGACGAGAATCTCGACGAGAAAATAGAGAACCTGCTCTCTATTTTCTCGTCAGGATTCCAGATTTCCTCGTCGTGTTTCTCGTCGGCCTGTTTTGTGACGAGAAAATGGTTCGTGTGTATGCTTTTACGACTCTTCCAAAAGCGCGCATGCTCACAAGCAACTATGAGACGGGAGCGCATCTTCTGGTAAAACAAGCCTTCATAATGGAGAGAGCACATTCGTCACGCTCATAAATATTTCATCGTTTAAATGTTCTGCATTGAATTCTTCGTTAGAATGTTACATTAATCAAAACGAGAGACCTTCTTTTGCTGCTGATATTCACACAGAGTTCTGCCTTATTTTTAACCTTTTTCATGCTGCTCTTTATAAGATTTATGTGTATTATATCGTGCAAGTTTTTAGGAATAATTTAAATGGTTAGATTTTTCAAAATGATGTTAATTATAATTTCTCAATGTTTTGATAGCGATCTCCCATTTAATTTTCTAATCTATAATTTTAAAATTTCACACCATGTTTTTGAGCTAATCAGATTTAGTTATTCTTTTGGGGGGGTGATATCTGTGCCTTTTATTGTCAGTCAAATGTATCTGCTTACTCCAAAGCTTGTTTTTTTTTATTTAAAAATACACATAGTCAAGTATGAACTTAAACAAAAAACACATTTATTCATGTTTATAAATTAAATAAAGAGAAGGCAGCGCTGGAGAAGCTGCTGCCATTTGTGCATCCCAGGGACCCCAGAGCACACAGCAACCCTGTGTGGACACTAAAATTGGGAGCTTGAGAAGGCCCACATTTCAGAACACAATCTGATGCTGGCCTCCCAGAGGTCAGGAACAGCAGCAGGTGAGATATATGTCCCAAGTGTGTGGTACTACAACAGGCTGCCTTCTGTCCGACCAGTGCGACCACAATGAAGCAAGGCCATCACTTCCTCTTCTTCCTGGCAACCTTCCCTGCAGCCTTTCCTGAAGCCTTTCCTGAAGCCTTTCCTGCAGCCTTTCCTGCAGCCTTCCTTCTTCGTTTAGCTGGAGGCTGGCCCACTGGAGGGGTACTCCTGTCAGGAGGAGGAGGTGGAGGTGTAGCAGAAGGGGGTGGGGCAGAAGGTGGAGGTGTAGCAGAAGAGGGTGGGGCAGAAGGTGGAGGTGTAGCAGAAGGGGGTGGGGCAGAAGGTGGAGGTGTAGCAGAAGGGGGTGGGGCAGAAGGTGGAGGTGTAGCAGAAGGGGGTGGGGCAGAAGGTGGAGGTGTAGCAGAAGGGGGTGGGGCAGAAGGTGGAGGTGTAGCAGAAGGGGGTGGGGCAGAAGGTGTAGGTGTAGCAGAAGGGGGTGGGGCAGAAGAGGAAGGTGGAGGTGGAGGTTGAGGTTGGGTCAGTTGGGCCACCTCACATATGGCGGTATTGGGGGTAATTTGCTCCATCACCCCCTTGTTGAGCAAGGTGATGAGCAGGGGTTCGCATAGGAGGCGTTGCTCCATGCTCATCACCTTGAACTTAGCCTCCACTAGGCCGGCAATGGCCTCTTCAGGGGATGTGGGCTCCTTGAGGGTGGCATGGGCCTCTTTAATAAGGGCCATTGCTGCCTCACTGGTGGTCCTGTCCCTCCTGCCTCTTTTGTGAAGCCTGATGGGAGGCACCTGGGATCTGGTGCTTCTCCTTTGCCCTGCCACCTCCTGTCTGCCACTGGGCCCTGCCACCTCCTGGCTGCCACTGGGCCCTGCCACCTCCTGGCTGCCACTGGGCCCTGCCACCTCCTGGCTGCCACTGGGCCCTGCCACCTCCTGGCTGGTACTGGGCCCTGCCACCTCCTGGCTGCCACTGGGCCCTTCCTCCTCCTGGCTGATTTCATCCTGTGTATGAAAAAGAAACATAGTTTAATATGTTGGTTTAATCTTTGCATCAAACTTTGTAATCCTGATGGAAGCAATTAGAATGTAAATGCATAAATCCTTGCTTTAAATTTACCACTACATCAGCTTGACTATTTACCACACAATTAAGTGCAGAAGAATGTCTACAGATCATGATTTCACTTGTGGAATACAAAATAATGTATGTTTCTCATCCTGACATATTTGGGAAACATTAATTTTATCCCACTACATTTTCAGTTAATACTATACCTGGCTCCAGATGGACAAATCAGGATCATCCAGGATGGCTGCCTCCTCTTGCTCCAGAGAAGGCTCAGGTTGGCTGCAGGGAAGTCTGGGGGGAAGAGTGGAGAGTGATGGCCTTGGCTCAATGTGGTCATCCAGGAAGGACATCCTGCTGTAGTACCACAAAACCGGGACATAAACATCATCTGCTGCTGCTCCTGACCTCTGAGAAGCCAGCACCTTAGAGCGTTCAGTCCTGTAGGTACCTCTCAAGCTCCCAATTTTAGTGTCCACTTGTTTTGCTGTGGCTGTGGGCACCTTGGTATGCACAAATGGGAGCAGCTTCTCCAGCGCTGCTTTTCTCACCCCTTTTTTTTTATGGATGGGGTTTTTGGTCTCCCACAGAGCCGGCAGCTCCCTTACCCGGTCAATAAATTCCGCCAGGAACTCTTTGTCGCTAATAAAGACATTCATATTGTATCTGCAAGTAAAATAAATTATATTTAAATAATGTGAGGCAAACAGTCTAACCTCCTTCACATCCTAGTCACCATATATATCCTCCACCAATCTCAAGACAGTATAGGCCAACAATTTTTACAAGTCTCACAAAATCACATACCTTCGTTCGCACGTCCGTCACTTGAACTCCTCTCTCCGCACACCGAACGTACTATAGTCACATGTGTGTTTGCTATATACACACCACGCATGCGTCCAAATTCGAACACGTCGCTCCGCACACGTCGCCCGCCCATGACGTTCTAACTAACATCTTTTCCCCGCCCCTTCTCTTTCGGCGCGCAGACAGATATGGCGGAGTTACAGCAGGTGTCTGATAATTCCGCAACTAGCGAGGAGACAAGCCCGGAGACCGAGGACACGTCACGATCAAGGAGGAGATTCAAGGCATCGAATATGTCTTTGGCGGAGATGGCGGAGATGGTGGACATCTTGGTCAAGGCTGATTATGATGCCAAGCATGGGCCGTATAGCAAACCAAATAGAAGGAAGGCCAAAATCCTCACTAAAGTTGTGAAGAGTCTGAGGGCGAAGTTCGGGGTGAAACGCTCAAATGAGCAGCTCAGAAAGAGGTGGTCAGACCTCAAACTGAGGGAGCCAGACCAGTTGAGGAGCATAAAGAGGATGCTCGCTAAAAGTAAGTAAAATGACGACCTTTCTGCTATTAATCTTTTTAGAAACTGACATTTTTTTTTTTTTTATCATATTGGACTCCCTTCCAAAATGTAATATTTTGAACTAGGTTGGACACAGTAATCGTTCGTTACGTTACCGACACTTCGTTCGGCCACTATCCGCGGTTTTGGCTTATTTTAGACCCCCAAAAGTAATTAGACATCTGCCATTTTTGATCAAGTATTGTGGATAATTTTTAAGTCTAGATGATGTGTTTGTAAGGAGAATGAAATGCAAACTTTAATCAGTGTAAAGGAGAGGACACTCAGCAGCTGCTTCCACATCTGTACTTTGGAGCACTATAGTGTGGGCCACCAGACCCGCCTTTTTTGGGTGTCCCACACAGGTGCATCAGAGTTTATTTGTGGTGCCTCCATGTCCAAAAAATTACATCCAAATGTGAATACTAAACATATTTGGGGTCATAAATAATGCATTTTTCTTTAAATTCCGCACAAACACACACTTGTACCCCACTTCCAAACAATTTAGCCTGTTTTAAGTTTAAAAATGTGATTTTTACAGTGTGATACATAGACCTTTGGTTTTATTCTCATAGGGGAGAGAAGACTGGGAGGAGGACACTCCAGGGAGCACATGCACCCCACAACTTCCAAGCAACCCCAAACTCCCAAAGATCCACAACCGAAAGATGTGCAGGAAGTTGAGGTGGAGGAAGGAGAAGTGCAGGAAGGAGAGGTGGATGACGTTGTGGATCTGGTCACCACAACAGGTCAGTATCTGACACCACAGCTTAAGGTAAGCGAGGTAGGCCTGCAGAGTTTTATTAATTTTTTTTTATGGTTTTTAGGGGATGGAAATGTTGTGAAGGATAGCACACCGTTCTCTGCTGACAGTGCCCTCCGCCTCATCCAGCAAGTGATGGAATGTAGCACGGAACTGGACCTAATTAAACAAAGAATCCATGTGATGGAACAAACATTTAAAGACATTCTCGATGTTTTGGGGAGAATTCAATAAGCCATCCAAACACATTTGTTTTTACATGTTTGTTTTTATAGTTTTACTAATTTTTTGAGTAACAAAGCAGCCAAAAATTGAATATGCACACAGTGTGTGAACATGTGCTATCTGCCATCAGGGGATATCCATGTACGTCTTTTGTGGGTGCAACCCCTTCCTCGTATCAAAAGTCGGTGAACTGAGGAAGGGGATGCACCCCCAAAACACGTCCATTGATCACCCCTGATGGCAGATAGCACATGTTGACAATAGGGATCAGGATTGTAAACTTCCTATTTGCAAAAAAGTAAAAATGTGTGCATATTGAATTTTTGGCTGGGCAAGGGGTGGCAGGACCCCATATTAGGACGGGCACATAGAGACATAGTTTGTGTAACTGAATGTCTCAGATTGCTCAGAGGTATCCAATGTTGTCATTTTAGAAATGCAAGTGGTATTTTTGTATTTTAATAAGCCAACATTTGCCGGGTTGTGGCCAGGCCAACCCCAAAGTAAAACAAAAAAAAATGTGCAGAGAGTAAAAAATTTGACCACAAACAACGTGTAGCTTCTTTTTATAATACTCTCTAAGCTTATTTGGTTCTTTTGTAAGGTAACATAGTGAAATTGGTTGTTATTTACTAAAGTAAAATACACTTGCCACTACAAATGCACAAAGACAAACTAGGAGACAGGAAAGAACAAATAATTAAAGGTTTAAACAAGATTTTTATTGGGATACTTAGACATAGGCTGGCATAGGAATTGCCCCCCTACCCGTGAAATACTCCATGTATTTGTCCCGAACCACACGGGCATTTTGGGGGGGCAAGCCAAGACGGGCAGATTCCAGGCCCGGAAGGGGATTTGCAGGGGAAAGTACAGCCTCTGGCAAAACTGAGGCCATATATGAATTAGATTTGCGGCAAAGAAAATTGTGTAGCACACAGCAGCATAACACTACATAGTTTATTTTGTAGTCCGCCAAGTGGATGGAAGTCATAAAAAGGCGGAACCGGCTGGCCATTATGCCGAAGGCATTTTCAACGACTCTTCGGGCCCTGGCCAGCCGGTAATTGAACACACTCTTCTCTGGGGTCAGGGTCCTCTGTGGAAATGGCCTCATAAGATGCCGTCCGAGTCCGAAGGCTTCATCAGCCAAGAAAACAAAGGGGAGTCCTTCAATATTCCCTGCATCCGGTGGCAATGCAAGGTCGTCACTCTGGAGACGGAGGGCAAACTCCGTCTGGATGAAGGATCCCCCATCGGACATCCGGCCATTCTTCCCTACATCAACATAGAGGAATTCATACCGTGCTGACACCACCGCCATCAGCACAATGCTATGAAACCCCTTGTAATTGTAGTAGTAGGATCCAGAACGGGGTGGCGGCACGATGCGGACGTGCTTCCCGTCTATGGCACCACCGCAGTTGGGGAAGTCCCACCGCGTGGCAAACTCCGATGCCACAGTCTGCCATTCCTGTGGCGTGGAAGGAAGCTGTGGAGTGAAACAAGATGAAATAATATTAGAAAAACAAAGGCATACATTACAAGCAAATTCTAGACCAAAAAATTAGAGACCAACATCAATCTAATTATACGTTTATTAAGGTGTGTAAAAAAAGTATAATGGAAGGCTCATTTATCATATTCATCACCCCCTCTGATGGGCCATTACTAAATTATTTTGGGGGGGGGGAGATGTGTTTGGCCACAGGATAGCATTGCAGTGGCGGTGCGTCCAGAGTGGGCGCTGGAGCACTGTCCCCTCTCTCCTGTGCCCATCACTCAGAACAATACATAGGTTCATGCGTTGCATGAACCTATGTATTGTCTATGCCGCACACTATTCAGGTGGATGGCCTCTTGTAAAGCGACCGACATATGAATAATTGCGTCATTTAGGGGGTTAAAATTGCAGAGCAGAAACAGGTATTAAAAAAGTCTTGCAAATTACAACCTGAGGGATGTAATTGGCTTCCTCAAAGAAAAATCGGGGACGCAAGGAGGGGGCATTCCTTGTGTAAACACTGACAGGCTGCTCTGGCAATCATGTTCACCAAGTCTGTTTAATGGTAACATGATTGGCTGATGCAACATGAAGGGAAGGAGAAGACATCAAGGACAGAAGAAGGATGGCGCTGACCACAAGAAGGTAAGTGCAGGGCTGGGGGGAAACTGGCTGCATTAGAGGGGACTAAATGGCTGCATTGGAGGGGACAACTGGGGGCGTTTATTAGGCAACAGAGCAAAAAAGGAGGAAGTTTATTTCCGAAATTGGGGTTGGAACCCCCCAACATTTGGAGCAACAGGCGCCCCTGCTGGAAAAGTTATTGAGGGGAAATATTTAGGGAGGATAAAAAAGGGGCAATCTAAAGCTTCCAACATGCATGGGGACAAAGGGGACATTCTCAGCATATTACAATCATGGTAATTAGGGAAGGATGAAAGAAATACAATACATTAGCATACATGTAATACATAAAATGTGATGTTAAGGGAGAAAACTTACCCTAATATAGTCCTCCTGCAGGACTTGTATAATAGCAGAACAGGTGTCTGGGATTATGAGGCCCAGAGCCTGGGGGGAGATGCCTGTGGTGAACTTCAAGTCCTGAAGACTTCTCCCTGTCGCCAGGTAACGCAACGTGGCGATGAGCCTCTGCTCAGCACTGATGGCTTCCCGCATAACGGTGTCCTTCCTGGTAATATAGGGGGACACCAAAGCCAACAGTTCCTGAAAAACGGGGTCAGACATCCTCAGAAAATTCCTGTAGTCCTCAGGATTATTCTCGACGATCTCCCGCAGCAGAGGCATGTGGCAGAATTGGTCCCGCTGGAGCAACCAATTCTTGGTCCATGAACTCCTCCTCACACCATTCATGGACTGGTCTTGGTCCAAAACAAGCAGACCAACACCAAGCGCACGCACAGCACGAACTCGACGACGAGAACGTCCAGGCGACATGGCTAGGAAACGGTCGTCTAATCAGAACGTACAGAACAGAACGCACTTTAGAACAGCAAGGCCTATGAATAACGAAATGAAATTCAGAAACGAACAGGCAAGAACGCACTGTAAAACAGATACGACCTGCCTAGACGCCCTGAAAGTCAAGATACGAACCCACAAGCACAAACTGAACGGCAGAAAACGATCTGAAAAGTACGAAGACTGAAAAGCGCGAATCGTCTCTTCCCAAACTTTTACTTCACACGCGGTAACACGAGATCAGCAAAAGCAGCCCAAGGGGTGGCGCCAAGAAAAAAGATCTTCCCCTTTATAGTGCCGTCGTACGTGCTGGACGTGAGCGCAGAGAACCACGAGGAAATTGGAAAATGACAGTGTGTACGCATAGAAAGCTTGACGAGAAAATTGACAAGCTTAACAAGAATCTCGTCGAAAAAAACGACGTGTTTTTTACGACGAGAAACTCGGTCGTGTGTACGAGGCCTGACACCCAGATTTACAAGAACTTTCCTTCTTTGCTGACCTCTCAGCTTTTACCATGCAGCAACGCAGGCAATTGGCCACCATCACCAAACCGTTAAATAGCCACCGCATCCCATACCGGTGGCTATACCCTGCCAAGTTGATGATTGTGAGAGATGGTTCCACACATGTGATAGCCAGCATTAAGGAAGGCCTCAGACTCATGACAAAATGGCAAATACTGGATCCAAATCTACCTGAGGGAAACAATGCACGCTCATCCTCCCCATCCCGAGCCAGCTCAGATGAAGAAACGGGCTGATACTTTTAACATTGCATCCAACTACTGAGCCCCTTGCAACCCAGGAATATGCCACAGAGTTCTTTCTGTTAACCCCCGTTTATAGCGGTGTTTGATCCGCACAGATTCTTTCCAGAATCGCACATTTTTTTTACTGACTTGTTCTATCGTTATCTCCTTTTTTTTTTTCCTGTTGCTGGTTTGTTCTATTATTGTTTTTTCCCCCCCTGCTTCTTATATTTCAAACTAAGGACTGTCATCTTCCGACCTTCCACAACAAAACAAGACATTCTACGGAAGACTCTACCTTCAAAACAGCGCTATCAATGACATCTTTACTCCACCCGACAGAGTCCTCATAAGGTAACAAGTGAGTCTCACAGTCACTCCTCCACACCAATAAGCAGGTTACCTCCCTTTTTACTGCAACAATGCCTTTTTCAATTACCTCATTCAATGTAAAGGGCTTGAATAGCCTACAAACGCCAAATGGCATGGAAAGAAGCAGCTCGACTCAGAAGTGACATAATATGTTTCCAAGAAACTCATTTCTGCTCTCATAAACCTCCATCATTTACCAATCGGAAGTTCCCACACGTCTACATGGCAAATGGTCCAAAGAGAAGAGGGGGTGTAGCAATCGCCATCAGGGAATCTACGCCATTTAAGTATTTGGAATCCCATTTAGATGAATCTGGGAGGTTCATTATTCTTCTTTGCGAAATAGCTACAGTTAAATACACATTGGTCAACGTGTATCTTCCCAACACGAACCAGCTACGCTTTTTGAACAGACTGTGGAAAAAAGTTCTGTCATTGAAACAGGGACACGTAATCTTGTGCGGGGACTTCAATGCAATCCCTAACAAGGAGTTAGACCACTCTGGCTCTCCTCAAAAACGCACACGCAGGATCACACTAGCCCACTTCATCACAACATCTGGTTTGTTTGATGTGTGGAGATGTCAACATTCCACGGAAAGGGATTACACTCTCTTTTTACTGGCGTGCATCATACGTATTCACGTATAGATTTATTTCTCGTAGATAAATTTATGTTGCAGAAAATTGTCAAGTCTGATATACATGTAATAACTTGGTCGGATCATGCTCCTACTTCCATTAGTGTGGGGGATCGTGGCACTGAAACTGGGGTGAATAGATGGCGCAACGACATCTATTCCCTCTCGAGCCCGGAGAACTCAAAACAAATTAGAGAAGCATTGAAGGAATTCTTCAATATTAACGCCCCATCAGTGGACGATCCCTTCACGCTCTGGAACGCTCACAAGGTTTACATAAGAGGTTTACTCATACAACTGAGTTCTAAACTCAAGAGACAAAAAACAAAGAAACTCAACGAACTATTGACTAAAATTCAGACCCTTGAATCCCTTAACAAACGACAGACCACACATTGCATTAGGGAATCTTTATTCTACGCTAGGCAGGAGCTTAGTTCGCATTTGATTTCCCAGCAGAACAACAGCCTTCGTAAGTTGAAAGCAAATAACTACAGGTGTGGCAATAAGGCCGGGAAACTGCTGGCGAGTCAAATGAGAGACAGAGTTATTAAACAAAAAATCCCGCATATGATTAACCCTAAAACTGGAATTAGAGTTTCCAACCCTAAAGAAATTGCAGAAGCCTTTTGCGACTACTATGATTCGCTCTATAATCTGAAGGAAGATATAAATACACACCAGCCTTCAGATGCCATGATACTTGACTTCCTAGCTTCAGTTGACCTACCTACATTATCGCAAACAGAGGTAGCCTCATTGAACCTCCCCTTCACAATACCCGAAATAGGAAAATTGATTGGGACGCTACCACACAACAAAGCGCCAGGCCCCGACGGTTACTCTTCTGAATACTACCAAATTTTCAACACTGAACTATCACCATATCTGAAACAGATCTTTGACGCAGCAATGTCTAGAGCATCCTTTCCGCCTGAAATGCTCACGGCAACCATAATCACACTACCCAAACCAGGTAAAGAACCCACTACCCCACAAAATTTTAGACCCATTTCCCTCTTAAATGTCAATGTCAAAATGTACGCCAAGCTAATTGCTAATAGGCTATCAAAGTTATTACCGCATCTTATTAACGTTGACCAGGTGGGCTTTGTTCTCGGCCGCCAGGCCACAGATGCAACCAGGAGGATGATTGGCCTGATTCATCTGGCCGAATCGTCCAAAAGGCCTTCTCTGCTTCTCACCTTAGATGCAGAGAAGGCCTTTGACAGAGTGCACTGGGGATATTTGACTAGGGTCTTGGAAAAATTTGGCCTGGTAGGCCCAATCCAAAAAGCTATTCTGGCACTTTATTCATCTCCCTCAGCTTACGTTTATACAGAAGGCATGTTCTCTAGGAACTTTCAAATAACCAATGGGACTAGACAGGGGTGCCCCCTGTCCCCACTGATATTTACCTTAGTCATGGAACCTCTGGCGGAAAAGATCAGAACTCACCCACAAATCCAAGGCATCACTTCACAGTCAGTCCACCACAAAATCTCGCTTTTTGCAGATGATGTCATATTGACATTATCTGAACCCAACACGTCACTCCCAGCTGCCCACGACACTCTTCTTTTATTCAGCAAAGTGGCTTACTATAAAGTAAACGCATCCAAATCAGGCATTTTAGGTATAGAGGTAGATGAGAACACTAGAAAATCCCTCCAAAAAGACTTGCCATATCCGTGGTCTCCAGATTCCATAACCTATCTAGGGGTAAAATTAACCTCCCCCAGCTCTAATCTCTATGAAACTAACTACATACCCATTATCTCGGAATTACAAAAAGAAATGTCCAGGATCCAAAATCACTACATTTCATGGTCAGGCCGCATAGCGGCATACAAAATGCTTTTACTACCAAAACTTACTTATCTCTTTAGAGCACTCCCAATCCCCTTACCATCATCCTTTTATACCACGATACAGAAACAACTATCTAACTTTGTATGGGCAGGTAGTAGAGCGAGAATCCTCACATTAATGCAAATGAAACATAAACAGGTGGGAGGCCTTGGCATCCCTATCTTGAAAGATTACTACATGGCAGTAATTTTAGACCAACTTAGGGGTTGGTTTGAACACACATATCACAAACCGTGGACCCAACTCGAACTGGCATGGCTTCACCGTAATACACTACTGTCCCTTTTCCAGGCATACAATCTGGAACACTCAAAATTTGGGTTAAATCACCCCACTATACTATCATCACTGCAAGCCTGGACTTACCTGAAGAAAGTTATTTCTCCTGACTTACCATGCATAGATATACCCATTCTCATTGATGCACTACAATGGTTAATTCCGAATATATCCCTGAGGCACTGGTCACAGAGGGGGGTGACCTACCTCAGGGATCTGACAGTGAATGGCGTACTGATGTCTTTCTCTGAAATACAGAGCAAATACAACATCCCTCAATCTGAGTTTTTGACGTACAATCAAATTTTTTCTTTCTACCAGAAGCTAAACATAGTGTACATCCGAGTTCCGACACAGATATGGAATCATTTGAACTCCTTTAATCCAAAGATGAAGGGTATTTCTCTAATATATAGCATGTTAAATTCCAAATTATCCTTCACCAAATTCAAACCACTGTCTAAGTGGGAAATTGAATTAGATAAAGTCTTCTCTGATAGACAATGGATCTCAGCAATTAAAAATACTCTTCAATTCTCGCGGTGTTCAAATTATGAAGAACTTGCACAAAAATTCCTAGCCAGATGGCATTACCCCATATATTGTTGCCAAGTTTGCGGAGAACAACTCCAATCTGTGTTGGAGGGGATGTGGGAAGGTGGGAACTTTGTCCCATATGGTTTGGACATGCCTCCATCTCCGTAGCTTCTGGTCCAAAACATTCAAAATCATTTCAAAAGTCACTGGAGTATTTATGCACCCTACTATTGAGAAAGGTATTCTGAGCATTGATATGTCCGACTACCCAATCTCGGTTCGGTCCATAGCAATGCATGTTCTTTTTGCCGCAAGGTCAATTCTGATGTGTAAATGGAAAACAAACGAAATACCAAGTAGAAGGGAACTGATCTCAAAGGTGAATGAAATTGCGGAATATGAAAAAATATTAGCGTATAGAGACGGGTGTATTCATAAATATGAATCTAACTGGTTGTTGTGGAAGTCATTCATCCGTGCAAACTAACTAGATGACAAACCTTATTCTCTGTCCTCATTCATTACCCACCCCTTCTTCTCTCTCCCTTCACCCCCTCCCCCCCTCAAATCCTGTGTTTTACTATTTCAATGTAACTACTGTTTTAGCCTTCGTAGCTAACTTTGAAGGTTTTCTAACCTTAATTTCATATAAAGTTGCAGTTTACAATACGTTTATACATTCAGGCATATAATTAGTATGCTTGTCTATAATACTTGCAAATGTAATATTGGGATATATTATTACTGTGGTTCCTGTACAAGCATCCTATGACAGCTTAATGATTATACTGTTTAACATCCAGTTGTTATTAAGATTCCATTTGTTGTACCACACTCTTTTTCAATAAAAATCATTTAAATAATAATTAGTACTAAAAAAAGAAGCACTATCCAGTGCTGCTTGCCTTCCCTTGCCTTTTCTTTTTCTTTTTGTTTACAAAAGTTTATTGGAAAAAACATAAGGCAGCTACAGAGTACACATGATACAAAGGATCAACAGTAAGACAGCTGTGGTACATGTAGTTCAACTTAAAAAGAAAAGGTACAACAATATTGTAAAGGAGTTTCTAATGAAGAATACAGAAAAGGGCATAGAAGAGCATTTACTGATATAAATCTATGGTAAAAAAGGAAGGTAGATTGGAGGTGGGTGGGATGATTCTGGTATGATGAGGAAAGTTTGAGATTAATGTTGAGTGATGTTCCAGTAGGACCATTTTGATTCATAAGTATGGAGGCTATCATTTAAGGTGTGAAAGATTTTTTCAGATATTTTAATAGTGTCCATTCTAGAGAGTACCTGTGACCAGATAAGATTAGTAGACCTCCAATTGAGGGCTATCATCCATTGTATAGAACTGCATAAAGAATGGAACAATCTGAGGCAGGGTCTAGGAATATCAGGTATATTAGAAAATAATAAACATGTTTGAGGTGTAAGGGTGATCCTGTGTTTTGAGGATTGCTCGAATCTATCAGCAGCCATCTGCCAGATCCGAGCTAGGAGAGGGCAGTTCCAAAATGTGTGCAAGATGGTACCCTGTTCCAGACAACCTCTGAAACAGTTAGGGGAGACTGAGGGATAAAATTTGTGGAGTCTAGAGGGAGATAGGTACCATCTAGTAAATAATTTCACTGGGGTTTCTCTAAAAGAGATAGCCTTATTGCACTTACGGAGGTTGTTATACATAGAACACCATGACTCCTCTGAAAAAGAACAGTTTAATTCGGTTTCCCAGTGAAGCATTGGAGCTGATTTTTCTTCTAGTGAGGAGTTGCTGAGAAAATGATAGAATCTGGAAATCAAGCCCTTGTCTCTAGGAGAGGATATACATATCTTTTCAAATATGGTATTAGAGAGGTGAGTGTTTAAAGAATAATGTTTTGCATAGAATGATCTAATCTAATCGGTTATATTTTAACTGGAGTGTGATGAAAGGAGTGAATTCCCATTTGGTTTGAAGTGATTTTAAAGTGGTTAGGTTATTCTTCTCCCAGAGAGAAAATAGTGATCTGCTGTTGTATGCCAATTCCAGTCTGTTATCCCCTAGGAAGGAGGCCAGCGGGGGGGTGGCGGAGGTGACGTCATATGTACTTCTGATCTTGTGCCAGAGTTGTAGAAATTGGGCTACTATCGTGTTGTGTTTAAGGAGGTTGCGGTGCAAAACAGAGTTTGACCATAGAATCCCCTGTAGGTGAAAGGGTAGAATAGATGTGGACTCAAATCTTTTCCAGGGTATGTCCTGGTTAGGGGAGAACCACTGGCATAGCTGATTGAGTCTTGCAGCTAAGAAATAGTGCCAAAGGTTTGGAAGTCCTAGACCACCCCTAGACTGCGGCCTATGTAACAAAGCATAGCTAAATCTTGATTTTTTTTCTGCCCAAATAAACTTGTTGAGTATCCTCTGGATAGAATCCAACCTAGTTTTTGATATGTTAATGGGAAGGGCACGGAAATAGTATAACAGTTTGGGGATGATGATCATTTTTACAGCACATATCCTGCCGAGGAATGAGATATGGAGGGAGGACCATGATTTAAGAATTGAGCTAATTTGTGTGAATAGGGGAGGGTAGTTGGTTTTATATAGGGATTTGTGGCATGATGTAATGTGAATACCCAGGTATTTAAAGGAAAGAGGGCACCAGATGAACTGGAAATTGTTTTGTAAAAGGATCTGCAGGTTTAGGGGAAGGTTGATTGGCATAGCTGAGCATTTGTTTATATTAATCTTAAGGCCAGAGACATCATGAAATATATTAAGAACTTTAAGTAGGGTGGGGATAGAGGTGAGGGGTTCAGTAAGGAAGATGAGGGCATCATCTGCATAGAGGCTGATCTTGAATTCCTCTTGAATGATTGTGTATCCCTTAATGTCGGTGTTGTTCCTAATGGCGTGAGCAAGGGGTTCTATCGCTAACACGAAAAGAAGAGGGGAAAGTGGGCAGCCCTGTCTAGTTCCCCTACCAAGGGGGAAGAATTCTGAATTATTTCCTGGAATTTTGATACGCGTTTGAGGTGAGTGGTATAAGGCATTAAAGCCTTGTATGAAATTTTCTGGGATGCCAAATTTGGGGAGGAGAAGATTCAAGTATGACCAGTCTACACTGTCAAAAGCCTTATGTATGTCTAGGCTGAGGAGACATGTCTGACGTGTGTGCAAATTAGCATCTTGGATGATATTAGTAACCATCCTGATGTTATCTACTCTTTGACGGCCAGGTATAAAACCTGTTTGGTCAGGGTGCACCAGGGGTGAGATGACTTTTGCTAGTCTGTCAGCCAGAATCCTACCAAATATTTTAAGGTCGTTGTTAAGGACCGATATGGGGCGAAAGTTTTGGGGGAGGGAGTGGTCTTTATGGGGTTTAGGGAGAAGGAATAGATTAGCAAGGAGCATTTCCTCCGGAAAATAATTGCCCTCCAGGATATAGTTAAATAGTCTAGAAAGACTAGGGGCTAGTAAAGGGGCAAATTTCTTGTAGTAAAGGGATGAATACCCATCTGGGCCAGGGGCTGTAGAATTTTTAAGAGATTTGATTATTGAGATGACCTCAGCCTCGGTACAGGGTTTCTTAAGAGAGTCGATCTGTGGTTGGTTTAGTGAGGGAAGATGCAAGCTGTCCAGCCAAGCTAGGGAAGTCCTATCTGGGCGGCCTTTAGGATTGGACAATAGCTCTTTATAGAAAGATGTGAATATCTTTAGTACCTCTTTGGGGTGTGTAGTTAGATTACCTCTATGGTCTCTGAGTTTGTATATGTGGGTGGGTCTGTTGTCTTGGTTGAGTTTTCTAGCAAAAGCGGCAGAGGGAGAGTTACAGTGTAGTAGAAATTTTGCTTTCGAAAATCTAAGGGATCTTTCAGTGTTTGCGGAGAGGATGAGATCAAGAGCTTCTCTTTTAGATTTTATTTGAGAGGTAAGTTCTTGAGAGGGGGAGTGTTGTAGCTTGTTGTATAGGCGCTCCAGATCTTTTGTTAGGCATTTGATATCTGTAAGTCTCTCTTTATTTTTAGAGGCGGCTAAATTGATTATGTGGCCCCGTATGACAGCCTTATGTGCAACCCACAGAGTGGTGGGAGGGGTCTCAATATTAGTGTTATCAATAAAGTAGTTCTCTATGTGGGCGGACATTAATTGAATGTTGGAGATGTTGGTTAGTAGAGAGTCATTGAGACGCCAATTAAAGGGGGAGGGGGAGAGGCCTATAGCAGAGGTTTTAAGGGATGTTATGTTGTGGTCAGACCATGGGCATGGGTGTATATAGGCCTGGGAGGAATTTGCTAGGATGATGGGGGTACAGAAAATATAGTCCAACCTGGCATAACATTCATGGGGATGAGAATAATGTGTGAATGCTTTTACCCCTGTGTTGTGGGCCCTCCAAGAGTCTACAAGTTGTAGTTTATTAATGGAGCGGTTAATGGACTTGGAAAAGGCCTTAGAAGAAGGGGTGACTCTACTCCTGTCAAGGGCAGGGTGGGCCGCGAGATTGAAATCTCCTCCCAACACCATATGTGGGGAGTTATATCGATCCAGGGTCTCAAAAAAATTAGTGAAAAAAGTTGACTGTGAGTCGTTTGGAGCATACACTGAGGCAATGGTAATTGCTCGATTATTTATGGTACCTTTAAGAATGATGTATCGACTCTCAGCGTCTTTAAAGACAGACTGTATGTCAAAGATAATGGAGTTGCGTACAAAAATTGCAACTCCACGGGTCTTGTTGGTAAATGTAGTGTAGTGGTATTGGTTGTAGGTTCTATCAAAATAGTTAAGTGGGTTGGAGGATGCAAAATGTGTTTCTTGTAGCAAGATGATGTCTGCGCCCAGTCGTTTATAGTGGTTGAAAGCTTTTTTCCGCTTATGTGGTGAGTTGAAGCCCTGGACATTATGGGATATTATTCTAAGACCCGTCATTTTAAAAAAATAAAAAGATATAATTGGGGGAGGTGGACCATGGAGGTTGATAGTATTGAGTAGGGGACCAACGTTGGGGAGGCTACGCCATATTGCATTGAATAGAGCTGCATCATGAGGGAGAGATTACTTAATAATATCAGTTGAAATAGAAAACGCATAAGTGTACCATGTAATGAGAACAAAATATAACAATATAGCTGTGCCAAATTTAGGTAGCATAGTTGCATGTATCTTGGTGAATACTGATTTCCAATTTTTTTGTAAACCCAGTAACTAGCCATATTGGCTGTGTGAACTATAAAGTTCAAAATGACAAGTAGGAATATGGGGACAAGGGGAAACTTGTCACGAAATTCAAAAGGAGAACCTTGAGGACAAAACGTGTCCTCGACCCGCATACCTGGTCAGGTGCTTCACCATAAAAATGGAGCAGCAGCAAACCACAGCAGCAGGAGGGGGGTCAATCTAGCGACAACGGATGCTTCAGGCATATAAAATACACATATGAGAAACAAATAACAGTAATGTGCATGGAGCTAGAACAACAAGTTAGTTAGCAGCAATGATTATAATGAAATATATTGAGTAGATGAATCAGAGACAGGTTAAAAAAAAAAAAATAATAAAAAAAAAGGGGAAGGGAGGATGCCACAGCAGTGTTGTGTTCCAATGCCTAAATTAGGCACTTATTTCCATGGCAGCACCAGGATATGGTATACGTTCAGCTTAGAATATGTATAAACAACACTGAGCTCCAGCCTGGGTGTTAGGAGCAAATAACAACAATAACCGGAACATAGTACCTTTTGTAATGAGCTACCCCTAGATTTGCCATGGGTGTCATCACTAACAGTCACCACTAACACTATTGTCACTACACAACATTTCCCTCAAAATTTCTATTATGGGTTGAAGTGACATTAAAACGTTTTATTAGATTTGGATAGTAAACTCTCAGAAGCAGGGTCCTCCTAACTCTCTTGTATTCAATTTCATTGTAACTGTACTGTCTCCCTTTATGATGTAATGTACTGCACAAGCTTTTTGGTGCTATACAAATCCAGTATAATAATAAGAATTATAATAATAATTAGTCAGGTGCCTCTAAAAATCTCACGTATATACATTTTTTATTTTACTGGACTGCTTGCCAGGAAGACAACTCATTAGCAGAGACACTGTGTACTTTTTTTCAGAACAGTTATTAAGAATGGAACATTTGTTAGAACTAATGTCCAAACAAGCACAACAATAGTGGCATTTGTAGCCTAGCAGGATTTATTTATATTTTTAAGAGAATTTACTGACTTTTTGCATTTTGCAGATTTGCACTACAGTTCATTTAACATGGTTTCCTATGGAACACATTCTGTAGTGCAAATCTGCAAAATGCAAAAAGCACTAAAAATGCATAGATGTGAATCCAGCCTAACTGAGACAATGCAAGAACATTATATTTTGCAATGATGTAATTTCTTGCTTAACAGTCCAGTATTTGTTTTTTTCCTTTAGTAAGTTGTACATTGGGGGTTTTGTTTCTGCATTTGATTGAGATACTGCTAGAATAATATTTTTTCTCTGCAGCCTAACATACAGGATATGGGAGATAATGCTTTTATTTTTGCAAGAAGAAGTAGTGAAGTTCAGAAGAAAGGGTGCATACAGACTTGGATGACAGGCACAGAAGGGCACCCACTTTAATGTTTTGGGTCAAGGCACTTAGGCTATCGGCTTCAAATATTGAAATCAATTGGCAATACAGATGTGGGGGAAAATGGTATCATTGTGTCATTGAGGTGGGGTTTTAAAATATATAACCACTTGAGCTCTAGGAAGGTTTTACCCCCTTCATGACCAGGGCATATTTTGCTATTTAGCACTGCGCTACTTTAACTGGTGATTGCGTGGTCATGCAAGGCTATACCCAAACAAAATTAATAACATTTTTTTTTCACACAATTAGAGGGGTTTTGTTTGGTGGTATTTGAGTTTTTTTTTTTTTTGTCATCTAAACGAAAAAAAAACAAACATTTGGGGATTTTTTTTCTTTACTTTCTGCTACAAAACATATACAATGATAAAAATAAATGTAGCGGGGTCTCCTTTAAGACTCTATGGACTGCATTTCCCAGAACCCCGTTTGGCACCCAGGGTGCATTGTTGCCACAGCAGAGACTTGTGGGAGGGGGGATAAAAGGAGGAGGTGAGGCTAGGCCCAGTCTCTTTGGACACCGCGCGGCTATCAACCGGTCTTCCTGTGCGGATCTGCTGGAGTATCAGGCCTGAAGCCTGGGGCCTGGCACAACTTCCAAAGAGCCTTCCACCCCACTGCGAGCCTGGGTGGCATCTGACTTTCTTTAAGTTGCAGAGATTCGTTGGATCGGGGACCCGATCGTTCAGACGCTGTGTGTGGAGACACAGTGGTGGAAGTCCCGGACTGGGATCGCGTCCGGAGTGGTGAGCGAGCACCTGCTCAATCCAATAGGCTGTACTGTTGTTAGGCCTAGAGACTGCCTTGGCCCACCGGCCTTTATTTGCTATTCTACTGGAGACTAGTAGCGGAACTGAGTTGAGTGGTCTCCAGTGAACTGTTCTTTTTGATTGCCTACTCTGTGGATTACAAGTGTTGTTTCTTGTATGTGCACCACCGTTCAAGTTGCATGCAAAGAAAGTGTTATTCTAAGGACTAAGTTAAATCTGTGTCAGGCCTGACCGGGCGGAGAATATTGTTTGGTGCGCCACAGGGTGCATAGATACTAATAGCTGCACGTGGTGTATGACCGCGCTGCGCTATTAGTGTATATTATATCTATTGCTGCAGGGCTCTGTAAGCAGGTTATGTGTTATGTTCCAACCTATGCCTTTTAACCAAGAGTAAAACAGTTATACTTTATCACTTGCTATCAGTGTGTTATCATTGCACATAGTGCTTACCATCCAATATATTCGGAGTGTGTGTACTATCAGGTATAGATTGTGATAGGTAACCCCCCCCCCCTAGACTAACTGTGCCTGGGTTGAGTAGATTGCCGGGGGTTAGCGGAGCTGTACACAGGGGCCCGAAAAAATCAAACCAGCGGCTCTCTTAGCTGGGGGTAGCGCTACACGTGGGGGCTCCGAGTCCGGGATCCTGATACAGCAGGTGAACATGCCAAAAGTACCGGCATGGACCCGTTAGAAGTTAAAGCATGGTGCAAAGCAGCTAAGGCAGAACCAGATCAGTCGGTGGTCATCAGCCTCCCAGGAGAGGAATGGTCAACAGAGACGGTAGAGCAACTTGTGGTGTCACTGTCCCCAGATCATACACCGTGGGTGATGGACATAAAGTCAGACCCAAACATCTTGTATCAGTACGCGCTGATAGAATGGTGGGATGGAATGCCGGAGACCTTTAAACACAGATGTGTGCGGACGCCAGACAATAGAACTTATAAGTTGGGGCACGCAATAACCGTTAAGACGGAGCCATCCCCAACGGGATCACCACAAGGGACACCCCGTGTCTCACCTGAAAGGAGAGAGAGGGCGACACATCCGGCAGCACCAGTCACTACCATAACACCAGAATTAATAAATGCTTTAGGGGATCTAAAAAGTGCCAGAGAACGAACACGGTACATGTAGAGGCTAGCTACCGGAGGCTAAAGACATTCTCAGGGAAGCTTCCTGTCCCTGCAGGGGAAGAAGATTTCGATACCTGGGTTGAGCAGGCATTACTAGCAGTAGAGGCATGGGAGGTGCCTGAAGCGCAGAGGAGATAGCGCGTGATAGAAAGTTTGAAAGGCACGGCAGCAGAAGCGGTAAAAAACTTCCGGTTTGGAAATGCCGATTGCACGGCTCAGGACTGTTTAGCCATGCTACAAGAGGAGTTCGGTCAGCTGGAAAAGGTGACAGAGCTAGTGTACCAATTCGAACATACTTTCTAAAAGCCTTATGAGAAGCTTTCAGAGTATGTAAGAAGACTGAACAAGATGCTTTGCAAAATTGTGTTAAAAAAAGGGATGTTGCCCCAAGACACAGATGCAGCAAGAATGAAGCAGGTGTTAAAGGGGGCATTGCGCTCGGATCCAGTCTGGCTTCACCTGAAAACCTCGGGAGGGGGGACGTCACTAACTTACTCTGATCTGATAAAAATCATCAGAGATGAGGAGTCTCAACAAGTGATCAAGGCAGATACCTCTTCTGCACCAGTGATAGTCAACTCAGTGATGACGAAAGAAAGAGACTCAGAAGTAGACACTTTGAAATCACAGATGTCTCAGGTGTTAGAGATGCTGACCTCTCTGATGGCAAAATACTCAAGGGTTCCAGAAAAAGAGGGACCAAAGAAGGAGTTGTTCTCGGACGCTTCAGTGCCCACCCCCCTACAAGATTGGGGGGTTGTGATCTGTTTTAACTGTGGAGGAATTGGCCATATTGCAGCTGTATGTTCCAGTCCCAAGAAAAAGAAAACAGATAACCGCAAGCCGGCGGGAAACTCCAGAGGGCCCCGGTGAAGGAGTCAACCGGGTTCCCATCATCTTCAGTGAGCTCCAAACTGAATGAGAAGCCCAGGAAAACAGAGGACAAAACTCCTCAGAAGAAGCACAGTATTCCACAGCAGGAATACACCACAGAAAAAGAGCATAGCGTCCCTCAGTGGGTCTGTACACCCATTAAGGGGAAGAAAATCAATGCATACCGAGCCCAAGAAAGACTCAAGTCCAGAGGGAATTTGAAGAAAGGAAGTCCGAAGGGAGTATGCAAAGATCAAAAGGCAACCCCTTTGAAGCCATATCCAGAGAAGCTGCTAGGCCCATCCCCCATAGTGCCCGTTCAAGTGGAGGGAGTCTACACAAGAGCCATCTTGGATACTGGGGCACAGGTGACCCTGTTATACCGGGATTTTTATGACAAACACTTAGGCCACCTACCCATCAAGAAGATAGAAGAGCTAGAAATATGGGGAATCGGAACCCAGAGCTTCCCTTATGATGGCTACCTGCCCATAAAACTGACCTTCGACCCCTCTGTGGCCGGGAAGACTGAAGTGTTCGACACTCTGGCAGTTGTGTGCCCCCAGCCGCCTGGAGCCAACAAGAGTTCCCTAATAATAGGGACGAACACAGACCTAGTCCGGAGACTCCTGACCCCTCTTGCATGAAGGAAGGACCCCGCAGCCACCAAGATCCACCCCATCTTGAAGACAGCCTACCAACGATTAGTCTTGGAGCAGAAGGCCCCGGAAGAGGGAGTGGGGAAGGTCTGGAGACTTGAAAGGAAGGGGGTAGTGTTGCAGCCCCGCGAAGTAACCTGTCTCAGAGCCACTGTGAAGCCTACTTAGGAGCAACCTGGACCCTTTGTCATGTTGGAGCCTGACCCAAGAAAGGAACACTCGGGTTTAGAAGTAATCCCAGAAGTGGTCCCGCTGAGGGCTCTGAAGAAGGCCCACTATAAAGTCCCTGTGAGTGTCAGGAACACTACGGATGGTCCCATGGAGATCCCTGCCAGGATGTTACTGGGCCAGGTGAGCCCTGCTGCCCGGGTTGCCTTGTCAGAGGTGGAGAAGACAGGAGTCTGCCCAGGGTTTGGAAAGAGAGAGCCAAGGCCCAGTTGGCCAGGTGGAAGAAGATCTTCTCCCAAGATGAGTTCGATGTGGGGTGTGCAAGGAGCGCCACCCACCGAATTCGCCTCCAGGAAGACAGGCCCTTCAGGGAGAGGGTCAGGCGAGTCCCACTAGCAGATCTGGAAGATCTGAGGGAACAACTCTGGGAACTCAAGCTGACCGGTGTGATCCGGGAGTCGAGAAGTCCCTATGCCTCCCCGATAGTAGTGGTCAGAAAGAAGAATGGATCGTTGAGGTTGTGTATAGACTACAGGACCCTCAACAGGAGGACCATCCCTGACCAGTACACCACTCCGAGGATAGAGGATGCCCTACAGAGCTTGTCTGGAGCCAAGTGGTTCAGCGTTATGGACCTCAAGAGTGGATACTATCAGATCCCCATGCACCCAGAGGACAAGGAGAAGACAGCCTTCATAACCCCAGTGGGATTCTTTGAATTCGACCGAATGCCCCAGGGACTGTCAGGAGCCCCAGCCACCTTCCAACATCTTATGGAAAAGACTGTAGGGGACATGAACCTTATCGAGGTCCTTGTGTACTTAGACGATGTCATTGTCTTTGGGAGGACCTTGGAAGAACATGAAGAGAGGCTGGAGAAAGTCTTGAGAAGACTCAGTGAGGAGGGACTCAAGCTTTCGCCCGAGAAGTGTCGGTTCTACCAATCTTCTGTTAACTATCTGGGACACATAGTGTCTGAAAAAGGGGTGGCCACAGACCCCGAGAAATTGGAGGCAGTTACTTCATGGCCACGGCCTACCACGGTAACAGAACTCAGATCCTTTTTGGGGTTCTGTTCCTATTATAGAAGGTTCGTGGAGGGGTTTGCCCGAATTGCCAGGCCACTGAATGAACTACTTAAGACAGAGGGGGAAGAGAATGACTCAGGGCCCAGGAAGCCGGGAGAGTCAGTCAAAGACCAATGGACCCAGAAGTGTGAAGAGGCGTTCTAGATGTTGAAGAAAAGCCTAACCACTGCCCCCGTCTTGGCTTACGCAGACCCAAAGAGACCTTATGAACTCCATGTAGATGCCAGTCATGACGGTCTGGGAGGAGTGCTCTACCAGGAGCATGAAGGACAGCAGCGACCCATTGCTAATGTGAGCAGGAGCCTGACCCCCTCTGAAAGAAACTACTCCACTCATAAGTTAGAGTTCCTGGCCCTTAAGTGGGCGGTGGTTAAAAAACTCAAGGACTACCTGTATGGGGCCGAGTTCACTGTGAAGACCGACAACAACCCCCTTTCTTATCTCTTCACCACAGCAAAGCTGGATGCCACAGGACATAGGTGGTTGGCTGCACTGTCTGGGTTCAATTTCAGCCTGAAGTACAGGCCGGGGGCTGGGAATCGAGACACAGACGCCCTGTCTAGAAGATCTCATGCCCCCACCGGTGATACAGAAGACTGGACCCAAGTGGCACCTGACGGGGTACGGGCCCTTTGTCAAGGGGCTGATCTTCAAGCCATAGGAGGCTCAAGGGCAGAAGAGATAGGGGTTATCATGGTAGGAGTTCCCAAGCAATACTGTGGAGTAACCCAGTTGGAAGAAGATAATCTGCCAAAACTGTCAAAGAAGGAGTTGAGATGTCACCAGTTGGAAGACCCCATGGGGAGATTGGTCCTGGAGGCCCTGGAGAATCAGGACCCGAGTAGACTCCTGTGCCATCCTTCAAAGGAAGCTCGCCTGTTGAGGAAGGAGTGGGACAGGTTACAGGTGCATCAGGGGGTGGTCTACCGAAGGGGCCCCTCTGATGACTTGGAAGATAAGTGGCAATTGTTTCTTCCTGAGAAACACAGAGAGACTGTCCTGGTCGCCCTGCATGACAATCACTGACACCTAGGGGCTGAAAGAACCTTCCAACTTGTTAGGAACCGGTTCTATTGGCCCTGCATGAGGGCTGAAGTAGAGGAATACTGCCATTCATGTGCACGCTGCATCCAGAGGAAGACTTTACCCCATCAAGCTGCCCCAATGGGCCATTTACAAAGTCAAGGCCCGCTGGATTTGGTATGCATTGATTTTCTCTGCCTCGAACCCGACCTGAGTGGACTAGGAAATGTTCTGGTGATAACCGATCATTTCACCCGGTATGCCCAGGCCTTCCCAACCAAAGACCAGAAGGCTTCCACCGTGGCCAAGGTACTTATGGAGAAGTATTTCGTCCACTATGGGCTACCGCAGCGACTTCACTCGGATCAAGGGAGGGACTTTGAAAGTCGGCTGATCCGGAAGCTCCTGGATTCCTTGGGGATCAAGAAGACCCGAACCTCTCCTTACCACCCACAAGGGGATGCTCAGCCGGAGAGGTTCAACCGAACTCTGCTCAATATGTTGGGAACCTTGAATAGCGAGAAGAAACAGCATTGGAGCAAGCACATAGCAGCTATAGTGCACGCTTACAATAGTACCACAAGTGATGCTACAGGCTACTCCCCCTACTGCCTCATGTTTGGAAGGGAAGCAAGGTTACCTGTGGACCTAGCCTTTGGCACCTCCATAGATCATTCCTCAGCCACCTCTCACAAGGGATATGTGGACAGACTTAGACACAGCTTGAAGATGGCTTATGAGCAGGCCCAAGCGGCTTCAGACCAAAGGGGGGCCCTCAACAAGAGAAACTTTGACCTGAAGGTTCGGATCCAGGACCTGCAACCTGGAGACCGAGTTCTGCTACGGAACCTGGGGGTCCCTGGAAAACACAAGCTTGCAGACAGATGGAGACCTGAACCCTATGTCATTTGTAAGAAGCTGCCGGGCCTACCTGTCTATAAGTTGAAGCCCAAAGGGAAGGTGGGCCCACTGAAGACCTGGCACCGGAACCACCTACTCCCACTTGCCGAAGCAGTTCGGATACCTCCTGTGAGGGACTCCCCAGACCCAGACCCAGTCTCCGTTCTGGATACTCCCAGGCCAAACACTCGGTCCCAGTCCTCTCGAAATGAAGGTGTAGAGACCTCTGAACTAAGTGAAGATGAGAGACAGGAACTTGATTGGTTATGGCCTTAGTTATGGCCTTCCCCGACTCCAGGAACTTCTGCTATAGATCTTCCCCCTACTGAAGACACTATAGACAGAACACTGAATGCAGAAGCTACTGAGTTCATTCCATCCAGTCCTTTGTCAGATTACTGGGAAGATGCCTGTGACCATAGGTGTGCGCAGCCTATTGCATTAGGGTTGTGCACCCCAATGCTCAAACACACATGAATGCCACCTGCTGTCACAGGAAGGGGCGCTGGTGGTGGGAGCCAGTTGATTGTAAACATATTACTATACACCCTATAAATACAGGTGTAATGTGTTCCTAAAGATGAACCTAGATTTTAATATAATGGGGGCATTTACAATGGCCACTGGCACCCCCAACCACCCACCTGGTGCTGCTTCTGGATAATGCTAATACACAGAGGGTGATTAGGGTGTGCCTAGGCACACCCGACACACAATGTGCGCACGCCTATGCCTGTGACACATACTCAGAGGAGGACCCAAGAGACTCTATGTACCTCCCGCCTCCTGAACCAAGTTTCAGAACCAGCAGAATCCCTCAAGTCTGCTCCAGAAGGGGAGCCTGTAGTGTCTCAGCAAGAAGTTCCAAGAGAGCAAAGAGCCAGAAGAGTTATAAGGCCTCCTAAGAACTTGACTTACCCACAAATGGGAAAGAGCGCAGAAGAAACTGTGGTCACTGCAAGGAGGAGTGCAGAGCATCCAGTTCCCTCCACTGTTCATTTGGTGGAGGGCAACCCCAACTCATCCCCTGGCACAGTTAGGCAGGCCACTCATGACAGTGTGACCTGTGGGCAAGGGAATTCAACCCCTCAGTTTTGGTGGGAGTTCCCTCTGCCGGCATCTTACACAGCGTTGTCTAGGATTGTACGTAGTGTATGTTGAGAGTTATCTTTGGGGACCAAAGAGTTCAAGTGGGGGGAGTGTGTAGCGGGGTCTCCTTTAAGACTCTATGGACTGCATTTCCCAGAATCCCGTTTGGCACCCAGGGTGCATTGTTGCCACCGCAGAGACTTGTGGGAGGGGGATAAAAGGAGGAGGCGAGGCTAGGCCCAGTCTCTTTGGACACCGCAGGGCTATCAACCGGTCTTCCTGTGCGGATCTGCTGGAGTATCAGGCCTGAAAACTGGGGCCTGGCACAACTTCCAAAGAGCCTTTCACCCACTGCGAGCCTGGGTGGCATCTGACTTTCTTTAAGTTGCCGACATTCGTTGGATCGGGGACCCGATCGTTCAGACGCTGTGTGCGGAGACACAGTGGTGGAAGTCCCGGACTGGGATCGTGTCCAGAGTGGTGAGCGAGCACCTGCTCAATCCAATAGGCTGTACTGTTGTTAGGCCTAGAGACTGCCTTGACCCACCGGCCTTTATTTGCTATTCTACTGGAGACTAGTAGCGGAACTGAGTTGAGTGGTCTCCAGTGAACTGTTCTTTTTGATTGCCTACTCTGTGGATTACAAGTGTTGTTTCCTGTATGTGCACCACCGTTCAAGTTGCATGCGAAGAAAGTGTTATTCTAAAGACTAAGTTAAATCTGTGTCAGACCTGACCGGGGGGAGAATATTGTTTGGTGCGCCACAGGGCGCATAGATACTAATAGCTGCACGTGGTGTATGACCGCGCTGCGCTATTAGTGTATACTATATCTATTGCTGCAGGGCTCTGTAAGCAGGTTATGTGTTATGTTCCAACCTATGCCTTTTAACCAAGAGTAAAACAGTTCTACTTTATCACTTGCTATCAGTGTGTTATCATTGCACATAGTGCTTACCATCCAATATATTCAGAGTGTGTGTACTATCAGGTATAGATTGTGATAGGTAACCCCCCCTAGACTAACTGTGCCTGGGTTGAGTAGATTGCCGGAAATGGTGTCCCTAGGGGGGGGACCATTATGTTGTGCCCCACCATGTGCCCCCCCCCCAAAAAAAAAAAAATATTTTTCGCTCAGGCTGCTGCTGGGGTAACATAGTCACACCTGAGAGGGAGAGCATCCCCAGTCAGCTCCTGCGGGGGATTCCTCCCCCTCCCTCTGCTCGCTGACACTGCATAATGCGAGCGCTCACACAACCACAGCCGCCCGATCTGCTCCTTTCCCTGCATCCTCATTGGCACGGAGAAGAGCGAGTTGCAGGAAGGACTCCACGAGCACTGTGGGAGGGGGGCCCAAGCCTTCATCTCAGTTACTGAAAAAACAGACTGATTTCTCCCGTCCTTAGGACAGGAGAACCAGCCTGTAAATTCCGAGAGTGGTGACTGCAAGCTGAGCCGAGTGTCAGTCTATGACACTCTTTCACAGCCCAGCGAGTCCTGCCACCCCCCCTCACTCTCCTCACATACGAGCAGGGAGGAATACAGCTCCTCCTCCTCCTTCCAGTCCCGCCCACACTATCCCGGTGTGCTGTATCTGAAGAGAGGGGATGTGTGGGCGGGAAATATGAAAATCAGCAGCATTCCTGGCTGTGTGTGAATGATGCCTGAGATTCTAGCCTGGGCCGTGGGTAAGTGTGTGCACTGCAGACTGCAGTACACTGTAATCACTGAACTGCATTATCTCCATCCCTTCTCTTCCCCATCTGTCTCCCTCCCCCTCTCCTGTTCTTTCAAGACATTCACAATTTACTTTCACTTTCAGTTAGGCAGGTAATATACGGTGCACATTTCTTTCCTGCATCCACAGATTGCAGGAAAGAAACTTGCATGATTCCCCCATCAACACAGACAGTGCTGACAGGGTAATATCCCTCCTGCCCAGCAATTGTATTCTCCCGACAAACAGTGATTATCAATAGTGGCTATAGCAACCACTAGTGATAATCATAAGAGAATCTGCTCATTAATGGATCAAATCTCAGCCAGTTCCTGCTGAACCAGCTGAGATTTAAACCGTCTATGGCTGGTCTTGGCTCTTAGGCAGCCCATACATTGATCACTTTTTTTCATTCAACTATTAGGCCTCATGCCCACGGGCGTTTTTTCAGCCGCGTTTTTGAGCGTTTTTTACAGCTTAAAAACGCCTGTCCATGTTAGTCTATAGCTTCATGCCCACCTAGGCGTTTTTGAGCTGTAAAGAGCATAGGCGTTTGTAAGCTGTAAAAAAAACCCAGGGCCAGTGCGTTCCTCAGCGTCAGAACTAGGCAGGAAAAAACGCGAGCGTCAAAAAACGCGCAAAAACGCGCACTAACGCGCAAAAAACGCGCACTAACGCGCGGTCGCGTTTTTAGCTCCGACGTTTTTTTTTTTTTTTTTTTTTTTTTTAAAAAAAAAAAAAAAAAAAAAAATATTTACAATAACATGGACAGGCGTTTTTAAGCTGTAAAAAACGCTCAAAAACGCAGCTGTAAAAACGCCAGTGGGCATGAGGCCTTAGGTTGAATGAAAAAAAAAAAGGAAATGATCCAATTTCCCCATCTACACATTATAGGTGGATGGGGGAATCTTCCCAGTGTGGACCAGTGCTGGAACAACCAGAGTTGCTGTCATGTCCCGGCTATTCACAGCGATGGTCTCTGTCTCCATGGTAGCGGCGGCAGCACATTGGAACCCAGTGCTGGTTACTTTATGGGGCTGATGTACAGGAGGGCCAGCATAATTTGTTGTTAGAGATGGGCTGGGCATGTTCAAAATTCCACATGCCAGAGCCTGCCAGGAAGCCCACACTGCACAGCGCTAATCACAGGCAGTGAGACATTTCCCGGTCCGCAGCTCCACAGATCAGGAAATGTCTCACTGGCTGTGATTAGCACTGTGGAGTGTCGGCTTCCTGGCGGGATCGGGCATGTGGGATTTCAAACACACCCGAGCCCATCTCTATTGGTTGTAGACAGTTGAGCTCCATGCAGGTTGCTTAGCAGCAGTGGCGCCTTCTCTGCCATGCTGATTGTGATGCAATCCAGGTGATGCTCCTAGTCAAATCCTAGTGTTAAATATCAGTGATTTTATTGGTCAAAGCCCACACTTTACAGGTATAGAGCCCACATGGCTGCTGAGCATACGGTTGATTATATATATATATATGTGAAAAGGGAAGTAGGGAATGTGGGATTATGACGGTGCCAGGAAAAACATCAAATAATGTATTGTTTAAAAAAGGTAATTTTATTAATACATCCAAATATTGACACAAATATATATATAGACAGAGTTGAACATGTCATACTGTACACATAATGCACTGGATCACAAGGCTAACCCAACATGTTTCGCCAATTCATTGGCTTCATCGGGGGTGAAGAGAAGTACAGTACAGTTACAAACAAATCTACAAACAAAACAAAACAAAAATCCATATTAGTAAATTGCACATCATTGGCCGGAGGGGGGGGGGGGGGAAATTATGTGGCCAAAAAGAAGCAGACGAAAAGAAGAGGAACAAACGTAGGCCACCAACCTGACAATTCCCATAGGAAGGCGCATCAAAATGCCACCGGGGTGCCTGGTGGGAGTCCACCGATCATAGGTGCCTGTAGGTGGTTATTTAAAATAAAATAAAAACACAAAAAAAAATTTAGACTGCCGCCGGTGCCAAAGAGACGGATGCCAGACCAGCGCTGTCAATAACAGGGACAGGACAGCTGGGGAACCCCACAGTGGCAGAACACCAGGGCCCGTGGCAAGACAACCTTTGCAACCCTGATAGTTCTCCCACTGATTTGGACCCTTATATTTTCTTGGTGTGCTGGTGACATATATCTCTTGTTTTCTTCCACCCTGGTGGGGCCCCAGTATAGTAGGAACGGAGCTCACTGCAGAACATGTGAAAGGGCCCGTTGTGGGATCGTAGTAAAGGGCCCCAGGATATATATATATATATAATATATATATATATATATATATATATATATATGCATTTTATAGTTGGCCCCCCTACTTTTGTCCCTGTCCCCCAATGTGCCCCCCCTAAATATGAAAGCTGGAGATGCCACTGATTGCGGGGGGTTGGCGGAGCTGTACACAGGGGCCCGAAAAAATCAAACCAGCGGCTCTCTTAGCTGGAGGTAGCGCTACATAAATGTTTTCATTAATTTTGGCCAAAATGTATCCCGCTACATGACTTTGATAAAAAGTGTATATTTATTGGTTTGCGTGAAAGTTATAGTGTCTACAAACTATGGTATATATACAGTTTTTTTTTTAATACTACTAATGGCGGTGATCAGCGACTTATAATGGGACTGCGATAGTGCGGTGGGCAATCTAAAACTGACTGACACTGGGGGGAACTGGCTGACTGCCACTGACATCACCAGTGGTGCTAATACAGTGATCAGTGCTAATAATATACACTGTCACTAATGACACTGGCTGGGAAGGGGTTAACATCTAGGGCGATCAAGGGGTTAAATGTGGGCCTAACAATGTGTAATGTGTGCTGCTTTTTACTACAGATCTCTTTGTTTCTTATTCCTGCTTTGCAGAGGTAAGAAACAGAGAGCGTTTTCCTTCTGTACAGAGCCCTGTGTTGATTGTCAACACAAGGCTCTGGGCTGTGACTGCACACAGCCGATCAGCATGACTCATGGCCGGGACTTGTTGACAGACTCCTGTTACGTACAATCACAGCGGGTGTCGGCGGTGAGGTTGCACACATGTGTGAGCCCTAAGCCCAGAAGCAGTCAGCGACATACGGCTATGCCGCTTTGCCTGTATGGGCTGCTTGTCTCAGTACATTGCAAATGAGCGGTCCACTAGTGGTTAAAGGCAGTGCTCCTTGCCAAAAGTGGAGTAGTGTTTAAAGCATAACATGGTTGGCTGGTGGGTCACAGTGATTATAGACACTAAAGTTTATTTCTCTATCTGTGTTTTTGGGGCACAAATGTCACCAAGGCGGAGTGGTTTAGCTTGGTGATTCCTGAATATTTTTTTAGAAATGTTTTGATGCCCTGTCACTTGCCGACTGCCTAACTGTAAATATACATCATTACTTTGATGTTAAATACCGGGGGTTATGGCTGGCTTTCCAATAATGCTGATCCTAGCAGCAAATTTGCCACGCTTCGGGCTCGCGCGCAGAAGTGAACGCATGCTTAAGTTGTGCCCGCATATGTAAACGGTGTTCAAACCACACATGTGAGGTATCACTACGATCGTTAGAGCAAAATAAATAATTCTAGCCCTAGACCTGCTCTGTAACTCTAAACAGGTAACCTGTAAAAATGTTTAAAGAGTTGCCTATGGAGATTTTTAAGTACCGTAGTTTGTTGCCATTCCACGAGCATGCGCAATCTATTTACTCGGCGTAACATCATCTTTCACATTATACACAAACATTGGGCTAACTTTACAGATTTTAGGGGTTCTAAGTAAATTTTGCAAAAAATACAGATTTTTACTTATAATTGTAAACAACAAATGTCAGAAAAAGGCCGGTCAGCAAGTGGTTAAAGCCTCACTGAACATTCACATTTAAGGAAGCTAAACATCTTCCAGGTGCAATTGAATGCAGGGTGTTCTACATATATGGTTGGCTTTCTTTAGAAATCAGGCACTGTGTAAGCCCTGATTTGCACCTATGCATTTTTTGTGCTTTTTTGCATTTTTTTTTTATTGGTTTTTTTTTTTCATAATTTTTATTGTTTTCTGGATAATTAGTACAAACAAAAAGTTATCACACAGAATGTGTCAAACAACACTTATATTGGAAGCAGGGCTGGTGCAAGGATTTTTGACACCCTAGGCGAAACCTCATTTTGCCGCCGCCGCCCCCCCCCCCCATTTGCTCCGCCCCTCACTGAGATTTTGGCTGCGCCTCTTCACCTATTTCTTCAGCCGTGGTCCACAGGCCTGCATCTGTGCCTCTGGACCCTGCCCGAAGACAAATAGTGGATGGCACCGTCTCGCTTCCTTGCGCCAGCCGTGGTCCACAGGCTAGGGTAGTATATGGACAGGCTAACTGTGTAACTGCCTGTCTGTACGAGCATACAGATACACTGACAATGCACAGGCTCCTACTAAAAATAATAATACATGCACATTTTTGTACCTGCAAAAGGATCTGCATTTATTTATTTTTTTACAAAGTGGACTCGAACCTCCACAACTCAAATCACCCCAATTCCTGTATTTTCAGGTCTCAGATCACCACAATTCTTCCACCTTCACACCTCAGATCACCCCATCACTGTATCACCCTGAATGCTTGTTCCCCTCTGCACCCCCCCCTCCGCACCTCTGTTCCCCTCAACCCCCCCCCCACACACACATATCAGTTCCTCTCTGCACCCCCCTGCACATCTGTTCCCCCCCCACACACACATATCTGTTCCCCCTCTGTACCCCCCTGCACATCTGTCCACTCCCACACACATATCTGTACCCCCTCTGTACTCCCCTGCACATCTGCCCCCCCACACACATATCTGTTCCCCCTCTGTACCACCCTGCATGTCTGTCCCCCCCCACACACATATCTGTCCCCCCTCTGTACCCCCCTTGCACATCTGTCCCCCCACACACATATCTGTTCCCCCTCTGTACCCCCCCTGGGCCTGCACATCTGTCCCCCCATACACATATCTATTCCCCCTCTGTACCCCCCTGCACATCTGTTCGCCCTGCACTTCTGTCCCCCCCCCCCATGCATATCTCTTCCCTCTGCACGTCTGTTCCTCCCCACACATATATCAGTTCCCCCTCTGTACTCCCCTGCACATCTGTTCCCCCTCCCCCACACACATATCTGTTCCCCCTCAGTACGCTCCTGCACATCTGTTACCCCCCACACACACATATCTGTTCCCCCTCTGTACCCCCCTGCACTTCTGCCCCCCCACACACATATCTGTACCCCCTGCACGTCTGCCCCCCCCTCCACACGCATATCTGTTCCCCTCTGTACCCCCCGGCACTTCTGTCCCCCCCCACACACACACATATATGTACCCCCTGCACTTCTGTCCCCCCCTACACACACATATCTGTTCCCCTCTGTACCCCCCTACACATCTGTCCCCCCCACACACATATCTGTTCCCCCTCTGTACCCCCCTGCACATCTGTCCACCCCCACACACATATCTGTACCCCCCTGCACGTCTGCCCCCCCACATATCTGTTCCCCCTCTGTACCCCCCTGCGCGTCTGTTCCCCCTGCACGTCTGTTCCCCCCCACACATATATCAGTTCTCCCTCTGTACCCCCCTGCACATCTGTTCCCCCTCCCCCACACACATATCTGTTCCCCCTCAGTACGCCCCTGCACATCTGTTCCTCCCCCCCACACACATATGTGTTCCCCCTCTGTACCCCCCTGCACTTCGGCCCCCCCACACACACATACCTGTACCCCCCTGCACGTCTGTTCCCCCCCCACACACATCTGTTCCCCTCTGTACCCCCTGCACTTCTGCCCCCCCACACACATATCTGTACCCCCCTGCACGTCTGTTCCCCCCCACATACATATCTGTTCCCCTCTGTACCCCTTGCACATCTGTTCCCCCCAACACACACATATCTGTTCCCCCCTGCACTTCTGTCCCCCCCACACACACATATCTGTACCCACCTGCACTTCTGTCCTCCCCTACACACATATCTGTACCCCCCTGCACGTCTGTTCCCCCTCCCCACACACGCACACATATATCAGTTCCCCCTCTGTACACAGTGCAAGGAACTATAAACTTGACATCAGAGTATTTTTTTTATTTCATGTGACTGGGTGCAGGTTGCAGCACTGAGCGTGCTGCCTGTGCTTCCACTATACCTGAACCAGCGACGGTGATGGCTTTACTCCAGGAGAGTGGCGCTGCTGCCTGCCTGTCCTCCCACAACAGATCCCCGAGCTTCCAGGAGGAGGGGGGAGCGGATATCGTGGCAAGCCCGGAGTTACATGCAGGGCTTCCATCTCATCCGCCCCGGCCCGGTTCCATGGATCATGCAGCACTTCCGGCCGGCTGCTCCTTGTCCCGGCTCTCTCCCCTCATCTTCTCACTGCCGCTGCTAGGGCGGCACTGCAGGCTGAGGACAGAGCAGTCCATGATGTCTTCACAGGCGCAACCACCCCCTAGCCTGGCGCCATGCGTCACAAGGCAGCATGTATTTAAAAAATCCAGGTCCTGGAGATATTTCTTTCTCGTACATCACGGGACACAGAGCGACATAGTCATTACTAATGGGTTATATAGATACCTTCAGGTGCTGGCACTGGCAACTTCCAAAACCGGAAGTACCCTCCCCTATATAAGCCCCTCCCATCCGGGAGCACCTCAGTTTTTTGCCAGTGTCTAAGGTGTTGGCCAAGAAGTAACATGTGTTTTTCACTGAGCTTGCGTACAGGTTCTTTTGGGCCTCAGTAAGCTATTCCGGATCCGACCAAAAAAGCTTCATAGCTAAACGGTCGGTACCCGGGCCTTGCAAGAGAAGAGCAAGGTTTTGCCTGTAATGCCTCTCTTAGGAGGGCTGGACCCTGGGATCCAGAGCTCTGGTCATACCCACGACCAAGATGTTTTCTGTGCAGGGTGCTATACAGTTCCAGGGGAGTGGAATCCTTGGGAACCCGGTCCCTGAAGGTTTGATTACAATGCCTGCCGTGATAGGTGAAGTTTGGGCTTCTGTGGACCAAACAGAGTCCTGTGGCGAGGAAAAGGTAAGTGGGGGCCCTCGGGAACTTGGTTCTATTGAGGGACCCCCAAGCCTATTTTGTCTTTCTGCCTGTTACCTAAGGTATTCCCGCTAATATTCTGTGTATGCCTGTTACTACTGAGAAAATGTAAAAATTTTAATAGTAGGCAAGAAAAAAAAAAAAAAAAAAAAAATGTAAGACCGCGGTACCTGTGTTAGACACTAGAGGCCGCTATGGTTCTTTTTCTTGTAATGTGGATTTTTTTCTTCCAGAATCAAATCCAGGCAGTTGGTATGTTCTCTGCTGGGAAGCTGTCTCCTCTGCCCTGTTGCTGCGCTCATCCATCCCCGGGCCCTGCGGCAAAGGGACCCTGGCTCCCATCTAGCTCCTTATTGTTTTCAAAAAAGGCGCCGAAGGCGCACGTGCCCGCTAACGTGCACGCGCCTCTATATATAGAGGCGATCTGGAAAAAGGGGCGGAGCGGGTGGATGACGCTCAGGTGTGCGCCGCGGCGCTACTGCGCATGTGCGGGCGTCCAGCGTGTTTTAAAGCACATTATAGCTGGCTATTGAAGTGCACAGACAGAGCTAGCAACAGTATAAAGGCACACAGAGGCGGTTGATGCAGGCATCCCCTAGAAAGGCACTTTAGTAGACACCAACTGTGATATAGCAGCAATTGTGCTAGACTATTCTCAGTAAAAGTGGTGTATTACGGCTGGAATACCTCAGCTTTAGGCTTAGGAATATGCCGTCCAGAAGCTCCGGAACTGAATCTTCCAGGAAGCGAAGGGGGTCTCATCGGGCTCTGAGGATCTTGGGCATGCTTCTGCTGCACCAGTCTCCCCTGAAGTTCAGAGGTAAGTGACCGTAGAGACCCCGCAGGGGTACTTGGTACTGTGGCTGTCCTCAGTTCACCTGCTCCTGTGTATGTAACTGAGGAGGTTTTTTCCTCAGCTCTGGGAGGATTAGAGAGAGATTGTCAACATTGATCGCTGCCTCCCTGTCAGGGAAAGCACGCCCGATCTCCGTCTCCTCCTTCAGAGTGCCTGTTAGCAGAGCAACAGTCCCATACAGGGATCGACCTGCCTGAAGGGGATCAGGATAAGGTTGATTCTGTTATAGAGGAATCAACAGTGGGGGAACCTTTTCTCAGCATCTCAAGCTGAAAGATTATGGGTTCAGTCTCTGACTAACATGGTCCGATCAGCATTTAAAAATGCACCTTGCGGAACCATCAACCACTACTGTATCCTCGTTGGGGTCGCTAGAAGCCCCCAGACTGTCTGTTCTTTTCCACTTCACCCTTTACTGAAAGGGCTCATTTACCAGGATTGGGAACGTCCTGAGAAAATATTTATTCCCCCAAGAGATTTCCGGTGGTCTATCCCATGGAGGATAAGTTCATCAAAAAATGGAAGGTCCCTACAGTGGACGCAGCCATCTCTTGTATGTATAAATCACTGACATGTCCAGTAGATAATGTCCAAATGTTCAAGAACCCAATACATAAAAGATTGGAGTCCTTATGAAAGTCTGCTTCTTTCTACAGCAAGCTTGGTGACACAACCAGCAGTGAGGTCTGCTAAGCAGTGAAGGATCAGTTGAAACAGGTCTTGAGGGACTTGACAGATCAGCAGGCCTTGCCCTAGCTGATCTACCTAGAGCCTTAGGCTTTGCGGTTGACGCCATAAAGGATTCAGTCCATCAGGCCTCCCGCCTTAAGCTGTCTATAGTACATATGCGTAGGCTTCTATGGCTCAAAAACTGGTCTGCTGAAGCTCCCTGTAAAGAATGGCTGGTTAGCGTCCCATTTCATGGTGAACGCTTATTCAGGGAAAACCTGGACAAATATATCCAGAAAATTTCCAGCGGTAAAAATACGCTCTTGCCGGTTAAAAACAGAGTTAGAGGTCCCTCTTTAACCACTTAACAACCACCTGCCGACAAATAATGTCGACAAGGTGGTTGCTTAACTCTGGGAGGACGTTATATAACGTCCTCCCAGAATCGCGCTCCCGCGCGCCCCCTGGGGCGCGCACACCGGAAACTCCGTGACCGCCGGGTCCAGAGGACCCGGCGGATCACGAATCGCGGTAAATCGCCGCTGATAGCGGCCGTTTACCACGTGATCGCTCCGTCAAATGACGGAGCAATCACTTGTAAACAGACCGATCGGTACAGTGTGAGAGGGGAGGGGGAGGGAGCGGATGGCAGCAGCAGCACTGTGGGCTGGATCTGTGACAATTGCAGTCACAGATCCAGCCATCCATCCATCCCTGCTCAGCCATCCCTGGTGCAATACCCTGCCAATACTCTGCAATACACCCTGCCAATACTCTGCAAAATACCCTGCCAATACCCTGGTGCAATACTCTGCAATACCCTGGTGCAATACTCTGCAATACCCTGGTGCAATACTCTGCAATACCCTGGTGCAATACCCTGCGAAATACTCTGCAATACCCTGCAAAATACTCTGCAATACCCTGCAAAATACTCTGCAATACCCTGCAAAATACTCTGCAATACCCTGGTGCAATACTCTGCAATACCCTGGTGCAATACTCTGCAATACCCTGCACAATACTCTGCAATACCCTGCACAATACTCTGCAATATACTCTGCAATACCCTGCAAAATACTCTGCAATACCCTGCAAAATACTCTGCAATACCCTGCAAAATACTCTGCAATACCCTGCGCAATACCCTGCAAAATACTCTGCAATACCCTGCACAATACTCTGCAATACCCTGCACAATACTCTGCAATACCCTGCACAATACTCTGCAATACCCGCCACAATACTCTGCAATACCCTCCACAATACTCTGCAATACCCTCCACAATACTCTGCAATACCCTCCACAATACTCTGCAATACCCTCCACAATACCCTGTGCAATACCCTCCACAATACCCTGTGCAATACCCGTGCAATACCCTGCCATACACCGCAATACCCTGCCATACACCGCAATACCCTGCCATAGTCCTGCAATACTCCGCAATGCCCGGCAATACTCCGCAATGCCCAGCAATACTCCGCAATGCCCAGCAATACTCCGCAATGCCCGGCAATACTCCGCAATGCCCGGCAATACTCTGCAATAACCACTTCCCGCCCTCCGGCCGTCATATGACGTCCTTGACTTTGTGCGGGGATATCTGAATGATGGGAGCAGCTACAGGCATCATTCAGATATTAGCTTTTTCAGCCGGCGATTCCCTGCACCATAAGAACAATCATAGCGGCTGTTCCGCCGCTTGATCATTCTTACGGGAGGCGAGAGGGGATGCCCCCCCCCCCGCCGCCCTCCGGTGCTTCTACCGACTCACCGCTACGATCAAAGCCAGGATTGTTGTTTTTTTTTTGTTTTTTTTCAGGCTTCCCAGCCTAGAGGTGAGATGTGGGGTCTTATTGACACCCCCCCCCCCCATATCTCACTGTAAAGAGGACCTGTCATGCCATATTCCTATTACAAGGGATGTTTACGTTCCTTGTAATAGGTATAAAAGTGATCAAAAAAATGTTTAGGGCGGAAAAACATGTCAAACTGAAATAAATAAAGTAAAATGAAGAATAAAATTTGTATTTTTTTTTTAAAGCGCCCCTGTCCCCGTGAGCTCGCATACAGAAGCGAACGCATACGTAAGTCCCGCCCACATATGAAAACGGTTTTCAAACCACACATGTGAGGTATCTCTGCGAACGTTAGAGCGAGAGCAATCATTTTGGCCCTAGACCTCCTCTGTAACTCAAAACATGTAACCAGTAAAAATATTTAAAGCGTCGCCTATGGGGATTTTTTAAGTAGCAAAGTTTGGCGCCATTCCACGAGTGTGTGCAATTTTTAAGGGCGACATGTTAGGTATCTATTTACTCGGCGTAACTTCATCTTTCACATTATGCAAAAACATTGGGCTAACTTTACTGTTTTTTTTTTTTTTTAAGCACAAAACATTTTTTTTCCGTAAAAAACGCGTTAAAAAAATTGCTGCGCAAATATCGTGCGAGATAAAAAGTTGCAACAACCACCATTATATTCTCTAAGGTCTTTGCTAAAAAAACATATATAATGTTTTGGGGTTCTATGTAATTTTCTAGCAAACAAATGATGATTTTTACATGTAGGAGAGAAATGTCAGAATTGGCCTGGGTGCTCCAGAACGCCTGAAGGTGCTCCCTGCATGTTGGGCCTCTGTATGTGGCCACGCTGTGTAAAAGTCTCACACATGTGGTATCGCCATACTCGGGAGTAATAGCAGAATGTGTTTTGGGGTGTAATTTGTGGAATGCATATGCTGTGTGTGAGAAATAACCTGCTAATATGAAAATTTTGTGAAAAAAAAAAAAGAGAAAAAAAAATCTTGATTTTGCAAAGAATTGTGGGAAAAAATGACAACTTCAAAAAACTCACAATGCCTCTTTCTGAATACCTTGGAATGTCTTCTTTCCAAAAAGGGGTCATTTGGGGGGTATTTGTACTTTTCTGGCATGTTAGGGTCTCAAGAATTGAGATAGGCCGTCAGTACTTCAGGTGTGATCAATTTTCAGATATTGGCACCATAGCTTGTGGACTCTATAACTTTCACAAAGACCAAATAATATGCACCAATTTGTACTTATTTTTACCAAAGATATGTAGCAGTATAAATTTTGGCCAAAATTTATGAAGAAAAAATAGTAATTTGCAAAATTTTATAACAGAAACGAAAAAAAAATAATTTTTTTACAAAATTTTCAGTCTTTTTTCTCTTATAGCGCAAAAAATAAAAAACCCAACAGTGATTAAATACCACCAAAAGAAAGCTCTATTTGTGTGAAAAAAAGGACAAAAATTTCATATGGGTACAGTGTTGTATGACTGAGTAATTGTCATTCAAAATGTGAGAGCACCGAAAGCTGAAAATTGGTCTGGTTATTAAGGGGGTTTAAGTGCCCAGTGGTCAAGTGGTTAAGAGGCCTGCTTCTCCAGTCCCTGGGGCATCGGCTGTGTAACAGTTCCGACGGCCTCCTCGGTCAATTCCCGGGGGTAAAAAACAGGGACAATAGCAGGGTAATGAGAAACCCTGGGTCAGGGGAGGTACAAAACCTCCCCCAAAGTTAAATTCATTGAAGGGTTGCCCCCACTCAGTCGGGTGGGGGGAGGACTCCAGTTGTTCGCAAGAGACCTGGCGGGACACGATCAAGACAGATAGGTGCTCTCCGCAGTATGTTTGGGATACAGTTTGGAGTTAAAAGACTCTCCTCCTTCCCATTTTTGAGGTCAAACGTGCCAAGGGATCCCCGGAAGAGAGAGTCCCTCCTGTTGGCACTAGAACAACTATTGCTCCAAGGAGTAATTATGGAGGTTCCCCTGGAAGAATGAGGGTTTGGGTTTTACTCAAACCTCTTTACAGTCCCGAAGCAAACGCGGACGGGAGGCCCATATTAAATCTAAAAGGGCTATACAAATTCCCAATATATCAGGACTTTCCGATGGAGTCGATCCGATCGGTGGCCACTGCCCTACAAGGGGAGGATTGGTTAGCCGCGATCGACATCAAAGATGCTTATTTGCACATTCCCATCTTTCCAGTCCACCAAAAATTTCTACGCTTTGCAGTAGAAGGGCGCCATTTTCAGTTCAGAGCCTTACCCTTTATTGGCCAATCTAAGAACACAAGGTGTAATGATAATGGCATATCTAGATGACTTGTTGCTGATAGACCACTCAGTGAAAAAACTAGACGTGGTCGTTCACAAGACAATCAAGTATCTGGAATCTCACGGTTGGATTATCAACCGAGACAAGTCAGCCCTAAAAACCAGTAAAAAGTCTGGAATACTTGGGGCTAAGGTTGGATTCAGGCCAGAGAAAAATATTCTTGCCTCGAGGAAAGGTGTTGTCTTTGAAAGATTTGATCCACTTAGTGGGTACAAAAAAGACAGCCGTCCATATGCCTGTGCATGAGGCTGCTGGGAAAAATGGTGGCATCATTCGAAGCAGTACCCTACGGTCAATTCCATTCCAGGAATTTGCAAGGGGCCATACTGTCAGCCTGGAACAAAAAAGTTCAGGCCCTAGACTTACAATGTCCTTGTCCCCTTCCGTTCGCAAGAGCCTCCGTTGGTGGTTGGTTCCCCAGAATCTGGAAAAAGGGAAATCCTTCAGTCCGATTTCTTGGAAGGTGGTCACTACAGATGCCAGCCTTATAGGCTGGGGAGCAGTACTGGAGCAATAGTCTCTCCAGGGCAGATGGTCGGATGCAGAAAAGGCCCTGCCCATCAATCTCTTAGAGATACGAGCAGCCCGGTATGCCCTAGTAGCATGGACATCCAAACTCCAAGGGTCCCCTGTCAGAATTCAATCAGACAATGCCACAGCAGTGGCATATATCAATCATCAGGGGGGCACCAGGAGTCGTGCAGCCCAGAGGGAAGTAAATTACATCCTGAAATAGGCAGAAAGTTATTTCCCAGCCATATCTGCGGTATTCATTCCAGGAGTGGAGAATTGGAAGGCGGACTTTCTAAGTCGCCAGCAATTATGCCCAGAGGAAGGGTCCCTTCACCCCGAGGTTTTCTGGACAATATGTCAGCGGTGGGGAACATCGGATGTAGATCTTCTAGCATCCAGATTCAACGCAAAGGTGGACAGGTTTGTCTCTCGGACAAGGGATCCCCTAGCTTGCGGCTCGGATGCCCTAGTGTTCCCTTGGGATCAGTTCAAGCTGATATATGCATTCACACCGCCACAATGGTTACCTCGATTACTCCGCAGAATCAGGGTAGAAAAGAAACCAGTGATTCTGGTGGCTCCAGCGTGGCCCCGAAGAGCGTGGTACGTGGAGATTGTAAAATGTCAGTGGGGAGTCCTTGGACTCTCCCACATCGTCCGGACCTGCTTTCGCAAGGACCGATATACCACCCTTCCTTACCAGCCCTAGGTTTGATGGCCTGGCTATTGAAGCCCACATTCTAAAAAGAGAGGGCTCTCTAATTCTGTGGTATCTACCATGATCAATGCCAGGAAGCCGGTATCCAGGCAGATCTACTATAGAATCTGGAAGGCGTACATCGCCTGGTGTGAGGCCAAGAAATGGCATCCACGTAAATACGTAATAGGTAGGATTATGGACTTCCTACAATGGGCTGTAGATAGGAAGCTTGCCTTGAGTACTATCAAGGGTCAGATTTCGGCCTTGTCAATATTTTTTCAAAGGCCCTTGGCTTCGCATTCACTAGTCAAAGCCTTTATACAAGGAGTGATGCGTATTAGTCCTCCGGTTAATATTCCCATATGTCCATGGGATCTAAACTTGGTTCTGTCGGTTCTACAGAAACAACCATTTGAACCATTACAGCATATTTCTTTGGTTCCTCTCACCAGGAAATTGATTTTTCTAGTAGCCGTTTGTTCGGCTAAAAGAGTGTCGGAATTAGCAGCTATGTCCTGTAAGGAGCCATATCTGGTTATCCATAAGGATAGAGTAGTGTTACGCCCTCATCCAGCCTTTCTTCCTAAGGTGGTATCGAGGTTTCATTTGAACCAAGATGTGGTTCTTCCTTCTTTTTTCCCCAAACCTACTTCGGTAGAGGAAAAGTTATTGCATTCTTTGGATGTAGTAAGAGCAGTTAAAGCTTATCTAAAAGCCACTGCTCAGATTCGCAGAACGGATACTTTGTTTATTCTGCCGGAAGGCCCCAGAAGGGGTCAGGCAGCGTCAAAATCTACTTTAGCCAAGTGGATTCGACAGGTCATAATGCAAGCCTATGGCTTGAGAAGGAGACCGCCTCCGTTCAAAGTTAGAGCGCACTCCACGAGAGCAGTTGGAACTTCATGGGCAGTGCATCACCAGGCCTCCCTGGCTCAAATCTGTAAGGCCGCAACATGGTCTTCAGTACACACGTTTACTAGGTTCTACCAGGTGGACGTTAGAAGTCAGGAGGATGTCGCCTTTGGGCGCAGTGTGTTGCAGGCCGCAAAAGATCCTCATGTCTGATAGCGCTCAGCTTATGTATGGTGTATCCCCCCCCCCCTCGTTGGGCATTGCTTTAGGACATCCCATTAGTAATGACTATGTCGCTCTGTGTCCCGTGATGTACGAGAAAGAAAATAGGATTTTTATAACAGCTTACCTGTAAAATCCTTTTCTTGGAGTACATCACGGGACACAGAGCTCCCACCCCTCTTTAGGGACACTTATTGCTTTGCTACAAAACTGAGGTGCTCCCGGATGGGAGGGGCTTATATAGGGGAGGGTACTTCCGGTTTTGGAAGTTGCCAGTGCCAGCACCTGAAGGTATCTATATAACCCATTAGTAATGACTATGTCGCTCTGTGTCCCGTGATGTACTCCAAGAAAAGGATTTTACAGGTAAGCTGTTATAAAAATCCTATTTTTAACAATCCAAATCCCCAGCGAGTGGCTGGGGATCCGTAATTTTGCCACCCCCCCCCCTACCCTGGTGCCCTAGGCAGCCGCCTGACCCGCCTATTGCTAGCGCCGGCTCTGATTGGAAGAATTGTAAATTCAGTATGTGCAATTGATCTGATAATAGTAGTAATAATCAGAATTGTGTATCTGAAAAGTATTTAGCTCATTTAGGCTGGGTTCGCACTATTGCGAATTGGATGCAGGTTTTCCCATGGTTCACAAAGCTCCAGGACTGCTGCAGGGCAAATTACACAGGAGTCCTGTGCGTCTTCTGGTCTGTTTCAGGTCCAAATTCAGCCAAAAATTCGCACCTGAAACGGTGAACAGAGACTCACCGGACCCCTGCTGTGAGGCCCTTCACACAGCAGTGTGAACCCAGCCTTGAGGCTGGGTTCACACTGGTGCGACAAACGCTCCGACATTGGGAACTCATGTTGCATGACGTTTGAAAATCAATGTTTCCCTATGGAAGCCGTCTTACCTGGTCCGACACATGTCGGTCTGACTTTGAAAATGCTCCCTGTACTACTTTGGTCCGACTTTGATCCTACTTCAGCCCATTGACTATCATTGAAGTCGGATCAAAGTCGGACCGCCATCTTGCATGATCCGACTTTGGCATGCGACTTGTGCTCTGCGGATCTTGAGGGGGAACTCCATGCCAAATTTTAAATAAAAAAACGGTGTGGGTTCCCCCTCCAAGAGCATACCAGGCCCTTCGGTCTGGTATTGATTTTAAGGGGAACCCCTATGCCGAAAAAACGGCGTGGGGGTTCCCCCAAAATCCATACCAGACCCTTATCCGAGCACGCAGCCCGGCAGGTCAGGAAAGGGGGTGGGGACGAGCGAGTGCCACCCCTCCTGAAACGTACCAGGCCGCATGCCCTCAACATGGGGGTGGGTGCTTTGGGGCAGGGGGGCGCCCTGTGGCCCCCCCACCCCAAAGCACCCTGTCCCCATGTTGATGAGGACAAGGGCTTCTTCCCGACAACCCTGGCCTTTGGTTGTCGGGGTCTGCAGGCGGGGGGCTTATCGGAATCCGGGAGCCCACTTTAAAAAGGTGGCTCCCAGATCCCGGCCCCCACCCTATGTGAATGAGTATGGGGTACATCGTACCCCTACCCATTCACCTGGGGGAAAAGTGTCAATAAAAAAAACACACTAGACAGCTTTTTAAAGTAATTTATTAGTCAGCTCCGGGGGTCTTCTACCAACTTCAGGGGTCTTCTTCCGACTTTGGGGATCTCTTTCGACTCTCCAGTGCCTTATCCGCGCTCTACGGTTCTTCTCCCGCTCTCCGGTGCTTTCTGCCTTCTGCCGGGCACCTCCGCTATCTTCTGTCAGCTCTTTTGCCAGCGGTGGCCCGGTCTTCCCCGTTGCCTTCTTCCCTCTTCTCTTCTTGAGATGTTGATACGACGAGGTCCGTGTGCCCCGAGCGCAAAGACTTATATAGGCATGGGGCGTGGTCACCGGATGATGTGACCACGCCCCATTATGACGTCACATTCCCATAATGCCCCGGGGCTCTGACGCCATAGGGGGCGAGGTCACCGGGTGACATCACCCGGTGACCACGCCCCATGCCTATATAAATAATTGCGCACCGCGCACACAGCATTACAGAGGGAGACCTCGTCGTGTCAACATCTCAAGAAGAGAAGAGGGAAGAAGGCGACGGGGAAGACCGGGCCATCGCTAGCAAAAGAGCTGGCAGAAGATAGCGGAGGTGCCCGGCAGAAGGCAGAAAGCACCGGAGAGCGCAAGGAAGGCACCGGAGAGTCGGAAGAGACCCCCGAAGTCGGAAGAAGACCCCTGAAGTCGGTAGAAGACCCCCGGAGCTGCCTAATAAAATTACTTTAAAAAGCTGTCTAGTGTGGTTTTTTATTGACACTTTTCCCCCAGGTGAATGGGTAGGGGTACAACGTACCCCATACTCATTAACATAGGGTGGGGGGCCGGGATCTGGGGGCCCCCTTATTAAAGGGGGCTCCCAGATTCCGATAAGCCCCCCGCCTGCAGACCCCGACAACCAACGGCCAGGGTTGTCGGGAAGAGGCCCTTGTCCTCATCAACATGGGGACAGGGTGCTTTGGGGTGGGGGGGCCGCAGGGCGCCTCCCTGCCCCAAAGCACCCACCCCCATGTTGAGGGCATGCGGACTGGTACGGTTCAGGAGGGGGGGCGCTCGCTCGTCCCCACCCCCTTTCCTGACCGGTCGGGCCTGGTATGCTCTTGGAGGGGGAACCCATGCCAGGTTTCTATTTAAAATTTGGCGTGGAGTTTTCCCTCAAGATTCATACCAAACACAGTGCCTGGTGTTGGCGGGGATCCAAGTCAGATCCCCGTTCATTGAAAGACGGACGTATGTCGGCTTCAAGTCGCAGGGCAAAGTAGGATCCAAAGTACGACGGCTGTCGTGTCGCACCAGTGTGAACCCAGCCTAAAGGGGTTGTAAACCCTCAGGGTTTTTCACCTTAATGCATTCTATACATTAAGGTGAAAAACCTTTTGTGTTGCAGCACACCCCCCAGACCCCCCCTTTTTCTTACCTGAGCCGATCGTTCCTGCGACAGGGACGAGCACAGCAACTCCAGCCGCTGTCTCGGGTCCTCATTGGATAGATTGATAGCAGCGCAGCCATTGGCTCCCGCTGCTGTCAATCAAATCCAGTGACACTGGAGCCGGGGGGGGGGTCGGGTCCTGCTGTCTGTGTCAATGGACGCAGCAGCAGGACTCGGGAGCATGCCCGCACGAGTGCCCCCATGGAAAGCAGCTCTATGAGCAGGTACTCGCCAAGAGGAAAAGCCAGGAGCCCCGCGGGGGGACCCCAGAAAAGGAGGATCGAGGCCACACTGTAAGTATAGCATGCTTGTTATTTTAACAAAAAAAAAAAATCTTTACAATCACTTTAAACTGAAAGTTAAACCACTTCAAGACCACAATATATATATATATATATATATATATATATATATACACGGTGCAGCTTTGAAGTGGTTTACCAGGGTTATGACTGAATATATCTGCAATAACCCTGGTATCTTTTTTTTCATGAAAGCATTCCGAGCAGCTCATGAGCCGTGCCCCCTCCTGACGCTCGCCGATGTCTCTCTGGCTTACCGTTTTTACTGGTGCACCCAAGAAACAATCCAACGGTGCGGCTGTTTGGTCATAGAGGCAATAAAAGAGCAGATCGTCCTTGATCGCCTCTATGGCCTTGGAGGTTTGGAGCGACGTCATGACATCACTTCCAGTCGAGGGTGGAAGTAAACTATTTTTTTTCTTTTTTTAAGGCAAAAGGTTTAAAAAACTTTTAGGGCTGTGGAAATTAACAATTAATTCCTCGATTAATCGTTAATTTTTTTGATCGATCAAAATTCTTTTGATCGTTCGGCACACCACATGATCTACGGAGCTCCGCTGCTGCCTCGGCCATAGGAAAGGCCGCGGCTTCGGCCTAGCTCCCGGAGCGGCGGCCATCTTGGTCCACCCGGCGGCACATCATCAACCGGCCCGACATCTCCTGCGGGGTTTCCCCGGGTCTCCAGCGCAGTGATGACTGACACTTTAGCAGCTCCTATCTGTCCCAGCCGGCTGCATGTTAGCAGTGTCAGAGCGCCGGGAGATCTCCTTCCCAGGTTCCTCCTCTGCTTTGTCGTGTCTTCTGATGGGACAGGAGGAGGAGCCTGGGAAGGAGATCTCCCGGCGCTCTGACACTGCTAACATGCAGCTGGTTGGGACAGATAGAAGCTGCTAAAGTGTCAGAAATCAATCACTGAGGACCCGATAAATGATAACTGGTAAGTCTGGGCTGGGGGCAGAGATCTGAGGATTTGTGCAATAAGAGGAAGGATTTATGCTGAGAGGGATTAAGAGTTTTTTTTGTTTGTTTGTTTTTTATGGGAAAATCTGGAGGCGAGTGCCTTTGTATTGGGGTGGGGGTTGTGCTTGCAGGGGGAAATTGTCAGGGAGGGATTAAATAAGAGGATTTGTGCTGAGGGTGGCTTGGTTGGGGGAATAAGAGAGTTTGGGCAAGAAGAAGGTTTACTGAAAGGGGGGAGATGGGGGGATGATTTGTGCTGAGAGGGGGGATCTGTGCAGGAAGGGGTGAGATGGGGGGTGATTTGTGCTGAGGTGGGGATCTGTGCAGGGAGATGGGGGGATGATTTGTGCTGAGAGGGGGGATCTGTACAGGAAGGGGTGAAATGGGGGGGATGATTTGTGCTGAGAGGGGGGTCTGTGCAGGGAGGGGGGAGATGGGGGGATGATTTGTGCTGAGAGAGGGGATTTGGGGGGTAAAATAATTTGTATAAGAAGGAGGGGTTTGGGGGGATTTATACTGGGAAGTGGGATATGGGAGGCATTTTGTGCTGAGAAGGGGGATTTGTGCTGAAAGGGGGTATATGAGAGTGATGACTTGTGCTGGTAGGGGTAAATGGAGGGGAAGTAATGTGCTGAGAGGGGGTATTTGTATTGGAAGGGGGCATATGGGGGTGAAGATTTTTGTTAAGAGGGGAAATATTGGGGGGGATTTGTGCTGAGAGAGGGGATGAGGGAAGGAGAAAGAGGAATTGTGCTAGGCGGGGGTATATGGGGGTGAGGGGCACTCTACCCATAGTTCTTTAGACGATGGGGGGGAGGGGTGGGGTGACACCATGTTTTACCGCACCAGGTGACACCAACCCTAGTGACGCCACTGACCCAGCCTCAACTGCTCGTGTTCGGCCGGCTTCTCTGGTAAGCAAGCACTAATCTTCCTATACAGTGGGGGAGATGTGGACCATATTACAGTGGGGGAGATGTCTGTGGATATTACAGTGGGGGAGATGTCTGTGGATATTAAAGTGGGGGAGATGTCTGTGGATATTACAGTGGGGGAGATATCTGTGGATATTACAGTGGGGTAGATTGTGGATATTACAGTGGGGGTGATAGTGGGGAATTTACACTGGGGGAGATGTCTGTGTATATTACAGTGGGGACTATATATGGTGGTGATCCGAAAAATGTATGTGCGTTATTATTAATCAAAATTAGTTGATTAATCGATTTAAAAAAAATTGATTAATCGAACACGAAAATTTTAATCAGTAACAGCCCTAATTTTTTTTATCTTTTCCTTTTAAAGGTAAAGAAGAGATTTGGGGTCTTTTTGACCCGAGATCTCTCCATAAAGTGGACCTGTCATCATTATTTCTATTACAAGGGATGTTTACATTCCTTCTAATAGGAATAAATGTTTAACCACTTCAATACCGCCCATAGTCAAATGATGTCCACAGGAGGGATCTCCCATCCTGGGTGGACGTCATATGACGTCCTGGGCTTCCCAGCCGTCTAGGGGGCACGCGCCCGCGGCATCGCTCGGGACCCGATGCGCGTGCCCGGCGGCCGCGAGCACCCGCAATTTCCCGTGATCACGGCAGGACCGTGGATCTGTGTGTGTAAACACACAGATCCAAGTCCTGTCAGAGGTGAGGAGACCGATGTGTGTTCCCAGTACAGAGGAACACAGATTGGTCTCCTCCCCTTGTGGGTCCCCTCCCCCTACAGTTAGAATCACTCCCTAGGGAACATGTTTAACCCCTGGATCGCCCCCTAGTGTTAACTTTTTCCCTGACAGTCACATTTACACAATAATCAGTGCAGTTTTATAGCACTAATCTCTGTATAAATGTGAATGGTCCCAAAAATGTGTCAAAAGTGTCCGATATGTCCGTCGCAATGTCACGGTCACAATAAAAATCGCAGATCGCCGCTATTACTAGTGTAGCGGGGTATAGTTTTTCACCCAAAGACTAAAGTTCCCAGCACGCTTTGAGGCACCCAAGGTGCATTGCCCCGCGCAAGGACTGCTGGGGTGGACTTTAAAAAGGGAGAGGCGGGGACTGTGTCTCTCTCTTTGGACACCGCCCTTCCAGCAAGAGGATCCCTGCTGACCTGCTGTGCGTGCAAGGCCTGAAGCCTAGGCCTTGTGCTTTCTTCCAAAGAGCCTTCTGCTCCACCGAGGAGCCTGCGGAGCGTCTGACCCTGCTGTGGAGTTGTCATCAGGAGGACCCAAGACCCGGGCATCGTGGACACTGTGAAGCGAGTCACAGTAGCGGAGGTACCGGACAAGGACTGGTCCGGTCGGGTGAGAGAGCGTCTGCTCAGAACCACATACTATTAACTTTGTGCCTACTTAACTTTATTCAGGCCCATCAGTGGTTACAGTTACACTCTGGGGAGACTGCTTGCTGAACTGAGTTTATTAGTCTCTGCAGCTTTACAAAGTTAGCGATCATCGCTACCCTATTGGATTACAATTTGTTCTTTAAGTGCACCACTGTGTTTTGCTAGCGAAGATTCCTTCATCAAACTTTAACCCAAGTTATAGTCAGGCCTGACTGGGTAGTATAGGACATTGCTGGGCGCTATCTTGCTCACGAGGGAGGATAGCTGCAGCGGGGTCTGTTAAACTGTTGTTTCATTGCTGAATGTTTTACCTTTGATAAGTATACTTGTATTGCAGGGATCTGCATGTGACATTGCATACTGTTTTACCCTTTTAACCTTTTACTAATAGTAAAGAACCTATAGTTAAGTATATTGGTTGTCAGTTTCAATTACTGTGCTATATTACAAAAGGGGATTGTGTCATATAGAATACCAGAGAGAGAGAGTGTAATTCTATCATCCCTTTTCCTAACTGTGTCACGAGAGGTTAGAGCCAATTGCCTGGGGTTTACAGCGGTGCACTACAAGGCCCAAAAACAAACAAGGCAGCCCTCTTAACTGGGGGTATCGCTACACTAGTAAAAAATATTAAATAAATGTAGCGGGGTCCTTAAATTTAGGTGGGACACCCGGGTGTGTAAGTATGGGAATAGTGGACCATTTGTGTTCGTGGAGGATTGGATGGTGTAATAATCTCCTTGGCCTCTGGGTAGATTTGCCATGATAGTGCTACCCTTTTTGTCCCTTTCCGGAGATGGTACGGCGAGGGCGGGGAACCTGCCGTGGTGTCGATGGGAGGGTATAAAAGGGGGAGACGCCCTTACCACGAGGTATGTCTGTCCTGAGGAGGATCTTCTTCACGCGCCCAGGCACCTTAGGCCTGGGTGCGGGCGGTTCCGGCCCAGGCGCCCAAGGCCTGGCCAGAATGGAGTCGGAGTCCATCCCAGGCACCTTCAGCCTGGGGTGAGGTACTAAACCAAGAGGCCTGGGGCCCAGTGACTTCGACTGGGTCCCGCGAGGGTGGAGACGTCCGAGGGTCCCTGAGGTGGATGGGGCCAATGTCTGAGGTGAGGGGGCCGGGGAGGTTACCCGTTCGGAGAGTCTGGAGCAGCATCAACCCAGTGACGGATGGGCCTCTGGTAACTCCCTTGGAGGGACATCTTCCCCTGACAGGGGCCGCAACGCAGCAAAGGTACTCCTATCTACGTTCTCTTGAGTCGCTGGTAGAGACTCTCCGATTCTAAGTCCTTTCTAGCGGAATGCTATAGTAACCGCTGGCGAGATCGCAGTGGTTTAGTTACTAACCAGGATAGTGCCTCGACCTGCTCATTCCCCGTATCAAAATGTTATCAAGTCGCAACCAGTTGGCTACTGAAGCACTGTTTATTGTGAGATGTACAGAGTTGGACTGTGATCGGTGTGTGGAACTCTGGTTAATGGGAGCAGAGGGAAGTGTTGGCACAGCAGGACTTAATTCTAGACAAAAGCACACAGGCCCGAGGAAATATCTGGTACTGGCCTTCACCTCACCCGCAGTTATGGGGAGGACATGGGCCGTAGCGCATCTCACCCTGTCGTGTGACATACCCCTAGACAAAGGAGATGGGGTGAGGCCGCTACATAAATAAAAATGCAATAAATCTATCCCCTATTTTGTAGATGCTATAACTTTTGCGCAAACCAATCAATATACGCTTATTGTGATTTTTCTCTACCAAAAATATGTAGAAGAATACATATTGGCCTAAACTGAGGAAAATGTAAAAAATAAATAAAAAATTATGATATTTATTAAATCAAAAAGTAAAAAATACTGTGTTTTTTTCAAAATTGTCGCTCTTCTTTTGTCTATAGCGCAAAAAATTAAAACCGCAGAGATGATCAAATACCACCAAACGAAAGCTCTATTTCTGGGAAAAAAAGGACCTCAATTTTGATTGGGAGCCACGTCGCACAACCGCGCAATTGTCATTCAAATTGCTACAGCGCTGAAAACTAAAAATTGGTCTGGGCAGGAAGAGGGTGAAAATGCCCTGTATTGAAGTGGTTAAAGCGGAGGTTCCGCCATTTTTTTTTTTTTAAAAGCCAGCAGCTACAAATACTGCAGCTCCTGACTTTTAAAAAATGGACACTTACCTGTCCAGCGCGCCCGCGATGTCGGCAGACAAGGTCAAGCAATCGCTCGGTCCTCGGATGCTGCCGCTGCCATTCTCGGTGAGGGAATCAGGAAGTGAAGCCTTGAGGCTTCACTGCCCGGTTCCCTACTGCGCATGCGCGAAAAGCGTGGCGCGCCGTCACTGGTCCCTGCTCTCTCCTGGGAACAGAGTGTTTCCCAGAAGACAGCGGGGGGGGGGTGCGGGTAGGGGCGTGTCTGCCGCAGGAGTGTATTCCCGGAAGTGGGTGCAAATACCTGTCTTAGACCGGTATCTGCACCCCCTCCCCCCTGAAAGGTGCCAAATGTGCCCCCGGAGGGGGGAGGGTTCCAAAAAGCGGAAGTTCCATTTTTGGGTGGAACTCCGCTTTAAAAATAATTTTTGTAAAGGAACAGTGTAAAAATAACAAATAAAATACGTTTGTGTTTTTTTTTCGAAGTGCATATGTAAACGATGTTTGCACCTCACATGTGAGGTATCGCCATGAACATTAGAGCAAGAGCAATAATTCTAGCACTAGACCTCCTCTGTAACTCTAAACAGGTAACCTATAAAAATGTTTAAAGCATCACCTATAGAGATTTTTAAGTACAGTTTGTTGCAGTTCCATGAGTGTGCTCAACTTTAAAGTGTGACATGTTAGGTATCTATTTACTCGGCGTAAAATCATCTTTGATATTTAAAAAAAAAATAGGATATAATATATATTGTGTTTTGCTTTTTTAAGTCATTAAATTATATTAAAAAAACAACGTGTTTTCTAGCAAAAAATACAGATTTAAACAAAAAGTGTAAGAAAAGGCCTGATCTTTGGGGTATAAGACATTCCTTAGTACTGTGTTGAGTGCATTCACGTTAATTATGGTTAATTACTTTTTAATGTACAGTTTAATAGCTGGTTCCTGTGGCCATCAACTTCAGTCACACTGTGAGGTCTCTTTCTTTTGGGCTGTTTAGGGTACAGTACATCAGGGTAGATCAGGTGGTGTAAGGTAAATGTAAAGCGGTAGATGTAGTATGGGAGATTACGACACCCACAATACTGGAGTAATATGTTTTATTATTCCTTGTACTGTATAGGATTACTTGTTTTTAGGGGAGTAGGGGAAGAATAATTTATTCATGTCATTCATCCTACATTTGCAGTGGAACTAAAATAGAATCTTTACAAACACACGCAACAAACCTCCATAAAGGAAAATGAAAGATTGCCTTAGTTATGTTACTTTACAACCATCCTATTTAATTATTAAGGTCATAGTTCTTCATCCTGTAGCACACGCCTCCTATCACACATATCCACCACTGGGCATACATTCCATAGCTTTGTCATCACTAGGTAACACCATGTCAGAAATAAATCAGCTTACAGCATCAAATGTCTTTGTGCTGTTTGTAAAAGTTGAAATAAGTAAGTAGAAAATTGGCACTAAGGTTGACAGATGAGTTGTCCCACTTCTATTAGTAAGGCATGCAAACGTCAACAGATGTGATTCTTGAAGGAATGTTATTAATTATGCGTAAAACCAACATGGTAATTAGAACATGTGATTATACTTTGTAGGAAACCTTTAAATATTCACGGGCTTTGTCAGGGTGGTAAAATATGTTGAGCTTTGAGTAGGTTTAAAAGTACAGTTTTATGAGTAATTTATATTTTAAGCAGCAGTTCTTGTGTTTTTAAGTTCATATCGGGCTAATAAGGTGATCCGCTATATGCTTCCCAGTGGGACCTATTGAGCACAGATGTGTTCATGTCATGCGGACATCCCGCAGACATAAACTATCACATGTATCCAAGTATGTCCATAAAAGAAAATTAAGACCTTTATCACTTGGTCTGTAATTGATTAGTGTTGTTTTTCTTCTTGTAGCCCTTTTGGTGATCTCTGGGAGCCATATTACAGTATACTGTATGTTTTTACTGCAATTGTTCACCAAGGTTTCAGCCCTATGATACTTAATGTTATCAAACTAAGAGCTTCAAGGAAAGCTGTTTGTGATACATTTTTGTGCTTTTCTCTCATACATAATATGAAAAAGCCTGAGGGGGTCTGTGCATTCTGATATATGATACATAGAGTTAAAAACTGTAATCAGTAAAAAAAAAAATAAATATATATATATATATATATATATATATATATATATATAGCGGTCTCCCCGACGTCTAAGGGCCTGATGGTGACCCCCAGATTCAGGGAGAGCTGACATTCCTCCTCAGGGTGCACATTACTAGGCATGGTGGGTGTAGTACAGCAAGATGGAAAGATGGGCACCAGAATATATATATGTGTATATATTATACAGTATGTCACAAAAGTGAGTACACCCCTCACATTCTTGTAGATATTTTTTTTTAGGGCTGTGGAAATTAACTATTAATTCCTCGAATTAATCGATTAATTTTTTGATTGATCAAAATTCTTTTGATCGGTACTCACCGCTTCCGGGTCTTCAGGGAGTTCCGTCGGAAATCCGGTGACATCGCGGACACCGGCGGAGCTTGCCGTGTCCATCTGAAGGGCTCCTTTGCTGTGCCTTCATATCTGCATGCCGGCGGGACCTTACTATCTGCCACACGCAAGGGCTGTTACACTTCCCTCTATCACTTCCCTCTATCAACCTGGGATTCTACAGCCATCCACTGGGAGTTGTGATAGTTCCCTTCACGGGACATCTACATGCCGACGGACTGATGTTAACCCCTCCTCATCTGGATTCAGCAGTGGTATCGTTGTACACATTTTTACACCAGTATCATACTTAGCTAAATGTTTTTATGATTGCTTTTGCTACCGTTTGGTATTACTCGCACCATTTTTACAGTTTATGTAGCTACATCGATTTTATCTCCAGTGCAATATTTATTTTGTTACCTACTTGAAGACTATAAAAGTTTTAATGCTATTCCCATCGAGCGCTGCCTTTGTGTGTTTTTTGTATCCTGCTATCCATTTTTCCAGTGGTTGGTAGCTGCACTGGGAATCAGCCTGCAAGGAGATCAGCTAAAAGTAGTTGGATCTGTATGTGCGTTATAATTAATCGAAATTAGTCGATTAATCGATTAAATAAAAAATTGATTAATCAAACACGAACATTTTAATCAGTAACAGCCCTAATTTTTTTATATCTTTTCATGTGACAACACTGAAGAAATTACACTTTGATACAATGTAAAGCAGTGAGTGTACAGCTTGTATAACAGTGTCAATTTGCTGTCCTCTCAAAATAACTCAACACACAGCCAATAATGTCTAAACCGCTGGCAACAAAAGTGAGTACACCCCTACACCCCTGAAGATAGCTCTAAATAGGTATTTACAATGCTCGTTTTTAGAAATGACTTACATAGTGTGGTATGCCAGGCTCTAATAGAGGGGCTGGCAGTGACCATTGTAGGTTTTTAATTTGTAATAATTGCAGCGGGCGGAGACAGAGACACAGAGTGGGAGTTGACAGGCAAGGAGGGGGGTGAGGGGAGAGCAAAGAGGACAGCTGTGTATGATGGACGGACGCACTCTGACCAAAGTGGTCAGGACTCAAGAGCCCTGATTTTCGTGGTCAGTACAAAGAGGGCATACAGGAAGTGTCAGGTTCAGGGAGTTTTTTTTTTACAGTTTAGAGGGGGGCAGAGTACACATCACAAGCACTGTGCTGTTTAATCAACTTTAAGAGACCAGGATCTGCTATCAAAGAAAGGAAGCAGATCATGATTAACCCTTTCTTTGCTTTAGATCCCTGATGGAAGACATGATTTACCTTCTTTTAAAAACACGCCCATATTAAATAAATGCCCCACCCCTAATTAAATGACATGCTCCTCCTACAGCAGCTTTCTGGATAGACAAAAAAAAGGTGTCAAACTTTTTTGACATTATTGCAACTATGCACTTTAAGCTACTGATTTTCAACTTTACTCCTCTTACCTTAAAACCTCTTGCAGGCACTACTTGGAAAAGGAGTAATAGTATTATGAACCAGCCAGGTTCTACTTCATTGCTGTTCATCTATTACAAATGACTTCCTTGGAGAAAGAGACATTGGACTGATGATCATTAGTGGGCCGCTTCCACTTTATTGTTCAAAACCTGACTGCAGCAGGCCCTACACTATTCAATATTGTTCAATTAGGGTTGCCACCTGTCCGGTTTTGACCCGGACAGTACGGGTTTAGGAGGCTGTGCCCGGGTTTCCCTCTGCCTCTCACCCGGACACAATTTCCAGCTGACATCGGGTACCATGGGGCCTCCTTTTACGAGCCCCGACACACAGCGGGACCCGGACAGCAGGGATCGGAGCAGCGGGCGGGGAGAACAATTACAGATCAAGGGAGAGAGAGAGGCGACAGGCAGCTGCTGGTGCAGAAGTTTTTATTGAACTAAATGTTTAACAACAATCCACTCACTCTTCATGTCAGTGCTGCAGCTGTAGGTAAGTCGGTCTGTAAACTCCTCTGTCCCATCTCTCCCTTCAATCCACACTGCTGTTTCACTGGAGGAAGCCAAAGACACAAAGCCATGGGGAATCTGCAGTGAGCTGTCACCTGGGACGCTGTGACCAATCAGAGCGTTCCGGAGGCTTAACCACGCCTCCATCATCAGAGGTTGAATTTCCCGCGGCTCTCTGTTTCCTCCAGTGATTCAGTGGAACAGCAGTGTGGATCGGAGGGGAGAATGGGACAGCCGACTTCACAGACTGACCTGCCTACAGCTCTCTGACATGAAGAGTGAGTGGATTTTTTTTAAGCATTTATTTTATTAAAAACGTCTGCACCAGCCTGTTACCTCTCTCTGTCTCCCTTATGTTTTGACTCCTCTGTATTTGCCCCCCCCCCCTCTGTAATTTCCCCTCGCCACCTCTGTAATTACCCCTCCCCTCCTCTGTAATTTCCCCCCCATCCTCTGTAATCCCCCCATCCTCCTGTAATCCCCCCCATCCTCTGTAATTACCCCCCCATACTGTAATTACCCCCATACTGTAATTACCCCCCTCCTCTGTAATTGCCCCCACCAATCTCTGGAATTGTTCCCCCTCCTCCTCTGTATTTGCCCCTTCTCCTCTGTAATTGCCCCCCCCCAATCTCTGTAATTGCCCGCCACTGCAAACCCCCTGCTGTCCAGGCCCCCCTGTGTGCTGTAGGGTTGCCACCTGTCCGGGATTCACCCAGACAGTACGGGTTTTGAAACATGTGCCCGGGTCTCTGCCCGCCTGAGACCCGGGCACATTATTCAGATCCGCCAGTGGCTCCCTGTGCCGTGTGCGTCTCGAGTTCGGTCCACTCCTGCTTCCTTCCTATCTACCCCCTTCCCTCCCCCCGCACTGTCAGTGCACCTCCGTCCGCTCTGTGTACTGCAGAGGGGAGACACAGAGGCAGACCGAAGAGGCAGAACCTCCATGTTGTCGGGGACTCTCCTCTGGTTGGCTGCAGAAGGGACAAGGAGGTGGGGTTGAAGGCGCTGCTCTGATGGAAAGTTTGCAGATATCGTGCTGGGATTGGAGCTCAGCTTGCAAGGTAAGTTTTTGCCCCCCCTCCCACCATACACTATACATACAGTTCTGCCACCCCCCTCCCATACACCATCCATCCATATAGTTCTCCCTCTCCTCCTCATAACACCATCCATATATACAGTTCTCCCCCCCCACCATCCATATATACAGTTCCCCCATATATACAGTTCTCCCCCCATACACCATCCATATATATACAGTTCTCCCCCCCCCACCATACATATATACAGCCCCCCATATATACAGTTCTCCCCCCTCCATACACCATACATATATACAGTTCTCCCCCCCCCATACACCATACATATATACAGTTCTCCCCCATACACTGTACATATATACATATTAAAAAAAAAAAAAAAACATATTTCTTCATCAGTTTAGGCTAATATGTATTCTTATACATATTTTTGGTAAAAAAAAATCACAATAAGCGTATATTGATTGGTTTGCACAAAAGTTAAAGCGTCTACAAAATAGGGGATAGATTTATGGCATGTTTATTTTTTTATTTATTTTTTTACTAGTAATGGCGGCGATCTGCGATTTTTAGACTGTGACATTGCGGCGTACAGATCGGACACTTTTGACAAATTTTTAGGACCATTGACATTTATACAGCGATCATTGATATAAAAATGCACTGATTACTGTGTAAATGTCACTTTCAGGGAAGGGGTTAACACTAGGGGGCAATCAATGGGTTAAATGTGTTCCCTCTTCTGTGTTTCTAACTGTGTTGGGATGTAACTGACTGGAGGAGGAGACAGATCACTGTTCATAATTACAAGGAACAGCAGATCTGTCTCTCCTCCCCTGTCAGAATGGGGATTTGTGTGTTTACATACACAAATCCCCATTCTGGCTCTCGTGCCCACGATCGCGGGTGGCCGGCGGACATCGCGGACGCCAGCCACGCGCATCGGGTTCTCTGCCGTGCAGCAGGCACGCGTGCCTGCTATGGCTCTTAAGGCCTGGTTCACACCTATGCATTTTTTAGTGCATTTTCAGTTTTGCAGAAACACACTACAGCCCATTTAACATTGTTTCCTATGGATGTAATTCACATCTGTGCATTTTATGGAAAGGGCCAGGGACTTTTTTCTGGTTTTTGGTTCCATAGACTTCAGTGTTTAAAAATGTGTATTGAAAAACGCAAAATGCACGTGAAATATGCAAACTGCAACCTGCATAGGTGTGGACCAGGCCTAAAGGAGCCAATGTAGCCAACAAGTATGAAGATTTGCAGGAATGAGCCGACCTGCCGCCGTATACGGCGGCTGGTCGGCAAGTGGTTAAAGTGGAAGTAAACCCATCGATTTAACAGTTTCAAAAAGCAGTTACATTCCCGGCATGCCGGGAATGCCAACTGTCACATTGGTTGTGCTCTCAACCAAACTGTCAAACCATCCAATGGCTGGTTTCATAACTGATCACATGTGCAACATCATGGCAGTTGAAGATTAAACAGAGGCCAAGATGGCAGCTTCCTTACCTGAAAATGATAGGAGGGTTTACTTCCACTTTAAGGGGAAAAAAAATCATCCCTTTAAGGCGGAAGTGATATCAGACGTCTCATAGAGCCAGCTTCCTGCCTAGCCATCAGCCTCAACAGATTGGTTACTGGGTTACTGCCCGGTCCAATAAGCTTGGGGACCACCGGGAAGTGGCGCAGGGGGAGGGGGGCACCTCTCCCACTGTCTATAAAAATCATATCATGACAAAACTGCTGCTGGGACCACTTTTATATGAAAGCCGGCCACCTACTGTAAATAATGATGCCTGGGTTATGGCAGCTAGCTGCTGCCATAACCCCAGTATTTAACATCAAATGAATGACATATATTTACAGTTAGGAGGTCGGCAAGTGGTTATATTGCCCAACATAAATATCTAAACTCCATTTAATAAAATAAATTCACAATGGGACATTTGTACCAGCTTAGATTTGCTTGTGTGAACTTTTGACCTCCTAGTAGTACTTATGACCACACACTTTTTAAATCCTTTCTCTACGGTTCAGCACTTTGTGTACTCCACTTATATTTCCACCGTGTACTGATAAGCCTGGAGTGACAACTCCCACATGGACACAGCATTAGGGAAAGGTTCCATTGGCAGGCCTCATAAACACAAGGAGGAAATTCAGTCAGTCGAAGTTGTGAAATGTTACTCCTAAAACAAAATAAATAACAACGTGTTTATTTTACATACCAAATACATGTTTCAAATCATCTGAAAGTCATAGACACCCAAGAATGTACCAAAACCACAATGAAAAAAGGAGTGGAGGGTAAAAAAAATAAAAAAAAATAGGCTTATACAAATGTCCTCATCCCTGGAAAGAAAAGAAATATATATATTTTCTCTGGACCGTTTTAAAGAGTCGACATCCTGTGTTAGAGTTCTCTAATCATCACCAGCACAATTTACAGTCAGAACACACAGAGAGCCAGTTCAAACCAGCTCATCTGTTGATTTTGGCTGGGCCCGTTGCAGCTGCCACTGGAGACATGGGGGACTCGGCAGTGAGCCCAAGAAGGAGGGTGGGATTGGGAAGCTAACCCGGACGAAGCATGAACACACAGGCCTGCTTCATTTCAACACACGACACTCAAGGGCTTTTTTTCATTTCTCCCCTCCTTTTTCTTTTATTAGTCTTTTCAATTTTTACTACCTTTCTCATTTTTTTTTTTTGTATAACCTGAAATGAAATAAGGACCTCTCATGAGCCACTGCACTCCAGGCATAAGGAATTGTAATATTTGGCTTCCAAAAACTGTCCCGTCAAAATGTGCTTCTGATTAGGTGGCTTAATTACAGCTGTGAAAACAATGTTGATTTAGTCCTCAAGATTCCAGAGCATGTCAGTCGTTATTAGCTAACCTTGGAGGGCAGCCATTAGGTTAAAACTCAGCAAAACTACACACTCACCATGCCTGATAACTTTATTTTTTTTCCTTGTTATTTATAAAGTTAGCTGCCAGAAGCAACACCGTTTTGTGCAAAATATTTTCTCAGTTCGGGAGTTTCAGACTTTAGGACACTAATGCTGGCACTGTAGTTTTTTTCAGTCACATTACAAAAAAAAGAAGATAAAAGAAAAAAAAAAAAAAAAAGAATTCATAAAGTTTGAGTGACACAAAGCTTAATTTTAATTTCTCTAACTCAATTTCAAACTGTATCCTGTGTGTTGGTTTTAGCGCCCTCTTTTTATAGCCGGGAATTTTGCTTGACAGTTTCATTGGCTGTCAGGAAATATTTGCCATTTACTTGCAACCTGGGGAAATAAGAAAGCAGTCCAAAATTATTTATATATTCATGTAAGTATGTTTTAAAACTTCCTATTTCCTTGAATTGGTCTAAAAGATTGGAAAAAATATGGTTGCGCTAACCCTAAAAAGTTGGAGTATCACAACTGAGTGCAAATTAATACAAAAACATTGTGAACATCAACATAATGTGAATGAATATAAACACAGTAGTGAACAATTGTGATTGGAAATATCCTAAATGAATAAAATAAATAAACACCCAATATTAACAAAAAGGGAGTGACACAAATAAATTCTCCAAGATGTGTTGAAAAAATTAATCAAAAATGTGCCTCGTGGAATTAGTCCAAAATTATGAATGGTATGTTAACCCTGATCAAAGGGTTAAGGTTCATAGGATAATCAAACCATAAATTGATAACTGTAACGCATACGTAAAATTGTGTACACCCGTGCAAATGGAAAAAGTCTATAATGAAAATCTTCCGTGAAGAAATCTTCTCTTCGAGGGAAAATAGTGAGATCCACCACCAAACAAAGGTAATGCCTGCTTACCAGAGCTCCGTGACCCCCCACTACAGAGGATCAGGAGAAGCTTTGAATGGAAGGCACAATCTGCTCCAGATGAAACCAATATAGATGCAGTCCCAATCAGCGTGTACCACGACAATTCAATGAATCCCAGACTCATAAGTCAGACTGAGAAGACTGGAAGAGCCCAGGAGATCCAGTGGCAGTAGATCAGCGGGTCTAGGTGATAGACTGGGAGCTCAGTTGAGTGGAGATCTTCACACCTGATCTGGTGTCTTCTGCAGGTTCCCATTCAGAGCAGAACACAGACAGGCAAAGCCAAATTCCTCCAGACCAGCCAAGGTCAGAACCAGCAATCAGATCCTCCTAAAAAAGTTCCTCCTTGGAGCACACTTGGAGTCAGCTTGTCCTCTTCAGTTTGTGAATTGCACATATCCTGCAGGAGATAGAAAGTTAACTTTCTATCTCCTGCAGGATATGTGCAATTCACAAACTGAAGGGGACAAGCTGACTCACTTTCTATCTCCTGCAGGATATGTGCAATTCACAAACTGAAGAGGACAAGCTGACTCCAAGTGTGCTCCAAGGAGGAACTTTTTTAGGAGGATCTGATTGCTGGGTCTGACCTTGGCTGGTCTGGAGGAATTTGGCTTTGCCTGTCTGTGTTCTGCTCTAAATGGGAACCTGCAGAAGACACCAGATCAGGTGTGAAGATCTCCACTCAACTGAGCTCCCAGTCTATCACCTAGACCCGCTGATCTACTGCCACTGGATCTCCTGAGCTCTTCCAGTCTTCTCAGTCTGACATATGAGTCTGGGATCCATTGAATTGTCCTGGTACACGCTGATTGGGACTGCATCTATATTGGTTTCATCTGGAGCAGATTGTGCCTTCCATTCAAAGCTTCTCCTGATCCTTTGTAGTGGGGGGTCACGGAGCTCTGGTAAGCAGGCATTACCTTTGTTTGGTGGTGGATCTCACTGTTTTCCCTCGAAGAGAAGATTTCTTCACGGAAGATTTTCATTATAGACTTTTTCCATTTGCACGGGTGTACACATTTTTACTTATGCGTTACAGTTATCAATTTATGATTTGATTATCCTATGAACTTTAACCCTTTGATCAGGGTTAACATACCATTCATAATTTTGGACTAATTCCACGAGGCACATTTTTGATAAATTTTTTGAACACATCTTGGAGAATTTATTTGTGTCACTCCCTTTTTGTTAATATTGGGTGTTTATTTATTTTATTCATTTAGGATATTTCCAATCACAATTGTTCACTACTGTGTTTATATTCATTCACATTATGTTGATGTTCACAATGTTTTTGTATTAATTTGCACTCAGTTGTGATACTCCAACTTTTTAGGGTTAGCGCAACCATATTTATTCCAATTGTTTTCACTGTTTTTGTTTGCAGAAGGTTTTGATTTACTTCCTCTTCTTTCCCCTGCAAAGTAAAAGCATAATGGGCTAGTATGCATCGCTCTGTGACTGGCCGGAGTCGCGTGATGTCGGCGCAAGCGTATATGGTAAATATCTCCTAAACCGCGCAGGTTTAGTATATATTTACAGTACCTACAGGTAAGCCTTATTATAGGCTTACCTGTAGGTAAAAGTGGTGTAACTAGATTTACAACCAACAAAAGAACACGGCTCCCAGGCAGACATCTCATAATGCATCCCACCTGCTGATGGAAACAGATGCTGGCTCTGTATGTAGGAATGAATCGAAGAAAATGCTGGACGGCCACACTCTGTTAACACCGTTATTGAAGTACCAGAAAAATTCTTCTGGCACAAAGACATCAGAGGCACAGGATCAATGAAAAGCTGACATGTTTCACACCACTATGGGGTGCTTAGTCATAGCTGTTGGAAGATGGAATGACCGTCTATATATACGGGGATGAAAAAAAGGTCGATCAAACAGGAAATCCCTCTGATAGGCCACCAACATGGATACGTCAGTCCAAATTCCAGGACACATACAAAACACCTGGAGTCATGCAGGTACATGGGATATCTTAATCAATGAACTTAAACATGACATCCCAAAATAACCTGACAGACATACCTGATGTATCGTGCAACACAAAAATGCATGATGAACAAACATAATATGTAAATATTCATACTTAAAATTTGGAACAAATTAATAAATGAACAAATGATAAAGAAAGTAAAAAAAAAAATTACAACCACTTTAATCCTTGTCTTCATGCATTATTTTGCAGAGAAATCACTTTGAAAAACACTCCCCTAGCACTTCTGGCCATATTGAGCAAGGGCAGATGATTCATTCCGGCCTCTGTTACCACATATATCTGGAATATATCTGGAAAATATTTGATTCAAATCTACCTGCTGGCTATACCACTATCAAGGTGAAAGCCACTACTTTCTACAAATCATTATTTCCTGTGCTTCTCCTGAAGAAGCGAGGTCTTCCTTGCGAAACATGTTTCTTTATTGAACTATATTTAGCATCCAAAATGTGCTTTCAATTACCAATTCATGTATTATGTGTTGCTTTTAAATGTTTGTAAATATATTTTCTTAAATTTTTTATATATGTGTAGCGCCCTACTCCTGTTGGGTAAGCGCTATGTGTTAAACTTAGTTATCTGAGCTGAGTTTAGCTCAGAAGGATTATGCTAAATTGTTGGCTTTGTTTCAGTCTAGCTGGGTTGCGTGTTTTCCACCTGACAGTAGGTGTCACTGTCACCACAGGTCAGGGTTGGAAATGCAGAAGGCTAGGTGTATTGGGTATTCCTTTACCAGAAGTGGCTCAGGGGGCCTGGCCAACCCGCTGTGCATTCTGGGATGGGGTACTTAAGAGACAGAGACCACTCTATCGGGGTTTGTTGCCGGATCCTGACCTCAGGGCCCTCCTGACCTCAGGGATGTGTGAGCCATTTTAGGCCTCAGGGCCTGCTGGCCCAAGGCTCTGCAACTGAGAAGTAGGCCCAGGAGTTGCTGGGGCCTACTAGTCCAGAGATGGTCCTACGCGGTCTTGCCTGCGGGAAGAAGCGGAACAATTGTGGACTCAATTGAAGGACGCATCCTGGCCAGTTTGCCTCACGGTGCTGCCGGCTGGCTGAAAGATTCTGGCACTGTGAGCTGTGTACTTTTGAGGGAACTTTTGCAAAGTGTCAGTGTAGTTACCCGATCTTGTGGCAGAAGGTTGTTGTCAGGGATCGGATGGGAGACTGAATTGACGAGGTCGGCCTCTCTTATATCTCCTGTCCTGGCTCCGCTGGAGGTGAGACAGAGGAAGCCGAAGGACAAGAGGGACACGAGTGCCTGAAGCAGGAGGTCCCGGGTGAACTGCTTGGCCGGGTTCAGCAGACTGGAGGAGGCTGTGATGTGCTGAGCAGGAACAGGTAACAGCCAGGCAGGTAGCCGGGGGTTAATAACAAGAGCCCAGACTCCCTTTAAATAGGCTGTCTGGCGCCAAAGGAGAATTAGGCTTGTGCATGCGCGCTCGTGCGCGCGCATTCGCGCATGCGCGTGCGCATGCGCATTTGCGAATGCGGGTTCTGGCGCGCATGCGCGCGCCTGTTTACCATTCTATTGGAAAGACTATGTGCTTGTGCACGTCTGTGTGCAAAACGTCTCACAAGAATTCCCTGACATTGCCCCCCCCCTTAGGAGCAGCCTCCGGATGCCCACAAGAGACCGTTTTTTGGGGTGAAGCTGGAGGTAGGCCTGTATCAACCGGGGGGCATGAACATTAGAGGCAGGTTCCCAGGAATTGTCCTCAGGGCCATAACCCTTCCACTTAATGAGGAATTGAGTCTGACCACTCCTCTTCCTACAGTCCAGAACAGCCTCAACCTCGTATTCTTCACTTCCTTCAACCAGTAGTGGGGCAGGGGCTTCAGTGTCACGATTTGGGAAGGGGTTAGAGACCATAGGCTTGAGCAGCGAAATGTGGAACACAGGATGAATCTTTAAACTGTCTGGCAAGGATAATTCAAACGCCACAGGATTGATCCGTTTTTTAATTGAAAAAGGACCCAAGAATTTTGGGCCAAGTTTCTTCGAAGGGCATTTCAATCTTAAGTTAGCTGTGGACAGAAAAACTCTGTCCCCTGGCTTCAAGTTCAGGTTCTCCCTTCTCTTTCTATCAAAAAATTTCTTGTTAGCCGCCTGTGACTGTAGGATAGTCTCTCGCAAGAGCAGATTATTGGTGTTGAAAAAGTCCAGTCTCTCTTGCACAGCTGGTACAGAAGACTCCGTGGGTACATCGGGTAGAAATGAAGGGTGATACCCATAGTTAACATAGAAGGGTGACTGATTGCCGAATGAACGGAATTTTTATACGCAAATTCCGCCAAGGGGAGTAGAGACACCCAATCATCCTGAGAGAAGGATGAGAAACATCTTAGGTATTGCTCAAAGGACTGATTTGTCCTTTCGATCTGACCGTTGGTCTGCGGGTGATAAGCAGACGAAAGGCATAGTTCAATCCTCAAAGCTTTACATAGGGCCCTCCAAAATTTGGAGGTAAACTGTACTCCACGATCTGAAGTTATGTTTGCTGGGATGCCATGCAATCTTACAATCTCCTTAATAAATACAGAAGCGGTTTCAGAGGCAGAGGGGGTTCCTTTCAAAGGTACAAAATGAGCCATTTTTGAAAAACGATCCACTATAACAAAAATGGTGGTGAATCCTTCAGACGGGGGGAGTTCCACAATAAAATCCAAGGAAATCATGTTCCAAGGTTTTTCAGGTACAGGAAGAGATTCTAACAATCCCCAGGTCTTGGCACAATCAGACTTGTTTCTGAAACATACGGAGCAGGACCTGACATAATCTCTACAATCCTTCAATAAATTAGGCCACCAAAAGGAACGGGACACTAGGTCAGAGGTCTTGTGAATTCCAAAGTGCCCGGCAAGGGGGTGGTCATGGCATTTCTTGAGAATGTGGACCCTAAACTGCTCAGGAATAAAAATTTGCTCCTTGTGGAAGAAGAGTTCATCTCTTGGTTGAAAGTGCAGATCCAGAGGAGGAGGATGATTAGCAACTGCCTCCTTGATTTGGGACATCACATCTGCCTGTAGGAGTAGAAAGTTCTTGGCAAGTAAGATAGTGTCAGGTTCAGGAAGTGGGGTTGATTCAGAGAACATGCGTGAGAGCGCATCGGGTTTACCGTTCTTGGATCCGGGGCGGAAGGTAAGATGAAAAGTGAAACGTGAAAAGAATAGTGCCCATCTGGCTTGTCGGGGTCTTAGGCGCTTGGCAGTTCTTAAATATTCCAAGTTTTTATGATCAGTGAAAATAAGGATAGGATGCGCAGACCCTTCCAACAGATAGCGCCATTCCTCTAGGGCGGCTTTGATAGCTAGTAGTTCACGATCCCCCACGTCATAGTTCTTTTCAGAAGAGTTCAGTTTCCTAGAGAAGAAGGCAATTGGATGAAGTAAGGATTTAGCCCCCTGTCTTTGAGATAGGATAGCTCCAACTGCCGTTTCAGAAGCGTCTACCTCGAGTACGTAGGCCAGAGCAGGGTCAGGGTGTCTTAGAATGGGGGCAGAGGTGAACAAGGTCTTTAATTTTTCAAAAGCATCCTGAGCCTCAGGGGTCCATTTGAACGAAACATGCTGTTTAGTTAACTGGGTGACAGGAGCAATGATGTCGGAAAAGTTTTTAATACATTTCCTGTAAAAATTTGCAAAGCCTACAAAACGTTGAATGGCTTTCTTGTCCTCAGGAGCAGGCCAATCAAGCACAGCGGAAACTTTCTGCGGGTCCATAGAGATGCCTTCTGCAGAAATAACAAGTCCTAAGAATTGGATAGAAGATCTTTCAAAGTCGCATTTCTCAGCTTTAGCGTAAAGATGGTGTTGTCGCAGTCTTTCAAGTACTTTCTTTACATGACCCCTATGAAGATCAAGAGAGCTGGAGAATATAAGAATATCATCCAAGTAGACGATAATGAACAGATCTAAGTAGTCCCGGAAGATGTCATTGACCAGATGTTGAAATGTGGCAGGGGCATTGCAGAGGCCAAATGTCATGACAAGATATTCATAGTGCCTGAAGCGTGTTCGGAATGCGGTCTTCCATTCGTCCCCGTTACGAATTCTGATTAAGTTGTATGCACCCCTCAGATCTAGTTTCGAAAACACTTGTGCCCCTCACAATCTTTGGAAAAGTTCTGGGATTAGAGGAAGTGGATACCGATTCTTAATCGTTATCTTATTAAGATCTCGATAATCCACACAGGGTCTGAGAGTATGATCCTTTTTTTCGACGAAGAAGATGCCAGCCCCTGCAGGAGATGTGGAATGTCGGATGAAGCCTTTCTCCAAATTTTCGTCAATGTAGTGACGGAGGGCTTCTAATTCGGACTCAGAAAGAGGGTAGATACGGCCAAACGGAATCTCAGCTCCGGGCAACAGTTCTATGGAGCAATCATAGGCCCGGTGAGGAGGGAGAGAGTCTGCATTCTTTTTGTTGAAAACATCGAGAAAGTCGTGGTACACTGCAGGAACAAGTTTCGAGGTTTCCGGATCGGACTGGATGGCCAGGAGAGGTGTAGTGGTGCGTACCTCATGCGGAACACAGTGTACCAGACAGTAAGGTGAAGAGAAAAGGACCTCTCCTGTAAGCCAATTGATGCTGGGGCTGTGTGCCTTCAGCCAGGGCATACCCAAGATGATGGGGAACATGGGTGACGAGATGACATCTAGACGTAGGAACTCTTGATGACTGGCGGAAGAAAGGCAGAGGATGGGGACCGTTTCTTGTGTTACTGGGCCAGACTTGATACCAGAGCCATCAGTGAGGTGTACCACGAACCCTTGTTTCTTGGTACAAAGAGGGAGGTTGTGCCGGGCTGCGAAACCAGAGTCCACAAAGCAGCTGCAGGCACCAGAGTCTATCATTGCAGAGACAGAAATGGTTTTCTCAGTAAGCAGTAGGTTGCAAGGAAGGGTTAGGTGAACCCGATCAGGTCCGGGTGGATGCATAGTATAGATCCAGTTGGTAGGAGATTTGTGTGGTCGTACTGGACAGCTTTGCAAATAGTGACCGACATCACCACAGTAGAGACAGAGGTTAGAGTGCTGGCGACGAAGGCATACGGCTGCAGACAGAGGGGACCTCAAAAAACTTTTCCGAGAAGGAGCCCGGGGTGAGCCAGTCATGTCACTGGAAAGACAGGTAATGGCATTCTTGGTTCTGTGGTGAGGAGAGTCTCTGTGGGTCCTCTCTGACTGGCGTTCCCGTAACCGTCGGTCAATCAAGATGACAAGTTTAATCAGGTCCTCCAAAACCGAGGGTACCTCCACTTTGGCAAGTTCATCTTTAATAGGGTCAGATAGACCAAGACGGAACTGGTAATGAAGGGCTGCTTGATTCCACTTGGTATCGGTACTCCAGAGGCGAAAATCGGTTACGTAATCCTCCACAGGTCTCTGACCCTGCTGTAGTTTGCTGAGTTCTTGTTCGGCAGTCTGTCTACAGAAGTGGTCAGCATACAGGAGGAGGGAGATAACAAATCCCACCCTGACATCTTGCGTGGAGCAAGTTCGTGGGAGGAGAGAAAAATAAAGTTTGCATGCATTACGAAAAGTCCGAAATTTCCTGCGATCTCCAGAAAAGCGTTCGGGGACAGGTACTCGGGGCTCAAGAATAGGGTAGGTTCCACTGGATGTGTAGGCCTCCGTCTGGGTGGCTACATCTTTAGCAGCAGAGGAATCTAAAAGTGGCAAAGTCACCGTGACGGTTGATAGTTGATCTTCCATGCGACTTAGATCTGCTTGCAACTTTTGCACGATGTGTGTTAGTGCAGCGATTGATTGTGAAAAGTCCTTAGATGGAGAGGCCTCCCTTTCAGACTCCATTATTGGCTGACTGATACTGTCAGGGATGGGATGGGAGACTGAATTGACGAGGTCGGCCTCTCTTATATCTCCTGTCCTGGCTCCGCTGGAGGTGAGACAGAGGAAGCCGAAGGACAATAGGGACACGAGTGGCTGGAGCAGGAGGTCCCGGGTGAACTGCTTGGCCGGGTTCAGCAGACTGGAGGAGGCTGTGATGTGCTGAGCAGGAACAGGTAACAGCCAGGCAGGTAGCCGGGGGTTAATAGCAACCAGGAACAAAGACAGGAGCAAGGTCTCAGGAATAGCCAGGTTCGTCAGCAGGCGGGCAGCGAGGTACAAGATTGTAGACAGAGCCAGAGTCGGGAATGGAGCCGGGTCAGAGATGGACATCAGTACAGGAACAAGGTCAAGAGCAAGCTGGGTCAAAATACTAGGGAGACACACAGGATCAGAGCAGGATTCAGGAACACAGCTGAGATCAGTCAGCAAAGCACAAGAGCCCAGACTCCCTTTAAATAGGCTGTCTGGCGCCAAAGGAGAATTAGGCTTGTGTGTGCCTGCTCGTGCGCGCGTGCATATTCGCGCATTTGCGAATGCGGGTTCTGGCGCGCATGCGTGCGCCTGTTTGCTATTCTATTGGAAAGACTATGTGCTTGTGCACGTCTGTGTGCAAAACGTCTCACAGGAATTCCCTGACAGTTGTGGAACGACGCGACGGCACTCATCAAGTCTGTGGCAGAGACTTTGAGCGAGCTTCGCACCGGTTGCTAGGCCAGTGATAGTAGGCCTATCCGGTGGTTTCTGAATCCAGCGTGGAACTGATTTGTCCTCTGGATCTGAGATTGTGCCCGTGATCCGCAAAGCAAGGTACCTGAACCTCCTCTATCCCTCTACCCCTCTGTTGGAACTGATATAATAAAGCTCTTGAAGAAAAAGCAACCAGGCGTTGGTGTGAACATTCATGAAAGCTCTTCAAGAGGGATCCCTGACACGAGTGTGGTGAACAGAGAGGTAACGGTAGGCCCAAAACTTTAAACCAGCAGCTCCTACGGGGGTAGTGCTACATATGTCTGAGGTGTGACTCATTAAAAGTCCAGTGGGCCCAAGTTTGCTGTTGCATGAATACTAATTTGGACTGAGACATCAACTCTACCTACCTCACACCAGCTCCTCCCTTTTTTGTTTATTATATTTACTTGTTTTACACTTTTGTTTTACATTTCTTCAGTTACTTCCTGGTTTCCAAGCCTAGTCAAATGATGTCATACATCCCAGGAGTCTTCAGGAGGGGAGAAAGGGTTTTCTCAGCCAAGCACACTCTCCTGTCTACATTCTTGGAGTAGGCCCGCCCCACAACACATAACACACATAGGTTACAGACGTATAGCACATGAAATTAAAAACATTATAAATGCATAAATGGATTAGATGCTAGTATATCTCGCTTCTCTGTACCAATGCATTTTGCAGTCCACAAATGTTTCACCAGGGACACCATAGAAGCATCTGAAAAGTTGGAGAACAATTTAACAGTACAAAATATCATCACACTTTGAATGAAACAGATTACATCACCATATGTGTTCATAGGCTTACCACAGCATTTGTTACCTGTATAACATCCGATAACACTTGGGAAGATGACACAACCAAGGTCTGAATACCGATCACCCAGAAACCAAAAATGGGGGAGGAGGTGGGCTGGGAACTGGACCAGTCAGAGGGGAGACACAGAACCCATCTATTTCATTCAAGGTGTGATGATGTTTTGTACTGTTAAATTGTTCTGCAACTTTTCAGATACTTCTGCGTTGTCCCTAATGAAGCAGTTGTGGACTGCGAAATGCGTTGGAACAGACAATCAGGATATACCAACATCTACTGCATTTATGCATTTGTACCGTTTTTAATTTGATGTGCTATACGTCTGTAACCTATGTGTGGTGATTTTGTATTACAACATGATTTCTTTTAATGGGATTGAATAAATATTGCTTAATTAAATTGTCCCTGCTTTGAAAAATAATTTCCTCTTTGCTGTTTTGGTACAATTAGGGATGTGGCATTGTACGCCTTTTCCCTGAGATATGATAATATTTTCAGTCTTGATAAATTTCACCCAAGTTGGGCTCTACATGATTTTTTAAATACATGATTTTTTTAGATTAGCCACAAGAAGAACATATGTATTTTACAGCAGTCACTCATTCTCCACCATTATTTTAAAGCAGACCTTCAGAGCCAGTTCACACCATTGAAACGCAATGCGTTCCAGATGCTTTTCTGCATGCATGTTTTTTTATGTGTTATTGATGCGTTCCAGTGCATTTTTCCCCTCTCTTTTTTTCTTAAATTTAAATGAAAACATGTGTGTTCCAGTGCATTTTTGGTGTGTTTAGGTGCGTTCCGGTGCATTTTTTATGCTTTTTACAGCATTGCAGTACAGTCCAGTGCAGAAAAAATTCAGCATGTTCTACTTTTTTTTTTCTGGAACTGCAAGCACTGGTGTGAACTATGCCATTGAAAACCATATAACCTAAAAAAAAAAAAACGCACTGGACTGCATGTGGTGTGAATTGGCCCTCAGTCATTTTTCAACTTTCCATCTATTAAATCTTCTTCTGCCCTTGTTGTTTTAAATTTGGATAGTAAAACATTTTTTTTCTGCCAGTAAATACATTACAGGTGAAACTCGAAATTTTTTAATATCGTGCAAAAGTTCATTTATTTCACTAATGCAACTTAAAAGGTGAAACTAATATATGAGATGGACTCATTTCATGCAAAGCAAGATAGTTCAAGCCATGATTTGTCATAATTGTGATGCTTATGGCTTACAGCTCATGAAAACCCCAAATCCACAATCTCAGAAAATTAGAATATTGTGAAAAGGTTCAATATTCTAGGCTCAAAGTGTCCCACTCTAATCAGCTAATTAAGCCATAACACCTGTAAAGGGTTCCTCAGCCTTTAAATGGTCTCTCAGTCTGGTTCAGTAGGAATCACAATTATGGGAAAGACTGCTGACCTGACAGTTGTGCAGAAAACTATCATTGACACCCTCCATGAGGAGGGAAAGCCTCAAAAGGTAATTACAAAAGAAGTTGGATGTTCCCAAAGTGCTGTATCAAATAACACATTAATAGAAAGTTATGTGGAAGGGAAAAGTGTGGAAGAAAAAGGTGCACAAGCAGCAGGGATGACCGCAGACTGGAGAGGATTGTCAGGAAAAGGCCATTCAAAAGTGTTGGGGACTTTCACAAGGAGTGGACTAAGGCTGGAGTCACTGCATCAAGAGCCACCACACACAGACGGATCCTGGACATGGACTTCAAATGTCGCAATCCTCTTGTCAAGCCACTCCTGAACAACAAACGTCAGAAGCATCTTACCTGGGCTAAAGAAAAACAGACCTGGTCTGTTGCTCAGTGGTCCAAAGTCCTCTTTTCTGATGAGAGCAAATTTTGCATCTCATTTAGAAACCAAGGACCCAGAGTATGGAGGAAGAATGAAGAGGCACACACTGCAAGATGCTTGAAGTTCAGTGTGAAGTTTCCACAGTCTGTCTTGATTTGGGGAGCCATGTCATGTGTTGGTCCACTGTGCTTCATTAAGTCCAGGGTCACCACAGCCGTCTACCAGGAGATTTTGGAGCACTTCATGCTTCCTTCCGCAGGCGAGCTCTATGGGGATGCTGACTTCATTTTCCAGCAGGACTTGGCACCTGCCCACACTTCCAAAAGCACCAAAACCTGGTTCAATGACCGTGGGATTACTGTGATGATTGGCCAGCAAACTCTCCTGACCTGAACCCCATAGAGAATCTATGGGGCATTGCCAAGAGAAAGATGAGAGACATGAGACGAACAATGCAGAAGAGCTGAAGGCCGCTATTGAAGCATCTTGGTCTTCCATAACACCTCAGCAGTGCCACAGGCTGATAGCTTTAATGCCACGCCGCATTGAGGCAGTAATTGCTGCAAAAGGGGCACAAACCAAGTACTGAGTACATATGTATGCTAATGCCGCGTACACATGATCGGAATTTCCGACAACAAATGTTCGATGTGAGCGTTTGGTCGGATATTCCGACCGCGTGTAGGCTCCATCTGACATTTGCTGTCGGAATTTCCTACAACAAATGTTTGACAGCAGGTCTTCAATTTTTCAGACAAGAACAGTTCTTGTCGGAAATTACGATCGTGTGTAGCCATTTCCGACGCACAAAAGTGCTGAGCATGCTCGGAATCAATTTGACGCATACTCGGAATAATTGTACTTCATTTTTCTTTTCTCATTATAGTGTTGTACGTCTCCGCGTTCTTGACCATCGGAATTTCCGAGCAAAATTTGTGCAACCGTGTGTATCCAAGACAAGTTTGAGCGAAAATCCGTCGGGAAAAAAAACACGGTTTTGTTGTCGGTATGTCCGATCGCGTGTATGCGGCATTATACTTTTCAGAGGTTCGATATTGTTCTATGTACAATCCTTGTTTCTTGTTCATACATCACGGGACACAGAGCAGCATAGTCATTACTATGTGGGTTATATAGAATTACCTTCAGGTGCTGGCACTGGCAACTTCCAAAACAGGAAGTACCCTCCCCTATATAAGCCCCTCCCATCCGGGAGTACCTCAGTTTTTTGCCAGTGTCTAAGGTGTTGGCCAAGGTTAACATGTATTCATCTGGACTTGTGTACAGGTTCTCTGGGCCTTAGCAAGCTATTCCGGATCCGACCAAAAAAAAAAAAGCTTCATAGCTAAACGGTCGGTACCCGGGCCTTGCAGAGAAGAGCAAGGTTTTGCCTGTAATGCCTCTCTTAGGAGGGCTGGACCCTGGGATCCAGAGCTCTGGTCATACCCAAAACCAAGAGGCTATCTGTGCAGGGTGCTATACAGGTCCAGGGGAGTGGAATCCTTGGGAACCCGGTCCCTGAAGGTCTAGTACAATGCCTGCCGTGAAAGGTGAAGTTTGGGCTTCTGTGGAAGAAAGCGCGCCAGATCTCCATCACCTCCATTAGAGTGCCTGTTGGCAGAGCAACAGTCCCAGGAAGGGACCGACATACCTGAAGGGGATCAGGAGGAGGTTAACTCTGTTTTTGAGGAATCGACAGTAGATGAACCATTTTCAGCATCACAGACTGAAAGATTGTGGGTCCAGAACCTAACTGACATGGTTCGATCTGCATTTAAAATGCCTCTTGTTGAACCATCAACTACTGCTGTCTCCTCATTGGGGTCGCTAAAAGCTCCCCAGGTTAATTGCTCCTTTCCAATACATCCATTATTGGAAGGACTTATATACCAGGACTGGGAACATCCTGATAAACTATTTGTTCCGCCTAAAAAATTTCCGGTGATCTATCCCATGGAGGAAAAGTTCACCCAGAGATGGAATGTTCCTACGGTGGATGCAGCCATCTCTTCTGTGAACAAATCACTGACATGTCCAGTAGATAATGTTCAAATGTTCAAAGATCCAGTGGATAAAAAATTGGAATCTTTATTAAAATCTGCTTTTTCCACAGCAGGGGCTGTTACACAGCCAGCAGTGGCAGCTATTGGGGTCTGCCAAGCTTTAAAGGATCAAATGAAAATGGTCCTGAGGGATTTGCCAGACCAGCAGGCCCAGGCTCTGGCTGATCTGCCTAGAGCATAATGCTTTGCGGTTGACGCCATCAAGGATTCTATCCATCAGGCCTCCCGCCTCACGCTGTCTTTGGTACATATGCGTAGGCTTCTGTGGCTCAAAAACTGGTCTGCTGAAGCTCCCTGTAAGAAGCTCTTAGTTAGCTTCCCATTTCATGGGGAACGCCTTTTTGGCGAGGACCTGGATAAGTATATCCAGAAGATTTCCAGTGGTAAAAGTACTCTCTTACAGAGTAAGAAGAGGTCTAGGGGTCCATCTTTTAAGAGGACTACCTCTCCTATCCCTGCGACGTCTGCTACTAAGCAGTTCCGACGGCCTCCTCGGTCAAACTCAGGGGGTAAAAATCAGGGACAGTCACAGGGTAATAAGAAACCCTGGATCCGAAGGGGTACTAAACCAGCCTCCAAGTCAAGCCTATGAAGGGCTGCCCCCACTCAAACGGGTGGGGGGAAGACTTCAGTTGTTCGCAGAGACCTGGCGGGAGACGATCAAAGACAGATGGGTGCTCTCCGCAGTAACTCTGGGATACAAGTTGGAGTTAAAAGAGTCTCCTCCTTCCCATTTTATGTGGTCAGGCATGCCAAGAGACCCTCGGAAAAGAGGGTCTCTCCTATTGGCGTTAGAACAACTATTGCTCCAAGGAGTAATTATGGAGGTTCCTATGGAAGAGTGGGGGTTGGGTTTCTACTCAAACCTTTTCACAGTCCCGAAGCCAAACGGGGACATAAGACCCATATTGGACCTAAAGAGTCTAAACAAATTTCTAAACGTCCGGTCTTTCCGGATGGAGTCGATCCGATCGGTCACCGCTGCCCTACAAGGGGAGGAATTGTTAGCCTCGATCGACATCAAAGATGCTTACTTGCATGTTCCCATCTTTCCAGGTCATCAAAAATTTCTACGCTTTGCAGTAGAAGGGCGCCATTTTCAGTTCAGAGCCTTACCATTCGGTCTGGCCACAGCACCACGAGTGTTCACAAAAATTCTGGCCCCACTGTTGGCCGATCTAAGAACACGAGGTGTAACGATAATGGCATACCTAGACGACCTGTTGTTGATGGACCACTCAGTTGCCAAGCTAGAAGTGGTAATTGTCGATACAATCAAGTATCTAGAATCTCACGGTTGGGTCATCAACCTGGACAAGTCAGCCCTACAGCCAGTGAAAAACCTGGTATATCTAGGGCTACGGCTGGATTCAGACCAGAGGAAGATTTTCTTACCTCTAGACAAGGTATCCTCTTTGAGGGGCTTGGTCCGTCTGCTTTGTGCAAAAAGACAGCCGTCCATACGCCTGTGCATGAGGCTGCTAGGAAAGATGGTAGCATCATTCGAAGCTGTGCCATACGCCCAATTCCACTCAAGAAATTTACAGAGGGCCATATTGTCAGCCTGGAACGGAAAAGTTCAGGCTCTAGACTTCCCGATGGCTTTGTCCCCTTCCGTTCGGAAGAGTCTCTGCTGGTGGTTGATCCCCCAGAATCTCCAGAAGGGAAAACCCTTCAGTCCGATATCTTGGAAGGTGGTCACTACAGATGCCAGCCTTATAGGCTGGGGGGCAGTACTGGAGCAATGGTCTCTCCAGGGCAGATGGTCAAATGTAGTAAAAACCCTGCCCATCAATCTCTTAGAGATACGAGCAGCCCGGTATGCCCTAGTAGCCTGGACATCCAGACTCCAAGGGTCCCCTGTCAGAATTCAATCAGACAATGCCACAGCAGTGGCATATATCAATCATCAGGGAGGCACCAGGAGTCGTGCAGCCCAGAGGGAAGTAAGTCACATCCTGGAATGGGCAGAAAAGCATGTCCCATGTATATCAGCTGTCTTCATTCCAGGGGTGGAGAATTGGAAGGCGGACTTTCTGAGTCGCCAACAGTTATGCCCAGGGGAATGGTCCCTTCATCCCGAGGTCTTCCGAGCAATATGTCAGCGGTGGGGAACACCGGATGTAGATCTGCTAGCATCCAGATTCAACGCAAAGGTGGACAGATTTGTCTCCCGGACAAGGGATCCCCTCGCTTGCGGCTCGGATGCTCTGGTGTTCCCTTGGGATCAGTTCAGACTGATATATGCATTCCCTCTGCTACAATTGTTGCCTCGACTCCTTCGCAGAGTCAGGTTGGAGAAGAAGCCGGTGATCCTGGTGGCTCCAGCGTGGCCCCGAAGGGCCTGGTACGCGGAGATCATCAAAATGTCTGTGGGGAGTCCTTGGACCCTTCCACGTCGTCCGGACCTGCTTTCGCAAGGACCGATATACCACCCTTCCTTACTAACTCTAAGTTTAACGGCCTGGCTATTGAATCCCACATCCTAAAGAAGAGAGGTCTCTCTAACTCTGTGGTATCAACTATAATCAATGCCAGGAAGCCTGTATCCAGGCAGATCTACTATAGAGTTTGGAAGGCGTACATCACTTGGTGCGAGGCCAGAAAATGGCATCCACGTAAGTACGTTATAGGCAGAATTCTGGACTTCCTGCAGTGGGCTGTAGACAGGAAGTTTGCCTTAAGTACTATCAAGGGCCAGGTTTCGGCCTTATCAATACTATTTCAAAGGCCCCTGGCTATGCATTCACTTGTCAAATCCTTTATGCAAGGGGTGACTCGTATTATTCCACCGATTAAAGCTCCCATATGCCCATGGGATCTAAATTTGGTTCTGTCGGTTCTGCAGAAGCAGCCGTTTGAACCTTTGCGGCACATTTCCTTGGTTCTACTCACCAGAAAATTGATATTTTTAGTAGCCATATGCTCGGCTAGAAGAGTGTCGGAATTAGCCGCCATGTCCTGTAAAGAGCCATATCTGGTTATCCATAAGGACAGAGTAGTATTACGCCCTCACCCAGCCTTTCTTCCTAAGGTGGTATCGAGGTTTCACTTGAACCAGGATGTGGTTCTTCCTTCTTTTTTCCCCAAACCAAGCTCGGTAGAGGAAAAGTTATTGCATTCTTTGGATGTAGTAAGAGCAGTTAAAGCTTATCTAAAAGCCACTGCTCAGATTCGTAGAACGGATTCCTTGTTTGTTCTGCCGGAAGGCCCCAGAAAGGGTCAGGCAGCATCAAAATCTACTTTAGCCAAGTGGATTCGACAGGTCATAATACAAGCCTATGGCTTGAGAAGTAGACCGTCTCCGTTCAAAGTTAGGGCGCACTCCACGAGAGCAGTTGGAACTTCATGGGCAGTGCATCACCAGGCCTCCCTGGCTCAAATTTGTAAGGCCGCAACATGGTCTTCAGTACACACGTTTACTAGGTTCTACCAGGTGGACGTTAGAAGTCAGGAGGATGTCGCCTTTGGGCGCAGTGTGTTGCAGGCCGCAAAAGATCCTCATGCCTGATGGCGCCCAGCTTATGTATGGTGTATCCCCCCCCTCATTTGGCATTGCTTTGGGACGTCCCACATAGTAATGACTATGCTGCTCTGTGTCCCGTGATGTATGAACAAGAAAGTAGGATTTTTAAAACAGCTTACCTGTAAAATCCTTTTCTTGGAGTACATCACGGGACACAGAGCTCCCACCCCTCTTTTGGGGACACGTATTGCTTTGCTACAAAACTGAGGTACTCCCGGATGGGAGGGGCTTATATAGGGGAGGGTACTTCCTGTTTTGGAAGTTGCCAGTGCCAGCACCTGAAGGTAATTCTATATAACCCACATAGTAATGACTATGCTGCTCTGTGTCCCGTGATGTACTCCAAGAAAAGGATTTTACAGGTAAGCTGTTTTAAAAATCCTACTTTTATTGATTGCATGTAATATTCTAATTTTCTGAGATTGTGGATTTGGGGTTTTCATGAGCTGTAAGCCATAATCATCACAATTATGACAAATCACGGCTTGAACTATCTTGCTTTGCATGTAATGAGTCTATCTCATATATTAGTTTCACCTTTTAAGTTGCATTAGTGAAAAAAATGAACGTTTGCACAATATTCAAATTTTTCGAGTATACAGCCCACTTCCTGTTTCTTGTCTGGTAAAAAGCCTAGGCTTATGACATCATGCACAGCATGCACAGCTCTCTCCCTCTCACTCTCGTGAGAGTTTGCCAGGAAGAGAGGGGGAAAGAGTCATAGGAGGGCCAATGAGAGCTGTAGAGTTGGAGGTGTGCCTCTGTGTGTCTTTGTAAATCCAGGAAGTAAACGGGCAGCAGCTTCAGGTGCCCACAGTTAAAATGGATGCAGCGAGACTCAGTGGAGGGAGATTTCTGCAGCATATTTGGCAGAAAGTACAGAATCACAGTATGTATATAATAATATGCAAAGTGGATGGAGGTAAGCTACAGGATGGCAAAGATGTTTTTATTACAATTATGTGAGCAGACTGCAGTTCCTCTTTAAGTCAGACAGACCAATAGGAATATAATTACAAATGTTTTCATCCAAGATTCACAAAACTTTTAAATATGATTCACACATTTTTTAAAGTTTATTTCAAGTGGTTGTAAAGGCAGAAGGTTTCTATGGATTAAGATAAAAAACTTTTAGTGTGCAGCAGCACCCCTCAGTCCCCCTAATACTTACCTGAGCCCACCTCGATCCAGCGATGTTGCAGGAGAGACTCGGCTGTCCGGGACTCTCCCCCCTCATTGGCTGAGACAGCAGTGAAGCGCCATTGGCTCCCGCTGCTGTCTATCAAAGCCAGTGAGGAGAGAGAGGGGGCAGGGCCAGGCTGAATGGACACAGGAAGCTGCGGCTCGGCTCAGGTGCCCCCATAGCAAGCTTCTTACTGTGGGGGCACTGAACAGGAGGCAGGTGCCGAAAAGGGATCTGAAAAAAGGAGGATCTGGGCTGCTCTGTACAAAACCACTACACAGAGCAGGTAAGTATAACACGTTTGTTATTTTTACACAAGTAAAAAATTAGACTTAATTATGACTTTAACTGTAAAAATTTGTGAACCGCATGTAAAAGTTATGTGAATCTTGTGTTAAAACATTTATAAATGGACACCATATGGTTAAAGCAGTATTAAACCCAAAACCAAAAAGATAACATTAGATGTGGCGGCTGCATCAATTTTATTTTATTTTGCTTTTTTTCACCTGGTGATCTGGCCAGTAACACACCTCCTGTATTAGTAAGGCACAACTCTGGATGAATGAGCACAGGAGGGAGGGCAAAGCAGACAACAACATTGTCAGCCTGGGGGGGGGGGAGTGGGGTGGTAGTGTTAAATGTATTAGCAGATTTATATACACTAACAATTTGAAGGCAAACTTCAGCTCAACATCAGACTTGCTGGCTGGATCACCAGATGAAAATAGAAGAAAAAGTCTAAAAAAGGAAACTAAAGCAATTATCACATCTAATGCCTCGTACACACAACCGTTTTTTCCGACGGGAAAACTGCTATGAGAGCTTTTGGCCGGGAATCCCGGCCGTGTGTATGCTCCATCGCAGTTTTTCCGACGGGAAAACTACTGGACAAAAAAAGAGAGCAGGATCTTTTTTTTCCCCATCAGGAAAAAATCCTAGCGGGAAAACCATTCGTCTGTATGCTTTTCCGACGGGGAAAAAACGTGCATTGCTCGGAAACAATTAGACGCATGCTCGGAAGCATAGAACTTAATTTTGTCGGCTTGTCGTAGTCTTTTACAACACCGCGTTCTTGGCAGTCAAAAGTTCACCAGACTTTTGTCTGAGCATGTGTATGCAAGACAAGCTTAGCCAGAATCCCGTCGGGAAAACCATAGTTTTTTTTATCCGACGGGAAAACCGGTCGTGTGTACAGGGCATAAGAATTGATATGCTACAGTATAATAAATGTTTGCTTAAAGAGGAAGTAAACCCTGATGGGTTTACTTCCTCTTTATTTCCCTGCAAAGGTAAAGCAAAATGGGCTACTATGCATTGCATAGTATCCCATTATGTGTCACTTACCTGCAGGAGAAGCCCGCAATGTCCCGGTCTTCCTCGCTAGTAGTGAGCGGCCATTCTTCACCCCTCTTCTTCCGGGGTCCGCGAACTCCAGCTCTGTGACTAGCCGGAGTCGCATGATGGCGCGTGAAGTCACTCTTGCGCATGCGCGCAGGAGCCGACACTTACGGCATGATGCCATTCAGAAAACGGCATGCTCAGTGCACCTGCGTCGTTGTCTACGGTGCACATGCGCTGTAGACATCGGTGCATTATTTATTGCAAATATCTCCTAAATCGTGTAAGTGAAGGAGATATTGCAAGCACCTACAGATAAGCCTTAAAGGGGTTGTAAAGTTTCGTTTTTTATTTTCTAAATAGGTTCCTTTAAGCTAGTGCATTGTTGGTTCACTTACCTTTTCCTTTGATTTACCTTCTAAATGTTTTTTTCTTTGTTTTCTTTGTTTGAATTTCTCACTTCCTGTTGCTCCTCAGTAAGCTGTTCAGTAAGCTGTTCTGGCTGACTCCACACCACTCGGATGATGGTGTGAAGTTTAGTGAGGAGAAACAGGAAGTGAGAAATTCAGACAAAGAAAATAAAAATATAAAAGGTAAATCAAAGGAAGGGTAAGTGAACCAACAATGCACTAGCTTAAAGGAACCTATTTAGAAAATAAAAAACAAACCTTTACAACCCCTTTAATCTAGGCTTACCTGTAGGTGAAAGTTCTCAGAGAGGGTTTACAACCACTTTAATGTTTAATACTGCTTCAAATTTAACTGAGATAGACACGAACATGTGTAGCAATTTGAATCAGGAAGCTGTAGTTGTACATGTAATGAGCAAACGTTGTTCTTGTGAATCCCAGGAAATGTTATACAACAAGCTCTTCAAGTAGTAAGTTCAAAGATTAAAGGGGTTGTAAAGGCAGAAGATTTTTGTTATCTTAATGCTTTCTATGTATTAGAATAAAAAGTCAGCGATGTCCATGAGTCCCTCGGCCACCCAGGCCTCTCCCTCCCGATTGGCTGAGACACAGCAGCGCATGCCATTGGCTTCCGCTGCTGTCAATCAAACTTAGTTAGCCAATCAGGGGAGAGAGGGGGAGGGAGCTGGGCCGCAGCTTCAAGTCTGAATGGATACACGGAGATGCAGCTTGGCTCGGGTGCCCCATAGCACGCTGCTTGCTGTGGGGGCACTCGACAGGAGAGAGGGGCCAGGAGCTCCAGTGAGGGACACGAGAAGAGGAGGATCCAGGCTGCCCTGTGCAGAACCACTGTACAGAGCAAGTAAGTATTTGTTACATGTTTGTTATCTTAATTAAAAAAAAAAACAAGACATTACAATCACTATTAAAAAAAAAAAAACGATGCATATTCTTATGTATTTAAGATGCAGCGGAACCTAATTCCTATTGGCACCTGTTTCTTGAACACTCCTATTGAAGCAACCCTAGGTGTATGGGTTGGTATCATCCTGTGAGGTGGATGTATGACTGGTGTCCTGAACTGGAAATAGTAGGGGTTGGCAAGGAACACGTTTTAAAAAAAATGAATAACATCCTTAGACAGTAACTTTCCAGAAACTAGGCTGATATTTGTGAGGTTTTCAGTACCATGGACAGTTGCAATGCACCATTGCAATCTTGCAATGCAAAAAAACTGCAGAATAGTGCACCTCATTGCAAAGTATCGAAAGCTTTGATTAGCAGTCCCAAAGTTTAGTACCTTAGTATGCTGTCAAATAGGGATGAGCTCGGTGTTCGAGTCGAACATAGGTTCGACTCGAACATCGGCTGTTCGCGCGTTCGGCTAACAACGAACGATTTGGGCCGTTCGCGCCAAATTCGAGTGACGCGAACGGCCCACAATACACTGCGCCATCGCAGTGTAATCCCGGCGCTGTGATTGGCCAAGCATGCACTGTGACCCTGCATGCTTGGCCAATCACAGCGCCGGCAGCCAGGAGAGCAATGATTGGCCACAGGAAGGATGCCTGTGGCCAATTATAGCTGAGGGGGTTTAGTACACGCCCCACACTATAAAAGGCCGCCAGCGCGGCGGCCTTGTGTAGTGTGTTCCGGAGCAGGGAAAGTGAAGGATAGGCAGGGACAGTGTCAAATTTTGTCAAATCTATTCTTTGCTAAACCTTGTGTGTAGGGACAGAGAAGGATAGGCAGGGAGAGTGTCAGTGTCATATTCTTTGCTAAACCTTGTGTGTAGGGAGAGAGAAGGATAGGCAGGGAGAGTGTCAGTGTCATATACTTTGATAAACCTTGTGTGTGCAGGGAGAGAGAAGGATAGGCAGGGGACAGTGTCAGTGTCATATTCTTTGCTAAACCTTGTGTGCAGGGAGAGAGAAGGATAGGCAGGGAGAGTGTCAGTGTCATATACTTTGATAAACCTTGTGTGCAGGGAGAGAGAAGGATAGGCAGGGGACAGTGTCAGTGTCATTGTTGCTAAGCCTCCTGCACATTATACACCTGAAGTTAGCCCGTATTGCTGCTTTTTCCTGGTGTGTTACACCAACAGGATTTTGCGGCACTTACAGCGGGCGGAGTGTACCTCCTGACCATATTACACCTTAACTTAGCCTGTATTGCTGCTTTTTCCTGGTGTGTTACACAAACAGGATTTTGCGGCACTTACAGCGGGCGGAGTGTGCCTCCTGACCATATTAAACCTTAACTTAGCCTGTATTGCTGCTTTTTCCTGGTGTGTTACACAAACAGGATTTTGCGGCACTTACAGCGGGCGGAGTGTGCCTCCTGACCATATTACACCTTAACTTAGCCTGTATTGCTGCTTTTTCCTGGTGTGTTACACAAACAGGATTTTGCGGCACTTACAGCGGGCGGAGTGTGCCTCCTGACCATATTACACCTTAACTTAGCCTGTATTGCTGCTTTTTCCTGGTGTGTTACACAAACAGGATTTTGCGGCACTTACAGCGGGCGGAGTGTGCCTCCTGACCATATTACACCTTAACTTAGCCTGTATTGCTGTTTTTTCCTGGTGTGTTACACCAACAGGATTTTGCGGCACTTACAGCGGGCGGAGTGTACCTCCTGACCATATAACACCTTAACTTAGCCTGTATTGCTGCTTTTTCCTGGTGTGTTACACCAACAGGATTTTGCGGCACTTACAGCGGGTGGAGTGTACCTCCTGACCATATTACACCTTAACTTAGCCTGTATTGCTGCTTTTTCCTGGTGTGTTACACAAACAGGATTTTGCGGCACTTACAGCGGGCGGAGTGTGCCTCCTGACGATATTACACCTTAACTTAGCCTGTATTGCTGTTTTTTCCTGGTGTGTTACACCGACAGGATTTTGCGGCACTTACAGCGGGCGGAGTGTACCTCCTGACCATATTACACCTTAACTTAGCCTGTATTGCTGCTTTTTCCTGGTGTGTTACACAAACAGGATTTTGCGGCACTTACAGCGGGCGGAGTGTGCCTCCTGACCATATTACACCTTAACTTAGCCTGTATTGCTGCTTTTTCCTGGTGTGTTACACAAACAGGATTTTGCGGCACTTACAGCGGGCGGAGTGTGCCTCCTGACCATATTACACCTTAACTTAGCCTGTATTGCTGCTTTTTCCTGGTGTGTTACACAAACAGGATTTTGCGGCACTTACAGCGGGCGGAGTGTGCCTCCTGACCATATTACACCTTAACTTAGCCTGTATTGCTGCTTTTTCCTGGTGTGTTACACAAACAGGATTTTGCGGCACTTACAGCGGGCGGAGTGTGCCTCCTGACCATATTACACCTTAACTTAGCCTGTATTGCTGTTTTTTCCTGGTGTGTTACACCAACAGGATTTTGCGGCACTTACAGCGGGCGGAGTGTGCCTCCTGACCATATTACACCTTAACTTAGCCTGTATTGCTGCTTTTCCCATTTCCCTGCAGGCCATTAGAATGTCTGGAAGGCAAACAAGGAGAGGCAGACAGTCAGGAGCCAAAAAAAGAGGGCAAGCAGGCTCTGTGTCTAGAGACAACAGTGCTGGTCGTGGATGCGGTGCATCGCCATCAGCACGTGGCCATGGGACACGCTTGTCCTTCTTTTCGGCAGCTGGACGTGTTGAGCCGCATCATGCCGAAGACATGGTAGAGTGGATGACCAAGCCCTCCTCATCCTCCTCATCCTCTCTCACCCAGGCTCAGGGTACTGGCAAAGCAGCTGCCAAAGCGTCCTCTTCCCTGGTATCAATGTCATCATCAGTCACTCCTTCCCTAGACCAACCATGTCCTCCTGAGGAGTCCCCCGAACTGTTTGAGCACAGTGTTGGGTACATGCTCCAGGAGGATGCCCAGCGTTTCGAAGGGTCTGATGATGATACCCAGCTAGAGGAAGGCAGTAGCGTGAGAGCAGAGAGAGGGGATGCTCAAGAAGGACACCAATCTGGCAGTCATGTTCCAGCAGCTGCAGCATACTGCCAGATTGGCTCCAGTGATGAGGAGGGAGGGGATGATGAGGTCACTGACTCCACGTGGGTGCCTAATAGGAGAGAGGAGGAGGAGGAGGATGAGGAGGAGGCACATCTCCAACGAGGCAGAATGCCCTCGGGGGGCCAGCGTAAGGGCAGCACACCGACGGAATCACACCGCAGAGCTCCGCCTGTGCAGGGCACTGCCTCTCAAAAAGTTCTTTGGTGTGGGCCTTTTTTGAGTCGAGTGCATCAGATCGCACAGCTGCTGTTTGCAACATATGTCTCAAGCGTATATCGCGTGGCCAAAACATCACCCGCTTGGGCACCACATGCTTGACCAGACATATGTTGACCTGCCATGCAGCTCGTTGGCAAGCCTACCTTAAAGACCCACACCAAAGAACAAAGCTGACCTCTTCTTGCACCGCATCAGCTGTGATCTCCAACCCCACTATACCTTCAGTCCTCTCTGAAACCTGCTCTGAGAGGAATAAAGGTGTAGAATTAGGTGTGTCACAGCCAAGTACTTGCGGGCACTCTGCTAGCAGTACACCAACGTCCGATTCTAGCAGGCAAATTTCCCTGCCCCAGCTGCTGGACCGTCAAAAGAAGTTCACTCCCAGCCATCCACATGCCCAGCGGTTGAATGCTAGCTTGGCTAAAATGCTAGCGCTTCAACTGCTGCCTTTTCAGTTGGTAGACTCGGCCCCCCTTCCGTGAGTTTGTGCAATGTGCGGTTCCTCAGTGGCAGGTTCCCAAACGCCACTTTTTCTCACGGAAGGCGATTCCGGCTCTCTACCGGCATGTGGAAGGCAATGTCTTGGCCTCGCTGGACAGGGCGGTCAGCGGTAAGGTGCATATTACCGCTGACTCATGGTCCAGCAGGCATGGACAGGGACATTGCCTTTCTTTCACGGCCCATTGGGTCACTCTTTTGGCAGCTGGGAAGGATGCAGGACAAGGTGCAGTAGTGTTGGAGGTTGTTCCACCGCCACGCCTCCAAAATGCTACTACTGGTTGTGACACACCTCTGTCCTCCACCCCCTCCTCTTCTTCTTCTTCTGTGGCCTCTTCCTGTGCTTTGTCCTCGGAACCAGCGGTGCTCCGTAGGCGTTCAAGGGGCTACGCAAGTACGCAGGCAAAAAGATGCCATGCCGTGCTTGCGCTGGTGTGTTTGGGGGACAGGAGCCACACTGGGGCAGAGGTTCTGTCTGCTCTGCAGGGGCAGGCCGAGAGGTGGTTGACGCCACGCCAGCTTAAGCCAGGAATGGTAGTTTGCGACAATGGCACCAACCTCCTCTCCGCTCTCCGTCAGGGACAACTGACCCATGTGCCCTGTGTGGCTCACGTCCTTAACCTGGTGGTGCAGCGGTTCTTGGGCAGGTACCCGGGCCAGGAAAGTTTGTGTGCATTTCCGCAGATCTTATAATGCCAGTGCTCGCCTGGCTGAGTTGCAAAAGGAGTTGAACCTGCCCAAGAACCGCCTTATATGTGACATGCCCACCAGGGGGAACTCCACGTTGGCCATGCTGCAGTGGCTGCACACGCAGCAGAGAGCCATCAATGAGTACCTGTGCGACTACGGCACCAGGACAGGGTCAGGGGAGCTCAGGTTTTTTTCACCACGCCAGTGGGGCATGATCAGGGATGCATGCACTGTCCTGGCACCATTTGAGAAGGCCACGAGGATGGTGAGCAGTGACAGTGCATGCATCAGTGACACTGTGCCTCTTGTCCACCTGTTGGAACATACGCTGCGTGGAATAATGGACAGGGCACTTGAGGCAGAACAGAGGCAGGAAGAGGAGGACTTCCTTGCCTCTCAAGGCCCCCTTTACCCAGACAGTGTTCCTTCTGTCCCACCCATCGCACAGGAAGAAGAGGAGGAGGAGGAGGAGGAGGATTGTGTCAGCATGGAGGTGGAGGCTGGCACTCAGCATCATCAGTAGCAGTCTTTTAGGGATGATTTACAGTCCCAAGAAACCAGTGGACTTGTACGTGGCTGGGAGGAGGTGGCTGCGGATCATGTCGTCCTTAGTGACCCAGAGGACTCCGGACTGAATGCCTCAGCTAACCTACGCTGCATGGCCTCCCTGATCCTGCAAAGTCTGCGGAAGGATCCTCGTATTCTTCGGATCAAGGAGAGGGACCATTACTGGCTGGCCACTCTCCTTGATCCACGGTACAAGGGTAAGGTTGCGGACCTTATCTTACCGTCGCAGAGGGAGCAGAGGATGAGACAACTCCGGGAGGCCTTGCAGAAAGGTCTGTGCAACGCCTTCCCAGAGACTGGGAGGTTACAAACTCCTGGTCCTGGACAACGAGTTGCTGAGGCTTCTGTCAGTCAAAGAAGGAGCGGTGGGGAAGGTGGCCGTCTGACCGAAGCGTTCAGACAATTCTTTAGTCCGCAGCCCCAAGGTATGATCGGTTCCAGAAACCATCGCCAGCGTCTGATATACATGGTGCAGGAATGCCTAGGGGCAAGGTCAGACTTGGACACCTTCCCCACCGAAAATCCTCTGGCTTACTGGGTCTTGAGGATGGATCACTGGCCAGAGCTTGCACAGTATGCAATTCAGCTACTGGCCTGTCCTGCATCCAGCGTTCTTTCAGAACGCACATTCAGTGCTGCTGGAGGATTTGTCATGGATCACAGGGTGCGCCTGTCCACCGACTCTGTTGATCGACTGACCTTCATAAAGATGAAGCAGTCTTGGATCACCACCAGCTACCAAACACCTGAAGCTGATATAACAGACTAATTTATTTTCAAATGTCACATCCCTTCAAGACTGATGCTGATGCTGAGAGACTGTCCTGTTATGTTGAGTGACTATCCTCCTCCTCCTCAATGATCCGATTGACGATGATAGCTTGGAAGAACATTTTTGTTTCTGGGTGCCGCCACCAGTGGCTAAGGCCCAATTTTTCAGCCCCTGTTTAACAGGGGTGTGTTATTACAATTTTTTATGCAATGCTTTGCAGCAGGGCTCATTCCTGCACTCCAACTAGAGTATCTGGGAGTGGTTGCAGTGTCGTGGCACCAGCACCAGTGGCTAAGGCCCAATTTTTCAGCCCCGGTTTAACAGGGGCGTGTAATTAAAATTTTTGATGCAATACTTTGCAGCAGGGCTCATTCCTGCACTCCAACTAGAGTATCTGGGAGGGGTTGCAGTGTTGTGGCACCAGTGCCTAAGGCTCAATTTTTCTGCCCCTGTTTAACAGGGGCATGTAATTACAGTTCTTGATCTAATAATTCACAGCAGGGCCCATTCCTGCGCCCACCAAGACTAACTGTGAGGCCTTACAGTGTTGTGTCAACACCACCCCCACCACCAAAGGCCCAATTTTTCAGCCCCTGTTCAACAGGGGCATGCAATTACAATTCTTGATCTAATAATTCACAGCAGGGCCCATTCATGCGCCCACCAAGAGTAACTGTGAGGGCTCACAGTGTTGTGGCAACACCAACATGTAAGGGGCAAATTTCAGCTGAGTATATACGGCAGGCCCCTACTTTCAAACATCCAACTTACAAACGACTCCTCCTTGCAAACGGAAGGATATAACAGGAAGTGAGAGGAAATCTACCCCTAGGAAGGCAAATTCTCTCCTGTAAGAGTTAATATGGGAAAAAAGTGTCTCCTCTCCACTGATTCTTTATCACCAATTCTTGTTTCAATAAAAACCCCAAATTTTCAAAAAACATTTGTCATTAGGACGGAAAGTGAGGTGAACTGTTCTGAACAGGTGCACACTGCACAGACAGCAAAACAAATGTTACAGGGGTGATAACCCTTCCCTATGTTTTCCAAAAAGCTTAAAAATATATTTTTTGGCTGGAGCTACACTTAAACAATGTACCTGTTCAAAATTACAAACAGATTCTACATAAGAACAAACCTACAGTCCCTGTCTTGTATGCACCGCCTGTATACGGCTGTTCAGAGTATATAGGGCCTTTTTTATTTTGTGTGCGGGGTTCCCCTTAATATCCATACAAGACCCAAAGGGGCTGGTAATGGGCTGGGGTAGAGGGGGGGGGGGGTTGATGGGGTAGCTATGCCATTTTTCTTAAAGATTTTCATCCATATTACCGGGACCAGACATTACATTAAAGCCGCAAGCAGTTTTAAATGGCTTTTTTTCCTTTAGAAATGTAATTTTGTGCAGGGACAGTTCTAAACACGGGAAACACGTGGCACTTCACAGGCATACTTTAGACACCCCCCAAGGTACGATATTTAAAGGAATATTTGACTTTTTTTTTTCACTTTATGCATCATTAAAATGACTGCTCCAGAAAAACGGCCGTTTTTAAAACTTATTTTTGCATTGATACATGTCCCCTGGTGCAGAACCCGGGTTCCCAAACCCTTTTTAGGACAATAACATGCATAATAGTCATTATAATTAGCACTTTAGATTTCGAACGTTCGCATCCATTGTATTTAATAGGGTTCTAAAGTTCGTGCGAACTTTCGGTCCGTTCGCGGGTTCTGGTGCGAACCAAACCCGGGGGTGTTCGGCTCATCACTACTGTCAAAGAGCAATGTACAATGATTTTCAGCATTATTTTCTAGAATTTAGTAAGAGGATATGTAAAGAGCTTTTTCTTTTGCTACACAGGGGGATGAGCTTTGGGTTTGGATTGAATATAAATTCACCCCAAATCCAGCCCGTTTGCAGTTCATCCAAGCCAGTAGGCAAATACACTGGCTAAATTTGTCCAGTTCCCTGCCCGAACTCCCAGCTGGTTTGTATAAAGAAATATCAGCAGAAATCCTGTTATTTTAGAGTGATAGAACTACTTGTCACGACCATATTTGATATATCAAAAATGCGAATGAAGGGACTTTCAGTTCTAGCACTCGGGATAAACCTAGTACAAATGGAAAAAAAAAAAACTATAATCCTATAATTTATTGGTATGAAGCATTGTGATGACATAACAGAAAGAATAGTTCTGGAATATACTGTATAAGACCACTGGAGACATAGATATTGCAGTCATCATAACAGAATCCCATTTCACAGACAAAACCATCAGCAGAGTTATAAAAAATTAGTCATCCTATTTTGAACATTTTACTCCTTGCCCAAAATGCATGAAAGCATGTATGATCTCCCCAGGCAGGCCAATTGTATTGGGGGTCAATAGTCTTACTGGACGATTATCTTAGGCCACATGGGAGAGGCTGTCCTTCTACCTAAAAGATACCATACATTTACTTACTACGCTAGATAGTATTTAGATATTGGAGAAAACCTTTTTGTGGCAATCACTGTATAAACCGTGTTATCCCATAAGAAAGGTCTAGAGGTAGTACCACTTTTTCTAAGTCAGATGGATTTGGAGTCACAACCTTACAAAGCCTTTGTAGTTTAACTCACGACTTTGTTTTAACTTACCCGTACTTTTGTTTTTGATGGGTCCCGCTACCCCCAGATGCAGAGCATCGCGATGGGGACTACATATCTTATATATTGCCATATCTTATGCCAACCTGTACCTAGGGTTGTGGCAGTGCCGGCCCAAGACATTGTGCTGCCTGGTACCAAGAATGAAATGCTGCCCCCCCCCCCAAAAGAAAAATCACGCCCACCAAAATGCCCCCATATTCATTATTTTATATCATGATAACCAAAATGGACCTGTAATGGCTCTATACATGTATATAGGAGTATAAAAGGACCTGTGCATGGCCGTTGGCCGAGATGTCAGCTGGCCACCCGCGATCGCTCCATAGAGCCAGAACGGGGATCTGTCAATGTAAACAGACAGATCCCCATTCTGACAGGGGAGGAGAGACAGATCTGCTGTTCCTAGTGATTAGGAACAGAGATCTCTCTCCTCCTCCAGTCAGTCCCCATCCCCCCAGTTAGAAACACCTCCCAGGGAACACATTTAACCCCTTTCCTGACAGTGACATTTACACAGTAATCAGTGCATTTTTATAGCACAGATCGCTGTATAAATGTCACTGGTCCCAAAAAAGTGTCAAGTGTCCAATCTGTCCACTGCAATGTCACAGTTTCGCTAAAAATCGCAGATCACCGCCATTACTAGTAAAAAAATATATAATAATAATAATAATAATAATAAAGATGCCATAAATCTATCCTCTATTTGGTAGACGCAATAACTTTTGTGCAAACTAATCAATATACACTTATTGCGTTTTTTTTTTTACCAAACATATGTAGAAGAATACATATCGACCTAAACTGATGAAGAAATTTTTATTTTTTTGGATGTTTATTATAGCAAAAGTTAAAATAAAAAACAATTTTCAAAGTTGTCGCTATTTTTGTTTATAGCACAAAAAATAAAAACTGCAGAAGTTATCAAATACCACCAAAAGAAAGCTCTATTTGTTTAGGTACAACGTCACACGACCGCGCAATTGTCAGTTAAATCGATGCCGTGCCGAATCGGAAAAAAATGATTGAAGTGCATTATTTCTATTGTTATATAAAATAAAATAGTTCAACTCACCATAATGCCGAATCAGTGGGAGCCCTGAGTGTGTCACTTGCCGCGTCACCTGCCACCAGATGCAGATTGTCACTTGTTGCGAATTGTCACTTGCCACAATGCCATCTGCCACAAATTGCGGCTGGTAACTTGCCACGATGCCACACATTGAAGATTGTCACTTGCCACGACATCACCTGCCACACATAGCGGATTGTCCCTTGCCATGACGTCACCTGCCACACGTCTGACAGAGAGGAGGAGGGGGTCTGACAGAGAGGAGGAGGGGGGCGGCTGATAGAGAGGAAGAGGGGGGCGGCTGATAGAGAGGAAGAGGGGGGCGGCTGATAGAGAGGAAGAGGGGGGCGGCTGATAGAGAGGAAGAGGGGGGCGGCTGATAGAGAGGAAGAGGGGGGCGGCTGACAGAGCAGATGAGAGAGACGGACCTCAGGAGGGGGGGCGAGGAGGGGGGTGGCTGATAGAGAGGAGGGGGGCCGCGGGTGGCTGACAGGGCAGATGAGAGAGACGGACCTCAGGAGGGGGGCGGCTGATAGAGAGGAAGAGGGGGGCGGCTGATAGAGAGGAAGAGGGGGGCGGCTGATAGAGAGGAAGAGGGGGGCGGCTGACAGAGCAGATGAGAGAGACGGACCTCAGGAGGGGGGGCGAGGAGGGGGGTGGCTGATAGAGAGGAGGGGGGCCGCGGGTGGCTGACAGGGCAGATGAGAGAGACGGACCTCAGGAGGGGGGCGGCTGATAGAGAGGAGGGGGGTGGCTGATAGAGAGGAAGGGGGGCGGCTGACAGAGCAGATGAGAGAGACGGACCTCAGAAGAGGGGGTGGCTGATAGAGAGGAGGGGGGGGCCATGGGCAGCTGACAGGGAGATGAGAGAGACAGACCTAAGGAGGGGGGGCGGCTGATAGAGAGGATGTGGGGCAGTGGGCGGCTGACAGGGAGATGAGAGAGACAGGCCTCAGGAGGGGGGGGGGGGGGGCGGCTGATAGAGAGAGGGGGGCCGCTGACAGGGAGATGAGAGAGACAGACATCAGGAGGGGGGGCGGCTGATAGAGAGAGGGGGGGCCACGGGCAGCTGACAGGGAGATGAGAGAGACAGACCTAAGGAGGGGGGGGGCTGATAGAGAGAGGGGGGGCCGCGGGCAGCTAACAGGGAGGAGAGAGACAGACCTCAGGAGGGGGGGGGCGGCTGATAGAGAGAGGGGGGGCCGCGGGCAGCTGACAGGGAGATGAGAGAGACAGACCTAAGGAGGGGGGGGGGGGCGGCTGATAGAGAGAGAGGGGGGGGCCGCGGGCAGCTGACAGGGAGATGAGAGAGACAGACCTAAGGAGGGGGGGGCGGCTGATAGAGAGAGGGGGGGGCCGCGGGCAGCTGACAGGGAGATGAGAGAGACAGACCTCAGGAGGGGGGGCGGCTGATAGAGAGAGGGAGGCCGCAGGCAGCTGACAGGGAGATGAGAGACAGACCTCAGGAGGGGGGGGTGGCTGATAGAGAGAGGGGGGGCCGCGGGCAGCTGACAGGGAGATGAGAGACAGACCTCAGGTCTCCTGTGACACAGGGCTAGTTAGGACTCCGGGCGCATGCAGGGCTGGCGCGATTACCCACAGTCCAGCTCCTCCGCTCCTCCAGGCGAATCACAAGCCTCATGTCTGCTGTCCGTCCCTCCCACATAACCTGCTCGGCCAATCACAGGACACCCGCCGCTGCCCATTGCTGAGCTTGGCTCAAAACACAGAGATTTTTAGGCAGCAGTTTGAACACTGATTTGCCGCTCCCCTGAAAGTGCCGCCTGGGACCGTGGGTACCATCGGGTCCCATGGTAGGGCCGGCCCTGGGTTGTGGGAGCATTGCTTTCCTTACAGGAGCATCTATTGATGTACCTGTGCTATATCCTAATAGTGTGGAATAGACCCATAGATCTGTTGGTGGAGTTTTTGAAGAATTGAAAAACAACTCTTGTAATCTCAAATTTACTATGGCACTTGACAGATTAATATTATGTTTCTTAATGCAATGATGCCCAAAGATGTAAAAAACTTTCTGGATGCCAAATTATTCAGAATACCCATGGTGGGCAACACAATGCTGCATTTGGCCAGTTCCCACCTGTAATGGGAGGGCCTGTGGAACCCAGAAGCTCTTGAAAAGTATGAGATACCCTTGTTTCAGCTTCCCCGGACCCTCTTATGTCTAAAATCATCCTATGTCCACTAGGGGCATAGGATAATTGAGAAATTATATCTTGTACTACCTAAATTGGGACAGTGATAATTACCCACAATGTATTCCAGGATATCTGTAAAGGACTAGATACTGTTTGTTGATTCTGAACTCAACCGGTTAATTGAAAGATGTTAATGTCATCACCTCCAACCACCTGGCTGCCTGTGTAACGTAAATTGAGTCCAGGCTAACTTCTAAAGACCTTTTTATTGTGGCTTGTGGTAATTAAGTCTGTTACTGTGGTGATGTGGATTGGAGCTTGGTAGACAGTCTGGCTGCCTATTATGGGATGTTTAAGTGTCTTTCTGTGAGGAGGGGAATCACTCCAGCAACCCCCCCCCTGCTAAGGCTGTTTACTGAAGGAGACGATTGAACACACCTGACCTGTATCACCATTGTCATTGGACAGTTTAACCCGCCCTGTTTTCCAAAGGTGGGAGGGAAGTGTTTTGAAGAGAAATGTGTTACCATGTGCTGGCAATAAAGATTCATTCCCTGTTTGGAACCTGAAAACAGAGCTGTGTCTCGTTATTGGGGGAGAATTAATCTTATGGGTCTTGTTCGCCTGACTGGAGTGTCAGTAGCTGCCTTGTGTTCGGGAATTAAATATCCTAGACGACGTTAACCCCTTACATACTTGGGATTGCCGTTACACCACTCTAATCATTTAATCTATGGAATTCCAAAAGGTCAGTAGCTTTGCATGAAGCATATAAAGCATGAAGGACTCTGTTTTTGAATTGGAGTCAAATGAACAACAGAATCACTTCTTCAAGCACAGTTATAGTCACAAATATTTTAAAAGTATACCATCAGGCAAAAAGTAGTCCTCATGACCTATGCTGTCTCAAGAGGATAATCAATAAGGAGCCAAAACAGTTAGCAAGAATACTAAAACCAGGCTAAACAAATGTGTCATAAATAATGGGATATCCTTGTCTGAGGATACATTTTTCAGAATTTCATACAGGATCCCGTCAGCATTCAGATAAAATACTGTATATTGTTGCAGAACTAATGACCATGTTCATGCTATAATGAATAGTAATTTAAGTACCCCTGTGGGAAGGCACTTCACTCATACACTCGTAAGTATCAAACAAAAGGTTAATTGTGTATTCCTAGAATTCACCCACGTGTAAAAGATGATTACTTTGATAAAAAAAGACAAGGCCAGGGCAACGAAAGGCCAGAGGTAACTGAGCAACTATGTTTTGGACCTTTTCTATGAAGCCTAATGTCGGCTTTATATACTCTATTATCGTCTCTTAGTATGTGTTTAGCCCGTTTAAGACGTTTTGGTAAAGGGATCGTGCCTTACCTATTATTATTCTCATTAGTTATATTATTTGTGTTTGGATAGCTGTTTATGATTTATTGGTTATTTGTGTATTGTAAATATTAAAGTGATTCTAAAGGTACATATTTAACACCTTGGAGCCGGCACCTGTTGGCCCTAATAGAGTTTTAGAGCTATGAGTAAGCATCATGTCCTGATGTGAAACGCGTCAGCCTTGTTCCCTGCATGCCCTTCTATGTTTGATTGCTTTTGATGGATTTTGGACATTTTATTTTGGATATTTTGATATCTCTATTTTTTGACTAATAAACGCTTGAACAGAGTGCGGCAGTCCAGACAACTTTTTTTCCTCTAATAGAGTTTTTACATGCCGGGATGCAGGGCAGGGCTTAAGGTCCTGTGACCACCGTGATTGGTGGTCACATGATTGAAAAGCTCCCGATGGCAAGCATCGATCAAGAGCTTTCTGTTAGCCGCTGTCTACACTAATGCACGCAAATATGCAGCCGCTCACTGCCAAGGGCTCACTGCCAAGGCCCAGCCGCCGAGAGGCCGAATAGTTGCGTGCGGTCGGCATCAAGGAGTTAAAAAAAAAAACATGTTATAGTTACAACGGTATTGCACAAAGTGGTCCCGATCCTCCTCTTTTGGGGTCCCCACTGGTGCTCCTCTTCCTCCCTTCCGAGTGCCCCATTAGCAGGCAACTTGCAGGTAAGTATAAGGGGAGCGGGGGGGGGGGGGTGCTGCAGAAGGTTTTTTACAGAGAATGCATTAAGGTAAAAAAACTTCTGCCTTTAGAACCACTTTAATTTGTTTATTTAAGAGGTATGTTTTCTTCATCATTATTGTTGTTTTTCTCTGGTTATTTTTTGTTTTTCCCAAGCTAATGGGGCATTGGGTTGGCTTTATGTTGTGCCCTGCAGTGCTAAGTCGGAGCAAGCTGAGTGCAATTTCTAGGTGGGGGTGGCCATTTTGGTGAAGTCTCCTGTGACCCATATGCAGCGTATGCACATCACATGTCAATGATATGATGACATTATGATGCATAGTGCATACTCCAGTATAAGTTGCATGCTATTTAAGCTGGTAGGGCTGTGCTGTGCCCCAATATCCATTGGAGGGGGAGTTCTTTTATGGCAGACTGCTGGGTGGAGATATACAGAAATGGGAGGAAAGGAATTTCGTGGCTTGAGGCAGGTGGGGGATCCCACCTCATGCTTTTGCCATCTTTTGGCAGGATATACTACAGTCCTGGCAAGTTTTGCCTTCATACATCTACTAGGATTTGAGCTACTGGTGCTTAACCTTTAATAGGGTTACTAATTATCTTCCTCACTCTGCCTTTGTCTTTTCAAAGATATTTTTTGCCTGGGTGACCTCTCACAGGAGCAATGAGGAGCTTTTATTCTTTATCATCTTACAGCCTTTACCAGTGCTACATTTTTTAAGTATACATATGTTTACATGTTGGGTTTTGCGTGTGTTTGCATTCATGCAATTACCTTTCTGCCTCTGTTCCATAAAAACAAATAATTTATATGAGAATATAATGTTTGTCATTATATCTGAGATCATTTTAGCTAAATCAATACAATTTAAACTGTGAGGATATTGGACATCTTGTAACCCTTTTATTGCTGGTCCGGAGGCAGTGAATTTAAATTATGGAACAAGTTGAGCTCACCTTTATCTGTGAAATGGGATTCTGTATTGATAACTGCGTTGTATGTGTCTTTTTTGGTCTTATATAGTCTGATATCCTTTTTTCAATTTTTTTCTTAAAAGTTCATGTGTGTCTATGCCTTCATTAATTATTGCACCAATAAAGAATATGTTTTTTTTATTCTGGTTGTGCCATCACTAATCACTCTTGTATCAATAAATTATTTTTTTTATAACGTTTTTTTTTAAGATTTTATTTATTTACTTATTTTTTGTAAGGGGCCCAGAGGTCCCCAGGGCCCCAGATGGCAACCCCCTTTTTTTTTTTGTTCTTTTGTTTTTTTTCTTGTTTGTCAGCACCTAAAGCCCCCCTGACCTCAACAATTTGCGGTGGCAGCACCCCCCCGCTTCTCAATTCGTGGCACTCCCCCGCTTCTCAATTCTCCTCTGCTCCAGGGGGCCCATGCCTGAGGCTGTGTAAGGGGCCCCAAAATTCCTGATGGCGGCCCTGTGCCTCGTACACACGACCGGTTTTCGCGTCGGGAAAACTGCCATGAAAGCGTTTGACCGGGAAAACCGGCAGTGTGTATGCTCAATCGCAGTTTTCCCCGACGAGAAAACTACCGGAAAAAAAAGAGCACCAGCTTTCTTTTTTCCCGCTGGGATCCCCGGCGGACTTTTTCCCATCGGGAAAACAGATCGTGTGTATGCTTTTCCGAGGGGAAAAAAAACGTGCATGATCAGAATCAAGTATGAGACGGGAGCATTCGTTCTGGAAAAACTAGCGTTCATAATGGAGATATCACATTCATCACGCTGTAATGGACTGAAAAGCACAAGGCTAAAAAGCACGAATTGTCCCTCACCAAACTTTTACTAACACGAGGATCGGCAAAAGCAACCCAAAGGGTGGCGCTGTTTGAATCGAACTTCCCCTTTTTAGTCCAGTCGTATGTGTTGTACGTCACCGTGCTTTGGACGGGCGGTATTTGGTCTGAACGTGTGTATGCAAGGCAGGCTTGAGAGGAATCCCGTCGGGAAAAATTTTGTTGTTTTTCCTGCTGAGAAAAACGGTTGTATGTACGAGGCATGAGAGTCCATTCACACCATATACGGTGTGGGAAATGTGTGTTTCTGTGTTTGCTTCCCACACGGCAATGGAACATGCTGCCCTTTAGACTTGCGCGGGTGCTCATGGCACCACAAACTCCTTACGCGGGTGCTCATGGCACCACAAACTCATCATCACGGTAGTGCACTTCCGGACACAAAACTTCAGGGTGCTGCAGTACCAAGCAATTTGGAGTGGCACTATTTATAAAAGTCACGCCTGCCGTACTTTCTGCACATTTCTATGCGTTTGTCAGCCCATTGAAATAAAGGTATTGTTTGTGTGCATATTTGTGAAAATAACCTAAACATAAAAGGTTTATTTAAGACTTATTCAACACAGTTGATCTTTTAAGTGGGTGATCAGGAACACTTATGCCGCGTACAGATGATCGGACATTCCGACAACAAAACCGTGGATTTTTTTCCGACGGATTTTCGCTCAAACTTGTCTTGCATACACACGGTCACACAAATGTTGTCGGAAATTCCGATCGCCAAGAACGCGGTGACATACAACAGAACAACAAGCCAAGAAAAATGAAGTTCAATGATTCCGAGCATGCGTCGAATTGATTCCGAGCATGCGTAGGATTTTTGTGCGTCGGAATTGCCTACACACGGTCGGAATTTCCGACCACAACTTTTGTTGTCGGAAAAATTGAGAACCAGCTCTCAATCATTTGTTGTCATTTCATTTCCGACAGCAAATGTCCGATGGAGCCTACACACGTTCGGAATTTCTGACAACAAGCTCCCATCGAACATTTGTTGTCGGAAATTCCGATCGTGTGTATGCGGCATAAAGGTTAGTTTACACCATCAACTTTTGACCCCCTTGCTCAAAGCAGTCTCAGCTGAAGAACAGGGCAACTAGCCCTATGTCCTATAACTTTAGTTCACATCAGTGTGCTGGTGTGCACTGAAATAAACACCACGAGTGTCCCATGTAATGTGTCGTAATGTTCTGCATAATAAGGTATTATATTAATTTTAAAAAGTCATAAAAATGCATTGCTGTGCATGTTAACCACTTAAGGACCGGACCAATACGGACCATAATGACCAGAGGTGATTTCACAATTTGGCACTGCGCTGCTTTAACTGGAAATTGTGCGGACATGCAATGTTGTACCCAAACGAAATTTGCGTCCTTTTCTTCCCATAAATAGAGATTTCTTTTAATGGTATTTGATTGCCTCTGCGATTTTTTTTTTTGCAATATAAACGGAAAAAGACCGAAAATTTTGAAAAAAATGATATTTTCTACTTTTTGTTATAAGAAAAATTGAATAAACTCAATTTTAGTCATACATTTAGGCCAAAATGTATTCAGCCACATGTCTTTAGTAAAAAAAATGTCAATACGTGTATATTTATTGGTTTGCGCAAAAGTTATAGCGTCTACAAGCTAGGGTACATTTTCTGGAATTTACACAGCTTTTAATTTATGACTGCCAATCTCATTTCTTGAGGTGCTAAAATGGCAGGACAGTACAAACCCCCCCCAAATGACCCCATTTTGGAAAGTAGACACCCCAAGGAAATTGCTGAGAGGCATGTTGAGCCCATTGAATTTTTTTTTTTTGTTTTTTTTGATTGAATAATGACAAAAAAAAAAAAATTACAAAAAGTTGTCACTAAATGATATATTGCTTACACATGCCATGGTTATATGTGGAATTGCACCCCAAAATACATTTTGCTGCCTCTCCTGAGTACGGGGATACCACATGTGTGGGACTTTTTAGGAGCCTAGCTGCGTACGGGACCCGAAAACCAAGCACCGCCTTCAGGATTTCTAAGGGCGCAAATTTTTGATTTCACTCCTCACTATCTATCACAGTTTCGAAGGCCATAAAATGCCAAAATAGCACAAACCCCCCCCCAAATGACCCCATTTTGGAAAGTAGACACCCCAAGCTATTTGCTGAGAGGCATGGTGAGTATTTTACAGCTCTCATTTGTTTTTAAAAAATTAAGAAAGAATAATTTTTTTTTTCTTTTTTCAATTTTCAAAACTTTGTGACAAAACAGTGAGATCTGCAAAATACTCACCATACCTCTCAGAAAATAGCTTGGGGTGTCTACTTTCCAAAATGGGGTCATTTGGGGGGGTTTTGAACTGTCCTGGCATTTTATACACAACATTAGGAAGCTTACATCCACTCTTCTAACCACTTGAAGACAAAGCCCTTTCTGACACTTTTTGTTTACATGAAAACATTTTTTTTTTTGCAAGAAAATTACGTTGAACCCCCAAACATTATATATTTTTTAAAGCAAAGGCCCTACAGATTAAAATAGTGGGTGTTGCATTTTTTTTTTCCACACAGTATTTGTGCAGCGATTTTTCAAACACATTTTTGGGGGAAAAATACACTTTTTTTTATTTTAATGCACTAAAACACACTATATTGCCCAAATGTTTGATGAAATAAAAAAGATGATCTTAGGCCGAGTACATGGATACCAAACACGACATGCTTTAAAATTTCGCACAAACGCGCAGTGACGACAAACTACATACATTTTTAAAAGCCTTTAAAAGCCTTTACAGGTTACTACATTAGATTTACAGAAGTCTACTGCTAAAATTACTGCCCTCGATCTGACCTTCGCGGTGATACCTCACATGCATGGTGCAATTGCTGTTTACATATGACGCCAGACCGACTCTTGCGTTCGCCTTTGCGCAATAGCAGGGCAGGACAGGGGTGCTTTTTTTTTTTTATGATTATTAATTTTCCTTTTTTATTTTATTTGTAAACTGTTCCTTCCATATTTTTTTATTTTACTATTTTTTATTGTTATCTCAGGGAATGTAAATATCCCCTATGATAGCAATAGGTAGTGACTAGAGTTGAGCGGACACCTGGATGTTCGGGTTCGACGGGTTCGGCCGAACTTCGGAAAAAAGTTCGGGTTCGGGACCGAACTTTAACCCGAACCTGGACCCGAACCCGAAAACCATTGAAATCAATGGGGACCCGGACTTCTAAGGACTAAAAAGGCTCTAAAAAGGTAATGGAAAGGGCTAGAGGGCTGCAAATGGCAGCAAAATGTTGTTAAGAGCATGGCAAGTGCTCTGCAAACAAATGTGGATAGGGAAATAACTTAAAATAACATAAAAAAATAAAAATAAAAAATAATAATCTTGACCTAGGAGGACGAGGTCCATATGGAGTAGGAGGTTGAGGTGGCGGTGGATGTGGCTGTGTAGGTGGAAGCGGCGGTGGAGGAGGACGAGGTAGCCAACACTGATTCAAAATTACAACAATGGCTGGGTAAGGCCGGTGATGTGTCGAATTCTGTCCCCCGTCAAATAGTGTCCACCCTGTACTGCGCTTGCTCAGTATGTAGGACAAGGGGCTTTCGAAAATCTCCCAAGATGAACGGCGCCTGCGTGGTGAGTTCAGGTGAAGGCCACACCATCCGTGGTTCAAGCTGAGCCAAGTGAGGCCGTGCCCGAAGCATGGCGATCAAACCGAGCCCGTGAGGGGCCCTGTTACTATGTGCTACCGTATGTCCACTTGGATGGTGGGGCTTGAACCTGCACTCACAGCGCAGGCGCCGTTCATCTTCGGAGATTTTGTGAATCTCCTTGTCCTCTGTACTGCGCAAGCGCTGCGCCTTCGCAGTATGGGCCGGACACAATCCGATGGCCGGACAGTTTTTGTCACAACACCGGTATACATGTCTATTCTGCACAAGGTACGGACAAGTCCTGTGGGATCCATGCCTGGTTCATTTTAATGAACGTGAGCTTGTCCACATTGGCTCTGGACAGGCGGCTGCGCTTGTCTGTGATAACGCCCCCTGCCGTGCTAAATACACGTTCAGATAATACACTGGCTGCAGGGCAGGCCAGCACCTCCAAGGCATAAAGGGCAAGCTCAGGCCATGTGCCCAATTTGGAGACCCAGAAGTTAAAGGGGGCAGACCCGTCATCCAGTACGTGTAGGCCTGTGGACACATACTGCTCAACCATGTTGGTGAAATGCTGCCTCCTGCTAAGACGTTCCATCTCAGCTGGTGGTGCTGGTTGTTGTGGCGTGCTGACAAAGCTTTTCCACATTTCAGCCATGCTAACCCTGCCTTCTGAGGTGCTGCCGGTGCCCCGGCTGCGTTGGCGACCTCTTCCTCCTCCTCTGCCTTCGCCTTGTGCTTCCACCGTACGCCCGCTGTCAGGTGGGAATGCCACCAGCAGCGCGTCTACCAGCGTGCGCTTGTACTCGCGCATCTTACGATCCCGCTCCAGTGAGGGAATTAAGGACGGTACGTTGTCCTTGTAACGGGGATCCAGCAGGGTGGCCACCCAGTAATCAGCACCAGTTAAAATGTGGGCAACTCAGCGGTCATTGCGGAAACACTGCAGCATGTAATCGCTCATGTGTGCCAGGCTGCCCAGAGGCAAAGAAAAGCTGTCCTCTGTGGGAGGTGTATCGTCTGTGTCCTCTGTATCCCCCCAGCCACGCACCAGTGATGGCCACGAGCTGGTCTGGGTGCCACCCTGCTGTGAAAATGGCTCCTCCTCCTCCTCCTCCTCCACCTCGTCATCCTCCAGAACTGTGCCCTTTCTGCCGGACAATTGTGTACCTGGCGTTTGTTGGTGCAGGAACCCACCATCGTAGCCACTTGTGAAAGACTGCCCTGAAAGCCTTTGAAATGATCCCGCTTCCTCCTCCTCCTCCTCATCCTCCTGTGCCACATCCTCTTCCATCATCGCCCGAAGCGTTTTTTCAAGGAGGCATAGAACTGGGATAGTAACACTAAGAACGGCGTCATTGGCACTGGACATGTTGGTGGAGTACTCGAAACAGCGCAACAAGGCACACAGGTCTCGCATGGAGGCCCAGTTATTGGTGGTGAAGTGGTGCTGTTCCGCAGAGCGACTCACGCGTGATTGCTGCAGCTGAAACTCCACTATCACCTGCTGCTGCTCGCACAGTCTGGCCAGCATGTGCAAGGTGGAGTTCCACCTTGTGGGCACGTCACATATGAGGTGGTGAGCGGGAAGGCCGAAGTTACGCTGCAGCGCTGACAGGCGAGCAGCAGCAGGGTGAGAACGCCGAAAGTGCTCACACACAGCCCGCACTTTCTGCAGCAGCTCTGGCATATTGGGGTAATTTTTAAGGAACCTCTGGACCACCAAGTTCAGCACATGCGCCAGGCAAGGGATGTGCGTCAAACCGGCTAGGCCCAGAGCTGCTACGAGATTTCGCCCATTATCGCACACCACCAGGCCGGGCTTGAGGCTCACTGACAGCAACCACTCATTGGTCTGTTGTTCCATGTCCCTCCACAACTCCTGCGCGGTGTGGGGTTTTTCCCCCAAACAGGAAAGTTTTAAAACTGCCTGCTGTCGTTTACCCCTGGCTGTGCTGAAGTTGGTGGTGAAGGTGTTACGCTGACCGGATGAGGAGGCGGTAGAGGATGAGGAAGTGGAGTAGGAGGAGTTAGCAACAGGAGGCAAACTGAAGCGCCCTGCAATCCTCGGTGGTGGAAGGACATGCGCCAAACTGCTATCTGCCTCAGGCCCAGCCGCCACTGCATTTACCCAGTGTGCTGTTAGGGAGATATAACGTCCCTGACCGTGCTTACTGGTCCACGCATCCGTAGTTAGGTGGACCTTGCCACAGATGGCGTTGCGCAGTGCACACCTGATTTTGTCCCCCACTTGGTTGTGCAGGGAAGGGATGGCTCGCCTGGAAAAATAGTGGCGGCTGGGCACGACGTACTGTGGGACAGCCAATGCCATCAGGCTTTTAAAACTCTGCGTCTCCACCAGACGGAATGACAGCATTTCAAAGGCCAGGAGTTTTGAAATGCTGGCATTCAGGGCCAGGGATCGCGGGTGGCTAGGGGGGTACTTCCTCTTCCGCTCCAATGTTTGGGAGATAGAGAGCTGAACGCTTCCATGGAACATTGTGGAGATGGTTGGTGACCCAGGTGGTAGTGTTGCTGGCAGATCCTCTGTTTGCGGGGTGGCAGGTGCCACTGTCACTAGAGGTGGATGAAGAGGCCGAGACTGCAGCAGAAGAGGAAGCAGGAGGAGCCAGAGACCTTTCTTGGTTTTTGAGGTGTCTACTCCACTGCAGCTCGTGCTTTGCACTTAGATGCCTGGTCATGCAGGTTGTGCTCAGGTTGAGAACGTTTATGCCTCGCTTCAGGCTCTGATTGCACAGCGTGCAAACCACTCGTGTCTTGTCATCAGCACATTGTGTGAAGAACTGCCATGCTGGGGAACTCCTTGGACCTGGCTTTGGTGTGCTCGGTCCCTTGCTGCGTTGGGCAGTAGCAGACATACTGTCTAGCTGACAGACGCTCCGCTTTTGCACCCTGCTCCCTCTTCTGCTGTGCTGGTGGCTCTGTGCGACCACCGCCTCTTCCTCCAAACTACACTGGTCACCTGCATAACGTTGATTCCATGTGGGGTCGAGGACCTCATCGTCCTCCACATCATCTTCCACCCAGTCTTCACCCCTGCCCTCCTTGTCTGTCTGCACAATTGCGAAAGCAGCAGCAGTTGGCACCTGTGTTTCGTCATCATCCGAGACGTACTGCGATGGTCCTCCCATGTATTCATCATGAAACATAAGTGGTTGGGCATCGGTGCACTCAATCTCTTCCACTTCTGGGGCAGGGCTAGGTGGATGGCCCTGGGAAACCCTGCTAACAGAGTCATCAAAAAGCAGAAGAGACTGCTGCATGATTTGGGGCTCAGACTGCTTGGCTGATTTGCAAGGAGGTGAGGTGAAAGACTGATGGACATGGGTTTCAGGTGCCAACTCTGTTCTTTCATCAGAAGAGTGGGTGGGAGACAATGTGAAGGAACCCGAGGCACTGTCAGCAACCCAATCTACTATCGCCTGTACTTGTCCTGGCCTAAACATTCGTACAGCCTCATTAGGCGTGACAAAATACCGCCGCAGGCTCGGTCGCCTACTCGCACCTGAGGAAGGTGTTTCACTTGTGCGTGTATCTGGCACAGATCCACCACGTCCTCTCCCTGCAACAGGAGCTCCACCAGCAGCACCACGACCGGGGCCACCACGTCCCTTTGACCTTCTCCTCATATTTTCAAAATTTAGGATCTTGCCCTAAATGGGTGTTTTTGGAAGCGCAGAACACAACCAAAGTATTTAAACGCTGAATCGCACAGCTACAGAACTGCAGAAAATGCTATTAAAAAAAAATGTTGTTTTTTTAGTATAGCACAGTAGGAGAAAACTATATAGAAATTGTTTATTTCACACACCTCAAAATATGTATAACACACTGCAAACTTTTTTTTGTGCCCCTAAATGGCGTTTTTTGTAGGAGCAGAACACACCCACAGTACGTAACCGCTGAATCGCACAGCTACAGAACTGCAGAAAATGCTATTCAAAAAAAAATTTTTTTAGTATAGCACAGTAGGAGAAAACTATATAGAAATTGTTTATTTCACACACCTCAAAATATGTATAACACACTGCAAACTTTTTTTTGTGCCCCTAAACGGCGTTTTTTGTAGGAGCAGAACACACCCACAGTACGTAACCGCTGAATCGCACAGCTACAGAACTGCAGAAAATGCTATTCAAAAAAAAATGTTGTTTTTTTAGTATAGCACAGTAGGAGAAAACTATATAAAAATTGTTTATTTCACACACCTCAAAATATGTATAACACACTGCAAACTTATTTTTGTGCCCCTAAACGGCGTTTTTTGGAAGAGCAGAACACACCCACAGTACGTAACCGCTGAATCGCACAGCTACAGAACTGCAGAAAATGCTATTCAAAAAAAATGTTGTTACTCTTTCGTCCATGGACCGACACAGCTTCTCTATTGACAAAGTGGGTATTATCCGTTAATTAGGAGTGACTAGGCAGAAAAACTTGTAAAAAGTGTTGCATCACACCTTCTACAGTACCGCCCAGGGGGCGGACCCTCTGGGTATAACCTCTCAGTCTGCATCTTCGCAGATCAGTTTTTTTCTGTCTAGCAAGGAGTAGGACATGGCTCCCTTCGGCCCCATTGGTCCGGGGGAAAAAGATATATATATTTTTTTTGCTACATTTTTGTTTCCTGCGATCTTCGATCAACTGCCGACTGGGTGACAGGCTGGATCCTCGATCCTTGTAGTCTCCCCAGTTTCGGCCATCGAGCGTGTGCCGACCCTATCTACGCGCTGGGTTTTCCACGACATGCCCGTCGCTCCACGGGTGGCCGGTGAGCCTACGCTCCAGGGCCTGCATCGGACCGCTCAGCTTCGGCTGACCTTACGGCCGAGTCGCAGCAGCCTGGCCGGTGAGCTTACGCTCCAAGGCTTGCATCGGACCGCTCAGCTTCGGCTGACCTTACGGCCGAGTCGCAGCAGCCTGTCCGGTGAGCGTCACGCTCCAGGGCATACATATGATCGTCCCTTTTGGGTCCAATCACAGCATGCCTGGCCAACAGTCACCTTCTGTGCGCGGACGATGACCTGTTTGGAATGTCTTCCAGCATAATACATGCAGGATAGGTAAGAAAAACTCCCCTGCCTCGGCTGGGTGATTTAGCTGGACATTCCTGGAGAGATCAAGTAAGTGGTTGTGGCCCCTTTCTTCCCTCTCTCCCTGCCTTTCCCTCCTCCCTGGGCTTCTAGCTAAAGGTTGCTGGGTGCTGGGGGTCACCTAGGGGGTTCCACTGGAGCGGGGCTGGCTGTAACTAACATTTAAAAGAAATGTCATTTCTGCTTACCTGTGTTTGTATGCTTCCTCCTCAATGCTGTTGGCGGCCATTTTGAGGTGGTCCATGCCGAGTTCGGCCTCTTGTGACTGCCCGGCGGCCATCTTCCTGTGGTTCGGCCACACCCACTGGCCCCTATCAGCTGATTGGCGGCCATGTTTGTCCACCCTGTATGCAGATATTGCCGTTCGGCGGCCATCTTTTTGTGGGCTATGGCTGCTTGACCTCTATCTTCGTGGCCATTTTCTTAGAGCCCACATTATCTTCCATACAGACGTTTTTGGCAACCATTTTGCGAGAGCCTCCGGCCTCTAGGGTGCATTACACTGGTGCGAAAATTCACACAGGAAATGCTGATAAAAGAAGCAGACTGACACAGCAGCAGAGGGACAGCATCACAGGCGCAGCACACGGCAGCATAGCAGTACCTATCCAGGGTGGTGAGTCCTCTGGGTGACCCAGCCTCTCTGCAGCACAGGAGGGTGGCCTATTGATATCTTGCCTGGAGCCCTGTGAGTGTCAGCGTGTGGTCAGCATGGCATCTGAGCCAGATGTCTTCTCCCCTGAAACACCAGATTTAGCAGCTGGTGCCCCTGAGGTGTCTATGAACGCTATGACGGCAATCCTAGAGGCGTTTGCTGCCAGGGTGGAAGCAGCACACGGGAATACAGGGGGTAGTAAACGCCCCGTCCCCTGCAAGCTTCTGGGGATAATTCTGATGCAGAACCAGGTCCAGCTACGGCTCGGGGCCCAGATTCTGACGCATTAGAGACTGCAGACCGTGACCGGACAGTGAGGATGACTTCAAGTCCAGGTCAGTACGCAAGATGGCTTTGGTATCTGACCTTATTACTGCAGTGCGGGATATGCTAAAGTTGGAAAATACTGCAGAAGCAGCAGAGACTCCGGTCCACTTGGGTTTCATAGACCTGCCCGCACTGCTAAGGTGTTCCCTTGTGTGTCTTTTGATAAACTCTTATACAAGGAATGGGAGAACCCAGTGAGGGTCTTTACAGCCCCAAAGAGGTTTGCGGTACGGTACCCCTTTGAGGAGAGTTTTCTGAAGAAATGGACCTCTCCCCCTATAGTGGACCCTCCGGTGTCCAGACTTAATAGAGCCACCACAATTCCTGTAGAAGGGGCTCCTGTTTTCAAGGACCCTGTGGATAAGAAGGCTGAAGCACTCGCTTGCTACCTATACTCAGTGGTAGGCTCGGCAGTACGCCCGGCATTGGCGGGGGCCCTAGTGTCTCACACACTTACTGAATGGGCAAGATTGCTACTCCAGGGGTTAAGGAGCGAGATGCTCCTCCTGATGAGATGACATTGGCCGACCAGTTGGTCCAGGGCCTTAGGTTTGTCTGCGAGTCAGACATGAATACTATTCCCCTGCTGTCTAAAACTTCAGTTTATGCAGTAGCAATACGCCGCCTGATCTGGCTAAAAGGCTGGTCTGCGGACCAGACTTCCAAGAAAGCCCTGTTGGATCTGCCTTTTAAGGGGGACAGACTTTTTGGGGCTTCTCTGGATGACATCATCAAGGATGCCACAGGAAGTAAAAGCACTTTGCTTCCCCAAAATAGCAAGGGTAAGGGGCCACGCCAAGGGGCAAGGGCCCTCCTTTACTGCACGCAAGCGTTTTTTTCGTCCCCCTAGGGTGACAGGGAAAAGACCCCAGGCCGATAAAGCGCCTGCCCAAGGACAAAAGCGTCCTTGGTCCCGCATACCCAATAAGCCTGCGGACAAATTTGCATCCGCATGAAGGTCCACCCTCACCCAGCTCTCGGGTGGGGGGACGTCTTCACAAATTCGCGACTCAGTGGACAGCTCTAATCTCCGACAGGTGGGTTTGCGAAGTAATCTCCTCAGGCTACAAGATAGAGTTTCTCTCTTGTCCACCAGACAGATTCAACACCTCCAATCTCCAGCTACTACCGACCCGTCGGGAGGCCCTGTATAGGGCGGTCCAGGGTCTACTGGAACGCGGGGTAGTTATTCCAGTTCCAGAACTGGAACGGGGTTTTTACTCAAATCTGTTCTTTGTGCCGAAGAAGGAGGGGGTTCGTCCAAGCTTGGATCTCAGAGCCCTCAATTGCTTTGTGAAGGTACAAAGATTTCGGATGGAGTCGGTTCGATCTGTAGTCACGGCTCTCCATCCGGGGTACTTTCTGGCCTCTTGGAACATCAAGGACGCATACCTGCATGTCCCTATATACTCCAGACACCAGAGGTTTCTGCGATTTGCTATCGGGAAGGACCACTACCAGTTTGTGGCCCTCCCGTTGGGCCTTGCCTCAGCACCCAGGACGTTCACCAAGGTGCTCGCTCCGATTCTGGCACTTCTAAGACAGCGGGGTATCGCTATCACAGGCTACTTGGACGACCTTCTGCTGAAGGTCCCTTCAAGCTCAGAATTAGAGGTAAGCGTGTCCATTACCTGTCAGACTCTTCAAGACTGTGGTTGGATGCTAAACACGCAAAAGTCAGTATTGGTGCCCACTCAACGCCTAGTGTACCTGGGGTTGATTCTGGATTCCTCAGAGGCAAAGGTATTCCTCCCTGTGGAGAAGTTGCAGACCCTCCGGGCTGCAGTACGGCAGCTGACTTCCAGGAATTGGTCGTCACTCCGTTTTTGCATGCGAGTGTTGGGCCTCATGGTAGCCTCCTTCGAGGCGGTCCCATATGTTCAATACCACACTCGAGTGTTACAGAAGGAAGTTCTGTCCAGATGGAACAGATGCCCTTCATCTCTGGATTATCAAATCCGAGTGAGCCACCTAGTCAGGAGATCCCTGGTATGGTGGCTGACAGCACCGGCTCTAATGGCCGGGAAGTCATTTCTTCCGGTTTACTGGATAGTGATCACGACGGACGCCAGCCTTACAGGTTGGGGGGGAGTCTGGGGTGTCCAGTCAGCGCAAGGTCGCTGGACCCCAGAGGAAGCCCTCCTGCCGATCAATGTCCTGGAGATCCGGGCGATCAAGCTGTGCCTCCTCAAATGGTCTCAGAGGCTGCAAGGGCGTCTAGTCAGGATCCAGTCAGACAACGCCACAGCGATGGCATATGTCAATCATCAAGGAGGAACAAGAAGCTCGGCTGCAGCATCGGAGGTTGCTCGCATCCTGAAGTGGGCAGAGAAGAGTGTACCGGCACTATCGGCCGTGTACATTTCGGCGTGGAAAACTGGCAGGCGGACTACCTGAGCCGCCAGATGCTGGACCAGGGAGAATGGTCCCTACACCTGGAGGTGTTCAACTCCTCTGCCAAAGATGGGGCACACCAGACGTAGATCTTCTGGCTTCCCGACTCAATCGGAAGGTATTGAGATTTGTGGCCCGGTCAAGAGACCCATGGGCAGACGCAACGGATGCGTTGGTAGCATCGTGGGGTCAGTATCGGCTAATCTATGCCTTCCCTTCCTTAAGGCTTCTTCCTCTTCTGCTCCGCAGAGTGGAGGCAGAGGGAATTCCAATGATCCTAATCGCTCCAGATTGGTCTCAGCGTCCTTGGTACGCTGATCTAGTACGTCTGGTAGCAGACGTCCCCTGGCGCCTACCACTACGGAAGGACCTGCTATCGCAAGGTCCCATACTCCATCCTGCTTTACGGTCACTGGCTTTAACGGCATGGCTATTGAGAACCAGGTACTGAGAGACCGGGGCCTGTCAGATTCAGTAATCTCTACTATGAGAAGTGCTCGGAAACCGTCCTCTAGGAAGGTTTATCACCGCACTTGGAAGGCCCACATCTCCATGTGTGGGGAAATGAAATGGCATCCGCGTACTTATTTGGTTTCCACAATCCTGCTAGTTTTTCAGCATGGGGCTGACCAAAGGCTTGCCCTAAGTACGATTAAGGGACAGATATCTGCCCTGGCTGTCTTTTTTTCAGCGACCCCTGGCGGCTCACTCTCTCGTGAGTACATTTGTGCAGGGGGTTCGACATGTGGCCCCTCCGGTCCGTCCCCCGGTACTTCCGTGGGACTTGAACCTGGTCCTCTCGGTGCTTCAGAAGGCACCGTTTGAGAATATTCCCCTGTTGACACTTTCTCAGAAAGTGGTCTTTTTGGTGGCTGTTACGTCAGTTAGACGAGTCTCTGAGCTGGCAACCTTGTCCTGCAAGGCTCCCTATTTGATTTTCCACAAGGATAAGGTGATGCTGCGGCCGCAGCCTTCCTTTCAAAAGTAGTTTCGGCTTTTTTATCTCAATGAAGACATTGTACTTCCATCCTTGTGTCCTCAGCCGTCGAATCCTAAGGAGTCGGCGTTGCATTCCTTGGACGTTGTCCGAGCTTTGAGAGTATACCTATCTGCTACTTCCCGGTTCCGGAAGTCAGACTCACTGTTTGTTTCGGTGGCTGGTCCCAAGAAGGGCCAAGCAGTCTCATCGGCCACCATCTCTAGGTGGATCCGACAGATAGTAATCCAGGATTACGCCTTAAAGGGTCAAGCGCCCCCCTTTCCGGTCACGGCGCATTCGACCAGGGCAATAGGTGCCTCTTGGGCTTTCCGACATCAAGCGTCTGTTTCCCGATTATGTAAAGCGGCGACTTGGTCGTCCGCTCACACTTTCACAAAATTCTACAAAATTGATGTAGGTGCATCTTCGGATGCCTCTTTCGGCCGCAAGGTTTTACAAGCGGCTGTTTAAAGTTGCAGCTCCTCCGTTGGAGGAGTGCTGTTTTGTGTTTGGGGTGAAGTTTATTTTTATGCTGTTACCACCCCTCGTTTTTTCTCTGACACTGCTTTGGGACGTCCCACTTTGTCAATAGAGAAGCTGTGTCGGTCCATGGACGAAAGAGTAAATAGGATTTTTTACTCACCGTAAAATCCTTTTCTCTGAGTCCATGGACCGACACAGCACCCACCCCTCCTTTTAAGTTTGTACTGCTTTTTGACGAACTGATCTGCGAAGATGCAGACTGAGAGGTTATACCCGGAGGGTCCGCCCCCTGGGCGGTACTGTAGAAGGTGTGATGCAACACTTTTTACAAGTTTTTCTGCCTAGTCACTCCTAATTAACGGATAATACCCACTTTGTCAATAGAGAAGCTGTGTCGGTCCATGGACTCAGAGAAAAGGATTTTACGGTGAGTAAAAAATCCTATTTTTTTAGTATAGCAACGTAGGAGAAAACTATAAAGAAATTGTTTATTTCACACACCTCAAAATATGTATAACACACTGCAAACTTTTTTTTGTGCCACTAAACGGCGTTTTTTGGAAGAGCAGAACACTCCCACAGTACGTAACCGCTGAATCGCACAGCTACAGAACTGCAGAAAATGCTATTAAAAAAAAATGTTGTTTGTTTAGTATAGCACAGTAGGAGAAAACTATATAGAAATTGTTTATTTCACACACCTCAAAATATGTATAACACACTGCAAACTTTTTTTGTGCCCCTAAACGGCGTTTTTTGGAAGAGCAGAACACACCCACAGTACGTAACCGCTGAATCGCACAGCTACAGAACTGCAGAAAATGCTATTAAAAAAAAATGTTGTTTTTTTAGTATAGCAACGTAGGAGAAAACTATAAAGAAATTGTTTATTTCACACACCTCAAAATATGTATAACACACTGCAAACTTTTTTTTGTGCCACTAAACGGCGTTTTTTGGAAGAGCAGAACACACCCACAGTACGTAACCGCTGAATCGCACAGCTACAGAACTGCAGAAAATGCTATTCAAAAAAAATGTTGTTTTTTTAGTATAGCACAGTAGGAGAAAACTATATAGAAATTGTTTATTTCACACACCTCAAAATATGTATAACACACTGCAAACTTTTTTTTGTGCCCCTAAACAGCGTTTTTTGCAAGCGTACATTAAAGTGCAAATTTTTTTTTCTTCTTTTTTTTGCCCTAAACGGGTCTTTTTTTGCACGAGCAAAATAAAATGTTTTTTTTTTTTTTTTTTTTTGCCCTATGGGTCTTTTGGAAAAGAGAACAATAAAGTGCCTTTTTTTTCCCCCTAAAAGTTAGATTTTCTCTGACACTGGGCTCATGGCAGTGTAAAAAGACTGCACTGCAACACAAATAGGTAAACCTATGCAGATCGCTGATTTTAATCTCTGAATCTGGACTCCTGTATAATATTCTCTCTCCCTGAAAGCACCAACACAGGAACCTGGCCCTACACTACACTATCTCTCTATCTTTTCCCTCAGATTGTAGAATCAGGACTACCTCATCTATCTTTCTATCTCTCCCTAAAAGCAGCAGCAGCAGACTAGATCCTCTCCCTATCTATTCTGAAGCAGAGTGACATGTGTGCTGTGTGCCTCTAGCTTATATAGAAGCTGGGTCACATGTTGCACTGACCAATCACAGCCATGCCATTAGTAGGCATGGCTATGATGGCCTCTAAGGGCACACCAGCTAATCAAAAGGTGATTGGCTGGCCCCTGAAGCATTTCTAAATGCGTTATTAGATTGCCGAACCTGAACCCGAACCCGGACTTTTGGGCAAAGTCCGGGTTCGGGTTCGGGAAAAAGCTAAAGTTCGGTACGGACCCGAACTTTACAGTTCGGGTTCGCTCAACACTAGTAGTGACAGGTACTCTTTTTTTGAAAAAAAATGGGGTCTATTAGACCCTAGATCTTTCCTCTGCCCTCAAAGCATCTGACCACACCAAGATCGGTGTGATAAAATATATTTCAATAATTTCAGTTTTTATGGTATCTTTGCATTGATGTATTCCAACATGGTAATATTGTAATTTGAGATCTACCGTTATTTGACTTATTTGCTTGCATTTTATACTGTGATACTACATTGTTCTTTTTTCTGTAAAAATTGTACTGACTCTATTCAGATAATAAACTAAAACTTGAATGAAAAAAAAAAATGCTTTCCCAATTTCCCAATGGCGCTTTTTATATCCGGGGGGGGACATTCCCTCCCACTGCTTGTAAAAGCAGTCCAGAGGCTAATTAGCCGCTAGGATTGCTTTTACATGAAATCCGTCCGCTGGCTGAAATGAATGATACCAAGATAATACCTAAACCCGCAGGCATCATTCTGGTATAACCATTCAAAGTCCAGCAACATTGTTGGACATGTATTGTAATCTTTTTTTTCATGCAGCCTGTTGGCTGAACGAAAAAAAAGAGATTGATCGGTGGGTATGCCCACCGTTAGAATACCTCCCTTCATTCACCCACTTCTAATGATGGGCATACATGCACCATTTATATATGCCGACGCATGGGGGCATCATCCCGCAAAATTTATTCCGCGTACACACGGTCGGACTTTTCCACGGGCAAGCCTCCGTCGGAATTTCGACCGTATGTACGCGGCATTAGGAGCAAAATCGCTCCTCTGCCCCTGCTGCCCCCATGCTTCGGCATATATGGTCTTTTTTTTAACTGTGGTGGTGAAATCACCTCCTACAGCACTGGAGTCGCAGGGATCAGGCCTGTCTCTGCGAACGCTGCAGTTATGTGTGTTGTGTTTTGTAAGTGACAGTGATCGATCGATACTGCACTTGGGTGGCCTGGGCTGGACGGAGGGGCAAAACGCAGGTGCTAGCAGATATCTGGGCTGATCCCGCTAACACTGCGTTTTTGGTAACCCTAAACTGCTGGGGACGCTAGTATAGATCTGATCAGATCAGATATTGATCTGTTCAGATACTATACCACAAAGGGAGGTGTATGCTTTGCGCGTGGGTGTTAGCATTACTGGCACTAACCTGACGCTGCCTGGGGCGACGCAGACCCTCTCTGACACTAAAACCTAATTGATATCACCCGCCGGGCGATCAGGGGGTTAAACCTTTATTGAGTTATATACGGCGGGTGCCCTGACACTATAAAAAGCAAACTAACTAACCAGCGTCACCCGTAACACTTATACTGTGATCACTGGTGAAAGGGTTAACTAGGGGCAATCAGGGGGTTAAAACCTTTATTAGATAATATATGGGGGTACATGACGCTATAAAAACCTGGCAGCGAACCTAAAAAAAATAACTGACTACCTAGCGGCACCAGCATAACTAATACAGCGATCAGAAAAACGATTGCATTGTGACACTGGCAAAAGGGGGTGAAAGGGTTACCTGGGGGGAGATCAAGGGGTTAAACCTTTATTAGGTAATATATGGGGGTACCTGACGTTTTAAAAACCTGGCGGCGAACATAAAAAAATAACTGACTACCTAGCGCATCACCGACACTAATACAGCGATCAGAAAAATGATCGATTAGTGACAGTGGTGCTAGGGGCTGAAAGGTAGACATGTGCACACTGAAATATTTCGTTCGGAATTTTGTTTTTGTCCGAAAAATAAATTTATTTAGTTACTCCCGAAATTCGTTTTTATTTATTTCGTTTTTGGTTAGAAATTGCATTCGTCCGAAAATCTGAATTAATTAAGGTCGAATCTGTCATTGAAGGCTTATGGTGTCTGTCGAATGTTCAAAGAAGATTCGACGGAGCAGTGAAACTGTACGACGCTGCAATTATACATTTCCGGTCGAATGTTCCGCCCACAAGCTATAGAAGAATTCTAATGTTGTATGACTAGTAATAATTATATTTATTCATTACTATTACTAGTCAACCAACATTAGAATTCTTCTATAGCCTATGGGCGGATGCATTTGACCGGAAATGTACGATTGCAGCGTCGTACAGTTTATCTGCTCCGTCGAATCTTCTAACTTTCGATGCTTTGTCGAATCTTCGTCATTCTAGCTATTTTACTGCTCCTCCTCTTTGGTTACAATCAGCCAATAACATTCATCATCAACTTTATTTTTATTTTACTTCCCCCACCCAATTCCAGCAGTGATCTTTTCTCTCTATGTCGAATCTTTCTCTCTATAATAACAAATCTTTTCTCTCCTATGTCGAATCTTTTCTCTCCTATGTCGAATCTTTTCTCTCCTATGTCGAATCTTTTCTCTCTATAATGTCGAATCTTTCCTCTCTTATGTTGAATCTTTTCTCTCTATAATGTCGAATCTTTCCTCTCCTATGTCGAATCTTTCCTCTCCTATGTCGAATCTTTCCTCTCCTATGTCGAATCTTTCCTCTCCTATGTCGAATCTTTCCTCTCCCATGTCGAATCTTTCCTCTCCCATGTCGAATCTTTCCTCTCCTATGTCGAATCTTTCCTCTCCTATGTCGAATCTTTTCTCTCCTATGTCGAATCTTTCTCTCCTATGTCAAATTTTTTCTCTCTATAATGTCGAATCTTTTCTCTCCTATGTAGAATAATCTTGGACTAATAGAGTTAAGGTTAGGCACATTCGACCACAGGTTCGATAGACACAGATTGTTATTGTCAGCGTCACGTCAAATCTCCTATCTATATCGAACTGTTGTAGCAACGAAAACGAAAATAAAGCATTTGTTTATGTCGGATCTTTCGGTTTTCGGATTCTGTGCTTTTGTTTTCGTTTGTTAAAACGATAACGAAGATAGCTGAAATTCGGACGAAAATGCATTTGGACGAAAACGAATGCACATGTCTACTGAAAGGGTTACCTGGGGGGCCTAACACTAACTGCCCTGACACTTTTACAGTTACAAATGTCACTGATTGCAGTGATCAGTAAATAAATGATCACTGCAATCGGTGACACTGTGACTGGGGGCTGGGGGGTGATCTGGGGGGTGATCTGGGGGTGACTGGGGGGGGACGATCGTGTGCCTATGTGTCCTGGTGTCAGTGTACTGCTTGTGCACTTACTTGATGTCTTCTCTCGACGGCGCTCCGGTATATGTGAGCGCCGCAGGAGAGATGACATCACTTCCTGCTGCTTCCTCTCTGCCTGTGTTTACATTACACAGGCAGAGGAAGCATTTGATTTGCCGGGAGCGATCGCGAGGTCGCAGTGAGTTTTTCAACTTTTTTCAACGTTTTTGCAATAGTGTTTTTTTGCGTTTATTGGCGATTTTTCGCCAAAAACAGCTGCTGTAAAAACGTCCAAAAACGTCCAGTGTGCATAGTTGAGTGGAGGGAATGGAACCCCCCCCCCCCTCCACGCAGCACAAATGGAAACATGCACAGATTTTTCATGTCAGAGGTATAATACAACCACTTTAATTCAGGTCTACGTCTGCACACGTTTTAGTAGATATGATCTTTGAGGTGTATCTATGATCACAATTTAAAGTGGTAATAAACCCAAAACATTTATTATATTGCAGCTTACCATTTCATAGATGTGATGGCTGCATTAATTTTCCTTTTTGGGCTTTCTTATATTTTTATCTGGTGATCCAGCCAGTAATGCCGTGTACACACGACCGTTTTTCTCGTCGAGAAAAACGTCATTTTTTCCATTTGACGAGAAAAACGATCGTCTGTGGGCATTTTGTCGTTTTTCTCGACGAGAAAAACGGCATTAAAAGCGACGAGAAAAATTAGAACATGTTCTAATTTTTCTCGTCGTTTTTTCTGACATTTTTTCCGCGGCAGTTTTCCCATAGGGAAACACTGCCGCGGAGCCCACAGACGGTCGTTTTTCACGACAAGAGAAAAAATGACGTGAAAAACGACCGTGTGTGGGGAACAAGCCGTTCCCTCGTTTTTAATGTCATTATTCACGGCGGTTTTTTAACCGCCGTGAATAATGATCGTGTGTACGCGGCATTAGTCTTTTAATTTTCAAAAGAAGCTGTCCTGCAGAATATATCAGAGTTACAGAGATGTGACAAACCATATAACACTAGCAGGGGTCCTTACAATGATCAGCTTTTATTTATTTATGAAAAACCTTTACCCTAAAAGAGAAACAACTGTTTGCTGTAACTGCTTATAAAGTATTAGCTGGAGTTTGGCTTCAATTTGTTAGTGTACGTAAATCTGCTAATCCACCTAACACTCCCCTTCCCTGACAATGCAGCTATCCAAAGGTGCCCCCTGTGCTCATCCAGAGTGGAGGCACTTTATTACAGGAGGTGTGTTACTGGCTCGATCACCAGGTGAAATCAGAGGGAAAAAAGACTAACAAAAGAAAACGAATGCAGCCACCACATCTAATGGTTGGTAAGCTGAACTATATTAAATGTTTGGTTTTGGGCTTGATACCGCTTTAAAATCATATATTAATTTCCACATTGTAATTCAATTATTTCAAACCTACTTCTATTATCAGAGCACTTTTAAAAATGATAAATGTACATTGTGAAGAACCTCATGCATTTATCTTCTTGAATTACCATATATACTCGAGTATAAGCCGACCCGAATATAAGCCGAGGCACCTAATTTTACCACAAAAAACTGGGAAAATGTATTGACTCGAGTATAAGCCTAGGGTGTCCATCTGCATGCCTCACTGTGCCTCACTGTGTCCATGTGCATGCCTCACTGTGCCCATGCCTCACTGTGCCCATGCCTCACTGTGTCCATGCCTCACTGTGTCCATGCCTCACTGTGTCCATGCCTCACTGTGTCCATGCCTCATTGTGCCCATTCCTCACTGTGCCCATGCCTCACTGTGCCCATGCCTCACTGTGTCCATGACTAGACTTATGTTTAACATGGGAGTCTATGGAAGGGGTGCCCGGATTTGAAAAATCGGTGCTCCCCGACCATAGGTCCTCCAGGCAAAAAACACTGCACACTTATAGAGGAGAAATGGGGCTACATGTTTGCCAAGTTTGGGGTCCAGGGGATCTAGAACCGGCCGGTACCGGGTCCCCAAAGTCACCAGAGAAATGACCATTTAACATGGGAGTCTATGGAAGGGGTGACCGGCTTTGAAAAATCTGTGCTCCCTGGCCGTAGGTCAAGTTTGGGGTCCAGGGAAACTACGGCCGGCCGGTACCGGGTCCCCAAAGTTCGGGAGATCAGGCGCAAAAAGGTGACTTGAGTATAAGCCGAGGGGGGCATTTTCAGCACAAAAAAAGTGCTGAAAAACTCGGCTTATACACGAGTATACACGGTATATGACTAGGCAACTGCCGTGTAACAAATGTTACAGAGCCTCTTCTGAGGTGATGGGAGAAGGAGTTTCAGGAGGTGGCATCAGTACAGGAATCATTGCTTGCAGGCAGCAAGGTATCATGGGATATATAGTCCTTAGAAATGTAAAGTAAACAACAGAGGGGAAGCTGCAAAGCATGCAGTGAGTCCAGGAAGTTGCAAAAAGAGATGACCGGCGGGCAGGCATAACTCACAACATGAAAGGAAATCTTTTAAGTAAGGTTAAATTGGATTGTCAAATAAAACCATTATCTGTATTGCTAATACAATGCTGATGTTATAAAATAAAAGTGTAAGCTGTAACCATAGAACTCCCTTAACCAATGAAAAAATGGATACTTATATGACTACTCCTAATAATGAGTGACTAAAAACTCAGTAGATTAAGATTTTGATAGCATTGCAGTATTGCCTGCAGCCAGCACTTTTTAATTATTCTGGGAATTCCTATGAAAATTGGAGGAACTGTAAGGTTTATGCCCATGAGATGGTTTGTGGTAAACAGTAATGGCTCTCCTATGATACATGATTGGATAAGGCCAGCTACTTATATGAGTACAGATCTAGATAATTAAACATAGCAATATTTCCATCATGTTTTAAATGCTCACTCTGTGGGATAAGCAAATATGTTCTGCTCTTAAAAGTTAAGAATCACTGTTGTACTTCTGGGATTGTTCATGTCTGTAGGAATGGTGGTTAGAAGAATTTGTTTTTCCCAACCCAGAGTATCTGTTTAATGGTTAGGAGTAGGCAGGAGAAAAGAAATAATGCTAGTGCCATATAGCGCCTCATAATATGTATAGTGGATGAAGTCACAGTACTCCGGGATTGGGTTTCTCAGGTCTGCTGTGAATGAGGTGGGATATGGAGGTAAGGACACTATGGATATGAACATTACAGAACAGCTGAGTGTCAGGATATGTATTTTCATTTCTGAGTTGAAAGAACAATAAAACAGTAAGAAACAGACTTCAGAGTGTAAATGTAGCCAAAGCATCAAAAGACAGCCAAGAATGTGCTGGCAGTGAGGAAGTCTGGGCATAAAGTTTTTCACCGTAGCCTTCACTTGCCTTCGTTAAGAAACCTGAACCAAACCCATTTATCCTGTGCTGCACTACAAAGTTATGGCAACAGTAGTTTTGGAAACTGTCAGCTGGCTTTAAATAGATCTAAACCTAATCACTAAAATCTCATATAAGCTCTAACATGTTAATGTAATTTCAAAAGATGTTTCCAACTTTTCAAAATCTGCAGTTTTTATTAAAATTAAACCTAATACTCCTGCCATGAGGTGCCTGTTCAGTTACGTCCTGTTATGGAGTCTAATGACAGCACAATCAAAGACATGTAACAGGCTCACTGGCCACCAGTGCCTTATTTCTGTAGTTCCCTCTATAAATATATTTTTTATCTTCCTGCAGGGAAGTGGGTAAACAAATTAGGGCAAACTGCCTGTCCTGGCCTTTCCCAATCCCCATCCTAGAAATGGCCCCACAACTGTCCTCAGATTGGTCAGGGGACTGTAGTGTACTGTGGAAGCAAAGATTTCATTTATAGGCCCCAGTGAAGAAACTGTCTACTTGTACTGTGCCTGTGGGGAGATAGTTTCTTCAGATGGGATTTTAAGAAAAGGCCTCACACATGCACGGTACACTGTGTTCTGCTGACTCAGTAAAGAGGACTGCAGAACTGAAGGGGCCAGTATAGGATGTGACCAGTTGACAAGGTTGTTGGCTAATTGATGTCAGTGGTTGAACGGTGTGAGAGACAAGGGGGCAGTTGCCCCCAACTTGCTTGTATTGTTATCCTTTAAGTGTCAGAGGACTTTTAGGGCCATCATTATCACTTGCACAGGGTCAGCCCAAGGTAATATTATAGATGATTATCATATATTCAAAATAATGTAGCCTGGAAAAAAAAAAAAAAAAAAGAGTTGAGGGCTATAACATCTAATCAATGGGGTTTTCGAAAGGACATCTCCAAAAGAAAACCTTGCAGAACATATACCATTGTATAAAAAGCCAACAGAGCTTAAATTTACCACACATCTTAAAACTGAATTCCAGGTATGGAAATTCTTGCATAGTATGCATGTGTCCAGGGGCGTTGCTAGGTGGGAAAAGGACCAGGGGCTTCAGTCTAAAGTCCAAGCCCGGCATCGGGGTAGGCTCACTTGCTGGTTGCTGCCTGGCTCACCATTGCCCATTAATGCTGACCACTAAACTGACCTACCTGACACATACACTGACCTACCTGACCATTACACTGACCTACATGCCCCCTACACTAACCTACCAGACCACTACACTAACCTACCAGACCCCTACACTAGACCCCTGACACATACACTTACCTACCTGACTTTTCTACGTCATACTTCAGGTGACCTCTTGACACGCCTGCAGGCTGCAGCTCAGCCTTACCTGTAGTGTGCGGCGTGCCCATCCTATTCATGACCACTCAGAGACAGCAGGCTGCACGCACCAGTCAGCCAGAGCCAGGATAGTAGAGCCGCCTTTGGCCTGCCAATATACACAGAGTGAGCGCCGAGCAGGGACCTCATAGTGCTCGGCGCAACCGCAGTGTCATTCCTGCTTCCTGGACCCGCCGGCGCCTATAATGGACGTCACACACAGTCCCAGCATTGGATCAGTACGACGTCCATCATAGGTGCTGCCGGGTCCAGGAGGACTTGTTATGTCACTCGGCTGCGCTCGGATTCAGATCGATCCCTGCTAGCTGCTCTGAGTGAGACCGTCAGTGAGTCTTTGTATATGGCCGCTTGTGCTCGGGGCTAATAATACAATTATAATGCCTGAGACCCGGGGCTTTTTGGGGGCCCACTCGGGGCTCCAGCCCCCCTGCCGATGCCACTGCATGTGTCATACCTGGAAGATCCCCCTGTAAGCTGAAAATCACTGTAGTATGCACTGCTACTACAGTGATAGCCACTAGCTTCTGGGTCCTGTGCCAAGCGGCTGCCCTGCTGCTTCATGGACACGGAAGATAACTTAGGCTGCTTTCACACTACAGTGCTTGTAAAACGTGCTATGTGTGTTAAAAAAAAAATGTGTAGCAAGTTACCAGGCCTCCATTAGTCTAATGAGATCCTCCAGAGCCATGGATAGCTGATACCCTTCTGTATAGAGTGGGTTGCAAGGCATAGTGGGTGTGTAATGTAAGGTAGATTCATGGGCGCCAGACACTTCCTGAATGCAAGACACCACTTCTGCTTGTGTAGAAGTGCTGTCTCCTATGGCAACAGTCTTAGAACAGTTCTTAACACAGATTGTAACAAACTCTTTTACTTGTATACAGTCATTTCTTGTAGACTCTCAGCCCACTGAGCTCCCAGTCTCTCTCACTAGACTTGCTGATTCACTGCCACTGAATCCCGTGAGCTCTTCTAATCTTCTTACTTTAGTATCTTCCTAAAGCGTCACCCCCGATTCCCTGCTGGGTCCCTGGCTTGGCACTCCAGATACTCCTCAAGCCTTACCCCACTCACTGGGTCCCTGGCTTGGCACCTGCTGAAGTTTCCAGATTCTTCACCATCCCCGGTTGGTGAGAATACTGCTCCAGGAATTGCTTCAGCTACTCACTGTGGTCCCTGGTAATAAGGTGGATGGTCCCTTAGTGGCGACAGCTTCCCCTCTACCTCTGACCATGACAGGTTCTCTGTCCGGCATAACCGTCACTTCTGGTTGGACTGCAAGCCGCAATCCCAACCCTACGCTGCTCTCTTGCTTCTGGATAGGCCCTCAGACAGCCTAGCAGCCAGATGTGCTCAAACTCTGGCCTAGCAGCCCAGGCAGCACAACACACGTCCACCCAAACATCCGTCCAGGTGGCACAGAACCCTGATCACCTGGCCTCACCCAAATAAATAGGCCAAGGGACCCAAGAAAATCCCTTCCCATTGGCTGAGATACCCTATCTATTCCTAATCTGTCCTTGCAATGCCCTTGTCTTATCTAATGTCACCAGATTCCCAGCCATCTAGTGACAAAAAAGAGAAGTGCAGCAATTCCAGACTTAAGGTGAAATCAATTAATCCCTAACAATTGGCCAAGGCAAATACACCTGGCAGGTAACTTTAAGGCGCCTTTCACACGGACGGCTATTCTGCCGCAGTTAAAAGCATCTTTTATTTCTGTGAAATTCAAGACTCCAGGCACTGCGATCAGCTGCATTTGTACAGTGCGATTAGCTGCGTTTACACGTGGTTGCGTTTAGCTGCGGTTTTCCATTTCCATAGCAACCCGACAGGGTACCGACTCGTATTGAATGGGGATACGACTTGGATCCCCGCCAATGCCAGGCACTGTTTGGTATGAATCTTGAGGGGGAACTCCACGCCAAATTTTAAATAAAAAACCGGCATGGGTTCCACTCCAAGAGCATACCAGGCCCTTTGGTCTGGTATGGATTTTAAGGGGAACCCCTAAGCCGAAAAAAAGGCATGGGGTCCCCCTCAAAATCCATACCAGACCCTTATCCGAGCACGCAGTCCGGTCGGTCAGGAAAGGGGGTGGGGACGAGTGAGCACCCCCCTCTTGAACAGTACCAGGCCACATGCCCTCAACATGGGTGGGTTGATGCTTTGGGGCAGGGGGGCGCCCTGCGGCCCCCCACCCCAAAGCACCTCGTCCCCATGTTGATGAGGACAAGGGTCTCTTCGCGACAACCCTGGCCGTTGGTTGTCGGGGTCTGCGGGCGGGGGGCTTATCGGAATCCGGGAGCCCCCTTTAATAAGGGTGCCCCCAGATCCCGGCCCCCCACCCTATGTGAATGAGTATGGGGTACATCGTACCCCTACCCATTCACCTGGGGGAAAAAAGTGTCAATAAAAAAAAACAGTAGACAGGTTTTTTAAGTAATTTATTAGGCAGCTCCAGGGGTCTTCTTCCGACTTTGGTGGTCTTCTTCCAACTTCGGGGGTCTCTCAGGCCTCTTCGCCCTCTCTCCGGTGTCGTCTCCGCGCTCTCTGGTTCTTCCCCAGTGCCTTCTTCCTTCTGCCGGGCTCCTCCGCTATCTTCTGCCGCTCTTTTGCTAACGGAGGAGACCGGTCTTCTGCAATGTCTTCTTCCCTCTTCTCTTCATGAGATGTTGACACGACGCTCCCTCCCGCTGTAATGCCATGAGCGAGGTGCTTTGGGGTGGGGGGGCGCAGGGCGCCCCCCTGCCCCAAAGCACCAACCCCCCATGTTGAGGGAATGCGGCCTGGTACGGTTCAGGAGGGGGGGCGCTCGCTCGTCCCCACCCCCTTTTCTGACCGACCGGGCTGCGTGCTCGTATAAGGGTCTGGTATGGATTTTGAGGGGACCCCCACACCGTTTTTTCGGCTTAGAGGTTCCCCTTAAAATCCATACCAGACCGAAGGGCCTGGTATGCTCTTGGAGGGGAACCCATGCCGTTTTTTTATTTAAAATTTGGCGTGGAGTTCCCCCTCAAGATTCATACCAAACAGTGCCTGGCATTGGCGGGGATCCAAGTTGGATCCCTGTGCTTGTCGCTCATTGGGAAAAGAAAAAAACATTTTTCCTTTCCCGATGAGCGAGCCAGCTCGGCGCTGCTATCCACAGCTGACACAGTACACTGCGATTACCTGCGGTTATGTGTGGATAGCTGCGCTAAATCGCTCCTGGACGCAGTCAATTCTATTTTTTCTATCCGCACCAAACTGCATGTAATGAAAACACAGCTAAACGCGGTGTGTGAATGGGGCATAGGAAAGCATTGTGTGCGTTTAGCTGCGGTAGAAAACGCAGCTAAAAGCACAATTCTATCTGTCTGTGTAAAAGGGGCCTTACACATCTGAGGTGAATAGCTGATTGTTAAGGATGCCATCCATTTCTGGCTTCTTAACAACCAGCTATTCACCAGTGGGTGCCAACTCTGCTATTTACTGGTTGTTAGGTAGCTGGCAGCTGCCAGTGTCCTTAACAACCACTGATAACTACATTTATGCCTCCCCCTAGTACCTCCTTGAGGGTAAGTATACTCCAGCTCCTCTTGTGCAGGAACGATGTTCCCATGTTCCCATTGGAGGAGAGAGGAGCTAGAAAAACTGGGCTGGAAAGCCGAGAGCATCGACTCCAAGAATGTGAGAGGAGGAGAGGGGGGCGGCTGGGCCGACTCCTCCACAGGAGCTGGATGGTGACCACCATGAAGTGAGGGGGGGAGTGAGGGGGCATTGTTTGTTTATATATTTACTGATTTTGTAAGGAAGCCGGCATGTGCCAGTTCCTTAACAATCAGCCATTCACTGGGTGTTATCACCTTCCCGCCTGGCCTATAGCAGATTAACAACCAGGCGGGCCTTTTGTCCCTTTGACTGGATGTCATATGATGTCTTCTCAAAAGGCACCAAGCAGTGGCACAATCTGTCACCGGCTGTTTCCACCCGACACAGCCAATGACTGATCACTGTACCAGCTTGTTGCCGGTACCATGTGACCTCTGTGACCAATCACAGCAGATCACATGACAGTTGTAAACAATGGATGGCTTCCTTTCATGCCATCTATTGTGTACATTTGTGTTTGCTAACTGTGATTGGTCAATGTGATCACATGGTACAAACTGCCAATCACAGCCTATCTTTACCATGTGATTATCTCTGGTCAATCACAACAAAACAAACTAAATTAATCAGTTTCATGCAGTAAAATGCTTGCTTATAGCAATGTAATGCATTGCATTAAGCAATCATAATGTGTAAAAAAAAAAAAAAAATCCTGGTCACTTCCCCAGAGTAGTACAATGTTACTATGGTAACATTATATTGCTCTGGTCACAGTGTGTTAAAAAAAATCGTAATAAAAAGAAGAAAAATTATTAAATATTTTTTTTTTGTACTCTCACTAGTCAGTGTCCCTGATCACCATCACACCAGTTTTATGATGACACTGTACTGCACTGGTAACAGTATGTAAAAAAACTTCATTTTCCAAAGCATTATGAAAAAAACTTTAAAAAACTTAAAAAAAAACTTGCCATGCCTATTACTAGATTCCCTGGACTGTCTACTTTCCAAAAAGGGGTAATTTGAGGGATATTTGTACTATCCTGGAATTTTTGGGCCTCAAGAAATGAGATGGGCTGCCAGTACATCAGGATTGATCAATTTTAAGATATATATATACCATACTTTGTGGACTCTATAATTTGTATAGTTAGGTAAACAAAATGATAAAACTTAGTTTGGGTACAGTGTTGCATGACTGCGCAATTTTCATTCAAAGTGCGACAGCGCTGAAGACTGAAAATTGGCCTGAGCAGGAAGGGGGTAAAGGTACATGGTATTGAAGTGGTGAAGGTGCCCGCTCTTTAACAACCAGCATCTTCGAATCATGTGACCCCAACACACCCTATTAGGTGCATTTTGATGGATAGGGCATTTTTGTTGCACTTTTGAAAAGTGCACCAAAGATGCTGCATGCAGGACTTTTAAAACCGCAGCAAAATGCAGCACAGCAGTGTGAAAAGTCACATAGGATCTAAAGGGAAATACTTTTGATGAGCTTTTGTCATGCTGGAAATGTGCCTTCTAGCAAAGCAGAAGCGCATAAGTGTGAAAGGGCCTACACTCATTCAGCATGGATGTCATTTAGAGAACAATTTGCACTCTCGTAATGAATGCAAAGTGTTCTCTGATTGGACGAGGTAGATACTGTGACATCACTGCCTCACCTCTCCACATCGTTCATACAGAGAACGTTTTGCTTGCTGAGTGAGTGCCCTCCTGAGTTTACTGAGCAGCAGAGCAGCAACTCAGGACCCTGAAGCTGGAAGCGGTCACTTTAGTATAGTGAATTGGGTTCTCTGAAGGCGTCTTTGCATGAATATTCTAAGCACCCTGTCATCTACCCTGTCTGTACCTCTGTTCTGTTCTGGGATTCAATAAATGCAATCTCTCTGGGAAAGAACCTTGTTGCTGCAGAAATGCTTATTAATCATCACTTTCATATATTGACAACATGTAGTGGTGGAGTCTACTACAACAATTTCCGCTTTCTACAAGGCTCTTCCAAGTAGAACACACACATACTTACATTGGTCCAAGCTAGACCAATTTTACTATGAAAAAATATGCATGTCAGGGTCACCTGTGGCCAGGTGACAGATGCACACCGTAGGGGGACAGGAGTGCACCGCGAGGTAGTGAACCCTATGGCTGGCTTCTGCGGATAGGAAACTGGGTGGTTGTGGAAAGCGGGACCAGAGGAGCACAACCGGGATCCCAACGGAAGCGAGAGCCAAGATTCCCCAGGGCGCGGAGTCTAAGACCCAGCTGGTCTTCTCCAGGGCCTCTAGTGGTGAGGATGTTACGCTGCAGGCTGGGACCAGGTCGCGGCCCCTGGAGTTTCCTAGCTCACGCCCCGTAGGATAAGGGGAAGCAGCAGCACACGATAGAGAGAACCGAATAACAAGCCGAAGGTCAGGGGCCACAAGCAGACAAGGATAACGAAGAACGAGCCGAAGGTCAAGGGTCACGAGCAGACAGGGATAGTCGGGGACAAGCCAATAACGTAACAGAGAGACAGACGTAGCACACGGCAGGCAGGAACCCAAACACACAATGCCTAACAAACACGTTGATCAGCAAAGCAGGCTTGCAGTGCACAGGTTAATATAGTGTTCAGTGATAGGGCCTGGGGTGGAGTCAGGCTGGGAGGAGATTATAAAGGAAGCCAGGTGAAGGAGGTCTGGTCTCTAGATGAACACATGAGGAGGAAGGTAAGATGGCAGACAGACATTAATGCATATCCATGACAGTACCCTCCCTCTTACGAGGCCTCCCCCTTCCCCGCCTGGGCCCAGGTTTAGAGGGAAACTTCAGATGAAACTCCTTTAACAGACGAGGTGCAAAGACCTCAGATGCAGTGATCCAAGACCTCTCCTCAGGACCAAACCCTTTCCAATGAACGAGGTACTGAAGAACGCCTTTACAGAGTCGGGAGTCCAGAATTTGACTGATCTCGTACTCCTGATTATCCTCAGAGACAGGCGCCACGGTAGGGAGAGGATGAGAGAATTTATTGAGGACTAAAGGCTTTAGAAGAGCAACATGAAAGGAGTTAGTGATTTTAAGGCTCTTAGGAATCTGGAGTTTGAAACAAACTGGATTCAGTTTAGCAGTTACCGTGTATGGACCGATGAATCGTGGAGCAAACTTCAGAGAAGGAACTCGGAGCTTGATGTTCCTGGTAGAGAGCCAGCCTTTGTCCCCTGGCTGAAGAGAAGGCGGTTTACGCCTGCGGCGGTCGGCAAAGCCTTTGAATTTTTCAGCAGCTGCCCGGAGGGAATCATGAACGTGACCCCAAACGGAATTGAGAGACTCCTGAACCGAAGCCAAAGCTGGAATGTCTGGAGAACAGATCATGGGAAGAGGAAGTTGAGGGTGTTTTCCATAAACTGTGAAAAAGGGTGTCTTCTGCGAACTGGTATTCACATGATTGTTACGGGCGTAGAGAGGACCAATCGTCATGGTGAGAAGACACAAAGGTGCGAAGAAAGACCTCTAACTCCTGATTAACCCTCTCAGTCTGTCCATTGGATTGGGGATGGTAAGAAGAAGAAAAATCCAAGACAATATTGAGGGATTTGCAAAAGGCTCTCCAAAAACGAGACGTGAATTGGACTCCCCTGTCGGAAACAATATGAGAAGGGACCCCGTGTAGGCGAAGAATTTCCCGAATGAAAATGGGAACCAAGGCAGGGGCAGAAGGAAGACCAGGAAGAGGAACAAAATGAGCCATCTTGGAGAATCGATCGATTACCACCCAAATGACTGTATTATTCTCAGACAGTGGGAGATCGGTGATAAAATCCATGGCAATATGGACCCAGGGTTCCTTAGGAATGGGCAAGGGCATGAGGAGACCAGTAGGAGCTTGTGTGGAGGATTTGGACTGAGCACAGACATGACAAGCTTTAACGTAGTCTTTGACGTCTGAGCGGAGATTAGGCCACCAGTAGTGACGACTGATGAGTAGGAAGGATCGGAGGAATCCAGAATGCCCTGCCACCTTGGAATCATGTCCCCAATGAAGGATCTTAGCTCTTAGCTCAGTGGGGACAAAGGTCTTACCAGGCGGAATTTTAGACTTCAGGGTGGTAGAGTGGGCAACAATGCATGAGGTGGGAATGATCGGCTCAGGTTCAGGGGCGGACTCCTCGTCCAAAGTGTCAAATGACCTAGAGAGCGCATCAGCCCGACCGTTGCAGGAACCAGGTTTGTAGGTAATCGTGAAATTAAAACGGGCAAAGAAGAGACTCCACCTGGCCTGTCTAGGATTCAGACGTTTAGCATTCTGTAGATACTGTAAATTCTTGTGATCGGTAAAGATCGTTATGGAGTGAGGGGAACCCTCCAAGAGATGACGCCACTCCTCTAACGCCAATTTAATTGCGAGAAGTTCCCGATCACCGATGGCATAATTCCTCTCTGCCTGAGATTTTTTTTTGGAGAAGAACGCACATGGTTGGCGTCTCTTCTCAAAGATTTGAAGAAGCACAGCTCCCACCCCCATTGAGGAAGCGTCCACTTCAATAAAAAATGCATTCCCAGGATTTGGTCTCCTCAAGAGGGGGCCAGAAACAAAGGCCTGTTTCAGGTTGTGAAATGCAGAGACAGCTTCGGGAGGCCAGTCTCTGGCATTCACACCCTTCTTGGTCAAAGCGATAATAGGCGCGGCAATGGAAGAGTAATTCCTTATGAACTGCCTATAATAATTAGTGAAGCCAAGAAAGCGCTGTGTGGCCTTGAGGCTAGCAGGAAGAGGCCAGTTGGTGATAGCCAAGACCTTCCCAGGGTCCATACGAAGCCCCGAACATGAGACGAAGCACCCCAAAAACAGGACCTCAGAACATTCAAAGGAACATTTCTCCAGCTTGGCATAGAGATTGTTCTCTCTAAGACGTTGAAGTACAGTGCGGACATGGTTTCTGTGGACGAGCAGATTTTCAGAAAAGATCAGAATGTCATCCAGATAGATGACAACAAACTGGTACAGCAGATCTCTGAAGATTTCATTGACAAAGTTTTGAAACACGGCTGGAGCATTACACAGACCAAAAGGCATCACCAGATATTCGTAATGCCCGTCTCTAGTGTTGAATGCAGTCTTCCATTCGTCACCCTCCCGTATTCGAATGAGATTGTACGCGCCTCTGAGATCCAACTTGGTGAAAATGGAGGCACCCTTCAACCTATCGAATAGCTCAGATATTAAGGGTAAGGGGTATCGATTTTTAATAGTAACAGCATTTAAACCCCGATAATCGATGCAGGGTCTTAAGGTACCATCCTTTTTGGCAACAAAAAAGAACCCTGCCCCTGCAGGCGATGAGGATTTCCGGATGAAACCTCTCTCCAGATTCTCTGCTACATACTCCGACATGGCCTGGGTCTCTGGGATGGACAGAGGGTAGGTACGACCCCTGGGTAGAGTTGCTCCGGGGACAAGATCAATAGCACAGTCAAAAGACCTGTGGGGAGGAAGCACCTCAGCTGATTTTTTGCAGAACACATCCCGGTAATCGCTGTATGCGGCGGGAAGATCAGAAGAAACAGAAGTGGCAGCAACCGGAAGACCCTCCTTGGGGGTCACCTTGAGAAGACACGACGAGAAACATGAGGAACCCCAGGCCAGGATCTGCCCAGAGACCCAGTCCACATGTGGAGAGTGGAGCTGTAGCCAAGGGAGGCCCAATACAACTGGGGTAGAGGCCTTGGGTAGAATAAGAAAGGATATCCACTCCTGGTGAAGAATCCCTACCGACATCCTAATGGGTAGCGTCTGGAAGCGAATAGGGCCCCCTGGGAGAACAGTGCCATCAATTGCCGAGACTACCAATGGGGTAGTGAGAGGTGAAAGGGTAAGCTTCATAGAAGAAGCAGTTCTCCAATCCATGAAATTGCCGGCAGCCCCGGAATCCAGGTATGCAAGGGTTGACTGAGGAGAAGTGCCTACATGAAGGAACACCGGCAAGAGCAGGCGAGAAGGTGATGTTTCTGGGTCCAATACTCCACCTTCCAAATGTATTAGACCCGAGCGTTTCCCGGACGAAGCGAGCAGGAGTCATGAAAATGACCCTTGCCCCCACAATAGAGGCACAAGCCCAGAGTTCTGCGCCTAGCACGTTCTTCGTGGGTTAGTCTGGTCCGGCCCAGCTGCATAGGTTCTTCAGCAGGTAGAGGATGCTCCACGGAATGAAGGGAGGGGAGCTCAGACTGGCTAGGACCCAGAGAGTGCTGGCGTCTTTTTTCTAAGGACCTCTCTTGAAAACGAATGTCGATCTGGTTGCATAATGAAATTACATCGTCCAGACCGACGGGAATGGCTCTTCCCGCTAATTCGTCTTTCAATCGGTCAGAGAGGCCATGTAAAAAGGTAGCGACCAGGGCCTCATTATTCCAGCTCAATTCAGCTGTGTGGATACGGAACTGAAGAGCATATTGCCCCACTGAACTAAATTCTTGGCGAAGACGTAAGACAGCACTAGCCGCTGAAGAAGCCCGAGCCGGCTCTTCGAAGATATTACGAAAGAGCTTCAAGAATTCGGACAGACTGGAAACCACCGGATCGTTCCTCTCCCACAGGGGGGCAGCCCAGGCCAAAGCTTCACCGGAGAGGAGGGAAATGATATAGGCTACCTTAGCCCGGTCAGATAGGAAGCTTTGAGGCTGAAGCTCAAAATGAATAGTGCATTGGCTGAGAAACCCCCTGCAGGCCTTGGAGTCCCCAGAGAAACGGAACGGAGCTGGCAATCTTAGTGAGTGTGAGGCTGCGACTGGTGCGATAGGTACAGCCGCTGGTTGTACTTGGGGTTGCGGATTCGGGGTTCCCAAGGAGACCTGAAGCTGCTCGAATCGAGAAGCCAGATCCTGGAGGAATCGCATCACCTGGGTCTGATTTGATTCCTGGGTCTCAAGTCTGCGAACTATGCCCTGCAATGGATCATCCGCGGGAAGCGGGATGTCAGCCGGGTTCATGGCTGATCAAACTGTCAGGGTCACCTGTGGCCAGGTGACAGATGCACACCGTAGGGGGATAGGAGTGCACCGCGAGGTAGTGAACCCTATGGCTGGCTTCTGCGGATAGGAAACTGGGTGGTTGTGGAAAGCGGGACCAGAGGAGCACAACCGGGATCCCAACGGAAGCGAGAGCCAAGATTCCCCAGGGCGCGGAGTCTAAGACCCAGCTGGTCTTCTCCAGGGCCTCTAGTGGTGAGGATGTTACGCTGCAGGCTGGGACCAGGTCGCGGCCCCTGGAGTTTCCTAGCTCACGCCCCGTAGGATAAGGGGAAGCAGCAGCACACGATAGAGAGAACCGAATAACAAGCCGAAGGTCAGGGGCCACAAGCAGACAAGGATAACGAAGAACGAGCCGAAGGTCAAGGGTCACAAGCAGACAGGGATAGTCGGGGACAAGCCAATAACGTAACAGAGAGACAGACGTAGCACACGGCAGGCAGGAACCCAAACACACAATGCCTAACAAACACGTTGATCAGCAAAGCAGGCTTGCAGTGCACAGGTTAATATAGTGTTCAGTGATAGGGCCTGGGGTGGAGTCAGGCTGGGAGGAGATTATAAAGGAAGCCAGGTGAAGGAGGTCTGGTCTCTAGATGAACACATGAGGAGGAAGGTAAGATGGCAGACAGACATTAATGCATATCGATGACAATGCATACATGGAGTTCAGCTTTAAATCAGTGATAGCATGTCCTATATTAGTGTAGCACCCTCTACTTTAGGTAGGAGCTAGTATTAGGATTTTTGTCAGCACAGATAAATTTAATCAGGCCTAGCTGTAAGCTTTGTTTTTATCAGTGTGGGCTGGGTGGCTTAAAATAGCAGGAGGTGACTCACATACAACATCACATCTTGGTTACCCCTCTCTGGCTTCTAGACGATGCTAGAAGGGAGGAGGGGAAGAGAGGTGGAGCTGCCTGGGGTGTTCTAAGGAGCCCTGACCAATCCCCAACTTGGATGGGCAGGGGGCAGGTCTCCTTAAATACCTAGAGTCAGCCCTGCTGGGGAGGAGTTGTCAGGTGGAAGAACTGGGACATGGAGTACTAGTTGTTGTGGCCTTTGAGGGAGCTTCTCAGACTGGGGGGGGTGACCTTGGGCCTGGAGCTCGGGAGTGGAAGGGACCCTTGTACAAACCACAGGAATGTCCTGACTAGGAGCAGGAGAGGACAGTGGAGAGTACTGCTGGGCAAGTCTCCAGAGGGATCAACCAGGTGTCGTGAGTGGCACACAGCCAGCAAAGCTGGAGAGGCATGTCGGAGCGGATTAGGAGGATGCAATCTGAGATGGATGTAGAGCTAGTGAGGACTGTGGTGTCATGGGCAGTGGAGACAGGCAGCTGCAGCCAGGAGGGCTGGCAGGGCCTGAAGAGGGCTGACTGGGATCAGTAGTCCACCTAGGACAGCTAGGACCAGAATTTTCCATTATTTTTGCTACACCAAAGGAGCCCGTGGTCCCTGCCTGCAAAGGGCTGTTGCTAGGGCCTGGCTGAAGCCAGTGTCAGGCCTAACCATGTGCTAGCTGTGCCTGAAGAGTTGTGCTGAAGGAAGAGGAAGGAATAGTCTGCAGAAGGAGTTGTGCTGGAGGAAGAGGAGAGTTTATAATTTGTCCCAAGCTATGCAAAAAATTCTTTCTGGGCTTCCCACGAATTCCTTAACCCCATCCAAGTTATAATCCCTCAATAAAAACACAAAACAAAGCTAACAAACTGTTCATTGTCTTGGAGTGTCTGGGAGGTGGATGCCAGGCAGGGCAGGGTCACAGGTGGACTACAACATTCCGCAGCCCCTAAGGGGGTACTGCTAACATTAGTATTCATCTTCATCATCCTACCGACCCATCGCCCTCCTGAATCTAGACTTTAAAATTCTTAGCAACTTAATCACCGGGAGACTTCAACCTTTACTGCCCACGATCATTGAGACTGACCAGACCGGGTTCATGACTAATAGATCTACTGACATCAACTTGAGAAGACTACAAACCAAAATTCATACCCACCACCTTAATATGGGCTCTAGGGTGATCGCGTCGTTGGACATTGAAAAGGCCTTCGACACAGTCGAATGGCCTTTTCTATGGGAGGTTCTCTGCAGGATGGGGTTCCCCGCTGTTGTTCATAAAATGGTTGCAGACAATATACAAGGACCCTACCTCAGCCATTAAACTAGGAGGTGGTCTGTCCCAGCCCTTCCCATTGTCTAGAGCAGTGTTTCTCAACTCCAGTCCTCAAGGCGCCCCAACATGGCATGTTTTCAGGATTTCCCTCAGATGAAACGGCTGTGGTAATTACTAAGGCAGTGAAACTGATCAAATCTCCATTGCAAAATAATGGTAAGCCTGAAAACATGACCTGTTGGGGCGCCTTGAGGACTGGAGTTGAAAAACACTGGTCTAGAGGCACCAGGCAGGGCTGCCCTCTCTCTCTGGCCTTATTTGCCATCGCCATTGAGCTGGTGGCGGAAGCTCTTCGTACCTCCCCGCTCATTCAGGGACTACGGATTGGCTGGCTGGAAGAGAGGGTAGCTCTATATGCGGATGACCTCCTCCTCTTTCTTAATCACGCGGGACCATCGCGAACAGGTGCACTGCAGGTTTTAGACTCATTTGCCCCAATTACGGGATTGCGCGTGAACTGGTCCAAGTCGTTCCTGTTTCCCATTGCCCCAGCTGCCCGGGAGCAGGCTTTCCCGGATTTGCCGATTATGTGGGTGGAACATTTTTGTTACCTCGGAGTGGAGGTTTCTAGGAAAGCCACAGACTACAAAACTCTGAATTTGTCCGCAGTGGTCCAGGAGATTAGGCAGAGGCTGAAGGCATGGGAGTCCCTACCCCTATCACTGTTAGGCCGAATAAACCTGATTAAAATGAAGGTTCTGCCAAAATTTACCTACCTTTTTAGGCACTCACCACAGTGGATTCACAAATCTTTTTTTCACACAACTCAACAGTATGTTCTCCTCCTTTATCTGGGGCCCCCAGTCCCAGAGGTATAGGTGGACCACATTGCTGCGACCGACCTCTCAGGGGGGACTGGCGTTCCCTGACCTACACAAGTATTTCTTGGCCACACAACTGGTCAGAGCCGCGTGGTGGCTAAATCCGGATGCTTCCAACTCCGCTGTGCTATTGGAAGCAGCAGTGGTGCAATCTCTGGAAGCCTTTAAATTTCTGCTCTTCCAGAGGGCCCTCTTGCCCCCTATAACCTGATCCCATCCATGCGCACTACCCTACAGGCGTGGAGAGCTGGTCTAAAACTCAAACATTATCCGAAAGAGGCACATTCCCGAAATGCCCCGCTGTGGTGCAACCCCAACTTGGCCCACTTCTTCACGATACCAGAGCCTCACGCATGAACCAAATTTAACATTAAAACACTTTGGTTGAAGGCGATTCCTTGATTCCACTATCTCTCCTCCGCTCTAAATTTAATGTTCCAGAGTCACACTTCTTCAGATATTTACAAATGTCCCATGCCTTTACAAATGTCCTATGCTTGGGACGATATCTGGGACTTCCCCTTCCTACCCTTGGTCTCTCTTAGGGACCGTTTAATACAGTTTAAAATAACCCATAGGGCCTACTATACCCCGCACAGACTACACCAAATTAATCCCAGCCTCTCCGCGGAGTGTTGGAGATGTGGGGGATCTCCAGGAGATTTCACCCACATCTTCTGGACATGCCCAGCTATAGTGAGATTTTGGGAGGAAGTGTTGTTGTGTATCCGTTTGGTCAGTAACATCCCATTGCAACTCTCTATGTCCGTATGCCTGTTGGCCAGCAGCAGCTCAGGGGGCGTGGTGAACCGGCTGCGCATGCTGGGGGGTGGTATTTAAGTGACAGACGCCATTAGGGTGGAGGAGAATTGGGGGTCGTCTTCTTCAATCCTCACCTGAGGGCCCTCCTGGCCTCAGGGATGTGTTGGCAGTTCCCGCCTCGGGGCCACGTTGGCCCGAGGCCTCGCAACTGAGGTGTAGGCACAGGAGGTGCTGGGGCCTACTGATCCAGGGATGATCCTGTGTCGCCTTGCCTGATGGAAGGGACCGAGCAATTGAGGACTCAATTGGAGGATGCATCCGGATCATAATCTACCTCACAGTGCTGCCGGCGCAGCTGAAAGATTCTGGCACTGAGAGCTGTGTTCTTTCTGAGGAAGCTATCCCAGTGAGGGGATATGCAAGTCTGTGGCAGATTCTATTCTATTGAACAAATTCCAATACCAAGTCTGGGGCAGAGACTATTCTATTGATTGAGCTTCGCACCGGCTGCTAGGCCAGTGAGATTGGGCCTATCCGGTGGCGGCTGAGTCCAGCGTGGAGACAGTCGCTCCTCTGGACCTAGGAAGTTTCCGTGAATGACAAGTAAGATACCTGAGTCCTCCCCATTCCTCTACACCCTCTGTTGGAACGTTTTATTCAAATAAAACCCTTGAAAGAGACTCTGGGGCTGATTTACTAATAACAGTGCGCTGCGCTGGTTGATCCCTTAATTGGTGCGCCGTCAAAAAATTTGTTTCGTTCCGTTCCGTTTCGTATAAAAAAAAATCGTATTTCGTAATTCGTGTACAAAATGTAGTTTGGATTCGTACAAAATACGAATTTCGTACGAATCTTAAATTTTTCCCGTGCTTAGAACTGTCTCTGCACTAAATGTCATTTTTGACCGAAAAAAAAGTCATTTAAAACTCATTCGCGGCTATTAATGAATTGTCAGCTTTTATCAATACATAGAAAAGTCATTGATAAAAAAAAAAAAAAAGCGTGGGGGTTCCCCCAAATTCAATTACCAGGCCCTTCAGGTCTGGAATGGATGTTAAGGGGAAACCCACCACAAATAAAAAAAAAAATGGCGTGCGGTTTCCCCTAAATATCCATACCAGGCCCTTCAGATCTGGCATGGATTTTAAGGGGTACTCCACCCCAAATTTTAAAAAAATGGCGTGGAGTCCCCCCAAAAATCCATACCAGACCCTTTATCTGAGCACGCAACCTGGCTGGCCGCAGGAAAAGAGGGGGGGACGAGAGAGCGCCCCCCCTCCTGAACCGTACCAGGCCAAAAGCCCTCAACATGGGGAGGATGTCCCCATGTTGATGGAGACAAGGGCCTCATCCCCACAACCCTTGCCCGGTGGTTGTGGGGGTCTGCGGGCAGGGGGCTTATCAGAATCTGGAAGACCCCTTTAACAAAGGGGACCCCCAGATCCCAGCCTCCCCCCTATGTGAATTGGTAAGGGGTACATTGTACCACCCCAAATAAAAAAGAAATGGCGTAAAGTCCCCCCAAAAATCCATACCAGACCCTTATCCGAGCACGCAACTTGGCCGGCCGCAGGGGAAGAGGGGGGGACGAGAGAGCGCCCCCTCCTGAACCGTACCAGGCCACATGCCCTCAACATGGGGAGGATGTCCCCATGTTGATGGGGACAAGGGCCTCATCCCCACAACCCTTGCCCGGTGGTTGTGGGGGTCTGCGGGCAGGGGGCTTATCAGAATCTGGAAGACCCCTTTAACAAAGGGGACCCCCAGATCCCGGCCCCCCCCTATGTGAATTGGTAAGGGGTACATTGTACCACCCCAAATTTTTAAAAAAATGGCGTAAAGTCCCCCCAAAAATCCATACCAGACCCTTATGCGAGCACGCAACCTGGCCAGCCGCAGGGGAAGAGGGGGGGATGAGAGAGCGCCCCCCCCCTCCTGAACCGTACCAGGCCACATGCCCTCAACATGGGGAGGATGTCCACATGTTGATATGGACAAGGGCCTCATCCCCACAACCCTTGCCCGGTGGTTGTGGGGGTCTGCGGGCAGGGGGCTTATCGGAATCTGGAAGACCCCTTTAACAAAGGGGACCCCCAGATCCCGGCCCCCCCTATGTGAATTGGTAAGGGGTACATTGTACCCCTACCATTTCACGAAGAAAGTGTAAAAAAATGTAAATAAAAACACACAGATACCGTTGGGAAAAGTCCTTTATTAAAACTAAAAACTAAAAAACCCATTCCAGCCATGTACACCTTGGAAAAGTCCTTTATTAAAAAAAACAAAACAAAAAACATTCCAGTGATGAAATCCAGTGTCCCGCAGCGATCCGATGTCCAGTGCTGTCCGTCATTAATTGAGCCTGAGCGGACCTGATGGGGAACAGTGTTTTAAATGTATAGACCCGCCCCTTCTAAAGTTCCCCATCAGGTCCGCTAGGCGGACCAGATGCGGAATGTGAGAAGGGGCGGGTCTATTCATGTATTACACAGTGAAGGAAGTTCCCCATCAGGTCCGCACAGGCCAATGACGTAGGGGGGGGTCTGACATACAAGGGGGCGGACCTGATGGGAACTTCCTTCACTGTGTAATACATGAATAGACCCGCCCCTTCTAAAGTTCCCCATCAGGTCCGCTAAGCGGACCAGATGCGGAACGTGAGAAGGGGCGGGTCTATTCATGTATTACACAGTGAAGGAAGTTCCCATCAGGTCCGCCCCTTCGTAGAGCGGACCTGATGGGGAACTTCCTTCACTGTGTAATACATGAATAGACCCGCCCCTTCTCACGTTCCGCATCTGGTCCGCTTAGCGGACCTGATGGGGAACTTTAGAAGGGGCGGGTCTATACATTTAAAACACTGCGGAGGAAGTTCCCCATCAGGTCCGCTCAGGCTCAACCAATGACGGACAGCGCTGGACATCGGATCGCCGCGGGACACTGGATTTCATCGCTGAAATGTTTTTTTTTTTTCTTTAAATGACTTTTCCAAGGTGTTTGTGTGTTTTTATTTACATTTTTTACACTTTCTTCGTGAAATGGTAGGGGTACAATGTACCCCTTACCAATTCACATAGGGGGGCTGGATCTGGGGGTCCCCTTTGTTAAGCCCCCTGCCCGCAGACCCCCACAACCACCGGGCAAGGGTTGTGGGGATGAGGCCCTTGTCCCCATCAACATGGGGACATCCTCCCCATGTTGAGGGCATGTGGCCTGGTACGGTTCAGGAGGGAGGGGGGGTGCTCTCTCGTCCCCCCCTCTTCCCCTGCGGCCGGCCAGGTTGCGTGCTCAGATAAGGGTCTGGTATGGATTTTTGGGGGGACTCCACGCCATTTTTTTTTAAATTTGGGGTGGAGTTCCCCTTAAAATCCATGGCAGATCTGAAGGGCCTGGTATGGATATTTAGGGGAAACCGCATGCCATTTTTTTTTTATTTGCGGCGGGGTTCCCCTTAATATCCAATCCAGACCTGAAGGGCCTGGTAATTGAATTTGGGGGAACCCCCACGCTTTTTTTTTTTTTATCAATGACTTTTCTATGTATTGATACAAGCCGACAATTCATTAATAGCCGCGAGTGAGTTTTAAATGACTTTTTTTCCGTAAAAAATGAAATTTTGTGCAGGGACAGTTCTAAGCACGGGAAACATGCGCGACTTTACATGCATATCATACACACCCCCCAGGTACAAAATTTAAAGGAATTTTTCACTTTTGGATCCGAAATTCGTAAAAAAAAAAATTGTATTCCGTACAAAATTCGCATGCATAAAAATTTGTACGAAACTAATCGCACATGTCTAGCGCCGGATAACTCCTTCATTGGGCGCAGGAACCAGCGGCGCACTGTTATAGTAAATACAAATGTCAGCGGCGCTCTATTGAAAATGAATGGTTCCCTATGGGAGCCCATTGATTTGAATAGAGGTCGCCCGGAAGTCGGAGGAAGCCGATCCGACTCGCGGGGCGACTCGTGTGCCGGCTGACACAGGGACAGCGCGACTTTGCGAGGCAACTTGGACACGACCTGAGCGTGAAGTCGTGTCCTAGAGGCGACTAGCTGGCCGAGAATGTCTCCAGCGTGATGGCATCGCGCTGGTTCTCGGCAGCCTCGCTGTCCCGTGTTTGGTATGGGTTCCCCTCCAGGAGCATACCAGGCCCTTAGGTCTGGTATGGATTTTAAGGGGAACCCCCTAAGCCAAAAAAATGGCGTGGGGGTCCCCCCAAAATCCATGCCAAGACCCTTATCCGAGCACGCAACCTGGCAGGCCCCTCCCTCCTGAACCGTACCAGGCCGCATGCCCTCAACATGGGGGGTGGGTGCTTTGGGGCAGGGGGGCGACCTGCGTCCCCCCACCCTAAAGCACCCTGCCCCCATGTTGATGGGTAAGGGCCTCTTCCCGACAACCCTGGCCGTTGGTTGTCGGGGTCTGCGGGCGGCGGGCTTTTCGGATTCCGGGAGCCCCCTTTAATAAGGGGCCCCCAGATCTCGGCCCCCCCACCCTATGTGAATGAGTATGGGGTACATCGTACCCCTACCCATTCACCTGGTGACAAAAAAAAGTCAATAAAAAACACAACACAGGTTTTTAAAGTAATTTATTAGGCAGCTCCGGGGGTCTTCCTGCCAGGCGCCCCGCTATCTTCTTCCAGCTCTTTTGCTAGCGGGGTCCCGGGCTTCCTCGTCGTCTTCTTCCGACTTTGGGGGTCTCTTGTTCTGTTCTCCGGTGTCGTCTCCGCGCTCTCCGGTTCTTCTCCCACTCTCCGGTGCCCTCTCCACGATCTCCGGTTCTTTCTGCCTTCTGCCAGGCGCCCCGCTATCTTCTTCCAGCTCTTTTGCTAGCGGGGTCCCGGGCTTCAGCTTCGTCTTCTTCCCTCTTCTCTCCGCCCGATGTTGCCTTGTCGCTGTCCGCCGTTACAATGCTCTGGCCGCGGAGCGCACCCACTTATATTTGGCATGGGGCGTGGTCACCGGGTGATGCCACTGATGATCCCGCCCCCGTATGATGTCACAGTCCCGGGGAATGATGGGACTGTGACATGCTACGGGGGCGGGGTCAGCAGGTGATCAGTATGCACACCACGCTTCTCAAACCCGGAAGTCTAGCTGGAACGCAGCCGGAGCGCACGCTGCAGCCGGAGCGCCAGCTCACATCAATTGCGTAACGCGATTTGGGACTGTAATTGCTTTTCCAATGCCTTTTATTTATTTTTTAACTTAAGATTTTACCATTAAAACCACTTTTACCGCACTATGGGAGCATCTCTGAATCACTGAGGGAAACTGAGATTTTACCTCTGACACCTGGAATCAATGGGGAAGCAGAAGTGAAGCACCGCTGACACCGATCACCTGTGAAAGCTCCTGGAAGCTGACCTGGGATATCCCTCTATGCTGACTACCCCTGTAGGGGTGAAGATAGCTGGTGAGTGGGGACACATGTGGGGGCCGAATTGTCTGCACTTGCTGAACATCTGATATTTTATTCTGCCATCTGTCTGAAGAAAATTGATCCACATACTATCAAGCTCAACCTTAATCTTGTGACTATAGACTGTCTATAGGAGTCATTAGCACAGTCAGTCCAGACTGAGGGCACATACAGGTCCTTCTCAAAAAATTAGCATATTGTGATAAAGTTCATTATTTTCTGTAATGTACTGATAAACATTAGACTTTCATATATTTTAGATTCATTACACACAACTGAAGTAGTTCAAGCCTTTTCTTGTTTTAATATTGATGATTTTGGCATACAGCTCATGACAACCCAAAATTCCTATCTCAAAAAATTAGCATATCATGAAAAGGTTCTCTAAACGAGCTATTAACCTAATCATCTGAATCAACTAATTAACTCTAAACACCTGCAAAAGATTCCTGAGGCTTTTAAAAACTCCCAGCCTGGTTCATTACTCAAAACCGCAATCATGGGTAAGACTGCCGACCTGACTGCTGTCCAGAAGGCCATCATTGACACCCTCAAGCAAGAGGGTAAGACACAGAAAGAAATTTCTGAACGAATAGGCTGTTCCCAGAGTGCTGTATCAAGGCACCTCAGTGGGAAGTCTGTGGGAAGGAAAAAGTGTGTCAGAAAACGCTGCACAACGAGAAGAGGTGACCGGACCCTGAAGAAGATTGTGGAGAAGGACCGATTCCAGACCTTGGAGGACCTGCGGAAGCAGTGGACTGAGTCTGGAGAAGAAACATCCAGAGCCACCGTGAACAGGCGTGTGCAGGAAATGGGCTACAGGTGCCGCATTCCCCAGATCAAGACACTTTTGAACCAGAAACAGCGTCAGAAGCGCCTGACCTGGGCTACAGAGAAGCAGCACTGGACTGTTGCTCAGTGGTCCAAAGTACTTTTTTCGGATGAAAGCAAATTTTGCATGTCATTCGGAAATCAAGGTGCCAGAGTCTGGAGGAAGACTGGGGAGAGGGAAATGCCAAAATGCCTGAAGTCCAGTGTCAAGTACCCACAGTCAGTGATGGTCTGGGGTGCCATGTCAGCTGCTGGTGTTGGTCCACTGTGTATTATCAAGGGCAGGGTCAATGCAGCTAGCTATCAGGAGATTTTGGAGCACTTCATGCTTCCATCTGCTGAAAAGTTTTATGGAGATGAAGATTTCATTTTTCAGCACGACCTGGCACCTGCTCACAGTGCCAAAACCACTGGTAAATGGTTTACTGACCATGGTATTACTGTGCTCAATTGGCCTGCCAACTCTCCTGACCTGAACCCCATAGAGAATCTGTGGGATATTGGGAAGAGAAAGTTGAGAGACGCAAGACCCAACACTCTGGATGAGCTTAAGGCCGCTATCGAAGCATCCTGGGCCTCCATAACACCTCAGCAGTGCCACAGGCTGGTTGCCTCCATGCCACGCCGCATTGAAGCAGTCATTTCTGCAAAAGGATTCCCGAACAAGTATTGAGTGCATAACTGAACATAATTATTTGAAGGTTGACCTTTTTTGTATTAAAAACACTTTTCTTTTATTGGTCGGATGAAATATGCAAATTTTTTGAGATAGGATTTTTGGGTTTTCATGAGCTGTATGCCAAAATCATCAATATTAAAACAAGAAAAGGCTTGAACTACTTCAGTTGTGTGTAATGAATCTAAAATATATGAAAGTCTAATGTTTATCAGTACATTACAGAAAATAATGAACTTTATCACAATATGCTAATTTTTTGAGAAGGACCTGTATCTGTGACTCCATTAGAGACATCTTACTGGACATCTATGAGTTAGCCTTTTCTGCAGCTTACAGATATCTTGTTCACTTTATTTACTTTACTTTATTATCTATTATTATTTTTTTTTCACTGGATGATATCTGCTCATATTTGTATGGTTTGTACCACATGAGCCACAATTAGTCACTTTTACTACTACAGTATATGGTACTAGTAGTTAGCAGTCTTCACGTGGAAGGGACATCATTATACCACTTAGGGTAACACGATTACATTTGATTTAGAATTGTCACAATCTGACACATATACACTTTATATTTAATACTGGTCTTAGTTAGAACCAGTGAGCAGCGCCACACCCCACTTAACCATTTTTACAATTTAGCAGTTTATATTTCCTAAAATAATTGCATTTCCATGTTCTGTGTACTGTGGGAGACCAGATATAGTGAACGCAGGGTCCTGGGTTTAGCAACACTTTAAATATAATCAGTAAATGTATACTAAAATACCTCTTAGGTTATGTGTGGAAAACTGAAAGATCAGGACTTGAATGACATGAATGAGCATTGCTGTCAGACTGTGCTAACTTGGGACCGCTACAAAGATGAAAACTTGGAAGCACCGCAGGCTTTGTTTCACAGTCATGAAGGAATGATTGACTAGCTAAGAGAAAACTAGCGAAGTGCCTGAGGTTCTGTACTGTAGAGAATTGCAAAAATAAGATTAGGAACGTATGAAAAGCTATAACAGCTAATCTTCATGTATGTTCTTGTAACTAACCTTTTCCCATTCAAATCTCCTGGGAAACGTTCTTTATTGAGCATATTCTTACATTGCATTTAATGTCACAAACTCCAATGCTGCTGTGTGTCCCCTCTAAAGGAGGAGCACTAAATGAACACTTGGGGAACACACTATGATTAGAAGCTATAAACACATGTTGCTTGTGTCATTTTACTATAGGGCTTTTTCTGATTGAATAAGGGTTCAATCTGGGTAGTCTGAGTTTAGTGGCCATTTTAAAACATAAGTGAGAAAATGAGGTGTGTCAGAGAAAAAAAAACCCACTAAAGTCTAAAACCTGTAAGAAGAACAAGCTATAGGGAAGTTTATCCTAATGCCGCGTACACACGACCATTTTTCATGATGAGAAAAATGCCATTTTTTAATTTGGTCATTAAAAACGATTGTGTGTGTGGGCTCCAAAGCATTTTTCACGACGTGAAAAATGGGCATTAAAAATTTGGAACGTGCTCTAATTTTTCTCGTCGTTTTTCACGTCGTTGTTTTTCTCGCCATGTGTAGGTTTTAACGACGTGAAAAAAACGCGCATGCTCAGAAGCAAGTGATGAGACGGGAGCGCTCGTTCTGGTAAAACTAGCGTTCGTAATGGAGATAGCACATTCGTCACACTGTAACGGACTGAAGAGCACGAGGCTGAAAAGCGCAAATCTTCTCTCACCAAACTTTACTAACACAAGGATCAGCAAAAGCAGCCCAAAGGGTTGCGCCATTCGAATGGAACTTTCCCTTTATAGTGCCGTCGTACATTTCGTACGTCACCGTGCTTTGGTCAAGCATTTTTTTCATGATAGTGTGTAGGCAAGGCAGGCTTGAGAAGAATCGCGTCGAGAAAAACGTTGTTTTTTTTCAATGACATTAAAAACAGTCGTGTGTACGCGGCATAAGAATTTCCCCCATTATTACGAATGGAGGAGAACTGTAATTCATCAAGGTGTGCAATTATACTGGAACATAAAAGCTCACAAAGAATGAGTACTGCACAAACCATTTGACATTTCAATTGTACATAGGGTCACTAAGATCACGCTTGCAGCAGAGCATCCTGTTCTGCTTGTCCTGCATTCCCTCATAAAGTTTATTTACCTTAATATGGCTTTTTAATAAAAGTTGTGACTGTGTTCTTTGAAACAGTCCAATGCAAATAATGTGTCTTTATTTAATTAGTTGGCTCTTGCCAAAATAATTTCTTTGTTATGTAGAAAATTCTAGTGTCAGCTAATGTAAATAACAAATACAAAAAAAATCATATTTGAACATTTGAAAAAAGCAGCTTCATTGTTATATTATTATTTCATTGTGCAGCACATTCATTTTTTTTAGTAAATGGGCTTTATACATCAAAGCATCACACACGTTTATACACATGGGCATTTTTTTTTTTTTTTTTTACAAGAACGAAACTAAAAAAAAAGTAATAACCCAAATATTATTTAGAGATCACACATATCTTTGCTTCTGCCTGCTGAGATTCCATTCACTGGCTCTCCATAAGATATCAGATATGTGCAGATTGAAACAGTGAAGCAATACTAGTATTTTAATTAGTTTTTATGGACTGCATTGGCATATAAATACAGTGAAGGAACAGTATGAGTTTGAGGATTACATAACAAATCAAAAAGATGCAAACCACTTTAATGTATTGCAATGTTTAAAATGTATCTAAAGCCAAAGCCATTTTTAGTAGGGAATATCAGGCAATCCCATGACGTTTGTCTGTGTCTGTGTCTCCACTGGGGAGATTCACCCTCTCTGTTTAACCTGGTGACTATTGTTGGGATTGACAGCGAGGGAAAATTCTAAATTTTGGAGGAAAAAGAGAACAAAAAAAAAAGTTCTGGATTTAGATAAACTTTAACCTTTTTAACTCCTTGTCTACTAACTTGCATTTATAAATGAAGTGGTATACAAGGGGTTAAAGCAAACTCATTGCTGCTGCATCTGAGCTTGCTATTGTTTTTTAGAGCAGGCAAATGTCTCTCAGAGCTCTGGAGGCATTCCCCCTTTTCCGGCAGCACCCGAGGTGGCTCCAATGTACTCCCATTCTTCTGGGGAGCCTAGGACCATTGGAAATGGATCCCACTTTGAGAGCAGGAGTCCGACCATTGGTTACCCCTCCTGAGTAATCTTGCATGTTTTTCTCTCATTAATATGGATCCTCCTTCCCTTTAGTATTCAGCAGGAGATAAGGGAACATTTGTTCCCCAATCCCCCCACAACAAAATAAGCCAGAAGAGAAGTGTATTGTGTCACTTCCAGGTTCACAGCTGTCATTCCTCAGTTACTGCAGCCAAAGATGCAGCTAATCAAGCACAATCTGCATTGAAAATCAGGGGACCTCCAATGTCTCCATAAAGAGGCTTTTTAGTCCTCTTGTGATAGGACTTATGCCCCATACACACAATCGTTTTTCATGCCATTTTTTAAATCAACGTTTTTCTCGTCGTTTTTTTTTTTCATGTTTCCTCTCAAGCCTGTCTTGCGTACACACGATCATTTTAAAAAACGTTCAAGCAAAGCGCAGTGACGTACAACACGTACAACGGCACTATAAAGGGGAAGTTCCGTTCGAATGGCACCACCCTTCATGTTAGTAAACTTTGTTGAGCGGCGATTCGCGCTTTTCAGCCTCGTGCTTTTCAGTCTGTTACAGCGTGACGAATGTGCTATCTCCATTATGAACGCTAGTTTTACCAGAACGAGCGCTCCCGTCTCATACTTGATTCTGAGTATGCATGTTTTTTTTCTCCTCGTGACAGCATACACACTATCGTTTTTCACGTCGTTAAAAAAAAACGACATGGAAAACGACGTGAAAAAATAGAGCATGTTCGAAATTTTTAATGGCCGTTTTTCACGTCGTTAAAAATGCTCTGGAGCATACACACGATCAGTTTTAATGCCCATTTTTAAAAATGGCATTTTTAACGGCATGAAAAACGATCGTGTGTATGGGGCATAAAGCTAAATTTAAAAATGTACAAAAAAAAACACCTCTGTCTCCCCAATTCAAACAACAACATAAAGAGAGCATGTGTATGTAAACACATGTTTACACACATTTTTTATTTATTTATTTCAGTTACTTATGTAGCGGGTGGTTACATTTAGGGGGAAGCATCTGAGTGGTAGTCAGGCTCAGATGTACCAATTGTTAGGTCTCAAGGACCATTTCTATCCCTGGGAGATAGTACTGGTGGCTAAGTTCCCTGGGGCCTACAGGTGGCGCTGTTGCCGTGGGTCCGGGTTGAACTGCAGTACGAGGTTGTGTCCTTTTTGTCCCCTCTCGGCAGCAGTACGGCGGGGCGGGGAACCTGCTGTGCCTGTCAGGAGAGGATATAAAAGGGGAGGCCATCTTCCAGAGGGGTCGTTGTTCCGTGCTCAGGCACCTTAAGCCTGGGTGCGGGTGTGTCGCCTCCGGGTGCTCTAGGCCCGGAGGCCTGTCGGGTGGTCTCTGGGTGCTCTAGGCCCAGAGACGGAGCTGCTGTTCCATCTCAGACACCTTCAGTCTGGGGTGAGGTACTTTGAGAAAGGCCCAGGGCTCAGTACCTTCGACTGGGTCCCACAAGGGATCGAGGGATCCTAGGGTGCCCCCCGGAAGTGGGTACCCGAATCTAGGACGAGGAGGCCAGGGAGGTGACCCTTCTCGAAGACCCGGCGCGGTATCGTTGGTGACGGTGGGGCCTCTGGTAACTCTCCGGATGGATGTCCTTTTCCTTGACAGGGGTCATTACTTCTAGAAGGTAATTCATCGTGAATCTGGTCGGTGGCAGAGACCCAACAACCGGGCCTGTGGCAGAGGTCCTATTCATCTGGTCTGTGGCAGGGACCCCTTCATGGTCAGTGGTAGCGACCGTGCGCCAAGCCTGTTAGTGCTATTCAGAACAGGAGAAACCCAAATTTAAGTTTGTGCCTGGACCTCCTCCCACCTTATCTGACCCGTGTTTGTCTCAACCCATCTGCTCTAAAAGAGACTGTTTATTGTGCACGAAGGAATAAACAAGTGTTGGACCTTTCAGTTGGTGTGGACAGTTGCTTACTGGGGAAAACGAAAGACTTGTTCTGATTACTGCAGAAACAAGGTCAGCACTGGAGGCCTTTTTTACACCAGTCGCAAGCAGGCCCGAGAAACTAACACCGCTCAACCTCCCTATTCAGGAGGGTACAGGCTTGTGGTGCGGTGTGCCTCATTCTTTTCCTGCGGAGGAGCCAAGCAGAAGAAAAGCAGGTAAAGTCTGGGGTTGGTGCGCTACACTTATATAGCGCTGTCAATTTACGCAGCGCTTTACATATACATTGTACATTCACATCAGTCACTACTCTCAAGGAGCTTACAACCTAAGGTCCCTAACTCACATTCATGCATACTAGGGCTACGGTTGCCACCTGTCCAGGATTCACCTGGGCAGTCCGATTTCAGGTGGACTGAGACCGGACACATTACTCAGACCGGACTGTGGCCAGGTAACCAAGATAGTCGCATACAAAACTGTTGCCATCCAGGAGCTGCGGGCAGCCGTCTGGGGGCAGATTTGGCATCACTGGGGGGCAGGGTGATGATGTCAGCAAGAGCAATTTGGCCACACCCACTGTTAACTGTGGCACACTATGTGCACTGCATTACTACTCTACTTGGGGCACCCAAAGATGTCCCAGGCCGCTAGTGTTCGGGTTTGGCTTGACGAAAAGGTGGCAACCATAACTAGGGCCAATTTAGACAGGATCCAATTAACCTACCTGCATGTATTTGGAGTGTGGGAGGAAACCAGAGTACCCGGAGGAAACCCACGCAGGCACAGGGAGAACATGCAAACTCCAGGCAGATGGTATCATGAGGTATTGCTGTGAACATTGAAGTGAGAGTAATAATTCTAGGGCCATAATTCAAAGATAAAGTGGAACTTCACTCTCTCAGTCAACATGGACTGTTTGCAATCCTTATGCTGCTAGCATTAGTAAATAGATAGGAAATTATATTATATTTATTTGTCTTAAACTTTTTTTTACATTTCTTTAGTTTATTCCTGGTTTCCATGCCTTGGCAAATTATGTCATACATCCCAGGAGTCTTCAGGAGGGGAGGAGGAGTTTTCTCAGCTAAGCACACCTTCCTGCCTGCATGCCTGAGCTTAGGGCAGATGGATCCCGGGAAGTAAATGCTACATGAATGATTTTCAAAGTGATTTCTCAGCTAAATAAAGCATGGAGACATGGATGGATGAGTGAGATTGCTTTGAACATTAAAAATGAAAAAGCTTTTAAATCTTCACAATTTGGGTACCACAGTTTTTTAGGTTTAACAGGTGTGCACAATTTTAACTGCTTCCTGCCCAGTTCTGGTCACAGTGTAAAAAAAGTTTGTAAAAACATTTTTTTTACATACTGTCACCAGAGCAAGTGCAGTGTCACTAAGGTGACATTGTACTGCTTTGTCGGTAATCATGTACAGTGGCTGGCTGCTCTAATATCACTGTATGTCAATGCCACCAGAAATACAATGTAACTAGACCAGTGCTGCCAGATATCACAGTCTCTCTAATCACCTCCGCACCAATCTCAGTCTCTCTAATCACTGCTGCACCAGTCATTGGCTTTGGCCAATCATGGCTCAGAGGAGTAGGTACACGCCCCACACTATATAAGGCCGCCTGGAAGTCGGCCTTGTGTAGTGTGTTGGCGTTTGTGAAAGAGAGAGTTACAGAGAGAGAGACAGTGTCATTTATATTGAGTTAGATAGAGCAGGCAGGCGAGTCAGTTAGCTGCTGTTACAGTGTGTAGAGGATATATATGCATCCTAGGTGTTGTATATATATTTATACACTGTATTGAGTTTAGCTAGAACCGTTCCTGTTAGTCTCTATACTGTGACAGGCAGGCAGGTGATTGTGCTAGCTGCAGACAGTCAGTGTTTCACTTAGTGTACTACTGTGTGCTTTGCATAGCGTTCACCTAAAGCTCACCTGATTACAGTTATTCTCTATACTGTGACAGGCAGGTCGGTGATTGTGCAAGCTGCAGACAGTCAGTGTTTCACTTAGTGTACTACTGTGTGCTTTGCATAGCGTTCACCTAAAGCTCACCTGAATACAGTTATTCTCTATACTGTGACAGGCAGGCCGATGATTGTGCAAGCTGCAGACAGTCAGTGTTTCCCTTAGTGTACTACTGTGTGCTTTGCATAGCATTCACCTAAAGCTCAGCTGAATACAGTTAGTGACTATTATAGTGGTGTTCTCATAATAAAACCACAAGCAGAGAGCTGCAAGTATTTTCAGTGTACTGTGTCCTCTGCACAGTTTTCACCTAAAACTAACTGAAAACAATTGCTGCTTTTCCCATTCTAACACCACAGCAGGCCATTAGTATGCCTGGAAGGCAAACAATGAGAGGCAGACAGTCACGAGGCAATAAAAGAGGGCAAGCAGGCTCTGTGTCTAGAGGCAACAGTGCTGCTGGTCGTGGACACGGTGAATCCTCATCAGCATGTGGCCGTGAGACACGCTTGTCCTTCTTTTCGGCAGCTGGCCATGTTGAGCTGCAACATGCCCAAGACTTGGTAGAGTGGATGACCAAGCCATCCTCCTCCTCCTCCTCATCCTTTCTCACCCAGGCTCAGGGTACTTTGTCTGGCAAAGCAGCTGCCAAAGCGGCCTCTTCCCTCGGCTCAATGGCATCAGTCACTCCTTCCCTAGCCCCACCATGTCCTCCTGAGGAGTCCCCCGAACTGTTTGACCACAGTGTTGGGTACATGCTCCAGCGTTTTGAAGGCTCCGATGATGGAACCGAGTTGGAGGAAAGCAGTAACATGAGCTCAGAGAGAGGGGGTGGTAACGTGAGCCCAGAGAGAGGGGGTGCCCAACAAGGTTAGCTATCTGGCAGTCATGTTTCCCAGCTGCAGCATACTGCCAGATTGGCTCCAGTGATGAGGAGGGAGGGGGTGATGAGGTCACTGACTCCACGTGGGTGCCTGATAGGAGAGAGGAGGAGGAGGGACATCTCCAACGAGGCAGGATGCCCTCCAGGGGCCAGCTTAAGGGCAGCACACCGACTGCATCACATGTGCAGGGCGCTGCTGTCTCTGCGCGTTATTCAAAAAGTTCTTTGGTGTGGGAGTTTTTTCAGACGTGTGCAGCAGATCGCACTGTTGCCATTTGCAACATATGTCTAAAGCGTATCTCGCACTGAGAGGAATGAAGGTGTAGAATTAGGTGTGTCACAGCCAAGTACTTGCGGGCAATCTGCTATCGGTACACCAATGTCCGATTGTACCAGGCAAATTTCCCTGCCCCAGCTGCTGCACTGCCGAAAGAAGTTCGCTCCCAGCCATCCACATGCCCAGCGGTTGAATGCTAGCTTGGCTAAATTGCTAGCCCTTCAACTGCTGCCTTTTCAGTTGGTAGACTGCCTCATTCCGTGAGTTTGTTGAATGTGCGGTTTCTCAGTGGCAGGTTCCCAAACACCACTTTTTCTCGCGGAAGGCGATTCCGGCTCTCTACCGGCATATGTAAAGCAATGTCTTGGCCTCGCTGGACAGAGCGGTCAGCAGTAAGGTGCATATTACCGCTGACTCATGGTCCAGCAGGCATGGACAGGGATGTTACCTATCTTTCACGGCGCATTGGGTGACTCTGCTGGCAGCTGGGAAGGATGCAGGACAAGGTGCAGTAGTGTTGGAGGTTGTTCTGCCACCACGCCTTCAAAATGTTACTACTGGTGATTCTGACACACCTCTCTCCTCCACCCCCTCCTCTTCTTCTTCCTCCATGGCCTCTTCCTGTGCTGATTTGTCCTCAGAAACCAGCATTCAAGGGGCTACGCCAGTACGCAGGCAAAAAGATGCCATGCGGTGCTTGAGCTGGTGTGCTTGGGGGACAGGAGCCACACTGGGGCAGAGATTCTGTCAGCTCTGCAGGGGCAGGCTCAGAGGTGGTTGACGCCACGCCAGCTTAAGCCAGGAAAGGTGGTTTCCGACAATGGCACCAACCTCCTCTCCGCCCTCCGACAGGGACAACTGACCCATGTGCCCTGTTTGGCTCACGTCCTTAACTTGGTGGTGCAGCGATTCTTGGGCAGGTACCCGGGCTTACAGGAGGTCCTGAAGCAGGTCAGGAAACTCTGTGGGCATTTCCGCCGGTCATATAATGCCAGTACTCGGCTGGCTGAGCTGCAAAAGGATTACAACCTGCCCAAGAACCGCCTAATCTGTGACATGCCCACCAGGTGGAACTCTACATTGGCCATGCTGCAGCAGCTGCACATGCAGCAGAGGGCCATCAATGAGTATCTGTTGCAATATGGCACCAGGACAGGGTCAGGGGAGCTTGGATTTTTTTCCCCACGCCAGTGGGCCTGAATCAGGAATGCATGCACTGTCCTGTCACCATTTGAGGAGCAGTGACAGTGCATGAATCAGTGACACTGTCCCTGTTGTCCACCTGTTGGAGCACACGCTGCATGGAATAATGGACAGGGCACTTGAGGCAGAACAGAGGCAGGAAGAGGAGGCCTTCCTTACCTCTTAAGGCCCCTTTATCCAGACAGTGATCCTGCTGGCCCATCTATCACACAGGAAGAGGACGAGGAGGAGGAGGAGGATTGTGTCAGCATGGAGGTGGAGACTAGCACTCAGCATCAGCAGCAGTCTTCAAGGTATCAATTACAGTTCCCAAGACACCCATGGACTTGTTTGTGGCTGGGAGGAGGTGGCTGCGGATCATGTCGTCCTCAGTGACCCAGAGGACTCGGCACCGAATGCCTCAGCAAACCTACGCTGCATGGCCTCCCTGATCCTGCAAAGCCTGCGTAAGGATCCTCGTATTCGTGCAATCAAGGAGAGGGATCATTACTGGCTTGCAACCCTCCTTGATCCACATTACAAGGGTAAGGTTGCGGACCTTATCTTGCCATCGCAGAGGGAGCAGAGGATGAGGCATCTTCGGGAGGCCTTGCAGAAAGGTCTGCGCAACGCAGATTTTTTTCCCACTCTGTGCTGCTGATTTTTTTCCCAATCTGTGCCTCCCCTGCAGCATATTAAGGTGGCGGGAGGGCAGAGGAAGGAAGCTGCAAGGAGGAAGGATTGTGTTGTGGGGGGAGGGGGTCAGGATCGGTGCGGGGGTGTGAGGGATTTTAGTGTACAGAGTAAGTGACAGATGCTTCAGAGATTAGTTAGGTGGGGAAGAGTTGTACTTTGGGGTAAAGCAGGGGAAAATGTCAGTGTGGGAGCGGTGGAAGCTGCGTGGGGGGCATCTTTTTGGGGGAATAGCTCTGATCAGAGATATTGTTTTGTTCAGCAGACTCTGCTGAACAGTTCGGGTATAAGCTCATGGTCACTAACACAAGAAGAAATGTGAGGTCCGTACGGCGTATGGACCTGGCCAGCTTAAAAGCAGTTCTGTAGGTCCGTACGCTGTATGGATCTGGCAGTGGCAGGGTAAACCCTTTTCTTCTCCCATGAACGTCCTGATTTATAGCATGTCTCTGCATTTCATGATTGCCAGATTATTGTGCTCTTTCCAGCTGGTTTTTTGCTCTTTTGTGTGTTTGCAGCTGTCCTTATCTCCACTACTACTCATTACTAACCTTTGGCTTGTTCCCCTACTACATTTCCACTTGATCCCCACCTGCAACCATTCGTTATTGACCTTTGGCTTGTTCCCCAGCTATGCTTCTGCTTGATCTTAACCTGCAACCACTTGTTACCAGCCTTTGGCTTATTTCCTGACTTTGCTTCTGCTTGATCCCTACCTGCTCTATCTGTTACTGGAACCCAGCTTGCTCACCTCCTGGTACTAACATGCAGCAAAATCTACCTCCACCATCAGGAGCAAGGATAGTGCTTAGACCCTGCACCACAGGTAAGCCCATGCCATCTGCCAGGGTGACCTGCTTGTGTACTTATCCAGCTGGTCAGTGGGAGCCTCTCTACTGCTATAGCTACTGGTCCCCAAGTTTGACCCCTGATAATGACAGCAGCACACAAGTCACAGTGTTGCCAGACCAGTGTAGCTAGAATCTGTGTTTTTCAATGCCACCCCCCCAGACAAGAGAGGCCAGCAACAGTTTTCCTGATCATGGCCACACCAGTCCCAGTGTCTCCAGACCAGTGTATGAAAGGCAACAGTATTGCTTATCACTGCTACACCAGACGCAGTGTCACCAGACCAGTGTAAGCAAGCTGCAGTGTCCCTGATTGTCGCCACACCAGTCCCAGTGTCACCAGATTAGCGTAAAGCTAGGCACACACTATCAGTTTTTTTTCATTCAACCCAGTGGGCTGAATAAACAAAACTCTGAGGAGCTCGCTGTACTAACAATTTTATGTTAGTATAGCAACCTCCCCCTTGAGTTATTGTGTTCTGACAGGAGATCCGCCCCCCTGCCAGAACACACTGGTCAGAGCTCTTAGCCATTGGCTTAGAGCACTAAACAGATGCTGATCAGCAGATTTCTTTCAGACCTGCCCCTTCGACAGAAGCTGGACTTTGGACTGGCCTCTGTCAGACAGGTTGCCGAATGTCAGACGGTTTCTCTTGAACCAGTCAATACTGGCCGATATTCGGCTTGTGTGTGCGAGGCTTATAATAACAGCAGTGTTCCTGATTGCTGCCACACTAGTCCCCAGTGTCGGCAGACCAGTGTAAGCCAGCAACAGTGTTTCTTATCACTGCTACACAGGTCCCTTCATCACCAGATCAGTGCAGCTAGCAGCAGCCTTTGCCTGCCGCTTGTATTGACCCTGGTCTGTTTATTGACCGCATTTCCACCTGCTGCCTGGACCAATTCTTTGCCTGTTTGCTATTTATGTCTCTGCCTTTCAACTGACTACGTTCCTGCGAGACACCAGTCCCAGCCATCCTCTGTTGACAACTGCACTCCTGAAACCACAGAATCTCTTTTGCTCTTCCTTTCTTCAGCCTCCTGTACTTCCTGGCCAGTGAACATGGCATTCCTGGAGACACACATACCAGTAGGTTATGCTTGCGTGGCTTATAAGAATGGGGACTGCTATAAGTGACACTAAGCTAAGCTTCATTCCCTGACCACTCACACTGTTTAGAGGTGGCCAGTGGCGGCTGGTGCTCAAATTGTTTAGGGGGGGCACAAACAAACTGAAAAAAAATCAATTGCAGCCACTGTGCCCATCAAACGCAGCTACTGTGCCCATCAATTGCCGCCACTGTGCTATCAAACGCAGCCACTGTACCCATCAAACGCAGCCACTGTGCCCATCAAACGCACCCACTGTGCCCATCAAACGCACCCACTGTGCCCATCAAACACAGCCACTGTACCCATAAATTGCCGCCACTGTGCCATCAAACACAGCTACTATACCCATCAATTGCCGCCACTGTGCCCATCAATTGCCGCCACTGTGCCCATCAAGCGCTGCCACTGTGCCCATCAATTGCTGCCACTGTGCCCATCAATTGCTGCCATAGTGTCCATCAATTGCAGCCATTGTGCCCATCAATTGCAGCCATTGTGCCCATCAATTTCTGCCACTGTGCCGATCAATTGCTGCCACTGTGCCCATAAATTGCTGCCAGTGTGCCCATCAATTGCCGCTACTGTGCCCAACAACTGTTGCTAGTGTGCCCATCAATTGCTGCCAGTGTGCCCATTAATTGCCACTACTGTGCCCATCAATTGTTGCCAGTGTGCCCATCAATTTCCGCTACTGTGCCCATCAAATGTTGCCAGTGTGCATCCCCCGCCCGCCTGGCACTTACCTGTCTCGGTGGGGCAGTGGGTCATGGCGGCGGTGTCCTCCACGCTCCTTGATGTCTTCTCCCATCCTTTCCTCCCATCCTCTGCTATGATTGGACACCTGATAGGCGTCCAATCATCACAGCGCCTGTCGTTTCAGTCAATCAGGTGACAGGTAACAGACCTGAGCACCTGATTGGCGGAGAGGCGGTTCAGTTTTATGAAAAGCGAATATACATTTGCCTTCCTAACACACAGCTGAGTGAACTGCGAGCGCCCAGCAGGGGCTTCAAGAAAATACCCCGCTGCTGTAATTCAGGCTCCCGGCGCCCGAAATGGGGCCGGGCCCCTAAGTAGGGGTGGCAGCGGCAACCATAGATAGATTCATGAGAACATACATACAGTGGGGATCGAAAGTTTGGGCACCCCAGGTAAAAATGTGTATTAATGTGCATAACGAAGCCAAAGAAAGATGGAAAAACCTCCAAATGGCATCAAATTACAGATTAGACATTCTTATAATATGTCAAAAAAAGTTAGATTTTATTTCCATCATTTACACTTTCAAAATTACAGAAAACAAAAAAATGGCGTCTGCAAAAGTTTGGGCACCCAGCAGAGTTAATATCTTGTACTGCCCCCTTTGGCAAGTATCACAGCTTGTAAATGATTTTTGTAGCCAGCCAAGAGTCTTTCAATTCTTGTTTGAGGTATCTTTGCCCATTCTTCCTTACAAAAGTCTTCCAGTTCTTTGAGATTTCTGGGCTGTCTGTCACGCACTGCTCTTTTAAGGTCTATCCATAGGTTTTCAATAATGTTGAGGTCAGGAGATTGTGAAGGCCATGGCAAAACCTTCAGTTTATGCCTCTTGATGTAATCCCCCGTGGATTTTGAGGTGTGTTTAGGATCATTATCCATTTGTAGAAGCCATCCTCTATTTAACTTCAGCTTTTTCACAGATGGCATCAAGTTACCATCCAAAATTTGCTGAAATTTTTTTGAATCCATTTTTCCTTCTACTCGTGAAATGTTCCCTGTGCCACTGGCTGCAATACAACCCCAAAGCATGATTGATCCACCCCCATGCTTAACAGTTGGACAGAGGTTCTTTTCATTAAATTCTGTGCCCTTTTTTCTCCAAACGTACCTTTGCTCATTCCGGCCAAAAAGTTATATTTTAACCTCATCGGTCCACAGAACTTGTTTCCAAAATGCCTCAGGCTTGTCTATATGTTCATTTGCAAAGTTCAAACGCTGATTTTTGTGGTGAGGACGTAGAAGAGGTTTTCTTCTGATGATTCTTCCATGAAGACCATATTTGTACAAGTATCTCTTTATAGTGGAATAGTGTACCACAACTCCAGTGTCTGCCAGATCTTTCTGGAGGGATCGTGCAGTCAAACGTGGGTTTTGAATTGCTTTTCTCACAATCCTGCGAGCTGTTCTGTCTGATATTTTTCTTGGTCTTCCAGATCTTGCTTTAACTTCCACTGTTCCTGATGACTGCCATTTCTTAATTTACATTCCGAAAAGAGGATATTGACATCTGAAAACGCTTTGCTATCTTCTTATAGCCTTCTCCAGCTTTGTGAGCGTCAACTATTTTCAGTTTCAGTTTTCTAGACAACTGCTTAGAAGAACCCATGGTGCTGATTGTTGGGGCAAGGTCAGATGAGTCTGGCCATTTAAAACCTTTGAGATTGACATCACCCGGTCTTCCCAGACGATGATTGAGAACAATCCATGACACTGGCAGGTCTCAGCTTTGCAAAGGGGGCAGTGCATGCTATAAATTCTGCAGGGTGCCCAAACTTTTGCAGACGCCATGTTTTTGTTTTCTGTAATATTGAAAGTGTAAATGATGGAAATAAAATCTAACTTTTTTTGACATATTATAAGAATGTCTAATCTGTAATTTGATGCCATTTTGAGATTTTTCCATCTTTCCTTGGCTTCGTTATGCACATTAATACACATTTTTACCTGAGGTGCCCAAACGTTCGATCCCCACTGTAGACCCATCACCTGCGTCAACAGGATGTATGTATGTATTTTGTTGGCATCAAAGACGGGGCTGATCCAGCTCCCAATCCTCTATGGATGATGATATACAGTGGGGCAAAAAATAATTTAGTCAGCCACCAATTGTGCACGTTTTCCCACTTAAAAAGATGAGAGAGGCCTGTAATTGTCATCATAGGTAAACCTCAACTATGAGAGACAAAATGTGGAATCACATTGTCTGATTTGGAAAGAATTTATTTGCAAATTATGGGGGAAAATAAGTATTTGGTCACCTACAAACAAGCAAGATTTTTGGCTCTCACAGACCTGTATCTTCTTCTTTAAGAGGCTCACCTGTCCTCCACTCATTACCTGTATTAATGGCACCTGTTTGATCTTGTTATCAGTATAAAAGACACCTGTCCACAACCTCAAACAGTCACACTCCAAACTCCACTATGGTGAAGACCAAAGAGCTGTCAAAGGACACCAGAAACAAAATTGTAGACCTGCACCAGGCTGGGAAGACTGAATCTGCAATAGGCAAGCAGCTTGGTGTGAAGAAATCAACTGTGGGAGCAATAATTAGAACATGGAAGACATACAAGACCACTGATAATCTCCCTCGATCTGGGGTTCCACGCAAGATCTCACCCAGTGGGGTCAAAATGATCACAAGAACGGTGAGCAAAAATCCCAGAACCAAAGGGGGGGACCTGGTGAATGACCTGCAGAGAGCTGGGACCAATGTAACAAAGGCTACCATCAGTAACACACTACACTGCCAGAGACTCAGATCCTGCAGTGCCAGACATGTCCCCCTGCTTAAGCCAGTACATGTCCGGGCCCATCTGAGGTTTGCTAGAGAGCATTTGGATGATCCTAAACACACCGCCCGAGCAACTAAGGAGTGGCTTCGTACGAAGCATTTCAAGGTCCTGGAGTGGCCTAGCCAGTCTCTAGATCTCAACTCCATAGAAAACCTTTGGAGGGAGTTGAAAGTCCGTGTTGCCCAGCGACAGCCCCAAAACATCACTGCTCTAGAGGAGATCTGCATGGAGGAATGGGCCAACATACCAGCAATAGGGATGAGCCGAACACCCCCCTGTTCAGTTCGCACCAGAACCTGCGAACAGCCAGAATGTTCGCGTGAACTTTAGAACCCTATTAAATACAATGGACTTGAACGTTCGAAATCAAAAGTGCTAATTATAAAGGCTAATATGCAAGTTATTTTCCTAAAAAGTGTTTGGGGACCCGGGTCCTGCCCCAGGGGACATGTATCAATGCAAAAAAAAGTTTTAAAAACAGCCGTTTTTTCGGGAGCAGTGATTTTAATAATGCTTAAAGTGAAACAATAAGGCCTCATGCCCACGGGCGTTTTTTCAGCCGCGTTTTTGAGCGTTTTTTACAGCTTAAAAACGCCTGTCCATGTTAGTCTATAGCTTCATGCCCACCTAGGCGTTTTTGAGCTGTAAAGAGCATAGGCGTTTGTAAGCTGTAAAAAAAACCCAGGGCCAGTGCGTTCCTCAGCGTCAGAACTAGGCAGGAAAAAACGCGAGCGTCAAAAAACGCGCAAAAACGCGCACTAACGCGCACTAACGCGCAAAAACGCGCACTAACGCGCGGTCGCGTTTTTAGCTCCGACGTTTTTTTTTTTTTTTTTTTTTTCAAAAAATAAAAAAAAAATAAAAAAAAAAATATTTACAATAACATGGACAGGCGTTTTTAAGCTGTAAAAAACGCTCAAAAACGCAGCTGTAAAAACGCCAGTGGGCATGAGGCCTAAAAGTGAAATATTCCTTTAAATTTCGTACCTAGTGTGTGTGTGTGTGTATAGTATGCCTGTAAAGTCGCACTTGTTTCCCGTGCTTAGAACTGTCCCTGCACAAAGTGTCATTTCTGAAGGAAAAAAAGTCATTTAAAACTCACTCGTGGCTATAATGAATTGTCGGCTCCCGGCAATACATAGAAAAGTCATTGATAAAAAAAAAAAGCGTGGGGGTCCCCCCAAATTCAATTACCAGGCCCTTCAGGTCTGGTATGAATATTAAGGGGAACCCTGCCGCAAATTTAAAAAAAAATGCGTGGGGTTCCCCCAAATATCCATACCAGGCCCTTCAGGTCTGGTATGGATTTTAAGGGGAACTCCACCCCAAATATGGAAAAAAAATGGCGTGGAGTTCCCCCAAAAATCCATACCAGACCCTTTATCCTAGCATGCAACCTGGCAGGCTGCAGGAAAAGAGGGGGGGACGAGAGAGCGGCACCCCCCTCCTGAACCGCACCAGGCCACATGCCCTCAACATGGGGAGGATGTCCCCATGTTGATGGGGACAAGGGCCTCATCCCCACAACCCTTGCCCAGTGGTTGTGGGGGTCTGCGGGCAGGGGGCTTATCGGAATCTGGAAGACCCCTTTAACAAAGGGGACCCCAGATCCCGCCCCCCCATGTGAATTGGTAAGGGGTCCTTTATTAAAAATAATAAAATAAAAAACGCATTCCAGCGATGAAATCCAGTGTCCCGCGGCGATCCGATGTCCAGCACTGTCCACACGAAACGTCATTGGCTGAGCCTGAGCGGACCTGATGTGGAACTTCCTCCGCGGTGTATTAAATGAATAGACCCGCCCCTTCTAAAGTTCCCCATCAGGTCCGCTCAGCCAATGACGTAGGTGTAAGGCTAAGTGGACCAGATGCAGAACGTGAGAAGGGGCGGATCTATTCATTTATTACACTGTGGAGGAAGTTCCTCATCAGGTCCGCCCCCTCGTATGTCAGACCCCGCCTACGTCATTGGCTGAGCGGACCTGATGGGGAACTGCCTCTGCAGTGTAATAAATGAATAGACCCGCCCCTTATAACATTCCGCATCTGGTCCGCTTAGCCTTACACCTACGTCATTGGCTGAGCGGACCTGATGGGGAACTTTAGAAGGGGCGGGTCTATTCATTTAATACACTGCGGAGGAAGTTCCCATCAGGTCTGCTCAGGCTCAGCCAATGACGTTTTGTGTGGACAGCGCTGGACATCGGATCGCCGCGGGACACTGAATTTCATCGCTGGAATGTTTTTATTTTTATTTTTATTTTTAATAAAGGACTTTTCCAAGGTGTCTGTGTGTTTTTTTCTATTTTTTTTACACTTTCTTTGTGAAATGGTAGGGGTACAATGTACCCCTTACCAATTCACATGGGGGGTGGGATCTGGGGGTCCCCTTTGTTAAAGGGGTCTTCCAGATTCCGATAAGCCCCCCGCCCGCAGACCCCCACAACCACCGGGCAAGGGTTGTGGGGATGAGGCCCTTGTCCTCATCAACATGGGGACATCCTCCCCATGTTGAGGGCATGTGGCCTGGTACGGTTCAGGAGGGGGGGCGCGCTCTCGTCCCCCCTCTTTTCCTGCGGCCTGCCAGGTTGCGTGCTCGCTTAAAGGGTCTGGTATGGATTTTTGAGGAACTCCACGCCATTTTTTTTTTTAAATTTGGGGTGGAGTTCCCCTTAACCACTTCAACCCCAGGCTTTTTTTACCACATCAATACCGGGCCTATTCTGGCACTTCTCTCCTACATGTACAAATCATCATTCTTTTGCTAGAAAATTACTCAGAACCCCCAAACATTATATATGTTTTTTTAGCAGACACCCTAGGAAATAAAATGACGGTCATTGCAACTTTTTTTCTTGCACGGTATTTGCGCAATAATTTTTCAAACGCCTTTTTAAAAAAAAAAATATGGTTTCATGAATTAAAAAATAACAAAACAGTAAAGTTAGCCGTATTTTTTGGGAAAATATAAAAGATGATGTTACGCCAAGTAAATTGATACCTAACATGTCACGCTTTAAAATTTCGCACACTCATGGAATGGCGCCAAACTTCGGTACTTAAAAATCTCCATAGGCGACGTTTTAATTTTTTTTACAGGTTACCAGGTTAGAGTTACAGAGGAGGTCTAGTGCTAGAATTGTTGCACGCGCTCTAACGCAAGCGGCGATACCTCACATATGTGGTTTGAACAACGTTTACATATGTGAGCGGGACTTACGCGTGAGTTCGCCTCTGATCGCGAGCTACCGGGGACAGGGGCGTTTTAATTTTTTTTTTTTTTTTTTTATTTTACTTATTTTTATTTATTTTTACACTTATTTTACTTTTTTTTTTTTTTTATCACTTTTATTCCTATTTCAAGGAATGTAAACATCCCTTGTAATAGGAATGTGTGTGACAGGTCCTCTTTATTGAGAGATGCGGGGTCAATAAGACCCCACATCTCTCCTCCAGGCTGGAAAGCATGAGATCGTGAACATTTTTTCACTGATCTCATACTTACTAGCCGCAATGGCGGCTTTGGTTACATCTGAGGACCCGGGCGTGACGTCATCACATCGCGCCCGGGCCTCCGACGGTCATAGAGATGACTGGTGAGCATCTGGTCGCCAGTCATCTCTATGCTCGTCACGTGACCCACCACCGGCGCCGGACGATTCTCTCCGGGTCCCCGATGGCACGGGAGAGCCCGGAGAAGCACCGGATGGCGGCGGGAGGGGGGATGTCCCCTCCCGCCACCTATAAGAACGATCAAGCGGCGGAACCGCTGCTATGATTGTTCTTATGGGGCACAGGATCGCTGGCACAACAAAAGGATATCTGAATGATGCCTCTAGCTGCAGGCATCATTCAGATATCCCCCCACAAAGCCGAGGACGTCATATGACGTCCTCCCAGGATCGGAGATCCCATCTGTGGATGTCATATGACTATGGGTAGGGAAGTGGTTAAAATCCATACCAGACCTGAAGGGCCTGGTATGAATATTTGGGGGAACTCCACGCATTTTTTTTTAAATTTGCGGCAGGGTTCCCCTTAATATCCATACCAGACCTGAAGGGCCTGGTAATTGAATTTGTGGGAACCTCCACGCTTTTTTTTTTTTATCAATGACTTTTCTATGTATTTCCGGGAGCCGACAATTCATTATAGGCGCGAGTGAGTTTTAAATGACTTTTTTTCCTTCAGAAATGACACTTTGTGCAGGGACAGTTTTAAGCATGGGAAACAAGCGCGACTTTACAGCCATACTATACACACACCCTAGATACGAAATTTAAAGGAATATGTCACTTTTATCGTTTCACTTTAAGCATTATTAAAATCACTGCTCCCGAAAAAACGGCCGTTTTTAAAACTTTTTTTTGCATTGATACATGTCCCCTGGGGCAGGACCCGGGTCCCCAAACACTTTTTATGACAATAACTTGCATATAAGCCTTTAAAATTAGCACTTTAGATTTCTCCCATAGACTTTTCGAATTTGCCGCGAACACCCCAAATTGTTCGCTGTTCGGCGAACAGGCGAACAGGCAATGTTCGAGTCGAACATGAGTTCGACTCAAACTCGAAGCTCATCCCTAACCAGCAACAGTGTGTGACAACCCTGTGAAGACTTACAGAAAACGTTTGACCTCTGTCATTGCCAACAAAGGATATATAACAAAGTATTGAGATTAACTTTTGATATTGACCAAATACTTATTTTCCACCATAATTTGCAAATAAATTCTTTCCAAATCAGACAATGTGATTGTCTGGATTTGTTTCCACATTTTGTATCTCAAAGTTGAGGTATACCTATGATGACAATTACAGGCCTCTCTCTTTTTAAGTGGGAGAACTTGCACTGTACCAACCTAGTGCTTATCCAAAAAAATCATGTAAATCTAAAATGAATATATTACACTCCAATGTTTATATTGAATGTCACAAATTCCATAGAGCTCTATGCCCAATAAGAGTCCATAATTATAAAACATAAAAGTTCATAAAATTATGCAATACTCCAAGCATCAGTTCGTAAATAAAATCCTCGGTAAACTTGATATCCGTGACTTCAAACGTAAAGAAACACCCAAGGAATAGTGATGAATTAAGAAAGAAAGAGGGTTCCTCCACGAATATATTCACTGCCGCTTACCAGATGAATTGATCTCTTTTTTAGGGAGATCAAAAATCGCCTGTGGCTTACACCCCAGCCCGGGTCTCCCTGCTAGTCAGCAAGGTGTCCCAGCTCCTCTGTATAAGGTGTCCTAAATGCGGCCCGTAGTTAGTGGTTCCCCATAATGAAATGAAAAAAGGCTCCCATAGCGTAATTCAGCAAAACATTTAATATAGATAAAAACGAGGAATTGCACTTACAAATGTGTAGAAAATAAAATGGCGTGTCGTATAAAATGTTTTAGCAGCCCGTTCCTTCTGGGACCTTTGGTGAATTTGCGGTGACGTCAGCACGCTGCTCCTCCCTACGCCGTTTCGTCACAGATGACGTCGTCCTGGGGTAATTTTTTTTCTGCATTTTCCAAAAACGTGTGGCAAACAATGAAGTCTGAAAAAGGCTCACAATGCCTAAAAAAATGTTGAAGTGTTTACTCTCCAAAATGTGGTCATTTTGTTTGAGTATTTTCTGGCCTGGAGCCCCCAAAATGTGATTGGTAATCAGGAAATTAGATGCGTATTTTATGCCTCTAGAAAGCCTGAAGGTGCTTCATGATTCTGGGCCTCTGTATGTGGTTATCCTGTGAAAAAAAGTAAGTATTTGGGGGTGTAATTCTTGGTATGTACATGCTATTAATGTACATGTACTAATAAGGTTATTTAGAATATGTGAGTGTTTTAAGATATATTAGAAATATCTGACATGAACATTTTGCTGTCTCTATGTTCAGTACTGTGCAAAAATGTTAGGCAAGTGTGAGAAATAATGTAAAGTAAGAATGCTTTAAAAAATATATATTTTACTTGTTTATGTTTATTAATTTAAAAAAATGCAGCGTGATTGAACAGAAGAAAAATCTAAATTAAATAAACATTTGAATACCCTTTGGCTTCAAAACAGCATCAATTCTTTTAAGTACACTTGTCCTCAGTTTTTGAAGGAAATCAGCAATAGTCAGCAATATGTTTACATTTCAAATTCATTTAAAAAATTTGTTTTCAAATTAGTTTCTATAATTTATTTTGGATTCATTTAAATTCATTCCTATTGCAATTTGGAGATTTGGATACATCCGAATTTCCAAATATCAAAAAATGTGTCTAAATTTTGATATGGAACAATACGAAACAGCACGCCTACCCACAATTGCTTGCCTACATTGTCACATTGACGTATACCCTTCCAAAGCAGAATACACATGGCTGTACCAACACACATGACACAGCAACGAGTAATGACATGCAGCTGCTGCTAGATTGCATGTAGATAGACAATCAGTGGCTTTAAAGAGGCTGGAGGAGAGTTGCAAACATAATTTATATTCATGATACATAGTCCTTTAGCTAAGTAAATGTTTTCCAGTTAGAGTTTACACCTTTTTTAACCACTACAGCTCCGGAAGGTTTTACTCCCTTCCTGACAAGGCCATTTTTTGTGATACGGCACTGTGTTACTTTAACAATTGCGTGGTCGTGCGGCGCTGTACCCAAATAAATTTGATGTCCTTTTTTTCCCACAAATAGAGCTTTCTTTTGGTGGTATTTGATCACCTCTTCGATTTTTATTTTTTGTGCTTTAAACAAAAAATGAAAATTTTGAAAAAAATAAATATATTTTTTTTCTTTCTGCTATAAAACATATGCAATAAAAAAAATTTAAAAAATCAAATGTCTTCATCGGTTTAGGGCAATGTATATTCTGCTACATATTTTTGGTAAAAAAAAAATCCAATAAGTGTATATTGATTGGTTTGCACAAAAGTTATAGGGTCTACAAAATAGGGGATATATTTATGGCATTTTTTTTTTTTTTACTTGTAATGGTGGTGATCAGCAAATTTTACTGGGACTGTGACATTGCGGAGGACAGATCGGACACCTAACTGGCACTTTTGACACTTTTTTGGGAACCAGTGACATTATTACAGTGATCAGTGCTAAAACTATGCACTGACACTGTATAAATGACACTGGCAGGTAAGGGGTTAACATCAGGGGCAATCAAAGGGTTAAGTGTTTTCCCTGTTTGTGTTTTCTTACTGTGGGGGTATGGGCTCACTGCATGGACATAGTGATCCGTGTTCCTTATTAGCAGGAACACAAGGTCACAGTGTTCATGCCTGACAGAACAGCGGCCTGCCTTGTTTACATTGGCGGGCCGCCGTTCTATCTCTGTGGGGAGCGATTGCGGGTGGCCGGCAGACATTGCGTCTGCCCGAGCCGCTGATTGGCTCCCCTGTGGCCAATCAGCGCGCGATTCGCCTCCGTCAGCGTGCGCGCCCCCCCCCCCAGTGGCTATTGCACAAAATCGAGTACAGGTATGTGATTTTGCACAATAGATCCGCCCTGCCGCACTAAATATGTGGAAGGTGGTCGGCAACTGGTTAAAGTTGTATAAAACCACAGTGACTTAATTGGCAAAAATAACATCTTGTTTGGCAGGGTGTCATCAAAAAACTATTAACCTGGTCTTTCAAGTCATCATTCTTTAGGATCATAATCATAAACAATGCCTTTTGGGTGTTTTAAGTGACCTTCCCACGGAGGAAGTCTCTAAACGAGCCATAGCTAGGGCTCTTTTCCAGGTCCGCAAACTAATTTTATGACACTGGATGTCAACTGATCCCCCCACACTGAAAACATGGATATCCCAAGTGGGTGACACCTTAAGACTTGAGTGCTATATTTATCAATACAGAAGGTGTTCTGGCAAATTTGCTAAGTTAAAGTGTCCAAGGTTGGACGCCCCGGGCCTAGCCCCAGTGGATCTCATTATGGATCGCCTATTATAGTGTAATTGGGTAGTTGTCATCCTGTGTATTTGCTTACTTGGGGAGGTATATGGTATCTAGATCTTTTTGCACAGTTGTTTGCATTTTTTGCTTGAAGATATGTCATGTACCCTACTTTATATCTTTTCGATTTATGATGCAGTTGAACCTGTTTGAACATGATTTTTTTTGCTCTGGAAACTGTCTCTATTTCTTGATAAAGTTTTCTGAGATAAAAAAAAAAAAGTATAAAACAGCATATTTTTTTGATTTGTCAAATCCCATGTAGACATTTTTGGTCTTATTAGTAGTTTTATTTTTTCATTTTGCATTCGGGAAACGCTAAGATCAATACAGTAGATTTCCTGAGCATACATGATCTAACTATATATATCTTTAAAAAGAGTGTGACATGTATCCCAAGATTTGATTGTTTCCACTGTGTGTTCTACCGCACAAGCTGCCAAGAAAGCACAGCGATGTCACTTCATTGAGCTGTAGTGTGGCAATCCATGGGAATAGGATGAACTGTGCTTTCTCCTCTGAGGCGCACACAGTATCTGTTGGACTAATTATTAAAGTTTTGTTGAATTGCTCTCGGTGTCTGAACTCAAGCTGCTGGAGTGCACTTAGCCAAAAACAATATGCATGGTATTCAAGGCCTGAACACTTTCCCTTTTGTTTATAGCTAGTAGAACTTCATCCAGAATGTATAACTGGACTTTCATATTTACAGAAAACATACATTTTATATGCTGACTAATACTGCATTAATGTGGAATTACTTTGGGTTTTGGATTAAATAACAACTAGCGCCACTGTCATTCTGCTGTTTTAATAGGATCACTTTTTTTGCATGTTATACTAAATAAAACATACAGCAGAGCAATGACAGGAACACACAAGATGAAAATACTTCTGTTTCTCTCATTAGGGACAAAACGTGTCTCACATCTGAAAAATATATATATTTCTGTTCTCTCTATGCCAGTATTTGGAAAAGTTCTTAAAAGTTCACAATATTTCAAGGAAAGCTATAAAGAACAGCTAATATGCACAACTGCCTTGTAATATTTTAAATAAATGTATTCATGTTAGTTATCTGGTTTAAAATATGTTTTTCTCTAGCTATTAAAAAGCATGGATATAGGCACATTTGTTTTAAGTTGATTTAATTCTTTAATGCTGCTATACACATATACACTATATTAACAAAAGTATTGGGACACATGCCTTTAGACGCACGTGAAATGTAATGGCATCCCAGTCTTAGTCCGTAGGGTTCAATATTGGGTTGGCCCGACCTTTGCAGCTCTAACAGCTTCAGCTCTTTTGGAAAGGCTGTACACAAGGTTTAGGAGTGTGTCTATGGAAATGTTTGACCATTCTTCCAGAAGCGCACTTGTGAGGTCAGGCATTGATGTGGACGAGAAGGTCTGGCTTGCAGTCTCTGCTCTATATCACCCCAAAGGTGTTCTATCGGGTTGAGGTCAGGACTGTGCAGGCCAGTCAAGTTACTCTACCGCAAACTCGCTCACCCATGTCTTTATGGACCTTGTTTGTGCACTGGTGCACAGTCATGTTAGAATGGGAAGGGGCCATCCCTAAACTGTTCCCACAAAGTTGGGAGCATGAAATTGTTCAAAATGTCTTGGTATGCTGGTGCCTTAAGAGTTCCCTTCACTGGAACTAAGGGGCCAACCTAAACCCCTGAAAAAAAGCCTCACACCATAATCTCCCCTCCACCAAATGATTTTGACCAGTGCACACAGTAAGGTCCATAAAGACATGGATGAGCGAGTTGTGGGTGGAGGAACTTGACTGGCCTGCACAAAGTCCTGACCGCAACCCGATAGAACAGTGGTCATCAACCCTGTCCTCAGGGCCCACTAACAGGGCCAGATTTTATGTATTACCTTGGGGAGATGCAGACTAGAATACTTCAATTACTAAGCAGCAAATAATATCACCTGTGATGCATTTCAGTTATCTTACAAACCTGGCCTGTTAGTGGGCCCTGAGGACTGGGTTGATGACCACTGCGATAGAACCCCCTATGGGCTGAATTAGAGCGGAGACTGCGAGCCAGACCTTCTCCTTCACATCAGTGTCTGACCTCACATATACACTTCAGGAAGAATTGTCAAACATTCCCATAGACACACTCCTAAAAGCGTGTGGACAACCTTCCCAGAAAATTTGAAGATGTTATAGCTGCAAAGGGTGGGTCAACTCAATATTGAACCCTACGGACTAAGACTGGGATGCCATTATAGTTCATGTGCGTGCAAAGACAGGCGTCCCAATGCTTTTGGTAATATAGTGAATATGGAAACATGGTAATGATCTTTAAAGTCAAACTCAAGTGTATCTCCTTGTTTTTCTTTGTTGAGCAAACACTTTGAAAAATATCCCCCTATCATTTTCAGCCATGGCCATCTTAAATAAGGGAAGATGAGTCGTGTGAAATTTACTTCCTGAAATTCATCTGTCCTTAGCTCAGGCATGCATGCAAGAGAGTGTGCTTAACTGAGAAATCCCCTCCTCCTCTCTTCCAGATGAAATAAAAAAAAAGGCCATGAGCACTCATGGGATGTATTACACTTTTATGGCCAGGCCAGAAACCAGGAAGCAACTGAAGAAATGTAAAAAAAATGAAAAGAAGTAAATATAATATACCTTTCTGTCTTTCTGCATAAAGATTACAAATAGAAAATGCTGATTGAGAGAGTTTAGTTTCGCTTTAATATATGCGTACAGTAGGGTGTTTCATTTTCTAAGGCAAAAAATAAACTGTACAATTATTGCAGACTTTGCTTACACCCCGAGTCTCAGTGATGTAAAAGATATATACAGTATGCTAAATTTCAAGAAGATTGGAAAAAAATATTTAGAGGTTGCACACTTTGATCTGTTTTGTAAAAGTAGGCAAAAAATATGATTTTTCAATGTTAATTACTTTTATTGGGAAAACTAGAAATCACAAACTTAAAATACTATTAAAACTATACACTTAGATTAATAGGTAATATGATAGGCAAAACATGTGTTATATTAATCAACTTTGAACGATGCAATCTCTTGTTTTGTTCGCTTGGTGACGACTTTTCTGTGATGCTCGACTACCCTCAACAAGAATTGTTTTTGTTGTTCATCCCTGACTGATTCGTTATACTTTTTTATCAGAGCAATTCCTCTTTCTGCGGTATCATTGACAACCTTAAGAGCGTTCACATGGCTTCTTAGAGAATCACTGCAGTAGTCTGTCACGTCGTGGAACCCAAACAATTCAAAGAACGTCTATGTTTTATTAATAACGAAATGGCTCAGGTCTTTTCCTTCAAAAAACATGTTTTTACTCTCTAATTCCTTTTTCTTTGTAGGTTTGGTTTCTAAATTTTTAGTCATATTTTCCTTAACAGCCTGCGTAATACGTTGGTCCAAAAAAGCCAATCATGCCTTTGTTTCTGACAGATACCAAAGGTGTCTCTTAGCAACTGCGAGAGCACATTTTTTGACGTCTGCATCTGGGTAAGTGCTTAGAAGCTGTAGCCTATCCAAATCATTCTTTGGAGCCCATCGACTTACAATTGCCTCATGCCAAAAGCGAACATACTGTATATGAGGCTGACAAAATGTGCAACCCGTTTCATTCCTTCCAATTGTCGTTAAGGAATATTCAACTGTTTAGTGAAGAGGACAATTTGTATTGCATATATTGCCTTTGCCATCCACCTTGCTTGATGCAGTGCCCCTGGGATCCTGAAACTGAAGTCGTTTTTAGACCAACCTCCTAGGTACAGGAGTGAGAGTTGTAATAACTCTTTGTAGTCTTTGATTTTCTTTGCCATTTTACTTCTATTGATGGCCCGAGCTCGGTAAACGGTAGCTGGAGATATGGAAATTTTTGAAACATTGTGGCCAAGGCTGTTTGTAGTTGCTATAAATGAAGTACTTGCTTGTCGAATAGATGGCTGTTCTCGATCCCAAGTAGATGTGAGTGTCTGATCAAGAGGTTTTAATCTAGGATTTGAACGTAATTTTTTTCGTTGCTGGAGGCGAAAACTCAGCCTCTTTGTCACTAGGTGCTTGTGATGATGGAGATGAGTCTTCCAGTATAACTGTCTTATTGATTTCAGTGATAGCTTTGTAATGTTTATTCTTATGTGAATCTTTTTTTTCTTCTTTTGTACACTTAGTTCAATGTTAGAAATTTCACTAGTTTGTGATAAAAGTGATCAATGTGTGCAACCCCTAAATATTATCCAATCTTCTTGAAATTTGGCATATATATCTTTTACATCACTGAGACTCGGGGCATAAGCAAAGTCATATGAAAATCACATCTTTGGAAAAATGAAACACCCTAGCGTACAGCCAGCCTTGCTATTTTGTGACCATGGTGTTACTGTTTACTATTGGGAGCTGGTAGGATAGGTTCCTGATCACATGACCACTGTGACAGCCAATCACTGTGATCACATGATCGGGAAGTCCATATATTGCCTCCGGTGTTACAAAAACTGCAAGGGCTTCGACTAACTCAAGAGGTTATTAAAAGTGGCTACTGAGTTTTTTTTCTGCGTGCAGTAAAAAACAAAAAATAAAAAATAAAGGTTCTGCTTTATCTTACTGAAAAAAAAAAATCTAATTGTATAGGTTTTACACTAGCCAAGACTAAGTATTTGGCCCTCTTTTTTGCCTCAGTCTTGCCCCACCTTACACTTGGCATAGTTGGCAGGATTGGGTGTTGCAACTTCAAAAGATGAACCTCTGGCCAAGAAATCACACAAGAGGAGGGCCTCCAGACAAAAGTGACTGCCGTGATTCATTGTGGAATAAGAAAAAGGCGTATCAATATGGGACTATAAAGTTGTGAAATAGAGGAGTGCATCACAAGGAGAAACCATCTTGCCAAAAGCATGGTAAAGTGCTGTGCTTGTTGCTATGGCTGGTGCTGCATCCCCAAGCTCAACACCAGACTATGGGGTTGATTTACAAAAACTAGAGAGGTTTTATTGTCAAAGCTTAGATGAATAATATTTATTAATCATATGTAGGGATGAGCTTTGAGTTCGAATCGAACCCATGTTCGACTCGAACATCACCTGTTCGGTTGTTCGTCGAATTGCGAACATTATGGGCCGTTCGCGCCAAATTCGAGTGGCGCGTCACGGCCCATAATTCACTGTGGAATCGCAGTGCATTGCTGGCTGATGATTGGCCAAGCATGCACTATGACCCGCATGCTTTGGCCAATCACAGCGCGCAAAAAACGGAGAGCCATAATTGGCCAAAGCCAGGGTGGCTTTGGCCAATTATGTCTCAGGGGGTTTAGTACACGCCCCACCCTATATAAGGCTGCCTCCGTGGTGGCCTTGTGTAGTGTGTTGCGGTGTTGGTTAAAGAGAGAGCTTACAGAGAGAGAGAGAGACAATGTCATTTATATTGAGTTAGATAGAGCAGGCAGGCGAGTCAGTTAGCTGCAGTTACAGTGTGTAGAGGATATACTGTACATGCATCCTAGGTGTTGTATATATATTTATACACTGTATTCAGTTTAGCTAGATCCGTTCCTGTTATTCTCTATACTGTGACAGGCAGGCAGGTGATTGTGCTAGCTGCAGTCAGTGTTTCACTTAGTGTACGGTGTGCTTTACATAGCGTTCACCTAAAGCTTACCTGAATACAGTTAGTGACTAATAGTGGTGTTCTCATAATAAAACCACAGGCAGAGAGCTGCAAGTATTTTCAGTTAGTGTACTGTGTCCTCTGCACAGTTTTCACCTAAAACTAACTGAAGACAATTGCTGCTTTTCTCATACTAATACCACAGGAGGCAGTTGATTCTGATATCTGCATTATAATCAGTGTGTGTGTGTATATATATATATATATATATATATATATATATATATAATATACATCCCACCTTTGTGCAGCTACATCTCACTGCAGGCCATTAGTATGTCTGGAAGGCAAACAAGGAGAGGCAGACAGTCACAAGGCAATAAAAGAGGGCAAGCAGGCTCTGTGTCTAGAGGCAACAGTGCTGATCGTGGACATGGTTCATCCTCATCAGCACGTGGCCGTGGGACATGCTTGTCCTTCTTTTCGTCAGCTGGCTATGTTGAGCCACAACATGCCCAAGACTTGGAAGAGTGGATGACCAAGCCGTCCTCATCCTCCTCATCCTCTCTCACCCAGGCTCAGGGTACTTTGTCTGGCAAAGCAGCTGCCAAAGCAGCCTCTTCCCTCGGCTCAATGGCATCAGTCACTCCTTCCCCACCATGTCCTCCTGAGGAGTCCCCTGAGCTGTTTGACCACAGTGTTGGGTACATGCTCCAGGAGGATGCCCAGCGTTTTGAAGGCTCTGATGATGGAACCCAGCTAGAGGAAGGCAGTAACGTGAGCCCAGAGAGAGGGGGTAGTAACGTGAGCCCAGAGTGAGGGGGTGCCAACAAGGACAGCTATCTGGCAGTCATGTTCCCCCAGCTGCAGCATACTGCCAGATTTGCTCCAGTGATGAGGAGGGAGGGGATGATGAGGTCACTGACTCCACGTGGGTGCCTGATAGGAGAGAGGAGGATGAGGCACATCTCCAACGAGGCAGGATGCCCTCCAGGGGCCAGCTTAAGGGCAGCACACTGACTGCATCACACCACAGAGCTCCGCATGTGCAGGGTGCTGCTGTCTCTGCGCGTTATTCTTTGGTGTGGGCCTTTTTTCAGACGTGTGCAGCAGATCGCACCGTTGCCATTTACAACATATGTCTCAGGCGTATCTCGCGTGGCCAAAACATCAGCCGCTTGGGCACCACGGTGCTTGACCAGACATATGTCGACCTGCCATGCAGTTCGTTGGCAAGCCTACCTAAAAGACCCACACCAAAGAACAAAGTGGACCTCTCCTTGCTCCTCATCAGCTGGGATCTCCAACCCCACTATACCTTCAGTCCTCTCTGAAACCTCCACCAAGAGTAAATCTGAGGACTTACAGTGTTGTGGCACCAGCACCACCACCAAAGGCCCAATTTTCCCTACCACTGTTCAACAATGGCATGTAAGTAAAATTCTTGATATAATAGTTCACAGCAGGGCGTTCCAGCGCCCACCAAGAGTAACTGTGAGGGCTTACAGTGTTGTGGCAACACCAACACCTAAGGGCCAAATTTCTGCAGAGTATATACTGCAGGCCCCTACTTTCAAACATCCAACTTACAAATGACTCCTACTTGCAAACGGAAGGAGACAACAGGAAGTGAGAAGAAATCTACCCCTAGGAAGGGAAATTCTCTCCTGTAATGCCGCATACACACGATCGATTTTTTCGACAGTGAAAACACCGTCGAGAAAATCGACGTTAAAAACGAGGAACAGCTTGTTCCCCCCCACACACGGCCGTTTTAAATGTCATTTTTTTTTTGGTCGAAAAAAACGACCGTGTGTGGGCTCCGCGGCAGTGTTTCCCTATGGGAAACACTGCCACAGAAAACATGTCGAAAAAAACGACGAGAAAAATTAGAACATGTTCTTATTTTTCTCGTCGTTTTTAATGCCGTTTTTCTCGTCGAAAAAAACGACAGAAAGCCCACAGACTATCGTTTTTCTCGTCGAATGGGAAAAATGTAGTTTTTTTCGACGGGAAAAACGGCCGTGTGTACGCGGCATAAGAGTTAATATGGGAAAAAAGTGTCTCCTCTCCACTGATGCTTTATCACCAATTCTTGTTTCAATAAAAAAAAATATTTTTCAAAGAACATTTGTCATTGGGACGGAAAGTGTAGTGAAATATTCTGAACAGGTGCACACTGCACAGACAGCAAAACAAATGTTACAGGGGTGATAACACTTCCCTATGTTTTCCAAAAAGCTTAAAAATATATTTTTGGGCTGGAGCTACACTTAAAAAATGTACCTGTTCCAAATTACAAACAGATTCTACTTAAGAACAAACCTACAGTCCCTGTCTTGTTTGCACCGCCTGTATACTGCTGTTCAGAGTATATAGGGCCTTTTTTAAATTTGGGTGCGGGGTTCCCCTTAAAGTGGATGTAAACCCGAAATTGTTTTTTTTTTTTTTTTTTGCTGTCACAATGTAGAGTATAAGATTTCCTATCATCTGTGCCCAGTCTTGCCACAAATAGTTAATCCAGCTCTGAGCAATCCTCTTTTATTTTTCAGTGAGATAAAACGGACAAACAGAGAAAAACCTTTGTCCATTCCGCCCCCTTGCTTTGAGTGACAGGTTATTTACATATCTCGTGCACTAGCTTTAGACAGGCATTATTTTTTAATTCCCACCCCCACTCCTTTTCTGAAGTCATGTGGTTACTTTTCTGGATTTTGACTGGATGTTAGTGATCATAGCAGAAGGAATACATAGGAGAAAATGCATGTTGACAAGGGGAGTGTAGAGGTGGGCAGGGAGTCTACTGACATCACGGCTCCACCCACCGAGCTCCAGACAACAGATCCACCCACAGAATCTGCAGTTTTTCAGTTCTTATAACAGACAGAGGGGTGACATTTGACAGATAAGAATACATGCAGGAGGAATGTATATCCTTATAGATCAGCACTAGGGATGAGCTCGGTGTTCGAGACGAACGCATGTGGGCCGTTCGCGCCAAATTCGTGTGACGTGAACAGCCCACAATATACTGCCATCGCAGTGCATTGCCGGCGCTGTGATTGGCCAAGCATGCACTGTGACCCCGCATGCTTGGCCAATCACAGCGCCGGGCAGCGAGGAGAGCCATAATTGGCCACAGGCAAGATGCCTGTGGCCAATTATAGCTCAGGGGGGTTTAGTACACGCCCCACTCTATAAAAGGCCGCCAGCGTGGTGGCCTTGTGTAGTGTGTTGGCGTGCAGGGAGAGAGAAGGATAGGCAGGGACAGTGTCAGTGATATTCTTTGATAAACCTTGTGCATTTACAGTGTGTTGGCGTGCAGGGAGAGAGAAGGATAGGCAGGGACAGTGTCAGTGATATTTTTTGCTAAACCCTGTGCATTTACAGTGTGTTGGCATGCAGGGAGCGAGAAGGATAGGCAGGGACAGTGTCAGTGATATTCTTTGCTAAACCCTGTGCATTTACAGTGTGTTGGCGTGCAGGGAGAGAGAAGGATAGGCAGGGACAGTGTCAGTGATATTCTTTGCTAAACCTTGTGCATTTACAGTGTGTTGGCGTGCAGGGAGAGAGAGGGATAGGCAGGGACAGTGTGAGGCCTCGTACACACGGCCGAGATTCTCGTTGAAAAAAACATGTCGTTTTTTTCGACGAGATTCTTGGACAAGAAACTTGTCCCGGCCGAGTGTACACACGCTCGTTTCAAAGAACCCGCGGTTCTTTGAATGGAGCGTACGCGGTGACGTCATCGACTACGACGAGCATGCGCTCGTCACATTCGATGCCGTCGCCGCCATCTTGGTATACCCTACGTATGCCTAGGAAGCTACCGCGCATGCGTCGAATTCATTTCGAACATGCGCGGGCTTCCAGGAGGAAAGGTAAGTGTACACACACTCACTTTTCTCGTCGAGAAACATGCCGACGAGAATCTCAACGAGAAAATAGAGAGCAGGTTCTCTATTTTCTCGTCGAGGTTACTTGTCGCTTTTCTCAACGAGAAACCATACACACGAACAAATTTCTCGGCAAGACATCTCTGCCAGCAAGTTTCTTGCTGGTTCTTGCCGAGAAACTCGGTCGTGTGTACGAGGCCTCAGTGTTATTCTTTGCTAAACCTCCTGCACAGTATACACCTGAAGCTACCCCTTATTGCTCATGGTGTTGTTCTGTTGTGTAACACAGACAGGCATCTGCAAGCAGTTACAGTGGGTGTAGGTGCCTCTGTCACAGTATACGCTACCCCTTATTGCTCGTGGTGTTGTTCTGTTGTGTAACACAGACAGGCATCTGCAAGCAGTTACAGTGGGTGTAGGTGCCTCCTGCACAGTATACGCTACCCCTTATTGCTCGTGGTGTTGTTCTGTTGTGTAACACAGACAGGCATCTGCAAGCAGTTACAGTGGGTGTAGGTGCCTCCTGCACAGTATACACCTGAAGCTACCCCGTATTGCTGGTGTATTTATTTTGTGTAACACTAACAGGCATCTGCAAGCAGTTACAGTGGGTGTAGGTGCCTCCTGCACAGTATACGCTACCCCCTATTGCTCGTGGTGTTGTTCTGTTGTGTAACACAGACAGGCATCTGCAAGTAGTTACAGTAGGTGTAGGTGCCTCCTGCACAGTATACACCTGAAGCTACCCCTTATTGCTTGTGATGTTGTTCTGTTGTGTAACACAGACAGGCATCTGCAAGTAGTTACAGTCGGTGTAGGTGCCTCCTGCAAAGTATACACCTGAAGCTACCCCGTATTGCTGGTTTTCCCATCTCCCTGCAGGCCATTAGAATGTCTGGAAGGCCAACAAGGAGAGGCAGACAGTCACGAGCAAATAAAAGAGGGCAAGCAGGCTCTGTGTCTGGGGGCAACAGTGCTGGTCGTGGACGCGGTGCATTGTCATCAGCACGTGGCCATGGGACACGCTTGTTCTTATTTTCGGCAGCTGGACGTGTTGAGCCACATCATGCCGAAGACTTGGTAGAGTGGATGACCAAGCCCTCCTCATCCTCTCTCACCCAGGCTCAGGGTACTGGCAAAGCAGCTGCCAATGCGTCCTCTTCCCTCGTATCAATGTCATTATCAGTCACTCCTTCCCTAGACCCACCATGTCCTCCTGAGGAGTCCCCCGAACTGTTTGAGCACAGTGTTGTGTTGGATACATGCTCCAGGAGGATGCCCAGCGTTTTGAATGGTCTGATGATGATACCCAGCTAGAGGAAGGCAATAGTGTGAGCGCAGAGAGAGGGGATGCTCAAGAAGGACAGCAATCTGGCAGTCATGTTCCAGCAGCTGCAGCATACTGCCAGGTTTGCTCCAGTGATCAAGAGGGAGAGGATGATGAGGTCACTGACTCCATGTGGGTCCCTGATAGGAGAGAGGAGGAGGAGGAGGATGAGGAGGAGGCACATCTCCAACGAGACAGGATGCCCTCCGGGGGCCAGCGTAAGGGCAGCACACCGACTGAATCACACCGCAGAGCTCCGTCTGTGCAGGGCGCTGCCTCTGCGCGTTATTCCAAAAGTTCTTTGGTGTGGGCCTTTTTTGAGTCGAGTTCATCAGATCGCACCACTGCTATTTGCAACATATGTCTCAAGCGTATCTCGCGTGGCCAAAACATCAGCCGCTTGGGCACCACATGCTTGACCAGACATATGTTGACCTGCCATGCAGCTCGTTGGCAAGCGTACCTTAAAGACCCACACCAAAGAACAAAGCGGACCTCTCCTTGCTCCTCATCAGCTGCTCTGAGAGGAATGAAGGTGTAGAATTAGGTGTGTCACAGCCAAGTACTTGCGGGCACTCTGCTAGCAGTACACCGACGTCCGATTGTAGCAGGCAAATTTCCCTGCCCCAGCTGCTGGACCGTCGAAAGAAGTTCACTCCCAGCCATCCACATGCCCAGCGGTTGAATGCTAGCTTGGCTAAATTGCTAGCACTTCAACTGCTACCTTTTCAGTTGGTAGACTCGGCCCCCTTTCGTAAGTTTGTGCAATGTGCGGTTCCTCAGTGGCAGGTTCCCAAACAGCACTTTTTCTCACGGAAGGCGATTCCGGCTCTCTACTGGCATGTGGAAGGCAATGTCCATGCCTCGCTGGACAGGGCGGTCAGCGGTAAGGTGCATATTACCGCTGACTCATGGTCCAGCAGGCATGGACAGGGACGTTACCTTTCTTTCACGGCCCATTGGGTCACTCTTTTGGCAGCTGGGAAGGATGCAGGACAAGTTGCAGTAGTGTTGGAGGTTGTTCCGCCGCCACGCCTCCAAAATACTACTACTGGTTGTGATACACCTCTCTCCTCCACCGCTCCTTTTCTTCTTCCTCCTCGGAACCAGCGGTGCTCCGTAGGCGTTCAAGGGGCTACACAAGTACGCAGGCAAAAAGATGCCATGCCGTGCTTGTGCTGGTGTGTTTGGGGGACAGGAGCCACACTGGGGCAGAGGTTCTGTAAGCTCTGCAGGGGCAGGCCGAGAGGTGGTTGACGCCACGCCAGCTTAAGCCAGGAATGGTGGTTTGAGACAATGGCACCAACCTCCTCTCCGCCCTCCGACAGGGACAACTGACCCATGTGCCCTGTATGGCTCACGTCCTTAACCTGGTGGTGCAGCGGTTCTTGGGCAGGTACCCGGGCTTACAGGATGTCCTGAGGCAGGCCAGGAAAGTCTGTGTGCATTTCCGCATATCATATAATGCCAGTGCTCGGCTGGCTGAGCTGCAAAAGGAGTTGAACCTGCCCAAGAACCGCCTTATATGTGACATGTCCAACAGGTGGAACTCTACGTTGGCCATGCTGCAGTGGCTGCACATGCATCAGAGGGCAATCAATGAGTACCTGTGCGACTACGGCACCAGGACAGGGTCAGGGAGCTCGGGTTTTATTCACCACGCCAGTGGGGCATGATCAGGGATACATGCACTGTCCTGGCACCATTTGAGGAGGCCACGAGGATGGTGAGCAGTGACAGTGCATGCATCAGTGACACTGTACCTCTTGTCCACCTGTTGGAGCATACGCTGCGTGGAATAATGGACAGGGCACTTGAGGCAGAACAGAGGCAGGAAGAGGAGGACTTCCTTGCCTCTCAAGGCCCCCTTTATCCAGACAGTGTTCCTTCTGTCCCACCCATCACACAAGAAGAGGAGGAGGAGGAGGATTGTGTCAGCATGGAGATGGAGCCTGGCACTCAGCATCAAGAGCAGCAGTCTTTTAGGGATGATTTACAGTCCCAACAAACCTGTGGACTTGTACGTGGCTGGGAGGAGGTGGCTGCGGATCATGTCGTCCTTAGTGACCCAGAGGACTCCGGACCAAATGCCTCAGCTAACCTACGCTGCATGGCCTCCCTGATCCTGCAAAGTCTGCGGAAGGATCCTCGTATTCTTCGGATCAAGGAGAGGGACCATTACTGGCTGGCCACTCTCCTTGATCCACGGTACAAGGGTAAGGTTGCGGACCTTATCTTGCCGTTGCAGAGGGAGCAGAGGATGAGACATCTCCGGGAGGCCTTGCAGAAAGGTCTGTGCAACGCGTTCCCAGAGACTGGGAGGTTACAAACTCCTGGTCCTGGACAACGAGTTGCTGAGGCTTCGGTCAGTAGAAGAAGGAGCGGTGGAGAAGGTGGCCGTCTGACCGATGCGTTCAGACAATTTTTTAGTCCGCAGCCCCAAGGTATGATCGGTTCCAGCGACCATCGCCAGCGTCTGATATACATGGTGCAGGAATACCTAGGGGCAAGGTCAGACTTGGACACCTTTCCCACCGAAACTCCTCTGGGTTACTGGGTCTTGAGGATGGATCACTGGCCAGAGCTTGCATAGTATGCAATTGAGCTACTGGCGTGTCCTGCATCCAGCGTTCTTTCGGAACGCACATTCAGTGCTGCTGGAGGCTTTGACACCGATCACAGGGTGCGCCTGTCCACCGACTCGGTTGATCGACTGACCTTCAAAAAGATGAATCAATCTTGGATCACCACCAGCTACCAGGCACCTGAAGCTGATGTAACAGAATAATTTATTTTGAAATGTCACATCCCTTCAAGACTGCCTATGCTGATGCTGAGTGACTGTCCTGTTATGTTGACTGACTATCCTCTTCCTCCTCAATGATCCTGATGATAGCTTGGAAGAACATTTTTGTTTCTGGGTGCCGCCACCAGTGGCTAAGACCCAATTTTTCAGCCCCTGTTTAACAGGGGTATGTAATTACAATTTTTTATGCATTGCTTTGCAGCAGGGCTTATTCCTGCACTCCAATTAGAGTATCTGGGAGAGGTTGCAGTGTTGTGGCACCAGCACCAGTGCCTAAGGCCCAATTTTTCAGCCCCTGTTTAACAGGGGCGTGTAATTACAATTTTTGATGCAATACTTTGCAACAGGGCTCATTGCTGTGCAGTGTTGTAACTAACGCCGTTTAAATAAACGGCGTTAGGTAACGTAGCCACTTTTTGGGGTAACGAGTAATCTAACTGATTACTCTTACCCTCGTGGCACCGCCGTTCCAATTACTTGGGTGGCGTTACCCCAATTACATCTACTCGCCGCCGCAGCCGCCACGAGTAGATGTAATGTAAGTCTAACTGCAAGCCGCCGTCTGCCTACCTGATCAGCGTGTCATGCAGACAGACGGCGGCCATTGCAGTCTTCAAAAGCCGCGCCTCCCGTGTCCTCATCGCCTGTGATAGGCGGAACACTCAATTTCCCAGCAGGCAGTGTTCCGCCTATCACGGACATCCTCTCATCCCCGTCTGTGTTATGAGGATGAGAGGATGTCCGTGATAGGCGGAACACTGCCTGCTGGGAAAACGAGTGTTCGGCCTATCACAAACGAGGAGGACTGGAGGAGGCACGGCTTTTGAATAATAGAATGGCCGCCGGGAGTCTCGGGACGCCGCTGATCTGAGGTACCGTAACACACAGGCACAGTGAGGCATGGGGCACGGGCACAGTGAGGCATAGTGAGGCATGGGGCACAGTGGGGCATGGGGCACGGGCACAGTGAGACATGGGGCACAGTGAGGCATGGGGCACGGGCACAGTGAGGCATGGGGCACAGTGAGGCATGGGGCACAGTGAGGCATGGGGCACAGTGAGGCATGGGGCACGGGCACAGTGAGTCACGGGCACAATGAGGCACGGGCACAGTGAGGCATGGGGCACGGGCACAGTGAGGCATGGGGCACAGTGAGGCATGGGGCACAGTGAGGCATGGGGCACGGGCACAGTGAGGCACGGCATAGTGAGGCACGGGCACAGTGAGGCATTGGGGACAGTGAGGCTGCGGCATTGGCACAGTGAGGCATTGGGCACAGTGAGGCTGCGGCACGGGCACAGTGAAGCATGGGGCACAGTGAGGCTCGGGGACAGTGAGGCACGGTCACAGTGAGGCATGGGCACAGTGAGGCACAGTGAGGCATGGGCACAGTACCAATATTATTTGTTATCCCTCCTATTATTTTTATACACTGAAAAAATTACATATATATCATCCTTCTACCGCCCCGCCCCCGCCCCCGTGTATATATATTATAACCAATATAGTTACTCTGCTGAGTAACTAGTTACTTTTCCTATGTAGTAACTGAGTTACTAACTCACTTACTTTTTGGGAGAAGTAATTTGTAACTGCAACTAATTACCTTTTTAGAGCAAGATGAACAACACTGTTGCTGTGCTCCAAGTACAGTATCTGTGAGGGGTTGCAGTGTTGTGGCACCAGCACCAGTGCCTAAGGCCCAATTTTTCAGCCCCTGTTTAACAGGGGCGTGTAATTACAATTCTTGATCTAATAATTCACAGCAGGGCCCATTCCTGCACCCACCAAGAGTAACTGTGAGGGCTTACAGTATTGTGGCAACACCGTCCACCACCATCAGCAAAGGCCCAATTTTTCTGCCCCTGTTCAACAGGAGCATGCAATTACAATTCTTGATCTAATAATTCACAGCAGGGCCCTTTCCTGCGCCCACCAAGAGTAACTGTGAGGGCTTACAGTGTTGTGGCAACACCACCACCACCAAAAGCCCAATTTTTCTGCCCCTGTTCAACAGGGGCATGCAATTACAATTCTTGATCTAATAATTCACAGCAGGGCCCATTCATGCGCCCACCAAGAGTAACTGTGAGGGCTTACAGTGTGGTAGCACCAGCACCACCACCAAAGGCCCAATTTTTCCTGTCACTGTTCAACAATGGCATGTAATTACAATTCCTGATATAATAGTTCACAGCAGGGCATTCCAGCGCCCACCATGAGTAACTGTGAGGGCTCACAGTGTTGTGGCAACACCAACATCTAAGGGGCAAATTACTGCAGAGTATATACGGCAGGCCCCTACTTTCAAACATCCAACTTACAAACGACTCCTACTTGCAAACGGAAGGAGACAACAGAAAGTGAGAGGAAATCTACCCCTAGGAAGGGAAATTCTCTCCTGTAAAGCCCTGTACACACGATCGGATAAACTATGTATTTTCGTCCGATGGATTTGTCCATCGGAAATCTGATGAAACTGTTTTTCATCAGTCTTGGCCACACACCATCAGTCAAAAAACCGACCGTTCCAAACGCAGTGACGTAAAACACTCAGATGAGCCGAGAAAAATTAAGTTTAATGCTTCTGAGCATGCGTCAACTTGATTCTAAGCATGCGTGGGTTTTTTAACCGATGGACTTGCCCATAGACGATCGGAAATTCCCATCGGTTTTTTATCCATCGGAAAATTTTAAAACAAGTTCTATTTTTTCAAACCGATGGAAAAAAGACCGATGGGTACCATACACGATCGGTTGGTCTGATGAAAACCATTCATCGGACGGTTTTCATCAGTCAAACCGATCGGGTAGGGGGGGGGGGGGGGTTGATGGGGTAGTCATGCCATTTTTCTCAAAGATTTTCATCCATATTGCCAGGACAAGACATGACATTAAAGCCGCAAGCAGTTTTAAATGGCTTTTTTTCCTTTACAAATGTCATTTTATGCAGGGACAGTTCTAAACTCGGGAAACACGTGGCACTTCACAGGCAGGTATTCCCGAGTCTGGCTCTGGGTTAAATTTCAGCACCAAAAGCGGTAACCCCGAGCCAGACTCGGGATTGCATCGCAGTAATCCAGGCAGAGTTACTTACCTTCTCCCCTGGATCCTGCGATGCCTTCCGGCTGTGTGATCGAGCTGTCTCCTCGCTCGTTTCACACACTTCCGAGTGTCGCCGAGCTCCGTTCCCTGCGACGTTACGACGCACAGGGACGGAGATCGGCGCCAAATTCAAAAAAGTTAAAACACAGTAAACATACAGTACACTGTAATATTACAGATTACAGTACTGTATGAAAAAATTACACACCCCCTTTGTCCCTAGTGGTCTGCCCAGTGTCCTGCATGCACTTTTATATAATAAAAACTGTTCTTTCTGCCTGGAATTTGGAGATTGTCCATAGCAACCAAAAAGTGTCCCTTTATGTCAAAAGTGGTTTTAGACCAGCTAGAAAACAGCGATAATAAATTAGAATCACTTGCAGAATTGAGCGATAGCGATTTGTGGGGAAATTCGTCATCAAACACTGAAAAACACTTTTATTATTATTATATTATTTTTTGTTATATTATTTTATAGTTATTTATTATATTATAATTTATGATTTTTTTTTTTTTTAACTTTATCATACCCGGGATGTCTACTAGACTCTGGTTTGGACAGATTTAAGTGAGTTATTCCTAAGAATTACAGGCCTACAATATAAAACGCCAAATTTCCATGCAGAATAATGGTACCGCTTTCAGCTCCTAAAATCTGACAGAATCATACCACCAGGGAGGTTAAAGGAATATTTCATACTTTTTTTTTCCACTTTAAGCATCATTAAAATCACTGCTCCTGAAAAAACAGCCGTTTTTAAAACTTTTTTTGCATTCATACATGTCCCCTGGGGCAGGACCCGGGTCCCCAAACCCTTTTTAGGACAATAACTTGCATATTAGACTTGATAATTAGCACTTTTGATTTCGAACGTTTGCGTCCATTGTATTTAATAGGGTTCTAAAGTTGGCGCAAACTTTCGGTCCGTTCGCAGGTTCTGGTGCGAACTGAACTGGGGGGTGTTCGGCTCATCCCAAATCATATGCAAAAATAGTACATATAAAAACAGCACAGACCATGTAGCGAACACTTCCCAGTCCTATCCCTCCCAGAAAAACCCTACAAACCTCACCAATTCCCTCACCCCCTAGACCTATGAACTGCCTCACTGGGATCTCCCCAAGGAGCTGAGAGTGTGCGGCTATGCCGCTAACCCCTCACAGAGATGAAACAAACCCCTGGTGACTACACCTGCAAATATAGTTACTTCAACAATGGGGATTCATTCATCAACCCAAGCAGCTGAGAGGAGAGCACTGCGCCTTGAAGCCACTATGGGCGAATGCAGTGCAATCTGACAGACGGCTGTACCTGGGGGATAGATGTAAAGTCTGATTAATTAAATTGAGCCCCGCTGTTAGTCCTGTAACAATACAAAAAAAACACAGTAAGTCCTCATCCAGTTACGAATGTCAGGTAATAGTAAGTGCCTGTAGGATAAACACACAGAGGCAGCAGGTGCTAAGATGATATCCAGCAATCTGCTACGGTATATATCCTTATTGAACACCTTATAAGAAATAAGAGTGATAGTCACTACTTGCTCCGCTTGATTTCAAAGGTGAACGGCACAGAAATAGTTGGAGGGCACCATCCATCTATCCTTCAGGTTCCCAGCTTTCTTTTTCTTTTTCTTTAATATGCTTAGATGAATAAGCTGAGGTTAGAAGCTGATTGGTAACTATGCACAGCTGAAACAGATTCTGAGTGCTCCAGTTTTAGTAAATCAACCCCTTCGTTTCTTGATCGGGGGTCTGGCTTGAAGACCAGTTGCTATAGCAGTAGTGGGACTACAATCAACCAGCAGGTACTAACCAGTGTTCACCGGAGCTCCTGATGGTGGAGATGAATTTGGCTGCATGTTAGTACCAGGTCATGGTCCTTGGAAACCACCCTCCTGGTGGTGAGAGATGACCCTCTTTGGTAACATGCATCAGATGACTTAGGCCCTGTGTGACATGGGCCCCAAGTGTATGGATGGACTTTACAAGCTCTAATCTGAACCATGAGTGGAACACAACCCTGTGCTAGTATGTGCTCTTTGCACAAAGAGATTGAAGTGGTCCTAAAGGCAGAAGTTTTTTTTAATCATATTGCATTCTATGTATTAAGATAAAAAAAATGTATGCAGCAGCCCCCTTCAGCCCCCCTAATACTTACCTGAGCCCCATCTCGATCCAGAGACTTGGCTGTCTGGAACTCTCTCTCCTGAGTGGCTGAGACACACAGCAGGCGCCATTGGCTTCCGCTGTTCTCACTCAAAGTCAGTAAGCCAATGAGGATAGAGAGGGGTGGTGGACACACAGAGCAGCTTGCTGTGGGGGCACTCGGCAGGAGGGAGGGGCCAGGAGTGCTGGTGAGGGACCCGAGAAGAGGAGCATCTGGGCTGCTCTGTGCAAAATCATTACACAGAGCAGGTGAGTATACCATGTTTGTTATTTTTTTTATTTTTTTTATTCTTTCTTTATTAGTTTTCATACAAAACATAGCATTAACATAATACAATCCCTTTCATATAATGCCCTTCCCCTCCCCTTTACCCCTGACCTCTTCCTTCTAACCTAACTACTTCTTCCGTTCTCGTTCTCTGTTTTATTATTATCTTTTTATATTATTCACCCATTATCTCTGCGTAGCCCATTGTATACTTATAGGCTGTCCACGCCTTCCACTTTTCTTCAAATGCCTCTATTGAATCCCTATCACTAGATCTTAGATATTCCAAACTGTAAATTTTGTCTAATTTATTACACCATCTCTTCAGATTAGGGCTATCCAGATCTTGCCAATATATAGGAATTTGTCTCTTAGCTGCGTTTAGTAACTGTGGGATTAAACTTCTAAGATATGATTTATTAGGCATCCGAATCCCGTGTAATAGACATCCCCACGGATCGTCCCGTACTTTGATGTTAGTTATATCTCTGATGGTTCTCCTTATCTCACTCCAGTATTTTTTTAATTTTTGGGCATGTCCACCATATGTGGGCCATCGTCCCAATTTCCTGACACCCTCACCAGTAGGGATGAGCCGAACACCCCCGGGTTCGGTTCGCACCAGAACCCGCGAACGAACCGAAAGTTCGCACGAACGTTAGAACCCTATTACATACAATGGATGCGAACGTTCGAAATCTAAAGTGCTAATTATAACGACTAATATGCATGTTATTGTCCTAAAAAGTGTTTGGGAACCCGGGTTCTGCATCAGGGGACATGTATCAATGCAAAACGAAGTTTTAAAAACGGCCGTTTTTTGAGAGCAGTCATTTTAATGATGCATAAAGTGAAAAAAAAAAGTCAAATATTCCTTTAAATATCGTGGGGTGTGTCCAAAGTATGCCTGTGAAGTGCCACGTGTTTCCCGTGTTTAGAACTGTCCCTGCACAAAATTACATTTCTAAAGGAAAAAAAAGCCTTTTAAAACTGCTTGCGGCTTTAATGTAATGTCTGGTCCCGGTAATATGGGTGAAAATCTTTGAGAAAAATGGCATAGCTACTCCATTACCCCCCCCCCCCCCTCACCCCAGCCCATTACCAGCCCCTTTGGGTCTTGAATGGATATTAAGGGTAACCCCGCACACAAAATAAAAAAGGCCCTATATACTCTGAACAGCATTATACAGGCGGTGCAAACAAGACAGGGACTGTAGGTTTGTTCTTAAGTAGAATCTGTTTGTAATTTGGAACAGGTACATTTTTTAAGTGTAGCTCCAGCCCAAAAATATATTTTTACGCTTTTTGGAAAACATAGGGAAGGGTTATCACCCCTGTTACATTTGTTTTGCTGTCTGTGCCCCTGTTCAGAACATTTCACCTCACTTTCCGTCCCAAATGTTTTTGAAAAGTGGGTTTTTTATTGAAACAAGGATTGGTGATAAAGCATCAGTAGAGAGGAGACACCTTTTTCCCATATTAACTCTTACAGGAGAGAATTCCCCTTCCTAGGGGTAGATTTCCTCTCACTTCCTGTTGTCCCCTTCCGTTTGCAAGTAGGAGTCGTTTGTAAGTTGGATGTTTGAAAGTAGGGGCCTGCCGTATATACTCTGCTGAAATTTGCCCCTTACATGTTGGTGTTGTCACAACACTGTGAGCCCTCACAGTTACTCTTGGTGGGCACTGGAACGCCCTGCTGTGAACTATTATATCAGGAATTATATTTACATGCCATTGTTGAACAGTGGTAGGAAAAATTGGGCCTTTGGTGGTGGTGCTGGTGCCACAACACTGTAAGCCCTCACAGTTACTCTTGGTGGGCGCATGAATGGGCCCTGCTGTGAATTATTAGATCAATAATTGTAATTACATGCCCCTGCAGATGCCTGTTAGTGTAACACAAAAGAAAAAAACCACGAGCAATAAGGGCTAGCTTCAGGTGTATATTTTGCAGGAATCACACTACGCCTGCTTTAAGTGCTGCAGATGCCCGTTAGGGCTCTTTCACACGGAGGGTCCGTTCAGGTCCGCCTGTCAGTTTTTTAGGCGGACCTGAACGGATGCTACATGTCCTCCTATGGAGCCACGGATGTCAGCGGTGACATGTCCGCTGACATCCGACCCGCTCCGATTCGCAAAAGTGTGACGGAGGAAAACCCTATTTTTCCTTCCGTCTGCGGATCGGATCGGATGACAACGGACTCTACGGTCCGTCATCATCCTATCCCCCCATATGGGAGAGCGGCGCTCTGACAGGGCGGTCCCTGCACAGTGTGCGGGAACCGCCCAGTCATCCGCCGGCTCAGCGGGGATCAACGGAGCGATCCCCGCTGAGCAAGCGGAGCTTCACGGGGCGGATCATTACTGATCCGTCCTGTGTGAAAGAGCCCTTAGTGTAACACAAAAGAAAAAAAACTACGAGCAATAAGGGCTAGCTTCAGGTGTATATTTTGCAGGAATCACACTACACCTGCTTTAAGTGCTGCAGATGCCTGCCTGTGTTACACAACAGGAAATCACAGCAATAAGGGCTAGCTTGAGGTGTATACTGTGCAGGAGGCTTAGCAAAAATATCACTGACACTGTCCCTACCTATCCTTCTCTCTCCCTGCACACAATATCACTGACACTGTCCCTACCTATCCTTCTCTCTCCCTACACACAATATCACTGACACTGTCCCTACCTATCCTTCTCTCTCCCTACACACAATATCACTGACACTGTCCCTACCTATCCTTCTCTCTCCCTACACACAATATCACTGACACTGTCCCTACCTATCCTTCTCTCTCCCTACACACAATATCACTGACACTGTCCCTACCTATCCTTCTCTCTCCCTACACACAATTTCTCTAACACTGTCCCTGCCTATGTACGTCTTTCCCTGCACGCCAACACACTACACAAGGCCGCCACGTGGGGCGTGTACTAAATCCCCCTGAGCTATAATTGGCCACAGGCATCCTGCCTGTGGCCAATTATGGCTCTCCTCGCTGCCGGCGCTGTGATTGGCCTAGCATGGGGGGTCACAGTTTTTTTTTTTTTTAGAAGTAATTATATGTCGGTTTGATCTGCTGTGGAACACTTGGCAATGAATGAATGATGATTGATGGGGACAATATACTGCCTTTTTGAAGAAAGGAGCATTGTTGTTTCCCTTTTTTTCTCCCCCCTCCAGGGTTGGTTCCATGGATACCGCTGTTATCCTCTGTGGCATCCTTTGTTGTTTTCCTTGATCTGCCTGCGTGTTACGGGATTATGCTGTTTGGTGGGTGTGCTGTTGATTGCGGGCCTCTCCCCCCTTTCCCTTTGTTCCGACCCCTGGCTGTCTCTACGCTGTCTGGCGTTGGTGCGCTATGTCTGTCTGAGCATGGATGCCCCCGCCGATTGTCGGAGGCGATGCAGACGACGTGCTATGCGTCCTTGGCGTGGTGACGATGCAGATTACATCATTCCCTGACGCCGCTTCGGTCCCAAGGCGCGACAGATGCTCGGCGGGCGAGTGATGCTGGGTACTCACGCACGGGCATGATGTCTTGCCGGATGCCGGCTCTGTTTTGGCACGAACGGCAATCACCTTGTAGGGGGTATAAAAGGCTCCAGATATTCCATGGCCAATGTGACTAGCATATGGCTTCTCTCCAGGGGGTTATCTTGTTCGATTGCCACTTATAGTAAGTACTTTTACTACTCCAATTTTGGGGATATTTTTGCTGGTTCATTTCTTAATATATAAAATTTGTAATACCTCCCTCTTTTTATGCTTTTTATTTAGATAGTCTTAAGGGGTTTCATCTGTTTGGACTACATTATAGTCTCCGGTATATATACAGTTAAGCTATTCTTGTTTTAAGGCTATATTTTATTCTAACCGTTGCCTGTCCATACCTATTTTTGTCCACCTTTTTTGCCTGCCTTGCCATCTACAACCTGTTTGGAATAATTTGTGCGAGGATATCTTCTCAAATGGAATATATGAGCCAGTAAGTATTTTATATAGTACATCTATCTACCCCTCTGCTCTGATACATAATATGGTTGCCATTTTTTTGGGGCTTACTTTGGCTTTTGGTTTTGTGTTGACTGTTTTAGCTGGCCCTTATGATCATTTCCTGACACACTATTGGATTTGGAATTTTGTGAACGTGACTGGTGTCCCCCATGCAAGGTATATTCATTTTATTGCCTGGATGTGCCACATTTTTCAACTGGACAGTATAATGTTTTTTAAGATGTGTGTTATTGGGTTATTTAAACAAAAAATACATATGTTTTATTCTAGATAGTTAGACCCGTACTCTTTCTTGCCACCAACGAACCTTGAATGCGTCCTGACAAAGCTTAACAGCGAAACGAGTTGACGCACAAAGGCTCACTATATATCATGTATCATAATATATATGTTTTTTAATTCTTCTTTATGCTTTTATATACTATGTACTTTTTTCAATAAATATTGTAATTTTCTCTTATATTCTCCATTGTTTACTGTGTCTTAAAAGTCCGACCTTGGTTTACCATTTTTTGGTGCCCCTTTTTCTTGTTTCTGCCTAGTATGCTTATCCCTAGTCTCTTAGACCACACATATTCCACAATACAATATTTGGATAAACAACAACAGAAACCCTTGACCATGCTCGAATTTTGTATAGATTTGCACGTCGATTTCTTGTCTGACTATTTGTTAACGAGCTGACATATCTAAGAGCGGCCACTGAGTATAGGTCACTCATCGGTGACATCGTTGGGAGCAGCTTACTTTATCAGCAAACCCCCATGTAACACGTGATGGAGAGTAAACTATAAACAGCATATGCTGGAATAGAGAGAAGATAGCTTTTCAGGAAAAGGTGAGTCAGAGTGAATCTTGGTGTAATATGCATACAGATGTTGAATTCAGTACAGTGTTTATTTGTTTTAAAGGAGAGGCAGAGTAAATCTGAAACAGGAGTTCTTGCAAATGTAAATAATTAATCTGCAATTAAAGGCAGAAGGGAAGATATCTATTGAACAAGAAAGAATCGCTTGTCAGGTTTTAAGGTTTGTCAGGTTTTAAATGAAAATTATGATATAAGTGCAAGGGAACTTAAGGGATAGGCTCAAGGGGTCAGACCATTATATGTAGGGTTGACAGTATGGAAGATCAAGTTACAGAGATGACATTACTGAGGTTTTTGAGTTGGCTGTAAGAAAAATTAGATTTCTGTTTTTGCTCGTTGTTTGAACTGACCTGCATATCATTTATAAACTGTTAAACTATATTCTCTTGATTGTCCTCTGTAACTACTGCAATCTGCAAAAGCTGAAATAATCCCTTTTGTCCCAAATTCTGTTAGTTGACCACTATCCACTATGGAATTATGGACTTGAACAACAGAGGTTAAATATGGGGAGTAAAACTAGGAGATAGAATAAGCAGTAAAAGTAGGTAGAACTGGTCAAACTTACAGGCCAGAAGACAAGATGAGACAAGTCAAGAAAAAAAAATGAATTAGCAGGTGAAATGCCATTATTTTGTCAATATATCAAAGCTATGTACCTGCCTGTGACTTCATAAGGGAGGATGCACTTGTAGGCAGTTAATGTCTGATAGGACCAGTACAGCCAATGCAAATAGAAAATAAATCTTTAGGAAGATTTTGCAGCTACAGTTGATTTTCTTTTTACTCTCTTTTATATTGTCATAGGATGTTATATTCCATTAATGTAGGGATTTTTTTGTGTATAAAGGTATTTTTTATGCATGTTGTGCAGAGAAGAACTGGCAAGTTTTTATTTATTTATTTATTTTTTGATGAATTGTTTTTTTGCTTACAATTTACACATGTGGCTTTACTTGAACTATACTCGTATGTGTAAAGGGTCAGCTACAAAGTATATATTGCTTTAATTGTTAAAACACTTTTCAAAACACAATTTTGTTCCAAAATTACTTTTCAAGTATGTTTTACAGATAGTTTAAAATAGTTTTGTGCAATTAAACGTCAGGGAAGGAAACACCTTGAATAAATGGCAACTTAAAAAAAACAAAAAAAAACAACAACAAAAACAAAAAACAGCAATGAGCTATATAACTGCATACTTCAAATATTAAAGACCATTTTTTTATTTTACTACGCAGCTTGATTTGCTGTAAAACAGTTTAAAGAGTGGCTGCCTCTGTCATGTATAGCATGTCTCGTGTGCTGAACAATATATACAATATAATACATAACACCCTGCACAGGCTGTAGTTTTAAAACAAGAATTAACTTTGTCATTGTGGACTTTGCACACCTTTGGGACTTTCCTTTTCCACTTCTATTAAAGAAATGTATGTGTGTGATTTTGTTATGAGCCTGAAGCCCCGTACACATGGGGCAAATGTCAGGCGGTATCAGCCGGTTTAGTAGAAACCGTGTGTATGGCAGCCGGTCCGACAGAAGCCAGCGAAATGTCAATCTTCTGTCGAAGGGGCATGACCGACAAAGGTCTGCAGATCGGCATCCAATCAGCGGTCTCAACCAATGGCTGAGAGAGCTGACCTGTGTGTTCTGGTGGGGGGCATTCCCCCCTGTCAGAACACAATAGCTCAGTGGGGAGATCACTGTACTAACATCCGATGTGTTAGTATAGACTCTCCTCCCAAGCTCTTCAGTTTTTTTTCATTCAGCCCACTGGGTTGAACGAAAAAAAAAAAAAACTGATAATGTATACTAGACTTTACATTGGTTTATGAGAAATGATGATCTGTCTGGGCTGAAAAGTTAACCTAAGACAGCCAAAAATGTTTCTAACATAAATACTTCCAACAATGCTAAGGTGTAGCCACCACACGATGCCCCTTGCATTCAACTGTCTGATGGGAGACCCTCTAGTGTACACTGATTTAATGGCATTTGATAGTTGAATGTACAGCCATGGCCAAAAGTTTTGAGAATGACACAAATATTAATCAGTGTTTTTAGATTTTTTTATAGTATACTGAAGCATAATTACAAATGATTTTATTGACAATTACATTAAGTTTATGCAAAGAGTCAATATTTTCAGTGTTGACCCTTCTTTTCAAGACCTCTGCAATTTGCCCTGGCATGCTGTCAATCAACTTCTGGGCCACATCCTGACTGATGGCAACGCATTCTTGCATAATCAATGCTTGGAGTTTGTCAGAATTTGTGGGGGGGGGGGGGTTTCACCAGCCTCTTGAGGATTGATCACAAGTTCTCGACGGGATTAAGGTCTGGGGAGTTTCCTGGCCATGGACCCAAAATGTCCATGTTTTGTTCCCTAAGCCACTTAGTTATCACTTTTGTCTTAGGGCAAGGTGCTCCATCATGCTGGAAAAGGCATTGTTCCTCACCAAACTGTTTTTGGATGGTTGGGAGAAGTTGCTCTCGGAGGATGTTTTTGTACCATTATTTATTCATGGCTGTGTTCTTATGCCCCATACACACGATCGTTTTTCATGCCATTTTTTTTACCGACGTTTTTCACGTTGTTTTTTTCATGTTTCCTCTCAAGCCTGTCTTGCGTACACACGATCATTTTAAAAAACGTTCAAGCAAAGCGCAGTGACGTACACCACGTACGACGGCACTATAAAGGGGAAGTTCCGTTCTAATGACGCCACCCTTTGGGACGCTTTTGCTAATTTCGTGTTACCGCGTGTTAGTAAAAGTTTGGTGAGAGACGATTCGCGCTTTTCAGCCTTGTGCTTTTCAGTCCGTTACAGCGTGACGAATGTGCTATCTCCATTACAAACGCTAGTTTTACCAGAACGAGCGCTCCCGTCTCATACTTGATTCACGTCGTTAAAGCATACACACTATCGTTTTTCACGTCGTTAAAAAAAACGACATGAAAAACAATGTGAAAAAAAAGGGATTTTTATAACAGCTTACCTGTAAAATCCTTTTCTTGGAGTACATCACGGGACACAGAGCGACTTAGTCATTACTAATGGGTTATATAGATTACCTTCAGGTGTTGGCACTGGCCAATTCCAAACCGGAAGTACCCTCCCCTATATAAGCCCCTCCCATCCGGGAGCACCTCAGTTTTGTAGCCAAGCAATAAGTGTCCCAAAAAGAGGGGTGGGAGCTCTGTGTCCCGTGATGTACTCCAAGAAAAGGATTTTACAGGTAAGCTGTTATAAAAATCCCTTTTTCTTTTTCGTACATCACGGGACACAGAGCGACTTAGTCATTACTAATGGGACGTCCCAAAGCAATGCCAAATGAGGGGAGGGATACATAAGCTGGGCGCCATCAGGCATGAGGATCTTTTGCGGCCTGCAACACACTGCGCCCAAAGGCGACATCCTCCTGACTTCTAACGTCTACCTGGTAGAATCTAGTAAACGTGTGTACCGAAGACCATGTTGCGGCCTTACATACTTGAGCCAGGGAGGCCTGGTGATGCACTGCCCATGAAGTTCCAACTGCTCTTGTGGAGTGCGCCCTAACTTTGAACGGAGGCGGTCTCTTTCTCAAGCCATAGGCTTGTATTATGACCTGTCGAATCCACTTGGCTAAAGTGGATTTTGATGCTGCCTGACCCTTTTTAGGGCCTTCCGGCAGAATAAACAAAGTATCCGTTCTGCGAATCTGAGCAGTGGCTTTTAGATAAGCTTTAACTGCTCTTACTACATCCAAAGAATGTAATAACTTTTCCTCTACCGAGCTAGGTTTGGGGAAAAAAGAAGGAAGAACCACATCTTGGTTCAAATGAAACCTCGATACCACCTTGGGAAGAAAGGCTGGATGAGGACGTAATACTACTCTGTCCTTATGGACAACCAGATATGGCTCCTTACAGGACAAGGCGGCTAATTCCGATACTCTTTTAGCCGAACAAACGGCTACTAAGAAAATCAATTTCCTGGTGAGAAGAACCAAGGAAATGTGTTGCAATGGTTCAAACGGTTGTTTCTGTAGAACTGACAGAACCAGGTTTAAGTCCCAAGGACATATGGGAACACTAACCGGAGGGCTAATACGCATCACTCCTTGTATGAAAGCTTTGACTAGTGAATGCGAAGCCAAGGGCCTTTGAAAAAATATTGACAAGGCCGAAATCTGACCCTTGATAGTACTCAAGGCCAGCTTCCTATCTACAGCCCACTGTAGGAAGTCCAAAATCCTCCCTATCACGTACTTACGTGGATGCCATTTCTTAGCCTCACACCACGTAATGTACGCTTTCCAGATCCTATAATAGATCTGCCTGGATACCGGCTCCCTGGCATTGATCATGGTAGATACCACAGAATTAGAGAGCCCTCTCTTTTTCAGAATGTGGGCTTCAATAGCCAGGCCGTCAAACCTAGGGCTGGTAAGGAAGGGTGGTATATCGGTCCCTGCGACAGCAGGTCCGGACGATGTGGGAGGGTCCAAGGACTCCTCACTGACATTTTTACAATCTCCGCGTACCATGCCCTTCGGGGCCACGCTGGAGCCACCAGAATCACTGGTTTCTTTTCTACCCTGATTCTGCGGAGTAATCGCGGTAACAATTGTGGCGGTGGGAATGCATATATCAGCTTGAACTGATCCCAAGGGAACACTAGGGCATCCGAGCCGCAAGCTAGAGGATCCCTTGTGCGAGACACAAATCTGTCCACCTTTGCGTTGAATCTGGATGCTAGCAGATCTACATCCGGTGTTCCCCACCGCTGGCATATTGCCTGGAAAACCTCGGGGTGAAGAGACCATTCCCCCGGGCATAATTGTTGGCGACTTAAAAAGTCCGCTCTCCAATTTTCCACTCCTGGGATGAAAACCGCGGATATGGCTGGGACATATTTTTCTGCCCACTCCAGGATGCAATTTGCTTCCCTCTGGGCTGCACGACTCCTGGTGCCACCCTGGTGATTGATATATGCCACTGCTGTGGCATTGTCTGATTGAATTCTGACAGGGGACCCTTGGAGTTTGGATGTCCATGCTACTAGGGCATACCGGGCTGCTCGTATCTCTAAGAGATTGATGGGCAGGGCCTTTTCTGCTTCTGACCACTTGCCCTGGAGAGACCATTGCTCCAGTACTGCCCCCCAGCCTATGAGGCTGGCATCTGTAGTGACTACCTTCCAAGAAACCGGACTGAAGGGTTTCCCTTTTTACAGATTCTGGGGCACCAACCACCAATGGAGGCTCTTGCGAACGGAAGGGGACAGGGACATTGGTAAGTCTAAAGCCTGAACTTTTTTGTTCCAGGCTGACAGTATGGCCCTTTGCAAATTCCTTGAATGGAATTGACCGTAGGGTACCGCTTCGAATGAAGCCACCATTTTTCCCAGCAGCCTCATGCAGAGGCGTATGGATGGTTTTCTTTTTGTACCCACTAAGTGGGTCAAATCTTTTAAAGACGACACCTTCTCTGGAGGTAAGAAAATCTTTCTCTGATTTGAATCCAGCCTTAGCCCTAAGTATTCCAGACTTTTGACTGGTCTTAGAGCTGACTTGTCCCGGTTGATAATCCAACCGTGATATTCCAGATACTTGATTGTCTTGTGAATAGCTACTTCCAGCTTTTCCACTGAGTGGTCTATTAGTAGCAGGTCGTCTAGATATGCCATTATCGTTACACCCTGTGTTCTTAGATTGGCCAATAATGGGGCCAGAATTTTTGTGAACACTCGTGGTGCTGTGGCCAGACCGAAAGGTAAGGCTCTGAACTGAAAATGGCGCCCTTCTACTGCAAAGCATAGAAATTTCTGGTGGGCCGGAAAGATGGGAATATGCAGATAAGCATCCTTTATGTCGATCGAGGCTAACCATTCCTGCCCTTGTAGGGCGGTGGCCACCGATCGGATCGACTCCATCCGAAAAGTCCTGATATTTAGGAACTTGTTTAGCCCTTTTAGATTTAATATGGGCCTCACGTCCCCATTTGGTTTGGGGACTGTGAAAAGGTTCGAGTAAAACCCGAATCCGCTTTCTTCCAGGGGAACCTTCATGATTACACCTTGGAGCAATAGTTGTTCTAGTGCCAGAAGGAGGGATCCTCTCTTTTGGGGATCTCTTGGCACGTTTGACCTCATAAATTGGGCAGGAGGAGTGCCTTTTAACTCCAGCTTGTATCCCAGACTTACTGCGGAGAGCACCCATCTGTCTCTGATGGTGTCCCGCCAGGTCTCTGTGAACAACTGAAGTCTTCCCCCCACCCGATTGAGTGGGGGCAACGCTTCATGCCTTGGGGGGAGGTTTTGTACCTCTCTTGATCCAGGGCTTCTTGTTACCCTGTGATTGTCCCTGATTTCTGCCCCCTGAATTTGACCGCGGAGGCCGTCGGAACTGCTTCACAGCCGATGTGCCCGGGACTGGAGAAGTAGGCCTCTTAAAAGAAGGACTTCTACCCTTGTTCTTAACCGGTAAGAGTGAACTTTTACCGGCAGAAATTTTCTGGATATATTTGTCCAGATCTTCTCCAAATAAGCGTTCTCCATGAAATGGGAAGCTAACCAGCAGTTTTTTACAGGGAGCTTCAGCAGACCAGTTTTTGAGCCACAGAAGCCTACGCATATGTACTATAGACAGCGTAAAGCGGGAGGCCTGTTGGATTGTATCCTTTATGGCGTCTACCGCAAAACACAAGGCTCTAGGCAGGTCAGCTATGGCAAGAGCCTGCTGATCTGGTAAGTCCCTTAAGACCTGTTTCAACTGATCTTTCACTGCTTGGCAGACTCCAATCGCTGCTACCGCAGGTTGTGTCACCATGCTTGCTGTAGAGAAAGCAGATTTTAGTAAAGACTCCAATTTTTTATCTATTGGGTCTTTGAACATTGGAACATTATCTACTGGACATGTCAGTGATTTGTTAACAGAAGAGATGGCTGCGTCCACTGTAGGGACCCTCCATTTTTTTATGAACTTATCCTCCATGGGATAGATCACCGGAAATCTCTTGGGGGGAGCAAATATTTTATCAGGATGCTCCCAATCCTGGTAAATAAGCCCTTCTAATAAAGGGTGGATTGGGAAGGAACAGACAGCCTGGGGAGCTTTTAGCGACCCCAGCGAGGAAACCGTAGTGGATGGTGGTTCCGCCAGAGGCATTTTAAATGCTGATCGGACCATATTAGTCAGAGACTGAACCCATAATCTTTCAGCCTGAGATGCTGAGAAAGGTTCTTCCACTGTTGATTCCTCCATAACTGAATCAACCTCATCCTGATCCCCTTCAGGTAGGTCGATCTCTGTGTGGGGCTGTTCCTCCACTAACAGGCACTCTGAAGGAGGAGACGGAGATCGGACGCGCTTTTCCTGTGACAGGGAAGCAGCGATCAATGCTGTTAATCTCTCTTCCAATCCTCCCAGAGTTGAGGATAAAACCTCCTCTGTTATATATACAGGAGCAGGTGGACTGGGGACAGCCGCAGCACCAGGCATTCCTGCGGGGTTTCTACGGCTACTGACCTCTGAATTCTCAGGGGAGATTGGTGCAGTACAAGCATGCCCAATATCCTCAGAGCCCGATGGAGACCCCTTTGGCTTCCTGGAAGATCTATTTCCGGAGCGTCTGGACGACATATCCTTTAAGCACAAAGCTGAGGTATTCCCGTCGTCATACACCAATTTTGCTGGTAATAGTCTAACAAAGTTGCTGCTATATACCAGCTGGTGTCCACTAAAGTGCCTTTCTATGGGGATGCCTGCATCAACCGCCTCTGTGTGCCACTGTTTGTTGCTAGCTCTGTTTGCATCCAGCTGACACTTGTACTGTGTCTTTTAACCATGCTGGGACGCCCGCACATGCGCAGAAGCGCCGCGGCGCGCATCGAGCGTCATCCACCCGCCCCGCCCCTTTTTTTCATAGGAGGCGCGTGCACGCGCCCACGCGCGCGCCCGTGCGCCATTGGCGCCCTTTTCGAAATCAAACAGGGGACTAGGAGCCAGGGCCCTTTTTGCCGGAGGGCCTGTGCGGTGGATGAGCGCAGCAACAGGGCAGAGGAAGTGGATTCCCACAGAGAAACTTACCAGCTGCCTGGATCTTTTGACTTGAGAAAACCAAAGATCCACATGACAAGAAAAATGGACTACAGCGGCCTCTAGTGGTTTAACACAGGTACCGCGGTCCCTTTTTTTTTTTTTTTTTCTTGACTACTATTAAAATTTTACATTTTCAGTAGTTACAGGCAAACACAGATATTTAGCGGGAATACCGTTAGGTAACAGACAGAAAGACAAATTAGGCTTGGGGGTCCCCCAATAGAACCAAGTTCCTGGGGGCCCCCACTTACCTGATCCCCGCCGCAGGACTTTGTTTGGTCCACAGAAGTCCAAACTTCACCTATCACGGCAGGCATTGTAATTAAACCTTCAGGGACCGGGTTCCCAAGGATTCCACTCCCCTGGACCTGTATAGCACCCTGCACAGACAACATCTTGGTCGTGGGTATGACCAGAGCTCTGGATCCCAGGGTCCAGCCCTCCTAAGAGAAGCATTACAGGCAAAACCTTGCTCTTCTGCTGCAAGGCCCGGGTACCGACCGTTTAGCTATGAAGCTTTTTTGGTGGGATCCAGAACAGCTTACTAAGGCCCAAAAGAACCTGTACGCAAGCCCAGTGAAAACACATGTTACTCTTTGGCCAACACCTTAGACACTGGCAAAAAACTGAGGTGCTCCCGGATGGGAGGGGCTTATATAGGGGAGGGTACTTCCGGTTTGGAATTGGCCAGTGCCAACACCTGAAGGTAATCTATATAACCCATTAGTAATGACTAAGTCGCTCTGTGTCCCGTGATGTACGAAAAAGAAATAGAGCATGTTCGAAATTTTTAATGCCCGTTTTTCACGTCGTTAAAAATGCTCTGGAGCATACACACGATCGGTTTTAATGGCCATTTTAAAAAATTGCATTTTTAACGGCATGAAAAACGATCATGTGTATGAGGCATAAGGCAGAATTGTGAGTGAGCCCACTCCCTTGGCTGAGAAGCAACCCCACACATGAATGGTCTAAGGATGCTTTACTGTTGGCATAACACAGGACTGATGGTAGCGCTCACCTTTTATTCTCTGCACAAGGTTTTTTCCGGATGCCAGAAACAATCGTAAATGGGATTCATCAGAGAAAATGACTTCACCCAGTCCTCAGCAGTCCAATCCCTGTACCTTTTGCAGAATATCAGTCTGTCCTTGACTTTTTTCCTGGAGAGAAGTGGCTTCTTTGCTGCCCTTTATGACACCAGGCCATCCTCCAAAACTCTTTGCCTCACTGTGCATGCAGATGCACTCACACCTGCCTGCTGCCATTTCTGAGCAAGCTCTGCACTGGTGGTGCCCCGATCCCGCAGCTGAATCAACTGTAGGAGACAGTCCTGGCGTTTGCTGGACTTTCTTGGGCACCCTGAAGACTTCTTCACAAATGCAGTGGAAATGTTTTTTTTTTATGGGATTAAGTTCATTTTCATGGCAAAGAGGGACTTTGCAATTAATTGCAATTCATTTGATCACTCTTCATAACATTCTGGAGTATATGCAAATTGCCAATATAAACACTGAAGCAGCAGACTTTGTGAAAATTGATATGTGTGTCATTCTCAAAACTTTTGGCCATGGCTCAATCCAAGATTCTGTGCTGGAGACCAGCGCACAGGCTGGAATGTTCTGTCCCATATGCTGTCAGTCTTTAGTGAAAAATGCCAGCAAGTTGGTATACTCTTCTACTGGAACTTTATTTGCTACATGTAAATAGACACAGTGTGCAAAATGCTAGGTCTAGTGGCATTAATGCCTCAATAGGTTAGGGCTGCTTTTGTGGCAAAAGGGAAACCTACTAAATATTAGAGGGGTGGCGGTAAAGTTTTGACGGATCAGTGTATATTAAAGGTGAAGGGTGGGGCATAAAATGTCCCCACCACCTATGGGATTGTGGCAGACAAAGAAATTGCTAGAAGTTGTTAATTAATAAAAAAAGAATTTTTTTTGAAAATAAATACTTACCAGGAGTTGACAATTGTCCAAAAACAGTCCTCTGGCACAAGCTGTCACCTTTAAAAAGAAAGAGGATGTGTCATTTGATGGGCAGAAAGTGAGAGGAACCAGAAGACAGCACATTACATCCCACCCACCCCTGTCATGGCCTTTTTTTTTAGGTTTGTCCCTTTTCTTGAAAGGAGATGTTAAAGGGGTTGTAAAGGTTTGTTTTTTATTTTCTAAATAGGTTCCTTTAAGCTAGTGCATTGTTGGTTCACTTACCTTTTCCTTCAATTTCTCTTCCAAAAGTTTTTTTTCTTTGTCTGAATTTCTCACTTCCTGTTTCTCCTCACTAAACTTCACACCATCATCCAAGTGGTGTTTAGTCAGCCAGAACAGCTTACTGAACAGCTTACTAAGGAGAAACAGGAAGTGACAAATTCAGACAAAGAAAACAAAGAAAAAAATATTTAGAAGGGAAATAGAAGGAAAAGGTAAGTGAACCAACAATGCATTAGCTTAAAGGAACCTATTTAGAAAATAAAAAACAAACCTTTACAACCCCTTTAAGTTTATTTTAAATTGGTAGCTCAAGCTTCAATAGCTGAGCTACTGTATATGGTGATGTAAAATGTTAATAATATGTTATGAGTGTTGATTAATTGATTGTTTCATTAATTAATTATGTTTTATTGAGTGGATATAATACATTAATTATTCATTTATACCTATAATAAAGGGCCACGGCCTATTTAATGCCCTGGTTTGAGTCATGAGTGATTATTTATTAGGGTTAAGGAGTTATGACTACAATCCCATAAAGTGGACTCGCTCATACCCTTTTAATGTACTGCCAGCATCTATAAACTTTCTCATGAAAGTAAACATATAAATGTTTATCTGCCTCATTTATGTATAATTTTCAAAATCCTGTGGCTCCATCCACCCCACGCTGAAAGACCTGTGCAGCGTCAATTCAGTTTTTACATAATCTGTGGCTGGATTCTTCTTTCCTGTTCTCTAGGCCGGCCTACTGATGAAGCCTGCACCAGATCTCACACATGTGTTTATTTAGATTTGGTGTGGTTTGTGCTTGTTTCATTGTTACCATGGCTTTAACAACCTAAGCTTCATTGCACCACCTGACATTCTTGTTGCTGAAGTCGTGACAATGTAGAAGCAAACACAAACCATGTGAAATCACCCAAGGTGCATGTGCAAACCCAGGAGCTGCTGCCTGTTAAAAAAAAAAAAAAAGAACTTTACATGTGAGAGCTCCCTGGAAGGCACTGGTGACAGAGTCTTCCCAGGAGGTAGTTGGGAGGCATTGGATACGTCACCAGTGCCTTCCAGGGAGCTCTCGCATGTAAAGTTATTTTGTTTTAAACTATATTACCAAAAGTATTGGGATGCCAGTCTTAGTCCGTAGGGTTCAATATTGAGTTGGCCCACCCTTTGCAGCTATAACAGCTTCAACTGTTCTGGGAAGGCTGTCCACAAGGTTTAGGAGTGTGTCTATGGGAATGTTTGACCGTTCTTCCAGAAGCACATTTGTGAGGTCAGGCACTGATGTTGAACGAGAAGGCCTGGCTCATAGTCCCTGCTCTAATTCATCCCAAAGTCAAGTTCCTTCACCCCAAACTCACTCATCCATGTCTTTACAGACCTTGCTTTGTGCACTGGTGCGCAGTCATGTTGGAACAGGAAGGGGCCATCCCCAAACTGTTCACGCAAAATTGGAAGCATGAAATTGTCCAAAATGTCTTGATATGCTGACGCCTTAAGAGTTCTCTTCACTGGAACTAAGGGGCCAAGCCCAACCCCTGTAGAGCTCTATCAACCGCTTGCCGACCAGCCGCCGCAGTTATACTGCTACAAGTTGGCTCGGCTGGACGAATCACCGTGGCTGTACGTCGGGCTAGTTCATGGCTTTCTGTAGGCACGCTCGCCGATTGCCCAGCGGGGGGAGCCAATCAGCGGGTCCGGCGGATTCAATGTCTGCTGGCCGCCCGCGATTGTTCCCAGCAGAGACAGAACGGGGATCTGCCAAAGTAAACAAGGCAAATCTCCATTCTGACCGGAGATCACACAAAGATCTTGTCTTTCTGCTATGCAGGAAGACGGATCTGTGTGTTATCCCAGGCAGCCCATTCCCCATACATTTAGTAAACATACCCAGGGAACACAGCTAACCCCTTGATCACCCCTGATGTTAACACCTTCCCTGCCAGTGTCATTAGTACAATGTCAGTGCATATTTTTAGCACTGATCACTGTAATAATGTCACTGGTTTCCAAAAAAGTGTAAAAAATGTCAGTTAGGTGTCCAATCTGTCCGCCGCAATGTCACAGTCCCCCTAAAAATTGCTGACCACCGTCATTACTAGTGAAAAAAAAAATTCCATAAATCTATCCCCTATTTTGTAGATGTGATAACGTTTGTGCAACCCAATCAATATACGCTTATTGGATTTTTATTTATTTTTTTACCAAAAATACGTAGCAGAATACATATTGGCCTAAATTGATTAAGAAATTCAATGTTTTTAAATTTTTATTGGGTATGTTTTATACCAGAAAAATAAATATATATATACCTGTATATATTTTTTCTAAATTGTCAGTCTTTTTTTGTTTATAAATATAAAATCACAGAGGTGATCAAATACCACCAAAAGAAAGCTCTATTTGTGGAGGAAAAAAGGACATCAATTTTTTTTGGGTACAGTGTCACACAACTGCGCAATTGTCAGCTAAAATAACACAGTGCCGTATCGCAAAAAATGGGCAGGTCATTAAGGGGGTAAATCCTTCCGTCCTTAAAGCGGAGTTCCACACAATTTTTGAAGTTAACCCTAATAGCATTCTCACAGTAAATACATTGTCAAATGGAAAATATTTTTTTTCCCTAAGGGTTACCTGTATAGCCGAGTTTTCAATGGCGTTTCCGGTCTCTGCCACCCGCGGATATGTCCGTCATATCCGGCGGCTCACTGTCTCCTGGGAGCTATGTGTCATTGTGGATGGCCGCTGCTAGTTCTTGCGATATTCCGAAACCGGAAGTGATTTGGTTTATCTTCGTTGCCATCACTACGGGGCGGGCACTTACGACAAAGACGCCCGTTGTGATGGCAACGTCGGAAGTTTACGGCGCTGCGTGTCGCACATACTGCGCATGCGCGGGAACGGGCAGTGCATGCTGGTTGCTCAGCAGCACCCCGGGAACTGTATGCTTTTGGGCTTCACATGCCCACAATCGGCCAGGAACAAATTTTATAACTTCATTTTTTATATGAAACCGGACGTCGGGGGATGAATTTAACAAAAGTGAAGTGAGTGTAAAGCCTCATACACACGATAGGACTTCAAACAAACTTTTCTGTGGATTTTTGTCCGAAGGGAGTTGGCCGGGCACACCCATAGCATACACACGGCAGGACTTTTCTGTAAACTTTCCCAAAACTTTCCCAACATCACGTGGTTTTTCTGCTCTTTTCTGCTCTTTACCGCCACCCTTTGGTCAACTTCTGCTATTGTTGGTTGATTTTAACATTGGTTCTGGGCATGCGTATTTGTACTTCGGACAAAATTCCGATGGATTTCTGTACACACGATAGGACTTTGCACCGTAGGACTTTTGTTGCCGAAAAGTTTGTCCATTTGCAGAGCGAACTTTTGTCCGATGAAAACCGAAAAAGTTTGTCCGATGGAGCATACACACGGTAGGACTGTTTTGAATACTTGCTCATTTTGAAGTTTGTTGTCAAAAAGTCCTACCGTGTGTATGGGGCTTTACATTGCAATGTTATAAACTTATGAATTGTTTAAAAATATATATATATATATATTCATTGTCGTTGGAACTCCGCTTTAAGTGGTTAAAACGTGCCATTTTGTTTCTGGGGGTAAAAGGTCAACTTTAAAGGTATAATATAATTTACTATGATATAATTGTTTAGTACATTGTATATAATTATTCAATACATTGTATTCATTTTTACTTATTTTTTATTTTTAGTGTGTTATAAACTTTCTTTGCAGAGTATGATTTCATCTTATTGTGCAGCTGCTTATTTCTTTCCAGCTATTGCTGTCTTGCTTTTTACATGTATTTGTATAAGAAAGGACTTGCATACACTTATATACAGCTTACAGAAAAATCAGCAGCTTAGGTGTGCTATGCAAAGCAGAGATCACCGGGTCTTGCTGTCACACGGGGTTAGGCATTTTGCTGCTCACAAGCAATTAAGAGGGCAGGCAGACACCAAGCACCTTTACCACCTATAATGAAGCCTTTTTTCCTGCTACAGTGTCAAGTGAAAGCAAGTTAATTGGGTGAAGCTGTAGAGCATGTTAGGGGCATGGTAAAGGGGTTTCTGTCTGACAGCTGAATGTCAGTAGAAGTTAATCAAGTGTGGCTGAATGACAGAGACCTGTCACAAAGTTCAACTGGGCTGTGGAATAGTTAGGAAACCGAGAAACATCCCCATCTTCCTTTTTCTCCCTCATTGCGTCCAAACACCTTGAAGATTTCACAATGAATGTTCTCTAACTGTTTCCTTTTTTTTTTACCATCCTTCATTTAAATGATGGGACAAAGGATGCTAATGTTTGTATAAGTGAATGTAAATCAGTTTTTATTTAGACTGGCATCAACAGTACTTCTTTTCGCACCCAAAAAATTCTAGAAACATTGACTGCTTCACACACAAGGAATGCAAGAATATATTAGATATTTCACTTCTACCCATAGGACTGGATTGATTGGAAATGTTTTAGAGACAATGAAGCTATAACAAGTCTGTGAAAATATCTCTCTCCAAGTTTTACACAGTATGCAAGCCTATTCGGTGTTTATGGTAAAGTCCTGTATACGAGAGGCTACCCAATTGGTTTGGAAATTGGGTGGATTGGGAATTCTTTCTGATGAACTGCGTTTTTTGTATGGGTGGTATGCAGGTATGTAATGGATGGATAGGGTAAAGCAGCATGCACATACTGTATACAGAAGAATTCGAATTTGTGAAGAAAAATGTATCCAGAATTACTTTCGTAGTGTGATAATCCTATGACATAACAGTTCTGTACAGACGATTTAGCCACTTTGGCTTTTGTCAGAGGGGCTGATGTGTCTTAAGCCTCATACACACGATCGGACTTCAAACAAATTTTCCGTGGATTTTTGTTTGAAGGGCGTTGGCCGTGAATAACCATAGCATACACACGGCAGGACTTTACTGCAAACTTTCCCAAAATCACGTGTTTTTTTCTGCTCTTTTCTGCTCTTTACCGCCACCCTTTGGTCAACTTCTGCTATTGTTGGTTGATTTTAACATTGGTTCTGGGCATGCGTGTTTGTACTTCGGACAAAAGTCCGATGGATTTCTGTACACACGATAGGTCTTTGCACCGTAGGACTTTTGTTGCCGAAAAGTTTGTCCGTTTCCAGAGCGAACTTTTGTCCGATGAAAAAGTTTGTCCGATGGAGCGTACACACGGTAGGATTTTTTGAAAACTTGCTCATTCTGAAGTTTGTTGTCAAAAAGTCCTACCGTGTGTATGGTGATTGTAAAATATTGTGTATACATTTTAGAGTAGCCTTGGGGTTTATTCTTATTTTAATATTCTGAAGAAAAAAAATCTTTGTTCACAACAGTACCTCATAAAAAACTAAATTATCATAGATAAAAAAAAGTTACACATACTTAAAATGGAAAGGTCTTTAATATGCAATTTACCTTTCTATAATCAGGGAAATATTTAAAGAGATTTTCCACATAAAAATGGTTTGGTTATTTTTTTTTATTTATTTTTTTAACACAAGTGAATTTATACAGGCTCTGGTGGATTGTAGAGTTCTCAGTCTTATAAGAGCTGAACCAGACTGCTGAGTCAGCTAACAGTAATACGTTGAATATGAAAAAAATATCATGTTCATCCTGCCAGAAAACAAGTTTAACTTAAAGGGGAGTTCCAGCCTTTTTTATGTTTATTAAAAGTCAGCAACTACAAAAAGTGTAGCTGCTGGCTTTTATTAAACATACACTTACCTGTTCCACTGTCCAGCGCTGCGCCGCCCAGAGCTCCGCTCCTCTCCCCCCCTTCTCCACCGGCGCCTCCATTCATAGTGTGGGCACCCGGCCGTGACAGCTTTCGGCTTCACGGCCGGGCACTTACTGCGCATGCGCGAACGGCACAGTGCTCTCTGAGTGGACAGGCGATTGTCTGGGACCTATCACGTCCCAGGTGATCGCCTACAGGGAGGGGCCACCAAAAGGTGAATTGACAAATCGCCTAGGCGACCCCAGGGCGGAAGGAGGAAGTGGGACAGGAAGTCCCATTCCTACTAAAGCCCCCACTTCCCCCCCAAAAAAAATTACATGCCAAAAGTCACATGTAAGGGGGCGAGGAGTGGATTAAGCGGAAGTTCCAAATTTGGGTGGAACTCCGCTTTAAGCTGGATACACATTATACAATTTTCTTTTGATTCTTTCCTTTAGATTTACAAAAACCATATAATATGAGCAGGGGTGTAACTAGAAATCACAGGGCCCCATAGCAAAATGTTGTATGGCCTCCCCTGCAAACACCCCCCCCCCAATTGCCACTACTGTGCCCCATCAGATGCTGCCAGTGTGCCCATCAATTGCCGCTACTGTGCCCCATCAGATGCTGCCCGGCACTTACCTGTCTCGCAGCGGGTCAGCAGCGGTCTCCTGCACGTCCTCCATGTCTTCTTCCGTCCTCTCTCAGGCGTCCATTCACATCGCCTGACGTTTCAGCCAATCAGGTGACCGGTAACAGACCCAGCAACCTGATTGGCTGAGAGGCGGATTCAGTGTTAGCAAAGCAAATTCCTTGCTAACACACAGGCACTTCCAAAAAACACCCCCAGCGACCATAGATAGATTCATGCAATGCATGAATTTATCTATGGTTGTTAGAGCGGTACAGGAGAGAGGGGGCGGCTATGAGGGTAGTTCCGCCCCAAAATATGAGGTCACACCTAAACACTTTAAATTTGTATGCAATCAGGCAGGCCCTTGCACAACATGAAGGTAAATCTAAAGGAAATTGCACAACAAACGTTGTATAGCATGTATCCAGGCTTAGGCTGGGTTCACACCTATGCGAATTGGATGTGGATTCACTGCATCCAATTCGCATAGCAGGAGAATGTGACTGGCTCTCTATGGAGCAGATCACATAACCTCGCAGCAGGTCAGGTGCGAATTGCTGGAAAAACGTGTGCCTTTTTTGGTGCGTTTCAGGTCCGAATTCAGCCCATAATTCGGGCTGAAATCGGACCTGAAACGGCGAACCAGCACGCACCGGACCCCTGCTGTGCGACAGATGCGGCGATAGTGTGAACCGTGCCTTAATCTTTTCTGCAATGAATCTAAATCATCTTCATTAGTCCTGCCCTGGTTCTCATCCACGGACTACAGAGCACCTCCCCCTATGTTATGGAGACAGGGAGAGGGGAAGGTATTCTTTAATGTAAATAAGGAGTGAGCAGTCTAAGCTAACATAGCTGTTCCTCCTTGGATACAATACAGTAAGTGAGTGTTGTCCCTCTAGGAAAGGAAGTGCATTTCCCTCTGGATAACTATGAGAAAATGAAGGAAAAAAAAGTCTATACAATAAAACTAATGTAGCTACCACTTCTAAAGGACTGATAAAAACTGCAAAATATCACCTTTTTGTTCTTGGGTTTGGATACACTCTAACTACTTCAGCTTTTGAGCATATAAATCCTTTATGGGCTAGAGCAATTTTAAAATTTTCTGGTTTAGTAATGTCGTCTTTCTATGCAATCTAAATGTAGCGGGTATTTAAATTTAGGGGGAGTATCTGGGTGGTAGTATGACCCAGATGCACTGATTGTTAGGGAATTTAGGACCCTTTTTACTCGTAGAGGACTTCAGTGGTGTTCAGTTCCCTGCCGCCCCTGGGTGGCACTGTCGCCCGGGGCCGGGGTTGAACCATCGCTGCAGTGCTGTTCCCTTTTTGTCCTGTTTCGGCAGCCGTACAGCGGGGCGGGGAACCTGCTGTGCCTGTCGGGAGAGGAGATAAAGGGGAGAGACGCCCTCACCACGAGGTTCAGAGTCGGAGGTCACGGCCGCGTCCAGGCACCTTCAGCCTGGGTGCCGGTGTTCCGGAGTTCCGGGCCCAGGTGCCATTGACCTGGCCGGAGCGGGAGATGGAGTCCATCCCAGGCACCTTCAGCCTGGGGTGAGGTACTACGGAGGAGGCCCGGGGCCCAGTACCTTCGACTGGGTTCCGCAGGGGTGGAAGAGTCAGAAGGGCCCTAAGGTGTTGGGGCGCCTGAATCTGAGACGAGGAGGCCAGGGAGCGTAACCCCTCCGAACAGTCCGGTGCAGCATTGCTGGTGACGGCGGGGCCTCTGGTAACTCTCTTGGAAGGATATCTTCCCTCCGACAGGTGCTGCACTTAGCGAAGGTAATTCTGTTCCAGTTCTACGCGGTCGGTGGCAGCGGCTGTGTGTAATACCCATTGGTGACACTACAATGGTTAATTCTATTTGAGGATTGTGCCTTGACCTACTCCCCATTTATACTGAACTGTTCTTTGGGTCACAACCTGTCTGCTGTTAAAGGACGATTTATTGCTGTCAGAGAATAAATAAGAGTTGGACCTTTTCAGTGGTGTGGAACTCCAGTTACTGGGAACAAGGGGGGTCATCTGTAGAACGGACTTGGCTCTGGGTTATGCACACAGCCCGAAGGTAAACAGGTGTTGGCTTTCACCTCTACACATTAGAGGACATAGGCCGTAGTGTACCGCATCCCTCCTCCCTGGTCCCCCTAGACAAGACAACAAGCCAAGAAGAAGGGGTGAGAGGGGTGAGGCTGCTACATAAAGAAAAAAGAAATTAAAAAGGCATAAAAAAAAAAGAAAACTTTTTTTGCAGTTTGTATCTTAGATTTAATACAATAATAAAAATAAATTTTGAAGAAGGTGGATTCTTCTACCCTTAGATCTAACAAGCACTTAACCCTTGTAATGCGGAGGCGGGGGAGGCACTGCAAGAATTTATTTGATTTTTTTTTAACCCAGAGTAAAGCTTTTAGTCAAACATGTATAGCTAAATACACCAACACCAATCACTCTCCTTCTTGAAATGCAAATCATAGGAGGTAGTATGTGCCCCCTTAGGCTGGGTTCACACTACTATGAATTGGATGCAGGTTTCCCTGCATCCAATTCGCATAGCAGGAGATTGTGACCGGCTCTCTATGGAGCTGGTTCACACATCTCAGCAGCGGCTCCGGTGCGAATTGCACAGCAGTCGCTTGCATCTTTTGGTCCGTGGGCGGTGAATGGAGATGCACCGTTGTGAGCCACTGCAATCTCTAGTGTGAACCCAGCCTTAAGGCTGGGTTCACACTAGTGCGACACGACATCTGTCCTACTTTGGATCCGACTTTGCCCTGCGACATGAAGCCGACATATGTCCGACTTTCAATGAACGGGGATCCGACTTGGATCCCCGCCAATATCAGGCACTGTGTTTGGTATGAATCTTGAGGGGGAACTCCAGGCCAAATTTTAAATAAAAAACCGGCATGGGTTCCCCCTCTAGAGGCATACCAGGCCCTTGGGTCTGGTCTGGATTTGAAGGGGCGCCCCTACGCCGAAAAAACGGTGTGGGGGTCCCCCCCAAAATCCAAACCAGACCCTTATCCGAGCACACAACCTGGCCGGCCGCAGGGGGAAGAGGGGGGACGAGAGAGCGGCCCCCCCTCCCTCCTGAACCGTACCAGGCCGCATGCCCTCAACATGGGGGGTTTGGTGCTCTGGGGCAGGGGGGCGACCTGCGGCCCCCCCACCCCAGAGCACCCTGCCCCCATGTTGATGAGGACAGGACCGCTTCCCGACAACCCTGGCCGTTGGTTGTCGGGGTCTGCGGGTGGGGGGCTTATCGGAATCCGGGAGCCCCCTTTAATCGTACCCCTACCCATTCACCTGGTGGAAAAAAATTGCAATAAAAACACAACACAGCTTTTTAAAGTATTTTATTGCACAGCTCCGGGGGTCTTCTTCCGACTTCGGGGGTCTCCGGTGTCGTCGCCGCGCTCTCCGGTTCTTTCTTCTGCCGGGCCTCCGCTAACTTCTTTTTAACTCTTTTGCTAGCGGGGCCCGGTCTTCTCCGTCGTCTCGTCCGGCTCTCCGTTGTCCTTCTGCCGGCCCCTCCACTAACTTCTTTAGCTCTTTTGCTAGTGGAGGGGCCGGTCTTCCCGTCTTCCCGTCGTCGCCGTCGGCGTCTTCTTCCTTCTTCTCCTTCTCGATGTTGACGCGTCGCTTCCTCACCCTGTAATACTGGCTCTCCGCTCCGCATTAATATAGGCTTCCCATGACGTCACAGTCACATGTTCCCATGACGTCACAGTCACATGCTCCGGGGCCATGTGCCCCGGAACATGTGACTGTGACGTCATGATAAGCCTATATTAATGCGGAGCGGAGAGCCAGTATTACAGCGGGAGGAAGCGACGCGTCAACATCGAGAAGGAGAAGAGGGAAGAAGACGCAGACGGAGACGACGGGAAGACCGGCCCCTCCACTAGCAAAAGAGCTAAAGAAGTTAGTGGAGGGGCCGGCAGAAGGACAACGGAGAAGACCGGGCCTCCGTTAGCAAAAGAGCTAAAAAGAAGTTAGCGGAGGCCCGGCAGAAGAAAGAACCGGAGAGCGGGAGAAGAACCGGAGAGCGGGAGAAGAAGAAGGCAACGGAGAAGACCGGGCCCCGCTAGCAAAAGAGCTAAAAAGAAGTTAGCGGAGGCCCGGCAGAAGAAGGAACCGGAGAGCGCGGCGACGACACCGGAGACCCCCGAAGTCGGAAGAAGACCCCCGGAGCGGTGCAATAAAATACTTTAAAAAGCTGTGTGGTTTTTTTATTGCAATTTTTTTCCACCAGGTGAATGGGTAGGGGTACGATGTACCCCATACTCATTCACATAGGGTGGGGGGGCCGGGATCCAGGGGCCCCTTTATTAAAGGGGGCTCCCGGATTCCGATAAGCCCCCCCACCCGCAGACCCCGACAACCAACGGCCAGGGTTGTCGGGAAGAGGTCCTGTCCTCATCAACATGGGGGCAGGGTGCTCTGGGGTGGGGGGGCTGCAGGTCGCCCCCCTGCCCCAGAGCACCAAACCCCCCATGTTGAGGGCATGCGGCCTGGTACGCTTCAGGAGGGAGGGGGGCCGCTCTCGTCCCCCCCCTCTTCCCCCTGCAGCCGGCCAGGTTGTGTGCTCGGATAAGGGTCTGGTTTGGATTTTGGGGGGACCCCCACGCCGTTTTTTCGGCGTAGGGGCGCCCTTCAAATCCAGACCAGACCCAAGGGCCTGGTATGCCCCTGGAGGGGGAACCCATGCCGGTTTTTTATTTAAAATTTGGCCTGGAGTTCCCCCTCAAGAGCAGTACAGCACAAGACGCATGCCAAAGTCGGATCATGCAAGACTGCGGTCCGACTTTGATCCGACTTCAATGATAGTCAATGGGCTGAAGTCGGATCAAAGTCGGACCAAAGTAGTGCAGGGAGCATTTTCAAAGTCGGACCGACATGTGTCGGACCAGTTAAGACGGCTCCCATAGGGAAACATTGATTTTCACACGTCATGCGACATGAGCTCCTAATGTCGGAGCGTTTGTCGCCCCAGTGTGAACCAGGCCTAATGGCTGATCCACAAATTTGCAAAAGTTTTAAGCAGGTGTTAAAAAATGTTTTCAGAAATAGAAGTGTTAATAGTTTATTTTTATTGCTTTTTGGCCTCAGTTTTTCCATGAAAACCACTTCTGGTCAGACTTTTCCAGAAAGTAGATGGGTGTACCTTGGGTCCCACTGGTTTCTGCCAGTTTTGTGCTGGTGGCAGTGCTGGACATTTTCCAATGTCGAAGGGAATTAAGCATGATGTGTCTAGTAAACCGCAGTTAAAGGACAGAAAAAAAAATCCCCTGCAACGCAATGTCATGCGTTAGTATGCATTCGTCTTCACCCAGTCTTCTTTCTGGGTTCGTGGCCAGTGACGTCACTGGCTGCATGCACTCTGAATATCGCCTAAACAGTGCAAGTTTAGGAAATATTTACAGTACCTACAGGTAAGCCTGTAAGAAGGTAAATGATTAAAAAGTGGGTTTACTACCACTTTACTAGGTTTCCTAGGCTGACCACTGTGTCTACGATCTTCAACGTTGCCTGTTTTTTTTGTGCTTCTTAAAAAGCGTAACCGCCTGCCAAACGCCGCATGCACATTTACGTTGGCAGAATGGCACGGCTGCGCAAATGGGCGTACCTGTACGTCCCTTTGAATTTGCCGGTGTGCCGGCGGCGCGTGCTGGCCCCCTACGTGCTCCGTGAACAAGCCCGCCGCGTGCCTGCGATCGTCTCACGGAAAGGCAGAACGGGGAGATGACTATGTAAACAAGGCATTTCCCTGTTCTGCCTAGTGACAGGAGCATGATCTACTGCTCCACTTGTAGCCCAGCCCCCCTACAGTTGGAATCACTCCCTAGGACACACTTAACCCCTTCATCGCCCCCTAGTGTTTAACCCCTTTCCTGCCAGTGTCATTTACACAGTAAACAATATATAAATAGTTGCGCTAATCTTAGATTTGTGAACCAAAGATTGAATAAAGAAACCAATGAGAGGTCAATTGACCAGTTGAAAGTGCATCAGTGAAAAATATTTTCTAAATGAATAAACAATAGACAAATCAATAGTGAGGTGATCACTAAACTATGTTGTGTATAAAGTCTGCTAATTTGAAAAAGAGGACCAAAAAAACAAAACAAAAATCAAAAATCAAATAAAGTCCATATAGTGTAATCCAAAGGAAACAACACCCATGCAGATATCCAAAGAAAGGCCCTCCAATCTTCATTAGAGGCTGGTAACCAAAAGTGAGATCCACCACCACTAGTAGTTAATCCTGGGCGGAACAAGTGGCGTGCTGACGTCACCCTCCACTGCTCGGTCTACACGGACGGAACTTTGTGTTAACGCCTGACCGGCCGGCGTTGATATAACTTAAAGGCTGTCTTTTAATCTGCTCAATGTGAGTATGTTTTTATGCTTATACCATCAATAAATATCCAGAAGATTTTACACTATCCAGCTATCCTTTGCTTTTTATGTGCTTCAAATTGGTGTGGAAAGTGCTGACCTCTAATTGAAGATACATGATCGGTTCGGCAAAACCAGCTGGGATTTATTACATGCCTGTTGAGGTCCCCCATCACAGGGGACCACCTCCATCTGGTAAGCAGGATTAACTACTAGTGGTGGTGGATCTCACGTTTGGTTACCAGCCTCTAATGAAGATTGGAGGGCCTTTCTTTGGATATCTGCATGGGTGTTGTTTCCTTTGGATTACACTATATGGCCTTTATTTGATTTTTGATTTTTGTTTTGTTTTTTTGATTCTCTTTTTCAAATTAGTGGACTTTATACACAACATTGTTTAGTGATCACCTCACTATTGATTTGTCTATTGTTTATTCATTAAGAAAATATTTTTCACTGATGCACTTTCAACTGGTCAATTGACCTCTCCTTGGTTTCTTTATTCAATCTTTGGTTCACAAATCTAAGATTAGCGGAACTATTTATATATTTTTTACTTTGCACACTGATGTTTTTTTCAGGTTAGTTGCTGCTTCCCTTATGTAGACAATCCAGTCACATGATCTGTCTGTAGTCGTCCGAGCGCAGTTTTACCTCTTTCTTTTTAATTCTGTTATTTACACAGTAATCAATGCATTTTTATAGCACTGATCGCTGTGAAAATGACAATGGTCTGAAAATAGCATCAAAAGTGTCCGATGTGTCTGCCATAATGTCGCAGTCACGATAAAAATCGCAGATCGCCGCCATTACTAATTAAAAAAAATTATAAAACAAAATCCCATAAAACTACCCCCTATTTTGTAGACACTATAACTTTTGCGCAAACCAATAAGTATACGCTTATTGCGATTTTTTTTTACCAAAAATATGTAGAAGAATACATATAGGCCTAAACTGAGGAAAAAATTTGTTTTTTTATATATTTTTTGGGGATATTTATTATTGCAAAAAGTAAAAAATATTGCTTTTTTTTCAAAATTGTTGCTATTTTTTTGTTTATAGCGCAAAAAATAAAAACCGCAGAGATGATTAAATACCACCAAAAGAAAGCTCTATTTGAGGGAAAAAAAGGACGTCAATTTTGTTTGGGTACAACGTCGCACGACTGCACAATTGTCAGTTAAAGCGACGCAGTGCCGAATCGCAAAAAGTGCTCTGGTCAGGAAGGGGGTAAATTCTTCCGGGGCTGAAGTGGTTAAACAGCACATCTTGGAACCCCAGTCTGGTTTGCAATATTTGCCTGGGAGAGACCTTGCTGATGCAGTATTGTGTCTTGTTGCTGTCTTAGTTTTGCCATGGTGTATGACCTGTGACTAGGGATGAGCTTCGTGTTCGAGTCGAACATACGTTCGACTCGAACATCGGCTGTTCGATCGTTCGACGAAGATTGAACGATTTGGGCCGTTCGCGCCAAATTCGAGTGACGCAAACGGCCCACAATGCACTACGCCATCGCAGTGTCATCCAGGCGCTGTGATTGGCCAAGCATGCACTGTGACCCCGCATGCTTGGCCAATCACAGCGCCGGCAGCGAGGAGAGCAATGATTGGCCACAGGCAGGATGCCTGTGGCCAATTATTGCTGAGGGGGTTTAGTACACGCCCCACACTATAAAAGGCCGCCAGCGCGGCGGCCTTGTGTAGTGTGTTCCGGAGCAGGGAAAGAGAAGCATAGGCAGGGACAGTGTCATTATTTTTCCTTTACTAATCCTGGATTCCTTGTGTTTAGGGACAGATAAGGATAGGTAGGGAGAGTGTCAGTGACAGTGTGCTATTCTGTGCTAATCCTTGTTTGTAGGGACAGAGAGGTACAGTGAGGGAAAGTGTCAGTGTGCTATTCTGTTCTAAACCAATCTTGCTGAACCATATTTTCAATCCTTGAGTTTAGGGACAGAGAGGTACAGTGAGGGAAAGTGTCAGTGTGCTATTTTGTGCTAAATCTTGTTTGTAGGGACAGAGTAGGACAGTGAGTGAAACTGACAGTGTGCTATTCTGTTCTAAACCAATTTTGCTGTTCCATATTTTCAATCCTTGAGTTTAGGGACAGAGAAGGACACTCGTGGCAATTTTCAGTGTGCTATTCTGTGCTAAATCTTGTTTGTAGGGAGGGACAGAGTAGTACAGTGAGGGAAAGTGTCAGTGTGCTATTCTGTTCTAAACCAATTTTGCTGTTCCATATTTTCAATCCTTGAGTTTAGGGACAGAGAAGGACACTCGTGGCAATTTTCAGTGTGCTATTCTGTGCTAAATCTTGTTTGTAGGGAGGGACAGAGTAGGACAGTGAGGGAAAGTGTCAGTGTGCTATTCTGTTCTAAACCAATTTTGCTGTTCCATATTTCAAATCCTTGAGTTTAGGGACAGAGAGGTACAGTGAGTGAAACTGACAGTGTGCTATTCTGTTCTAAACCAATTTTGCTGTTCCATATTTCAAATCCTTGAGTTTAGGGACAGAGAAGGACACTCGTGCAAATTATCAGTGTGCTATTCTGTGCTAAAACTTGTTTGTAGGGAGGGGCAGATAGGACAGTGAGGGAAAGTGTCAGTGTGCTATTCGGTTCTAAACCAATTTTGCTGTTCCATATTTTCAATCCTTGAGTTTAGGGACAGAGAAGGACACTCGTGGCAATTTTCAGTCTGCTATTCTGTGCTAAATCTTGTTTGTAGGGAGGGACAGAGTAGGACAGTGAGGGAAAGTGTCAGTGTGCTATTCTGTTCTAAACCAATTTTGCTGTTCCATATTTTCAATCCTTGAGTTTAGGGACAGAGAAGGACACTTGTGGAAATTATCAGTGTGCTATTCTGTGCTAAATCTTGTTTGTAGGGAGGGACAGAGTAGGACAGTGAGGGAAAGTGTCAGTGTGCTATTCTGTTCTAAACCAATTTTGCTGTTCCATATTTCAAATCCTTGAGTTTAGGGACAGAGAGGTACAGTGAGTGAAACTGACAGTGTGCTATTCTGTTCTAAACCAATTTTGCTGTTCCATATTTCAAATCCTTGAGTTTAGGGACAGAGAAGGACACTCGTGCAAATTATCAGTGTGCTATTCTGTGCTAAAACTTGTTTGTAGGGAGGGACAGAGTAGGACAGTGAGGGAAAGTGTCAGTGTGCTATTCTGTTCTAAACCAATTTTGCTGTTCCATATTTTCAATCCTTGAGTTTAGGGACAGAGAAGGACACTCGTGGCAATTTTCAGTGTGCTATTCTGTGCTAAATCTTGTATGTAGTGAGGGACAGAGTAGGACAGTGAGGGAAAGTGTCAGTGTGCTATTCTGTTCTAAACCAATTTTGCTGTTCCATATTTTCAATCCTTGAGTTTAGGGACAGAGAAGGACACTCGTGGCAATTTTCAGTCTGCTATTCTGTGCTAAATCTTGTTTGTAGGGAGGGACAGAGTAGGACAGTGAGGGAAAGTGTCAGTGTGCTATTCTGTTCTAAACCAATTTTGCTGTTCCATATTTTCAATCCTTGAGTTTAGGGACAGAGAAGGACACTCGTGGCAATTTTCAGTGTGCTATTCTGTGCTAAATCTTGTTTGTAGGGAGGGACAGAGTAGGACAGTGAGGGAAAGTGTCAGTGTGCTATTCTGTTCTAAACCAATTTTGCTGTTCCATATTTCAAATCCTTGAGTTTAGGGACAGAGAGGTACAGTGAGTGAAACTGACAGTGTGCTATTCTGTTCTAAACCAATTTTGCTGTTCCATATTTCAAATCCTTGAGTTTAGGGACAGAGAAGGACACTCGTGCAAATTATCAGTGTGCTATTCTGTGCTAAAACTTGTTTGTAGGGAGGGACAGAGTAGGACAGTGAGGGAAAGTGTCAGTGTGCTATTCTGTTCTAAACCAATTTTGCTGTTCCATATTTCAAATCCTTGAGTTTAGGGACAGAGAAGGACACTCGTGCAAATTATCAGTGTGCTATTCTGTGCTAAAACTTGTTTGTAGGGAGGGACAGAGTAGGACAGTGAGGGAAAGTGTCAGTGTGCTATTCTGTTCTAAACCAATTTTGCTGTTCCATATTTTCAATCCTTGAGTTTAGGGACAGAGAAGGACACTCGTGGCAATTTTCAGTGTGCTATTCTGTGCTAAATCTTGTATGTAGTGAGGGACAGAGTAGGACAGTGAGAGAAAGTGTCAGTGTGCTATTCTGTTCTAAACCAATTTTGCTGTTCCATATTTTCAATCCTTGAGTTTAGGGACAGAGAAGGACACTCGTGGCAATTTTCAGTCTGCTATTCTGTGCTAAATCTTGTTTGTAGGGAGGGACAGAGTAGGACAGTGAGGGAAAGTGTCAGTGTGCTATTCTGTTCTAAACCAATTTTGCTGTTCCATATTTTCAATCCTTGAGTTTAGGGACAGAGAAGGACACTCGTGGCAATTTTCAGTGTGCTATTCTGTGCTAAATCTTGTTTGTAGGGAGGGACAGAGTAGGACAGTGAGGGAAAGTGTCAGTGTGCTATTCTGTTCTAAACCAATTTTGCTGTTCCATATTTCAAATCCTTGAGTTTAGGGACAGAGAGGTACAGTGAGTGAAACTGACAGTGTGCTATTCTGTTCTAAACCAATTTTGCTGTTCCATATTTCAAATCCTTGAGTTTAGGGACAGAGAAGGACACTCGTGCAAATTATCAGTGTGCTATTCTGTGCTAAAACTTGTTTGTAGGGAGGGGCAGATAGGACAGTGAGGGAAAGTGTCAGTGTGCTATTCGGTTCTAAACCAATTTTGCTGTTCCATAATTTCAATCCTTGAGTTTAGGGACAGAGAAGGACACTCGTGGCAATTTTCAGTCTGCTATTCTGTGCTAAATCTTGTTTGTAGGGAGGGACAGAGTAGGACAGTGAGGGAAAGTGTCAGTGTGCTATTCTGTTCTAAACCAATTTTGCTGTTCCATATTTTCAATCCTTGAGTTTAGGGACAGAGAAGGACACTCGTGGCAATTTTCAGTCTGCTATTCTGTGCTAAATCTTGTTTGTAGGGAGGGACAGAGTAGGACAGTGAGGGAAAGTGTCAGTGTGATATTCTGTTCTAAACCAATTTTGCTGTTCCATATTTCAAATCCTTGAGTTTAGGGACAGAGAGGTACAGTGAGTGAAACTGACAGTGTGCTATTCTGTTCTAAACCAATTTTGCTGTTCCATATTTCAAATCCTTGAGTTTAGGGACAGAGAAGGACACTCGTGCAAATTATCAGTGTGCTATTCTGTGCTAAAACTTGTTTGTAGGGAGGGACAGAGTAGGACAGTGAGGGAAAGTGTCAGTGTGCTATTCTGTTCTAAACCAATTTTGCTGTTCCATATTTCAAATCTTGAGTTTAGGGACAGAGAAGGACACTCGTGCAAATTATCAGTGTGCTATTCTGTGCTAAAACTTGTTTGTAGGGAGGGACAGAGTAGGACAGTGAGGGAAAGTGTCAGTGTGCTATTCTGTTCTAAACCAATTTTGCTGTTCCATATTTTCAATCCTTGAGTTTAGGGACAGAGAAGGACACTCGTGGCAATTTTCAGTGTGCTATTCTGTGCTAAATCTTGTTTGTAGGGAGGGACAGAGTAGGACAGTGAGGGAAAGTGTCAGTGTGCTATTCTGTTCTAAACCAATTTTGCTGTTCCATATTTTCAATCCTTGAGTTTAGGGACAGAGAAGGACACTCGTGGCAATTTTCAGTCTGCTATTCTGTGCTAAATCTTGTTTGTAGGGAGGGACAGAGTAGGACAGTGAGGGAAAGTGTCAGTGTGCTATTCTGTTCTAAACCAATTTTGCTGTTCCATATTTTCAATCCTTGAGTTTAGGGACAGAGAAGAACACTCGTGGCAATTTTCAGTGTGCTATTCTGTGCTAGATCTTGTTTGTAGGGAGGGACAGAGTAGGACAGTGAGGGAAAGTGTCAGTGTGCTATTCTGTTCTAAACCAATTTTGCTGTTCCATATTTCAAATCCTTGAGTTTAGGGACAGAGAGGTACAGTGAGTGAAACTGACAGTGTGCTATTCTGTTCTAAACCAATTTTGCTGTTCCATATTTCAAATCCTTGAGTTTAGGGACAGAGAAGGACACTCGTGCAAAATATCAGTGTGCTATTCTGTGCTAAAACTTGTTTGTAGGGAGGGACAGAGTAGGACAGTGAGGGAAAGTGTCAGTGTGCTATTCTGTTCTAAACCAATTTTGCTGTTCCATATTTTCAATCCTTGAGTTTAGGGACAGAGAAGGACACTCGTGGCAATTTTCAGTGTGCTATTCTGTGCTAAATCTTGTTTGTAGGGAGGGACAGAGTAGGACAGTGAGGGAAAGTGTCAGTGTGCTATTCTGTTCTAAACCAATTTTGCTGTTCCATATTTTCAATCCTTGAGTTTAGGGACAGAGAAGGACACTCGTGGCAATTTTCAGTCTGCTATTCTGTGCTAAAACTTGTTTGTAGGGAGGGACAGAGTAGGAGAGTGAGGGAAAGTGTCAGTGTGCTATTCTGTTCTAAACCAATTTTGCTGTTCCATATTTCAAATCCTTGAGTTTAGGGACAGAGAGGTACAGTGAGTGAAACTGACAGTGTGCTATTCTGTTCTAAACCAATTTTGCTGTTCCATATTTCAAATCCTTGAGTTTAGGGACAGAGAAGGACACTCGTGCAAATTATCAGTGTGCTATTCTGTGCTAAAACTTGTTTGTAGGGAGGGACAGAGTAGGAAAGTGAGGGAAAGTGTCAGTGTGCTATTCTGTTCTAAACCAATTTTGCTGTTCCATATTTCAAATCCTTGAGTTTAGGGACAGAGAGGTACAGTGAGTGAAACTGACAGTGTGCTATTCTGTTCTAAACCAGTTTTGCTGTTCCATATTTCAAATCCTTGAGTTTAGGGACAGAGAAGGACACTCGTGCAAATTATCAGTGTGCTATTCTGTGCTAAAACTTGTTTGTAGGGAGGGACAGAGTAGGACAGTGAGGGAAAGTGTCAGTGTGCTATTCTGTTCTAAACCAATTTTGCTGTTCCATATTTTCAATCCTTGAGTTTAGGGACAGAGAAGGACACTCGTGGCAATTTTCAGTGTGCTATTCTGTGCTAAATCTTGTATGTAGTGAGGGACAGAGTAGGACAGTGAGGGAAAGTGTCAGTGTGCTATTCTGTTCTAAACCAATTTTGCTGTTCCATATTTTCAATCCTTGAGTTTAGGGACAGAGAAGGACACTCGTGGCAATTTTCAGTCTGCTATTCTGTGCTAAATCTTGTTTGTAGGGAGGGACAGAGTAGGACAGTGAGGGAAAGTGTCAGTGTGCTATTCTGTTCTAAACCAATTTTGCTGTTCCATATTTTCAATCCTTGAGTTTAGGGACAGAGAAGGACACTCGTGGCAATTTTCAGTGTGCTATTCTGTGCTAAATCTTGTTTGTAGGGAGGGACAGAGTAGGACAGTGAGGGAAAGTGTCAGTGTGCTATTCTGTTCTAAACCAATTTTGCTGTTCCATATTTCAAATCCTTGAGTTTAGGGACAGAGAGGTACAGTGAGTGAAACTGACAGTGTGCTATTCTGTTCTAAACCAATTTTGCTGTTCCATATTTCAAATCCTTGAGTTTAGGGACAGAGAAGGACACTCGTGCAAATTATCAGTGTGCTATTCTGTGCTAAAACTTGTTTGTAGGGAGGGACAGAGTAGGACAGTGAGGGAAAGTGTCAGTGTGCTATTCTGTTCTAAACCAATTTTGCTGTTCCATATTTTCAATCCTTGAGTTTAGGGACAGAGAAGGACACTCGTGGCAATTTTCAGTCTGCTATTCTGTGCTAAATCTTGTTTGTAGGGAGGGACAGAGTAGGACAGTGAGGGGAAGTGTCAGTGTGCTTTTCTGTTCTAAACCAATTTTGCTGTTCCATATTTTCAATCCTTGAGTTTAGGGACAGAGAAGGACACTCGTGGCAATTTTCAGTCTGCTATTCTGTGCTAAATCTTGTTTGTAGGGAGGGACAGAGTAGGACAGTGAGGGAAAGTGTCAGTGTGATATTCTGTTCTAAACCAATTTTGCTGTTCCATATTTCAAATCCTTGAGTTTAGGGACAGAGAGGTACAGTGAGTGAAACTGACAGTGTGCTATTCTGTTCTAAACCAATTTTGCTGTTCCATATTTCAAATCCTTGAGTTTAGGGACAGAGAAGGACACTCGTGCAAATTATCAGTGTGCTATTCTGTGCTAAAACTTGTTTGTAGGGAGGGACAGAGTAGGACAGTGAGGGAAAGTGTCAGTGTGCTATTCTGTTCTAAACCAATTTTGCTGTTCCATATTTCAAATCCTTGAGTTTAGGGACAGAGAAGGACACTCGTGCAAATTATCAGTGTGCTATTCTGTGCTAAAACTTGTTTGTAGGGAGGGACAGAGTAGGACAGTGAGGGAAAGTGTCAGTGTGCTATTCTGTTCTAAACCAATTTTGCTGTTCCATATTTTCAATCCTTGAGTTTAGGGACAGAGAAGGACACTCGTGGCAATTTTCAGTGTGCTATTCTGTGCTAAATCTTGTATGTAGTGAGGGACAGAGTAGGACAGTGAGGGAAAGTGTCAGTGTGCTATTCTGTTCTAAACCAATTTTGCTGTTCCATATTTTCAATCCTTGAGTTTAGGGACAGAGAAGGACACTCGTGGCAATTTTCAGTCTGCTATTCTGTGCTAAATCTTGTTTGTAGGGAGGGACAGAGTAGGACAGTGAGGGAAAGTGTCAGTGTGCTATTCTGTTCTAAACCAATTTTGCTGTTCCATATTTTCAATCCTTGAGTTTAGGGACAGAGAAGGACACTCGTGGCAATTTTCAGTGTGCTATTCTGTGCTAAATCTTGTTTGTAGGGAGGGACAGAGTAGGACAGTGAGGGAAAGTATCAGTGTGCTATTCTGTTCTAAACCAATTTTGCTGTTCCATATTTTCAATCCTTGAGTTTAGGGACAGAGAAGGACACTCGTGGCAATTTTCAGTGTGCTATTCTGTGCTAAATCTTGTTTGTAGGGAGGGACAGAGTAGGACAGTGAGGGAAAGTGTCAGTGTGCTATTCTGTTCTAAACCAATTTTGCTGTTCCATATTTCAAATCCTTGAGTTTAGGGACAGAGAGGTACAGTGAGTGAAACTGACAGTGTGCTATTCTGTTCTAAACCAATTTTGCTGTTCCATATTTCAAATCCTTGAGTTTAGGGACAGAGAAGGACACTCGTGCAAATTATCAGTGTGCTATTCTGTGCTAAAACTTGTTTGTAGGGAGGGGCAGATAGGACAGTGAGGGAAAGTGTCAGTGTGCTATTCGGTTCTAAACCAATTTTGCTGTTCCATAATTTCAATCCTTGAGTTTAGGGACAGAGAAGGACACTCGTGGCAATTTTCAGTCTGCTATTCTGTGCTAAATCTTGTTTGTAGGGAGGGACAGAGTAGGACAGTGAGGGAAAGTGTCAGTGTGCTATTCTGTTCTAAACCAATTTTGCTGTTCCATATTTTCAATCCTTGAGTTTAGGGACAGAGAAGGACACTCGTGGAAATTATCAGTGTGCTATTCTGTGCTAAATCTTGTTTGTAGGGAGGGACAGAGTAGGACAGTGAGGGAAAGTGTCAGTGTGCTATTCTGTTCTAAACCAATTTTGCTGTTCCATATTTCAAATCCTTGAGTTTAGGGACAGAGAGGTACAGTGAGTGAAACTGACAGTGTGCTATTCTGTTCTAAACCAATTTTGCTGTTCCATATTTCAAATCCTTGAGTTTAGGGACAGAGAAGGACACTCGTGCAAATTATCAGTGTGCTATTCTGTGCTAAAACTTGTTTGTAGGGAGGGACAGAGTAGGACAGTGAGGGAAAGTGTCAGTGTGCTATTCTGTTCTAAACCAATTTTGCTGTTCCATATTTTCAATCCTTGAGTTTAGGGACAGAGAAGGACACTCGTGGCAATTTTCAGTGTGCTATTCTGTGCTAAATCTTGTATGTAGTGAGGGACAGAGTAGGACAGTGAGGGAAAGTGTCAGTGTGCTATTCTGTTCTAAACCAATTTTGCTGTTCCATATTTTCAATCCTTGAGTTTAGGGACAGAGAAGGACACTCGTGGCAATTTTCAGTCTGCTATTCTGTGCTAAATCTTGTTTGTAGGGAGGGACAGAGTAGGACAGTGAGGGAAAGTGTCAGTGTGCTATTCTGTTCTAAACCAATTTTGCTGTTCCATATTTTCAATCCTTGAGTTTAGGGACAGAGAAGGACACTCGTGGCAATTTTCAGTGTGCTATTCTGTGCTAAATCTTGTTTGTAGGGAGGGACAGAGTAGGACAGTGAGGGAAAGTGTCAGTGTGCTATTCTGTTCTAAACCAATTTTGCTGTTCCATATTTCAAATCCTTGAGTTTAGGGACAGAGAGGTACAGTGAGTGAAACTGACAGTGTGCTATTCTGTTCTAAACCAATTTTGCTGTTCCATATTTCAAATCCTTGAGTTTAGGGACAGAGAAGGACACTCGTGCAAATTATCAGTGTGCTATTCTGTGCTAAAACTTGTTTGTAGGGAGGGACAGAGTAGGACAGTGAGGGAAAGTGTCAGTGTGCTATTCTGTTCTAAACCAATTTTGCTGTTCCATATTTTCAATCCTTGAGTTTAGGGACAGAGAAGGACACTCGTGGCAATTTTCAGTCTGCTATTCTGTGCTAAATCTTGTTTGTAGGGAGGGACAGAGTAGGACAGTGAGGGAAAGTGTCAGTGTGCTTTTCTGTTCTAAACCAATTTTGCTGTTCCATATTTTCAATCCTTGAGTTTAGGGACAGAGAAGGACACTCGTGGCAATTTTCAGTCTGCTATTCTGTGCTAAATCTTGTTTGTAGGGAGGGACAGAGTAGGACAGTGAGGGAAAGTGTCAGTGTGATATTCTGTTCTAAACCAATTTTGCTGTTCCATATTTCAAATCCTTGAGTTTAGGGACAGAGAGGTACAGTGAGTGAAACTGACAGTGTGCTATTCTGTTCTAAACCAATTTTGCTGTTCCATATTTCAAATCCTTGAGTTTAGGGACAGAGAAGGACACTCGTGCAAATTATCAGTGTGCTATTCTGTGCTAAAACTTGTTTGTAGGGAGGGACAGAGTAGGACAGTGAGGGAAAGTGTCAGTGTGCTATTCTGTTCTAAACCAATTTTGCTGTTCCATATTTCAAATCTTGAGTTTAGGGACAGAGAAGGACACTCGTGCAAATTATCAGTGTGCTATTCTGTGCTAAAACTTGTTTGTAGGGAGGGACAGAGTAGGACAGTGAGGGAAAGTGTCAGTGTGCTATTCTGTTCTAAACCAATTTTGCTGTTCCATATTTTCAATCCTTGAGTTTAGGGACAGAGAAGGACACTCGTGGCAATTTTCAGTGTGCTATTCTGTGCTAAATCTTGTTTGTAGGGAGGGACAGAGTAGGACAGTGAGGGAAAGTGTCAGTGTGCTATTCTGTTCTAAACCAATTTTGCTGTTCCATATTTTCAATCCTTGAGTTTAGGGACAGAGAAGGACACTCGTGGCAATTTTCAGTCTGCTATTCTGTGCTAAATCTTGTTTGTAGGGAGGGACAGAGTAGGACAGTGAGGGAAAGTGTCAGTGTGCTATTCTGTTCTAAACCAATTTTGCTGTTCCATATTTTCAATCCTTGAGTTTAGGGACAGAGAAGAACACTCGTGGCAATTTTCAGTGTGCTATTCTGTGCTAGATCTTGTTTGTAGGGAGGGACAGAGTAGGACAGTGAGGGAAAGTGTCAGTGTGCTATTCTGTTCTAAACCAATTTTGCTGTTCCATATTTCAAATCCTTGAGTTTAGGGACAGAGAGGTACAGTGAGTGAAACTGACAGTGTGCTATTCTGTTCTAAACCAATTTTGCTGTTCCATATTTCAAATCCTTGAGTTTAGGGACAGAGAAGGACACTCGTGCAAAATATCAGTGTGCTATTCTGTGCTAAAACTTGTTTGTAGGGAGGGACAGAGTAGGACAGTGAGGGAAAGTGTCAGTGTGCTATTCTGTTCTAAACCAATTTTGCTGTTCCATATTTTCAATCCTTGAGTTTAGGGACAGAGAAGGACACTCGTGGCAATTTTCAGTGTGCTATTCTGTGCTAAATCTTGTTTGTAGGGAGGGACAGAGTAGGACAGTGAGGGAAAGTGTCAGTGTGCTATTCTGTTCTAAACCAATTTTGCTGTTCCATATTTTCAATCCTTGAGTTTAGGGACAGAGAAGGACACTCGTGGCAATTTTCAGTCTGCTATTCTGTGCTAAAACTTGTTTGTAGGGAGGGACAGAGTAGGAGAGTGAGGGAAAGTGTCAGTGTGCTATTCTGTTCTAAACCAATTTTGCTGTTCCATATTTCAAATCCTTGAGTTTAGGGACAGAGAGGTACAGTGAGTGAAACTGACAGTGTGCTATTCTGTTCTAAACCAATTTTGCTGTTCCATATTTCAAATCCTTGAGTTTAGGGACAGAGAAGGACACTCGTGCAAATTATCAGTGTGCTATTCTGTGCTAAAACTTGTTTGTAGGGAGGGACAGAGTAGGAAAGTGAGGGAAAGTGTCAGTGTGCTATTCTGTTCTAAACCAATTTTGCTGTTCCATATTTCAAATCCTTGAGTTTAGGGACAGAGAGGTACAGTGAGTGAAACTGACAGTGTGCTATTCTGTTCTAAACCAGTTTTGCTGTTCCATATTTCAAATCCTTGAGTTTAGGGACAGAGAAGGACACTCGTGCAAATTATCAGTGTGCTATTCTGTGCTAAAACTTGTTTGTAGGGAGGGACAGAGTAGGACAGTGAGGGAAAGTGTCAGTGTGCTATTCTGTTCTAAACCAATTTTGCTGTTCCATATTTTCAATCCTTGAGTTTAGGGACAGAGAAGGACACTCGTGGCAATTTTCAGTGTGCTATTCTGTGCTAAATCTTGTTTGTAGGGAGGGACAGAGTAGGACAGTGAGGGAAAGTGTCAGGGTGCTATTCTGTTCTAAACCAATTTTGCTGTTCCATATTTTCAATCCTTGAGTTTAGGGACAGAGAAGGACAATCGTGGCAATTTTCAGTCTGCTATTCTGTGCTAAATCTTGTTTGTAGGGAGGGACAGAGTAGGACAGTGAGGGAAAGTGTCAGTGTGCTATTCTGTTCTAAACCAATTTTGCTGTTCCATATTTTCAATCCTTGAGTTTAGGGACAGAGAAGGACACTCGTGGCAATTTTCAGTCTGCTATTCTGTGCTAATTCTTGTTTGTAGGGAGGGACAGAGTAGGACAGTGAGGGAAAGTGTCAGTGTGCTATTCTGTTCTAAACCAATTTTGCTGTTCCATATTTCAAATCCTTGAGTTTAGGGACAGAGAGGTACAGTGAGTGAAACTGACAGTGTGCTATTCTGTTCTAAACCAATTTTGCTGTTCCATATTTCAAATCCTTGAGTTTAGGGACAGAGAAGGACACTCGTGCAAATTATCAGTGTGCTATTCTGTGCTAAAACTTGTTTGTAGGGAGGGACAGAGTAGGACAGTGAGGGAAAGTGTCAGTGTGCTATTCTGTTCTAAACCAATTTTGCTGTTCCATATTTTCAATCCTTGAGTTTAGGGACAGAGAAGGACACTCGTGGCAATTTTCAGTGTGCTATTCTGTGCTAAATCTTGTATGTAGTGAGGGACAGAGTAGGACAGTGAGGGAAAGTGTCAGTGTGCTATTCTGTTCTAAACCAATTTTGCTGTTCCATATTTTCAATCCTTGAGTTTAGGGACAGAGAAGGACACTCGTGGCAATTTTCAGTCTGCTATTCTGTGCTAAATCTTGTTTGTAGGGAGGGACAGAGTAGGACAGTGAGGGAAAGTGTCAGTGTGCTATTCTGTTCTAAACCAATTTTGCTGTTCCATATTTTCAATCCTTGAGTTTAGGGACAGAGAAGGACACTCGTGGCAATTTTCAGTGTGCTATTCTGTGCTAAATCTTGTTTGTAGGGAGGGACAGAGTAGGACAGTGAGGGAAAGTGTCAGTGTGCTATTCTGTTCTAAACCAATTTTGCTGTTCCATATTTCAAATCCTTGAGTTTAGGGACAGAGAGGTACAGTGAGTGAAACTGACAGTGTGCTATTCTGTTCTAAACCAATTTTGCTGTTCCATATTTCAAATCCTTGAGTTTAGGGACAGAGAAGGACACTCGTGCAAATTATCAGTGTGCTATTCTGTGCTAAAACTTGTTTGTAGGGAGGGACAGAGTAGGACAGTGAGGGAAAGTGTCAGTGTGCTATTCTGTTCTAAACCAATTTTGCTGTTCCATATTTTCAATCCTTGAGTTTAGGGACAGAGAAGGACACTCGTGGCAATTTTCAGTCTGCTATTCTGTGCTAAATCTTGTTTGTAGGGAGGGACAGAGTAGGACAGTGAGGGAAAGTGTCAGTGTGCTTTTCTGTTCTAAACCAATTTTGCTGTTCCATATTTTCAATCCTTGAGTTTAGGGACAGAGAAGGACACTCGTGGCAATTTTCAGTCTGCTATTCTGTGCTAAATCTTGTTTGTAGGGAGGGACAGAGTAGGACAGTGAGGGAAAGTGTCAGTGTGATATTCTGTTCTAAACCAATTTTGCTGTTCCATATTTCAAATCCTTGAGTTTAGGGACAGAGAGGTACAGTGAGTGAAACTGACAGTGTGCTATTCTGTTCTAAACCAATTTTGCTGTTCCATATTTCAAATCCTTGAGTTTAGGGACAGAGAAGGACACTCGTGCAAATTATCAGTGTGCTATTCTGTGCTAAAACTTGTTTGTAGGGAGGGACAGAGTAGGACAGTGAGGGAAAGTGTCAGTGTGCTATTCTGTTCTAAACCAATTTTGCTGTTCCATATTTCAAATCCTTGAGTTTAGGGACAGAGAAGGACACTCGTGCAAATTATCAGTGTGCTATTCTGTGCTAAAACTTGTTTGTAGGGAGGGACAGAGTAGGACAGTGAGGGAAAGTGTCAGTGTGCTATTCTGTTCTAAACCAATTTTGCTGTTCCATATTTTCAATCCTTGAGTTTAGGGACAGAGAAGGACACTCGTGGCAATTTTCAGTGTGCTATTCTGTGCTAAATCTTGTATGTAGTGAGGGACAGAGTAGGACAGTGAGGGAAAGTGTCAGTGTGCTATTCTGTTCTAAACCAATTTTGCTGTTCCATATTTTCAATCCTTGAGTTTAGGGACAGAGAAGGACACTCGTGGCAATTTTCAGTCTGCTATTCTGTGCTAAATCTTGTTTGTAGGGAGGGACAGAGTAGGACAGTGAGGGAAAGTGTCAGTGTGCTATTCTGTTCTAAACCAATTTTGCTGTTCCATATTTTCAATCCTTGAGTTTAGGGACAGAGAAGGACACTCGTGGCAATTTTCAGTGTGCTATTCTGTGCTAAATCTTGTTTGTAGGGAGGGACAGAGTAGGACAGTGAGGGAAAGTATCAGTGTGCTATTCTGTTCTAAACCAATTTTGCTGTTCCATATTTCAAATCCTTGAGTTTAGGGACAGAGAGGTACAGTGAGTGAAACTGACAGTGTGCTATTCTGTTCTAAACCAATTTTGCTGTTCCATATTTCAAATCCTTGAGTTTAGGGACAGAGAAGGACACTCGTGCAAATTATCAGTGTGCTATTCTGTGCTAAAACTTGTCTGTAGGGAGGGACAGAGTAGGACAGTGAGGGAAAGTGTCAGTGTGCTATTCTGTTCTAAACCAATTTTGCTGTTCCATATTTTCAATCCTTGAGTTTAGGGACAGAGAAGGACACTCGTGGCAATTTTCAGTCTGCTATTCTGTGCTAAATCTTGTTTGTAGGGAGGGACAGAGTAGGACAGTGAGGGAAAGTGTCAGTGTGCTATTCTGTTCTAAACCAATTTTGCTGTTCCATATTTCAAATCCTTGAGTTTAGGGACAGAGAGGTACAGTGAGTGAAACTGACAGTGTGCTATTCTGTTCTAAACCAATTTTGCTGTTCCATATTTCAAATCCTTGAGTTTAGGGACAGAGAAGGACACTCGTGCAAATTATCAGTGTGCTATTCTGTGCTAAAACTTGTTTGTAGGGAGGGGCAGATAGGACAGTGAGGGAAAGTGTCAGTGTGCTATTCGGTTCTAAACCAATTTTGCTGTTCCATAATTTCAATCCTTGAGTTTAGGGACAGAGAAGGACACTCGTGGCAATTTTCAGTCTGCTATTCTGTGCTAAATCTTGTTTGTAGGGAGGGACAGAGTAGGACAGTGAGGGAAAGTGTCAGTGTGCTATTCTGTTCTAAACCAATTTTGCTGTTCCATATTTTCAATCCTTGAGTTTAGGGACAGAGAAGGACACTCGTGGAAATTATCAGTGTGCTATTCTGTGCTAAATCTTGTTTGTAGGGAGGGACAGAGTAGGACAGTGAGGGAAAGTGTCAGTGTGCTATTCTGTTCTAAACCAATTTTGCTGTTCCATATTTCAAATCCTTGAGTTTAGGGACAGAGAGGTACAGTGAGTGAAACTGACAGTGTGCTATTCTGTTCTAAACCAATTTTGCTGTTCCATATTTCAAATCCTTGAGTTTAGGGACAGAGAAGGACACTCGTGCAAATTATCAGTGTGCTATTCTGTGCTAAAACTTGTTTGTAGGGAGGGACAGAGTAGGACAGTGAGGGAAAGTGTCAGTGTGCTATTCTGTTCTAAACCAATTTTGCTGTTCCATATTTTCAATCCTTGAGTTTAGGGACAGAGAAGGACACTCGTGGCAATTTTCAGTGTGCTATTCTGTGCTAAATCTTGTATGTAGTGAGGGACAGAGTAGGACAGTGAGGGAAAGTGTCAGTGTGCTATTCTGTTCTAAACCAATTTTGCTGTTCCATATTTTCAATCCTTGAGTTTAGGGACAGAGAAGGACACTCGTGGCAATTTTCAGTCTGCTATTCTGTGCTAAATCTTGTTTGTAGGGAGGGACAGAGTAGGACAGTGAGGGAAAGTGTCAGTGTGCTATTCTGTTCTAAACCAATTTTGCTGTTCCATATTTTCAATCCTTGAGTTTAGGGACAGAGAAGGACACTCGTGGCAATTTTCAGTCTGCTATTCTGTGCTAAATCTTGTTTGTAGGGAGGGACAGAGTAGGACAGTGAGGGAAAGTGTCAGTGTGCTTTTCTGTTCTAAACCAATTTTGCTGTTCCATATTTTCAATCCTTGAGTTTAGGGACAGAGAAGGACACTCGTGGCAATTTTCAGTCTGCTATTCTGTGCTAAATCTTGTTTGTAGGGAGGGACAGAGTAGGACAGTGAGGGAAAGTGTCAGTGTGATATTCTGTTCTAAACCAATTTTGCTGTTCCATATTTCAAATCCTTGAGTTTAGGGACAGAGAGGTACAGTGAGTGAAACTGAC